>JAPYKT020000022.1:1805000-3180369 GCA_028749325.2 Caryopteris x clandonensis | reverse complement strand
GTTCTGAAGCAGTCTCAACAACTCTTTATTTAATTCCTTTCTTACTTTAATTTTAATAATGATAATTGACTGCATAAAATTATATAAAAATATGAAGTATGTCATTTTAGGTGGAGAATTAATCAAATATAGCCACCATGAAGAACAGTTCTTGTTTAATCTTACTGAAGATTAATTGAAGACTTGGCTATGATTAACATCATTTACAAGAAACCACAATACTTATTTAAATAATGAAAAGAATTAGACTGATTCAAGTTTGATTAACTATAAATACCAAGAATACACATACTTCATTTGCAACTCATCTCTTGCAACAACTTAAATCTGTACTAATTTGAGAAAATATGGCCATTCGATTCATTACTGCTGTCCTTCTTCTGGCATTAGTGTCTTCATTTTGTCATGCTTCCGATCCAAGTCCTCTTCAAGATTTCTGTGTTGCAGTTAATGACTCCAATGCTGCTGGTAATTCACTTTTTTTTTTTTGGTTCAAACATGCATGCAGGGTTTATCACTTTCTAAGTATGACATTCTTCTTTGTGGTGTGCAGTTTTTGTGAATGGAAAGATCTGCAAGGATCCAAAGATGGTGTCAGCAGATGATTTCTTCTTTTCGGGCCTTAACAAGCCCGGAAATACATCAAACCGTGTTGGCTCGAGTGTGACTCCTGTGAATGTGAACCAACTGCCAGGGCTCAACACTCTTGGCATCTCTTTAGTTCGTATTGACTACGCACCATATGGCCTCAACCCTCCTCACACGCACCCTCGTGCCACTGAGATTCTTGTTGTCGTTGAAGGCACTCTCTACGTCGGGTTCGTCACCTCTAATCCAGCAAACCCGAACCAGAAAAACAAGCTCTTCACAAAAACCCTATATCCAGGAGATGTATTTGTGTTCCCAGAAGGCCTCATTCATTTTCAGTTTAATACTGGAAAGAACAATGCTGTGGCGTTTGCAGGTCTGAGCAGCCAAAACCCAGGAGTTATTACAATTGCCAATGCTGTTTTTGGCTCAGATCCACCAATCGCTTCTGATGTGCTTACCAAAGCATTCCAAGTTGACCACAATGTCATCAAATATCTTCAAGGGCAGTTCTGATTGGATAACAATTAAGACAATCAAATAAAAGATAATCGTGGAGGTGCAATTACTATAAAATTAAGTATTCATTTGTATTTCTTACACAGAATAACCCTGCGTGTTTCCATTTGTGGGGCAAGTTGAGAACTAATTTTGTAAGCTGATACTCAATCTTTGAATATTATATTGGTTTTTTTTTTTCAATTTGAAGATCATTATAGTCATCTATTTTATGTAATATCAAATTAAAAAAAAAAAAAATTAGAATAAGATACTTTCATGAAGTTATCATAGTTTTAAAATTGGGAGTTGCCAAACTATATGAAGTAATAGGTCCACGTTTACAACATGAAGATCTATGACTAAACTATATTTAAATTATCTTTACCATCTGCATCGAAAAACCAGTAGTTGCTAACAGTTGAGTATAAGTGTGTTTACAATTGTTTATACCTTTAACGAAGCAACCAATTATTGAGATTACAAAAAAAAAATATATTTATGAACATATCTATATTTATATCTATATATATGTGAGTATATTATTATTTATACTAATATAGTAATAAAATAATTTAAATATAGTTTTTCCTCTATTTCAGATTCTAAAAAAGTAATATTTTTAAAAGATAAAGTATCAACTTTTAGTTAGGTGATTGTTTTTCATCTTTTTTGCGATTTTATATTTCAATTTCTTAAAATTCAAATAATTTTTTTTCTACTCCACAATTTACGTATGACGTATTAAATTTACAATCATATTTCATACATTAAAATGAGATATTATATGCAAAAAGTATCTTTATTTTTGGTTGATTATTTTGATTAGATTTTAATATATATTGTGTACGGGATGATTCGAATTGTAATTGAAATGCAAGTAAATATATACTAATATGTTTTATAAAAAATAATAACTAATTTAATTTTTATATAACTGATTAATTTATTATAGAAACAATGCTTTTATTTTGAGATGGAAGAAATATATATTTTATACAAACTATATATTTAAAGATGTCAATGGGGCGGCGTGGCGAATAATAGAAAATTCAAACCAGCCCTGCGACTTTAAATTATGGCTTGTACCCCACGACGGGCTATAAGATGCTGACCCATGGCCTTATCCAGGGTGCGTCTGCCCCGCCTTGCTCTATTTGGGTTTTAATAAATTATTTATTATATTATATACTCTAATATTTATTGAGTTTCACATTATAAACTTATAGATACACACACCCACATTATAAAATGAAGAAACCAAAATAAAAAATAATAATTTGTATTTAATTCAACTAAATAAACTATATATATATAATAATTTTTGTAAATAAATAATTCAAGCGGCGAGGCAACATGATACAAATATGGGACCCAGACCCGCCCTGACCCGTGCACGAGTTGGGGCTGGCACGCCCCATCTCAATAAGGGTAGTCGGGGCTGCCTCAAGCGCCTCGGGGCAGGGCAGATCAAAATTGACATTCCTATATATATTTTATATGTCTTTACCAATAAAATAATAAAATATCTTGAATATTCTATAATATTTATTCTTAAATATAGATTGACTCAAAATTAAATTATAAACATAGTTTATTTTATTTTTAAATATATTACTGATAACTCTATGTAATAGAGTTTTTAATGTTACATTTGAATTTAATGTAATATAAAAATAGTGATGAATTTAGCAATTATATTATAATATAGTCGAATCATGTCTTCATATTTTGTTTTGTTGACCATAGAATATGAAAGTGTTTTAAGTAATGTTTGTATAGTTATTTGTCTAATTTATTCTTATTTTTCATTGTAAACAAGGGTAGGACCTAATCTTGGAATAATGAAATCAGAGGGTGCAAGTTGGTAGTCAAGAAAGAAGGAAGTTTCCATTTATTAAATATATGCTGCAACATTCTCGAGGGTAGTCTTTGACCTTAAAGACTAAATCAAGCTGCTGATTGGGTCCCTATTGACTGGACAGAGGGTGTGGCCAGGATAAAAATTAAATGAGCGTTTGTTTCCAGTAAGAAATGACTTGGGCCAGATTGACGTAAAAAATAACAGCTTCCTAATTGAGAAAAGAGGACTGTGGGCCTTCTAAGCTAGGGAATGCCTTGGGCCAAACTGACAGATAAGGGGGAGCAGGAAATATCAGCGAAAAACAAAGCAGGAGATCCAGCTAGCAACTAGAGTAGGAGAACAGAAGCAAGAACGAGAAAGGAAATAGAAAGAGCACCAGCATAATACAAGGTCAGAAGAAGAGAAAGAAGATGTGTAGGAGACGACATTATCAACTTCGTTCTTATTTCTTTCTTCTCTCTAGTTTTGTATTCACTGTTTTGAATATCTATTTTATTAGCCATGGATATTGAACTAAGCTTCGGGTCTTTAATTCCTAATTTAGTTAGAGCTAAACTCATTGAGACTTGGATTGCTAATGGAACTTGAATCATGTTTCTGAAATTTTTATGCATTGTGAAGTGAATCATGCCATTGTTTATTGAAGTGTGCTTAATATTTAATATTTGTTGTTGTTTGGCCATCAATAGCAAATTGCTAAGTTGGGTTTAATTCTCGAAATGTTAGGTCTAATGAAAATCACTTGGATGATGCAAGAGTGTAACCGATGTTAGGTTGTATTAGCGGGTAACAGATGAAAATATTATTTGCCTTGCATAACCTTGAGAATTGATGCTTGTATTGATGTTCCTAAATTTTATTAGGCATTGGAATATGTTCAATTCGGATGAGGGACTTATATCATAGCATTTTGAAAAATTCTATGTATTAAGAGACAATTCTGTTCAACTCTTGTATGTTTTACTAAAGCAATGCTAAGCATATCGTTCAGTAAATTAATTAAAGGAAAATTGTAATTCAAGTCCACTTTTCCATTTCGTCATTTCTCTTGGTGTTGTCCACCTTTGTTAATTGAAATTATTTGTGGTTACATTTTAATTTCTTTTATTTTTGCTATAGTTATAAAAATATCTCCTCGATCTATTTCTTTTATTCATTTTTAAATTGTTTAGTAATTAATACTTGCAATACGTTTTACATACAATATCTATGGAGACAAACTACTCATCATTATATTACTTGTGTGAGTACGAATACTTGCGTATTAAAATCAACATAATCATATCAATATCATCACATTATTTTTCACAACAGTTACTAATTATGCATCATACTAGATATATACCGATGTATATAATAAAAAACCACAACAAAGATCGAATGTAAGGAATTTCCCTAAAAAAATCCTTCATTTCTTTGGAAGCTAACAATTTTAGCCCAATATCTGAGTAATTTTCTTTTTCTTGGTACATCTTCGTCCAAAATTTTATATCTTTACCTTTTTCATCTCATATTCATTTTTATAAAAAAACATATATAAGTTAATTATTTTTCTACGATCTTCAATTTGATATTCATATTACATATATGTATATATAACATAATGTTTGTTAACTATAAAATTCTTTTTCTTATATTAATTTTAATTTTTGAAACATTTGATATATCTCTGAGTCCAATTACTAAATAAGGATTAGGAAAGTTTTCAGTTTTAACCATTTGTAATAGAAAAATGTTTTTTACTTTTTTATTATTATTACTATAATTACTTTTTTGTTGCCACAATTAAAAATATATTATTTTTAGCAAATTTTGACATTTTTTTTTCCATACCAGCCAACAACTTTTAAGTTGCGGATAGGAATGAAATTACCAATTATTATTGATCAGCTAGCAAATAAGCATATCTTTGTAAGTGAAATAGCCACTTGTCTTGCTGAAAAAGACATTTTGTTCTGAAGCAGTCTCAAACAACTCTTTAACTTATTTAATTCCTTTCTTCCTTTAATTTTAGTAATGAGAATTGACAGCATAAAACTATATAAAAATATGAAGTATGTAATTTTAGGTGGAGAATTAATCAAAATATAGCCACCATGAAGAACAGTTCTTGTTTAATCTTAGTGAACATTAATTGAAGACTTGGCTATGATTAACATCATTTAAAAGAAACCATAATACTTATTTATATAATGAAAAGCATTAGACTGATTCAAGTTTGATTAACTATAAATACCAAGAATACACTTACTTCATTTGCAACTCATCTCTTGCAACAAATTAAATCTTTACTAATTTGAGAAAATATGGCCGTTCGATTTATTACTGTTGTCCTTATTCTGGCATTAGTGTCTTCATTTTGTCATGCTTCCGATCCAAGTCCTCTTCAAGATTTCTGAGTTGCAGTTAATGACTCCAATGCTGCTGGTAATTCACTTTTTTTTTTTTTGGTTCAAACATGCATGCAGGGTTTATCACTTTCTAAATATGACATTCTTCTTTGTGGTGTGCAGTTTTTGTGAATGGAAAGATCTGCAAGGATCCAAAGATGGTGTCAGCAGATGATTTCTTCTTTTCGGGCCTTAACAAGCCCGGAAATACATCAAACCGTGTTGGATCGAGTGTGACTCCTGTGAATGTGAACCAACTGCCAGGGCTCAACACTCTTGGCATCTCTTTAGTTCGTATTGACTACGCACCATATGGCCTCAACCCTCCTCACACTCACCCTCGTGCCACTGAGATTCTTGTTGTCGTTGAAGGCACTCTCTACGTCGGGTTCGTCACCTCCAATCCAGCAAACCCGGACCAGAAAAACAAGCTCTTCACAAAAACCCTATATCCAGGAGATGTATTTGTGTTTCCAGAAGGCCTCATTCATTTTCAGTTTAATACTGGAAAGAACAATGCTGTGGCGTTTGCAGGTCTGAGCAGCCAAAACCCAGGAGTTATTACAATTGCCAATGCTGCTTTTGGCTCAGATCCACCAATCGCTTCAGATGTGCTTACCAAAGCATTCCAAGTTGACCAGAATGTAATCAAATATCTTCAAGGACAGTTCTGATCGGATAACAATTAAGACAATCAAATAAAAGATAATCGTGGAGGCGCAATTAATGTAAAATAAAGTTTTTATTTGTATTTCTTACATAGAATAACCTACACGTTTCCATTTGTGGGTCATGTCGAGAACTAATGTTTGTAAGCTAATACTTAATTTTTCAATATGACAACGTTCTTTGAAGTTGAAGATCATCTGAGTTAGACGCAGGCACGAACCGGAACCGCCGGTTCGAACCGGCAGTCAACGGTCCGGTTCGAACCGTTGACCGGTTCCGGTTCCGGTTCCGGTTTGGAACCGAAACCGTATTACATACGGTTCGGTTCCAGTTCTCCTTTTTTTGGAACCGGAACCGGCGGTTCCGGTTCCGAGTTCCCGGTTCTGAGCTTTCAAAAATATAGATCAACGGCCCAGATCATGTGGCCGTTGGGAACTGGCGGTTCCCAACAAATCTTAAAAAAAAAAAAAAAAGAATCGGCGGAACCGGGAACCGGAACCGGTGGAACCGGCGGTTCCAGAACCGTGTATATGGCGGTTCGGTTCCGATTCCACCCTCCCCGGTTCTGAAAACCGGCGGTTCCGGAACCGAAACCGAACCGCCGAACCGTGCCCGTGTCTAATCCGAGTCATCTATTTATATGTAATAATATATTTGTTTTAAATTGTTAGAATAATATACTTTGATGAAGTTGTCTTAGTTTAAAAAATTGAACTGGCTAGACTATATGAAGTAATAAGTACATGTCTACATTATGAAGTAATAAATTAAGTCCTATGATTTGTAGGGTTGAAAATAAAATCAAGCTATTCGATATTCGATTCGAGCTTGTTTGAATTTGATTTGACAATAATATCAAACAAGTTTGTACACAATTTTATATTTGATAAAATTTAAAGCTTGACTCGAGCTTGTTAAGCAAAATTAATTAGAATAAATGTAAAATCTCAAACTACTTGAGTTCAACTCCTGTTCGGCTCGATTACAGCTCGTTCAAGCTCGACTCGATTAATAGTCAAACCAATCTCAAACAAATTATTAGAAGCTCGATAACATTTCATATAATTTTGAACAATGGTACGTTCACCTCGACTCGACTCATTTATATCTCTAATGACTAGATTACATCTTAATTATTTTTATCATCTGCAATGAAACACCATTAGTTGCTAAGTGTGTGCAATTGCTTTTTGGAAGAAGCTATCAAAATTTGAGATTACAAAAAAGAACAAAAATGATTTATATCCATATATATATGTATAAACTTTATTATCTATACTAATATAATAGTCTAAATATAGGTTACACTTTTGTTTTAGTTTCTAAAAAAAAAAAAAAAAAAAAAAAGAATATTTTTGAAGATGATGTGTCAGCTTTTGATTAGTTGAATTTTAACTTTTCATCTTTTTGTGGAAATGTTTTTTTCAATTTATTAAAATTCAAATAACTTTTTTAAATGTACTCTACCTTTTACATATAATATATTAATTTGATCATTTTTTCACAATTTTTAATTTTACATCCATATCACACATATTAAAATGAGATACCATATGCGAAAAATATAATTATTTTATGTTGATTATTTGGCTTAAATTTTAATATTTATTGTGTGTTAATTATTTCAATTGAATTTGGCCTGTAAATAAATATTAACTAATTTTTTTTATAAAAATATTAAATAATTCAATTCACACAATTAATTAATTTATTATGAAGACAAAATTTTATTTTGGGATGAAAGAAATATATATTTGTATCCAAAAATATTTTGTTTCATGTCTATTAGTCAATCAATTATTTTAATTTTTTTTGGTACTTTTCATAAAAAAATTCAAAGTTAAGTTTTTCGTCTTCACTCCAATTTTTTATGAAAATATTTCAAATTTATCATCTTTTCCCACAATGTTCAATCTGATATCTGTATGACATATATATAAATAACATACTTATTTTAAATATAAATATTTTTCTTATGTTAATTATGATATATTATGGTATTTAAAACATCTATATATAGAACAAAATTATGAAATATTTTTTAAAAATATTATTAAATGTGTATTATATTACTTTTTTTATTTGAAATTGTTAACTTATTACATATGACTGCTAAACTTTCTCATGACACGATAAAGCGGTATGTAGCGAAATGACAAGCATTATTCAATAGTTATATTATTATAATTCGCTATTATATTATTAGTAACCTACGAGATTAATACTAATACATAACTAAAACAATTCTCATAAACATCCTTTACCGAAGGACCTAAAAATATCACCTTTTTTTATAATTTTAAAATTCTCTAACAAAAAAATTTGTAGTTTGGGAGAGAGAGAGAGAGAGGAGTGTGGGCCTGTAGAATAAATGGGCCAAAGCCCAAACCACTATTTACATTATACTGGGAATACAAATCACGCTGATCTGGTCCATTAATTTCTTGTGTTTTCATCTTTTTATTTTTGACAGAACGGTGATGAATGACTAAATAAAAATAATGAACATAATAATTGATTAATAAAATAGTATATTATAATTTAATTAATAAAATAATTTAAATTATTAGCTAATGTTGTAAGTAGAAAATACAATAAATTTAGGGTATTTCTAAAGCCATATTAAATTTACTTTGTACATTAAATTAATTTTACTAATAAAATTATATATAATGTAAATAACATAAATATTCTTATTTAAAAATTAAAAATATACAAAAATTTTAATTTTTAATAAATAAATAAATATTTATTTTATGAAAATTCTAATTTTTTATTAAAAATTAAAATTTGTATATATTTTTAATTTTTAAATAAAAATATTTATTTTATTTATATTATATTTAATTTTGTTAGTAGAATTAATGTGGTGTGGAAAGCAAATTTAATGGTGGTTTTATAATCATATAATTAAATGTTTATTTCCAATTCGTGAAACACACACAATTCTAATTTTGCAGTTCAAAAAAAAGGTGTAATTATTCCCTAAGAAAAAGTCAATTATTCGAAATCTGGTATTCCTCAAATAAATTATACCAAATTAAGACTGTTATTTCTGATATGGGTAAATGGAAGTGAAGAGAATTGGTTTGATTGAGGTAGGAACGTATACAAAATTTCTATAATTGGCGGTATAATTGAACCGACCTACATAACCTGTTGTCTGATTGTATTGTATGCACTTGTGGCAATCGCCAAGCCCGACCCAGAAGAATTCAATACTGCTCCGGAACCGCGCCGCTGATGGCCGAAGAAGAAGTGATGGCAGAAGTGGAGGCAGTCCAGGCGGTGTACGGCGACGATTGCCAAGTTTTTGAAGCTTATCCTCCCCATATTCACGTTCACCTGAAGCCGCGCACCGCCGATGTCTCCTCTCAACAGGTATCACAATCTTTTAGGCTGAATAATTGCTCGTTTCCGAAGTTGGTAAAGTTAATGATGCTATTTAGCCATGGACTAGAATTCCTTTTGCTTTTAGTGATGAAATTGCAAATTAAGACTTCAATTGACGATTTTACTTTGTATGGGGATTGGCTGTCTTGTGCCTTTTTATGTTGCTGGAAATCTCTATGATGTTGAATGTCTTATGAGTTGACTTTGCCGCACAGAGTGTGGATTTTTTCTTAGGAGGGATCGTTTCTGTCTTAAAATCATAAAAGAGATGTTCTTTAAATTTTTTTTGTATTGAGAATATCATAGGCTGGAAACTTTGAATGGAAGGAGATGATGTAATCAGGGTTGATGACTTCACATCCTGTTATCTGTACTCAAGAAAATTGATTAAATATTTCCTTCTCTATGGCATGCCTCTTATTGATTCTCTTTCATTAAATAATAACTGAACATTGTATCTGTTTCTCAAAGAAGCAACATAGAGCCCAAATCTTGTGCCTTTTGATCTGAGCATCATAAAGCACTGCAGATGCTATGTAATGTAGCACACAGAGTTATATATTGGGATGACATAACTTCCATTGGTTGGTTTTTTTTTTGTTTTTTTGTTTCGTTTTGTTTTGTTTTGTTTTGTTTTGTTTTGTTTTTTTATTTTTTAAATCATAGTTTATATTTTAGACCTGCTTACTAATTTGGAGGTGTACGGCATTGCCCCCTGCAACCCTGATTACATGCCAGATTCCATTATCTCTTTTCGTTGCGTTTTGTGTTCTCTATGTTGTGTTTAGATATTTTAACGTTCAAATAATTTCCTTTATATTAACACCTTTCTGAGAAAATTATGCTGGCCATACTTTTTCTGCAGTTTGTGGAAGCAACTATTGGGATGCTGGCTAGTCCACAGGTGATTATGCATGTTATAATACATATATGTTCTGACACTAGGTACTCCATTTTAAACATAACAGTTAAAACTTTGAGCTGGCAGCATTGCAACGTGTTGGTCGATAAGTTACTACTTGAATTTTAATGTCCCCTTTTATTGCCTTGTTCATTTACCCATCATCTTGTAATGTTCTGTGTAGAGTTGTCTTTTTTCTTCCCATCTAGGTCTTCTGAATCCTGCATTGCTAAAAAGTTATTTTATTGCACTTATTGTCAACTATTTCCTGTGGCAGTACCCGGAAGAGCCACCAGAGATACGTGTCGTTGATTCCAAGGGTCTTGATGAGCAGAGGCAGAAGCTTCTTATAGATAGTATCTCTTGCAAAGCTTTTGAGCTTGCGTCGTGTTTAATGCTTGTGGCACTTTGTGAGGTATAATATACGTGCTTTATATCAGTTAGGTTACTTATCTCAGTAGTCAGTGCTGATTCATCTTCCACCACATGTTCTGCATTGCTTTCAAGTAAGTATGTTAGGGCATTAAAGAAGTGCATGCTAGCGTCCTTGCTCTTATTTGTGTTTGATGGTTAACCTAGGGCTTATAACCTATGAATGCAATCCCTAAGGTGGCTATATGCTGAGTGTATTCCCATCAAAATTATCCATTTGCTAACAGTTCCATGTTATTTTAGGAAGCAGTAGAGAAGCTTTCTAGTATGAATCACCCTGATGGAAACTGCCCATTATGTTTATATACTTTACTCAATGAAGATTCTGGTAGCAACTCATCACCGTTTATGAAGTTAATGTCGTGTTTCCATTGCTTTCATTGGTGAGTACGTTTGTTGTTGTTTGTCCTCTTGAATTATGAATTCCTTAATCTATCAGGAGGCATTGAATGTTGTAGAATTGACCTTTTTTTCTTACTGTTGCAGTGAGTGCATCATCAGATGGTGGAATTGGACCCAGATGCAAAGTGGAAAGGAGAATTCAAGTTCATCATCTTTAACTCATCTGAGTTTGCAAGACCAGCCAGGTTTGTATTCACATAATAGAGACACGAAATTGGTATCATTATTGCCAATATATTGTTAACTGTCATTGTATTATCTGAGGAGAAGCTCTGTTGTATGTTAATGTGGTATGTGATTAGATGGTTCTTTTTGTTGGTACTATTGTTGTAAGATATCATTATTGCTATTGTTACCATCTTTTGTATACATTCTATGATTCGCTTGGAAATATATCATAAACTTTATCAAATCTAGCTAATATTTTGTTATTATTATGATTGTTGTGGTCTTTGGTGCTGTGGTATGTGAAGTTATTCAAGATAACTAAACAATTTTAGTTACGTCGTTCTTCCTATCATACCAAAATGTTAGTACTGATTCTAGCAGAATCATCTTTGAACTGACATCCATGTTTCTTCATGTGAAAACCTTGTCAAAGCTTGAGTTATAGTACCATAAGGGCTAGTTTGCTTTACTTGATAGGATAAAGTTTGATATATAATACTAGGATTTGGTTTGCAGTATTATGTATCAATATTATGTTTGTTATGCAAAATTATAATACATGTATCATATATTAATATATAATATGGTGTTTGGTTCAATATATTAAGATTATTTAAAATGTATATATTGACTATTATACCCACTAACATTTTCAATAATTTACACACTTTACTCATATCTTTATTTAAGTCAAAATAAAAGTTCACAATTTCCTTTTACTTATTTTTTCTCTTGTATTTTATTTTTAAAAACCGAGCAAGCTCAATATAAATTCTACTATTTTCTTTGCAAATTTTTTATATATGATAATTTGTAATTTTTTTTATTATTTGTCATGAGGTCGTTAATTTTAAAATTTATTTGGACACCTTAAAAGTAAATTTTGTATTACGGATGTAAATATAATAAAAACAATACTTGATATGATTTAGGATAAAACTGTTGCGTTCTAGTAGATTTTTATTCTATGAAAAATTAGTAAAGTTTTAATAAGGGATTTTTATTATTATTTAACTTGCGCTTAATCCAATATGTGTTTTAGTTTTACGATTTTTTTTCATTCTCTAAATGTCAATTTTGGTTCGATTTTCACTAGAGTTTCAACTTCTTTTCATGAATTTCTGACATATCAGCTGATTTAATTATGTGGCCTAGTATTGAGATTTTTTTAAAAAAGGAGGAAAATATGGGAGAAAATTTACACATCATTAAAGAAATTGATTTTTTTTAAAATTATAAAGAAAAACTAGAATATAGGAAATTATATTTTGAGTTCACAAAATATTCACAAAACTAAAATTCAAAAAATTAGAAATGCATGTGTTACACAATCGAATAAAAATCTGAAAATTATAATTTTCTTGTTTCTAATTTATGTTATGAAGTTATAATTTTTAGGAATATTGTTTTTTATTTTAATAATAATTTTCCCTTTTATTTTCAAATTTTTAGTTCTTTAGATTATTCGTTGTAATTTTAAATTGTAATTTTCTAATTTTGATTTTTCATAATTTTCTGATTTTCATTTTTAATATAATTTTTAGATTTTATATTAATATTCTTTTGTATATTAAAATATAATTTGTATTTTTCATGTTTTTATAGTTTCTTAATTTTTTTATTTTTAAAAAATTATTTAAAAATTTAAAAAGTAATCTATATCTCCATTTTTTAAACCAAATCTTCATTTTTTATTTCAAGTTTTTAGATTTTGTAATTTCATAATGCCAATTTTATTTATGTATTAAGTTTTCATATTTTTAGACTTTCTAGGATTATTATTTGTAATTTAAAAATATATTTATAATAAGAAATATTTTTAAAATATTTATAAATTTTGACATATCTCGTATATAAATTAATTTCATGTAATTATTTGATTACTATAATATGTAATTGTTCCATATTTTTTATTTTATAATTTCAAATAATTAAGGGTAGATTCGGAATTTTATTAGCTAATTCATGTGGTATTAATTGATGGGATTATGAATCCCACCCAGGAGATGGGTCCTGTGTAAGAACGATAATAGATACCGGGTCTGCTCATTTACAGGGTTTTACTGATTCTAAAATATTGTATAACAAACATGAGATAAGAAGGGATAAAGTATCTATCAAGCCCTTATCCCATGAAGCAAACAAGCCCTAAGTGTGTCTACTTGCTTTCTCCCTGTAGTTGGTGAAACTTAGAAGTACAAGTAAAACCTCTGCCAGTCTGTTTGAGCTGAGGAAAAGAATTCTAGACTATTAGGGCTTTTATAACCTGTTTTACCAGTATGTAGTCATTGAAATGTATGCGACTTGACATGCATGGCTCATATATTCACCATCTGTGACTTTATCGACTTTTCTTATCTGCTTTCCGTAACATTTTTACTTCTGTTTTCGCTTCCTTACCCCCTCATTCGACATCCGCATAAATTCACTCTGGATTGTGTTCTCTGTCATGTACATAGTTCTTGTTTGCAGCATTGTCTTTGCATATGGTCATGCTCCACTGGCTAAACTAGGCTAGTGATTCAAAAAGATGCTTTTTATAATGCCCCCATCTTTTCCATTGCTAGAAAATTGTCTTATTATCCAACCTAATGGCTTGCACCCCTTTGTCTTGGGTCTGCGTTCTCATATTTCATGACTTTTCTCTTTGTTAGGCATGATCAAAATGATGGAAGGAAGTACGGGAATGTGTCCGGTCTGTCGTAAAGTTTTTCTTGCCAAGGATATTGAACATGTGCTTGACTTGGTTGGGACTCGTGGCAAAATGGTATCCCAGGTAAGGCCTTGCACGGGTCATGTTATTTGACTGTCCTACTTAGCACGATTTACTCATAATCACTTTGTGTGTGGCTATTCTAATTCTATGGTTCCTGTCAAGATATTTTTCATTGAATATCTTACTCAACCACGTAAATTTCTCCGTTTCGTGGGCAAACTAGAAACTTATCTAATTTCTTAGTGAAGCGTGTGGTTTTACCATATCCTAGTTCAGGCTGGCCTGATACCCAGGTGATTTAACTTTTGCACCAAAAATATTTAGGGACATATGTGCACCTGATCACGTGTTCGGGAAAATCTATACTTGGCACAAACAATAGGGGTCGCACAAAAAAAAATTGTCTAGAGGCATATCTGTATCTTGGTACCAACTTTAGTCTCTATTTTGCACCTTCTCGGCTTCTCCAGAGCCTGAGTTTTGTGTTATCAAACTTTTGATCTGTAATGGCCACCAAGGAACTTGTTATCAGGCTATGTGTGCACTTTCATACTTAATCTGTCACAAAATCTAAATATTCTATTGTTTGTAGAAATGGTCACGTAGATTGTTGTCATTATTCAGCTTTTGATCATTTGCGATGGGCCTCTCATTTGTTTGATTTCTGTACAATTTGGTCTAAACCAAATCTTTATGTTATTAGCACAGACTTACGAACTCCTTTGGACTCACCTTCCTCCATTTTGTGATTTGAGGAGTTTGCATTTTTATTTCTCTTAATTCTTGCAATTAAATTTATTGGATCTCTGTTTATTGTTTATTATCAGGTTTATCTAGGGATGTTAAAAAGAGCCATGGCCCGACGGGCCGGCCCGTTTAGCCCGAGCCCGATTAGCCCGAAGCCCTATAGGACTAGCCCGCTTAGGGTTAGGGCTAACCCGATAGCCCGAACTTTTCTTCTTATTTGTCTATTTTTAATATCGAATTAATAATATACACCATTTTTAATTATTTTTCATATACCTTATTTGGTTTTTAGTAGAATATATTAAAATTTATATTTAATTACTAGAAGATTCTAAATAATGTCATTTAAATTTAAAACTTTAATGTTTTCAAATTTTATGACAGTGAATGCTCTTAAAGCTATAATTGAGAGCATTAAATAGTGTATATGACTTAAATGTTTGAATCTTTAAATTTTGTATAGTGATATAAAAGTTCTAAAATATATAATTTTTTAATATTATCTAAAATTGTAAATAGAGCATAATATTTTAAATATTTTAAATAGAGCATAATATGTATTTAATTAAAATTTTAAATTTAAATATATAATTTGACTATTTTGACTCATGGCCCGATAGTGGCCCGATTAGCCCGAAAACCGTTAGGGTTAGGGTTAGGTTCACCATAATCAAGCCCGTTTAAATTGACCCGATTAAATCAAGGCTCAATTAACCCGAAACCCGCTAGGGCTAGCCCGAAACCGACAGGGCTAGCCCGTTTAACATCTCTAGGTTTATCTGTGGTCACCTATTCACTTTATTCTGTGGTCAAAGCTAATTGGGCATTCTATGGCTACTTATGCGTACGTTTAATATTTTCTAACTTTTTGTTTTTTTGTTGAGAATCAAAATCAAAATGCCTGCTTATGAGTAATGCACTATTAACAGTTGATTTTATCTTGGTATAAGAGAAACAATGACATAGCTAAATTATCCCTTTTAGCTATCTACTTTCCATAGGTATAAGCCAAATGTTTGAATCACTTCTGGCATTTGTTCACAGCCTTAGGCTAACATACCTAAGAACTGCATTGTAGCAGCATTAAATGCCTTCACAACTGTTCTTTCATTGCCCATATCCTCCTTATTTTCTGTTCAAATCTTTCATTGTTATTGTTATTGCATTGTTGTTGATGTTATTGCTTTTATTTCCCCAAATTGGGCTTGGATCAAATTTTGAAAATCGAGTCAATTTTCAAGGATTTTCACATCTCAATTGCTTAGGGAATATTGACAATCAAAATCAAATCCAAATGTAATCATTAATATGTTTCTCACGTCACATGTGTAGTCTGCCTCTACATGGTGATTTCCATGATATATGACGAATAGCATGACAGTTACAGCCCTCAAGACGCACTTGCTTGTGCATATGTGCCGAATTGCTGAATTGCTTTATAACTTTTTTTTTTTTTTTTTTTAATGTTTAAAATCAACAGTCATTTCATTTTCATGTGAAGAAAGTTATCTGCATGCGTGTTGATGGCAGGACTCTGATGGGATTGAGATTGACAAAGATCTTGTGCATTCTGATGCTGAAAAGAAGCGGAGAGAGAAATTTGAGTCCATATTAAAAATCCAGCAAGAAAATAGTGGCCTGATTGAGCCCAGAAAAAATGAGGTCTTATTGCCAGGTATGTATCTTCCTCAGCCTGTCAGCTTACCCTCAACAGAATCTGATGCCGTTGCCAGTGGGCCGCGAAACAAAGATCCAGAAGCCAAATCCAATAACAATCCAGGAAGTTCCTTCAGCAGGCCCAACCCAAGGAAGCACAACAATTCTAACACGAGGAAGCACAGGATGCAACATTCAAGTAAGCAAGCAAGGCAATGGATTAGGAAAGACAATTTAGAAAATTAGGTTCATGATCCCCCCAACCATTATTTCAAATGTATTTTTGAGATGAACATGCAGCTTATTTAAGTATACGCCATAAAATGTTTGGCTACCCATCGGACATACCTCACTTTCTATGACAGCATTAAAATATAGAGATGATATATCACCCTTATTTTGCAGCTAGTCGACATTCTTCTACTAGACACTGGAAAGCTGACACTAGATCCAAAATACTAGTTAGGAAGTTAATGCTTTGGCCTTTATCAATGAATTTTGATTGATATTGTTACATTTTTTGGACATTGTGAAGTACTTTAGACCCCAATATGTAGTTGTATAGATCTCCGTCCCATTTGCTTGCTTATAAGTTATGGTTGTTACTTTTTAATTGAAAGTTAACGAAGGGATTACTTTGGATTATAACAACGAAAAGGTTGAGGACACCTTTATCTGTGAAGTGGTGTATGCAACTATACAATAGTAAATATTGTTTTGCAGACGATATTGGGACGGGGTGTCGATCCTCAATAAGAATTAGGGTGCAGCTATTCACATATATTAAAATTATAACCCGCCTTTTTTCCTCCTGACAAGCGTTTAAACTAACCATCGCCTCCTTCGACCACAATCCCCATTGTCGCCACCTTCAATCACCACCATCATTGAATCCCCTTGAAGATACCCAATGGAAAAGAAAAGGGAACAGATTCATGGCAGAGGGAAAGATCCGCAGCTCCTTCTGAAAAGGATAGGACTGTAGTGTAAAAGTTTGAGGTGTGAATAAAGCCATCGCGCACTAATAATTATTGTTGATAGAGCATTTACAGAAGTACGCAATAATACCAGCTTTGCATTTTAAATCAGGTAGGTGGGCCGGAAATTGAATATCTTTTGGACGTTAATGGGCCCTCAGTCAACGATTGAGCCCATTGACTGACCCGGCCCTATAAAGCCCATGATTTCGACTCAAATTAGAACGCTTCAGATTTGTCAAAGCACATTAAAGACGCCGTACCATTTCTTGTGTTGATGTATGATGATTTGGAGCTGGGTAGTCACGATGAAACAGTTATTTGTCAAAATTATGATGAATATTGTATTTGATCTACTTTTACAAAATGTATGCGTTCCCACATCTGGGTTGAACCGAGTCAAGATTCATATTTTTTCATAAAATTTGTATGATATAGTTGCACAACTCAAAATTTTTATAAAAAGCTCGATTTCGTTGTAATTGCTCAAACGAATCAACACTTGTAGACTTTACTTAGATATAGTAAAAAACACATAGATTTCATGTCCGATGTGAGGGTGTGATTTATAGTATTTTTTAAAATTCACCAATACTCTTTGATCAACTATCAAAAGTAATACTTCTTTTAACAAAACATAATATATAAATGTTGAAAGTAATATTTTCTTATATTGTTAAAAAAGTATTCTGTTTTCAACTATACTTTTATATAATTAGTTTAAAAAAATACATTTTAAATCAAAATATAATATTTTTACAAAAAAGTAATTGTCTTAAATTATTAAAAGAAATATTAATTTTCATAAAACAAATTATATTATGCTAATCCTCTAAGTGACATATTTTTTTGGAATAATCTCACACGTTAGGTATGAACCCAAATTGGATTCAATTGTTAAACCATAGAGTTCTAACACATAGTATACGTTCATATTCATTATATTTTATTGAAAACGACACACATACACCTAGGTTATAATAAATTCCAATATAATTTATAATAAATAAATAAATAAGTCATGCAAAATTATTATTGAGACATCGAACTGATGTTATTAATGTGAAAACAAATACTGAAGATGATTTCTTCAATGAATTAGTTACTATATAGTTTAATGATAGAATGAATACCTGTGAGTTCAACTCCACTTAATGAACCCTGCATTTATTATTTTCACATATAACTGTTCTTACCGGCATCATTAATTAAGGATAATTACAGAAACTACTATGGTAGTATGGCATTGGATATTTATGACATTAAGGGTAATTAAGGATAATTATCTGTCTCTAATTTCCATCTCCAACTCTTGTAGTGTTAATTTTTGTTTCTTTCAATTTTAACTCGGATGGCTTTGGACTTTGCAATTCAGTTCTTTTTTTCTTGTTTTATCACTACAACTTATAAAACTAATCATTACACATCGATGCTCATTGTATAATAATATATCAACACTAACTTCTTCAATATTGATTTAACATTAACAGTAACAATTCAAACCTATGCATTTATTAAGTTTTAACATTTTCACTGCAAAAAAAATTATATTCCAAATGTCCACCGGCCCATCAAACCCGAAAAATACACGCCCATAATAATCTTTGGTTCGTACATTTTGAGCATATTAAAAAGAATGAAATGGTAGTTTTATGGAGTATGTAAATGCATTGAAATCAAGTTACAAAGAAACCATGGTAATAGATCTATTATCAATATATTTGCAGTAACAAACGAGAGAGTGTTGCAAAGAGAATCTTGTGCTTGTATAATTGTGGCTAATGCCTCCCCAATCAATCTTCTCCTTTCACTTCCCTAAAATTAAAAAAAATAATAATAAATAATAATTTTAAAAAATTTTAAAAAAAAATTTCCATCCATGTCTCAATAATTGGTCATTGAATCTAAATTCCCCAGCATATTTTATGTGATTTTTGTTCTTTTTCTTTTTGACTAAAAGTTATGCATGTTTAGAATTTCATTAGGTATTAAATATCATATTTTATTTTATTAATATATTAATTACAAATTTATTTATAATATAATCAATATAATTGGTATATTCATACGTTGTCGCACATTTTATTTCAACAAATCTCTCATGTACTTATGTATGTCTTAATTTTGTGTTGAAATAACTTCAAATCTTCACTAAAAGATATGTATTTACTGTTCCAGAAATATATTTTAATTAATATATACCTAAAACTTACTAATTTTCTAGATAAAACTCTTTATTTAAAAAAAAAAAATTATCTTCTTCAAGGAACCAATATTTTCAACGCAAGTATATTATTAGCTGTGATGCAAAAACTAATTAATGCTTACAAGTAAATTGTTAATGCAGCTTCTAAAATATCGGTTAAATCAAAGTATTCATTTTTTATTTTTTTTGAAAATGAATTTCGTTATTATAAATAAATTATAAATAATTCGTAAAATTAATTTTCTTGAGAAAAATAATGAGATCCTGTCAGACTCAACAATTTGACCTCTTTTAAATAAACTATTACATTTTTACCTAAAAAATAAAATAATATTGAGGGTACCAAAAATGATCTCTCTGTCGAGGGTACTTCGCAATCTGCAGATTGTACAACTGATGCTGCTGGAAGAATTATTTGATGAAGTACCCCTGACTGCGTACTTGCCAAACCAGTACCCAATAATGTCTGACTATGTCTTTGAGGTGGGCCCTTAAAAAAAAAAAAAAAATTGGGGGTTTAACCCTTAGATATGCATTCTTCGATATAATCGAAATATCTTGTTTTATTGAAAAATAAATAAATTAACTACCATTTTCATAAAATCAAAATTTCAGTCATTACATTTTAAAATAATTGAAATAGTGTTGAAATAGCAGCAACAAATTAAATTAAAACAACAACTGATGCATTAATAAAAAAATTGAAAATATTTATTTTCTTTAATTTTTCCCAACGAGTAAATATCTAATGTGAACATTCATCTAAAATCGCAAATATATAATATTTTACAAGCAATTGTCGATATTTTTTTATGACTATACTTAAAAGATTGATATTTGCGTATACATAAAATATGAAATAATTTAAAATTAAAAATTGTAGTACCCTGATACCAAAATATATTATTTCAAGAATAAATGTATAGCTAAAATTGGATTAATAACCAAAGTGGCTTGGCTATTAACTCAAAAACGAATTTTTTTTCTATAATATTTATTTATTTACTTTATTTAATCAATTAAAATAATGGTGGTATCAATATATGTGACGTACAACGGAAGATTGTATATATGTGGAAAGTCTCGTGTCTTCTTATGGATGCTTTTACAATATGGGCCAATGAGATTCCCAAATCATTAAAATGTCATTTCCTAATATGGATAAGGCTGTGCTGGAAAACAATTTTGTGGCCCCCTCTCTTGTTCAAATTAATTTTACAAATAAATGGAAATAATAATTGATGGGAATATTGTGAATATGTAGTAATAATATATTAAAAATTAATTACTTTAGTTAAATTTTATGGATGTAATATTAATATATCATGGATGAATATATTAAAATGTGTTTATAATAAATAATAATTATTGCAACATGCAAAGTAAAAGCAAGGAGACGAGCTTCAGAAACTTCCTGCGTTTAACAAATTAAAATTATACAATAACCAAAAAACACAAATACTAAGAAAATTGTCACACTTACTGCCGCAGTAATGCGACCAGACATGTCATAACCAATTGCCACAAATTTGAAAAGAAAAGAAAAAACTATAAAATAAATAGAGATATGTATAAATGTTGTTAGACTTGAGCCTTAAATTCATAATCAATTGAGGGCTATTTTTAAATTGCAAAAAAATAAAATAAAAAATAATAAACCCAAATTGAGAAGCTTTAAGATTTAGGTATAACAATTAAATACTTAGAATAAATTGGCCTCAGTTGATTCTTCGAATTATTTTCATCGTATCCATTGTGATGCATGGTAGCACGCACATCAATAATATATTAAAACTATATCATTAATTTTAAATAAAATAATTAAATTTTCTACTATAAATTTTTTACATAACATCGATGAACACATTAAGTAGGTGATTATTCCCATAAAATTTAATTTATTATTTTATTGTGGTTCTCATTGTATTTTAATGATAAATTGATGTCCCACAAATGTGGGACCTATTGAGACTTGGCTTTTGTTACAAATAACATATATCTAACTTATATAATTTAAATATGTTGTATGAATTAATTCGGAATTTCCCAGAAGAAAGACAAAGTAAGTACTGAATTATAAATATGTTGTATGAATTAATTCGGAATTTCCCAGAAGAAAGACAAAGTAAGTACTGTGCAATTCTTACATTAGAAGAGTTGGGGAAATTATAATGTCAATAAAAGAATTTGGTCGCCTATCAAACTAATATCACTTGTCTTATTACATCAAAGGCCCAGAGACTTCATCGGCTGCTCTGTCAGAATATCTTTAAGCCCATTGGGTCTTTTATTTTCTTTTATTTTATTTTAATAATATAAGGTCTTTTATCACAATTATATAACAACCTCCGAATTTCCATTTTCCTAGAATAATGTTTGTTTATTTCATTATTGCCACGTGTCAATCTATTTGAGGTAAAAAATTAATTGGATAAATTAAAATTTTTAGGGTTTGTTTGGAAAAACAATCCAACACAATAAACAAAGAAATTCGAACAAAGATTGGTTTGCATTCTCCATATTAATTTTATCAATATAATTATTTTATTTTTTTTCCAAAATAAGATTTTATTGATCAAATCAAATGTACGTTATTGCTTTGAAAATTTAAAATTGGGATATCCCCATTTATTAGTATTGATATAACTATAATTCAATTACAATTATTTAACTAAATTATTTTCCATCTCAATTATTTTATTAGCCAGATTTATTAATATAACTAAAATAAAAAATAAGTATAAAATAAAATAGAAGATCTTATATGTTTTAGTCCCACTACTAATTTGCTCAAATAAGGAAAAAAAAATATTGTGGGTGGTTTTTATAATATATGTATTATATTATGCTCACATAACTAAACATATAAGAACAAAATGGTTTTATATGTATTTATTGTTCTAAAATAATAAAATAAAAATTTATAATTATTTGAAGTGGTTGAAGTAAAACTCTAATTTTGAGAGGGGGAGATATATTTTTCAATAGATTGAGAGGTATATAATCAATCTCAGTTGAAAAAATTAAGAATACTATTATTGTAATCGTAATTATTCATGCAAATATAATTGTGATTAATCATCTTGATCATCCAATGGGCCGGCTTATCAAGGAATGCTTAGGCCCATAAGTTTATTAGTCTGGATTTACCTTATTTACACAATTTTGAACCACACTTCTTCAATATATATATATATATATATATAAATAAATTAAAATAGAGCTAAAATTGTAAAATACTAGTTGTGTTTAATTTCCTAGCAAATTGTGAATTTGGATTTTTTTGGCTTCTATTCATTTACTTGGTCCAAAAGTTAAATGTAGAATATAATAAATTAATTATTTTTTTATTATTCTTAATTTGAAAACCATATTTGATATATAAAAATAAAATATTCTATTTGAAAAATGCAACTGTATATTTGTTTATTATTTATGTTAAATTTGATTATTTATAATGGGTTCATATTGGGTTTAAGGTGTAAAAAACATTAGTTAAAAAGATGATCTAATATAAATAAATCATTATATATAATATTAATTATATTTCATCAATCAATTAATTATTCTAATAAAAAAATGTGGGATTACTAAATAAGAATAAAAAAACAAATTTACAAATAATTGTATTCAAAATATTTTACTTTAATATAAGTTGTATGTTATTTAAATATATGTGTTGGTTTGAATATTTGCAACAAAATTAAATATTTTTATTGTTCATATAGATCAAGAAAATTAGGAATCACCCTTAGATTTCAAATTAGATGTAATCAACTTAAAACTAAATATTCTTTTTTATATTAAATATTTTATCTTACTTTTATTTTATAAAATAATCTACTAATAAAAAAAATCAAGTATATATAAGTCTGCATTATGTAAATATAAATTAAAAATATGTATATCTATAATAAGTATTCGATAAATATCTATTAATTTTATCATAATTTAATATATAAATTTAACTGCATGGTGCAGAAAAAAAAAAAGAATCCACCCAATTAGATTATGTTACACTAGTGTGCAAGTTAGAGAAAGTCGGTTACGTGGAGCATATAGGATAATTAGGATTGCTTTAATTTTCTACATCCCATACGTTTATTCCACATTTGTATAAAGTTTTTATGTCTCCCATACGTATATTTTACATTCTAACAAGATCTTTAATCCGCGTCAGTGCTTCGTTTATGCTGTTTTCTACTTATTTTCAATTTACATATTTATAGAATCGATCTTTTACGCATTGGGATACCGTGCACTCAATTTATAATTTTACTTAACAAAATATATATATATTTTATTTGTTTATTTAAAAAATAATATTATTTTTTTAAGATGATAAATCAGTAGTAATATTTTTTAAGTAAATAAATAATATCAAAAACTACTGCACATGAAATTGCAGGATAAATCCTATACAAAAAACTTTTGCGTGTAATGTATATAAAGAATATTTATATATATATATGCGTGTATATATATATTAGCAGAAATGCCATAAGTTTGTTAAATGTTGAGGGGTCTCTATACATTGTGGGTGCTGTGTTCTAAAAAAAATAAAGGTCTTTCTTTAATCAAAAAAATTATCAAAATCTCAAGTTTAGAAGAAATTAACTTAGAATTTATGTAATTTACTGGGGGTTAAAAAAAGGTAATAATTTTTTTAATTTAATATTTTTGGTATTGGACATAAAGTATTTTTTTATTTAAATTATGAAAAAATGAGATTAACTTATAATTTTAATTCCTGTTGCCAAAACATACCATGTGTGTTTTGATATATGAATTAATGTTTTCATATATAATATTAAATTAATTTATTTTTTCAATAAAAAATGACATGTAAATTAAGAATTATATATATTTTTTAAATTTTTATTGGACAGTAAAATTTTAAGAGCGTCAATTTATGTCATTTGGCATATTTAGTGGATCTATTTGTAGTATAAGTAGATTGTCTTTTTTTTTTTTTTTTAAATTTCATCGATAATGAAGTTGAAGATGATATAATACATTTAATTTTGTTTCAAAAAATATCACATTGAAAACATCGAGGAACACTTTATAATTTCTTGCTTTTACCAAAAAATCAACTCTAAAATTTCTATAGGCAACAGATAAATTACAGAGGTCATTCAAATATAGAAAAATTATAGAAATCATTCAAATAGATTAACATTTCAAGAAACAGAAGATACAACAGTCATATTTTATTAGAATTTCATACTACGTATATTTTATTTATATATATATATTTTTAAATAATTGTTTTTGTCATCAACGGGACCACAAAACTATATAATTTTAAAAAAAATATATATTATCTAACAATTTATTAAATATATATAGCAACTGTCCACAAGTCGTAATCAAATACAATAAAAATTGGCAATTGATACTTTAAGTATTGCCCATGCATGCAAATGCACAAAAAGAACTTATAAAGTGCAACGAGATCTCAGACATGACACATCAACATACTAATAATCGAAAAACGTGGGAGGAATTGAATTATGAATGAGAGTGAGGTTGATTTAGGTAATTACCAGGCTTCAGCAAGTGGCAAATAATGCACATTTGAGTATGAAAAATGTAAACAACATGCGTGCCAAACAAAATTTTATCCACTACACATGCATGTTCATGTGCAATAAACAATTAGCATTTTCCTTGGTTTATTGCTATTTTTATACACCTTAAAATTCCATCTACTTTAAACAAGAAATGTTTCCACTTCTCTTTTTGTCAACGATTTTGTGGCCATAAATTAACAAGGATGGAATAATTTATTTTAAGGTTGGATTTAGATGGGGTGGTTTGAATCTTAATAATGGATTAAGTGAGTATATTCCAAAGTTGCATCTTGAATAAAGAATTTGGTTCGAGGATATGATTTGAGGGATGGCATCACATTACAATTTGTAATATCAAGTTCATCTGAATTACGTGAAAAAAAGAGAGCACAAAATAAAGTTGTTAAGCGGTTAAAATCGAATCCAAAAGAATCTTAACGATTATGTGGGTTGTGTTTATCAAAAGCCACTTAAAATAGTAGGACATATAAGTTTAAAATGCTGGAATTAATCTAAATAAGTTCAAAAGGATGCGTATGGAAATAAAGTTTCTATGAATCTCTGCTTTATTTTAACTTTTAAGAGTCATCTCTTCTTTTAAATGTTCTTCCCTACAGGTGGGGAAGTACTTTTATTTGTTTCTTATCTTTAATTTTCTATTTATTGTTAGTTTTTGTCAATCTCCACCAAATCTAGTTTTTTAGATCATCTTTTAATAAGCAAGAGTTTCGTCTCCTCATAATAAGTGACAATCTAGCATCATGTCGTATGTTATTGAAGTTGCGTTATAATAAAGAATGGCTAGCACCATCGAATGTCTTTCACAACTTAAACATCGTATGATATTATAAATTCATAAAAGATGTCATCGAAGCTATGCATGTGATTGAACCGGAAAGCACACGTGATTTTATATTTTATTTTTGTGTTCTGACTTCAATAATACATATTATATCATGTAAATAGAATAATATTATCAATGAACACATGCCATATATATACTTAAATAATGAAATAAAACACAAGAATAACCTCAATATCATTTGATTGAATAGTTGACCGTGTGAATGAAGTCACAAAAAACACAAAAAATAGAGTTGGTTAATACACAAAAAATAGAGTTGGTTATCACTTATCAATACTGCCCACCTTAACAATAATTTAAGAGGCATTGCAAGCAGACACCAAATCTTCTATTTATTTATTTATTTATTATTATATTCAAGTCTCATGTTATCTATTTAATATTGCACGTTTATGCTTTCAAGATTACTTGGAGGAGGATTAGTACTACAAAAACCAACATTGTACTTTATGAAAACCCAATGGGGCCTCGACAATAGAAAGAGAAAATGGAGTGCTCAAATTGCCAAGAGTCACATGCACAATTTGTGGCATGCAATTCGCATGAATCATTTTGATAACATATTTTTGTTCTTTTGTAAAGTAATTTTGGGAGTGCTCTAAAATGGCATGTTTTACCTAGTTAGCCAAACCAACCTCGTGACTTTTGTAAAATTCAACATGGCTACATTCCCTTCAATGCCAAGACAACATTTAACCATGACACATTGTCCTCTAAATCAGTCTAATATAGATAATCTAAGTTCACGAGGATAAAATAGAATAATCTAGCGTGCTTGTGCACATGGTACATATTGTTGCGCTCCTTATCGAACGTGAATTGAACTTGTTGAAATCTTAAACTAGGATCGGATTGACTATAATGTGTTTGATTGTTAGACCTTAGGTGAAAATTAAATATAATTAAAAAAATAAATTTAAGCTAAAAGAGCTTAAAAGTGTGCATGCATGCTAAACATTGTTACCCTTTATTTATAGGATCCAAAATGAAGTGGATTCATTGAAGTCTTGTTGCACTCCTTCTTTCGGTTTGAACGTGAATTGAGCTTGTTTAAAAGTCTTATTGCACTCATTTTTTGGGATCAAATGTGAATTGGACTCGTGAAGTCTTGAACTAGAGATTTGATTGACTATATTGTGTTTGATTATTAGATAATGGATAAAAATTGAATGTAATTAAATAATAAATAGCTTAAAAGTTACTCTATCATGTTTGTGCACATGTAACACATTGTTGCACTTCTTTTAGATGATTGAACGCAAGTTGAACTCGTTGAAATTGTAAATGAATTTAATCAGCTTCTTGATATTAGGTTATAATTGAGTGTGGACTGAAGCATAAATTTAGACTAAAACAACTTAAAATATACTCTATTAAGTGTGTGCATGCATGATAAACATTGTTTTGCTTTCATTTAGAGGATCCAAAGTGAAGTGGATTCATTGAAGTCTTGTTGCACTCCTTGTTTCGGATTGAACGTGAATTGAGCTTGTTTAAGTCTTGTTGCACTCCTTTTTTGGGATCGAATGTGAATTGGACTCACTGAAGTCTTGAACTAAGGATATGATTGACGATATTGTGTTTGATTATTAGACATTGGGTAAAAAATGAATATAATTAAATAATAAATAGTTTAAAAGGTACTCTATCATGTTTGTGCATATGTAACACATTGTTGCACTTTTTTTAGATGATTAAACGTGATTGAACTTGTTGAAATTGTGAATGAATTTAATCAGTTACTTGAGATTAGATTATAATTAAGTGTTGATTGAAGCATGAACTTAGACTAAAAGAGTTTAAAGATACATGTCAGCGAAATACTAGTTTATTAGCTTTTTATCATTGTAGAGAAAACAATAGTTTCATTAATTTATTGAAATCAAAGAACACTTGATGACAGGAAGAAGCAATCAATTCAACTATAAGTAATTTAAAATATTTGAAGCAAGAAGCCGTTAGATCTAAACATATACAAATCTAAACATAGTAAAACAATCAAATCACAATTTAGTTCAATAAATCACGTACCAAAGATCTGAACTCAGTGTGGTCTCTAATCATCACACGAAAAATTCTAAAATAAAATCAAATTAAAGTTGAAAGACTGAATAATTACTGAATCTTTAAATTTCACGCCAAATAAAACGAAGCCTTCGATAAATACTCTCACTTATTAAGGGGAGATGAAAAGTCCCATGAAGGGAGACAAAATTGGAAATGGCAAAGCAAAAATCAAATAGGAAAGATTCCCCAATTTTCCTATGTGGGGGCGATGATGGAAGAAGAAGAAGAACAAGAGTATATTGTGTTTGATTTTTAGACATCGGGTAAAAATTGAATGTAATTAAATAATAAATAGCTTAAAAGGTACTCAACCTTGTTTGTGCGCATGTAACATATTGTTGCAGTTTTTTTAGATGATTGAATGTGCATTGAACTTGTTCAAATTGTGAATGAATTTAATCAATTACTTGATATTAGGTTATAATTGGGTGTTGACTGAAGCATGAACTTAGACTAAAAGAGCTTAATGATACATGTCAGCGAAATATTAGTTTATTAGCTTTTTATCATTGTATAAAAAACAATAGTTTCATTAATTTATTGAAATCAAAGAACACTTTATGACAGGAGGATCAATCAATTCAACTATAAGTAATTTAAAATATTTGAAGCAAGAAGCCGTTAGATCTAGACATATACAAATCTAAACATAGTAAAACAATCAAATCACAATTTTGTTGGATAAACAACGTACCAAAAATCTGAATTCAATGTGGTCTCTAATCATCAGACTAAAAATCCTAAAACAAAATTTAAATCAAAGTTGAAAGACTGAATAATTACTGAATTTTTAAAGTGCACGTCAAATGAAGATAAATACTCTCACTTATTGAGGGGAGATAAAAAGTCCCATGAAGGAGACAAATTTGGAAAAGGCAAAGCAAAAGTCAAACAGAAACATTCCCCAATTTTTCCTATGTGGGGACGATGATGGAAGAAGAAGAAGAACAAGACTGCTATTATAAAACAATTTATTCAAAAATTGCAGAAAGCAAGGATTTTTGTCTACTTCTGCAGTAATTGTTAATTCTTGGATCCTAAAAGTTATTACTGTGGTGAAAATTGATTTATATTGCTACAGATAAATATTGATTATTGACATAAGGTAGTGATGGTAAAATTGATTAATAATTAAAAATATTAATAACAACAATTAGCAAACCACTTTTAGACTTTCAAGGCCCAACCAATTAGACTTTAGTTACATATATTGCTGTAAATGTCGTGCCTGCAGGCTGCCGTACAATGTTGGTCAGCTTTAGCGATCACACCAAGTTAATATTTATTGCAGTTAAAGCCAAGGACCAAACTAAATAAAATAATTTTGAAATAGTCATTTTTCTTTTATTTTTACTTTTTAAAACTGATAAAATATGATTATGTCAGTCTTTAGTTAAATTTTAATAATTTTGGAAATAATCTTTTTAATTTGTTAAAATTATAAAATACTGTAAATATTTATTAACATAATATATATACATACATATTTTAATACACTACATATCGCATGGGGCAATAGTAGTAAAATATAATATTGAACATGATTTGTATTTAAAAAAGTGCAAACTCTCAATTACAAACGATGAAACGATACTTTTCCATTTCTAATGAAGAAGTGTCATGGGTTCGCCGAGAATAATGAAATGTCTACCATTGATATATGTTAATATGTTGATTTTTAATGTGTTAAAATTATATTTATAAATTTTAAATTAGAAAACTAACTCACAGCATATGAAATTTTTTGACATATTATAAATACGAAACACTAATATATGTCCACGATAAATATTTGATTATTCATGATGAATTTAATTTTTTTTACGCATGTTTCCTTTAGGATCACACATGGGTTTGGGATTTCAAATTATAAAATTGTATTATTTCAAAAATCGAATTTCTATTTTAACTTTTTTTATAAATTCTGCTTTATAACTATAGGACATTGCAATTTTAGTCATGTTTAAATGTAAATTTGCAATTATGTTCTATAACACTTTTATTTTTGCAAATTTAGTCTTAATTTTGAAAAAAAAATTAGGAATTTTGAAAAAAATTAGGAAAATTGTCGGAATTTAACATGTTCGTCTTATGTTCTTTTTCGGAAAAAAATTTTAAGTGACTTTTAAATTTTCACACAATCTGCAACCAAAAAAAAAACACATACATACACAAAGCAACATAAAAAAAAATTGTCTTCTTAAATGAATAACCTGTAAGTAATTAAATGTAAATGAGCTAGGGTTTTTGATCACTTACGGGTAGTTCCTCTAAAGAAGGCAATCATTTTCTTTTAAATTATTTTAAATTCCTTATATTTATGTAGCATATTCTTTTATTGTGTGTGTGTGTCTTTTTTGGAAGTTGTGTGGAAGTTAAAAGTCACATCCGTCAAAAAAGTCACATGAGACGCATATGTCAAATTCCGATTTTTTTTTTAATTTCCATCAAAATTAGGACTAAATTTAAAAAATTAAAATTATTATAGAATATAATTGCGAATTCACATTTAAACAGAACTAAAATTACAAACTTATAGTTATGGACTAATTTTACAATTTGATCATTCATTTTTCAATAACCTCACTCAGTTTACTTTCTTATTTCTCAACGCAACTTAACTATTAGATAATCAATCAAACATCAATTTAATCTTTTTTAATATCAACACTTACGATAACGTATCAATGCGACATTTAAGCGTATGATCATATTCTAGACAGTCAAAACATTAAATATACTACAAATAAATTTAAAATTTAAATTGTTAAAATTTCACATCCCGTCCAGTCTAAATTTATTTTTCTAAAATTCAGTACGTCTTATTTGTAAAAGAAAATAATTTTCTCTTTAAATTCTCATCTTTACCTACTATAAAAAAATACCTATAAATATGATAAAATAACACATGTTAGTTCGTAAATATTTCTACATTTTTTGCTTAATAATATAATATTAAAAAATTAACTATAAAAAAAGAGCCTATTGGTCGTTGTAAGAGTTCTTTTTTTCCTACTAAAATTTTAAAAATTTAAATAATTGTTTATTTTCAAATTCATTTTTTGCCTATGATATATTTACTTAATACACTTTTTGCAATTTTTAATTTTACATTAATAAAATAAAATATTATATTTAAAATAATATATTTGATTTTTGTATAACAAATTAACTATTTTTATTTTTGATCTATTTGTTTAATATAAATAAATAATGAATCAATATTTTATATAAATTTTCAGCTATAAGAGAATAAAAAGAAAATACATATATATTGAACATTATACACATATATCGATCATATACATATTTTATTATTTTCTTAATATTTTATATTTCTTACACACTTTATTTTACACCAAGACTTTTATATAAATACTTTATTCTGCACCAAAACTTTTATATAAATATATTTTTTAATAAATTTCATGTTACTTGTACATTGTATAGCTCTTAATAATAATATAATTTCATTACTAATATTTTCAATAATAAACAGAATCTGCAATTGTGATAAAGAATAAAAAAAACAGAATCTGCAAAGTGCCTAGAGTACACGTGGCAGATACTGAACACGTTGCCTGCAGTCGCGAAATTTTAACAACCAAGTTATTTTGACCGTAGGTCAACGTTTCTCCGTCCAGCAGATTGAATGTGGACCGTTAATCGTTCACCAACCGTGGCCCACTTCCCTCTGCCGTGTAATTCATCGGCAAAAGCAGTTTCTATTTTTCCGGTAATAAATCTTGTGTCCCTACCCACCGTAGCACAATTCACAAATAGCAATGGTTCTACTTTCTCCCTCCCTATAAATGTGTACACACACATTCTTCTAATAAATATACCTACTTCTAACAACAACAATTAACCACTACACTTCTAATTTGAGGCTCATCACATCCTTCATTATTTTCTCCACTTCGAGAAACATTTTTTCGCTTGACTCATCCAATATTTATTAATAATTAATAAAACGACACATAAATCAAATTTTCTATTCCAACCAGTGTGGTACTTCATCTTTGATTTCAAACATATACTCCATCTGTTCTTTTTTAACGTCGTTTCAAAAATTCAATTTTATTCAAATTAATTTTATTCAAATTAATTAATATGTAATATGTATTGATATGGTTATAACATGAAATGTGATATATGTGATTAGCATCCTAGTGAATGATCAAATGATAACTAAAATAAATCTTAACCATTTTACGAAAAATAAATCTCTCATAAATATGTGATTGAGCTATACACTTTACTCAATTTCTCTCATATAGTATAATAATTATAAAAAAAAATTCTCTTCAGTGATATATATTACGTACCACGATAACATTTTTTAATATCAAATTACTTTATATATATATATATATATTTTTATTTTTTTATTTTTTTTTAAGAAGTCTCAAATCACTCATTGGTCAAGACCCCACTGACTTTACTGACATGTACCTACACTTTATTGCATTATAAAAGGCCTTCAACTAGGAGTAGCTCCAACCAAAATCAGTGTTCCCAAACTTTCATATTACATAATTAAATTTCCAAAAAAATATCTAAAAAAGAAAAATCAATCAATGAGGCTCTCAACTACAAAATCTGTACGGCCATGCACCTCAGCAAATCCCACATTCCAAAACCTTGATTGTACCACTTCTCAATCCATCAAGTTGAAGAACATAAAAATTCAATCTCCCAAGAACTTGGAACACCTCAAGCTCGAGCATACGTCCTCGTTTTTCTCCTCTCCATCGACGTCGTCTACCCCCGCCAAGCTCAGCCAGAGATGGATGGACTACCAAGGGTTCAAGAACTGGGAAGGCTTGCTGGACCCACTGGACGACAACCTACGTTCGGAGATTATAAGGTACGGCCATTTTGTCGAGGCTGCTTATCGCTCCTGCGATTTTGACCCGTCGTCTTCCTCCTACGCCACCTGTCTGCGCTCCAAAATGAAGCTGCTCAGCGAGGCGGGCTTTCCGTCGACGGGCTATCGGGTCACGAAGAACCTCATTGCAACGTCGGGGATACAATTACCGGGCTGGGCTGAAAAGGGTCCGACGTGGATGGCCATGCAGTCGAGCTGGATTGGGTACGTCGCCGTTTGCCAGGACCGGAAAGAGATCTCCCGGCTCGGGCGGAGGGACGTTGTAATTGCATTTCGGGGAACAGCGACGGGATTGGAATGGCTGGAGAACCTCCGGGCGACGTTGACTCCGCTCCCCAATGCCGATTCCGACTGTGACTGCGATTCCGATTCCGGACCGATGGTGGAGAGTGGGTTCCTGAGTTTGTACACCTCCGCCGTCGGGAATCGACTGAGTTTGCAGAAGCTGGTAAGAGAAGAGATAGGGAGGATCATTGAGAAGTACGGCGACGAGCCGTTAAGCATCACCATCACCGGCCACTCTCTCGGGGCGGCGCTGGCCACGCTCGCCGCCTATGACATCAAGAAAACGTTCAAAAACTCGCCGTTGGTCACCGTGATTTCATTCGCCGGGCCACGCGTGGGGAACTGGAGCTTCAGGTGTCACCTGGAGAAGTGGGGGACGAAGGTCCTCCGCATTGTCAACTCAGACGATCTTATCACCAAAGTACCAGGATTCGTCGTCGACAACAACGAAAACCAGGGGTTCCAGAAACATTCCGGCCGGTACACATCGGCGGCGGCCAATGTCGCCGGCTGGGTTCATAAACTGGTGGAGGACACGCAGTGGGGGTACGCCGACGTGGGCCGCGAGCTGCGCCTGAGCAGCCGCGACTCGCCGGACTTAAATGGAATCAACATTGCCGCCTGTCATGAACTCAAAACGTATCTCCACCTTGTTAAAGGATTCGTGAGCTCAAACTGCCCCTTCCGTGCCACCGCCACAAGAATGATGAACAAAACGTTGGTGAAAAACTGAAATTCACCAAAAAAATTCGAGAAAACCAAAATTAACCCATTTTTGAATCTTTAATTTCTTGATCGTGCATGGAATTTATGTTGTACGACAGTAACAGATTTGACCATTTTTCACCATTTACATGGTGCAATTAGTGTATTTAGAAAAATCCCATTCTAAATTTGACTAGCTACGTGTCCGATCGGAAGAAAAAAATTGATTTTTGCCTAATTTTTTTCTGTGATTAGTAAAAAAATAGAACACCAAGAAATACTTGTGTGTAGATATATACAGTAATATGTGTGCTGGACGGTACCTTTTTATATTTATTTATTTATTAATTGGGGGCTGGACGGTACTTGAAAGTTTGAAAAAGTTACATTTTGTTTTATTTGGAAAAAAAAAATTGTGAAGCGCGGAACAGGGTAAATTGAGTTCCCACTTCCCACTAGTGTGGGACCCACATATATAATTCGGTTTTGTTACTAATAAGGTCCATCCCACTTATTATTTAAATTTGTTGAATGAATTAATTCGGAATTTCCAGAAAAAAAGACAAAGTGCTGTGCAGTTCTTACATTAAGTGAGTTGGGGAAATTTTAGTGTCAGTGAAAGAATGTGGTCGCCTGTCAAACTAATAACTCTTTGTCTCGTTACATCAACGGCCCAGAGAGCTGCGTCGGCCTGCTCTGTCCGCTTATCTTTAAGCCCATTGGGTCTTTTATTTTCATTTTTCTTTTTAAATACCAACATATTAAGATTTTTATTATTTATTTACTTTAAAATTATTATTATTTTTTAAAGATAATAAAGTAGCAGTAATATTTTTTTAAAATAATTTTTTAATTAAAAAATAATATTTATAGATTATATTGCACGATGCACCCATACACAAAATTTTTTGCGATTTAAACTTAAGTGTAATTTTAAATTAAAAATATAAAATTATTAATTAATAAAGTTGTAATTTTGAAAGTTGGGGGTGTTAACTATGGCCAAATTGATAGTTCAATTAAAATAGGCGATGATGAAGATGACAATAAGGATAATTAAGAGTTATATTTTCTTAATTATGATTATGAAAATATTATTCATAATTGTAATTTCAGTCGTCTTTCATATCATCAAATTTGATAAAAAAAATTCAATTTTGATCATAATTGTACTTAACTTTAAAGTCATGGCTTAATTGACAATTTTAACATTTTTGATCAAGGGTAGTTCGGTACATTATACTGAAAAATTTAGCTCATATGATAGACAGTAAATAAATTTTCAATATATAAAAATCAATACCGATATAATACCAAAATTTTAGTTTACCAAAATTCATGTCAGTATGTGTAAATATCATTCCATTTCAAAATTATGATATACCAAAATATTACCGAAATACTTATATACCAACGTATTAATTTTACATATCGATACCATACCTAAATATTTTATTTAAGTATGGAACCATACTGTACCAAAAATATCGATAAATCTAAAAAAATCGTATGTTCAGTATTTTTTTATATGGCTTATTCCCCAAGATTAGCTAACTTACAAAGACCAATAAACTAGAATTTGGAAAATATATAGCACATATTTTATGACATATTAAATCATATATAATACGTCTAATATCCAAGAAAAAAATAAGCAAAGAGATTTTGTAAATCCAAAAGAGAATTTACAACATCCTCATTAACTCATGCACAAACACAAAAACTCTTGTGAAACGGTTGCACGTGTGACACAATTTAAGGTATTACTTGTTTAACTATAAGCATTACTGCTGATTAGTTACCTTAAAAAATAGTGATACTTTATAGTCAAACAAGTAATACTTTATAGTTACTCAAGTAATACCTTAAATCGTGTCACACGTGCAACCGTTTCACAGAAAACTCACTTGTGCAGAAATTAATTACTATATTAATGGTCAGATTACTTTTATTTTCATTCGATTCTTCATTCATTTTACTCAATCATTTATCTTACAAATGCTAAAAATAATATATATCAAAATTCTTATAATATTTTTGTTTTAATCAAATAAACACCTATTTCATTTTTTTTATCTACCATCCACCACATAATAATTTTACTTTAATTTAATTAAAACAAAAATTTAATATTAATTCTAGTAACATAAAATTCACGTGCGACATACATGTGTCTATGAGTACAATAAAAATTCGCTCGATACTTTAAAGTATTGCCCACGCATGCAAATGCACAAAAGCACTTACAAAGTATAAAGAGATCAAAAAACATGACATATATATATATATATATATATATATATATATATATATCAACATACAAATAATAGAAAAACGTGGGAAATTCAATTATGAATGAGAGTTAGTTCGATTTAGGTAATTACAATGCTTCACCAAAAGCCAAATAGTGCACATTTGGGTATAGAAAATGCAGACAACATGCGTGCAATAAATGAAATAAATAAATAAATAATTGATCCACAACATATATTCTTGTGCGAAAATTAGCCTTTCCTTTATATATATTGCTAATGGTAGGATTTAAAATTTAATTTCTCTGAAGAATAATATTTTTTTTTTCAATTTCTCTTCTTGTCAACAATTTTGTGGCTATGAATTAAGGTTCGTTTGAACTTACCTAAATCTTTTTTTATAATAAATTATTTAATTTACACACATCAATATAGATATATGTATGAGTATTTATAAACGTGTAATAAAAATTATTTAGCACATTATAATTAGATTGTCATGAATTAATTGATGCAATTATTTTATTTAAGTTTGAATTTAAATGAAGATAATTTAATCTTAATAACAAACCTCGACGGAAGATTCTAATTCTATCCTTTGACTTTGAATAGTTATTACCTTTTTTTCTATTTAGTACAAATGAGGGTTTCTCCTATCATTACAGGTGGCAATTGGCTTCTTCCGGATGTCCGACCAAAGGAGTTAAAATCATAAATTTGTTTGTGGAACCGTCCTAAAGGATTTAATAAAAATACGATTTTTTAAAAATTATTATAATTATTTATACGATATTTTTCTTCATTTGATTTAACTTATTGACTTTTATGTAATTTATTTTTAAAATTAATAAATTTAATTGTTATTAATTTAAAATCAATTTTTTTTATCAAGCTATGGACCCTTTTATTTATTGATTTCATTAGCTTGAAATTGTGCATGAAAAATGTGGAAAATGAAGTTTTTACAAAAAGTAATGTTCGTCGTCTTGAGACTCGTGATATTGCTAAGAGAACTTGTGCTTTAGCTTTCCCTAATTTCAATAAATAATGTTGGATCATCGATCAATTTCCAACTAATATCCAAACTTAATAACTTGTTAGTTAATTTTTCACACACAAATGCATTCCAAAGACACTTAATCACAAAAATATATATATATATATATATATATATAAAATAGAAGACACAAATAACTTTTAGGGTTAGAAAATAAGAATACGAGACTATCACATAAATAAAAAATAATAAGTAAATATCAAGAGTTTAGAACTATCATGGATTGAGCTTGGTTGGTAAAATATGTATGACGCTCAACTGGACAACCAAAACCAAAATAATAAGTAATAACGCCTTTATATTTATTAATTTTCACCTCAAAAAATATAATAAATAATACATAAGAGTTGGTTAATGGTTATTACATCGGACTATATATCCACGTTGACAATAATTTAAAGACAATGCAAGTGTAGTCTAAATTTTTAATTTTTTTTTAAAAATAATATTCAAATCTCGTACTATAAATGAAAAGAATAATTTCAAAAACCAACCCTAACATTTTGTGAAAATCAATAGAACCAAAACGAAATTTGAGTGTTTAAATTGGTTAGAGTCACATGCATGCACAATTTGCATGCTTACTATAACGTGTGTCAGATATATTATATTTGATGTATTTATAATCACATATTTACATAAAACCCAGAGCCACTTCCCTAGCGATCGTGACGTGGATGTGTAGATAATAGATGAAAATCGACTCAGTTCAATGAATGAAGCTCTCAACTTCCAAATATGTAGGGCCAAAGGCCATGCACCTCAATAAGTCCCACATTCGAAACCCACTAAGCTAAAGCTAAAGAACAACATAACATAAAAACTCAAGCATGCTGCAACGACATTGTGACCCCCTCTCAAGTGTCCAGAGATACAAAATCGAGCTGGACGTGGATGGATATGCCGACGAACTAGATTGGGTACTTGGTTGTTTTCCGGACATAAAAGAGATTTTCCGATTGAGGCGGAAAAAATAAAGAAGTAAAAGAAAAACAGAGGAAATAATATGATTTTATTATTATTTATTCTTAATTTAAGTCTGCTACAAAATTATAAGAATGAAGGAAGAACAAATGGTTCTTCTACGCTACCTTATAAATATGTTAAATGTTGTACATGTTTTAAAATTTTATATTTTTCTTTAAATTAAGCTGACCAAAAAAAAAATTTAATATTATTTTAAAAATTGACTCAAGCCACAAAAAAGTTGTCCGACTCTCCTCGTACGGGAGCAAGTCTGCAGGTGAAAAATATGCGAAAATCCCATTCTAAACTAGGTAGTTACGTGTCGAGCAGCTGACTACTTAGAAAGTTGCATTTTGTTTTATTTGGGAAAAGAAGGAGAAAATAATCATAACAATAATTACTAGAAAAAAGTTTGAAGAGAACTAGGGGGCCCGGCCCACCCGGTACGGGGCCGTCGTCCACCGGATTCGGGCCGCCGTCCACACAAAATAAATCTCCAAAGTGCACAACTCAGACTTCGAACGCCACCGTCCAATATTGAATGATTTTTAGTGTAAATTGGACGGTCTAAAATTCTGAATAATGTCCATAAATTTCTATCATAATAAATTGGTTCTTTTTTTAGGTAAAATTATAATTTTAAAATATTAATTTTTTGTTGTTCGATATGTAGACGTGTTTTTATTAACATTCTTTACTTTTTAAATTTGTTCGATTTATTTAAATATTGTAACACCTTGAATTTTCAAGAAGAAGTAGTACCAAATAATAGATTTGGGCATTCTTATAAATTACTAATTTATTTTAGAGCTCAAGTTTTAAAACCTGATTTATTAATCTCACAAGCCTAAGCTCAGTTTTTTTTACAGTTTCCAAAAGGGTTAGAGTATTACAAGGTATGCATTAAGATAAGCTAGACATGGCATGCTCTATCCAGTTTTAGAACCATCAAATTTTGAAATTACAAAGGGTAAAATCGAAAACAAATCAAATTTTAAAATTACAAAAGGTAGAATCGAAAACGAATCGACATGTAGGTAATTTCAGCTTTGATTCTTTAACCATCAGTTTTTTCGTTTCAGTTCTTGATTTTCCATAAATTTTATGTTTTAAATATTTCTAGTCTAAGATCGTTTGGAGAAAAAATCAAATTTAAAACCAACAATTTAAAACTAATAATTTAGAACAAAAATTAAAATTGAACCAAGTATTCCATAATCAATTACTCAAAATCAAACTAGTGCCATTTCTAAAGATAAGCACTATGATCATAAATGTTGTTAATAATTCAATAATTCGACTCTTCAGAATAATATATATATATATATATGTGTGTGTGTGTGTGTGTGAAATTGTCTACAAATACGTGACACTATAATTGAATAATTACACATAAAAATTATTTTTTCCTTGTCCTTCTAAATTGGTTTTACTTTACTATTTTGAATATTTAAAGTATATAGTTAAGGATCTTCTAGTCTCTTGATTTTTTTTATATATTGTTATTTAATAAATCATTTATCATCTGTAAAACGTTTAAATAACTTCAACTAATATTTTATCAAGTTATAAAGCTTCTCCATGGCTGCAAAATTTATATTTTCAATAATTTCAATTTTAAATTTTAAATACATAATTATACTTCTTATAATTATATAACGCAAAAACTTATATGCATCGAATATACTGTATAATTCAATCTATAGTCTTATTTGTTTAATTAAAAAATATTATTTGTTTACTTAAAAAATATTACTTCTCATTTGTTATCTTAAAAGTAGTAATAATATTTTGCAAGTAAGCAAATAATATTTTTGAATTAAATAAATAATTTTGTAGATCGAGTGCATATTACACCTGATGTATATAAAATTTGAATATAATATTTTTTAATAAATGTAGTTTTTATATTTAAAATTTATGAAACTATATACATAATAGTATTTACATAAAACACGAACTAAGAGTGAAAGACGATAGTAGACCTGATGAATGTGAATTTTGTCAATTAGGTCCATTTTGCTTTCGAAGAGAATAAATTTAAAAATACAATCAAAATAAGCAAAGAAAAAGAAAGATTCAGCGACTATTCAACTAACACATTATAAAGCTCTTTCGAAAAATTATTTTATTACACGTGAATTGTTAATTAATGGTATTATTATTATTATTATTATTATTATTATTATTATTATTATTATTATTATTATTATTATTATTATTATTATTATTATTATTATTATATATATATGTGATAATTATTTTAGAAGATGAAATATGAATAAATAAAAGATTTTCAATTTTTGATAAATGTTGACATATTATGTTCATTTCAAAATTTTACTTTAATTAAGAATAACGCCATTTTTCAAGTAGATTGATGAAATAATTGAAATATCCACGTACAAAAATTTGAATAAATAATACAGACAAATAAATGAAGTATAATTTTTTTAAAATATATAATATAGAATAGAAAATCCGACTAATATCTGAACTCGGAGAGAATATGTACATAAAAATTAGAATATATTAGGCAAGTTTTGAGCCCGAATAAATCTTTCAATTTGGCAGCATATAACTAAAATTTTATCATTGTTTTATGACAAACTGACACTTACGTGTACACCCAATATTGTTTAAAATTTTCTTACACCACAAATAAAAATAGACCTAACCTCTCAACTTGAAATCTCTCTTTTTTAATGATGACATAACAAAACTAGATTAATCGGATATGTTATGGTAATGTAGATTTATGATAATTGTGTCCGCAACGTAAACGTTGTATAATGTATATGAAACGTAAAAGAAAGATTTGGTATTAGCCACATGAAATGAAAGGAGTGGTCCTGGTCGGTGGTCGGTCAAAAAGCTTATAATCTCTTCCTCAACTAGTAGTAATCTTCAATGAATCAGATGTCAATCTCATATTTTGGTCGGTAACTTCTGCTTAATACGTATCAAAACTTCACTAGAGAGAGAGAGAGAGAGAGAGAGAGAGAATCAACCACATCGAGGGGTCAATGTCAGCCTATTTTATACTTGGAAGTATGACTTTATAAGACGTGATTCATCACTAAGTTCCTGCAAGACCCACCTCGAACTTCAATAATAGCCAAATGATTGGAAAGAAAAAAAAAAGGTGTGTACCATTCGTATCAATATTGAGAATTTAAGAAAGAACAAAATATGTCAAACCTAGGGGTCGAGCCAAAAGCTATGATGCTAAAAGATCTTTAAAATCTAGGTCCATTCTAGCCTTTAAGAGCTATGTCAAACTCTAATAAGTTATCAATTTTTGTTCTTTTATTCTAAGACTTGTTGTAGAAATTAATAAAAATCTCTTAATTTTAAGAACAACCAAAAGCATGCCCATATTCTTTCTCATTAATGCAACAAATAAATTCACAACTATATTCTACAACAAAATACAAAATATAAGTAGCAAAATATTGTGTGTTCCAAATATTAGCTAAAACAATGAAATATATTATGAATTTAAATATTTAACAAAGAAAATTTGTATCCATGATTTAATATTTATATGATATAAATAAATATAATATAAAAAAAATGTAAGAATCAGTCCGACCATAACCCTATTAGACCAAGGGTCATATTATGTGGAGCTAAAAGTGTTGAAGTTATATGAGCCTACAAAATACGAGTTCGATCCTAAATTTTAGGATGGATTCGAACTTATTCTGATTATCTCTAATCAAAATTAGTGAGGAGTGATAGGGTACCATATTTTTTCATATGAAATCTATTTTTTTTAATTTTAAGAGATTTATTTTGGAATGAAAATAATATATATATATATATATATATACACACACATATAATGATAACTATCAACAAGATCATGGCTTACCTAGATTTTCGAAAATCTCAAAGCGTCACCTAGAGAGAGACAGGGTGAAAATGCCTCCCCACGAACATGCATGCTCATGCTCCCAATCGCGGCTTCAAAATCAACTCTAGGAATAATTAGAGATCTGTCTCAATCGCAAACTACTTGACTCGTGAAGAAGAAAAGTTTGACTTTTTCTACTTATTTAATTTAATTAATGGTCAAAGTGTTACTAACCTATAATTAAAAAAAATTAAAATTTCTAATAAGTGCCAATGTGAAATCAAAGCATAGTGAATCTTTTAATTTCCAGAATATTTCGGCGGATTCCTTTTCTTATTTTTATTTTCCTTAAAAAAGAAGATATAATTCACTCGTTAAGTTAGCCCTCACACATTTTGATGAATCTTCTGGTCTCGTTGCAGTTTTCGATCTTCATTCTTTAATAAATTCTTTCTTCTAACCAGTTGGTGTTACAAAAGGTTTATAACACCAGTTTCAATTTAAATTAAATAATTATTTATATCCGGAGTCGGTTTATGTTTCCGGAGTCTCATCCTGGCCTATTTGGGCCCATCAAGTATATGGGCTTGGAGAAAATTGGCTATATGGGCCTTAGAGTTGAGGTCCAGCCTAAACTAGGTCTTGTAGGCCTGATCTTACAAGATTATTATAAATACTATTTTCCTTAATTTCTCCCTCCCTTCTTCAATTAGGATCCAAATTTTAAATAAGTGAAAAAGAAAGGGACATTTTTTATGACTTTTTTTTTTGTAAATATGTTATTTTTTATAATATAATAAATATGTATTTTACATAATTCAAATGTTTCAAATAATATATTCTAAAGATATGTGAATATGATCTACCAAATTTACTGCCCCTGTTAATGTCTATTACTCACGAGAATTTAACGTATGATATATTCAATTCAATTATATTGATTGTTCTTTTGTACAGGTTCATACGACTTTCTCTAACAATCATATAGGAATGAAAAATGATCTCATCAATCAATTTAGAACTCAATCCAAGCTTGTATTTGTAAGGTAACCAAGCCATGACCGGTTCAAGAGCGATGGGGACCATCCTATCCAAACCGGCACCAAATCCACTCGAGCCGCCCAAGTCCAACCTATAGTCCATTCAAAAAGATCTAAGGCCCAGACCAAGCCTAGTAGAATGTGTGTATGCGTGAGACTCGTTTGGTCACCTACGAGTAGGGAGAGGCTCACTTGGAGTCATTTCATTCTTCCTCAGTTCGATGCACAAGATATTTTGAAATTGATTCACTTCTTATTAATTTTCTCATCGATATATAATTTTGAAAAGTTGAACACATTATATTTATCTATTTCGAACATAAATTAATTCTATGTTATTCAATTTTTCTAGATTAAACATTGAGCCACTTAAAAAATTATTAAAATCGATAGCTACCCACTTATTAAAGTCGATATTCAACAATATTCAGAACTTGCCAAACTCATATTTTGGAAACTACAATCAAATTTGCAAAGTAACTCTGAAGAATTCATCCCACAATCATTCTCAGCCATGTCTACTACAGGAATGATTAATTCAACAGCCACCCATTGAGTAGGTAAAATTTCAAACTAATTAGAGCTGACAATTTGAATCAATCAATGCTTAGCTTAAACACTTCAAATTGGCGGGCCAATATATCAAATCAATCCATTTTTATTGATTTATTTTCGTTTATTACTTTCAAATGCTAACTTTTGTAGATGTTCGATAGATGGGTCTTGCAACCAAATTCCCTTTTGCCTTTGCACTCGAGAAAGACTTGGATTTTGAAAAAAATTTAGTATATATTCAGAGTTAAATAGATTAATATAAATGATGAAAAAAAAATGGAAAGAGACTATAATAATTAAACTTGATAAAAATGAAGGGATGTAGTAAATGTTAGATTAAAGTGTGAGTAATGGTCAAGTGTTTGTGGAGTCAATATTGGTATAATATTGAGAGAAAATGTTGCATGCCAAACAAGATTTAGATTTCATTCTAAAGCAGACTCAAATCTTTCGGCAGAAAAGGGATTAATTCACCAATCTTAATTATTCAACTTTCAAATGGGCCTATCCTAATTAAAATAACATTTGCATCTATATTTTTACTTTATTATATAATAATAATTAAAATAATAATGTAATAGTTACAAAAATAAGTTCCAGCATATATGAATTGAATTCAAACCAAATTTTAACAACTACAAATATATAAATTTGAAGGAAAAGGTAGTTAAGTAGATAAGTATTGTAGGCCCGAGCTCGGGCCCGATATGAAGAAATCCTAATTGGCTCCTTCCCTGCCGAAAAGGAGCTTTATGTAGTATCGTCATCAGAATATATATATATATGCCCATAATCCTCCACAAGTAATATTAATTGGATTGACGTGCATGCTTCTCTCTCCTAAGACACCCCTCTCTCTCTCTCTCTCTCTCTCCCCCTCTTTATATTTTAATTAAAAAAAAAAATTACTTCACAATTGATGATATCATAAAAAATAAGAGCCGGCCCTTTCATCTCAAATACTTGCCTAATCGATAATATTGAGCTTAGACGTTAAGTATAATTTATGAGTGTAGATAAGCACATCTAATCACACCAACTACAAGCACTGAGTTATGAGCAATCTTTCGAAAATTGGACTCGTTGGCATCCTCTCTTCACTTTTATATATGTTCGCATTATATTTTAACTTTATCAATATATGTAGAAATATAAATGGGTAGGATAGGGTATGTGTTTGTCTTTTCCATATCCTATTTTAATACAAAATATCATGTTCTTATCATATTCTATTATCCGGTTATTTTATATGGGTAAAATAGTCCTGCCTTACCCGCCTGCCCGCCCTGCAAAATTACACTTTCTTTTTAATAAAAATTTATTTTATTGACTTCCACAACAATTACAAATTAATAAAATATAATATTACTAAACAACACAAGAAAAAAATGATATAAAACAATAATAATAACAACCAAAATATAATGTTGATGTGAAAACCGATCACTTGATTCAAATTAGAATTTTTAAGATATAAATATAATTAAATAATTGTTTTTTAAAAATAATATATATTATTTGTATTATATATAATTTTATAATATATATATATGTGTGTGTGTGTGTGTGTGTATATATTGGGTACATGGATAGGGTATATAGGTCAGGTACACGGGTAAAATGTTAAACCCATACCCTACCCTCACTCTAACATTGTTTGGCGGGTAAGGATAATACCCTACCCATTACCCGAGATCTTATGCCCTACTCTACCCAACTATCCGCGGATTATCCTACCCTTCGGGCAAAATTGACATCCCAAAATACATGTCATGTGTTTATTGATGACGACATTCTATACATATATAGTTTGAGATAATAAAATTGAAACACATCATAAAATACAAATTAGAATATAATATTTCTTGTGAAATTTGATAGAATTGAGAAAAACATACGAATTTACCTTAAAATGAATAAATAAAGACAGAAACATGATCTACGAAAAACACGTCGATCTCACTCTCCTTATGCTTGTGTTATTTTTCTGTGTGCATATAATTGGATCTAGAAAAAATAATATTTTGAGGTAACAATTAATACTTTGTATGATTATTTAAAAATATTATTATTTTTACTATAAAATTATTAGGCCGAAATGATTAAGTAAAAAAATCTTTAAAAAAAATAAGCAATATACTTTTGGTTTACAGTAATATTTTTTAAATTAAATATAAGCATATTTATTCTATAAAATAAAAAAGGAACATATTCCTAAATATCTTTTTAGATTGGTCCGAGGAATGCCACCAGCTTCCATCGAGTCAAATGTGAAGCCTTGCAACATCAAGAAATTCTTTTGTCAAGCAATTTGAAAATTCTACTCGATTGGACTTCGCTACTGAATTTATATTTTACGCCTAAGAAAATAAATATTTTTTAAAAAAATTCTTTTTAATTTGTTATAATAAATAATTTTTTTCCATTTCTACACTACTTTTTTACACATAAATATTAAATTAATTCTCTTATTACGATATTTAATTTTATACCTATATCGCATATATTTATATAAGATATTAGATACAAAAAATATAATTATTTTAGATTATATTTTAATATTTATTGTATTGAACTTACCCTGCAACTAAATATAAACTACTAATTTTTTTTAAAAAGTATTTAATAATTTAGTTTTTATATAATTAATAAATATACTATAGAAGCAAGATTTTTATTTTAAAATAGAGGAAATATATATTTTTTATAAAAAAATATATTATTTACATATTTCTACTATTAAAATAATAATAAAAATTAAATATTGATTAACTCAAAATTATATTATAAATATATTTTATTTTATTTTGCAAATATATTAACAAATTGTATACAGTACATAACAATACTAAAATTAGTAAACCTTGCAAATCAACCATGGAAAAAAAACATTATTTTACCTAAAAAATCACATCCACTATAAAAATACACCAAACACACTCACCGAAAAAATCAACATTTAACAGACTTTATTTTTTTTATCAATAAATGAGTTAAAGATAAAAAATAATATATAAACACACACACACACACACACACATATATATATATAATATGATTATGATTATTCCCTAATCTCATAGAAACTTCAGGGCTTGCACCTTCAAGTTGCATTATTAGAATAAATATGACTAAAAATTTTGTTAGAAAAGGATCGTCAAAGAAGATGCTATCAAATCCGAATGGAATTGGACGGTAGATTAACACACACACACACACACACACACACACCCAAGATTTAGTTGGGCAGTCCAAAAGAAATTCCATCAAATCCAAACTATAAATTAAAATTAAAATTAAAAATAAAAAAGATGACCCAAAAAGGATGAGAAAAAGAAGGCTGGAAAAAGGTAAAAATTAGATCTTGACATATATACGAATACTTTGAACCTAATCATTTCTGAGATTGAACCACCAATTCCAGCAGCCATCAAGAAGAAGAACCTATATGCAACTTTTTAGGGTATATTAAATTATTCCCTTTTTTTTTTTGGTAGTATTCAGCAAACTCTGTATTTTGATTTTAATATTTTTTTATTAAACTATAAAATAAGATCAATTATAAAGTATTTAGATGGAAAAATTAAATTGTAAAGGAATTTGTCAGGAATTTAATAGTTGAGAGAAAATATTCTTAAATGCGTCTAATTTTGTGTATAGCATTATATATGATATTAACATACAACATAAATCAAACAGTAAACTGGGAATCGACTGAAGCTCAATTAGTAAATTGAGATTTTCGTAATTCAAATTTATAGTTGTGGGATCGAATTATGTCGGTCGATCGAGAATAGAGATGTTAAACGGGCTAGCCCTATCGGTTTCGGGTTAGTCCTAGCGGGTTTCGGGTTAATCGGACCTTGATTTAATCGGGTCAATTTAAACGGGCTTGATTATGGTGAACCTAACCCTAACCCTAGCGGTTTTCGGGCTAATCGGGCCACTATCGAGCTATGAGTCAAAATAGTTAAATTATATATTTAAATTTAAAATTTTAATTAAATGCATATCATGCAATATTTAAAATACAATTTTAGATAACATTTAAAGATTATATATTTTAGAACTTTTATATCACTATATAAAATTTAAAGATTCAAACATTTAAGTCATATACACTATTTCATGCTCTCAATTATAGTTTAAGAGCATTCACTGTCATAAAATTTGAAATCATGTTACATTTAAGTTCTAAATTTAAATGACATTATTTAGAATCTTCTAGTAATTAAATATAAATTGTAATATATTCTACTAAAAACCAAATATGGTATATGAAAAATAATTAAAAATAGTGCATATTATTAATTCGATATTAAAAAATAGACAAATAAGAAGAAAAGTTTGGGCTATCGGGTTAGCCCTAACCCTAAGCGGGCTAGCCCTATAGGGCTTCGGGCTAATCGAGCTCGGGCTAAACGGGTTGACTTTTAAACGAGCTAATAAAATCAAGCCCCAACCCTAAAATATTTCAGGCTAAACGGGCCGGCCCATCGGGCCAGGGCTCTTTTAACATCCCTAATCGAGAAAGGGTAAAATAATAGGGTTTCTAAACCAAGTTGAGCCTTTTTCTTTTGGTATTGACGTCATGGTTGAACAAGCTTTTGGTATTTCTGGAAAGCTTGTAAAGTTGGTTGTTTGAATTCAATTGGCTGCTTCACAATTTTTAATATTTTTAATTAAATCATAAATGGTTAAGAATCCTTCGACGCTCAACAATTGATTTTTTTTTTAGAAAAAGTTATCCGTTAATTTTAAAATCTTCAGTTAAGCTTCCGTGATGGAATAATAATGAATGGGTATAACTCCGTTAAGTAATTTTTCGAATTCAATTGCAATTACGGAAAGAGGAGAAACTAGTGGAAATCGATGCAACAAGTGTTCTATCTTACAAATTTTTAAACTCGTCTTTGTTAATCTTTTACATTTGTGTAGTTCTATTAAATATTAATTTTATTTTATAGTTATTTTTTAATTTTAATTTATGCTTACTATAAAATAGTTGGTCACGGATAAAAATTGATGAAATAAACTTATTTTATAAAACAATATTTAAAGTTAGTCTAAATTTTCAAACAATTATATAGATCTAGATCTCTATACAATTGGTCTCGCACAACTCAAAAAATTAAAAAATTTAAGAATTTGGTCTAGCCGCTTCCACACTCGGAAAAGTTGATGTTATTAAACAAATAGTAATATATTTTGGATAAAAATTAATGTTTTTAACCATCTAAAACAATGTTATTTTTTTCAAAAACATTAATCTTCCGTATCTCCAAAACAAGTGTATGCAAAAATAGAATGGATGCACGATAAACATTGAATCCGTGTCTTTTTAAGTTCATCAATTATTGATTATAATTCATGAATATTGTCATTTTTTAATGAGATTAAATCTATTATATACAATAAAATATATACGTAGTGTATATAAATTTATCATGTTTAAATTAATTAAAGATCATTGAAGCCCGCTACAAAAATGAATTCCTTTTTCAAGAATTAAGACTAAAATTGTAGGAGGTCAAATTTTGATTTTCTCGTAATTTCGTCCCGTCTAGATTTTGGTCTTAATAGCTTTTCACTTTTCTACGTAAGGTTGAAAGTTTGAAAATTCGAAACTTTGGTAATGTGGTCTGCTACAGGCTGTAAAGTCACCTGAAACTACTGATGTGGTTTTTTAGATGTGACGTGGCATTTATTTATTCTATTTTGATGTCCAGCTGGGCTCTGTCGTAAATTCCATATTTTTTATTTATTTTATTTAGCCTTCACAATATATAACCAATTTATATCTATATGTATATATATATATATATATATAATAACAGCTAAAAATAGAAAGTTTAATTTTTCAGCTCAAAGTATCCTTTTTTATATTTAGAAATTCTGGCAATTAATTAGAATTTTTATTAACTTTAATTTTTAAAATTTTATAACTTTTTCATCTCAACTCCAATTTTTATGAAAAATATATCAAATTAATCATCTTTTTATGATATTTAATTTAATATCCATATTGCAATATAAAAATATAACACTAGTTTTTAAATATAGAATATATTTTCATAAGTTAATTGTGGTATATTTTAATATTTTATATATTTTTTATTATAGGGTATAATTAAAAAGTTTTTATTAAAAATATATTTTACATAATTATGTATTTTATTTTTAAAAGTATATATTGTTATATTTATAATAACTTATTATATTATTTTACTAGTATAATTTAATAACAAATAAATGATAATTGAAAAATCAAATTCTTTTATAAAATTTAGAAAATGGTGGTAAGTTTTTTTAATAAAGAAGTTTATCAATCAAACTTTAAACTTATTATTATTATTATTATTATTATTATTATTATTATTGATGCTGTTGTTGTTGTTGTTGTTGTTGTTGTTGTTGTTCTCTCATGCTTACTCTAAAAACAACTCGCAAGTGTACTAGGTTGATTCTAGTAAAATTTCGGTGAGAACAAATTGGATTGTCTAAGTAATTAACAACGTACTCAAATCTATTATTTTACTTTATACAAAGATTCAAATTGGAAATTGATGGTTTGATTAAAAAAAATAATAAAACAAGATTCAAATTCAAGAAATAGTGAAACTTTATAGGACTAATGGATTTTAGGAATATATACTATTATGGATTAATTACCTGAATTTCTTTAATGGATTAAATCATATTTAATTCATGAATTCACATGAGAATAACTAATACATCTAAATTAAACTTCAATAATTATCTCTCAATCTCAAGTGTCATATAATTCCTAGTAATTCCTAGATTTATTCTGATCACGATAACCTATCAATCTCTAGATCTAACAAGTCCGTGTAGTGCATTCCTAATTCGTTAACCAATTAACCTTTATCAGGTGATAACTAATTAACTACATATATATAATGGCCAGTCAAACAATTCTACAAGACAATCATAACAAGAAAGTATAAACGAATAAAGGAAAGTAATAATATCATAAATCAAAACCACACAGATCCATAATCATATAAACCCTAGAATCACTAATTAATTTGCTACTCATCATAAATTCACAATCCATAAAGAACAAATTGATTATTAAAGCTAATATCAGTTCGAAAGAGATGACATAGAAATACAACTTATCCCCAAAGAATCTTTGATTTCTCCTTCTCTTTAACGGCTCTGGTGCTCATTCCTCTCTTTACGCTTCTTTCATTTCTAGCCCTCAGAACTAATGTTTGCCTCATTCAATATACTTCCTTTTATAAGAGTCGTTTAGAGCTCAAATCTTCCGAGAACCTCCTTCAAAATGAGAGGATAAAAAACAATCACGAACAAGCGTACAAACCATGCACTGGACTGAGGCGCACGGTCTGTGCCTTCAACAGCCAAGCTATTGTTCTCCTGTCTTTAAACGCACGGTTCGTGCTTCTTGTGGCACGGTCCGTACGACTTTAAACGGTGATTTTCTTGTCAAAACATCAACAAACCCGCAATATGATAAGATGTAACAAAACCAATAAAAACTTACGTCTTTGGACTTCACTAAAATCTATTCAAAATGAATGGCAAAATGCATATAAAACTTATGTTTACCAATTATTATTATTATTATTATTATTATTATTATTATTATTTTCAATAACCTTACTCACTTATTTCTCTTTCTCTTTAATTCAAATACCCCAATTAATAAATATAATAATAATAATTCAATATTAATTTCTTTTTTATAACAATGAGTCATATCTATTAACTTAGTTTCAAAACTGAACTAGAAGAGTGAGTTCCACAGTTCGATTATGGGTGGACGGTGATGGTTTCGGTTCGAACATGAGCTTCCACCCGTGTTTTGTCTTTAAAATGAACAATATAATCAAAAGAGCATGAGAAATGGATGATCTTAATTCACTTGAACCAACAATTTCCAACAACTTTTTTTATTCTATAAATAAAGAAATAAAATGATAAAATTAAAATTAACAATTTTGATATTACAACAAAAATGTAATTTATATACCCACAATTCCCAAAATCAACAATTCTATAAAAGTGCCTGTGTATAACTGATGAGAATATTTCCAAGATGTTTATTTAGAAATATACAAAGTGTATAAATACAAGGGAGAGTGTAGGAGACTCTCAAACGTAAACAATGTGGGACAAGAATAAATACAAATACACATATATGCTCATAATACTCCTAATATCTCAAACGTAAACAATGTGGGACAAGAATAAATACAAATACACATATATGCTCCCAATACTCCTAATACACCCCCTCAAGATGGTGGGCGATTAACGACACCAATCTTGTCCAATAAGAGACAAAGGCGAGTCCTAGATAGCAGTTTGGTGAGTGCATCGGCAAGCTGATCAGCAGAGGAGACATGCGAGACACGAAGCTGAGCAGATTGAACTAACTCCCGAACAAAGTGATAGTCAATAGCAATGTGCTTCATTCGAGAGTGAAATACCGGATTCGCACACAGATACGTAGCCCCAATGTTGTCACAATAAAGAACTGGAGTAGCAGTGGACAGAGAAATGGCTAACTCAGAAAGGAGTGATCGATTCCATTGGAGTTCCGTAGCAGCAGCAGTAATTGCTCGATATTCTGCCTCCGTTGAAGATCGAGCCACGGTCCGCTGCTTACGAGAGCTCCACGAGATGAGATTGGTGCCGAGATAGATAATAAAGGCACCAGTGGATGTGCGGTCGTCACAATTACCAGCTCAATCAGCATCTGTGAAGCAATGAAGAGACAGAGGAGAGTCACGGCGTAGATGAAGAGCAAGATATCGAGTGCCATTGAGATAGCGAAGGAGACGTTTCACTGCCCCCCAGTGAATCTCAGTGGGAGAATGCATGAACTGAGATAACTTGTTGACCGCAAAGGCAATATCTGGCCTAGTAAGAAGAAGATACTGAAGACTGCCCAGAACACGACGATATAAGAAAGTATCAGCAGGCTTGCTACCATCATTGAGAGATAATGTGACATTGAGAGCAAGCAGAGTGTGAATGGATTTAGCATTGAGCATATTATGTTGAGATAGAAGATTAGTGGTGTATTTCCGTTGGGACAAGTAACACGAAGACGGGGTACAAAGAACCTCCACACCAAGAAAGTAAGACAAAGGACCAAGGTCCTTAATAGAGAACTGAGAGGCCAAACCAAGCACCACACGAGTGAGAAAGCGATCATCACTGCCTGTAAGGATAAGATCATCCACATACACCAAGAAGTAGGTAGTAATGCCCTGAGCATGATAAACAAAGAGGGACTCATCAGATTTAGTGCAGGAAAAACCAACCGAGACCAAAAATGATCGAAGAGCATGATACCACGTCCGAGGAGCTTGCTTGAGGCCATAAATGGACTTACGGAGTTTGCAGATGAAGGTAGAATGATTCGGATCAGTGAAGCCAGGAGGCTAAGACATATAGACCTCATCCGAAAGTGAGCCATGAAGGAAAGCATTCTTAATATCGAAGTGTCGAAGAAACCAATTACGGGTAGTGGCAATACTCAGAACAATGTGAATAGTAGCGGGCTTGACAACAGGGCTGAAGGTCTCAAAGTAGTCAACTCCAGAGCGTTGATGAAAACCTTTAGCAATGAGGCGAGCCTTATATTTATCAATAGAACCATCAAGCTTTCGTTTGATGCGAAAGACCCATTTGCAGCCAACAACATTTTGGGAGGAGACCGGAGGAATAAGATCCCAAGTACCATTCTTTTGCAAGGCAGTGAATTCCCGAGATATAGCCTCACGCCAGCGAGAGTCAGCAAGAGCCTGGGTCACTGTAGAAGGCTCAACATCAAGAGACAAAGCAGATGTAAGTCCATACCTTGGATTTGGTTTAACAATGTTGTTACGAGACCGAGTAACCATCGGATGGTGCGACGAATGATCCAAAAGGAGCACCGGTGAAGGCACAGGGTTAGGAGGAGAAGACCCAGGAGTAGGCGGTGGCAGGGGTGTATGTGTTGGCTCAGGCGGCAGAGCATCAACCACAGGAGCGAGAACCAGCACAGGTGGAGGGACAGGGATAGAAGTAGAAGGAAGAGAGTCAGAGTGTGAGGAAGGAAGAGGAGAGGCGACGGAAAAGGGGAAGATATGTTCCACAAATTCCACATGATGAGAGGCATAAATTCTGGAGGACGAGCGATCAAGACAGAGATAGGCGCTCTGGGTGGGTAAGTATCCAACAAAGATACAAGGATGAGATCGGGTGTCTAATTTGTGAGAGGAGTATGGACACAGCCAGGGAAAGCACTGACATCCAAAGACACGAAGTTTGGAGTGATTTGGTGGGTGATGAAAAAGTTTCTCAAAGGAAGAAACCATATCAAGATCAACCTTGGGAAGACGATTAATAAAATAAACAGTCGTGGATATGGCGTAAGGCCAGTACTGAAGAGACATGGAAGAGTGATGAAGCAGGGCAAGACCAGTGTCAACAATGTGACGATGGCGTCGCTCTGCAGCACCATTGTGTTCGGGTGTATGGGGCGGGGTGGTGAGGTGAGTAATACCGTGAAACGTAAGAAAAGGACGAAGAGCTAGGTATTCTCCCCCATTATCAGAGTACAGAGTCTTTATTTTTGTATTAAGAAAGTTTTCAACTAACGCTTTGAAGGCAATAAATGTAGACAGAATATCATATTTCCGCTTAAGCAGGTACAACCAGACATACTTCGTAAAGTGATCAATAAAAACGACATAATATTTATAACCATCACATGATAAGACAGGAGAAGTCCAAACATCAGAATAAATTAACTGAAGCGGGAAAACAGAATTTAGAGAGGATTCAGTAAATGGCAGTTTGTGACTCCTAATGCATTTACAAGACTCACAACTAAAAACATCGAACTTATTTGTAGGTATATCATGACTAGATAGAGAGGAATGTAAAATCTTCGTGGATGGGTGGCCTAGGCGAGAATGCCAGAGAGAGGATAACTGTCTAACTGAGGATAGAGCTGAGAGACGAGGTGGAGACGAAGCACCAACCGGCCACACATACAAACCATTAACGCACGGACCCTGAAGCATTACGTCCCCCGTACGACTGTCCTTCACCTAAAAATCAGAAGCAGAAAAGAGAACAACAACATCATTCTGCTGACAAATTTTAGAGACGGAGAGAAGATTCCTCGCCATATAGGGAACAAGCAAAATATCTTGAAAATTAAGACAAGAGAAAGCGGGAAAAACAAGTTGCCCAATATGGGTAATGTGTAGTTTGTTACCGTCCCCTACTATCACATCATCAACGCCACCATACGGAGCATGCAAGGACAGGTTTGCCAAATCAGTGGTGATGTGGTGAGAAGCCCCAGAGTCGAGAATCCAATCAGAAGGCGATGGCACGGACGTAGCAGTGTGAGGAGAAGGATAGGAGTAGGCCGGGGAAGGTGGCTGACCCGACAGAGGAGACGGGGCTGCATAGGCCCGAATTTCTGGGCAGCGGCGTGCCGAGTGGCCATGGATGCCATATAGCTGGCATCAGCCCTGGTAGCCACGGCCCGGCTGATGGGCAGACAAGGCAGGGGCCGGCTGGAACCGAGAGCCACCCGTAGACCGGTGGGACGAGGCCTGGCCTCGCTGAGGATGCTGGGACGGAGAGCGGCCTGGTGCAGCAGGGGGACATCGAGAGAAGGCAGACGCAGGGAAGGCAGTGGCAGGGTGGTTCGACGTGGCTGCCACCCAGGCCGCTTGTTGGGCCTCCGTACTAAGCAACTTGTCCAGAAGTTCGTCGAAAGAAACGGGTGTATCCCTGGCCTGTATAGCGTTGTTAATCTCCTTATACGAGTCATCAAGGCCGTTGAGCACCTTAAGGACCAAGTCCTCCGGATCCGTGACCACACCGAGAAGCGAGAGTTCATCAACAACTCCCTTAATATCAAGCATAAAATCAGAAATCGAACGTGTACCTTTCACCGGATTGTGAATTCGATTCTTGAGCGCAAGAATGCGCCCCCTTGACGATTTGCCGTAGATGGAGGCGAGAGTCTCCCATGCCCCACGAGAGGAAGTGGTGGCAGCAATGAAGGGAATAAGAGTGGGCGAGATGGACCCAATTATGGCCGAGAGTATCAATTGGTCTTGTCGAACCCATTGCTCATGAAGTGGATTCGACTCAGACTTTGTGCCAACAAGAACAGTAGATGATCGACAAGGGTACGTACCATCAACATAACGGTAGAGATCGTAGCCGAAGAGGAGAGTCCGGAACTAGAAACTCCATGCGACGTAATTGGTAGAGGTAAGCTTTAGCGGCGCCTGGGCCGCGGTGTTGAAGGAGACGAGGGGCAGCGGCGTGCCGTCGGCAGTAACAACGGAGAGAGAAGACGACTGCATGGGGTCGGAAGATGCAGCAGCGTGAGGCGGCTACACGAGGGATTGCGTGAGGCGGGTGGGAGATATGAACTAGAGGAGCAGCGGCGTTGCAGTAGGTTCGTGGGAACCAAGACTGGAACCGAAAAAAAAGGATCAAGAAATTATGGCGGATGCCAAATTAGGCTCTGGTTACCATGATGAGAATATTTCCAAAATGTTTATTCAGAGATATACAAAGTGTATAAATACAAGGGGAGAGTGTAGGAGACTCTGAAACGTAAACAATGTGGGACAAGAATTAAATACAAATACACATATATGCTCATAATACTCCTAATATTTCAAACGTAAACAATATGGAACAAAAATAAATACAAATACACATATATGCTCCTAATACTCCTAATAATAACCACAAAGTCCAAATTAATTTGCAAATTTTAAATTTCTTGTGTTCTATATAATCCCAAAAGAAAAGCTCGGGCGGCGGAGAGAGAGAATTGCGGCTCGTTTTTTTCCTTGTAAAGTTTAGGGAAAATTAAAAAAATAAGTAAATAGTATTTAATTAATATAGTAAAACGGTGAATTATTAAAAAGAATTCTTTGATATGACGTTTGGAAACTTTCACATGCAAACAAGGGAAGAAACGTGGCGCTTCTCCAAGATAATGTGATCGTGCCCAATGATTACGTAATTGGGTCGGGTCATTATACCCGATTTTAAGGACGTGGACCCTCAAGAATTATAGCAAATCATGATGGATCTAAGGGAATGTTTATTTGAAATTATAGAGGTTGTATAATGATAATATTTATTTATTTTGATATTGATCGTGATTGAATTTTATTGTAGATATTGTGTTAATGCTGAAATAGATGGATGATTGTAATATTTTATTGTAAAAATATTTATTAATATTGATCAGTAGTTGTGAAATTATTACTTTTGGTTATTCAACAATAAATTATAATAGCTGAAGATATTGGAAAAAAAAAAAGCAAATGAATTATAGGTGTACATATTATTAGTTTGAAAATTTTGATTTTACGTCCGATGCTATCTTATTCTTTGAAGAGTAATGATTATGAATTTGGTAGTATAATAAGTGGTTGCAAGTAGACTTTATTAGTTAGTCTTTTTTATTGTGTTGTTACTTTTGAATAGTTATTTCTATATATCATTTAATTAAAGATTGTGTGATCTTTTTCTAACTCTTATTGTTGGGTCGAACTTTCAAACTTTGTGGATAACTTTCTCAATAATTCTTATATTTTCTTTTAGTCATACAATATATATATATATATAAAACAAATAATATTTTTTTTAGTTTAGTTTAAAAAAGAAAACATCTAAAAAATTTATGTGAGAAGTTCAAACCAAACCTATCCTAAAATTGCGAGGGGAGCTAAAAACTGATAAAAATAAAGATAGAACTGAAAAGTTTTAAAAAAATTATAATTTTAGGAAGAAAAACGAGAACTGAAAAATAAAACTTGAGTTACGTCTCACAATTTGATAATTTAATATATTTACCAACTAATAGTAGTGTGTGAAGTTAATGTTCTTATATAAAATAATATAAATAATAAATATATTAATATGAACTTAGATAGAGTTGGTGAATATTATTGCATGTAAGAACAAAAAGGGAATATATTCGTGCTTAGATTCTTTCTCCACAGGATTCATGAACTGACAGGCACGTATTTATGCAACAATTTTTTTTTTAAATAATAATAATAATAATAATAATAATGTGGAAGAAGAAGCGGAAAGTAAAAAAGAGTGGAAAATTTGATTAAAAAAAAGTTAAAAGAGTGTATAACGGGACGCGTCCGTGAAGCGCACGTGCTTCAATGTGTGTCCTCTTGTGGTCGGAAAGATATAAAAGTAGAGAGCTGATTGGGTATTCATTTCAGTGGGCCCAGTCAAAATCTTCTAACTCCACCCAGAGTCTACTATCACTCTACTTGATGTTGACCCTTCAAAACTAATTCCATTTTGTTTTTTATTTAAATCATTTTAAAGATATTTCTAAATTATTTTCGAGAAAATAAAATAACAATTTGCGACAGAGAATATACAGTGAAGTAACGTTATTAATTGAATAACTTTTTTAACGGAATTTTATTAATCAGATTAAAATACTGTTTGAAAATTTAAAATTGAAATATTTTAATTTCTCAATAACGATATAACCCTTGATTGTTTATTATAATATAATTCAAGTAATTAACTATTATAATAATTTTATATATTATCGCTATACTGATGGTCTATCTATAATTACCTTTTTAAGAATTATATGTAAATAATTATGCAATAATAAGCAACATTTGTATACTTTTTCATAAAAACTGTTAACCGATTAATTTTTGAAAGATTTTGGAATGTGTAACTAAAAATGTGGGTATGATTTTCAAATATTCATCGCTCCAATTTTATTTTTTTTAAATATGTGTGAATTTGTATGAAATATATACAGCTGAATATGTTGCAGTTAACTAAGTAAAATTTTATGAAAAAATAATTAAAAAATACCTTATGATATATTTGTATTAGTTTTATAATTAGAAATTATCAATCGTGTGAGTTCAAAAAATAGTGTAAATCTTATGTTTTGTTTCAAATTTTAATGAGATATAATTTGTAAAATATGTATTAATTTATAATGAAAAAGTGATAAATATGTGTTAGAATATAATTATGCATTAATTAAATGATCAACTAACCATAAAATATTTATTAGAATTTGTAAAATGATTGAGTAATAGAGAAAAAAGAAATAATGAAAAAGTAGCCGGTGTCCACTTTGTTTAAAAGACTGTAAAATTGTATCACCCAACTCAAAAATAATTTACAGCGCACACAGAAAAAATTAAAGAGTGAGTTTTTTGTATATTGGGTGTATCGTATACTTGATTTACATTATTACTTGTTTAACTAAAAATATATTATGTTTTACTTGAAAAGTATTACGATTTTTTTAAGGTAATAAATCAATATTAATATTTTTTATGGGAGAGATTGTAAAATTGTAATTTGTCCAAACTTAAAAATAAATTTGTGTACAAATATAAAATTAAATTAATTATTTAACAAAATTAAATCAATACTTTCCATTTATACGGATGCAAACATATTATTGGAGTTTTGACCATATTATCAGAGTTTTGACCACAAAGCATTATAACAATCCAGTAATGAAAAAGAGTGACGCGTAGCAGAGCCCAAGTCATAAAACGTTTAACAATTGGGATTCTGAACACTATTTTGGGTGTCCCCACAAATACATGCCCCATGGAACCAAACCGAACCAACTACCCGTCTCACCTGCAAAATAAGAAACTTCTACCTCCTTCCTCACTCCTCCCTCTCTCTCTCTCTAAAAACTAATTCCCACAGATGCTATAAATTCAGTTTCGATACACAGCCAAAATCAATGCAAAACCAAGGTCCCTGCAGCACTCACCTGCATTTTCACCGGCCAACACTATTTTCTCTTTCTTCACATATATACATACATATATTACTGGAAATACTATGAATATTGCTTCTGGAACTCTACGACGGTACAATCTGCATGTAGCAAGTGAGTTGACGATAGCCTCGCATGCCCAGAAATCTTGCTCGATCACTAACAACGTACTGAGTCTTAAAACCTTAAACTCCTCCAGCCCAAATGTCAGCATCTCCACTTCCGGTCAGTCCATTGTCTCCAGAGCCAAGAAAATTCGAGACAAATGGATGGAATTTCAAGGGATCAAGAACTGGGAAGGCCTGCTTGACCCCCTCGACGACGGCCTCCGCCGCGAGATCCTACGGTACGGAGACTTCGTCGAAGCAGCCTACCGCTGCTTCGACTTCGACACGGCGTCGCCCGGATACGCCACGTGTTGCTACCCGAGGAGCTCGATGCTGGACCACTGCGGCCTCGGCAAGTCCGGCTATAGGGTGACCAAGGGTCTTCACGCTACGTGCGGGCCCCACCTGCCCAGCTGGACCGACCGACGTGTCCCCGATTGGGTCAGCACGCGGTCAAGCTGGATCGGGTACGTTGCCGTGTGCAACGACAAGAACGAGATCGCGAGGCTGGGCCGGCGAGACGTGGTGATCGCCTACCGGGGGACTGCCACGTGTATGGAGTGGCTGGAGAATCTACGTGTCAATCTGACCGGCCTGCCCGGTGACGTGGCGTCCGACTCGATGGTGCAGAGCGGGTTTTTGAGCCTTTACACGTCGAGTACGGGTACACGTAAGAGCTTACAAGATTCTGTAAGAGATGAGATTGAAAAGATTCTACAGAAATACGCCGACGAGCCGTTAAGTATAACGGTGACGGGGCACAGCCTGGGGGCGGCACTGGCGACCCTGACGGCGCACGACATCGCCACCACATTCAAGCATGCTCCGTTAGTGACGGTGGTGTCATTTGGTGGGCCAAGAATTGGGAACAAAAGCTTTCGGAGCCAACTAGAGAAGAGTGGGACAAAAGTACTGAGGATTGTGAACTCCGATGATCCCATAACTAAGGTTCCTGGTTTTGTCCTGAACGAGGAGACGGAAAAAATGGGCGGCGAACAGAAGGCAGCGCGGATGCTGGACTGGCTGCAGAAACGCGTAGAAGACACACAGTGGGTGTATGCGGAGATAGGGAAGGAGCTAAGGCTGAGTAGCAGAGATTGCCCTCATTTGAGCAAGGGGAGTGTTGCCACGTGTCATGATCTGAAGACGTATTTGCACTTGGTGGATAATTTCGTGAGCTCAAACTGTCCTCTAAGAGCGACGGCGAAGAGGGTTTTGATAAGAGCTCAGCAGGAGAAGCAGGAAGAGGTTTTGTGCGGATAATTAAAATGATGAGTAATGAATTAATTGTAAATATACATACACATATAGATATAGATATAGATCATTCTTGTAATGGGAGCTAATTAAGGCCAAGAATTTAGAATTTGGCTCTTATTTGGTCCCAAACAGGGCCCTCTCTGATAATTGAAGAAGAGGCCATTTTTTTTGGGTATGGAATGATTGAATTCTTTGGTATTTGTATGATATAATAATTATGAGTTATTGAAGCAAGCACATTTATCCTGGAAAAAAAAAAAGTGAAGTACTTTGTGTAATTAGTAGTTTAATATTTGCATGGAATAAAAAGTTAAGAACAATAAATAGATCAAGACTTCCATAATCACTGCTATGACTTTCCCAAAACAAGTTTTTGGTTTCATCAGCACAAATTATGCGTATCAATTATGAAAATACTGAATATAATAGATTTTTTATTGGTTTGTCTGTTCATCTGTTTTAAAGAAAGATGTAGAATATTATATAAACTATCGACAATATATGTTTACATGTTCGAAATTGTAGAAGAAATTGAAAGAGAAAAAAGCAAATTTGGCCATATGATGATATTGAAAGAGATTTCTTGAACTCGAACTTAATTCATGAATAATCTTCATGCTTTCCATTGAAGTTTTGAACCAAGGATAATCAATCCATCTGCAGCAGCAGCTTCTGAACGCCCATTTCCATGGCTAATACGATAGCTTCGCGGCATGCAATAGCAGCAGCCCCCCGCGAGGCCGGCCTGTTCCCACTCCATTCTCCATTAATGACGCAGAGCAGTGTTGCATACCAGTAATCATGCAACGACGAGACAGCCCTGCTAGACCACTCCTGATGTTCGATCTTTATATCTTGCAAAACCAGAATAACTTTGGTGTTTTTTTCTTTGAGATACGTATATGCGGCAAGCTAAGCCTACAAATGTCATTTGCCGTAGCAGTTGTGTAATATATGGGCGCGGTTCTAACATTTGTCTCCTTTTTTTTCCTTTAATTTTATTAGATTGCGTCTATACAATACACGGAATATAACATATTTTATTATATAAAAATATATGATAAAATTATATTATAATATTATAAAAAATTCATGAGTCATAATATATATAAATAAAAATTGAAATATAGTTATTTTATGTTTATTATATTGTTATTTTCTAAAAAAGTTATCTCAGTCAAATAATAAATTGCACACAAATTTTCAAATTAAATTTTAAGTTTAAATCCAACACAAATTATCTTTCGTGCTATAATTTCTTAAACTTTATAATAAATATTTCAACTCAATAAAAAAAGTAAGGCAAAACAATAGATAATATGAAATAAATTATCTTTTTCTTTTATTTTAATATAAAATTATTTAATATCTTTATATGTGTATGCTTACATATGTAAATTTGATCCACTATTATTCAAATCCACTAATATATTAAAATAATAATGAATAATTTAATTCATAAAAAAACTATATTTTATCCATAAAAATTATATATCATATTTTAAACTTAATATATTTTATTATATTGATAATATATGAAAAAATTATTATTATTATTATTATTATTATTATTATTTCATAATTATAAATTTTACATAATAATTTATTTTGTCAATTATATTTATATAAATATTATGTGATCTAATTTTTATATTTTATTGCATCATCATTTTTTAAATGTTATATTTATTAAATAATAAATTGCACGATTTTTGGAAGTAAATTTAGAGCATTTTCAACTCAAAAAAACAATTAAGCTACAACAATAAATTATAATACTAGATAAATTAATAGTATGATATTTTTAATTTTAGATCAAATTTATATAAAAAATTAATATTTTATTTATTCAAATCCAACACATATATCAATATAAAAATAAATAATTTGTTCCATAAAAAAACTATATTATATCCATGAGAAATTATATATCATATTTTAAATATAATTATTTAATTTAATATATGTAATATCATATTTTAAATATGTTATTTATTTTAACATATGTAATAATATCAAATTAAAGATCAGGAAAAGAGAATTAATTTGATATATAAAAAAATAAATTTAAAACAAGAAGGTTATTTGAATTTTTAGATTTTAGCAGAAAATAAAAAATAGAATAGATATAATACACATGTCAAGAATAGGGGAATTCTTACAATTCTTTTTTTTTTTCTTTTTAATCTTATAGAAGAATATTATAGTTAATTTTTTAATTTTTTAAATCAAATAACTCTACAAATTGTGGAGTGATATGTGGGAGGAGACTATTCTCCTTTTATATTGTAGATAATTTCATCTTTTATCCATCAATGCTACAATTATATAATTAAATGTATCACTACTTTACTTTAGTGACGAACATCATATAATTATAGACAAAAAAATTCGTCCCAAATTTGATTTTTTCTTGTAGTGCAAATTATGAATTTACTTGTGTTTCACCCATAGATTGAATTGATTGGTGTGGAAATAGTTCTTCGTGTACAACCCATAATCTTTGGTAACTTTTATGTCGGTTGAGTCTGAAAATGGTAAAAATGCAATATGAATGGTCTGGAAGTTCTTGATTGGATCCGAAAATGTAGGAATTTTTTAATTTTTATTGAAAATGAGATGATGATCTTTTTTTTTTAATACTATTGTGTTATATCTTGCATTATATGATAATCATTACATGTCAGGTGTATAAATAACATTACTAATAATAAATATCATATGTTAAAAATCATAAATGATCACTTGTAATAGAGAATCTAAACTGATCATATATAAGTTTATACACATAATACGTCTTGATTGAAGTCATGCACGAATTGAAAGGAAAGTGCAAGACTCCAATTGATGTGAAATAAACCTGTCTGTTGGACCGGCCGGTTTGAGTAGAGAGGACTCGCGCCGGCCTGGTGCGGTCCAATTATGCTCATAAATTGGGCGGCCAATAACCGAATAGTAAGGTCGGTTAAAGCTAGTGAATCTTTGAACTGATTTGACCCATCAATTATTAATTGTTCAATTACAAATTATACAAGTAAATAGGGTTTCTAATGTTTCGTGTTGCCCTTATTTTATTTCTGCAATTTCATTATAAATTTGAATATCCAACCAGTGATTTACAGCACATTTCACATGTGTTTTGTGCATGGAATTTTTTTTTTTAACAAATTGGTATCGCAAACGAAGAAATTAATAAATATAAATTTATTTTTCTTAAAAAATAAATAAATAAATAAAAGTAGAGCTATGCAGACGTAGTTGTGTCGTGGTTAGCTATCAGCATCTGTATCCTACTTCAAATTGGTGCTCATTTTGTTTTATTGATAGAACTTGTGTTTTTAATTTACTTAGAAAATAAGAAACAAACAAATTTTCAAATCTATACTATGCACTGTTAACTTAATAAACAACGTACTGCAGGCGCGTACGCGATCGCGTGTGTGTAGAGAGAGAGAGAGAGAGAGAGAGAGAAATCAGGCATTTCCCAGATAGATTGGCCGAACGCACACATTTTTTTTTTTAAACAGTCAAAGAATATCAGCATATGTACAGCAATTTATCATATTTGTTGGTTCCTGAAGAGCTCCAGCTCGTTCAATTTTCCTTTGAGTTGAGTATGCTCATTCTGCATCTTCTCCAGCAAAGTTTCGGCAAAATGCATCTCCTCCTTCAGATACTTTATCTGCCTATTAACCGACTCAAGAACCTCTACCCTACTTCCACTCATTCCGTGCATGCAGCCTGCCTGAGTGATCACGTGGATCCGCTGGGGCCTACTTAATAACACAATGATGCTTATCTGGAGAAAAAGAAGAAACACGGGCTCAATGCAGTTCCATTGTCTTTTAATGGAGATATAATATTGTGTGCCCTCACTACTAGAATAAGAAATCTGAAAAATGAGAGTACAAACATGAGAGGGAAAAGAAAGGCGTCATTGAAGCAGGAAGTCTCAACCTATACCTAAACTTTTTATATCTTTCATAATTTCCATGTGAAATGACTATGCAAACAATTTTGAGTCTTGCACGCATGGGATAAATTCCAGTAATGTAAACAATCAGTATGCTTACCTGCATTAGAACGAGAATTACAGCAATCATAACGACCAGAAGTAGGGATGGAGTGGTCAGATGTCTTAAAGATGTAAAGAATCTAGCAAAGGTATCTCTAAGCAGAGGTACAGCCGATGCCTCGCCAAGTGGAGAGTCATTGACTTGTCGGTTCGTATTTGTTGCATCTGGTATGATTTGCGATATTCTCACATCACCTGCCTTTGATTCCATGCATTGTTGAGGGTTTGCTAATTCTTCCAGTAGAACTTGCTCATTTGAAATCAAGTTAAATGCATTTCTATCTCCTACAATAATTAGTTCAGATACGTAACATCAAAACGTAGTATATTTGAGCTCATTTTTCACATTAGAACAAGCAAAATCAATTATACGAGATTCCTTTAGTATTGAAGGATTTGAAATCCTTAGTACCAAATTTATTGGTTGCTTGGATTGAGATTAGAGTGATTTGGTGATTACGAAATCCACTCAATCCCTTCATTTCTAAAGTCTGCATTTCAAATCCTTTAATCCAGACACAACCTGAAATTTTCTTTTAGCAAAATAAGGACTAGATTATTAGGTTGTACATGTCTGGCACTTAATTACCTTCTTCCTTCTCTAGGTTCTTCTGCCTTAACAATTTATGTGCCTGAAACATGTCAATACAATTATTTAAGAAGAAGGTTAAAAATAAAAAGCAAACAGGAATTTTGAGAGCAACTCAAGAAATAAGGATACCAGGTCGATCCAAATTGCATAAGCTTCTCGGCACTCTTCTATTGTAGACTGCACAATCTTCCCTGCAAAATTGGGACCCTTTCAGCCTACCTAATTATCTATCGCATGCTCTCTACTTTATTTTTGTTTTTAAATTTTGGGGGAAAAAATCATCATTTTCATGCTTCATGAATTTGTACTGCAATGAAAGGTTCTTGTTCGGTCAACATGATTGCATGAAATCATGATTAGCCAACACATCATTCCAGGCAAACACTAATAGGGGAGAGAATACAAACTGGAGATCAGCAGTGATGGAATTCCTAACAATCAGTGAACTGTGAAATGATATGTCCAGCCAATTTCTATAGAATAATCAAGGCATGTTCATGCTCAATTATGCTCTCATATTCATAGAAAGATCAGGCTTTTAACTTAAAGCAAAACCTATGGCCTAACATACTGGTTGATACAAAAGTAGGGTTAACATTGAAACATAGTTTAAACAAATAGAATAGCATTACAGTATTAACCATGTATTCGAGATTACAAAACCACACAAGTCAAAAAAAAAAGAAGATTGTGCTTCCATTATTATTAACTATCATCTGCGGCCATGATGAGAGTTAAGAGCCTGAGTAAGAGAAGCCAACCAAGGGAGAGAATTCCAGCATGTTTTAGTCATATTGCTGGAGATGAAAGGAATTGATAGGCTAAGTTGGGAGAAGGAGATATAGGTGGAAAAAGGCACTTTTCTATCTTTTGTCTTTTTTTTCTTTTCTTTTTAATTGCTGCAAAGTGACAGGAAACAAAAAAAGAATTTAAAGGCATAATATGTGTTGTTTCCCAGAAAGTAAGCCAATAACTAATGAACAAAGTATTATTTGCCATTTCAGTGGCTAATGCCATTGACAGAATCCATATGGCTATTGGATTATTTTCTACATTAATACCAGTTTACAAAGTTCATTGATTGGTTTCATCATGGTGTTTTAAACCCATTTCATGAACGAAGTTATATTGGTATAATACATTTATCTTCAAAATGATGAAACTAAAACCACAGATTTGCCAGCACTCAAAAGAAAAGGCATGGGAGCAGTTACATTCAGCTAAACTATACATCAGATAATAAATCTCGTTATGGACACACTGCCTTCTGGAACCTTTTTAGTCACATTAAGAAAGAATGTTCCCTTGTTTTGTGTATAGACAGTAAGCATTGTCTAGAAATACCGGAAATGGTGAATACAAACCTTTCCACATGGTTTTCTTTGAAAAAGCCACATTGGTGTAAACACTCAATGTGCATCCAGGCTTTGAATCATCATCTCCCTCCGGCTTTACATCCCAGCGTCCCTATAAAATAAGGATGATCAAAGTGAATATTCGTGAGATCAGGAGAAACAGAACAAGAAGCCATCTGTCCAGTAATAAAGGATATGGAACCAAAATCAATTATTGACAGGGAAGTAAGGGTCACAGGGCGAGAGAGGAGGATAAGGCGGGCAGTGGGGAATAAGACTTGAGATAGAACAGCTTCCAACAAAATCCATTAGAAGTTGGTCCAAGTATTCCATTAAAGAATCTATACCTCCACGCTGAAGTAGTCCGAGTATGGAACGTCGCTAATGTGTTGTGAAGTATCAACGACCAAATGACTGCCATGATAAAAATAAGCCGATGAGAAAATAATAATGTTACCAACCAGCAAATATGATACAACAGTCACCAAAAACTTCATATGTACACAGTACCAGATAGCAGCCTTCACCAAGTTCAAACACAAAGGTTATTAGGTTAAGAAGCCTCTGGAGAATTATGACTAAATAATCTCAAGTAACGAATATGAAGTCCATAAATGAAAGTAAATAACGAGGTGTGATCGCAGGAGAACCAATTTAGTGATTGTAATTACTAAATTTTATGATTTATTGAGCACTTATTCACATATCCGTCTACAGTGATAGCCCTTAATGTCAGGGTCAAGATCTCCATAAATTGACCTTATAAAGATTCAAATTGAGAAAGAAAAATCATTAGGGTTAAAAAATCATCTTGAAGTTTGGCCTATTTTTAAGATATTAACATTACAGATATACTTTGAGGTACTCTTGATACCCTCTTAAGATTTGTATATGTTTTACAAATACATGGATTTGCATAGTAGAAACACATCAATAAGGCATTGCTAATTTAGATTAGATGGAACTATTAAGTTGGCAAAACATTAAGGATAGTTTTTGTAGTTTACTTAGGAGTGTAATCGAGTTCAGCTAGCTCATGAGCTATTTGGGATTGGCACAAGAAAATCCAGCTCAACTCGATATTCTGGATCGGCTCATGAAAAACTATAACTGGACTCGAAGTTAATTAAGTCGAGCTCAATTGCATTCAATCTCGAAGCCTCATCTAATTAAGGATGTTTTACTATTTTACCCTTTCAATATTTAGTTATTTATTAGTGATTTTCATATACTTATATTATATATATCTAATCGAGCTCAATCAAGCAGTAGGTCTTACAATATTTAAACAAGTAATGAAGTTGAGCTCAAGTTCATCAACTTCACAATCGCATAGAGCTCAAACTCCTTCAAGTTTGATCCAACTTCAGACTTGAGTTATCTCTTGTCAATTGAGAGTTTTGGACTAGTGTCGAGCATTGGCAAATTGGAAGAGTCATATTAAATTCCTTAGGGTCAAATGCAGGTTAAAATATATTATCAGATACAAATATGCTGTGAGTAAGCAAGAATAAATGCCACATTGAAGAATAATCTAATCTATCATGGAGTAATTGCCACAAGAAAAAAAGCATTACCGCCAAACTCCAAAGACCCTCTCACGAACTTTATGCTCAATAACAACATTCTCTCACGAATAAAACCCATTCAACTTTCCATTCAATCCTTTCGGGCTTTATTTTCATAAGAATGGTTCAAACAAAGACATCCTAATTTAACTAAACAAAGCATCTAGTCAAGATCTCCATTTGCTAACCTCGTCATCTCAATATGTTTCCTCAATTAGTTTTCTAAGATCTAGCCCCGGTCTGTCCTGAGACCAGAAAGCAACATTGCACACCATCAAACTATAGCTTAGGAAGAGGAATTCATGAAGTTAATTAAACTTATATTTTCTCAATATGTTTTGCATGTCTTGACAGTAAGAGTTAGCAAATAAAGCATGCGACCAGCCCAAGTATGATAAGTGACGCCAACTTGCAAGACTCTATTTGGTAAGTATCTAAAACAAAGGCAGCTAATTTATGCAAACCTTCCATCAAGCCTGATGTCTACATGACCATTTTCCAGGTCAACTCAAACAGACTTGCAGGTACAAAATTCAGAACAGTCTATCTCAAGTAAACCTACTCTGAAAATAATGCTTTGCAATTGTAGTTTTCTAACAAGTACTAGCACTTCCAAGTATGACATCATAAGCAGCATGATAAAATGATTCATGAACATATTCCAAATGATAGAAGACTTCTTAAGTCATAAGTCAGACTAGTTCAATAACAGGAATTTACCAGTTCTTATAGACTCTATATTTCTGAACCTCTTGACAGATACCAAATCTTGCACCTGACAAGTATATAAAGTCATAAATAATACTGAGCATCACATGAGGAAAGAAGTACCATATCTAACATGACCAAAGGCATACCAAAATATATTTTAATTGGATGCTGAAAGGAAACTTCACGGATGTGCCCAAATTTTTCATGAGGGTGCCATTTAGTACACTTGAAATCTATAAGGGCCAATGGTAAACCACATCAAATGCAATGGTTAATCACATATAAAATATCACTACTTATAGGAGATGAGTAAACAACGAAGATATGACAAGCCACAGAATGCCTTCACCCAATCACCTTTATCACCACACTTTTTATGAAATGATTCATGGAAGGTGACACTATCATCAGAGAAGAACATATTGTAGAACTCCTGTACCCGTATCTGCATTAAAATATACATTAAGGATGAAGCTTGCTCACAACCTTTCCATCCTTAAAAACAAAATCATATAATCAAAATGATATAACATGCAGAAAATATATATTACTGGAAACTTCGACTCTGCAACTTTGGTGTAGCCTTCAGGAACTGCAACAAGGAAACCCAGTTCAGGACACAGTGGAAAGAGCGAAAAAAGTATAAAAGTATTATTCCAACCAATAAAAACATGCTAAATATATACAAAATTTAGAAGCTTGATAAAGAAACTAACCACTGTGCATCTGCCCCCAACAAAATAATAACCCTAGTTGGGTCATAAGCTCTAACAAAAAGTTAAATTGAACAGCAAAGACTAGAATATAATTAAGACTAACCTCCAGGTGCATCAATGCGCTCGGGCTCCCAAGTTGAACATTTTGTAGATGATGAAGACTCAATATCAGGAGCAGCTACTACATTTACATCTTCGCTAACGTCCATGGGTGAAGACATTGAGGCAATTTCAGGTTCACCATCAGCAAAATGTTTGGATTCCTCTAATGTGGTGGCCTTCTTATCACTGTGAACAGAACCAGATAAAGTATATTTGACTGCCAAATCGATCACGAAAAGAGGGTACCAAGAAAGAGAAACTTTAGGTGGTTATTAATATGGCATTTTCTATATTGGCTCACAACTATGAAGTTGCTGTTCTATTATATTTTCAGAAGTATCATTTACTTTAGAATGTACTCTAAAATCCCACTAACTTGGAAGAAAAAACACATTGCTCAAATGGAGATTATATGTTTACTATTTTTGTATTATTAAAGAACCACAATGATGCAACCCAAAAGTCAAGGTCTTGTTGTGTACCCCAATTCTCTTAGGAAACCATCTATAAGTCACCAAGCTTTATCAAGATTCTCTTAATGCCTTATATTATCTCATGAGTTAGGAAACATGTCCACTGATCTTCACGCTAAATCATTGTCCATTATTTCATGACTCGGTTGTCGATTTTCATAAGTCCACTTCTGGAAGTCATGAACTCAGCAATCACTTCCATCAGATCACCAGCTTCTTCATTTTTCCGTACTTCTGCATAATACAATCACCTAAATTTCACAACTTCCACAGCAGCATCAGCAGTCTCAATTTCAGATCTTCTGTCCTTTTTAAGTCTCATGTTTCTGATATGGTAACTAAGTACCGGGTATAAACATAATAAGCCATTACTGTCAAGTATGCAGCTATGAGAAATCAAACACAAGTTTTCAGTTAAAATGTATACCCAGTCCTTGAATCTTAAACATGCTAAGTTACTGATTGGTAACTGAGTGCAATATATCAACATCAATAAGCCATTACTGTCAAGTATGCAGCTATCAGACCCAGTTCTTGAATCTTTAACACAGTTAGGGTAAAATGCACCAAACCCCTGTGATTAAGAAATTATGTGTGATTCCCCCACTGTGTTGAGAGAATGCACCATATCAACCATTAGATCATATTTAAAAGAGATCCATGGTCCATATTTTTTTCGTTTATTTTCCATTTTAAAGTATTTCACTATATTCAATTTCTATATACACATATGTATACAAAATACGTATAGGGATAGGGATTGAGAGAGAGAAAAAATAAAGTAACACAAATAAAACTGAGAGATTTGGGGACAGCGCACGGTGGTAGCGGCGAAAGTGGGATGCTTAGTTGCTTTGATGGACACAAGTTATGACTGTTGACCCGCTTTCTCTTGCGCGGCATATGCACTACGGCTTCCCTCCCCTTTTCTTTATTTCTTTTGCAATTTGAAAGAGGATTGCTCCCAAATAAGGACACTAGTGTGGAAGAAAAAACCAATTCAATGTTCTGGATATAAGAACAGAACGTCAGAGGAAGGATGTGTCGAATTTTTGAGTAAAAATTGGGTCACAATTTTGGGGAAAAAAAGGAGAAACTATTGTTTCTCCTTAATTCTCCAAAATTGGGGATTTCTCCAAGAAAGTCAAGCTGAAAATTAGGCAAGATTGGATTTTGGTGTTCAGGATGAAATAGCAAAAGGAATGGGAAAGATGGAGGTGATAAGAGTTTTATGATGTGTGCAAGGTGAAGGGAATTTGGGTTGCAGAGGAATGGGGAAGATGGTTCTTTTTACTTATTTATTTAAATTTCAGTTTTCTCTTAATTCTCCTATTAAATTTGTCACTGGTTCTTTTTAATATTTCTTTCTTTTTTTTTCTTTTTTTTTTTTTTCATTTGTGAAAATTAAAAAGTAAAGGGGAAATTATGAAATAATACCAAGATATATTACACTAAAAATATTACAATTATTATTATTCAACATTTTTAGATTTAAATAATTTATTACAACTTTTTAGATTTAATTATTATTTTGGTATTTATTTGAATAATTTCTAAATTTTATTTATTGAGTTGTAGGTACTGAAAATAATTCCCACAATTAATTATGAACTGTAGAAATAAATTTCAAAATTTTCAAACAACCTTTCAGTTTATTATAGCTTTGTGTTATTTCAATAGTTTCCAGTTTTACATTAATTTTTCAGAACTTCAGAACATTTTTCTGATTAGTTTTTTCATTTTCTTTTATTAAATTTTAGATATTCAAAATAATTTCCAGATTTATTATTAGTATATATTAGTATCTAAGGTTCTTATTTATTTTCATTTGTCCTAAGATTTTGAAAATAATTTCAATTTTAATTAAAATATCAATATTTATTTAAATGGTTTTTTAGATTTTTAATGATCATAAATTATTTTAGATTTTATTGGTTATCGCCATGGATATAGATAAATATGTTAGAAAATATAAAATCAAGATAAAAAATAAGCAATAAAGATTAAAAAAAATGGGTCGTGGCCCGTGGATTAACTTTTAAACAGATTTGAACCTTCATAAATGAAGTGTATAATGGTAGATTTGTACTGATGCATTATTCAATTTGACGGAGAGGGAGAGTGTTTAGTAAATCGCAAGAGTAAAATAGTGCTCTTTGTTAATCACACAAAAAATCCAAATCAAAGGTAGGTCTGGTGCATTTTACCCCCTAAATTAATGTAACGAAATTTCAGAAACATATTACAGTTCACTTCTTTGGTCCAAATATATCACAGATCGGTGAACTTCCAGACATGCCAATTAAACTTCAATTGAATATCTAGAAGCTGAATGTTTGAGAAAGAAGAGATACCTTTCAATGATATCCAACTCATCCAATGATTGTCTTGAGCTACCTGATTCTTCAACAGTGCAACCGCCATTCTCCTGGCTGCATGTACCACACTTTGGCTCCTAAGTTGGACCAAAAAAAAAAACAAGTGAAGCCCAAGGATTGAGCAACGATTTCCATCATGCACTAACTAAAAGAAAATTATCCAACACACACAAAAAAACACAAGCTTCAAGAGAGATGGCACTTGCAACAAGCATGTCTTCCTAGAAGCAAAATAGAGATGAAGTCTAGGAACCGAGTCCTGATTTGTAAACAAGTCCAAAATGCCCAACAAGATTTACCTTTAGGTTGCATTTAAATGAATGAATTTGAGGATAATTTGAAATCTATAGTAGCAAACCCACTGATGCTTGTTTAAATTACCAAAGATTTGAAATCCATCACTTCCATTTATATCTAAGTTTTGAGGGATTTGCATGGATTTCTTCTAAATCCTCTCATTTCAAATCTCTCAATCCATATGCAACCTTATTGACTTCTAAAGATAAGGGTGAAAATGTTCTACTTGATAGGATGATAATGTTGGAAAGATTACAAGAACTTCAACAAGCCTATCAATCCTTATTCGCTGCTCAACGTGTCATGGTTTTAAAAGTAAAGGAAACTGATGAGATCATCACAAATAGAACTTAGCCTTCACATTAACAAAGTCTATCAATGCCATGACAAAATCATACTAATTCATATAAAAAATAAATAAAATCAACTGAATAGCAAACACACACATGCAGAAAAGTACACGGAAACAAGTGCACATGAGATTTGATCTAGGAGAGAAAAGTCAAATGAATACACTGAGAGGCTGGAGGTCAACTGAAGAAATGGATTTCAAGCTCGATCAACCTTCATCTTTTGAGCTGATGATATACTCAATAAACTTGAGCTTGACTCGATTACTTATGTAATTATTCTAAGATTTGTTGGAACTCAATTAAAAAAAGCTCCATAAAGCTCGACTAAATTATATATAACTGTAAGATAGTAAAACACCATATCTTTGATAAGGCTCCCGAGCCTCTTGAGCTTGAGCTCAAGACGAATTTGAATATTTTCCAGCCGATCCCGAGTGGTCACGAGTCAGCTCAACTCGATTATACCGCTATCAAGAATACATGGAGAGAAAGAAGGAAGGAAAAAACAAAAAATGATGCAATGTAATAAAGCAAGCTCATAATCCAAGTTTGGAGCAGATCATCGGTTTAAACATGGATGCACTCTCCTTTCATCATTTAGTTACCTGCTGATCTGTAATTTCCTTAGCTCCATTGCTGTAGTGCAGCCAACCTTCATTAATGAGCTTAAAAGCTTCATCGCGGAATAAAAAAGATGTGAAGAAGTACTGCAAAAGGGAAAAAAGAATATAACATAACCCATTGACAAAATAGAATTATATACAAAGCATAATTATTTTAATGATTATCATACCTTCTTCCCGCCAGCTATTATTTCTATAGCAGTCGGAAAAACAGCCACTGCTTTCGCTCTTCGTACTGATGTGATCTCATTAAATGGAATGATTTTCTAAAATTTCAAGTCAATCAAGGTATCACATTAAGAACATGTCTAACAGTATAAGTACCACTAACTCATACAATAGTAACTGTCAAAAGCTTCCTTAACTACTGGAGAATCACAATAGTCTTTAAATCCAAAATCAATTAAACATATCATCAATGTATATGTATCTAGTCCTCAGTGTGCAGACATAATATGAAATTTTGTGACCGGTATAGTGTGTTTATATTGAACAATGAACTAAGGCACAGTCGAGAACTACAACATGAATAACTCAATTTTATACACGTACAAAAGATACTTTTATTTCTTTCTCATACATAATTTACCAAGAATTTGGCCAAATTTGTCATCAGTTCATTGAATATGATGCTACACATATTACTTCTTTAAAAAAACATGTCACAAACTAGTTCAGCCACAACACAGGTACTGATCTATCTGAAATTAAGATTTAAAAGTAAGATAGCTTTCAAAAGAGAATGGAAAATATATATTCAAGAACAGACCTTCGTCTCAAATCCAAATAGGTTGGAGTAGAAGCAGATATAGTGGACAAACAGGTACATATGCCCCTGCAAGGAAGAAAAATAAAATGTACCATAAATAACACACTTAAATACTGCTAAATAATGTATATAACAGAGTTGATTCAAATCAATGGCGAAAAAACAATATGTAATTAAGAAATATAATATGTGTTTAGACTTGATGGAGAGAATGACCTGACACCACATGGTGGGATGAAGACTTAGTTTGTTGTAAGAAAATATAATTTGGGCAAGCAAAAATTGACATAGAAGATTTAGCAAAAGTGAATAAAAAACAAAACATAAAAAAAAAATTACCTGAAGAAGAAAATTCTCTTGCAGGGCACAATTAAAATCTTGAATGAGAACCTATAAAGTTTCAGGGAAGATTAAATAATGATGTGCAAGTTAGGCTTCATATCAGAAAAAATAGATGGATGTCTCATACAATAGCAGTGTAAACTAATTTGAGTTCCATCAATATGAAATTTAGTTTAAAGTTGATATGCAAAAGTAACCAACAGCTTGAACTGAGTCTAGCTTCAGGAAAGGAAGCACCATGCAGCTTCTCCATGTGACAGGAAACATATTCACTGATTAATCAACAGAAAAATGATTTATAGCAAGTATGGTGCACAGTGAAAACTTATACGCAACAGACCAAGTACAAATAGAAAGGAATCCATTGCAAATGTGAAACAATAACCATTGATAGTCCAACAGACAAACGAATAACATAAAGTAATGGGAGTGCAGGTTTTTTAGCCAAATTCAATGGATATACCCTTGATGAAACCCTCACCTCATCCTCAATGTGTTAAATACCTTCGAGATGTATGTACCATTGAGATATATATGCATATCTTGATGGTATATACCATCGAGATATATATTCTTGACCAAATCAATCCAACAAATTTGCAACAGCCATCAAGATATATACCATCATGATATACATATCTCGATGGTAATCGACAACCATCAAGATACTCATTCCCGCTCTCTCCCTTTTTCTCTTTTTCCGGATGTTTCATTGAGGGCATTAAAGACCCAATATAACCATACGTGTTGGACGAGGCGTGCACCCAAATTTGAGGACAGCGCCCCCGGCCTGTTGAGGCGGGCGTTGTCCAGAAGGCGCGCGCCTTTAGGCGCCTCCGGGAGGGCGCCCGGGGTGCGCCTTTTGAACGCTGGCCTTTTGTATGTTTTTTGTGCTATTTTTTTCTTAAACTAGTGCACAGAAACACGATTTTATTAGAGGGGACCAAAAAAAAAACATCCATTTGTTTCAAAAAAAAAAAAAAACTAGGGAAAATTTGACTTGGGGTGATGTTAGTAGGGCTATAGGAGCCGATGAGCCTGCATATGTGACTAGAGAGAGGGAAAAAAATCCATGGTGTCCTCAAGTTCAAGCTCTAAGCTACCTACAAGACCAATGGATAAGGGAAAGGGAAAAGAGAACGAGAAGGGAAAGGAAAGGGGAAAGAATGTGAGATCCTCATTGTTAAGACTTTTAGATGAGGATGATGAAACGGATTATGAGGCATGGGAAAGCGAAGATGAAAAGCAACAAAAAGAATTTAAAGAGAAAGAATTAACATTTGATGATGATGATGATGACGACGATGACGTGGAGGCGGAGGAGGATTATATTAGTGATGATTCGTTGGTGTTTGAACTTTGATGTTTGATTTTTCAAGTAGTATGAATGTTTTCTCTCTTTCTTTTAGTATTATGAACTTGTTTGATGCATACTTCAGCTTAAAAAATAAATAATCCTCTTTAATTTTAGTTTTTATCAACGTTTTTTAAGTATGTGTGAGAAGGCGCGACTCGGGTGCTAGGACCCTCCTTGCACCTCTATGCGCCTCTCGCCCCTGACAAGTATGAATATAACAAACATCTTCAAACATTTTGTTTAGCTAAAAACATCCAATATGACTAAATTAATTAACAGAGAAATCATTTAGCTGGTTAGCAAGTTCGGTGCACTTTGAAAAGTTATCTGCAACAGAACAAGTACAAATAAGAAAGAAATCCATTACACAATTTAAACAATAACCATTACCATTAATTGTCCAACAAACAACAATTGTCATAACATTGCAGTACCCAAAACCCTTTACATACATATTCATGTCCTCTACTAAGTTAATTGACTTTAACCCCCTGAAAGATTACTTTCTCTTTCCTCTTCCAAGAAATGACACAGGGGTATGATCAGAACCCCACTATTTTAGAGATTATTCGAATTTAGAAATTGAACTATTGATACCACTCATGTGACCCCAATTTTATATTTTATTACATATATTCAATAAAGGATGTCTTAAAATAAGACCTTGTATCCTAAAACAAATTTTCCCAAAAAGTTACCATTCACATAATACAAGAATGTGAGACTAATAACTCTCAATCATTATTTGTGGGCAGGGAAACATAGTGGTATAACTTAAACATCTTCACTTTTATCTAAAACTTTGTGTTGGGATGAAGGGTGTACTATGTTATTGCAAACCACTTAAGTAATACATAATACTTTTTACCTCAAAAGAGAATAAAGATATTCTGAAAGTAAGTTATTACAAGTATTGTTATAAAAAGATTCATGAACTTATTTTTAATTAATAAATCATACCCGGATCTTTTTACCATTGATTTAGGTGTTGTTAGGCGGCAGAGGAAAAGTTTTGTGGAGAGTATTGTTCACATTTTTGAGTTGGTCTATATGGTTGGAGAGAAACAGGAGAATTTTTTATGATATTGAGGAGTTATTTCTAGAGTCTAGAGATCTTATTAAGTTCATAATGGCTTTGTGGACTCAAAGGCATAACGGCGGTATTTGTTTGTTTCGAATTTCATTTAAGCTATACAATGCCTTTGATATGGGCAAGATATGGCAGCCACAATCAAGGGGATTAAATCTTGATTTTTGGTAAGTTTTTTATATTCTTACTTTTAGGCAGAGATGTTAAACGGGCTAGTCCTGTCGGTTTCGGATAGCCCTAACGGGTTTCGGGTTAATTGGGTCTCGGTTTAATCGGGTCATTTTAAACGGACTCGTATTATGGTGAACCTAACCCTAACCCTACCGGTTTTCGGGCTAATCAGACCACTATCGGGCTATGAGTCGAAATAGTCAAATTATATATTTAAATTTAAAATATTAATCAAATGCATATTATACTCTATTTAAAATACAATTTTAGATAACATTAAAAAACTATATATTTTATAACCTTTATATCACTATACAAAATTTAAAGATTCAAATATTTAAGTGATATACACTATTTCATGCTATCAATTCTAGCTTTAAGAGCATTCACGTCATAAAATTTGAAATCAAGTTACATTTAAGTTCTAAATTTAATGACAGTATAAAATCTTCTAGTAATTAAACATAAATTTTAATATCTCTACTAAAAATCAAATATGGTATATGAAAAATAATTCAAAATGGTGTATATTATTAATTCGATATTAAGAAATAGACAAATAAGAAGAAAAGTTCGGGCTATCGAGCTAGCCCTATAGGGCTTCAGGCTAATCGGGCTCGGGCTAAACGGGCTGATTTTTAAACGAGCTAATAAAATCAAGCCCTAACCTTATAATTTTTCGGGCTAAACGGGCCGGCTCATCGGGCCATGGCCCTTCTAACATCCCTACTTTTAGGAAGGATTTGACTTTCTGTCAATCTTAGATTAGAATGCTTTAGGGTAGATTTCCTTGATCCTTGTTGTCCTAATTCTAGTTTTCCTCATTTTGTTTTCTTTGTAATCTATATTTAAGCAAGCCACGAGCAATGAATAAAACAAGCAGAAAATTATAGTGTTATAAGAGATTTGGTCTCTCTCGAATTGAGTCCAAAGGTCAAAGCTCCCGTCGACGAGCTAGTTAATTCTATTCATCATAGGTCGGTCTAGAAATCACAACAAGGGCAATAACCAGTCCTTGAATATGGATTTTCAGTTGAATCGACCGGTTACCTGATCCTGATCTAGTACATATAACAGTCTTTGTTTCAGATATTTTTGGTTTGAGTGGAAGTTTTGCCACTTGCTGTAAATTTTTGTTCATTATTTAGTAAACGTCCTATTGTTTCTTATAAAGATAAAAACTTACTTTTAATTAACACCAAACTCATGTACAACTATTGCACAATATCAATTTCTATCTCCAACATCAGATACTTTTTACTTGCTATTATTTTGTATTCTATGCTTCCTTTTCCTATTTGCTGATCACAAACCATAGTAACCTCTTTCCTAAGAGTATTTGCTGCTAGACAAGGCTATATTTGAAAGAATACATATATTATAGATTCACAAGAACAGCTTATTAACAAACCAACTTGTCCTCGGCCCTTATAGGTTGAACAGTAATGGTCTCTTCAATCATTACGTTGAATTAGCAATAATCTGATGGCAGTAAAATACATGAATTTATCCCCTCCTTGCCGAATTATTTCCTTCCGGATACAATGCAACCCCATCAACAAATGGTGTCTTCAAGCATTTTAATACAAAAATATAACTCATCTAAAGATTACGATGATTTGAAGTTTTCATCAAAAGTCAATGATGTGCATCTAGAGTACAATTTTTCATCTTTTTTGTCTCAAAATAATTCTATGCGTCTTTATTTATCAATAGAAAAATGACTCCAAGCCTAAGATTCTACCATCTTATCTTCAAAAGAATTTAAAATACATCAATCAGAAATATCAACCGCGAAGAAATATGTGCTAAGATATAAATAAAAAATCCCCACACGAGATTACGACACCACTGATATTTTGTTGCCCGTAACTCATCTTATAAACAAGTTAAACATTTCCATGAAACTGGCCAAGTAACCAAATAATGATACTAATATGACAAGTGCTTACTTACTTCATCAGGGGGAAGGCGGAATAGCTGTCGATATTCTTCAACTCTTGTAGGTGGTTGACTCTGTAGGAAAGACATAGTACGTACCCATCAGCTAATGCACTCAAATTAACACCAGTTAGCACCATTCCTTTTTACTATTTACTGAAATCAAGCTTGGCCTCACATAGCATAACTTCTAGAGTTTCATCTAGATAATTGAACACATAAGTCATAGAATAGCATTTGGCCCTTTTTTACCAACAGATCCTTTTTTATTTATTATTTGCCATCAATCACGTACACAGTTTAGATAGAGTTATGCTTGTTCCAACTTCCAAGAAAGTATAATAGGTGAAAAAAATCCATCTAATGTACTCCCTCTACTAAAGATGAACGCATCAACTTGCTCTAAATAATATTTCCAATCAGTATATAATAACCATCTCACCATGTTTCAATGGCTTAAGGTTCTCTTTAATTGAAGCAACAAAAGAGCTAGAAAGAACCAAAGCAGCGGAAAAATAATTTATTCATAACAATCACTCACAGAATAAATGCACATGAAAGTGATCGTACTCCAAGAAAATCAAATTTCAGTCCATAAAACCATTTTTAGAAATTAGCTCTTACATATTACTACCGTACATCCTATTTATCCTCCGCAACAATTTTCCATCATCCGAATTCAGCGATACCAGAAACAGTCGCAATTGGACACATACCGGGGAATCGGGCTGTCTAGGAGGGCTGGGAGTTGAAGAGGGTGAGCGATCGTGTGCTTCAGGAGCAAGTGAACCGGACGGAGAGTCGCCAGAGAAGCGTCCGGAAGAATTGCGACTATCCATGGACTGTGAAATTGGAGGAGCGGATACTGGGGTAGGGTCCACCATTTTCTCAGAGACCAAAGCCGCCATGCTATCCCAAATTTATACGTACGTTTATTTGCGTGTCTACTGAGTACGTATATGCGCCGCCGGGCGGAGAATCCAACGCCACTTGCGGTGGTGGCCGAAGGGGTAAGGTTAGGCGGTGGGTGGGGTGGGAGTGCAACGGTTAGTAAGACTGTCGGTTGGTTTGATCGGCTTTTTGGTGAGTTTCGTAATTTGCTGAAGTGAAGTCGACCACTTCTTGACAATGAAGTCTTCTTCGGTGTAGCTGACCCTTATAATTCCCCATTAACTCTTGTAATTTAATAATTTTGGCTTTTCGATTTATTCCTTTTTTTTATTTTTTATTTTGTATAGTTGATTTTTTTATCACCAACCCCTCTTTCTATTGGGCTACAGCTTTGAACTTGAGATTTTGGGCCGCCCGAGCTATATCTTGAACTACTAAAGCCCACTAATTCTTTATGGGCTTCTCCTCTCACATTCAAAGGCCCATAACACAATATTTGGGCCTTCCTAAAAATGTATTTGGGCCTTGAACTTAAGTTGGTTTTGTGAGATAATCAAAGTCATACTTTTCTATTATGCCTAAAATATTTATACTTTTTTTTTTGTTACCTTTCTCCAAATATACTTCTTTTCCTTTTCGTTTCTTTTTGGTTCTTTTTATTTTTTATGAGCTCATACTTTACTGCAATTTTTTATTTTCAAAATAAATCGCAAAGTTAATATTAGGAGATAGAAAGAAATAAAAATAAAATTCCAAAATATAAATTATCTCGATCTCATTTTTTATTCGTTCAAATAAATATTATAAATATCAGTCATATATTATTAATATAACAATCAAATCATGCATATATTTTCTAATATATGTAGTAATACAATCATTCTCATTTTTCTAAACACAATTTGACATTTATAGTAACTTCTATTACAACAAACACAAATTATTACTATTATTTAAAACTATAAACAACAATGTAAGGAGATTTTAATCATTTAAATATTCAGTAATAATTAATAAATTATAAGTATAAAAGATAAAATAAGTTCACTTAAACATATAAAAGTAACTACTAATGTCCATCCATTAAATTTTCCATTGGAGAAATAAATCGAGTAACAGTAATCTTCATTTAATTTTATTTTACGGTATTTGTAAACATGTGTATGAATAGGATTAATTTCATTTGGAGATATAATTATATAATGAGTGAATAACAATATAATGAGTCTTTTATGACATAATTATTATAATATAGATTAACGTGACTAGACCCAAGTAAAAACATGTGATACAAAGCATCCAACGTTTCATTTAAGTACAATGCTCCGACAAAAACTAAAAAATTTAATGAAAAATAACAATTTGCAGGTAATCTAAAATATATTATGTTCAAAGCATCCACTGACAACAATTGTGTGTACAATATATCTTAAATTCATGTATTCTACTAAATTAAATCAAATCGACAAGAAAGTAAAATAAATATTATGCTAGATACTTTATGTTAGATTAAATTCATTCATTAAATTATGGTCCGTTACACTTTCATTTTTTAGGATATAACTCTTTATAAAAATTAAAAAAAATAAATACTGCCCTATTCTTTAAAAGGAAAAAGAAAAAATAGGCGCCCAATAATGTATTTATTAATCAAGAATGCCATAATTAAAACCCATTGCCAGCCATTTAGAAAGTGGACAACTAAAGTAAGAAAGGCAGTTGGTGGGCCAAAGCCCAATTAATCATAAAATATACCCAACCCACTTCTCTCCCATCCCGATACAATAAACTTTCAAACCCAGCCCAGCCCTTTCCACTTTTGAATAAAAGACATGACTGTCTCAACGGCCCACTAATTGATTACGATATAATTCTATTTACTTTTTTCTTTTTAAATTATTTTCCAATCACTCAACTTGACGTGATATTTATTTTGGGCTGGGTCCATTCAATGTACATGTTTGTTTAGATTTAAAAACGTTAAAAGGGTTATGGTCCGATTGACCAGCCCGTTTAGTCCGAAAATTTTAAGAGTTAGGACTTGGTTTTATTAGTTCGTTTAAAAATTAGTCTGTTTAGTTTGAGTTCGATTAGCCCGGCTAGCCCGCTTAGGGTTAGGACTAGTTCGATAGCCCAAACTTTTCTTCTTATTTGTCTATTTCTTAATATCAAATTAATAATATACACTATTTTTAATTATTTTTCATATACCATATTTAATTTTTAGTAGAAGATATTAAAATTTATATTTAATTACTAGAATATTCTAAATACTGTCATTTAAATTTAGAACTTAAATGTAACATGATTTGAAATTTTATAACAGTAAATGCTCTTAAAGCTATAATTGAGAGCATGAAATAGTGTATATAACTTAAATGTTTGAATCTTTAAATTTTGTATAGTGATATAAAAGTTCTAAAATAGATAACCTTTTAATGTTATCTAAAATTGTATTTTAAATAGAATATAATATGCATTTAATTAAAAATTTAAATTTAAATATATAATTTGACTATTTTGACTCATAGCCCGATAGTTGCCCGATTAGCCCGAAAATCGGTAGGGTTAGGTTAGGTTCACCATAATCAAGCCCGTTTAAATTGACCAAATTAAATCAAGGCCCGATTAACCCGAAACCGACAGGACTAGCCCGTTTAACATCTCTATTTAGATTTATTAATAGGGATCAAATATTTTCTTTTATTTATATCGACTTATGTAATATTTTATTATATATTTTCTTTCAATTTATTAATGTGATATTTATAATTGTCATCTTACATTTCTTCATTTTAATACATAGATAAATATTTATTATTTATTTTAATGTAAACTAATTGAACGTATCCATTCAAATTTATCACGAACACTTACGTCCCAAAACAAACATCCTTTTAAGTTTAATGAGATTGGAGTTCCATGTGACACCCAGTGCTAACATAGTTTAACTAATGTGCTTTGATAGTTTAAGTCTTTTTTTATTATTTTTTCATAAACTGAGACGTATTAGTTTTTTTTAATTATATCATAGTAAAGAGTCGAACCCCAAACTTCTTTATTTTTATGCTTACACCTCATTGTTCTACATCAATATTAATTACTTGTTGTTTCGTTTCATTTCTACATCAATTTTATTTTTATCTCACTTGTATTTAATACTGAACTACTTCGAGTTCTCCATCTGTCGGAAGCTTTAATTGAATGTAAGTTTATTCCGTAAAAGAAATATATAAAGTGATCTTGGGAATAAAAAAATTGTGTGGTATATCTGTTTTATAAGATAATAGGTATGTGACTAAAATTGTTAGACATCCTTAGTATTTGTACAAACTTCATTTGACTAAAGATGAACTAATAATGTGTGGTTGATGGGTGCAGACTTCAGATTAAAGGGATGACAAGATACATAAGTTTATAAAATGAATAGTATTTTGTTTTAAATTAAATTAATTCTAATTTATAAACTTAAATTTTTTTATATTAATAATGAAATACAAACATGTACTACATTCCATACAAAATAAGTGTCATTTTCGTAGTTTTAATTTTTTGCACAAAAAATATTATTTTACAACTTTCAAGGTGGGAATTAATGTTATTTTTCTAATTTATTCTTATTTTTTCTTGTAAATGTACACATAATATATTTTTTACCACTAATTATTAATATTTCTTCTTCATTAATTAAGGGTAGAATAGACATTTAATTTATTTTTTTAGTATATGTGAAAGTTTATAAAACGATATTTACTGCGGATAAAAAAATATATATTTTATTGTTTATTTATAGGTATGACAAGATATGACATATAAATATTATTATATGGATAGAAAAAATTTCACTAGTTTGGACATTTACTTAAACTGAAAAATGTGAGTAGCGTTATAATAATTTTAATAGTCTAGTTGAATGATGTTTTATATAAATTAATTTTTTTATTTATTTCGATCAAATTTAAAAACTAATTAATTAATTTAGTTTATAATGTTTTATTTTAGAGAATTGCCACACAACCACGACATGTAAAGACAGAAAATGTAGTAGTTGCCCGTCCTGGCAGCCGCAGTGTGGGAGTTTTTCCCTTCAATGTCGGGATGGCTCCTTGTGTGCACCAGGCACTGATCCTCCCACCTAATGGACCGTTGTAGGGGCCCTGGAGCGAAGAATTTTGCCTTTTGCCCTGTAGTAGTTGAATCCGACTGAGAAAAGGGTAGTAGTTGAATCCGACTGAGAAAAGGCTATTTTCGTACTGTGAAGCGTGCCTATGTGGGCACACTCTCTCTCTCTCCACCCGTCCCGTCCGTAGCCCTTTCTCTCTTCATCACCTCTCCACGTCTCTCTCTCTCTCTCACACACACACACTATACACTCCTTCTCTCCCCAGTCATCACAGTGAACACGACTAAACCGCCCCATGTCCCCGAAAGATTAGAAACGGAAAAGAGAAGCAAAAGCTGTTCGTCTATTATACTCATAGCAGAAATCCCTTTCTCCTCTTTGCCGCACCATTTCCTACTATTATTCGTCATTACTCTGCAGAGAAAGTGAGCCCATATCTTTAAATTCCGAACCTTTTTCATTGCTGCAATGTTTTTTGTCATAATGTGGGAAGATATGGGTGCAGTCCCATTTTAGCTGGATAGTTTTTGCCCTGTTTGGATATACCATTTCCTTTGGAGACGATCTCGACTGTTCCGTACGTAATACTGGTGTATTTCATTTTACGCAGAGGTATATACGCCTGCGTATTTTGAGATATTCTGCTAATTCGCTGATGGGTTTCTCATTTTTCTACCTTCAATGTTGAAATGTGTGTGTGTGTGTGCGTGTTTTGTGTTTTTTTTTTTTGAACGGTTTTGTGCTTTACCTTGTCTGTATTTTCTAATCTTTGTATTAATTTTATGCCTAATTTTATGGGTATGTAGTTGCGTGGAATACAAGTACAGATGATTCGTCTAGTTTCTTAACCTCTGATAAATTTAGAAATGATGCTTTTACGTACCCCATCTACACGTTTTCGGATGTGTTTCATTGTACATTTTCTTTGTTTTCCATATTCTAGAATTTAATTTGACTATGTGCTAGGGCTGTATGGATTAAGGAAACCGACCGTTTTCTTTATTTATTTTATTTATTTGTTTTTATTTTTTTTGAGAAATTTGTATTTGCAGCTCTGAGCCCTGTGTGATAAGAGTTATGTGGATCGTTTTATCAATGGCTTGGCATTCCGTTGTGATTATGCAAATAATTGGAGGAATGTCATGTAGCTTCTTATTGTGATTTTCCAGCGAGTTGCATTTCCTTTATGTTATCAAGATTTCATTTAGAGCTTTAGTTCTTGGTGGATATTTGATTCGTTCGAATCCATATACGGTGCTGTTAGATTGGCATAAAGCAAGTTTAGCTGAAAAATGATTGTTAACTGTGTCTTGTTTCTTCCTTGACTGGGTAGTGTAATGAAGAGATGACACATGGTGACTGGATATGGAAACAATCCCTGAATTGCGGTCATTTCCAACAAAGTCTCAGCCCATATTGTTAGAAGAGCAGACTAGAAAACCATCCAGCTTGCAAGTCTCTCTAGACTTGGATTTACCTGCCCCTGTACAAGAATGGAAAGGGAACAGCATTTCGGAGGACGACGACGAAGAGCTCATGCCTGATATCATTTCATTTAAAATCAGCGGCGATTCCTTCGAGGAAACTGGCTATACTTCATTTCATGGGGTGAGCCACCCCCCCGAACCAGTCGACACAGACCTGATGAGGCCAGTATATGTACCAATTGGCCAGAGTAATGGGGACAGAAAATGTTTGGTTAAAAGCCTGCCTATGATGGGCCCTTTTTTGGTTGAAGAGCCGAATGACTTAGCAGCCACCTCATCCCCGTTTTCTGTTCCCCGTCCCTCACAAAACACAGAAACAAGCCAACTACCAGTTTCTGAGGAGAAAGAATGCATCTGGGATTGTTCACTACCTCCAAGTGGCAATGTTAGTCCTCACAGTAGCATTGTCAATAGCTCTGCCAGCACATACCGTATGAGTGATGGCATGCTTAGTGTTGACAGAAACTATGAGGGCACAAAAGAAAGTATTCGGGGGGATTTTCTTGAGAGTACAAAAACTAGCCTTAGCAGAGCGAGTGATAGCAGTGGCCTTAGTGACGAGAGCAACTGGAGTAACACTACTGGCAGTGCAAATAAGCCTCACAAGGGTAATGATCCTAGATGGAAGGCTATACTTGCTATTAGAGCACGGGATGGTATTTTAGGCATGAGCCATTTCAGATTGCTGAAAAGACTCGGGTGCGGGGATATTGGAAGTGTTTATCTTTCGGAGTTGAGCGGAACTCGGTGTTTCTTCGCAATGAAGGTAATGGATAAAGCATCCCTTGCTAGCAGGAAGAAGCTGACCAGGGCCCAGACGGAAAGAGAAATCTTGCAGCTTTTGGACCACCCGTTTTTGCCAACATTGTACACTCATTTTGAGACCGATAGATTCTCATGCTTGGTCATGGAAAATTGTCCTGGAGGAGATCTGCATAACCTGAGACAGAGGCAACCAGGAAAATATTTTCCAGAATATGCTGCTCGGTATGGTGTTGTTTTAAAGTTTGACTTGTTTTCTCTATGCATCTGTATCAGTACATGTATGCTATGATTGGTTAGACTTAAGGGGCTTGGCAACTTTCAGTAATTAGCAAAAAGTGGGTAGAGCTTTTTTTATTTATTTTCACATGAGCTTCTGACTTTTGCCAACCGTTACAGCAAATCTGAGTCAGCATGAGTAGAAGACTCGTGCCACTACTAGATATTATTTCTTTTCCAAATCACCATAAGTTTTCTGCCACATAGCTCCTTCAAGAATATATCAAACAGAGATTCTCCTGATTAGGTGTACGACTTACTGGAATTTGTCACAAGCTCTACCCTGAATCTGATAAGTGTTTTTATCAAGTTTGAATTATGTACTGAATCCCAGTTAGATTCATTTCGTATACAAGGCTAAACTAACTGTAACTTACTACTACTAGTCTGTCTTAATTCAAAATGGAAGGTCTTTGAATAGCATGCCAAATTGCTTGATGTATATATTCTTGTAAGTTATCACCATGATATATCAGAATTGTTCTTTAACTTATAGTACTTGTCCATCTGAACTGAAGGGAGGACCTGAAAAATGTTTCTCACTAATTCTAACATAAATTGTATTAGACATATCATTATCCATTTCCCAAATTTATAGGAGAATCTTGATAGAGGACGAAGACCTGTATGTTGTGTTGCTATAAAATCTCATTCACTGATCTTCAACACTGCATGGGATTATTTTTAGCTCTATTACATTGATGATTAGCATTATCTAAGACGATCTTCATTTACTACTTGCAAGTTTTTTTTTTTTGGTTTTTTTTAATAACTGGTATACTGTATATGTAATCTCTATCTGAAATTATTCACCAGTTGTGTTGCCAAATTAAATTGCATCGACATATCAGAAGCTGTGTCCAGATAATCACCTCGTAAAATTCCTCATGTGAACCTCTAGATCCAGTCTTGAGTTTATTCAGACCTTTCTGCTCCTAAGATCTTAAGACAATGCACTGCATATTTAGTCATCTTTTCGTCATTATTTCCATGTTCATATAATTAGCTATTTTCTGTCCGTATGTGGGTGTAATGCCTTGTTCTTTTAACGCATGCAGGTTTTACGCAGCTGAAGTTCTATTGGCACTCGAGTACCTTCACATGCTAGGAGTCGTATACCGGGACCTGAAACCTGAAAATGTCCTGGTCCGTGATGATGGCCACATTATGTTATCGGACTTCGACCTTTCCCTTAGATGTGCAGTTTCACCAACCCTAATACAAACCGCATTCAATTCCGACCCTTCCAAACGAGGGCCTGCATTCTGCATCCAACCACCTTGTATGGAACCAACATCAGCCTGCATTCAACCTGCGTGCTTTCTCCCTCAAATTTTCCCTCAAAGGAACAAGAAAAAACCTGGGAAGTCCCGGGTTGACCCCGGTGTATCACCCGGTAACTTACCTGAGCTAGTTGCAGAACCGACCGCTGCTCGGTCCATGTCATTTGTCGGGACCCATGAATACTTGGCCCCTGAAATCATCAAAGGCGAAGGCCACGGCAGTGCAGTGGACTGGTGGATGTTCGGCATTTTCTTGCATGAATTGCTTTATGGTAAAACCCCATTCAAGGGTTCGGGCAATCGCGCAACGCTTTTTAATGTCGTTGGGCAGCAGCTCAAGTTCCCAGATTCACCTGCAACAAGTTATGCTAGCCGGGATCTTATACGGGGTTTGCTTGTTAAGGAGCCACAAAACCGGCTTGGTGTGAAAAGAGGAGCAACCGAGATCAAGCAGCACCCATTCTTTGAAGGTGTGAATTGGGCTTTGATTCGGTGCAGTACGCCACCAGAAGTGCCAAGACTGGTCGAGGCTGACCTTCCGGTGAAATACGGGCAGGTCGACCCTGTTGGTTTGAGTACGGGCAGTAAAAGAATGGTGGGAACAGATGTGAAATCTGAGGGTAAATATCTGGACTTTGAGTTCTTTTAGTGTAGGCATATGTGGTGCTTTGTTTACCTGTATCAATGTTGTTCTCTGCCAACTATGGAAGCATTATTGCCAAGCTGGGAAGAAGTTGCCTCTGGCCTCTGATTAACACTTTTGATAAACAAAACTCCCTCTGGCCTACCCTTTAGTAAAGATATAGTATTGCTCCATACTTGATTTTGTATTATATTTAATGAAATAAAATAAAATAAATTTTATTTAAAACTATACATTATTTTCATAAGAAAGTAAAATTTGTGTTTTTATAATAAATTGTTTAATAATATAAAAATTAAATCTATTAGTTAATATTCATTTGCAGTCAAAATCTATTATAAATAATTCAATGCACAATAAGTATTAGCATCTTGATAAATTTAGGATTTATGTGCAATTCGGGGGTATCATATATAGTTTTTTAGGCAATTACATGTACTTAAGTGATGAGTTCATCATGATTTTGTTATATTTTGTTACGTTATGTGTTTATTGAAATTTTGGGCACTTCAATAAGGCTTCAATAATCTTTTCTTTTGTTCTTTTTATGTTAGACATGATTATTAATATGTTTTCATAGATTATGTATTGAATATTTGTGGCTAAACATCTAGTGATTCTAGGGAGTACATAATTATGAATTCATATGTTTTTCTTTAATGATATTATTTTCTTTCTATATTTGTTTATGCTTTTTTTTTTTGAATGTCGTATGAAATTATGTGATGACTAATTGCATATGTGTAGTTAATTCATTATTACCTAAGATTGAGTAATTAGTTAACGGATTAGGAATGCATAACATAAAACTTGCTAGATCGAGAGATTGGTAAGCATTATGATGAGAATAGATCCTAGGCACGATTGAGAGTTAGATAATATATTGAGAATGATCAGTGTTGTGTAATCTAGTGTTGGATCTAACTAGAGAGAGGATCCAACTATCTTAGTGATCCTCATAAATATGGTATAAATTCATTACTTGTATAAAATAAATATTCTAAAAATTATTAGTTAATATCTATTTACAGTCTTAATTCAATACACATATTAAATATAACCTCAAATAATCAATAAAGAATAATTATATTTTTAGCATCTAATGTTTCATTTTTATATAAACGAGATGAATGTAAAATTAAAGATCATAAAAATGATTACTTTAATAAAATAAAAAGGAGTAGAAACTAAAAGGTTATTTGTATCTTCACAAATTGAAAAAATATATATTTCTAAAAAAAAGAACAAAAAATTAACTAATGAAAAACTGACACATTATTTGAAAAAATGGACGAGAAAAAACTATTTATACTCCCTCTTATTTAAAATAAGAGACGTTTTAAAAAATTTAAAATTTTTTCATAATAAATTATATTTTAAAATTTTTAAGGTGAATAGTAATGTTATTTTTCAAATTTTCATATAATGTGACCTTTTTCCACTAGCCATTAATATCTTTTTTCTCATTAAGTAAGGATATATTAGGTAGTAGGTACTTAATTTATTTATTAATATATGTGAAAATTTATAAAAAACAACACTTATTTTAAATTGGAGGTAGTACAATTTAAAACAAAATCTAAATCTCGAGTACAAATCAATTTCAATCTGAAAAGTTTAATAATTTTATTTTATACACTATCCATATAAAATCTATATATATATATATATATATATATGAAAACAAAATGATTTTTTTTCCATTTTCCGCCTAAACTTTATTACTTATTTAGAATAATTATATTATTATTAAATTAAAATTAAACATTTTTATTCTAGAAATTTTGATTCGATTTCAAAATCTAAATTATTCCACAAATTTAGGTATTTCAAAATTAGATGATATCAAGATGAATATAGTGTAATATTTAATACATGATTCGAAATCTATATATTTTATCGAATATTAATTCAATCACTGAATTATGAAATTAAAAAAATTTATGAAATCTAACAAATATATGACTCAATTTTCTCGATTCATTTTATAAAAAATATATATATATATAAGTAAAATTATTTTTTTAAATTTTGTTTTTTCGGCCTAAATTTCAACCATATAAATGTAAAACTATATATATTTATACAACTCTTTTAAGATACATTATTACAATTTAATTGAAGAGATTAATATCAACAATCTTCGGGATTTACTTAGTTTCTGTTGTTCAACACAAATAAATTTAAATTTTAAAGAATTTTTGTTAACTCATAATATATATTCAAATAAGAAATAAATTTATTAGAAACGTGAAATCATTGTAGTTTTGTTATATTATGGAAACTCATTAACAATTTTTCTATAATTAAACTATCAATTATTTAAAATCACCCAATCGCGTGGATAAAATTTGATTTTGTCAAATATGAAATTAAATTTTCAACAATCTTACCATAATTCAAAATCATTTCTCGTTTTTATCTCTCTCTTCTTTTTATATATTTTATCAAGATTATTACTAAATATTTTAAGGTCTCTCTTTTTTGTTCTCTCTCTTCTTGAAGTGTTTTGCATTTCTGTTTTGAGAAAATAAATGGTAAGACATGTACTATAATATGTGTCATATTTCAATTGTACAAAAGACTACACTCTTCAAAATATTATTTTTATGTTTATTTTATTTTAAAATTTTTTTATTCACCTGTTGCTTTCAATTTATCATAAACATATTTAGTTTTTTAACTATTTTTCTTTCTTATTTTTAAACAAAAAGTTCGTCCATCTCTTTCATGTTTTGTTTGATTATTCTTGTGATTTTCTATTGAGATCTGCTAATTATTTCGGCGTATAAGCACCGTGCGATTTTTCATTAGCTTTCAAAGTATTTGATTCTATCAAATTTCAAATTTTTGTAATATTATTACATTTAATTAGCAATTTGCAAAATATTTTTGTTCTTAATTTGACTATGTAATTGGCAAATTTTACGAGATCTATATAAATCTTTATTTTCTTTAATCTGCTGATATGACTATTTTTTTTTAATTTAATTTGATTCAACCTTCTATAAATCGTGGATATCATGCTTATCAATTTGTGAACGAGGCTAATTCTAATAGAAGAAAAGACGAAACATAAAATTACAACAAATTTATACTCATAATACAAAAAAATAATCACTGAATTACAAATCTACATCTTCTATAACATACTATAAACTTGAATATAAGATTATATTACAAAATATAAAAAAAATATCTTTTGTGCATCACACAGATCTCACACTAGTAAAATTTTAAAATAAATTAGAGAAAAAAAAAAGAGGGAAAAGTTGCTTTCATTGTTGGCATTACTGTGGGTATTATTTCAAAAAAATGGTCCCTTCATCTAATATCACGGGTTTTTTTTCAAAATAATGCAAAAAAAAAAAAAATTTACAAAATAGGTATGTTTTCGAACAGTTTTTAAAAATAGGTAAAACGTCACCGCCGGTGACGTTATTTCAAAAAAACGTCACCGGAGGTGACGATTTTAAATTAAAAGAAAGAACGTCACCTAAGGTGACGTTCTTTCTTTTATGATATAATTATATATATACATACATCATATATATATATCATATACATGCATATATATATATTATATATAGATACTGACATATATATATACACATATATATATATATATATGTATACATATATATATATATAACCTGTAATATATATATATATTTCAAATATGTATATATATATATATTTTTAATTTATTAAGTGAATATATAAGAAAATATATATAATAATAATAATATTTGTAATAATAATATACAGAAATATTTATTAAATTAAATAATTAATTTTTTTATTAATTCATATCTTTTAAATTAATAATATATATAATAATAATATATATAAATTTATATATATTATTATTTATAAATATATATTTTATAAATATATATATGTGTATATATAATATATAATATATATATAACTAAAAACCTTAGATGACGTTTTTTAAAGGTGAGGTTTATTGTATTTTTTTTTAAATTTCATATATATATATATATATTTATGTATTATTATTAATTGGCACAAAACTTTGGGTTGGAATGTTAATTATGCAAATTTATTTAATTTTTAAAAAAATTTGGTTAGTAGATGTAAATGATACAAAATAATAAATAGTTTGGATTTTAAATTAATTGTGGTGTGCTGTTTTATTAATGGACGACTTGTATAGAATGTGTAACAATTATGCAGTTAATTAATTTGAAGCGAAAATGAAATGCTAAAATAAAATATTGAAATTAAAAAAAGTACATCTTCGCGAAAAATTTCTTTTTGTTATGTATATACTATAAATTATAAGTAAACATAGAAAATAATACATAAATAAAGAAAATTCAAATTCACTTGAAAACTAATATGAAAAAGAATATCAAAATTAGATGCAAAATTATGAAAATTGCAACTAAAATTTCATTGTAATGAATGTGTCATGGGTATAAAATAACTTTTTTTTTTCAGATCAGTAAATAAAAATAATTGTTTGTTTGTTATGATCTATATTCACACCTATTACAAATGACCTCCTGTACCACAACCTCGATTTCTTCTAGTTCGGCGACCTCTTCCTTCACCTTGCCCAACATTTCCTGATATTTCTTGTTGTCTCCTTCGAGTTCCACCTCGTCTACCTCTTGTGTTGACAACGGGTGGTTGTGGCTGTATGTCTTCTTCGACGTCATCTTCCTCCGAGGTTGGTGTCAAATGAATTGTCATTCTGCTGGAGGATGACGTAGAGTGGTCTGGTACATCCCGGAAAGTAGCCACATCTGAATACTGGAATTGAATCGGAGTAGGACGGACATAGTCGTAGTTTGGCATATTGCTCGTGTCTCCTGCTCCGAGGTCAACGTTCATACCAGGAAATGGCGAGTGAGTGGACATTAATGGATGGTAGGGTGTCGGAGTATACGGTGGTGTACTCATTGAAGGCCTATATACATCCGACATATGTCCTTCAGTTTGGTATTCGGGCCGCGAAGATGTTGATGCAAAGTTCGCAGGTGGTGGCATCCGAACTTCAGGGGAACGACGTCTTCTAATTCTCATATGATTTTCTGCTTGACTTTGCGTCTGTTGTTGATGTACAGGCTGGGTATACGTCATTTGCGGAGGCTCGGGGGACAGTCTCTCAATTGTTCGCTCTATATTTTCATACAATGAGAGCTGTTCATCTAACAAACTATTAAGTTGGTCAATGTCTAACCTATTTCTATTTTGTATATTTCTCTTCATGGGTTCCAACTGTTCGATCTACAAATAAGATAAAAGATGTATATTAAAACACCAATCATGTTGAATAGATATAAAATTAATTGTAGAACTGCATATATGTTGCGTACCATGTAGTGCATCAGTGAAGCATCTCCAGTTTTTATTCCCATTATGTCATGCGTATCTACAGGGGATATAAAACGACGTGTAATCGAGTTATACCAATCATAGTAATCGGGTGTCGTCGTTGGGTTCATTGCATATTGGGTTCCCGTGAGATACTCATGTCTTTGATTCCACTGATGAACATACTTCGCGTGTATGTTCATCCAGTTGGCATTTTTTCGCCCTTTACGATCAATCTGATGCACGTTCGTCTTCCAGTCATCAAGAGGGTCGATCCGATTAGGTATGTCTTGCAACATTCGGAACTGACGTAAGACTCTTTCTGGATGATGGAACTCCACAAATGAGAAGAAAATCAATGGACATATAGCTCGTACATTGTCCGAGAAGCACCGCGAAGGTAAATGGAGTACTTCCGGTTGCGACCAATCATATGGATCCCATGTAAACTGATGACACACAACAACCAAAAACCAAAAAACATACATGTGTTTTTAATTAATACATATAAGAATAATTAAAATGAAGTAATAAATCGAACCTGGTCATGTGTCAATTTATCCAATATTTCTCGAAAAACCTTGACCTGGCGCCTACCAGTGTGCACGAAACTGCTATCAATATTCCACCTGTTACATATATTTTACTAGTTAATCAGTAGATGCATTACATTTGGGTGTGCACTGTAAATATTACCAATAACGATAAAATAACCAAAACAACATGGCTTGCATTGTAAATATTACCGGGCACCGAAAGGGGGGACAGGGAGTGTACCACCACCCAAATGATCAGGTCTTTCAATTTCTTGCATATTTAATCTACTCCTCTTATATACAGGTACAATAGAAGATATGCGCGACCATGCCCAAATCTATCAAATATTATGAAAACACAAAAAAAGAGTAATTACAAAGGTTACGTATGGTAGATTCATTAATATATCATAAAAAATTTATAAGTACCTGTAACAGTTGAACTGGGCCACCGAGGTTTTCTTTATACTCCAAGGCGCCATCGCACAAGTGACGGTATAGAGAAGATAGTACGGCACTGCCCCAGCTGAATTCAATAACTTTCTTTATGTCTTGCAGACATTGTAAATATACTAGTGGTAACAAATTTCCACTGGCATCAGGGCACATCACACCGCATATCAAGAATAAAGCACATGCCCGAGCATATTGCTCGACATGTTCAATTGTGCTATCATCCGTCACTGGATGCGATCGCATATGAGCGGCTAAAGAGGTAGCTCTAATCTTTCCACTTTTTATGTGGGATATGTCTGGCGTGTAACCTAACATCGCCTGACAGTAATTAGCCCACTCATTTGGAGACATTGTAGGATCAAGTCCGCACACCGGATCCCCTTCAATCGGCAAACCCCATATTAAGGCGACATCCATTAAAGTCACCGTTGCTTCACCAACAGGCAGGTGAAATGTATGGGTTTCAGGCCGCCACCTCTCCACCAAAGCGGTTATTAAGTGGTTGTCCGGGTAAAACCTCCCGCACCTATACACACCATAGAGACCCATTTGAAATAACAAATCCAGTACGCGTGTGTGGATCTCAGACCCTTCCTGGTCAAATAATTCCCAAAAATCATTATCGCACCGCCTAAAGCGAAAGAAAAAGTTCAAATCACCGTCGGGCTTCAGTAGGCCCTCGGAAATGTGCTGAGATTGAAGGGTGAGAACTGTCGGTTCCTTCGGGCCATAGTGGTTGTGTGAATTGATATCCATTATCACTGCAAATGAAAGAACAACATTAAAAAAATTTATAACATATATCTATTGATAATAAAAAAAAAAAATTAAATTACAAGTAGAACAAAAATATATTCAAGTATGTGATACTTGGCTCCATAAAACATACCTTTTTATACAAAGAAAATAAAGACGCGATTGCAGCAGTAATAAATTCTTCCAAAAAACGAGGTGAGCACAATCAATGTTGAACGAGAATTAAGAAGGAGGAAAATGGACGAAGAATGTTGAAGAAGGAAAATGAAATGAAACGTGAATAGAAGGGAGATGTAGTTGTCATTATATAGGTGTAAAATACAGACTGTTGATGTGATATATGCATGCTTCAATTATTTCTTCACGGCAAACTTTTATAAATGCATTCCTGAGTTTTCAAACTTTCATTAAATGCTTTAATGACTTTCGTAATTTCTTAAACTTTTTATAAATGCATTCCTGCAATAATAAAGTATTCACGACAAATTTCTGAGGAGAAAAAGTCACGCCACCTCCTGCAATACAGTAAATATGGTCTCCTCTGTAAAGGCTGCAATGATAAAGTTTGCACGACAAATTTCTGCAAAAGTTGATGTGATTCTTCAAATAATGCATGCAAATAATGCATGCTCAATTAATTGATGTTTATAGATTTTTTTTATATATATTATATATAGATATATATATATATATTCTAATAAATATTTATAAATAATAATATATGTTTAGAATATGTATACATATTTTTATTTAATAAGTAAATATATAAAATGATATATTAAATTATAATTATAAAAATGGATATAATTTAATTTTATTTAAGATAAATTTAAAAAACTTTGTTAAATTTAATAATAATTTTTGATTATTAATTCATAGTTTTTAAATTAATAATATATATAAATATAATAAAAAGATATGAATTTATATATTTTATATATATATATATATTCGAATATATATATTATTATTCAAATATATATATATATATGTATATTATAAATATATATATAATATAATATACATAATTTTAAAAACGTCACCTTAGGTGACGATGTTTCGTTTTTTTTTTTAATAATATATATATGTATTATTATTACATATATATATATATATCTTATTTATTTAGAATATATATACATATTTTAAATTAATAAGTAAATATATAAAATGATATATTAAATTATAATTTTAAAAATAGATAGGATATAATTTTATTTAAGATAAATTTAAAAAAATATGTTAAATTTAATAATAATTTTTTATTATTAATTCATAATTTTTAAATTAATAATATATATAAATATAATAAAAAGATATGAATTTATATATTTATATATATATATATTCGAATATATATATATATATTATTATTCAAAAATATATATATATATATGTATATTATAAATATATATATGATATAATATACATAATATTAAAAACGTCACCTTAGGTGACGTTTTTTTAAAAACGTCACCTTAGGTGACGATGTTTCCTTTTTTTTTTTTTTTTAATAATATATTTATATATTATTATTACATATATATATATATCTTATTTATTTAGAATATATATACATATTTTAAATTAATAAGTAAATATATAAAATGATATATTAAATTATAATTTTAAAAATGGATAGGATATAATTTTATTTAAGGAAAATTTAAAAAAATATGTTAAATTTAATAATAATTTTTTATTATTAATTCATAATTTTTAAATTAATAATATATATAAATATAATAAAAAGATATGAATTTATATATTTATATATATATATATATATTCGAATATATATATATATTATTATTCAAAAAAAAAATATATATATATATGTATATTATAAATATATATATGATATAATATACATAATATTAAAAACGTCACCTTAGGTGACGATGTTTCCTTTTTTTTTTTTTTTTTAATAATATATTTATGTATTATTATTACATATATATATATATATCTTATTTATTTAGAATATATATACATATTTTAAATTAATAAGTAAATATATAAAATGATATATTAAATTATAATTTTAAAAATGGATAGGATATAATTTTATTTAAGGAAAATTTAAAAAAATATGTTAAATTTAATAATAATTTTTTATTATTAATTCATAATTTTTAAATTAATAATATATATAAATATAATAAAAAGATATGAATTTATATATTTATATATATATATATATATTCGAATATATATATATGAATAAATATATATATATATTAGATATAATATACATATATAAAAACGTGTCCTCTGCAAAGGCTGCAATAATAATGTATTCAAGACAAATTTGTGCGGGGCAAAAGTCACGCCAAATTTAATGCAAGTTTGAAAAAGGAGAAAACTGTTTTTCAAACATTGTCTTCTTCAATCACGTGAAAGCAAATAATGCAAGGTCCAGTAGATAATGAAAATGTTGATATAGAAGAATTCGTGGATGATAATAATGTTGTAGAAAATTTACCCGAAAATGATCATTCGCAGAGTGATGTATATTCCTTGTAAATGTATATTGGTTGTGAAATTTAATGCATTATTTAACATGCTTTTCATACATATGTTGTTTGTTTCTTTAAATAATGTAATATTTATTTTATTTGTTCTTCATTTTTCTTTTGAATTAATTTATTCCACAAACATAAAATGCTGATAGCCGTTGCGGTGGACGGAAACAAACAGATATTTCCCCTAGCATTTGCTATTGTGGACGAGGAGAATTTTGAAGCTTGGAAGTGGTTTTTGGATTTGATTTGCAAGTACGTCATACGTGGGAGGGCTCAGATGTGCATTATTTCAGATAGAAATGCAGGTCTTTTAAGTGCAATCGAGTCAATACCAACATTTAATGCCCCACATGGAGTGAGTCGTTTTTGTTTGAGACATGTTTGTTCAAATTTCAATTCGCATTTTAAAGATGTGCAATTGAAAGATCTGTGTTGGCGTGCTGGATCTGAACACCAAATCATTAAGCATAACAGTGTTATGAATGAAATCAGAAATCTGAACCCAGCTGCGTTCTTGTATCTCAATGAAATCAATAAAGAACAATGGGCTTTCGCGCATGATGGTGGCTGGCGACATGGTATTTTGACCACTAATGTGTCTGAATCGTTTAACGGTGTCTTAAAGGGTGCTCGACGTCTTCCTCTAACAGCTATAGTGGAGATCACGTTCAAGCGATGCGTTGCATATTTTAGAGAACGAAAAAAAGCTGTGCAGAGAATGCAGAGTAATGCACAATCATATACTGATTTTGCTCATTCAAAATATCAGTATTGGTCGCATATGTCTGTGGGCCATGTGGTTACCCAGATCGATTACCATGAGCAATCTGCTATGGTGGTCACGAAACCAAGACCAGGCAAAGGGGGCCACATGCATGCTGTCAGGCTTTCTACTAGAGACTGCTCTTGCGGCAAGTGGACCTTATATGGTATTCCATGTTCTCATGTGATGAGTGTATGCGCTGATTTACGGATTAATGCTACTTCATTTGTACAACCGTATTATTGCTTGGTAAACTACAAGCGAACATATACTGCTGCATTCCAACCCTATTTAGGGGAGGAATATTGGGATGAGCCTGATTTTCAGTTATTTCATGACACCACTTTAAGAAATATTTATCGCCGAGGAAGAAATCGAAGGTCGCGAATTCCGAATGAGATGGATTGGCCTCAAGCACGAGCTAGACAACATGCTAGGAGAAGACATGCTCGTCGACAAGGAGAAGGAACCAGTCAACAACCTCTTCGACATTCTCAAACATTGCAAGCACAAGAAACTCAACAAGCAAGCTCACAATCTGAAGATTTCTAATATCATGTACAAACCTTATGAAGATTTGTGTAATGTAAGTGATTATGTTAAAGAGAAAAAACCATGTTATATGTGGAGTTTCATGGTTTCATATATGTGTAATTTATTTTCGAATTTTTTTTACGTCACCTCAAAAAGAAACAAATATATATATAAGAATTATATATATATATATTATTGAAGTATCAAATATATATACATATATATGTCAATATCATTTACCTGCTTTCATTTACGTATGCTTTCTACATTTTTTTATACGTTAATATTAAATGAATACAAACATCCCATCAACAGTTTTACTAACTTTATGCCCAAAAACCAAAAAAAAAAGAAAAAAAAACATAAGGGACCCAGGAAGAAACCATTATAAATATGTGTGTGCTGAATGATTTTACTTACCTACAATTATGGATCATCCCCTAGAATTCTCTCCTCTTCCTCCACAATCAAAATGTTATAACATGTTTGAAGCTCAGTTCTACTCAAACACCGACTGGACAAAGGAAATGGAGACCGTGCTTGTGGATACTCTTGTGAAGGACGTCGAAGCAGGTGATTGGGAAATTGGTAACCATAATAGCAACTGCTTGTTGAACGTAAGAAATGTGTTGAAGAACCAATTCAAGGAGCGTAACTTCTCTTACGTTGATGTGAAAAGGCGGGTTGATTTGCTACAATCGCGTCACTACACGTTCAAAAAAATGATAATGACGGCCGGAGTTCGTATGGTTGGTGAAAGACGATATATAAACCATAAAGACTATTGTTGGCGTTTATGGGTAATTTTCTCTATACTTTAAGCAATCATTTATTTTATTCATTGTAAATATATATTTCACGCTTCTATTACTTATTCTTACATTTATAGGATCGTGATCCCAAAATGACAAATACAATTGCATACCTAATGGATGATGAGCCATTCTTCGACCAACTTGAGAAGCTTTTCAATTTTGAAGATAATGATGTCGTCAGTGGACCATCTTCCTCAACTAGGCAATAAAATGAATTGGTTTAGCTATGATTGCTATTTCAAATGTTGGACTTTCATGAATATTGTAATAATAATATTGTATTAATTATTGTATAGAGTGATATATAGGTATCTTAAGTTTGTAAAAATTATGAAATAATTTAATAAATAAAGTTCATTATTATTATATAACATATATATAACACAACAACAAACTATTATACCGAATAAATATATAATTTTTTCATCTTAAATCAAAATTTTCAAAAGTAAATTATTATGATGTTACTTCATATATATATTTTATATTAATATATATATATAAATATTCAATAAATATATTTAGAATATATATATATTTTATAAATACATATCTATATATAATAAAAAAATTAAAAATTGTTAACTTAATTGAAATTATGATTTAATATATATTTTTTCTTAATAAATAATTTACTTTTAAAATTTATAATTTAATATATATTCTTACTTAATAAATAAAAATATATATATATTCAAAATAAATTATATACATATTATAATAATACGAAATAAAAAAAAACAATAAACGTCACCTAAGGTGACGTTTTTAAAAAACGTCACCTAAGGTGATGTTTTTAGTTATATAGATTATAGGTTGTATATACACATATATATATATTTATTTATAAAATATATATTTATAAATAATAATATATATAATATCCGAATATATATATAAATTTATATATTTGTATTATTATATATTTTTTTAATTAATTTAAAAGATATTAATTAAAAATAAAAAATTATTATTTAATTTAATAAATATTTTTATATATTATTATTATTACATATATTATTATTACTATATATATAATTTTTTTATATATTCACTTAATAAATAAAAATATATATATACATATTCAAAATATATATTCTTATTTATAAATAATAATTTTATAAATACATATATATATCATATATATTATAAAAATATATTTAAATATTTCTTTTATCTTAAATAAAAAAATATTTCTTTTATCTTAAATAAATATATATATATATATTTATTTATAAAATATATATTTATAAATAATAATATATATAAATTTATATATATTATTAATTTAAAAGATATGAATTAATAAAAAAATTTATTATTTAATTTAATAAATATTTCTGTATATTATTATTACATATATTATTATTATATATATTTTTTATATATTCACTTATTAAATTTAAAAAATATATATATATATACATATTTGAAATATATATATATATATATTACAGGTTATATATATATATATGTATACATATATATATATATGTGTATATATATATATGTGTATATATATATATGTCGGTATCTATATATATATATATGCATGTATATCACATATATATGATGTAATACATAATAAATGAAAGAACGTCACCTTAGGTGACGTTCTTTCATTTTAATTTAGAATCGTCACCTCCGGTGACGTTTTTTTGAAATAACGTCACCGGCGGTGACGTTTTACCTATTTTTAAAAACTGTTCGGAAACATGCCTATTTCGTAAATTTTTTTTATTTTTTTTGCATTATTTTGAAAAAAAACCCCTAATATCACCGCCTTTGCTTTTATATCTGATCCAACAATTCATGCACGCAATTGCAATATTGTTATCATGGAACACTTTATGCCATTATCATTGAAATACAGAACACACTTTTTTATAACCTATATTTCTTTTTCTTTTTCTTTTTCTAGTTTATTATTATTATTATTATTATTATTATTATTATTATTATTATTATTATTATTATTATGAGGTATCTATGTTTTTAAAAATGAGGATTTTTAGTTTCATTTTCAATTTCAAGAATTAACAGTAGAATTTTATGGGTGTGTTGTTTCGTGTGTGAAAATAAAAATATGTTGGGATGAAAAGATTTTGAAATTTGAAATTTGAAATTATATAATAGCAATGCAGTAGAATAACTATAAATTTTGATAATAAACATCTTTATTAAGTTATGAAAATGTAGAAATCGGTATTTTTTTGTGAAAATTATGTAAATATGATATTTGTTTTTGCATCATAAACAAGTGACAAGATTATTTTATAATAAAAGCAAAGATGGTCAAGATTTTCAAGTTCTGATAAGATCTTGTCTTCTAGGTCTTCACTTGCTTTATAGAATAAATCCAAATTTTCAAATATGCCGTAGGAGCAAAAATATAACTTTTCGTCAACTTTTATTATTTTCTTCGTTGTTTTTTTAAACTATACTGAATTTACTTAATTTTGAAAAAATTAAGAAAGAACTCGAAAATCCAAACCATTAATGTCAAACTCAAAAGACTAAACAAGACAGAAACAAATACAGGCTATTTTCCATCAACTCCACTTCACCATTGTTTCTCAATTTTTTAAAAATTATTTTTTCTCAAACCCTAGTCAAACTTGATTAGCATCCTTTCCTTTTCTTGTCCATCCTCGGCCCAGCCCATCAACCAGCATACATGGGTTGGGCTCAAGATCCAACATCTGAAAAAACAAAAGATGTTACAAATCTACTTAAATTAAGGCACAGCTAGTTGCAATCCTATTTTGTAGGTGGGCTTTATGGGAGACAATCCCAACCAACATGCAGTCTGACAGCGCCGCATTTCGAGGCACTTCAGTTTCCACTTACTCTTGATCTTCTTCTTCACTTGTTTGTCTTTTTTCTCCATTTTTGGGATTGTTTTATTACCACACAATCTTTGTTCTTTTATGCTTCACTATGTCCACCTAACCTGCCTCACCTTTTTATTTATTTAGTTTTTTTTACATATTCAAGAAACTTTAATGCTAAAGATTCATAGCTTTAATTTTGACATATTATTCGCCGTATATTTTATTCCTGCATGCATGCCCGACTTGTTAGTCTGAGGAGGAAGATCTGATTCGGTTACAATCACAAAAATGTACTAATAGTATTGGTTCGGCCGGTGCATCATATTTGTATCTTGGGCCGGACCAATTTTTCCTGCAATGGGACCTCAAGTTTCATTTTTCTTTTACGACAACAAACTAGAGAAGGAATGGTTGTTGTGTATGAAGTGCCATGTGCAGTATTGACCCAACAGGCATTACATTAATGCTGGCAAGCTGTTAGAATCATACATACACATGCAATAATTGAGTTATGTTTTTATTAGGTGTGTCATTACTTCAGTTTATACAATTGTAGCAGATAGATTCTGAAGTTTCAATGTCACCAGGGTGAATCTGCTCAGCTTTCTTGAATCCCATGTGCCTCTACCAGACCAACTAGTATTTCACTTGTCTTTTGATTTACAGGTAAGAGTAAATTGATCTTTGACGCAGAGAAAAGTCGAAACAATATAATATTTTCATGAACAAGTAAATCAAAACGATTCTTCTTTCTATTTCCAGCTATTCTCTGATGTTTCGCTGTCTTTCTTACTGCAAAAAGATTGGGTAAGGTACCAGAGCGCCCTAAACATTAGAAAAGGTCGTTTTTTATCTTTAGGTATTGTACAAGCTGTTGGGAGCGTATTCAAGGTCTACGGTATAGCTCTAACCGGAGGGCTATGAAACTACAGAAACCCTGAAATGTAACAATTTATGAGATTTCAGGATTTTAGAATGATTCATTGCTACAAAAGAAGAAAAATAAGATGAGATTAAAGAGGAGAGAGAGAGAGAGAGAGAGAGAGAGAGAGAGAGAGAATTCAATTTATTCATCTGCTGGAAGAAGTGAACCCCTGATACAATAATGCAAGCACTTTTATGTACAGAGATTTCCTCATCCCACCAGTTTACGAGGTGATGAGGCTGCAAAATTCCAAATATTCACATATAAAACAAACAAAAATAGAGCCCAAAATATTAATTAAAGAAAAAAATGCCTGCTTTCTATTTCAAATTGCCTCAAAACCCAAAAAAAAAAAAAGATGAGGGAAAAAAATAAACTTATAATAGCACAACAATTGCATTTTGAGGTTTGATACTAAATGGAGTAAGAGCGTGTGCATACAGTCCCAAGTGCCTCTGTCATCAACGCTGAAAAACTGGTCAGAGCTTGGAAAACTCCAGGCAACCCTGTCTGAATATTATTCAACGTCATCGCCCTCGTCACCTCCACCGCCTTTGAGTGTTTAATCATCTCGTCCTCCACACGCCTCTGGCAAGAAGCAAGCTCCGCTTTCTTCTCAGAGAGTGGGTCCCGTGCGTCCAAGGCGGCATTGTCGGGTCCTGGATCGGGGAGACCGATCCCAACCATCGAGTACGAGTTGTAATACTTCTTCTCGATATTCCTCAGGGAGGATGCCTTCTTCTCGAGCTCCTTCGACGCACTTTCGGTTCGTTTCTTGATCTTGAGCTCCTCTGTCTGTTTCGAGTATATCGAGTGTACGACATTGATGAAGCTCTTGATGGCTTCAGATGCAACGGTATCTGGGATTCGATCCAGTGCAAGTTTCCACTCGTCGCAGAAGGCAAAGACTTCCGACAGTTGGCGGGTCCCGTTGGAGGGCTCATTGTTAATGGGGACGAGGGTGAGTTTGAACCAGCCATGAAGGGAGCGTACGAAGTCCCGTTGGAATTTTACGAGGCGGCAGAAACTGGAGTGCCATGCAGACACGGCCGACTCGAGATCGCGCGTTGCCTGCCTGTGCAGATCGGATGTTGATTCACCTTTGTTAGTTTGGTGAACGAGGCCTCGCACTTGCTGCACTATGTCGTTCTGCACCTCATGGAATTGATTCATTGATCTCCACATGTACATGAACCTGCATTTATTTTCAGGGAAAAGATTTACAGAAATCAAATTGCAAAAAACTTTTCGATCTTTTTCATTTGATGCACTTTTTTCACAATATGGGGGGTCGTGTAATGGGTGTGAAAGGTAGAGGTGGCAAATCCTGAGGAGAAACAAGAACATGACACAAACCCGATCTGATGCTACTGAGAGAAACACAAACATGACATGATAAAACACAGCAAAACTCAAATCTGGTAAAAAGATTTCCCCCTTCTTTTTTTTTTAAATTAAAAACTCAAACCTTAATGCATTTCGACCAATAACTCAAAATCGACTAGAAACTAAATGTGAATACCACACAAAAATAAACCCAAATTGCCAGACCTAGTGAAAGGTTGAAAGCTACATTTTTTTGGTCTTATTCAAATTTTCTACAATGGGGGAGCCGAGCTGAAAGTGACCAATATTATCATGGCGCAATTAAGGGCTCAGATTTAAGCTCAAAACTGCTTGAAAGATGGCTTTTCTTGACAGAAAAATAAAGTAACAATATGTAAACATAAAAAACCATACGACAATCATAGCTATGTACCTAACACTAATTGACAATTGCCTTTTACATAAGTAAACCTAGAGAATCATCCATAGGGGACCACAGAAAATTCAGAAGAGTCTTGTAAGAAATTGGACAGGCTCTAGGTGGAGAGGTACCATCAATTGCAAGAGGACAGGGAAAGATTTAAAAAATAGAGTAAATCATTATAATGTTCTACCTACCACTATAAGAGGGCAGCAAATGCAATAGCATTTTTAAACCATAAAGGGACCAAAGTCGAATCACCTATTAGTCGAAATCTTGATATCATTAAAGTTCACTCAAAATGAAAACCATGAATCAAATCATTAACGGAGTGAACTAGAAAGATGGTTTAGATTCACAGGCTATTGACATCCACTTCAAAGAGATTTGCCAAATGATTTTTCAATGGAGACAATGGAGATTGAACTTACCCGTGACAAAGTTCCACAAGCTGTGGGACAAGGTCAGAGTCTCGTAGTCCGATGATAGCAGACGAGGTGGTTGATACAGCTTGAGATGTCACCACAATTAGAGACTGAAGTCTCTTTATTGATGCCTTTGTCTTGTCCAGTTTGGATATGTCTTCCCCACGGTACTCCTGACTTTGAAGCGTAGACAATTTCTTCTCGTGCTCAATATTTACTCCTTCTCTTGCCTGAATTTATCATCAGCAGACACCACCATTTATCAATAATACTATAAACAAAACATACAGCTACATGTAAAAAAGCAAAAAGGCCCTCTGTCCCCAAAAAAATCTTCTTTATCCAAAGTACTATTTTTTCTTTGGTCAATTTAAGGCACAACATGTTCCAAGACATCAATTCTCTTATTTGCTGGTAACTTATCCAATCAAATTTCTCTTAAGCAATTTTATCACAAGAGAGCTATACAAATTTTACTTAAAAAAGAATCTTTCACTTTTTAAATAGGACTCTTTTTTGGGATGGGAGGGAGTGACTTCTAACTAGTTGACAACGGTGGGACATATCTAATGGAAATTTGTTCAACATGGAAGTATTTTATGTTCTTTTTTCTAGATGAGGCAAACATCAGCTGGAACTAAAGACAAGGTTGTTAGAAGGCAGACCCACCAACATGTCCCAAGTAGATCATTCCAGCCTGTCCTTGTCGCACACTACAAACAGTTACTTGGGGCACTTTTGACATTCCAAATGAAGAAGGGATTCCAGGCAAACAAGCTTACAGAAGAAAGTGGCTAAAATAAGCACTTAAGGATAAGCTTAAGCCATCCAATGTGACACCACCACCACCCAACCAAAGACACTTGTTCATCATTCATTACCAAAAATATATCCAAGAAAAAGGATTGCTTTGCACAAATTCTCAACAATGGCGTCTATGCAACGCCAAGATAGTTCGTGTAAGAAATAAATATACATTATTTTCTAAAGAAAAGTAACAAATTTTAGCCAACCAACTGAAAATGACTAAATTCAAGATTTAGATCACTACCTTTACTTCTTGATACAGTTTCTTCTCCCATGCCATGAGCCGATCCAGAGTGGAACATAGGCTCTTCGACCCGTCAGATTGCTCGATGGAACTCGGGTCAAACCTGTATTTAACTGCCAAAGGAGGCTTTGATGTCCAGCTAGAGCTCAAGTTACTCAACATCCCACTAGAATGATAGACAGTCTCTGTAACACCGAAAGCAATAACAACATTAACTTCCTAATTCATAATTCTCATCAGAAATTTCGTAATATGTAGAACCAATTGCCAGTTCGTGATTTCAATTTCACAGACTAATCAAAATTAATATAGCTATCATAGTTTTTGAGTCTACAGCAATTTCTGCAAAATCCATTGAAGAAATAATAACCAACTCTTGAATCAACCCAATATTTCGAAACTTACTTTTCAATTGCTTGAAGCTCCGATCAAGCTGAGCCCGGCCCGTTTCAAGCATCTCTGAAACCTGTTCTCCGGCAGAAGCGGCCTTCTCAAAATACTCCCTGATAGCCGCCACAATCTCCGACAAATCTTTGTGCCTCACCACAATCCTCCTGTCGGAATTCGCCCCATGGTCAATACCGTCGCCCCAACTAACCGACGACTTCCCGTCATCATCCGACGACAACTTCTCCGATTTACTCGAAAGCTTGGGATGAGCACTGACCTTGGGATGCACTGTATGAACAGGAGGAGGAGCTGCTGCAGCTTCGTTTTTCACTGACCCAAAATTCGACCGGGTCCCAAAATCAGATCTTGACTTCAAATCGTCCCTTTCATCATCATCAGATGAAGTAGTACTGCTACTGTAATGATCGTGGTCTCCCCATTCACTGCACTGCACCTCCTCTCTCTCTGTTTCTTCCTCTTCGCTTTCCCAGCGTTTTAAATTCTGCACTTTCTTCTGCACTGCTGGAGGGCCTTGCCTCATGTAATTTTTGGCAGAACTGTTGTCGGAGTAGCGGGAATATGAAGAGTAATTCGATGCCCTGTCATCGAATGACTTGCTTTGATCTCTGGTAAAAGGATTCTGATACTGATCGTCCTGATCCCGAATGTTGGAATACGATGTGAAGCTTGATGCTTTATCATCGTTATCGTTGTCTGTGTAGCGATCATCGTCCGAATTGCTGTCGTCTGCTCGGGCTGTGGTGTTCTTGTTCTGTCGGAGCTGCTCGAAGTGTTCGGAATCGGGGGGAGAAGGGGGAGGATAGAAATTATCCCAATTCCAGACAGAAGAAGTTTGAGAAGGAGTGCTGGAGTAGGTCGAATTGGCTCTTGCATTGTAAGTGAAATTGTGGTTTGGTGGTGGGGAGGATGAGAAGCTCGAGTCTGAGAGGATGTGGGGAACTTTAACGGGCTTCTTCCGGCGAATCGGCGGTGCCGGCGGTTGTTTGTGCTGTTGGTAGTGAGAGGAGGCGGTGGACATGGGTGGTGGCGGAGGAGGATGGTGGAGAGAAGGAGAAGGAGAAGGAGAAGGAGAAGGAGAGGGGATGTGATGATGCGGAGGAGGAACAAAACTGGGGGGTTTAGGGGCGGCGGCAGTGGAGGAAGAGGGGGTGCGGAGGAGGACGGCGGGTGCGTGTTGAGACACGGCGAGGGGTTCGCCGGAGGCGAACGTGACGAGGGCGGAGCCTGTGATCCGTAGGGAGCGGCAATAGTCGGAGTGTGCGGCGGCGAGGTGGTGGCGGGCGAAAACAGCCTCTTTCATGAGGCGGCGGCGCTCCTTGCATCGCCGGACAGTGTCCTCGTTGTCCAGCTTGGACGCCGTGCAGCCCATATCTTCACACCAGTCGCTCTGTTCTCCTTGGTTGATTTGATTACAGAGACGATGGATGCGGCGGCGACGGTGGAGGTTAGGGGAAGAAGGGTGGTGGTGGTGGAGGAGGGAGGACTAAGACAGTGGACAGTTGATGTCCCATCCGTGTGGCTTTTTTTTCTAACACAGTTCACACACTCACTACACTTTACACTCTCTTTCTCTCTCCAGTCTCCACTACTTAAAGGGAAAATCATTTTTCTTAATTTTCTATTCTCTACTTTTGAATAATTCTGTCTTTGTTGTTGTTACACAACGTCTGAATATATTATCTAGATATGATCTGATTGTCCCTGTTCTATTTTCCACTATTTGTTTTTTAAATTATCACAAATTTAAGTAATATTTTCCCTTTTTTTATGGAAGGGTACTTAAAAATTAGATTTTAACCCACACAAGATCTTCAATTATATTTTATATATTAATAATATATCGATGAGCATGTGATGTACATTAGTAAAATTAATAAAATATAAAAAATAAAATAAAATAAAAGAATCGAACCTGAATAAAATCTTTGTTATTCATGGATTCTGATTTTGTGTATTTCTGTTATTAATATATTTTCAACTTTTACAATTATTAAAAATATATTTAATATATTTATATTTGTCATTAGTAATTGGTGGTGATAAACATTAAAGATTAATTTCAAAAATATTTAGTAAGAATATATTATGGAAAAAACAAGAAAAGTATATCATTATTTAGAACTCATGTAAAAGCAAGAATAAAATCATGACAAAGGAGGTGCAATATTATTACAATAGATATAATTACTGATAAAATAAAATATAAAACTCATGTTTCAACGTGACTTCAAAAATTGATTAATTTACAAGATTATGATACGACAATATTTCTATTTCTTTTTTTCAATATGTTTTTAGAAAAATGAGCAAATGTACTTTGAACATTATAGTTTGGTGTAAAGAAAATAAAGTATAGAAATGAGAGTGTCCAGAGCTTGAATTGAACGAAAGTTTGAAGTGCAAAGGCATCTGAGAAAAGTGAAAGTTGGGGGGGAAAAGTGGAACGGTAAAGATAAATTTCTGGTGGGTGGCCCTTTAATGGTAAAATTCCTTTCGTTTCTGTTTATTTTATTTTTCTTGCACCACCCTCTCATGAAAGGGGAGACGTACTCAGAGAGCATCTAGGTTAAAAAGTACACGAAAGTATCTTGGGTGAATATTATTTTATTTTGTTTTCAAAAAATATACTTTCTTCTTCTTCATCTTTTGCATACTGCTCAAATGTGTTAGAGTTGGTGTTTGCGTATCAGATGAACGGATTTTCTTGCATGTAAATAAATTTATTCGATTTGTAAATTTCAAAAAATTATAAATTGTGCTTCGGATGATTTTTTCCACACACGTAAAGCAGAATACTTGTTTGTAAAAAAGTAACACTTTATCGAGAAAACATAATATTTTATTAATAATTTAAAAAAAATTTACATTTTAAAAAAAAATATTATTTATTTCTCAAAATGATATTGGTCCAAATATGCACCAGATCCATGTATTTTAACATAAATTTGAACCAGAGCGGATCGATTAAAATTCATATAAATTAAAATTTGATTTGTTGTATATAAAAAAATCATACATACGATGCATACAAATTTTTGTATTATTTATGCATACGTCGAAAAGAGGTTTGAGTAGCTAAATTTTGATTAAAAAAGGAAAGTATAAAAAGTCAGACGTACAAAAATAATGTTTTGAGGTTTTGAAAAATAGTATGTAACAAATAATCCAAGTTATATCTCAATTATATAATTCTACATATTCTCTTTAACAAATATTAAAGAATTTGCTATAAAAATATCATGTATGCTTCAAACTTAAAATAATTTCAAATAATTATTACTAAGTAAACATTGAAATTCTTCTGTTTTATTTTATTCAAAATTACTAAGAAAATTAAATATTTCTGGCTTTGAAAGCCCAGTAAAGTGGGCATTATCTTCTTTTGGTGTTCGGTGATTTATTATTATTATTATTTATTTATTTTATTGGACAAAGGAATTAAAGATAACATAGAGATGAGGTGAAAGTAAAAGGTTGAAATTTGTGAAAGGATTTCTTTTCCGCCCCTATCCCTTTCTCTACCCTACTGGACCCAACCATCAAAATCACATGCTTTTATATATATATATATATATATCACTTTATTCTTGGTTATTAATTGAGTATCCAACCTTCAATTAAATTTATTATAAACCCAAATAATGTTCATGTTTCGTGTCACCTAATAGGAGGAGCCAATAATTGGTTTCTATCCATTTGAATTGAAAGATATGATTTTGTGTGTTTCTTGAAACATAGAAGTATGTTTTTTAAAATTGTAATACATGTGAAAGATTAATATGAATACGAGTTTTATCTTGGTGGTATAAAAATAATTATTACTTTTAGAGTAATATTTTTATGGTTAATAAATAATAAATATCAACACAACAAATAATATTTTTACTGTTAAATAATATTATATTTCAACATCCATAAAGAACAATACTTTTACAATTAAAAAGCAATATATTTTATAACTAAATAGTAATACCTTTAAACATAAAGAACAATACATTCAAGATTAAGCAATACTATGTTCTAAAATATAGACTAATTACATTGCAAAAAAATATTATCTTTATGGTTAAGCAATAATATATGAGTTAAAAAATTGAACAAAAAATTATTAAATATCTATTGGTTTAATCGAATAATGTATTACTTATTTAGATAAAAAAATATTGTTGATATAGCTAAAAAGCAGTGTGCGCTACTAAATGTATTATTTATTTATCTAAAAAATATTAGTGATTTGACTAAAAAGTATTACATACTCAATGAGGATCGCAGAATCCCTCGCACGTGAGCTATGTGCATCCTAAATGTGAGTTAAACACAATTTTTTATTTTACGAGTTTTTGAGGTCCGACATAAATTTTTTTTAATGAATCTGCCCCACAACCTTGTTGCTAAAATTTGTACGATCGATTCACAAAAGACTTACTATTTTTCCAAACTCTCTACTGAAACTTCGGATCATTTAACTCAAGCACAACTTCAATAGATTTATTATCATTAACTGAAGTTCATAATATATAATGACTCTTTTATAGTATTTAAAAAAATATTTTAGTGGCTGATAATTTCTAAATAAGAGCTATTTTGACATGTACATTTTGGTATTGAATTTTGTGTTTTAACAATCATTTAATCTTAGCAATAATTTTCATTCTTGTGCTTTTGTCATCGCGTTTAATCTTGTACAATATCTCTATTCTAGTATTATTTCAAGGTAATCCCATTTAAAATTGTCTGCTTAAGCAAAGATGTTAAGAAATCATAATATAATATAATTTTAACCTCGAACATAATAACACAAAACTATAATTTTTAAATAGAGAAAATAGTTCAATACAATAATAATAATAATTATAATAATAATAATAATAATGGTAAATGATTTTTTATCCAAATAAATTGTTAAACTAGATAATGAAAATTCAACTTTAAAAATCAAAACAATATAATGACCTGGTCTATATAAGAGCTACATTTGTCCCTTCGTAAATATAATATCGATACACCACATTGTTAAGTTGTCCAAATAATTATTATATAATATGTATAAAACGTAAAGAATAAAATATGAATACATAAAAATGAGTTTATGTGTTTGTCTAATTAAATACATAAAGGAGCCTATTAATATTATAGGTCATCAAGTCATAACATAAAATCTGAGAGCATGTATGTCTATCTATAACCCTTAGGGTTAGGACACCTATTTATAGTGTAGGACACAAACATCAATAATAATAATAATAATAATAATAATAATAATAGCCAGATAGAAAACTCTCATTTTCCTGCTAAGTAATTTCTATTTTCACAAAGTTTAATATATATATATAAAATAATTCTCAAAAAAACAAATAAAATTAAATTGTGATAAACATGCTCAACCAACACGAGCGGGATGGAGGGAATATTAACCAATCATATATTTTTGTTTTCTTTTCATTTCAAATTTTAAATATTTATAATTTTTTCATCCCAATTTTATTTTTTATAAAATAAATTATATCAAAGTAATCTTATTTTCACGGTTTTGGATTTGATATCCATCATACTTATATATAATATGGATTGTATTATTTCTTAAATTCAGTGTAGGATATTCTAATATTTAAAGTACTTTTATACATAATCAAATTGTGAAATATTTTAATTCAAAACAAAGTATTATTAAAAAAATATTTTATATATCTATATTTTTTATTTCATTTTTATTAAATTATAAAATTATTATATGTAAGTGACAATTCAGTACATAACAGAGCATACGAGATAAAACGATAAATACTATCTAATAACACTAATAATTTTAATATTATTATAAATATTATAAACAGGAAACGTACAGTATTGTAGATATCTTAAACCTACGTGCTACAAATTGATTGAAAAACTGTAATAAAAGCACAGGGGGAGAAACCCCTTATTAGATTTTCTGACCAAAAGAGTAAAGCTGCAAAAATTGTTGGTTTACATATATATATGAGCGTATTATTTATATTTAATTTCCAAAACTTGGGGAAAATGGCAGTAGCAGTGACAACAGTGGTTCTGAGTCACAGGCTGTAATCCTTGATAATGATGGTATTAATTCTTTTTATTTATTAATTATTAAATTTACTACCTAAAAAGAAGGTCTTGGTCTAGCCCCCACCCCAATTAAGTTCTTTTGCCAGCATTAATTTGTTGCCAATTGGTGCATCTACCTCTTTTCCAAAATGGCCCACCCCCACCCCCAAACGCAGAATTTACTAAAGTGGAACCCCTTAAGTCACTCAAATTGCTCCTCCACTCAAGATTATCAAACTAGTCTCACCAATCTTCTCTTACTTGCACTCAATCCACAATATATTAGATATTATTTATCATAAATTTATATAAATATATAGTATGTGTGACCATGTAATGAAGAATATTGTACTAAATATAGGTGATAGAATTCCTCATCATTAATATCAAACTTAGGATGTATGTATATATATAATTTATTGTTTAATTTAATATATTTATTTTTGTAATTTTATGTGTTTAGTTTTTGCTTTTATAATAAATTGTAACATATCTTGGACTCGATGGAATAAATAATGGATGAATTGAGTTAAGTTAGGTCAACCTAGATTTTGAGTATCTTATTAAGCGATTGAGCTTGAATGAAGTTTCGAGCTGTTAAGTTTTGAATTAGTCAAACTTTTTAAGAAGATATGTTTTGCCGGTTTCTTCCTTGATAAAAGACCAGATAAGGTTCTTAAACTTGGCCATCAAGTAATATCCCCCAGAATAGGGAAACAGTTGAAGACCGAGTCAAAACTCTATCCTGAAAGAGAGACGGTTGATGAAAGAAAGGAGAAGTGGAGATCATCATTCCACGAACGTGGCTAAGTGGAAAAGGAAGAAAACAAGAACTGGAGTACTCTATAAAGGAAACGGAAGAAGAAAGGAAGAGCTGCGCACTGAAAACGATACAATATTCTGATATAGCAGATCGATGTTGCCAAGAAAGTTGTCGTCACTCTGACTCCAACATCCTGCATTGTTCATCGACGGATTTTCCTAATCTGTTGTTGTCAATTCATACACTGAGAGTTGGAGTGATACTTTGTTTCTCTTTGTTTACTTTCTTGGCTAGTTTAGTCGACTTGAAATCCATATTGGATTTCAAGCACTTAAGGATCGTAGGAAGCATTATTCGATCCCTTTTTGTAATTCACTTTTATTAGTGGATAATTTTCGCCCTGTTGGCTTCACAAGTCATTCTTGACTTGTGAATATTTTATTTCGAGTTACTCTCGTCTATTTTCATTCAGCACCGTACTTTCAAGTGGTATCAGAGCCATCACTTGATACACTAAGTGTGGTTCTGGAGTTTTGGTGTTACAATGGAAATAATTAGTCTTCCACGTTCTCCGGTTCTTTCTAAAGAAAATTTTGATGAGGTTCAGTGTCGAGCCTGCAAAGGATTCGGCCATTACACAAACGAGTGTGCTAATTTACTTCGAAGACATGGAAAATCTACGTGGATATCTCTTGGCAAGGAAGAAGTTGATAAAATGCATCAAATAGAAGAAGAAATCAAAATCGCTGCGCTGCTGACATCAATTCACGAATTTCCTGATGATGAGGAGATACTTACCCCTTCAAGTTCGAACACTGCATCCGACAGGTACAATTTCTTCTCTAATTCTGATTTTAACTGTTTTAATGGTTGCATAAGTGATGCAGAATTATTAGAGGAAGAAGAAGATGATCGTATTCTCAAGGAAATCCAAGCCGTACAAAATGAATTGCTCAAAAATCTGGATTTACGACAGAAAGAAGCTGAAAACCTGATGAAAGAAAATGAAGAATTGAAAAAGATTGTCTCCAGATTAGAATCTACGCTTACTAAGAAGGATGTCCAAATAAGCAAGTTAGAAATTGATCTCGAAATTGCAAATGAAACATTCAGGAAACTGAATACAGGTACCTCTAGACTTGACGAAATATTAACTGTTGGCAATATAGGACATTCTGGACTTGGATATCTTGAAAATTCTACTGTGATCAATGCATGTACTCGAACTCCAAATAAAAATTCCATTGTGTTTGTTAGAGAAAATAGCAATGCTCAAGAAACAGTAAAAAGGTTGAACGTAGTCAAAAGAAAAAGGAAGTATATTTGTCATTACTGTTTCAGACCAGGCCATATACGACCATACTGTCAAAAGCTGAAAACTGATCTTTCGTTGAATAACATGTTGCCACAAATGTTGCATAACATTCATCACAACATCGTGAAATCAAAAAATGCAGCCGTCTGTCAGAATCTAAAATGGGTCCGTAAAAATAGTGTTTCATGTCATGTTGTCTTTACTGCTCTTAAAACTAATCGCTCTGAGTCTTGGTATTTCGATAGTAGATGTTCAAGACACATGACAAGTTCAAAACAATACCTCACCAATTATGAAGCATTTCAAGGAGGAACTGTAAGGTATGGTGGAGGAGCACAAGGAAAAATCATAGGAAAAGGAACCCTCTCAGTTGATGGTTTTCCTAACCTTTGAAATGTTTTGCATGTGGATGGATTAATGGCCAATCTAATCAGCATAAGTCAGCTATGTGACGATGAACTACAGGTAAAATTTAACAAAGATAAATGTGAAGTGTTTGACTCAACCAATGTTTGTGTTATGACAGGAAAAAGGTCAAGCGACAATTGCTATTTGGTTGGGAAGAACCTGACTTGTAACACTACACAGACAAACGAAACAATCCTTTGGCACCAAAAGTTGGGGCATGCAAACCTTAGAAACATTGAAAGATTGATCAGATTAGATGCTGTAAAAGGTTTGCCCAAACTTGATAAAGATAAACAAATTGTGTGTGGAGAATGTCAAAAAGGTAAACAAACTCGAGCCTCTCATGAACACATAAAGTTTATAGGTACTACTCGAAACTTTGAACTGATCCATATGGACCTCATGGGTCTAATCGAAATCGAAAGTTTAGGTGGTAAACGGTATTCATATGTTTTAGTTGATGATTTTTCCCGATATACTTGGATAAACTTTCTTAGAGAAAAATCTGAAACATTTGATGTGTTTAGAAAACTGCATGCTAGGTTCAAAAATGTGAATGGTTCTTGCATATCACGTATAAGGTCTGATCATGGTAGAGAATTCAAAAACTCATTATTTTCAAACTTTTGTGATAAACTAGGCATCATACATGAATTTTCTGCACCTAAGACGCCTCAACAGAACGGTATAGCTGAAAGAAAAAATAGAACCTTGCAAGAAATGGCTCGTGTGATGATTAGCTCAAAAAACCTGTCTAAAAGATTTTTGGCCGAAGCCCTTAATACTGCTTGTCACATCTCAAATCGCATTTTTTTAAGACCCGGCACACACATGACTCCATATGAAATTTTAAATGGGCGTAAGCCAAATTTGAAATATTTTCATGTTTTTGGATGTGTTTGTTATATTCTGAATGATCAAGATGCTCTTACAAATTTTGATTCAAAAAGTGAGAAAGGAATATTTCTTGGATATGGTTTAAAAAGTCAAACATATCGTGTGTTTAATCTCAAGACTAAGTGTATTCAAGAATCTGTAAATGTTATGTTTGATGATCTCACTGATCTGGCAGGAAAAACTGAAGAAGACAATGTTGAGGCATATATTGATATGCAGAATTACGGATATGTTGAACCAGCTGAACAGAAGTCGATTCTGGATGTTGAACAAAATGTTGAACCACACTCGGAACCAACATTACCTTCGGATCCAGAAACAGAAACCGAGCCACAAACATCAGAAGACTCAGTTATTCAACAGATTGAAAGAAGAGATCCACCAGAAAGGATAAGGAAGAATCACCCGATTACTCAAGTTATTGGTAATGTGCATGAAGGTATCACAACAAGACGGAAAGCACCAGTGAACTATAGAGATATGGTAAAATTTGTTTGTTTGTCCTCTATATTTAACGAAGAAAATTCGTCATGTTTCTTGTCTTTGACTGAACCAAAAATTATTTCTGAAGCCTTAGGAGATAACTTTTGGATAGATGCTATGCATGAAGAGTTAAATCAATTCATCAGGAATGACGTTTGGTATTTGGTTCCCCGACCTAAAGAAATTAATGTAATTGGAACAAAATGGATATTCAAGAATAAATCTGATGAATCTGGGAATATTGTAAGAAATAAAGCAAGATTAGTAGCTCAGGGGTATACACAAGTGGAAGGGATCAATTTTGATGAAACTTTTGCTCCTGTTGCTAGAATAGAATCGATCAGATTGCTTTTAGCCCTTGCTTGTTTCATGAAAATAACTCTTCATCAAATTGATGTCAAGGCCGCCTTTCTAAATGGAAATTTAAAAGAGGAAGTTTATATCGAACAACCTAAAGGGTTCGAGGACCCTAATAAGCATAATCATGTATATCGACTTAATCGAGCCCTTTATAGATTGAAACAAGCCCCTAGGGCATGGTATGTAAGACTAACTGAATTTTTGTTGAACTTTGGTTTTTCAAGAGGAGAAGTAGACCGTACACTATTTATAAAAAGATCAAATCATGATATATGTGTAGCTCAAATCTATGTTGATGACATAGTCTTCGGTTCTACATCTAAAGCAATGCTAAACGAGTTTGTGGAAGCCATGTCATCAACATTTGAGATGAGTATGGTTGGAGAATTGTGCTATTTTTTAGGTTTGCAGGTGAAACAAAGTTCCGACGGTATTTTTATATCACAAAGCAAATATGCTCGCAACCTTGTTCAAAGATTTAATCTGGAAAATGCCAAACACATGAAAACACCCATGGGATCGACACAAAAGCTCTGCACCGACGATGTTGGACAAAATGTTGATCCAACATTGTACAGATCAATGATCGGGAGTCGGCTGTATTTGACAGCAGGTCGCCCAGACATCATGTACAGTACGTGTATCTGTGCCCGATATCAAGCATGTCCCAAAGAAAGCCATTTAAAAGCTGTCAAAAGAATAATCAGGTACGTTGCTGGAACTTCTAATTTAGGAATCTGGTATTCTAAACACACAAACACGAACTTGGTAGGATTTAGTGACTTTGACTGGGCAGGCGACATTGATGATAGGAAGAGTACTAGTGGGGGATGTTTCTATCTAGGAAGTAACCTAGTCTCCTGGCATAGCCGAAAATAGAACTGTGTCTCCCTCTCTACTGCTGAATCTGAATATGTAGCAGTGGGAGGGTGTTGCACACAATTACTGTGGCTCAAGCAAATGCTAGAAGACTACGATTATCCTAGTGATACTCTTGTTGTTTTCTGTGACAACTCTAGTGCAATAAATATCTCAAAAAATCTTGTTCAACACTCACGCACGAAACACATAGATATTCATCATCATTTTATTCGAGATTTGGTAGAAAAAGATCTTATTCGATTAGAATACGTTAATACTGAGAGTCAAATAGCAGATATATTTACCAAAACTCTTGATTTTGAGAGATTTTCCAATCTTAGAAAGTCTCTTGGCCTATGTGTTATGTGAAAAATACTCCATCCAATCTGTACATAAATCTGTAAATACATTCTACCTCTATGACTCCCTTGGCACAAAAAAAAAAACACAAAAAAAAAAACAAAAAAATAAGGATCTTAGGCTAAGAATACTCATCAACTAGAGTAACTTGGGGGGCACGGCGCTCGCTACGACGATGCTACCTTGTAAAATACTGATGAGTTGAATAATTCATGAAATACTTGAGTAACTAGGGGCATGGCGTTCGCTGCGACGATGTTCTCTACGTCAAAAGAGTGTTTCCGAATTATTCTTCCAACCTCACATCATAAAGTACCTTGGGGGGCACGGCGTTCGCTGCGACGATGCTACCTTGAAAAATATGATGAGAACCTGGAATTCTTACCTATTATTCGCAAAAACAAAAAAAAAAAATTGCCAAAGTTGGGAGTCATAACTCAAAGCCTGATCTGATCCCATGAATAATATTCTTCCATTGCCAAAGTTGGGAGTCGAAACTCAAAACCTGATCTGATCCTACGAATAATATTCTCCCAAATACACCCTCTGAAAGAGATCCTATTCTGCTGTTTAAAATCGGTATAGGTGTATTTTTTTTGAAAAAGATTATGCTTCTTTAAAAATTCTTGGATAAGTGCTCGTGTGTCCTTGTGTTAGTGGGTGAAAGTTGAATTGGATGACAGTTGAGATTTTCACGCCTTAGAATATCACCAGACATCACCCACTTCCCATCTTCCTTAACTGTCAAAAATCTGCAAAGGAAAAGGAACCCACGTTCTTTCAAAACTCTTAGTCACTGTGCACTTTATTAAATACTTCTTCCCCTCTCTTCATCTTCCTCATTGAACTGACCATTTGTTTTTTTCTTCCTTCTCTGAGTAATCTCACGAAAATGGCGGATGACGCATCAAGGAGGCTACTCGCCCAAATCGTCGAATTGCTCGCCCAGGTCACCGCCGCTGCAGTATTTCCCAACAGATGGTCACGAAATGGAAAATTCCATTCCCTACTTCTCGCCTGTCCTCCTTGTTCTCTGTCCTTCACAAGGGATTTCAGCCCACCTCCACAGATGTGTTCTCCAAATCTCCCGGACTTTTGACAGTCCATCTAGGATTTCTCCAAAGAGATCGACGCTGTAACCTGCCCTAGCTGTCTGACGTTACCTCCGGTTCCCCCAATCCAGCCCCACCAGCAGCTAACCCCATCTTTATTTCCCGTGAATTTATCGCACAACAGGTTCGGTCTCTGGATGACCAGATTCAACACCTTCTTGCCATACGAGATGCCCTTTCTTCCCAATTAGGGGGAGAAGATGCTGTTGCTACTGCTACTGATGCTGCTGCTACTGCTGATGCTGCCGATGATGCTGATGCTTCTGATGAAACCGCAAGTGACGATAATGGACGCAGTGGATGACTATGTGATAGTATGGGTACATTTGTTATTGTTGGGTATATTGGTGTTTAAACTTTTGATTAACATTTGATTATGTTTATCTTGCTATGTTTTGTTGATGCTGTGAGGAACTTATATGATTCTGCATATTTTGCTATGCCTGCCTTGCTGCCAATGCTTGTGATTGTTGCTGCCAATGCTTATGCCTCTTAAATTGTGCTTATGGAAATAATTATGCTAAACTGATTGATGCTTTGATGTTTATGCGTGGTATGCTGATTTGAATTGAAAGGCTAGCTTGACATTGATGTAGACATGCTGAGATTTTTGCTTACAATGCTGATGCAAAATTATGCGTGGAATCTGAAGTAGATATGTCTTCTTGTGCATTTTTGTGCTTGTCCTATATTGGACACATGTTAAGGGGGAGTTTAAATTTAGGGGGAGAACATGTGACATGATTATCTGTACTACTTTGATTTGTCCTGAAAATTTATTTTGGAGATAATCTTGAGATAGTTTTGTACTGCTAAACTCGATCTTGATGTCTGATGTGGCTTTGATTTTTATTGGATAATTCTGGATTACTACTATATGCTGCAATGGTATTAAATGTCAAGAACGTAGGGGGAGTTTGCATTAAGGGGGAGTTTTGCAGGATTAACAATGCTAATATATTTGTTGGGTAAAACTTTCTTTATATTGTGTCCTGTGTTCTAATTTTGATTCTCAAGTATTGAGGAATTGTGAAGAAAGCCAAAAGGTGGAGATGAAAAAGGTGGAGATAAAAATGATGCTGAAGGTAGAAATGATGTTGATTTGTTGATGCTGGTGCTATGCTGTGTTGCTGTTGCTGCTGAGGCTGTTGCTGCTGCTATGCTGAATTTGCTGCCGTGCTGCTATGTTACTGCTGCTGTGCTGAATTTGCTGCTGTGCTGCTATGTTGCTGCTGCTGTACTGATAAAGGGTATATCATTGAGGGGGAGCTTGCAGGAAAGGAGAGTCTTGAAGAAAGGGGAGATAACTACATGTGCAAAATCTTTTGAATAATTGTTGTCTTCAAGTTGAAAATTTGGGAATTGGAAAGAAAGACAAAAAGGGGGAGATTGTTAAGTTTTGAATTAGTCAAACTTTTTAAGAAGATATGTTTTGCCGGTTTCTTCCTTGATAAAAGATCATATAAGGTTCTTAAACTTGGTCATTAAGTAATATCCCCCAGAATAGGGAAACAGTTGAAGAACGAGTCAAAACTCTATCCTGAAAGAGAGACGGTTGAGGAAAGAAATGAGAAGTGGAGATCATCATTCCACGAATGTGGCTAAGTGGAAAAGGAAGAAAACAAGAACTGGAGTACTCTATAAAGGAAACGGAAGAAGAAAGGAAGAGCTACGCACTGAAAACGATACAATATTCTGATATAGCAGATCGATGTTGCCAAGAAAGTTGTCGTCACTCTGACTCCAACATCCTGCATTGTTCATCGACGGATTTTCCTAATTTGTTGTTGTCAATTCATACACTGAGAGTTGGAGTGATACTTTGTTTCTCTTTATTTACTTTCTTGGCTAGTTTAGTCGACTTGAAATCCATATTGGATTTCAAGCACTTAAGGATCGTAGGAAGCATTATTCGATCCCTTTTTGTAATTCACTTTTATCAGTGGATAATTTTCGCCCTATTGGCTTCACAAGTCATTCTTGACTTGTGAATATTTTATTTCGAGTTACTCTCGTCTATTTCCATTCAGCACCGTACTTTCACGAGCTTATGATTCATTTGGAAAGAACTCAAGTGGAATTGAAAAATTCATTATTTTGAAATGTTGAATTTTGAAAATTGTTATATCAGTACTTTCTTATTATGTGATTGTACAGGGCAGTATGTTATCAGAGAAACAAAAAAATTCAATTGTTTTATTGTATTGTTAAAATTTGTGGTTTAATGGTAAATTTCTTCTTTTTTTTTTTTTTTTTTTTTTGGGGGAGGGGGTAAAAGATGTAGGGGCATGATTATAACAAAATTGTGCCTTTTAAGTTCTATAACCAAGAGCTCCACTTGACTTTGAGGTTACTAAATCGGATCAAAATTCAATTTTCCTAATCTCTACTTTCCAAGCGCCCCCAAACTACCAAATTACAATTATATCCCCCACCCCAGTTCTTGAAAGTGGGAATAATTAATTAGTGTGGGTCATGATAGAAACATTAAATGGCCTCATCTACCAATCAAGTGGTGTCAAGATCCAACTGAATTCAAATAGCAACAAAGGGGCAATTGCAATGAGAAAGGAGAAAATAAGATTTAGAAAAGTAGCAGAGGATTTCGACAGAGGCCTTTTGGGCCCTAAGAGGGTCCCCACCACGTTTTGCTGCTGCCCCAAAAGAAAGGTAAGGGTATCTTCTCGTTTGGAGTCAAAACTGCGTATTTTGAGAGGGTCCCATATACATCATCATCCTTTACGACTAACGAATTGGCTCCAAGACACCAATTGTAATGGATCGAGTGTAGGGTGCATTACTTCACAATGGGTGATAGCAGAGGCTGTCTTGGAAAATTGACAGATGAAGCTAAAGCAAAACTGCTAAGAGTTATGTAATTTTATCCTAAAAGAAAATACAACATACCAGAAAATAACTATATCAACATGTAGCAACATCATAAAAAAATCAAATAAAAAGAAAAGGACACAATGTATGCTAACCAGAATAGAACCAACCATTAAGAAGTAATGTAAAAACGAAACAAGATGATGCATGAGACACCCTATATAATTTTATTATTTTCAAATATACCTCTCCTAACGATAAATAATAAATAAAATTAAGTGCATAAATTAAATAAAATTTCATTTTATATAAAAAAATATAATTGATACAATACCAAAATGATAGTCTTTATCGAGGATGATCGCCCAACCCTAGGGCTCTCAATTTGGAGGGGCTCTAAATTTATAAAACTGATCAGAGCTTCTCCAACAAGAAGCTACTTTGGCATTTGACGTCAGTTTTCATCCTCTAGCAATACTCCATTCTCTGTACCACTTTGAAGTTTTTGAAAATTTTGCACCACTTTTACCGCAGATTTTTAATTGCTCTACTTTTTTTTCATTTTCTTTATTATATTATTATATCTTTTTTTAATATATCAATTATTCAAACTGAAATTAAATCAAGTTTTTTAAAATCATATGATGTGTAATTTAAATAATAATAAAAATATAATTTAAATAAGAATGAGATTTTAAATATTATATACAAATTTAAATAGAATTGCATAATATTACCCGACCTTCAATTTTACATATATATTTTATGAATATGATAGTTTAAGAATATAAGTAAATAATATTATCTCAAAATTTGATGTTAAATAAAATTACATATATAATGTTTTTAACAAATATTTAGTAGTAAAAATAAATATTAAAAATAAAGAAAATAAAGATTATTGTGTAATACTATTTTTAAGTGGAGAAAGTAGTGCAAACTGTTGGAGAGAATATGTAAATTTTATGCTAAAGTGGTGCATAATTTGCACTAAAATAATGCAAACTGCTGGAGATGGTTTGAAAATGTGTGTGGTAGATCCATTAAAGATTTTAACATCAGCAAGTCCCATTTCTTGTTTTCACTCATAGAAATGTCATGAAACTCAAATTAATTTGCAAATTAAACTAATTAACCCTAAATAGAACTAGCAGCTAAGTTATTCTCTAAGACTAATTGTATATAAAACTTATTCAAAATTTAAAAATCGTCACTAATTACTGATCTTTCAAATTGGTCAAGACTCTCTAGTTTATGGCCACTTCTCTATGGTACGAGTTGTTGTTTTATTAAATTAGCTTCACTAATAGGATCACAGCTTGACTTTGATCGTTATGGACTAGTCCCAAGATCGAGTCCTAGACAATTATGTGCAATGTGCATTGCAATATATTTAACCTCGTATAACATTTATAAAATTAAAAGAGATCGAGAGCTTACAATTGAAGATGCAAATTTTATATTTTTTACACTTTAGGATAACTGGTGTTAATTATTTTTTATAAATAGAATAAACTATTAATTTTTTATTTTTATTTTATAAAAACAAACAAGTTAACCCTTTTATTAATCATCAAATTATCATATGTTATCTATAATTTAACATGCATATGTTAATATCATATACTACAAATTAGATTATTTATTTTTTTGCTAAAATTTAATCTCATAAACATTTTAGGAAACATTATATTTATCCGATGTGGAGAAATATAAGTTATATAATCCATCTTTTTACATAAAAAATGTAACATTACTTTTTTAAAAATAAATTTCAAAATTTGAATGGACGAAAAAAAGCTTACTTGGTTTGAAAAAAAGAAGAATTTATTTGTTTGTTTTTTATAAAAGATAAAAAATAAAATGCGTAATTGGACTTAATAAACCTTTTCGCTTCATTGTTTTGGGATAAATAAATTATAAATAGTTTGGGGGTCAAAGTGTAATTTTCGAAAGAAACAAATCGATTCAACAGGCTTCGGCTCAATCGAGCACACAGTTAACAGCATTCCACACTGCGACACCTTTCTCAAATCCCTTTCCATATTGTTCCGAGAAAAAGGACTGCAATTCAATACAAATTCCTCTCTGTATCCCTAAACCCCAGCGCGATTATTAATATCCTGGATTCGCGGTGCTTGAGTTTCGGTGAATATATGCAGTCACAACTGTATCGATATACATGTAAAGCTGTAAAGCTGATTAACCCGCGTGATTCTATGTGAATTCATTTTCTTCAGGTGGATCAGTAGAAATTTTGGAGTCTTAAACATGGACATTGAGCAACAGCAAGCGGAGCACATTGACTACTTTGTGAAGCAGGCGTCGAATCTCAAGGGCTCGGCGCTCTCAAACGTCGTCGTTGAGGCTACTTCCCATCCATCTCTCTTTGCTTTCTCCGAGATTCTATCCGTTCCTAACGTCCTCGAGGTATAGTTTATGTTCGGTTCTGTTGTTGTGTTTTTATTTTATTATATTTTTTGATAGTATATAATGGATTCTGTTGCATTCGTGGGGTTTGGAGGGTTTTGTCCGGTCATGCTTTTAGCATGGCCATTAAATAGTGCTACTAGGTTTGCCAACACTTGATGGTTTATGTATTTATTTTTTAGTAATTGTGGGATAATATTTTTTTTTTCTTTCGGCATGTGGTTTTGAAAATTTACTCCGATGTGATTCTTATGTTGTTTTGGAATTGTCACTTGATTCTATTGATATATGTGGGTAAATTATTCATGCGTATAAGTATATCCAATATGAGTTGATATAGAATAGAGTAACAACGATGGTTTATATTAACTGATTTACATCGGTATTGGCTGTGACCAGGAGATTTGTATCCTCAGCCGCATTTCCATTCTGAGGTTTAAGATAGTGGCATTTTCTGAAGTGCTAGGTGAAGTCTTTGCTAGTTCTCTCTTTAGTTTATGAGTCCTGTGCTTACAATGTTATCCCTGGATAAAGCCCCTATAAATTTATCACCCTTTAATTGCTAATTTTTTTTTTTTGTAGCTACCAAATTTTGGTTTTCTATAACAGGGTCTTGTATTATATTATACTCATGCACGACGAAATATGCTGAGATGAAGTAACTTTGAAAGGAAGAATATGACACTTTGATAAGATTTACGAATAATATTTTAGTTGTTACATCTTTCAGCTCTATTAATTGATACACAAAGTTCAAAAATCTATAATATTATTAAACTAGGAGTTGTGGCTGGTTATGTTTATTTACAAAGTGATAATAATTTGAACTTAGCTCCTAGCAATGTCCAGCATTTATTTTCATTTTCCTTAATTATGGAGTTTTTTGCAGCTTGGAGGAACTGAGAATAGTGTCTTCCTTGACTTGCTTCGCATGTTTGCACATGGTACATGGAGTGAATATAAGAGTAAGTATTCATTCTTCTCGGATGGTTATTCTTTGCTAGGGTAACCATTTTGCATAGCATGTATATCTCCTCTTTATACCATTCTTTTGGGCTTCAACTGCTTACCTTCTAATTTTTTGATTTTTTCCCCATGTAAATAATGCTGTGATGGTGACGTCTTGTAATTAGAAGCTCGATTGCTCTTTTTAATCCGTTTCTTATACTGGGTTACTGCTGTCAGATAGTTTTACTGGTGGGCCTGTCATACAAATGATAGTGATCATCTTGTTGATTTGTCTTTTTGAGTGTAACAAAGAGCTGAATATGACATCCTAAAATGGATATCTGTATTAACTTGGGACTTATTTGGGAAACTTTCTTAGCTAATCTGCTGCTTATTTGGGGATAAAAGATATAATAATTCACCTGTTCCGTGTTTGTCTCTTTATATATTGAGAACACTGGATAAACTAAACCTGAATATCTAATGGCATTATTGAGTGAGATGTAAATCAGTCATCTACTTTCACATTAGAGACGTATACTGCATAATGGAGCTTTAAACAAATTTATATATTGTAATCAGTTAGCAAATGCACTAAGTCCACAAGTTCAAGCAACACATGATTTGATAACATTATCCAGAAATTTCATATATGGATATGAATGCTGTTCACGTGCTTTATGCTTTAATAAACTAAAATGAAAACAAATTAACTAGTTATGTTCAGCGCCTTCCCTTTCATGTCTCTTTTTCAAGTTGGTGATCAGCTTGTCATTTTGTCCTCTTAAATATCAAGACTATGAAGATATATTTATTATAACAATTCTTGTTGATATTCTTGATTTCAGCTTAATCACATCTCTTGCATCTAGCTCTATCCTGGTCACTTTTGGGTTTCTCTATCGTGGATTTCAATCTGAGTTTTTTTTATTGGGCATTATGCAAATGTTCTCTTAATTGTTAGTGATTTCTGATGGATACCATTCCATTATGAAAGAGCAGATATATTGTCATAATATACTCTATATTAGTGTTGTATGTATGCTTGCTTGAATTTATATATTTATTTCAACTTTCCTAAGATATGGTCTCCATATAAATTATTGGTATTGCAAATTTCTTGCTCCATGTGATCCACAATTTTATGACTTCTTTAATGCCTCCCAGAGGGAGTATAACATAAGAATCTGGCTATGGAGAAACAGCAACTTATGTCAATATTCTATTGATTTTGCGTTGCGAAGCAGCTTCCTGTATCTTGAAATGTGGACAACACCACAGTGGGTAATATTGATATTCCCCATAAACTGGATGTGGTCTCCATGTGGTTCCTTGTTTAGGTAATTTGCAGTACAGATGGAAGATGTTTTGGAGGTTCTTGAAGTTACTCTAATATCTCCTTGATATGAAAGGAAAGCTTGAGTTAACATCGTTTAAAAATCCAGTAACTAGGAATGGCGACTGTAACTGCTTTAGCGGTTGACATTTGTATGGAAATATATATTCATGTATACCAATTGGCATTATTATGTGGAGGACTCTTCATGAATTAGATAGAGTTATGAAGTTTGGAAAGTCCTAAATTATGTTGCATGTAAGACAATGCTTAGTGCTCCTTCTATATGTACTTTCTCCATGGAGTGATGTTTGAAACAACTGTGTTCTATATGGTGGGACAGGTGTTGCTAGCGATCTTCCACATTTGCTTCCTGATCAAGTCCTGAAATTGAAGCAGCTGACTGTGCTTACTCTGGCTGAGACAAACAAGGTAGCTTTCCAGTATTTTGGGTATGTTTGTTGAAAATAAATCATGGCGATTATTTTGTCCATATGACTCACCAATTTTGTTCAAGGTGAAATTTTTCCCTTAGATTGGGAATACTTCGTCATGATTATATGGAAGGAGCTAAATGGTTTGACATAACTGTGTGAAAAAGATCATGTAATTTTAAACTGTAAAACTCAGAAAAAATTATCTTTCAATATAGAACGTTTGCATGAGTTTAATGAATATTTTCATTATTTTCTTAATCCAAATTTATATATTGACTCTACTGTTTACTGAATCACTGATGGACTGAGAATTTCCTGCTCTTGTTCTTTTGGCTCCTTTTCCCAGTTGCTAGTCTCAACGCTTTCATTTCCATTATGTTGTGATGTCTACAACTTTCCGACTTGTCCATTGTGCTGTTTCTTTACGTGTATATTTAGGATGCAGAATAAATTTTTTAGATCTTCAATGCCCCAGTTTGGTTATTATCTTTTGTTTGGTTATTCTTTCATTCTATGAAGATGTTATTTTTATTTCAGTCACCCTGTTCTGAGTATATTGGAGTACATCTCCACATCAATGTATATGACATTTTCTTGGCCTGTGCCTAGGTATTGCCCTATGATACATTGATGCAGGAGTTGGATGTTACAAATGTTCGGGAATTGGAAGATTTTCTCATTAACTGCATGTATGTGGTAAGTTTCTAATTTCGATTCCTACTCAGATTTTCTAAAATGCAGAAGATGATAGAACAAAAAAAGCATGGGTTGGCTCTGTAAGTTGATGAAGACTCTTAGTTTGTAGAAGGTCTTATTATAAATGATTTAATATGTTGTTGCTATTGACAGGGGATAGTTAGAGGGAAGCTGGATCAGTTGCGAAGATGCTTTGAGGTTTTGCTTCAATATTATTACTTCTTTAAATCTTCTTATTGCTAGGCTGCTTACCTGAATTGTAATTGGAAGGTAATGTGATTGTCATTAAACTTGTAGGTGCAATTTGCAGCAGGGAGGGATCTTAGACCTGGACAGTTGGGTAGCATGATTCAAACGTTTGCGAATTGGTAATTTTTTTCCCTAGGGAGTTGAATTGTGTTTTCCATTATAGTTGATTTCTCTGGAGTATTTTCTTTTTACATTCGTTTTTTCTATATAAAATAGAATGTTGGAAATCCAGAAATTACAAGAGTACCGTCATAAAGGGACAAAAATTTATTGGTTCTCAGATATTAATTTGCTTCTTTGAAGATTGTTGGATGATTTAAAGAGTTGTCCCTTCCTTCCCTTCCTTGAGACTTGCTTCTATCATCTATTACATGCACACATAGTTCCCTTTGACTTCTCTTTTGTAATGTTGTGCTGTGCTTTCATTCACTTTTTGGTATAGAATTTTTGTGCTGAGTCGGTCGTAATCTTTACTATGACTTCTTATCTCAATAAATAAAAAATAATACAAAAAATCTTCACTACGACAAATTTAATGATTCTCAGCGTCTGAAATTGCTGGTTAAAACATTTTGACACATCAGATGCTAGTTGAGGTTCTTGTGTTATCAGAAATTGCTTTTAAATCTGATGTACAACATTGCAGCTGGCATGTTAGTGTTGTTAATTGGTTTTTATGCACCCTTCCATGTTTTAATCTTTAAGACGTCAATTATCTAATTGTAACTTTGGTTTCATTAATGATAGGCTATCTACATCAGACAATCTTCTTGTCTCAATTCAAGAGAAGATAAAATGGGCAGATACTATGAGCGAGATAGACCAGAAGCACAGGAAGGAGGTTGATGAAAGGGTGGAAGAAGTGAAGAAAACACTATCTTTGAAGGTCAGTTTAGGTTCAACTTTCTTGTAGAGTGTCAATTTCAAAGTGTCATTTTGTTGCCTTGCATGTTTTCACTGCTTCCAGTCATCGTGTTCCACTGCCGTCAGCCACCAATGTTGCATACTCCTTGATAATGAAAGCAAACAACTCTGAATCCTGTACCTTTTACCCCATTCAGTTCCACCAAGCCTTTGATAAACCCAATATTTGAAATATGTATGCATATGTGAATGGTATGGTGACTCGTTATCCTTGCAATACATGTTTTTTTGGCTGGTATGCTACCCACCATTTTGTTTAACGTCACTGTTTGGGATCTTCTGTTTTTTCTGCTACAAGAATCAGTGTTAGTGTATATACGATCTCTGGATAGTTGTGTCTTACGTTGTGGCAGAAGTTACCAATTGTAAGCAGGGCGACGTTGAGTTCCAAGGGCACGAGATCTTTTCTGAACATGGTGGAGTGATGGACTTTGAGGAGGATCGTAGCCGCCCGAAAAGGTAGAATTTGGAAGCCATACTTTCCACCGTAGGATTATTTCATGGAATTCATGGACCTTTATAATCTAGTTCTGGCATGGTCTGCTATTTTTTTTTCTTTTTTTATCTTCTCTTGCCCCCCTCAACATGAGAAGCGAATACATCTACTGTCAGCTTCATTGAACCTTACATCTTCCATACCCGTAACTGTGGATTATCAGAACATTTTTGCCATGAATCAGTGTGACCATTATGTTTATCAAGTTGCACATTGTTTAGGGTAAATAAAACTATGCCACCCGAGCTATGGCCATTTTCACACTTTAGTACCTGAACTTTTGTCTGAAAATGTCCATAATTCAGGCAACAAAATGTAATTTACCCTCTTCTTAAGTGAATGAGAAATAAAGAAAATGTTTGGATTATTAGTTCATAGGGTATTGTAATCTAGACTATTTTAATTTCCTAGAGAGTATACCTGTATTTCTGATGGTTTGCAGTATTTCCTATATTTTTCTGATGCTTTGCGGTATTCGATTTAAATAATCTGCAGGAGACGACATCCGATAGGTTGAGGTGACTAAAGATGAGGTCCTACGGTGAAGTGGTGGCTTAACTTGCCATTTTTTGGATTCATGGCGTTGTGACCCAACTTTGCTGCTCTCAACATACCTCTGCTTGGAGTATTTCAATCGAAAAAAAGACTAAAAAATTTACAGCATTAGCTCATATGGCCTCAAGTTTATTTCGGATTTGATGAGAAGAAGCAGATCTGGTTTTGTGATGGGCTGAGACTAATATTGGTTATTGTACACACCATTTGTGCACCCTTGTCATTGTGTTGAAACAATTGCCTTGATGAATATCTGTAGGATTTCTCTGTTTCCATTAATATTCATTGGTTATTCTGACTTTGCTTTTCCTCTGCTACTTTTCTGTGAGTTTGTTCGCAAGCTCGATCTTGTTATATACTAAGATGTTGTCTATTTGTTGGTGAGCCAAATTGAGCTGTTTGCGAGCTTAATATTTGTGTGGCGAAGTGTGCTCGAGCCTAAATATTAAAGTTAGATCGAGTTCAAGTCAAATTTAAGTCTTTTGAAAATTCAAATGAGCCGAATTGGAGCCATTTACGATTCTGCCCAATTACATCCCTAGGGCTAGGGGCTAGGAGGGAGCACTTCAAAACTTTTACTCTTGTTTCTTCAACCTACAAATCCCCAAATTGATAATATATTTAGAATTGAATGCATCAACCAAAATATATAAATCATCATTTTATTAAATAGAACTTAAATATGTGATTTAAAGCGATTTCAGAAAGTTTTGTGAATCACATTACTCCAAAATTTTGGAAAAAAAAAAGTTTAACAAACAAGTAATAATTGCTCATTATATATTTTTATTATACTATTTCTTGTACTTGTAGTCACAAAAGTTCAAAATAATCTCTACACTATAAAATATCAAAGTAATTCCTCATAAATTTGTTTATAAATATTATATTTGATGACATACATTGAATATATCATTCCTATAAAATTTCATACATACATCATATATTTGACTTTTTACCTACTATTATAAAATTATTAAAGATTTATTTACATTAGATTCCAAGGACGTAATATAATTTATTTTTATCAGAATTTTACATTATGTGATATCAAAATAATATTATACTTTTGTATGCATTCTAAAATGTAATTAAAAAAAATGTGTTAAATCTTAATGAATATATATATAAACAATAGTTTTATAATAATTAAATAATCATAAAATATATTATAATTTATAAAATAATTGAGTTAGAGCGGAGGGAGAGAGAAAATAATATATGTCAGTCTTTTTAAAATAAAATTAGTAGAATTAAATTCATCAAATTAGAAAAATAAATTTTAGTAAAAACTAGTGGCATGTTCCATCCAAACAAGCTAAATCCACGTACCTCACTATTATTTCAAACTACTTTAAAAGTTTGTGGGACCCAATCTCCGAAATCTTTTGAGGTTTCAGGGGGGCAACGAGCGTTATTTCATTGTTTTGGGGACATAATAACAATTGAACCATAGTTTTGGGGTCACAGTGTAATTTATCCAAGAAACAAATTGATTCAATCTATTGAGCGCACAGCAGCAGCAACTAATAAAAATCTCACTCCCATCACACTGCCATAGCTTTTCCCAAACTCCTTTCAATTTTCTTCCGAACGGAGGGACAATAATTCAATATTAATTCCTCTCTAGATTTCTAAACCCTAGCGCGATCATTTAAACACTACGTTTTTTATGCTTGGTTTTCGGTGAATATTTGCAGTCCCAACTGTATCTATATATGTAAAGCTGATTACCACGCGTAATTCTATGTGAATTCGTTTCCTTTTGGTGGATCAGAAGGATTTTTTGAATCTCAAACATGGACATTGAGCAACAGCAAGCGGAGCACATAGACTACTTTGTGAAGCAGGCGTCGAATCTCAAGGGCGCGGCGCTCTCTACCGTCGTTGTTGAGGCTACTTCCCATCCTTCTCTCTTTGCATTCTCCGAGATTCTCTCCGTTCCCAATGTGCTCGAGGTATAGTACATGTCCGTTTCTGTCGTTTCGATGCCTTTTTTTTTTTGGTTGTATTTCTTTTGATCGTATATAATGAGTTCTGTTGCGTGCGTGGGGTTTCGAGGGTTTCGGTCTCTTATGCTTTTATCATGCCCATAGAGTTGTAGAATTAGGTTCACCACTACATGATGGTTTTTGTTTCACATTTTAGATTAATAGATTGAAAATTGTATTTCTCTCTAGTTTCCGCCTGTGTTTGAAACTTTACCTTCAATTTATTTTTATGTTGTTTTAGAATTGTCGCTTTACTTTATTGGGATTTTCGGGTAAATTATTCGTGCATATGATATCAGTCTTCCTTGGAGTTGAAATAGAACAGGTTAATGAAATGGCTTTGATGCTCAATTACAATGGTATTAAGTGGAATACAAGATGGTGAAATAATTGCTTTAATGAAGTTTGTAGACCTGACTTTTAAAGAGGCAAGTATACAACAACAACAAACTAAGCCTTTATCCCACTATGTGGGTCAGGTATATGGATCTTAGCATGCCATCTTGCTTGGTCAAGACACATGTTCACTAATTGTTGCAACATATCTTTTTTAATTTGAGTCAATGATTGTCTACTTTCTACCCACCGAACTATCTTATACACGTTACTCTCATTTTCTCATCTATTGCGGCTACTACCACTTTCTTCTAATGCGCTCATTACTTTTTTTGTGTTATTATCTAATCTAGTGAGTACACATCCATCTCTATTCGCAACATCCTCATTTCTGCTACCCTCACTTTTGTTCATGTTCAAATTTAATCACCCAACACACTGATCCACAAAAAATGAAATTTTGACTGGGGTTTATATGTGCTGATGTATATTGGTGCTGGCTGCGATTAGGAGATGTGACTGTATTCTCAGCTGCTTTTCCATTTGCTGAGGTTTAGGATAGTGGCACTGTCTAAAGTGCAATGTGAAGTCTTTCCTAATTCTCCTTTAGCAGGTTACTCACTAAACAACTTCTTGAGAAGTAGCTGCCTTGTAGGTTCAAGTGCAGGATTCTCAGCTTGCTAGCCAGTCTTGTGTTTTAGTGATGGAGCTTGAAAAACAACTGATCCCATGTTGGCAGTTTTTGAGTTTGAGACAATTAGCAATTGAATAATCAAATGTTAACATTATATGTGAGAATGATCAACACGGCTATCTCGTCCAAAGGACATCTTTTGGATAATAATGTTGCCAATTTTCTTGATTTACTGCTATGCTTGATAATATTCTGCATTCTTAATGAAGGACCCGTCACAGTTAGGATTTGATTTTAAAAGGATTTCCTTACAGATTTAAAAATTAATACTTTTGGTTTCGATTGGCCTTGCGTAATGTACCTTAGTATGCTATCAGTTTTTTGTATGTCTATTTAGAAATCAAATTTGGTGATGCTTATGAGCCATATACTTCATGAGTATCCCATAATTTATCACCCTTTAGTTACTTATGCCCTTAACTCATCCTACGATACGAACGATTATCTGTACTTGGGTTTTGTTTTAGACATTGCTATAACAGGGTCTTGTACGATATTTTATTTACGTAATCTATGTTGACTTGAAGTAACTGTGAAAGGAAGAATATGAAACTTTGACTGATGTATGATTTTTTTTACTTATTACATCTTTCTGCTCCTACAGATATAACTAAATTTAGTTGCTTGTTTATGATTATGTACAAACTGATAATAATTTGGAGTTGGGTCTTAGCAACTTTTCAGCATATCCTTTTCATTTTCAGTTTCTTAATTATTGTGTTTTGTGCAGCTTGAAGGAACTGAGAATACTATCTTCCTTGACTTGCTTCGAATGTTTGCGCATGGTACATGGAGTGAATACAAGAGTAAGCATTCGTCTTTTGATGATCTTTCTTCGCCTGATTAACCATTTTCGCTTCCTAATTGACATTTTTCATGGATTGTTTAATACGGTTCCGTCTATCAGGTTAATGTTAGTAATCATCTTGTTGATATTCTTTTCGAATGTAACAAAGGTGTTGACTATGAAAATACTTACATGGATAAGTATTTACTTGCTACTTGTTTGGAAGAACTTTCGGTTAATATGCTGCCTGTTTGGTGGATAAAAGATACAATCGTTGACCTGTTTTGTGTATCCGTTTCTCTTAAATGGGGTTGAAAACAGTGCACAAGTTAAACCGTAATATCTAATGTCATTATGGAGTGACCTTTCAGCTTGGAGATATAAGTCAGCCTTCTACTTTCACACGAGAGACCAATATATAATCAGAGAATTGACGCAAGTTTAAGAATCATAGGCTAGAGCTAATGCACCAAGTCCACATGGTGAAGTTATACATGCTTTGATAACATAATGCAGGAATTTGCACATCTGGAGTATCTAATTATGTGGTGATGGCTTCATAATAGAAATAGAAGTTTCCAAAGTCCTACATTATGTTTCACATAAGATCTAACATTCAGTGCTCCCTCTATAAGATGTAAGTTTCTCCATGGAGTAATGCTTGAAAGAGTTTTCTGTGTTGTGGGACAGGTGCTGCTGGCCGTCTCCCACAATTGGTTCCCGATCAAATCCTGAAAATGAAGCAGCTGACTGTGCTTACTTTGGCTGAGACTAACAAGGTAGTTTTGTGAGTTTGTTGAAATCAAATGATGGAGATTTTTTTTCCCAATTTAACTTACCATTTGTTAGTTCGAGGTGAATATTTTGTCCTTAAATTGGGAATAATTTGTCATGGTTATCTGGAAAGAGCTAAATGGTTGACATACCTGTGTGGAATGGGTCATGTAATTTTCTGCTGGAAAAACACAGAGAATGGGCAAAAAACCTTGTTCTGAATATATTGGAGTACTTTTCCAGATCAACGTATGAGACATTTTCATGGCCTTTGTCTAGGTATTGCCATATGATATGTTGATGCTGGAGTTGGATGTTACAAATGTTAGGGAATTGGAAGATTTTCTCATTAACAACTGCATGTATGTGGTAAGTTTCTAATTTCCTTTCATACTTGGTTTTTCTAAATGCAGTATATGATAGAATTATTGCACGGGTTGGGCCTTTCAGTTGATTGAGACACTAAGTTTGAAGAAATTATGATGACAAATGATTTTTGCTGCTATTGACAGGGGATAGTTAGAGGGAAGCTGGATCAGTTGCGAAGATGCTTTGAGGTTTTCCTTCAATATTATTACTTCCTGAAATCTTCTTTTTGCTTAGCTGCTTACCTGACTTATAATTGGAAGTTTATATGTTTTGTCATTAAACCTGTAGGTGCAATTTGCAGCAGGGAGGGATCTTAGACCTGGGCAGTTGAGTAGTATGATTCAAACGTTGGCAGACTGGTAAATGTTTTTTTCCTAAGGGAGTTCGATTATGTTTTTTGATTTTTATTTTTAGTTTATCTCTGCAGAGTTTTTTCTTTTATTTCCTTCTATAAAATGCTAGAAATCCATAAAGTAAAAGAATACATTCAGAAAGTGGCACAAGTTTATTGATGTTCAGATTCAATTGTTCTTGGAAGATTGTTGGATGATTTGATTGCCCCTTCCTCTGTCTTTCCTCAAGACTTGCCACCATTTATCAATACATGCATGCATAGTTCCCTCTGACTTCCCTTCTATAATGTTCTGCTATGCTTTCATTCACTTTTTGGCATAGAAATTTTTCGTGATTTGGTCTTAGACCTATTGCAAATTTTATGATTTTCAGAATTTGTTTGTGAAATGTTTTGACAATGCAGAAGCTATTTGAGTTTCTTGTGCAATCGGAAATTGCTTAAAATCTGATGTACAGCCTTGCTCCTGGCTTGTTTATGTTTAAATGGATTTTTTGTCAACCCTTACGTTTTTCATTCTTTAACACATCAATTATCTAATTTGTGTCAATTGTTCCATTAATGAAAGGCTGTCTACGTCAGACAATCTTCTTGTCTCAATTCAAGAGAAGATAAAATGGGCAGATACTATGAGTGAGATGGACAAGAAGCACAGAAAGGAAGTTGATGAAAGGGTGGAAGAAGTAAAGAAAACTCTATCTTTGAAGGTTAGTTAAAGTGAACATACATGTTGAGTTTTATTTCAAAGTGTTATTTTGTTGTCTTGCATGAGTTCTGCTACTGCTTTCAGTCATTACGTTCCACCTATGTCTGTCCCAATGTTGCATGTGTGATATGTTCCTAGATAATGAAAGCAACGAACTCTGAGTCATGGACCTTTTACACCTTCAGTTCCACTGATGTCTTTGATAGATCCAAAACTTGTAATACATATGTATATGTGAATCGTATATTTTATTAAGGTGACTCGTTACCCTTGTAATGCATGTGTGAGGTTCGGCTGTTATGCCACCCACTTCTCTTTTTGACTTCACTGTTTGGGATTCTGTTTTCTTTTACAAGAACCAGTGTTAGTGTATACGATCTCTGGATATGTTGGACGATGTGTCTTACGTTGTGGCAGAAGTTACCAATTGTAAGCAGGGCGACAATGAGTTCCGAGGGCACGAGGAGATCTTTTCTGAACATGGTGGAGTGATGGACTTTGAAGATCGTAGCCGGCCGAAGAGGTAGAATTCGGCGTCCATACTTCCCCTTTTTTCTGATTATGCTATGAAGTTCATGGATCGTTAGTGCTGGCATGGGCTGCTTTCTGTCTGTTATTTATTTTCTCCTGCCCCTTGTCAACATGAGAAGCGATTATCTCCACCGTCAGCTTCATTGTACCCGACATCTTACATCCCTTTAAATGTGCCACAAATTATCAAGTGGCATATTGTCAACTTTAAATAATGTGCAGGAGACGGCATCCGATATTATTAGTAGTGTCAAGATCCACTAGATTCTTGATGCTTTGTGGTGTTTGATTTAAATAATGTGCAGGAGACGGCATCCGATAGGTTGAGGAGGTATGACTAAAGAGGGTATTTTTTGGATTCATGGCATTGCTGCTGCTCTCAACGTACAATCTGCTTGGACCATATCCATCAAAAAATAGACCGAAAAGTTTACAGCATCCGCTCTCATATTGATGCGAAGCAGTTATAGTTTTTTTGATGGTTCTGAGACTAATAATATTGGTCATGGTACACACCAGATCAGAGCTGCCATTGGTTATTCGACTTTGCTTTTGCTGTGTGCCCTTTCACCTTCTTTAGATTTTAAACTTCGATAGCATATTTATAAGCAACCCCGTATTATTGAAATTCCATTCCATTGTGCTTGTTATATCAAATTTGAAGTCTTATAAATGAAGACAATCTCAGAAAGATATCCATCTCCATGCAAATTGAAAACTACTCGTCAAGATGTTTCTATTTCATCATCATCTTTGTTATTTAGGGCACAATCACCCTGCTACTGTTTTTGAAATCTACTTTTTCGATAAATTTGGCTAGATCGCCTCAATTATCAATTTGTACGTGAGGGATCTTATTCAGACTCTTAAGCCAATTCTGGTGCAGGGGCGAAATGTGGCCCAGGTTGACGTCGTCGCTTGACCCATACCCAATTGTTGTGTTGGTGTAGTAGTTGTGAAAGGAATGCCCAAACGATAACTGCAATCGATACACCGACTTTGGTGGACATCAATGTTTCCCCAGCTTCAAATGTGTGCCAAGTCTACGGCAGAATTAACAAAATATAGTAAATATTTTTTTTAATGAAATATAGTATATAATAAATATATTAAATAAATAAGTAAAGTCGCTCTGGCGGGAAGCGACTTTAATTAAAGTCGCCCCTGCCAGGGGCGACAACTTAAATTTTTTTTTATTCACAAAAAAGAGGAAAAAGCAGCCACTCGGTTGTGTCACTCGGTCGAGTCACCACTCGGCCGGCCGAGTGGTACCTGTAACTCGGCCCAGCCACTCGACCTCAACAATACTCGGCCGACCGAGTTCGAAGAATGAACTCGGCCATGGCACTCGGTTGGCCACTTAACTCGGCTGCCCGAGTCACGTGAAGGTTTTGGATTTCTTAATCCGTCTGTTTTTTGTTTTTTTTTTCAAATATATCCACAATACACATTTCTCTCTCTATCATATTTATTACCCATCCACACCACACATTTCTCTCTTCCTCATTTCTTTCTTCAATTCTCCTTCAATTTTTTTTTAATTTTTCTTCAATATTCATGGTTCTTTCTTCTCCGTTTCTCAAAAATTTGTTGTGGTAATTTTTTTCAAATTGTGTGTGTGTGTGTGTGTGGTGTTTTGTGTGTGGGTGGTGTGTGTGTGTGTATGTGGTGTGTGTGTGTATGGTGTATGTGTGTGGTGTTTTATGTGTGCTGGAGTGTGTGTGTTGTATGGTTGTATGGTTGTATGGTTGTATTGTATGTTGTGTGTGTGGTGTATGAAATGTATGTGTGTGATGTGTGTTGTGGTGTGTGCTGGTGTGTGTGCTTGTGTGTGTGCTGGTGTGTGTGTTGGTGTGTGTGTTTGTGTGTGTCTTGTGTGTGGCTTGTGTTTGTTGGCGTGTGTGTTGTGTGTGATGTGTGCGTGTGTGTGCTTGTGTGTGTGGTTGTGTGATGTGTGCATGTGCCGTGTTTTGGATATGTGTATGTTGGTCCGGTTAATTTGTATAATTTGTAATATATTTTGTTGAATTTTTTGGCTATATAAATTGTTATAGATTTGCCGTTAATATTTTTTTGTTATACATTATTTGATGTAGGAACTCTGGAAATTGTTACTGTTGTTGTGCATTTATCGTGATCCTCAAATTGTTGCCATTGCATTGAGATATTGCTTCATTTCAATATCAGGTTTGAATTTTACTAATTTATTAGTTGAATTTAATTTCATGATACTTTGTAATTATATGGCTTAATAATACCTCTTGCATGCAAAAATATAGTTAACTCCATATTTTAAGATCATTAATACAACTTTATTATTTAAGGTATTGAGTCTTCAAACAATGTCGGTATTGTTGTTTATATTGGAGATAGTAGCGATGTTCCACCTGTTTGTGCAACAAGGGCATCTCGCGATATCGGATATTCTGGCCTGGTATCCAAATACTTTGAACTGACAAGGATCGATAGCAATGAATATAAATTCAACATATTCGCTGCACTATATGCAAACAACAGATATCATCGTATACTAATCAACAACGATGATAATCTATGATTTTTCTTTGCACCGGATACGGATAATCAATATGTAGAATTTCATATTGATCCGAAGAAACTGCAAGATAATGCTTTTCCAGATATTCTCCCAAGCAATGAGTATTATCAATATGCTTCTTACTTATGAGGTGATGACATTAATAATTCAGCACTCGTCAGACAAGAGCATACTGGTGGAACCTCAAGGTCCAATAATAAGAATATTCCAACTGAAAGAGAAAATGCTCACACAGAGGATCAACCACATGATCCATTGATTGACACTTTTGGTGTGAATGAACTAGAAGACTCTGAACCTGACGAAGACGAGTTGTCCAGTGAATCAGATGAAGATGGGGTGGATATTGGTGATATTTAAACTATGTATTGCCCAAATTAAGAGAGATCACCATCCAATCAACAACCACCATTTTCATCAAGTGCTCAAAGATATTCCATGCATCCGAATATCCCGTTCTTCAATGTATCGTCACATGAAATGCTTGTGGACTCATTTGATCTTCCGAAAAAATTTAGATATTATGATGCTACTGAAGGAGTACTCACAAAAGGCATGGTATTCAAAGATAAGAAGAATTTGCAGTCTGCAGTGAAAGACTTTTTAATTCGTATAGCGAGGCGTGAATATCGAGTAGAGGAAAGCACACCTCGTATATGGAAAGTCAAATGCAAAAATAATTGTGAGACTACACATTGCAACTGGTGGTTGCACGCAGGTTACAAACAAAAGATTGATATGTGGGAAATCACTAAGTATGGAGGCCCTCATACGTGCCTAATGAACGCGGTGTCTGTTGACCATTAAAACTTGTGCAAAAACATGATTGCTGCGTCGCTAACTGGAATGGTTCAGACAGATCCCGGGTATGAGATTAAGTGTGTTCAACAACAAGTGTATGATAAATTTCAATATACAATCTCATTTCATAAGGCATATCATGGTTTGAAACGAGCAAGAGAAAATGTGTATGGTACATGGGATGGTACATGGGAGAGCTCAGTTTCAAAACTACCTAAATTTTTGGGAGCTTTACAAAAATGGAATTCAGGCACAGTTTTCGAGTGACGCCACATGCCCGAAGAGACAAATGGTGTAAAAATGTTGAAATATGTGTTTTGGGCGTTCAAGCCATGTATAGATGGGTTCCAGCATTGCCGTAAAATTATTAGTGTTGATGGAACTCATCTTTACACTAGATACATACACAAGATGTTAATTGTTGTTTCCATGGATGCAAATCAACATCTTTTACCTTTGGCTTATGCACTTGTGGACGAAGAAAGTTTTGCTTCTTGGACATGGTTTCTTCATATGATATCGAAACATATTGTTCGCGGTAGAGAAGGAATGTGTCTGATTTCAGATAGACACGCCGGTCTTTTGAAAGCAGTTGAAAGAATTCCAGATTTTCAGCCACCTCTTGGAGTCCATCGTTTTTGTTTGAGGCATGTCTGTTCGAATTTCAATAGCAAGGTGAAGAATGTGAAGTTAAAAGACATGTGTTGGCAAGCCGGATCAACTTTCACAATCAGAGAGTTTGAAAATGTGATGGATCAAATAAAGGCGTTGAATGAGAGGGCATATGATTACCTATTGAAAATCGAAAAGGATCAATGGACTCTTGCACATGACGGAGGCTGGAGAAATGGAATTTTGATAATAAATCTGTCTGAGTGCATGAATGGCGTGTTGAAAGGTGCACGACGGCTCCCAATCTGTGCGATTGTGCAGGCTACATTTTATCGATCGATAAAATATTTTTTTGACCGATTGACACTGGGCCGTGAAATGCAACAAAGGAACCAACCATGGCCTGATGAGGTGTACAAGAAGTATGATCAACGACAACGGAAAACAATGGAACATCAAGTCTATAAGGTTGATTTTACTGATCAAACAGCTTCAGTGAAAACATTTGTGCCAGAAACAACGAGATGCTATACTCACATTGTCAAGTTGATGCTAAGAGAGTGTAGCTGTGGAGACTGGAAGCAAAACGACATACCATGTTCACATGCAATGCAAACTTGTCGATATTTTGGAGTCAATCCGATAATTTACATGAACTCATTTTTCAATACAAGTACGTATGTGGACACCTATAGTGGTAAGTTTGAGGCATTGCCTGATGAATATTATTGGGATGAGGCTTCCTTCCAACTGTGTGATAATCCGACATTGCGCGAGAAGAGGCATAAAGGAAGAGGCAAAACGACGAGAATTGAAAATGAAATGGATTGGGCACAAACACGCGCTAGGCAACAATATCGTGCACAAGATCAAGCTGCTTCCCAGACAGGAACTTCATATGACCATAGATGAGATTGTTGTGTATAGAATGTTGTAATATTGTTTGTTTTAGATATAATCAATTTTTGATTTGTATGCGGATAATGTGTATTCAAGTTTGAATTAACACTTATTAGTTTTCACTGTTTTTATAAATTTATACATATTTTTAATTATTTTTTTCCATTTTCAATTTCAATTATTTTTAGTTCTTCTAATAGATTTAATCTTATTGCAGTATGGAGCACTTAGGAGAATATGGCCTTATTAGTGGTGAGATTTTAAGGGAACAACATCTACACCGATCTGAGGATGTAATTGCAGGAGAAGTTGATCAAAAATTAAAGTGCAGACACGGAAGTTGTATCTTTTGGAGACTTGATGACCATGATCCTTATGAGGATGACCCAAACGATGATGGCAGGAAAATACTCAGACGTACACAAAGGTTGCATTACCGAGTCATATCCATGTTGTATCGTATGAGATTCTATGGTGTTTACAGATGTGGTGATTATACAATTAATAAATCATTAATCACTGCACTGGTTGAGAGGTGGCGGCCCGAAACTCATACATTTTATTTTAGAGTTGGAGAGGCGACCGTGACATTACAAGATGTCACATTTATTTGGAGCCTGCCAATGGAAGGTGGGGCCGTTATAAGTTCACATAATTCAACCGGAAGGTCATATTGGACTACACATTGTCAGGTGCTTCTGGGATGGGACCCTAATGCAGAAGACTTAAAAGGGTTAAGATTTTCACTGTTAGCATTAGGTACACACCTAAGCATGCACCCTGTTACCGATAACAGCCCATAACAACATGTTGTGCAATATGCACGTGGATGTGCCTTGATTTTGTTAGGATCCATAATGTGCCTTGATTTTGTTAGGATCCATAATGTGCCCAGATACTTCTGGGAATATGGGGTCATTGGTATATTTGAATCAGGTAGAAGATATTAATGAATGCTATAATTTAATTTGGGGTTCAGCGGTACTAGGTTATTTGTGCCATCAGCTGTACAATGCAGCACATAGAGGTCGTACGCAAATTGGTGGTCTCATGCAACTACTGCAGGTAAATATGTCCCTATATTGTTAAATTTAAATATGTTATATAAAAATGTGAAAATCATTTTACATATTATTGTTTCATAATAGATATGGGCTTGGTCAAGAATTACTTTTCTCACGCCGTAAATGTCGGGAGGTAGACGCCTTAATACAGCGACAATTGTTGGTGTGGATGAAGTTCTTCCTGTTGCACCGTATGGTGCTGAGTGGTTACAATACCACAACTTTACCACTAGTTTGACGAACAACCTAAGGGCTATTCGGAAGAGTTTAGATAGGCAAACTCCACAAGAGGTATGATATCTAATTGTTAAGATTATGCTATCTTTCTATTAAATTTTAATTAACTTTATATTTATGCAGTTCAATTGGCAACCTTACGACCCATACCCAACTGCTGTAAGGGCATATATTGACCATGGAATTATCAGAGTCACCAATATGTGGATGTCAAGATGCCCTATGATTCATTATTCAATTGTTGAGGTATATTACCTCGATCGGATATTGAGACAGTTTGGTATGAGACAACGAATTCCACAAGGCATTACTGATGTGCACGATACATTGCATAATATATGCCGTAGAGGGCGCTCCACTACAAATTGGGCTGAAACTCATGCTTCATTTGTAGAATGGTGGCTTAACAGAAATGATCATATTGTCTCCGCTCCTGTTATTGGTTGGAATGAGTCAGACGTCGACCATGGTTATATCAGCTGGTATGAAAGAATAACACGACGTCTAATAACTCCAGGGTTAAATATGCATGTGGGGTACCAACCGCAATCAAATGCATCTATAGAAGTTTTGGTATGTGGCTATATTTTGGTATTCAAACTTCTATTATGCATTTATGTATTTCATGTTTATGTTTTGTATTGTCAATTAACTACAGGAAGGTTTATGGAAAAATTTGAATAAACTTGTCATAGACGAGCAATCGTATCTCAGGGAGCCCTTCAGACGATCAGTAGAAGACATATATGCGCAAGCTAGAGCTCACTTTCATGATCGTCGATCATCATTCCAACGCCATCACTCACAGTATGAGCCTGAACCGCAACATGATCCTGAATCACAACATACGTTGCACAATAGCCCAGAACCTTTTGTCTCTACTGGTATGGACATGAAGACTGACAGTTATGTGCTTCCACAAGAATTTCAACTTCCTTTCGCTACTCCTAATTGGGACTTTACGGCACATGGTCAGTCGTTCACTTCTCTCTTAGAGTCTGGGCAGTATACATCTCCGCCTCCACCATCATGCACTTATGGTAGTTTTCGGCCACAGTTCAATTCATCCCCGATTTCATATCCTCAAGCTGGCACGACTTCAAATGAAATGCATGATCATGTGACTTCGAGGACTGCATCATCATCATCATCGGGTCGTCCAACTTTTAGCTTGAATATTACAATAGATGAAATTAATCAGATGACAAACCTGATCCACAAGAAGATCGAGGTAGAGGCAAAAGGAAAAAAAACAAGGCGTTGTTGTTTTACAGGATCACATTATGATTATTAATTTGTTCTCTATGTAATTAAACGTTCCATTACTTAATTTGTTCTCTATGTATTAAACATTCAATTACTTAGTGATGATGTTCATTTATTACTATTATTATTATTATTATTATTATTATTATTATTATTATTATTATTATTATTATTATAAAAATTTTATAGTCTTTAAAAGCTAAGAGTAAAAAAATTAAAATAAAAAGTTACAAAGACTGATCCCTACTCGATCAGCCGAGTGTCATGCCAGACCGAGTGGCATAACCAAGATGACAGAGTGCGAAGGTTTTAGGAATTCCTTCGCACTCGGCCGGCCGAGTGAAGTGCCAGATCGAGTGCGAAGGTTTTAGGAATTCCTTCGCACTCAGCCGGCCGAGTGAAGTGCCAGACCGAGTTCGAAGGTTTTAGGAATTCCTTCACACTCGGCCGGCCGAGTGAAGTGCCCGACCGAGTGCGAAGCCACGGAGCCTTTTTAAACCCATTTTCTTCTCCTTTTCTCTCACTCTTTCTCTTCCAAACCCTAGCCTCTTCCAATTTCTCCTCTTCAATTCGAAATATTATCATCATACAACTCAATTTTTCCGTTGAAATCATTCAACAAATCATTTTAAACAAAAAAGTGTTCCAATTTTCCAAAAAAGTGGTGAAGATTTGAAGGATTCAAGCAAAAACATCAATTTTTATTTTTCCACTTTTAAAGTATGTTTTCATTTACCATTGCTTTTGTTGATTAAATATGTTGATGATGGACTTATTTGGAGTATTTTGACATGAAACTTGTTATGTTTTCTTGCAATTTTTCATTGAAGTTTTTTATCGAACATTTGGTATGCATGATATTATCTTCTATTTAGGTATGTTTTCATTTAACATTGAGGTTGTTGTTTGAATATATTGATGATGGACTAATTTGGAGTATTATGGCATGAAACAAGTTATGTTTTTTTGTAAGTTTTCATTGAAGTTTTTTATCGAACACTTGGTATGCATCATATAAATTGGGAATGTGACATGATTTTGTCTAGAACAATGATCAAATAATCTTAATATCCCATGAATGTCAATGTTGAATGATGAAATCCCATGAATTTCAATGTTGAATGATGAAATCCCATGAATTTCAATGTTGAATGATGAAATTGCTTGAGATGTAATTAAGAATGAATTATGTATTATATGACTTTTGAACTTGTTGGCATGAATGTAATATTAATTCCATGTCATCTAGGTACGAACAATGGATCATAGTATGGATGTTGTCAATACTACCTTCGAATGGAGTCAACACTCCATAGAAGAACAACAAGAGGAGTACGAAAGAATTCTATCCACCATGTCGAATGCCTACGGAATACAGTTTGCTAATTGGGAGAATGAAAGTGAAAGGTGGTTTGAAGTCCAAATGAAAAAAAGGCGAGCCACTCGTTTCGCCGATGTAGAATGCATGAAGGAAATAAGCATATATGAGGATTTGAAAAAATTGTGCAAGAATATTGGGTGGAGTAAATTATTTGCCATGCATGAGAAGACGTATGAGCCCCTAGTCCTCGAATTCTTCTCACAACTTCAGGTAGGATACAATGAAACGGTGCCGGAATTCATGATATTTTATGTGGGAAACGAGTGCCACCATCTTTTGGCCGAAAAGCTCAATCAGATTTATGGATTTCCCAAGAAGAAGTACTCGAATCTACCCGATGACAGGTTCAATTTTCATGAGTTCAACGTAATGACTTTTTGGAAGGAAATAACAGAGCCTTTTCCAGATAAGCCATCGGTCTACAACCCTAGTAGATCGAAAGCATCGAGTATTCGAAGCCCGGTCATCCGATATTTTCAGAGGTTCATTTCCAGTACAATTTTGGCTAAACCTGAGCCTGGGGTGGTCACCTTGGATGAGCTGTTCATACTATGGTGCTTGGTGAAAGGTAAGAAGTTCAATGTAGCACCAATGCTCTTAAGACAGTTTGTCCGAACAAAAAATCAGGTAGCTAATCATATTAGAGGTTTGATCACTCCAATTGCTCGACACTACGGGGTGAACTTGGAAGGGATGGAAGAGACACCAGGCGAGACCCCTATAAACCTCGAATTGCTTTGTAACATGAAGATGTGCCTATTACATCCCGCACCAGAAAGTTGTATCTGATTTTATCAGATAAAAAGAGGTTTGCATTGCCCAATTCTCGCCTCACCAATGTTGCTGGAGGGAAGGTCCATAATATTTTACTGAATGGCTCGGTTCACATAGAAGCAATCGAGGAGAGTGAGAATGAATTGAAGAATGAGGAGAAACGGAGGAAAAGGAGGAGAAGAACTACGGATGCCCGAACAGAGCCTATGAACCTTGATATTGAACAACTACAGGAGGATGAAATGATGGGGGAAGCACAACTGTCCTCATACGATCAAGCCGGAACTTCACAGCAACCACACCATCCACCTCAGTATCAAGGAGGGTGGAACGATTGGTTGGATTGGAGAAACGCTTTGGATGCGTGTGTTGCCAACCTAGAAGAGTATGTGCATCGTCAAGCATACAATTCTCAAATTGCACTTGACATGCAAAGGCAACAATATGAGTGGCATGTGCAACAAGGCCATTTTCAAGAGAGTGAATACCCGGCTTATCAACCATTCAACCCATCCAACACACCGTACCGACCACCTCAGTGAGCACGTCCCAATCCAACACCGTACCGACTACTTTTTAAGAATGTATTGCTTTGATTTGAACCTCTTGACTTTGTTGTTTATTGATGATTTTGAGTAGTATAGAATTTGATTTGAAAATTTTCCTTATAAAACATAATGCTTGTTATTTGTTGGAAAATCAATTCATCAACACATTTGATCTTTTTAACAATTCCATGGACTTTTTACCAAACTCAATAAATTAATAAATTTGACTACCACACGAGAAAATAAAAATAAGAGAATGTACGAAAATGAGAGAACGAACGAAAAACCGAGAAGATGAAGAAATGAGAAAATCCACTCGACCAGCCGAGTGGAATTTGGACCGAGTGATTCGGCTGAGTGGGGAGGTTCACACATTCCATAAAATTTACCTTCGCACTCGGCTAACTGAGTTAAGTGGCCGACCGAGTGCCATGGCCGAGTTCATTCCTCGAACTCGGTTGGCCGAGTATTGTTGAGGCCGAGTGGCTGGGCCGAATTACAGGTACCACTCGGCCGGCCGAGTGGTGACTCGACCGAATGACACAACCGAATGGCTGCTTCTTCCTCTTTTTTGTGAATAAAAAAAAATTCAAAGTAGCTCATTGCATGGGCGACATTACAAAAAAAAAATTTAAGTTGTCGCCCTGGCAGGGGCAACTTCACTTATTTATTTAATATATTTATTATATACTATATTTTATTAATATTTTTTATTTAGCATATATTGTTAATTCTGCCTTATATTACTTCATACTTTCTGAACGAAATAAAAATAAATTAACTGTGGGAAAAATCACTTTTGCCTCATAATTATAGGGACTCCAGCAAAAAAGTAGAAAAAAATTCAACCTTTTCAATTTAGTCCCGTAACTTGATCAAGTTCTCACATTTGATCCCAAAATTGCTGGAAGTTAAAAACATAGTTAGAAAATTGCACATGTGTGTCATGTAACACCAAAATTTGGGTTGAAATTTGCTTCTCAATTATTCTTAGCGTCTTCTGCTACAAATGATGATTAGATGAATATATTATGGATTGTGTTGTCATTATATGCGTAATATAAATATTTTCAAATACATGCAAGCTGTAATATTATCATAAAATTGAAGATCTAAGCTAGGGTTTTTGTGTGTGTGTGTGTGTGGAAACAAAAGTATAATTATGATAATTTTAGGGCTGATACTAAATTATTGGAAACAATAAGCGTGACTAAAAAGGAAGATACCGAGGGTGCTTCACAAAATTTGCAGAAAATGTGGGGTCAGAAATATAAAGTTGATTTGATTTATTTCCAGGAAGTAGCTGGTGTGAAATTAATTTAAAAAATATAGAAAGCGTGGATCATTAATTAATAAATTAATTACTGCTTAGAATGTGAGTAGACACTTCCAGAAATATGGTCAGAGCTTGATTTTAATACATACCAAATTCTTATTTCAATTTAAAAGTTCAATATGAAAAATAAGCTTAACCCATAATATTCCAAGGACAACTGCCCAATGCTTAAAAGTTGTATGTGGATGAACATGATAATGTGATATTGAGTTAATTTTAATGGTGAAATTATGGTGCTTTTTGAATTTAATCATACTTTTTAAGTTGAGATGTATGATTCGATGTGTTGGAGTCTAAGTAGTCTTGCCCGACCTAGATGAATACACGATGGCGACAAATATAAGCAAAGGCAGAACTAATCTTACCATTCTCTAGAATAATTATATCTTACAGAAAATTTACATAAACAATAAATACCGTGCATATAAAAAATTAGCTCTTTAAATATGAAGCGACAAACTGATTGTTATTAAAAAAATAAACATAATTTTTAATATATCTCACACTTCTATTTTAGGAAAACCCAACAATACAAGCATAAAGGTTTACACCTTAAGAGGGCATCACAACATTCTACTATGTAAATGTTCAAATAAGACAGGTACCCCACTGTTATAATTATTAATGAATATTGAAATTGGATAAATAGGAAAAAGAATCTTGTCACCTAACATGTACATACGTATGGCTTACGACCAACTATGTATAATATATGCTGTTCAACTTCTATTTATTTGTTGTTGGACTCTAATTGGCGTGGACAATTGTTCTGGAGGCATGACATGATAAATTCTTGGTTTTTAATTCTTCGGATCGGACACTTTTTAATTATTTATTCTGATATCAATTCACACTTATTAGGTATAACAGTGATAATAAAATTATAAAAACTTGTATATTAGACATAAAAATTAGTGACGGATAATATACATTACAAGTAAATTATAAAATTAATCTTATAATAGGATATTTGTAATTTTAGTTTTGTTCAAATATAAATTTACAATTATGTCACATAACAATTTTAATTTTGCAAATTTAGTCCTAATTTTAGTAGAAATTATGAATTTTATCATAATTTGACATGTACCCCTCATGTGCTTTTTTTTTTTGTCAAACTTTTATGACGTTCCATTTAAATTTCCACACAACCCTAAAAAAACCACAAATAAAAGAAAATACCACATAAAATTTAAAGTAATTTAAAACAAAATAGTTGTCTTCTTAAATGAACTCGTAAGTAATAAAATATAAATGAGCTAGGATTTTTGATTACTTACGGGTTGTTCCTCTAAAGAAGACAACCATTTTTTTTAAAATTATTTTATATTTCTTTTGTTTATGTGACATTTTCTTTTATTGTGTGATATATATTTTTTTTGCAAGTTGTGTGGAAATTTAAAAGTCACGTTAAAAATTTTTTGCTGGAAAAGGCACGTGGCATATGTCAAATTCCGGCAAAATTCCTGATTTCTACCAAATTAGGGCTAAATTCGCGAAATTAAAATTGTTATGTGACATAATTGCGATTTTACATTTAAACATGACTTAAATTGCAAATGTCCTAAAGTTATGAAACTAATTTTGTAATTTGCTCTATACATCACCGTGACACCTCACCCTAATAAACCTTAACATAGTTTGCTTTTAACATGATTAAATATGTACATCTTTTTCTTTCTATAAACACCTGTAACAGATTTATGGGATATAGTTCACCTTAGAATAAAAAGCTCAATTATACCCATAAACAAAAATCCATAATAGATGCAAAGTATCCACCATAACCACACCAATATTTACATGTCAAAATCAAGTAACAATATTCAAGTCCGAACAGGACAACAAAATAGAACCCAAAAGCATAGTAAGCCATGGTTTAGCCCCAAAGGTCGTCATCCATGTACACCGATCCCCAAAAGCTTGTTGAAGCATGAACAACATACCTGGTAAGCTGCGAGCTTACACATCATCATCACGCTCACCTACAATGCACAAATTAGGTGAGCTAAATCTTAGTAAGCAGAAATCATACATGTACGATAAGTTAAACGTTTGTAGAAACGTTAAAAGAGATGTGAAATGTATACTAATGAAATCCTAATACATGTTTTAGAATCTTTTATCTTTATAGGGTCCGTGACCCACCTACAGTGCACCGGAAAGAGCTAACTCAATAAATAATCATAATCATAGAGTCTATCCATGTCTCACATGCTACCCGCCCGACAAATCGAGCATATCCATGTCTCACATGCCACTGACTCAATATATCATAGAGCCTATCCATATCTCACATGCCATCGGCCTGACGAATCAAGCATATCCATATCTCACATGCCACCGGCTCAACATATCGTAAAGCCTATCTATGTCTCACATGCTATCGGTCTGACGAATTAAGCCTATCTATGTCTCACATGCCACCGGCCTGACGAATCAAGCCTATCCATGTCTCACATGCCACCGACCCGACGAATCAAGCCTATCTATATCTCACATGCCATCGGCCCGACGAATCAAGCCTATCCATGTCTCACATACCACCGGCCTCGGTACACTAATAGTGGTCAGCATTATATTTTCTGTTTACTTTCATCATATAGTGCATGCAAAACAGACTATATACAACTTATGCATGCACATGCCAATGCTCGTGAATGTTATGTTTATACAATACCAAATCAATCCTTTACACCATGTAATTCATATCCATCAATATCAAGAAGCACAAGTCACAAATATCTCACAGCCAAATAATGCAAACAAGTACTATGTTTATGTATTGTAGGTGCAAATGAATTTCTACTTACCTCCGCGACCTTAACTCACATAAATCACTGAATTTCTCGATACACTATACAATTAGTCTGAAACAATAAAGAAAATACAATAATTCACATGATAATTTATTTTCTCCTTTATTGATAAAAAAACAATGTAAATATTAAATTTCCTAACTAATTTCAAGTAGGACTGGGTATACGTTTATTATCCTATAACTACTAGCATATAAATATAATAATAGCAGTACACTATAAATTCTACTGGGAATTTGGTTTAGTATGAAACATATTAGCAAATAATATTATATTGCTTACTTCTAATCTACTTAATATTAGCAAATAGTATTATATTACTTACTTCTAATCTACTTAACAAATAAAAACATTTCAAAGTTTCATACACACATGCTTTTGCTCTGTTCATTCGCTGCCTTGGTCTCTCTGTCTATTTTGTTTTTCTTTTTTTCTTTTATAAATAAACATATTGAAACCAATATAAACTCATGATCCTAATCAAGACAAATAAACAAGATGTGTATGCATCTTTATATTCTACAAATTTTCCTTCAACTATTAGTAATAAACTTGGTGTACTGTAAGCATAACACAAATAAAGATTATTTTAATAATATAAATGAAAGGTAAGATTTTACCTAGGTGCTGTTCTTCATTCTCCTATCGTCACCCATGGCTGAAGATGTAACAATATATTTATATATGTCTGTATCTTACTTCTCTCCTTCCTGCTTTTATTCTTCATAGCTTTTAGGATTAAATCTAAGCCTATCTAAATAACCGAATATATCTAACCAATAAGATAATTTGAATTGATTCTTCTTTTGTCTCTTTTATTTTTCTTACCTTTATTTGTAGTTGTTGTTGTTATTGTTCTTATCATTATTATTATTATTATTATTATTATTATTATTATTATTATTATTATTATTATTATTACTAACTAATTACGTGTGATCCTACTTTATTAATATTTGACACCTAATCGCTCCCTCGACATTTGATCTAAGGGGTTCCAACCTATAATATAAACCTACAAAAATCCTTAACTATATACCAAAAATAATCAAACACGAGCAACAAAATAAATAAAAATGCAATTTCAATAGAACGTAAAATTATAAAATGAATGTAATGCATGAACTATATTAGCAAGTGAATTCTAAGAGGCTTGGGGTATCACAATCACTAATTAACAACCAAACAGAAACATAATAATGAAGAAAAGTGATATATATATATATTTTTTACATAATAATGAAGAAAAGTGATATAATTTTTTTTTACATCATTAGCATCTGATTGGTGATAAATTAGCAAATGAATATTAAAAACTAACGTAATTCAACTCTTTTTCTGTAGGTAATATGATAATAATAGAGATAAAATTTGATCTTTAGATTTAGAGGTGAAAAAAGTTCATTTCTAAATTTTAGCATCCAACATTATAATGATGAGACAATGTTTCATCTCAAATGCATCGTTACTTTATTCTAGAAATAAAATATATCATATTATTAAAAACAAAATTTTCCATCTCTAATTTAATTTTTTCTTGTAATGTTAAAAGACTTTGTATTTTAAATTAATAACAGTATAAATTGATCTAAAAAAATAGTTAAGGGTGTTTAGTACTAAAATAAAGGTTATAGGGTAATTATCCCCAAACTCTGCCACACAAGTCCAAAAAGTGCTCACATTTCATTCCAAAATCGCAGAAAATTGAAAAAAATTAAATGTACAAATTAGTCCCTAAATTAATATTTTAAATTTAAATTAGACCATAAATAATTTTTTATATTTTTAATTTTTAATTTTAAAAATAGATCAAATAAACTCATTCACTTCTTCTTACTAAATAAAGAGGCTATTTCAAAAAATTAAAATAACAAAATAAATATAAACAATATTTAATAAATTATAAATATATTTAGATAAATAAATACAATAAAATAAATATTTAAAAATTAAAAAATAAAATGATAAAATCTAAATATTATTTAATAAATAATTAAATCACTAGACCTTAAATTATTTAAATAAAATATAAATTAAAATATCTTTGAAACATAAAAAAAATTCTCCAGATCTCAACCATTATTTTATATTTAATTTTTTAAATAATTTTTAAATATATAAGTTATTAATTTATTGATTTAATTAAATATATTTATGATTTAATTGTTGGTTTTTAGATTTGTCGAATATTTTTAAATTTATTACTTAGTTTTATATTAAGAAATAATTTATTTGTCATATATTTAAAATTTTAAGGGTCTCATTTGACTTTAAAATCTCAAGAGTCTAATTGAACAAATAAATAGTTTAGAGTTGAGAATTGATCGGAAAATTACACGTACCGTCATGCGATCAAATTTAGATCATTTTCGACAAATTTTGACAATTTTTTTTATTTATTTTTTTATTTATTTTTTTATCATTTACATTATCATGATACACACCTCGCATAAAATGATTGTTGAACATGAGAAAATGCAACATGTATGAGAATGATATCGTGGATATAAATCAAGTGCATCTATATCTAATCTACATTGCTTACTACTGAAACAAAACCCTAATTACTCTCAACTTTCACATTTAAAAGCGCAGAACCATTTTTCTTTGAAGGCACACCAGATTCCTGAGTCCGACGTTTCCTCTTAGTCACCCTGGTTGGCTCCGAAACACCCGACCCGATAAGGTGGGGGAAATTAACCCGAGCCCGTGACCCGCGCAGCTCGAAAGCGGCTCGGTCATAAGCCAGAGCCGCTTCCTCCGGCGTCGCATACGTCCCCAGCCACATTCTCGACCCTTTCTTTTCAGGATGCCTTATTTCCGCTGCAAACTTCCCCCAGGGCCGCCGCCTCACCCCTTTGTACCGCTTCCACCCCACCGGCGTTGCTTCCACTTTCTCCGGTGGTGCTTCCGCCACTCCAGCTATACTATCAGTATTACCACACAGCAACTCCTCCACCATTTGTGACGAGTAGTCATCGTTAACTGCTTGGGCTGTATTACACCAGAAATCAAATGGGTGATTGGAATCAAAGAGAAGATAGTTTTGTACGGATTGGAGCCAATCCAGATCGGAGATAGTATGAGCTTCCATTATTTCTTAATACAGAAAATAATATATATGTATAAGAAAAGGATTCACACTGCTTCTGGTTCTGATATAACTGTGGATTCTTCTATGAGTGCTTGCAGCAATGGTCAATACTTCTCCTATATATATAGACTGTAGTGAGCATATGAGAGAGAAAACCCTAAATTAGTTTCAAGCGATTTCTCTGAAGATTCCCGTTTTCCCAAGTTGAAGAAATAGAGAATACTTTAATGTAATATTTTTAATCACGTGGAACTCCACGCTTTTAAATAATCCCACCTGCCACTATATTGTCTACTTATTATAGTATATATTAATTATTAAATACTAAAAAAGTCAGGAAAAAATTATTTATTTTATCTGGGCCAATGACCCATTAGAATTTCATCGAAATTACACGTCATTTACACGTGGCTAGTGATTAATAAATTTAATAAAATATAAAATTAAATCCCAATATATATTATGGACATAGCATAGATTATTGTGTGACGGAGGAATTAATATAGTGATTAGGAGTCAATAGTGGTGGTACGGAGTCTCTTTCCAGGAAATAGTGTATAATGTTAACTTTATTTCTCTTTATATTATAATATAATATTTTTTCGTAAGAAAAAAGATAAATAATTTTAGAAAGTCATGTTTACACCTCAGAAATGCGGAGACTAGTCAATTTATTTTAGAAGTTACGACTTCAAAATATTAATTAATTATGTGTAGTATTATCTTTATTTATTCATGAGAATAAAACACTAATATAAATAATCCAATTAAGATTTGATATTACTTAAAGGGACACGTGGATGGGGCCTCATTTATATTACATAAAAATTAAATTAAAGTACCTAAATTTGACATTTTTTTAGATATTAATAGCAAGCTAACAACTTTCCAAAGTGTATAACACAACTCAGAAAAAAAGAAAGATTTCAATTCCCAGACAAATGGAATCTTGAATTCAACAACCAAAACATTATGAATTATATATTAATAATAATTCTACAATAATGCACTTGTTAAAAAAAATTGAGCTTTTTAATAGCTAGGCGTTTCATTTAGCAAAAATAAATTGATGTTTCGAAGATAAATAACCAAAAAAAAAAAAAAAAAAAGTTAGGGAGAAAAATGAAAGTGAGTATATAATTAAATGATCAAATACAAAAAAAAAAAAAAAGGTTATGAAAATGAAAATAAGAGTAAAAATGTTTAGCACTTACATAGTGTTTTTTTTTTTTTGGCCCACTGCGTATGTAAAAAAAATATATGTGTAGAGTTTTAGTTGTAGTGTTGGCTGGACTCGAGATAATATGAACAAATCAGATAAAAAAGTCTAGACAAGAGTTAAACTCTTTCTCCAAAAGATAAAATTTCCACATGTTCATTGGTCACGCTCTCCGATAATTGTGCTTAAGACATGACAACTTTAAATTTAACGATCGAAACACAACGATACCAAGTTAACAACATGATGTTTGGCACTTTCTTTATATTAGAGAGGAGAATACTACAAATGTTAGAAGAATACAAGTTGTAGTTCGAGTGAATGAAATAAAAGATTTTGAGGTCTATTTATAATAGTTGAAGAGTTATGAAATCCTTTCATGATTCTATAATACTGTTTGGACTCAATCGGTGCGGCATGCACGCTTTCGCTCTCATGAACCCATTTGGCGCCAACCGTCCGAATCATGATGGTTCAGTGCACATGCACCCCTTTGTGCATAAGTCGCCGCCTTTGCCATGTTCTAGGACCCAAGTACTTGATTCTGGGTCCATGCATCGCTACCCATTTCTTGACCGACGTGCTCAAATTATCTGTGTGTAAGTTATCGAATCATGATTTAATTTGTCAAAACTTTTGCACTTCTTAAGACGATGCGCACGTACAAAATGTAAAGTGTTAATAACTCAAAAAATTAATTGCACCCATACATTTTTTACAATAGAGGAAGTCACCTACCGAATCTCCTAACATGAATTGGTAAGGATCGTTACATTATTGTTCCAATAAAACTTTACGTATTTTATTTGCGACTATTGAATCAGGTTAAGATTCAACTGTAATGAATATTTCGCAAAAAAATCTGCACTAGAAAAAAAAAATTAAAAAAAAATCCAATTTCTCAAATACTTTTTGTACAAGAAAAAATCTCATATTAGACCGCAGCCATTTTCATTTTCTTTGAATGGGCATCTGTTGGTGAAAATGGAGGGAGAACACATTGGTTGCTGAGAGAAATACGGCGACGGCGCTTAGTCACCCTCGTCGGCTCCGAAACACCCGTCCCAATAAGGTGAGGGAAATTAACCTTAGCCCGTGAGCCGTTCAGCTTAAACGCCGCTCTGTCGTAAGCCACAGCCGCCTCCTCCGGCGTCTGATACGTCCCCAGCCACAGCCTGGAACCTTTCTTGTCGGGGTTCCTCATCTCCGCTGCAAACTTCCCCCACGGCCGCCGCCTCACGCCTCGGTACCTCTTCCACTCCACCGGCGGCGCGTCAGCACACTTCGCCCCTACGTCTGAATCACCATCATGACACAGTAACTCCTCGACCATTTGCAACGAGTAATCGTCTTCGTTGCTAACTGGGGTCGATGAATCGAGTGTGAAATCGGAGTCGTTGAGAAGAAAGTTTTGGATGGCTTGGAGCCCGGCTGGACTAAATTCTGATACATGTTGAGCTTCCATTTTTACTATATATGTAAATCGAAATAAGAAAAAAAAGAAGAAGTAATTATTCAAACAATTTTGCAGAAAGAATAAGGTCAGATTATTCTAGTTTTTTGGGTGTTTATGCAATCCCAGATCTTTCCTATGTATTTATAGGGATAATTAACAACTTGTTAAGTGATTTCTGTGAAAGTTCTTTTTTTTTTTTTTTTTTTAAGTTGGAGAATTAATTATATTTACTTTAATCAATTTTGACCACGTTTAATGGTGTTTTGTTGTTTTTTTATTGGAGACCGTACTGTCACGGACTTGTTCTCTTAACAAAGAACCGTGCGGCCTTAGCTTGGATCCACCCCTCGCGGTAGCTAAGTCAGCCTCGCTCGACAAGAAAATATGTGCCTAAAGTGTTGGCAAGAAAGAAAACAAGTGAGAGGAATACTCAAACTCTCTTGGAGAATGTTTTGATAGAAAACTTGATTCTTGGATTCCAAAACTTGATGATTACAAATGAAGGGAATGACCCCTATTTATACTACTCCACCTCCTCAATGGACGGTGGTGATCGACTAGATCCTACGGTAGAGATCAAGTCTCTAGAATACTCTACAACTTACTATACATATACACATTCTCTAGAATATTCCCAAACCCTAATATTCTAGAGAGTTCCATGTACAAAGGGGTTAGAAGTTTGGGCCAAGCCCGTGGACTCGATGATTGGGCTTGGTAATGCATGGACCTTGACTTGGGCTCAAAGATTGGGCTTGGTAAGGCATGAACCTCCCAAGTCTAAGTGCAAAAGTGGCCCAAGAGGCCCAATTTCGTGACATTCTCCCCCACCTATTCCGGCGGCGCCCTCGTCGCCTCGTATTGTTGAAGTTGTTCCTTGAACTGCCACAAGTCATCTTCGGGTTCCCATGTTGCCTCAGACTCTGGCAGTCCCTTCCACTTGATGAAGTATTCGGTGCGGGGTGGAACGCCTCTCCTTCGAACAACTCTCTTCGATAACACCTCTTGAATCTCTTTATCGAAAGACTTGGTCACCACGGGAGGTGCTCGTTGAGAATGTCCTCGGTTTTGGTCTTCCATGTCTCCATGGTACGGCTTCAACATACTCACATGGAAGACCGGGTGAATTTTTAAAGTGCTAGGTAGGTCAACACGATAAGATACCTTGCCTACCTTAGCACTGATGGGAAAGGGACCTTCGTACTTTCGGACCAATCCTTTGTGTAAACTTCGTAGAGCTTTAAACTGTTGTGGCAAGAGTTTCACAAGGACTTGGTCTCCAATGTTGAACTCCCGGGGTCGCCTCTTCTCATCTGCCCACTTCTTCATACGCTTGCGGGCCTTCTCTAAGCAGGCTCGGGCGATGTCGGCTTCTTCTTCCCACGACTTCGCCATCTTGGTTGCCCCCGGACTTTTCCCATCAGTAAGGGGTGTAGCCAAGGTGTGGGGAGTCAAGGGTTGCTGCCCCGTGGCTAGCTCGAACGGACTCCTTCCTGTGGCTTCACTCCTTTGCAAGTTGTACGAGAATTGAGCAACATCAAGTAACTTAGCCCAATCTCGTTGGTTGGCGCTCACAAAGTGCCGTAGATAGCACTCCAACAAGGCATTGGCCCGCTCGGTCTGCCCATCCGTCTGCGGGTGAAAACTTGTGGAGAAGTTGAGCTCGGTGCCAAGGAGTTTAAACAACTCCGTCCATAACCGTCCCGTAAAGCGAGGATCTCGATCACTCACGATGTTCTTCGGAAGTCCCCAATACTTCACAACATGCTTGAAGAACCCTCTTGCTGCCTCCTCAGCTGTGCAATCTTTGGTACACGGGATGAAAGTACCATACTTTGAGAATCGATCTATCACCACCATGATAGATCCATGGCCTTCGGACTTTGGCAGGGCACTAATGAAGTCCAAGCTAATGGAATGCCATGGCCTTTCGGGAATGGGCAGTGGCTCGAGCAATCCTGCGGGGTGCTTATTCTCCACCTTGTCCTGTTGGCACACAAGACAAGTCTTCACATAAACCTCGACGCTGTCCTTCATTTGGGGCCAAAAGTAGGTTGTCTCTAAGAGTGCCCTCGTCCGCTTCTGGCCTGGATGTCCCGCCCACTTGGTGTCATGGCATTCTTTGATGAGATCCCGCCTTAAGTTGTCCCATTTTGGAACAAACAGTCGCCGTCCCTTGGTGTAGAGTAGGCCGTCCTCTACCCAAAAGCGTTGCGTCTTGGCCCCCTCGGCCAATTTCTTAAGCTCCCTAGCCATTGGGTCATGCTCAAGTCCCTCCTTGATGCGATCAATGATGTTCCCTTTAGCTAGGCTGATGGCTGCAAGCTCCGCTTTTCGGCTAAGGGCATCGGCTACCACGTTGGCTTTTCCCGGCTTATACTCCAACGTGTAATCAAATTCAGCGAGGAAATCTTGCCACCGGGCTTGCTTGGGTGAGAGCTTCTTTTGAGTCTGGAAGTAGCTCGTGGCAACATTGTCCGTCTTGATGTTGAAATGTGCCCCCAACAAATAGTGTCGCCACACTCGCAAGCAATGGATCACGGCTGTCATCTCCTTCTCTTGCACCGTATACCGCCTCTCGGTATCATTGAGTTTTCGGCTTTCAAATGCTATCGGATGTCCCTCCTGCATGAGCACCCCTCCAATAGCAAAGTCGGATGCATCGGTGTGTACCTCGAACACCTTGGTGAAGTCAGGCAGGGCCAAGACAGGTTCTTGGCTTACAGTGGCCTTCAACTCCTTAAAGGCTTCTTCACATTTCTCGGACCACTCCCATGTCTTCCCCTTCTTGAGTAGATCCGTCAAGGGAGCTGCTCGGGCCGAGTATCCTTGTATGAACCGCCGGTAATAATTGACAAGACCAAGGAAAGATCTCAGTTCGGTTACCTTGGTCGGAGCCTCCCACTCCATTATGGCTTGTACTTTGGGCTCGTCCATCTTTATTCTCCCATGGCCGATGATATGTCCGAGAAATTGCACTTCTTGGGTGGCGAATGTGCATTTCTCCTTCTTCACATAGAGCTCATTCTCCCTCAACACTTGGAAGATGGTTCGTAGGTGGTTGACATGTTCCTCCAATGAATTGCTATAGACGACAATGTCGTCCAGATAGACCACTACGAATTGATCCAAGTATGGGTGGAAGATCTTGTTCATCAGGGTGCAGAAGGTTGCAGGAGCATTGGTCAGTCCGAAGGGCATGACTAACCACTCGAATGATCCGTATCGTGTGATGCATGTTGTCTTTAGCTCATCCCCTTCTGCTATTCGGACTTGGTAGTAGCCTTTTTGTAGGTCCATCTTGGTGTACACCTTGGCTCCTCCAAGTCTATCGAACAAGTCGGCAATCAATGGGATAGGATAACGGTTTTTTATCGTTACCTTATTTAGGGCTCGGTAGTCCACGCACATCCTCAATGATCCATCGTGCTTCTTTTGGAACAACACCGGAGCGCCATATGGTGCCTTCGAAGGTCGGATCTTCCCTGTATCTAATAACTCTTTCAGTTGCCTTCGAAGTTCCTCTAATTCGGGCGGAGCCATTCGGTAGGGTGCCATGGAGGGTGGTTTGGTTCCCGGCTCTAACTCAATCTTGTGGTCCACCTCCCGCCTTGGTGGAAGTTGGTTAGGTAGTGAAGCCGGCATGATGTCCTTGTTCTCCTCAAGGACTCTTTGGACGATAGATGGTACCTCCTCCATCTTCTCGGTAGCTTGGTGCTCCTCTTTCACCACGGCCAAATATGTTGGTTCTCCTCGTTTCACCCCCTTGGTGATTTGAATGGCCGATAGTTGCTTGCTTTCTCGAGTTTGGCCGTCAAGTAACTCGATGGTAGGAATCAAGCAAGGTGCTCCTTTTCCAAGGATACACACGGTACTGAATGAAGGCATGGGAATGGCAGTTACCTGTCGTAAAAATTCCATGCCAAGCACGACTTTGAAGTCGTCCATAGGTGCCACTGAAAGATTCACTTGGCCCTTCCAAGTGCCCAATTGTAGTTCCACGCCTCGGGCTACTCCATTGAGTGGTTGAGCTTTGGCGTTCACCGTCTTGAGCCAACCCTCGCCTCTTGTCCATCGAAGCTTTAACCTCTTAGCTTCATCTTCCGTCACGAAATTATGTGTGGCTCCCGTGTCTACCAATGCTTTGGTCGGCACACCATTGATGAGTGCTTCCACGTACATTAGCCCCTTACTAGATGTCGTGGGCATTGGCTTGGCTTTTAGGGCGTTGAGGATTTGGAGTGAACCCATGTGACTCGACTCCTCTTCCATGCATGTCCCCGACTCTTGTCTCTCCACCATAGCGGACAAGGACCCAAGTTTTGGACAATTCTTCATGGCATGGGGTCCCTTGCATACGAAGCATCCATCTTTGGGGATGAAGGCCTTCTTCCTCTCCTCATAGTTGGATCGGGTTGGTTGCTTATCCCTTCCTCCGAAGTTGGGCCTTCGGTTGTCTTTGCCCCGATCGTCTCTATCTTTCCCGTCCCGTCTTTCTCCCCCACCTTTGGTGTGATACTTCTCTTTCTTTTGGGGAACATCGGGGCGTGAATGTGGTTGGAAGTCGGCTATGGATTCGACGACGGCAATGGCTTCATCTACAGTTTTGACACCCCTTCGATGAATCTCTTGCTTGGCCCAACTTTGCAACCCATCGATGAAGTAGAACAGGAGATCATCGTCTGTTAGGCCGGGGATTTGAAGCATAAGGGTTGTGAACTCTTTCACATACTCTCGGATGGTACCCTTTTGTTTCAATTCCCTTAACTTTCTCCGAGCTTCATAGACCACATTCTCGGGATAGAAGTGGCGCTTGAGTTCCCTCTTGAAATCATCCCAAGTGTCAATCCGGCATGAACCACGTTCCATGTCGGCATGCTTTCGGCGCCACCATAGCATAGCAGTATCGGAAAGGTAAAGAGAAGCGGTCCTTACCTTAACTGCCTCATCCGTGAGGTTGAGTCCCTCAAAGTATTGCTCCATCCGCCATAGGTAGTTCTCAACTTCCTTGGCGTCCCTTGCTCCATTGAACCCAGTTGGCTTGGGACATTCCACCCTTGGTGGAACAACAGTCATGCTAGCCTCCCCTCTAGCTGCGGCCCTCTTGCACAAAGCCAAGTCCTCCCGCATCCCCTCAATGCTGGTTCGTAGGGCTTGGATGACATCCTCGATGTTGGCAAAGCGAGCCTCGACATCATTGTTAGTTGCTTCCACGTCCCCCTTGAACGTGTCAAGTTCTTCCAAGACATGATCCTCCAAGGTCTTGAAATCATATTGGACCTTCTCAAGTTTTTCCCCAAGTTCGGCAGCAACAGGCTCCCACGAAGGACCCTCACGAGCCTTGCTTTGATCACGCCTCTTCTTGGGTTGGACTTGAACGGTCTCACGGCCTCGTTCCTCGGCTACGTTGGATTCGATACCCGCCATCACTTTTCTTGTGCACAACTCTTAACCCAAACCGGGCTCTGATACCACCTGTCACGGACTTGTTCTCTTAACAAAGAACCGTGCGGCCTTAGCTTGGATCCACCCCTCGCGGTAGCTAAGTCAGCCTCGCTCGACAAGAAAATATGTGCCTAAAGTGTTGGCAAGAAAGAAAACAAGTGAGAGGAATACTCAAACTCTCTTGGAGAATGTTTTGATAGAAAACTTGATTCTTGGATTCCAAAACTTGATGATTACAAATGAAGGGAATGACCCCTATTTATACTACTCCACCTCCTCAATGGACGGTGGTGATCGACTAGATCCTACGGTAGAGATCAAGTCTCTAGAATACTCTACAACTTACTATACATATACACATTCTCTAGAATATTCCCAAACCCTAATATTCTAGAGAGTTCCATGTACAAAGGGGTTAGAAGTTTGGGCCAAGCCCGTGGACTCGATGATTGGGCTTGGTAATGCATGGACCTTGACTTGGGCTCAAAGATTGGGCTTGGTAAGGCATGAACCTCCCAAGTCTAAGTGCAAAAGTGGCCCAAGAGGCCCAATTTCGTGACAGTACCCTTTAATCATTGGGTTTAAATACTTTTTTTTAAAGCTCCAATAATACATGTTATATACTTATTATTAATTTTATTCTATATACATGACGTTTTTGTTAACTCGAAAATATCTATTTTTTTTTATAGAGAATGAACTTTTATAAATAAAAACTTCTATATCCAATTTTTAATACATAAAAAGCTCTTATATTATGGCACAATTTTCATTTGATATAAAGTAAATAATATCTAGTACATGATATTCGTATGATATATATAGTAACATTTATATAATTTAAATGATTCTTACTAAAAAAATATATATATTTTGTACACATTAGATTATCATAGATCGTGTACATGCACATGATTATAAATCTTGTTTATAATTTTTTAAAGGTATTAATCAATTCTGTGCACGCAATATTTGACTCACACACATACTACAAACATTACACACACTATATATATCAAACACTCACATATTATACATACGACACATACGTCATACATATTGCATGCACACACACGATACACTTCATACAAAACAACAATAAATAATTCAAATTCACTCAAGTTTAAACCTCCAAACAACAAAATTGAAATCGATGGCTTTACAATTCCACATAATTTAAATCAGTTCATTAGAAATTACTTTCCTCAAGCCAAATCCAATCTAAAGCAATTTTTTGGATTTGCTATAATATGTTTAATATGTTTGAAATATTTTCATATTTTATTTCTTGAAAATAATTTAAAGTTTGCCCAAAGATATTCAAGTTTCTTATAGATTTTTTTTTTTGGAAATATTTTTGCACATTTTTAAATAATATTTTTATTTCTCAAAATATTTTTCCTCTCCAATTTTTATACTTATATATCATAAAAGTTTTAGTTGAATTGCATATTAGCTTATATTATATAATTGGATAGCTTTTGAGTGGCACATAAGGACCATTGTGCTCGGTGGGTTGGATTATTTTATTGTATGGATCTCAATCCGCGTATTTTATATATATATATAAAGTTTTATTATAAGATTAATAAATATGATATACATATAACGTAAATTGATTCTTGGACGTGAAAAAAAATGAAACATATATAATAATATTCATAACCTAGATATCTCTTACCAATGAACAAAACCCTAATTACTCAAATCGTTTCAAAATTCACATTAAAAAGGGCATAACACAATTTTTCTTCGGAGGGACACTGAATTCTGTAATTGCTAACTGGTTGTGGGTCCGATGTTTCCTCTTAGCCACCCTGATTGGCTCCGAAACCTCCAACCCAATAAGGTGGGGGAAATTGACCCGAGCCCTAGAGCCGCGCAGCTCAAAAGCGGCTCGGTCATAAGCCAGAGCCGCCTCCTCCGGCGTCGCATACGTCCCAAGCCACATTCTCGACCCTTTCTTTTCGGGATGTCTTATCTCGGCCGCAAACTTCCCCCAGGGCCGCCGCCTCACCCCTTTGTACCGCTTCCACTCCACCGGCGGCGCTTCCACTTTCTCCGGTGGTGCTTCAGCCACTCCATCGGTATCAGTATTACCGCATAGCAATTCTTCCACCATTTGTAACGAGTAGTCATCGTTAACTACTTGAGCTGTATTGCTCCGGAAATCAAGTGGGGCATCGGAATCACAGAGAAGATAGTTTTGTACGGATTGGAGCCAATCAAGATCGGATGTAGTGTGAGCTTCCATTATTTCTTAATACAGAAAATAATATATATATATATATGTATATATACGTACTGCTTCTGAGTATAAGTGGATTCTTTTGCGAGTGGTTGTCGCAACATTTAAAACTTCTCCAATATATAGACTGGAGAGTAGATGAGAGAGAAAGCCCAACAAATGTTCAGTAGTTTGAAGTGATTTCTGTGAAGATTCCAGTTTACAGAGTTGAAGAATGAGAAATATATACTTTAATCTAATTTGAATCACGTGCAGCAGGTTTCTTTTTATTTATAATTAATGACCACCTGAGCGGCATTTTGTCTAATTTTTTAGTAAGATGTTGGGACTCGGGAAAACATTATTTATTTTATTTTTATTTTATGGAGTCCATTGACCGACCTGAATTTTTGTCAATTGAAGGGTACATAGTTACTATTGAGAATGTTATATTTTAAAAAAAAAGTTTATTATTTTCGTTAAAATTTGTTAAATACATAATTATTGAATATATAAATACTTGTTCATGATAAAAATAGGTGATCGTTCAGGCCGCATGATCTGAGTTGAATCAAGCTTTCGGACTAATTTTTAAAATCAGGCTGGCATGAGGCTAGATCAAAAAATCATTTAGTCGCAAAAATTTATATCCGACTACTTCCAACAACACAAGAATATATTATAAATTTATATCCGACTACTTCCAACAACACAAGAATATATTATAACTTCTCGAATCGATTTATACCTTGCCAGCCTAGTATGTATTAAAATAGATCAAATAAACTTAATTTTATTTTAAATTTTAAAATATATAATTCAATCCACCTTAAATATTAAATTAATTAAAAATGAAAAGAAATGTTGTCAATTGATACAAATCAATTTGACCAGTCTCTTCCAGGAAATAAAGTATTTTCATGTTTACACACAGCCACAGGTACATATAATAATCGATAATTATTAAAACTTGAGATTTTTTTTTATATTAAAAAGTATGTATAGTATTATCTTTATTTATTATTGTATTAAATAATCCATAAATAAGTGTCTTAGTTTCTGAATTATGCGATAGAAAAGTTAATTATTATATTTAAAGTTATAAATATAATTTGAATATATTATTATTAAATACAATGACATATATACAAAATGGATAAGTTTCATTCTCGTTCAAAATATACACCACAGCCACAGCTTTGAAAAAATTAATTAAAATTTGGGGACAACTGGAATCTTGATTCCAACAACCAAATTATATTAGTGTTATAGATTAATAAATAATTCTACAATAATGTACTAATTTAAAACATGCTTGATTGAACTCAGGAATATATAATTTAGGTATATTTGTACGGATTTAAATATATGTGACACATTTGGATAAGAACATTCAAAATATGTACAAAATAAAAACGGTATGAAATATAATGATTGAAAATTTGTTGGAATTTGTTGAGTTATAATTTGATGATCGGATGATTGGATGATCGATGATTGGTGTGTTGTAAATTGTGTGATGATTATATTTTTGTAGTATTATTGGTTAACTTTTTGTTTTTTAAAATGCAATTACATTGTGCACGTTAATTTTAATTTCATAAAATTTTATTAAAGCAGTAAATATCGAAATAATTTTTAAAATTTATTATCAATAAACACTATTTTTATTTTAAAATTATATTAATTAAAAAATATTTTAATTTTTATAAGTATTAAATAAAAATCTTGTTAAATATATAGAAATTAATAAAGCTTTCCATTTCTTTGTAAAAATTAATTAAACAAAGCATAAAAAAAAAAAAGACAATTTTGTGAATTCCATTTAGATAAAAAGAGAAAAGTGAACATTAAAAAAATCATTATAGACAATTAGTTTAGAAAAGAATTCTGAAATGAAACATATCAGTTCGTCCCTATATATTGTATTAATAAAATAAATTTCACTTAATAAATTTTAAAATATAAATTACAATTAGATCTATTTACACAATAACCCTCATATATTTTGAAATTATAAATAGCATTTACGAAAACACCCTTTATAGTTTTCTATTTTCTAGCAAGTACCTCTTCCATAGTTGCAAGTTGTGAAATAAAAGCTACACGTCAAAGGAGTTTTTTGTAATTACCAATTTTATTTTATGTAAATATATAACTCAAACTTAAGGTATATTTTTAATTATATTCAACATCTTGATAAATTGAAATAATTGAAGCGGTAATAATTGAATTTGTATGTTTAGATCAAATTGAATATCAACTTTTGAACGAATAATAAAAAATAAAAAAAAACACTCATTATAATTAATTGATGCCAAAAACCTTCATGGTAGTTTATTTGCTATAGGTCCTATAATTTGTTAATAGTCTTGTAATTAATTGCTTCAAATTTATTTTTTTAATTAAAATTTAAAATTATCATAGTATAATTGCACATGCACTCTCATTTTACTAGCATAGTTAATAACGTGGTAATATCATAACAAATAAGATGACATCAAACCTATATTATAATTATTGATGCAAAAATCAGGTTAGGCATCGGTGCTTCAATACGATTTTCATATAATTAGTTTGCAATTTTGTGTTTTTCAGTAGAGGCTGTCTAGGCCGTCTAGGTGCCGCCTAGTCGGGCTAAGAGTTGCCTAGGCGGTAAAACATTTTTTTAAAACTAAATTAATAGCTAAAAAAATAATATATTTTGGTGTCTTTATTTTTTGCTTCAAACTTTAGATGAACTTAACTATGTGTAACTTTACTTAAATGTCTATAAACTTTATAGTTGGAATTTGGAAGTTGAAACTCGTAAGTTGTAACTTGTGTTACTTAAATTTTGTTGCCATATGAATTTTTTTTGTGAGATTAATAATTATGTCATCTCATATTTTATATTGAAATTTGAATTGAAAATAAAAATAAAAATTATGTCATATTATCAATTTATCATATATTAGCTTTATGGGGTTGAATTTTTTATTTTAAATTAAATTAATGGATCAGCCATGTCGGAATCAAACCACACCGGAATGGATGGACAATCTCCTACTATTGTTCACACCGGGAGTGCAGGCCGCATTTCTCTAATCTTATTAATATGAAAAATGGCGGCCTAGACGCTAGTTGGTCGGAACCTCTGCAGCATTATAACTGATCTTGAGAGTTATGTATTAATTAAAAATAAAAATTCTCAATTTATCCAGATTATGTGCGCTGCACATTGTTAAATTTAAAAGGACTTAATACGGTTTCATACATTAAAGCGTACCTAGTATACGAAAAATATACTAACGTACACCTTTTTTAGGTTCCATTGGACGAATTTTGCAATTTCATGAGTAAAAAAAGCTTCTGCAGGAAAGGAAATCATCCTGATATCTCAAATAATTTTTGTTGTAGAGATCTCATTTCCATTAGGCTGCAGACATTTTCACTTTCTTTGAATCGAAATCTTTTTGCGTAAATGAAAGAGAAAACAATGGTTGTTGATCCAGAGAAATATCACGGCGGCGCTTAGCCACACTCGTCGGCTCCGACCCAATAAGGTGGGGGAAATTAACCTTAGCCCGTGAGCCGTGCAGCTTAAACGCCGCTCTGTCGTAAGCCATAGCCGCCTCCTCCGGCGTCTCATACGTCCCCAGCCACAGCCTGGCCCCTTTCTTGTCGGGGTTCCTCATCTCCGCCGCAAACTTCCCCCACGGCCGCCGCCTCACGCCTCTGTACCTCCTCCACTCCACCGGCGGCGCGTCAGCACACTTCGCCCCTACGTCTGAGTCACTACCATCACATAGTAACTCCTCGACCATTTGCAACGAGCAATCGTCGTCGTTGCTTACAGGGGTCGATGAATCGAGGGTAAAATCGGAGTCGTTGAGAAGAAAGTTTTGGACGGCTTGGAGCCAAGCCAGATCAAGTGCTGATAAATTTTGTGCTTCCATTTTTAGTAATCGAAATATAGGAAAAAAAAAAAGTAAAATATTCAAACAATTTGCAGAAATTATGGCTTCAGATTCTGGCTTTCTGGTGCCTCATCTATTGTATATATTTATAGGGACACTTACCAAGTTATGAAGTGATTTCTGTGAAAGTTCACTTTTTTGGAAAGTTGGAGAATGGAGAATTATATTTTAATCAATTTTGATCACGTTTAATGTCGTACTGCTGTTTTATATAATTAAAGATTTATTTATTTATTTTTTATTTTTTATTTTTTTGCGAGGAAAGCATGATTGTGTACAATATAATTAAAATTTTGAGTGAATTACTAGTGGTTAGCCAATTAATAAATTATGGAATGGGACAGTATGAGTATAGTGTGTCAGTGGTGACGGTCACTAGCAAATATTAATGCGTTCATTGAGTGATGTGTTAAAAAATTTACAAAAATATATTTATTGCTATTCAGAATTTAGAGGTCTAATATAAACACACGAGTGATAGATACATTAACATATGTTTACCATATATAAATAAAAAGAATATAATTTATGTGCGAAACTCATTTCAAAACTTTAATACCTCATGAAACCTGCAAAAATTCAAAACAAAATGAATTATAAATATTGCAGTTGAAATAATAAAAATATATCCCACAAAATTAGTTAAAAAAATTCTCATTAATAATCTGAATTTTTGAAATAGCTATTTAATTTCCTTAATATATAGAATCTCAAGCTTTCTATGTGACAATCTGCAAATGGAAACTTCTTATTTATATGGCATGGGATGGGAGATTAAAAAAAGATAATTAAAATTTTAAATTACTCATAAATAAATCTTTAAAAAATTGGAATATATATTTTTAAAAGTTTTTTGTTTTTTGTTTTAACAATTCAAATGCTTGTTACGTCATGTGTTTTATCTAGTGTTTCATTATCTTTTAATAAATGATTGAGTGTTAAGATTTAAGTGCCAAAAAATATTTTATCCTATAAATTATAAAAAAAAAAAAAAAAAAAAATTGCAAAAGACTCCTACACGGCCTTTTTTATTTATTTATTTAAATTTTACAATTTTGACATTAGTTCATCTTCTTAAAATTTTTAATTTTGTTATTTCTTAGTTGGAATTCTCATTTTTTAGATTAGTAAATAATTTGGACGAGACATCATGGCAGACACCATGAAATCAAACAATTATTATAATTGATCATGGAAATCACATATTTATAAAAAATAAAAAAATAATAAAAAAAGAAAGAGAGAGAGATTTTTTTTTTTTAATTTGACTTAGTTAAATGTGTACACATGCAATTATTTAACAAGTATTTTAAATTTTAATTAAATAAATGATAAAATTCAAGTAAGTAAAAATATATATGTAACAAAATTATAAAAATAAATTAATAAATGATGATTTTAAAATTGGTAATAAATTACATGACGAATTTTACAATTTCATCGACCTAAAAACATCTGCAAGGAAAGAAGATCCTTCGGATATCTCAAATATTTTTTGTTAAAGAAAATATCTCATATATACATACATACATATATATATATATATATATATATTAATTGGCACGCAGCCATTTTCATTTTCTTTGAATCGAAATTTGTTTGTGTAAATGAAAGTGAAAACAATGGTTGCTGATCCAGAGAAATATCGAAACGGCGCTTAGCCACAGTCGCCGGCTCCGAAGCAGCCGACCCGATAAGGTGCGGGAAATTAGCCTTAGCCCGTGAACAGTGCAGCTTAAACGCCGCTCTGTCGTAAGCCACAGCCGCCTCCTCCGGCGTCCCATACGTCCCCAGCCACAGCTTGGCCCCTTTCTTGTCGGGGTTCCTCATCTCCGCCGCAAACTTCCCCCACGGCCGCCGCCTCACGCCTCGGTACCTCTTCCACTCCACTGGCGGCGCGTCAACACACTTCGCCCCTACGTCTGAGTCACTATCAGCACACAGTAACTCCTCAACCATTTGCATCGAGTAATCGTCGTCATTGCCAACTGGGGTCGATGAATCGAGTGTAAAATCTGAGTCGTTGAGAAGAATGTTTTGGACGGCTTGGAGCCAAGCCCGATCAAGTTCTGATAAAGTTGTGCTTCCCTTTTTACAAATCGAAAAATAGGAAAAAATAGTAACTATTCTAACAGATTCCAGAAACAATACATTCAGATTCTTGGTTTCTGGATGTTAATTAAATGCCTGATTCTGTTGTGTGTGTGTATATATATATATATAGGGACAATTAACAACTTATGAAGTGATTTCTCTGTGGAAGTTCACATTTTTAGAAGTTGGATAATTACAACCAAATTTTATCACGTTTTTTTTGGGGGGGGGGGGGGGGTTCATTTGTTGTCTGAAAAGAGAATGTTCCGATGAACAATTAATAATTTATTAATTTGTCTCGTTAAACTTAATTTGATTTTTAAATAAATATTTTGTTATTTATTCTTTTAGATCGTGTTATCAACGCCATTAGATTCTTTCGAGGTAGCGGCGTTAAATTAGTTTAGAAAATGTATGTATGTATCTATATATATATATATATGTCAGAAATAGGCATTTTAATATTTAATATTTTTGCACGTTTCATTAATTAATACAAAATATATGACTAATATATATTAATAAATTAATTTTGGTTTATTAATTGTTGGACTCTTACAGGCATGTATGGGCTATTGTTATTTAAAATATTTTATAAGTTCTTATATAATTTTAGATCTCTTTATAAATTTATAAAATGTTATATTTTATTATAATAATAATTTTTTAAAGTATTGGATAAATAAAATAGTAGACTTTTAAAACGTTAGTTACGACAAGTTTTTTTTTTTTTTTTATTAAAATGATTATCTAAATAAGAGTGCTGCATCAATAATTTTTTGATTATTATTTAAATTTTAGATAACAATAGGATATATATTAAACTTGTAAATTTGAATTCGTACATTGAAAAAATTATAATTAACAGACATTTTTTATTTTCTAAATATTATCTTATCATATTAAATTTAGGCTCTCCTTAACAAAAATAAATATTAGGTATAATTGCATGGTGTTTTCGTACATACAATATATTTCTTGATGAAATATCGAATTATAACAAATTTAGATTTTAATTTATATTACACAAATTTAAAACAACTTGATGAAATATCGAATAATAACAAATTTAGATTTTAATTTATATTACACAAATTTAAAACAACTTGATGAAATATCGAATAATAACAAATTTAGATTTTAATTTATATTACACAAATTTAAAATAAAGGTTTGACCAGGCTAATTTATATTTAAATCAAGAAATATATGAGAAACTCGATTGACCCCCCTTTTTTATTATTGAAACTTTATTAGTGATATCGTCTTATAAAATATTAGTATATATCAATAATTTTGATTTATAAATTATTTAAAAGAATGCATAAACATTAATTTATTCAAATTATAGATGGTTTAGAAGCATTCTCATGTACGTATATCCTCGCCTGTATCTATAGCTTCCACATTCGCATCAGACGATCCTACCAAAAGTAAGACAAAAATATCAATATTCAATTTGATCAAAAATATTATTTATTTATTTTATAAAATTAATATATTTTAATTAAATAAATAATATTGTAAATCAATTATATGATATAAACAATTTACAAAATTCCATTCCATATATCATAATATTTTTATGTGGATATATAAAGAAACTCACTTATCACAGTCGACGCTTCGAGAAACAGGGATATCCAATTGCACGCCACACTTAGCTGGCATTCTCTGAGCCGCCTCATCCTTCAAGTCGGCGTAGCGGTTGGCGGCGGCCTTAATGCAGCCGCAGCAAGCCCTCTTCTCCGCCGTCGTCTGAGCCATCCCTTTCACGGCTCTAACACCGTCACAACACACCGGAGACGGGCTACCCTCGTGTCCGGTGAGGTATATGATGCACGGCGCCAAAGCAGCGTTGACCTCGCCGCAATCTACGGCCTGTCCCGGCTGCGCCGTCGCTGATATTACGGCAAGAACTGCAATCACTGCTGTGATGGCAGCCTTCATGTTTTTTCCTATGGTATATTTTGGATTAGTGGGAGATGGTAAGATTTATTTTATGTCTCTCGCTGGTTGCAGTATTTATAGGGGTTTGGAGGCTGTTTCTGTAATTTTGATGTTTTGCTCTAAAAATAGTAATGTGTGGGCTGACGCGTCATGTAGAGGGCTCTAAAAACAGAAATGTGTGGGCTGACATGCCATGTAGAGGCTTTAAAAATAGCAATGACACGTCATGGAGGGGCTCTAAAAATAGAAATGTGTGGGCTGACATGTCATGTAGAGGCTTTAAAAATAGAAATGTCTGGCCTGACGTGTCATGTAGAGGCTCTAAAAATAGAAATGTGTGGGCTGACGTGTCATATAGAGGGCTCTAAAAATAGCAAAATGTGGGCTGACATACACGAGCCTTTACTTCACCTTTAGCTGTGGAGTGTATCCGTTTGGTTTGCAAATATTTGAATTATTTGTTTTAATTTCCAATTTTACTTGTGTTTAAGTTTAGGAAAAGTTTGAATTTTTCTTCACCTTTTATTAGTTCAGCTCTAGATAACTCCTGCAAATACATATTAAATATATATTAAAAATAATAAAATATATAATATAATTTTATAAATTAGAAAAATATTTAGATAAAATTATATGAAATTTTTTTAGCCATATAATAATATGGCTAAACAGAATGATATGGATGGTACGATTAAAATTTAATTAGGGTTAAAAATTAAAATTTTCCTTCAGCTCATCAGGAGTTTCAAATCAGTTCAAAAAATCCAGCTAACCTTGAGTCATTTACAGAGGGAAGAGTTAATGACGATGAAGCATCAAAGCAATCCAAGCTAAGGAACAAAGAGCTTTACTACTATAAACAGAATAGATAAGAACAGTTACAGGCCATCGTCTTCTTTCTATTTTAAGACACGAAAATGACACTTATCTGCAGAAAAGATGCCAAAAAAGCATAACAGCTTCTGAGAATCCTCATTTTTCTCGAACCGGATTGCCATAATCAATGGTTATAAATATTCCTCCCTCCTTCCTTCCCAAAACACACCACCTTCAAGCAATCCACAGACACACAATCACACACAATCCCAAGCAAGTTTTTAACTTCAAACCCACAAAAAAATGAAGGGCGGAATCGTAGCAGTCCTTGCAGTGCTCGCTGTCGTCTCACTGGCGGTGCAGCCGGGCCAAGCGGTGAGCTGTGGGCAGGTGGACGCCGCTTTGGTTCCGTGCATCAATTATCTCACTGGAAAGAGCGGAGACCCACCAACGGACTGCTGCAACGGAGTGAAGACGGTCAAAGGGTTGGCCCAATCCACCGCCGACAAGAGGGCGGTGTGCGTCTGTGTCAAGGCCGCGGCCAACCGTTACACCGACTTGAAGGACACCGCCGCCCTGAGCCTCCCGACCAAGTGCGGTGTTCAGCTTGACATCCCCGTCTCCCGTACCGTCGACTGCGACAAGTGAGAAAACACACACACACACACACATATATATTATAATATATATACATATATATATTTTTATTACACTTTTTGGTAAATTATATTTAATATCACTGATATATAATTGGGTTATGGCGACAGGATTGCTTAAGACTGGAAAAGCATGCAGCGAGGAAGGAGACATTATTAGTATGATGAAATAATTAATTAGTTATAATTAAATAATATTATAAAATAAGAGCTCTTGATCCGTTCAAGAACCTGATAATTATGTAATGCTTTATCAAGCTTTATGTGTGAGCTTGTTTTTGGTTGATTGAAGTTTTAATTTATCCAATGCATATTTCATCAATTATAAATAAAACTTATAATCAGCTTACACTGTGTGTTGTTTCTGATGTTTTTATATTGAATATCATTCGAATTCTTGTCTCAATCAATCTTGATGAATATAACGTATTGCTTAATATACGTTGTTTGCTATTTATGATATTTTTATATAAGATATTTCGTTTGACTCCTTTCTCAATCACTATTATAATGATTAATCATCCAATAATATCTAAAAAATGTTCTCCCTTATATGATTAGCATTTAAATGACATAATAAGTCATGCTAGAGCCCTTTCATTATAAAAACATATTAAAATTTTAATATTAAACCTCTATCATTTACAAGAAAAAAAATCATGAACTGTTGAGAAATTCAAACGCTTTGACATATTTAATAAATTATTATTTTAAAAATAAAAAATAAAAATGCAGCCAATCCTTGATAAGGAAAGGAAATTGGTGTCGGTTGTTACCCAATTAAAAAATTATTATAATTCTGTAAACTTGGACTATAAATATTCTATTTGGTAATCTAAGCGTTCACATCCCAACAGATTTTCATCAATTCTTCTAGAAAGCTTGCTACAAATTGAATATTTGACTTCTTTGACTTTTGAAATAAAATGTATATATACACACACATACACATAAAGAAATATATATATATATATATATATCTGCAATGAAATTATCTCCTACCTTATTACAAAGTATAAATTAATTCGCAACAATGAAGATACGACCTAACAAGTGGCATAGGCCCTTGTTCGTATGATATGTCTATATTTATATAAATCTATACTATATAAGTTCGTGTTTTTCTTCTTTTTTCCAAAAATATAATTTATAATTCATCAAAATACCAATAATATTTTTTTACTCTACTTTAGCTGCATAATATATCAATTTATTAGATTTTTATGGCCTTTAATTTGTCACTTATGTCACATGTACTATAATCAAATATTAGTTTCGGAAAATATTTTTATTTGATTATTTATGTTAGAGTTAAATACTTATTGTATATTAGGCTGTAATTTATTTTTGTATACAATTAAATTTTTTATTTATTAAAACAATACGCTTATTTTGAAATGGAGAGAATAGATTTTTTTGACTCAAAATTATATTTTTTATATTACTTGCTAGTAAAATAATATAATATTTTAAATAGTTTTACTATTTATTTTTATTATTAAATAATAATTTACTAAAAAATATATTATAAATATATTTATCTTCTTATTTTAATATATTAACAAACTGTGCGTCGCATAGTAACATCCGTAATAATTAAATGGATGTATTAAAGTGGCCAACCTCTTCAACAGGGATGTTAAAAGGGCTATGGCCCGATGGGCCGAGCCCCAAAAATTATAGGGTTAAGGTTTCATTTTATTAGCCCGTTTAAAATCAGACCGTTGAGCCCAAGCCCGATTAACCCGAAGTCCTATAGGGCTAGCCCGCTGAGGGTTAGGGCTAGCCTGATAGTCCGAACTTTTCTTCATGTTTGTCTATTTCTTTATATCGAACTAATAATATATACCATTTTGAATTATTTTTCATATACCATATTTAATTTTTAGTAGAATATATTAAAATTTATGTTTAATTACTAGAAAATTATAAATACTATCATTTATATTTAGAACTTAAATGTAATATAATTTCAAATTTTATGATGTGAATACTCTTAAAGCTAGAATTGAGAGCATGAAATAGTGTATATCATTTAAATGTTTGAATCTTTAAATTTTGTATAGTGATATAATGTTATAAAATATATAATTTTTTAATATTATCTAAAATTGTATTTTAAATAGAGTACTAGTGTGAGACCTGTGCGATGCACAAAAAATATTTTTGTTTATATATTTTGTAATATAATCATATATTCAAGTTAAATAGTATATTATAGAAGGTGTAGATTTGTAATTCAATTATTATTTTTTTGTATAATGAGTAAAAATTTGTTGTAATTTTATGTTTCATCTTTTCTTCTATTATAATTAGACTCGTTCACAAATTGATAAGCATGATATCCACGATTTATAGTAGGTTGAATCAAATTAAATTATAAAAAATAGCCATATCAGCAGATTAAAGAAAATAAAGATTTGTACAGATCTCGTAAAATTTGTCAATTACATAGTCAAATTAAGGACAAAAATATTTTGCAAATTGATAATTAAATGTAATAATATTACAAAAATTTGAAATTTGATATAAACAAATACTTTGAAAGCTAATGAAAAATCTCACGATGCTTATACATCGAAATAATTAGCAGATCTCAACAGAAAATCACAAGAATAATCAAAGGAAACATGAAAGAGATGGATGAACTTTTTGTTTAAAACTAAGAAAGAAAAATAGTTAAGAAAATTAAATATGTTTATGATAAATTGAAAGCAACGGGTGAATAAAAATAAAATAAACCTAAAAATAATATTTTGAAGAGTGTAGGCTTTTGTGACAATTGAAATATGAAACATATTATCGTACACGTCTTACCATTTATTTTCTCAAAACAGAAAATGCAAAACATTTCAAGAGGAGGGAAAACAAAAAAGAGAGACCTTAAAATATTTAGTAATAATCTTGATAAAATATATAGAAAGAAGAGAGAGACAAAAATGAGAAATAATTTTAAATTATGGTAAGAGTGTTGAAAATTTAATTTCATATTTGACAAAATCAGATTTTATCCACGTGATTGGGTGATTTTAAATAATTAATAGTTTATTATTGCAAGATTGTTAATGATTTTCCATAATATAATGAAACTACAATGATTTCACATTCTTAACAAATTTATTTCTTATTTTGAATATATTATGAGTTAACAAAAATTATTTAAAATTTGAATTTATTTATGTTGAACAACAGAAACTAAGCAAATCCCGAAGATTTAGGCCGAAAAAATAAAATTTAAAAAGTAACATTACTTATATATATATATTTTTTTTTTTGATAAAATGAATCGAGAAAATTGAGTAATATATTTGTTAGATTTCATATATTTTTTTAATTTCATATTTATGTGATTTGATTAATATTCAAAAAAATATCTAGATTTCGAATCATGTATCAAATATTGCAGTATATTCATCTTGATATTATCTAATTTTGAAACACCTAAATTTGTGGAATAATTTAAAATTTGAAATCGAATCAAAATCTCCAAAATAAAAACGTTCAATTTTAATTTAATAATAATATAATTATTCTAAATAAGTAATGAAGTTTAGGCGGAAAAACGAAATTGGAAAAAAGTCATTTTGTTTATATATATATATATATATAGATTATATGCATTTAATTAATTTTTTTAATTTAAATATATAGTTTGACTATTTCAACTCATAGCCCGATAATAGCCCAATTAGCCCGAAAACCGTATAGTTAGGGTTAGGGTTAAGTTCACCATAATACAAGCTCGTTTAAAATGATCCGATTAAATCAAAATCCGATTAACCCAAAATCCATTAGAACTAGCCCAAAATCGATAGGGCTAGCCCGTTTAAGATCTCTACTCTTCAAAACGTCTATTCATTAATGCAAAATTTGTTGGCCCTTTAAAATGCTTGAGTTTTAGGCAAATTTGGGTGCCTAAGCATTGATAAGAAGCTTGACTCTAGTAAAAAAATATCTGGGTTGGACCAGTCGGCCCAATTAAAATCAAACTTTTAATAATTATAATTATTTAATGATTATGTCATACTTGAATTTATATGTATATGTTAATTAAATATAAAAATTAATTATGTTATATCTACATACTTTATAATGGCAATATGGGGTGGGTTTGTGTTCTCACATTGGTTGCATGGATTGGTGGATAAATTCTTGTAACTGAATCGATTGAAATTAGCTTAAAAATCAAACTAATCGAATCAAATTATTTTGGTCGATCAACTAAAGTTTTACTTATTTATTTATTTATTTAAATTTCACCATTCAAAGCATGAATTTTCAAGCAATGAAATACATACATTTATGGGTAAAATTGAAGCAAATGTGGAAAGAATTAAAATTAAAATCAAAAAAACATGAGAGCCTATTGAGTCGTGAGAAGTGAGATGAAATTAGGGTTTGAAGGTTAGAGTTTTGAGGTGTGTGTTATGGGAGGTTAAAAGTCGACAGGAGATTATGAGATTGGGGTGATATATATAATTCGGTAGGTTCGTTTAATTAAAACTTTAATTTTTAAAGCTAAAACAAAAAAAAATTGAATAATTCACAAACTAAAACTGAAAACCAATTTTTGTCACGAAAACTGACCCGAAGTTTTTATTTTGATCGATTTCAATAGGCTATTTTGATTATAATCGAGATGTGGACATTCTTAGTCATAAATTAGTATCCATAATTAATGTATTCTTGTACATTAAAAAGTATATTTATATTTCTTTAATTAATTATTAATTAATTTCATTAAAATTAATTTGTATAATCCAAATCAAGATCGTATGTGGAGGTTTATCACTTATCTTTTGCCTTTAATTTCCAAAAATATACCTCTTTAAAAAAAGAAAAAGAAATATTCTGTGGAAAATCCAGACCGAAGGCAGGTGGACCGGGTTAGGTGGGGACCATACTTAACTTCTCTCGCCAAGCAAAGTCGTTCAAAGAAAAAAAGAAAAGTAAAAAGAATAAATGTAATTAAATCTGTCATAAAAAATCGATGGAGAAACAACCAAAAAAGCCCACCATAGAAGGATCTAGAAATCCTAACGAATACATCTATATAAACTCTCACTTTCTCAGTCTCACTATCGCCTCTTCCCCTGTTTTTGCATCACTTCACGGAAAATCGTTGTATCTTCATTTCCGAAGGTTTTTAGCGAGAAACTGAGCAGCAACACTCGCGGCAATGGCGGAAACAGAGACGTTTGCGTTCCAGGCCGAGATCAATCAGCTTTTGAGTCTGATCATCAACACTTTCTACAGCAACAAGGAGATCTTTCTTCGTGAAATAATCAGTAACTCTTCTGATGTATGTCGCTTACTATTTCTTCTACGTCTATCTCATACAGATCTAAATTGTCCGTTTTTTATCTCCTACATAATTTTGTTGTAGAATTAGGGTATGGTTATCTCCTCTGCTTACTTCTGTATTTTCGACGCACGTATGTGTTAACTCGTTCGGTAGATCTGTCTGCTTTAATTGCCTACCGATTTTAGTGTTGGTTTGATTTATTTTTTTTCGCGCCAATTCTGCCGTTGTGTTGTATGTGAAACCATTAGGCGCAAAAAAATTGAGGAGACGTCTCTTGCTATGAGTAATTATGCGCTGTAGAAATATTGTATGATAACGACTGAGGTTCCCATAGTTGTCGTCTTGTCCATCATATAATCTCTGTTTTCAAATAAATAAATAAATAAACAAAGATAAAGAAGGTTATGTTTATTCCTAATTTGGTTGATCATTTGTTCTTTACTTTCTTCCACAATGATAGATTTATTCTGTAAACGAGTTCTTGTTCTTGCATACATGACTTTGTTTTCTATTATGCTTTTGTTGTGATATGCAATGATGTTTCATCGTTGAGTTTATGTGCCGATTTATTTATCTGATTGTGGGATGATGATGGGGATTCAGGCTTTGGACAAGATACGTTTTGAAAGCTTGACTGACAAGAGCAAGCTTGACGCTCAACCAGAACTCTTCATCCATATAATTCCTGACAAAACCAACAACACCCTGTCCATCATTGACAGTGGTATTGGTATGACCAAGGCTGGTTAGTACTACTGCTCCTCTTAATCCATGTTTTTTATTTTAGTTGTTTGGTTGTTGGGCTCATCAAGACATTAATTCATCACATGTTTGTTTTGATACCAGATTTGGTGAACAATCTTGGTACAATTGCCAGGTCTGGAACCAAGGAATTCATGGAAGCCCTAGCTGCTGGTGCGGATGTGAGCATGATTGGGCAGTTTGGTGTTGGTTTCTATTCTGCATATTTGGTTGCTGAGAAGGTCATTGTCACTACAAAGCACAATGACGATGAGCAATATGTCTGGGAGTCGCAGGCCGGCGGTTCATTCACCATCACCAGAGATACCTCCGGCGAGAGCCTTGGTAGAGGAACTAAGATCACTCTCCACCTCAAAGAGGACCAGCTCGAGTACCTTGAGGAGCGTAGGCTGAAGGATTTGGTTAAGAAGCACTCTGAATTCATTAGCTACCCAATCTCCCTTTGGGTTGAGAAGACTACTGAGAAGGAAATCTCCGACGATGAGGATGAGGAGGACAAAAAGGACGAAGAAGGAAAGGTTGAAGAAGTCGATGAAGAGAAGGAGACAGGTGAGAAGAAAAAGAAGAAGATCAAGGAGGTGTCTCATGAGTGGGACTTAGTGAACAAACAGAAGCCCATATGGATGAGGAAGCCTGAGGAGATCACAAAGGAAGAGTATGCCGCCTTCTACAAAAGCCTTACTAATGATTGGGAGGAGCACTTGGCTGTCAAGCACTTTTCAGTTGAGGGACAGCTCGAGTTCAAAGCTATTCTGTTTGTTCCTAAGAGGGCACCTTTTGATCTCTTTGACACGAAGAAAAAGCCCAACAACATCAAGCTCTATGTTCGTCGTGTGTTCATAATGGACAACTGTGAGGAGTTGATGCCCGAGTATCTGAGCTTTGTCAAGGGTATTGTTGACTCAGAGGATCTGCCTCTGAACATCTCACGTGAGATGTTGCAGCAGAACAAGATCTTGAAGGTGATCCGCAAGAACTTGGTGAAGAAGTGCATTGAGCTCTTCTTTGAGATAGCTGAGAACAAGGATGATTACAACAAATTCTACGAGGCTTTCTCGAAGAACCTCAAGCTTGGCATTCACGAGGATTCACAGAACAAGTCGAAGATTGCCGAACTTCTCAGGTACCACTCGACAAAGAGTGGGGATGAATTGACCAGCTTGAAAGATTATGTGACGAGGATGAAGGAAGGTCAGAACGACATCTACTACATCACTGGTGAAAGCAAGAAGGCTGTTGAGAACTCTCCTTTCCTTGAGAAGCTAAAGAAGAAGGGGTACGAGGTGCTCTATATGGTTGATGCCATTGATGAGTATGCTATTGGTCAGTTGAAGGAATTCGAAGGGAAAAAGCTCGTCTCTGCTACCAAGGAGGGCCTCAAGCTTGATGAGAGCGAGGATGAGAAGAAAAAGAAGGAAGAGTTGAAGCAACAGTTTGAGGGGCTGTGCAAGGTGATTAAGGATGTGCTCGGTGACAAAGTGGAGAAGGTGGTTGTTTCTGATCGTGTGGTTGACTCTCCGTGCTGTTTGGTGACGGGAGAGTACGGGTGGACTGCCAACATGGAGAGGATTATGAAGGCACAAGCTTTGAGGGACTCGAGCATGGCAGGTTACATGTCGAGCAAGAAGACGATGGAGATCAACCCTGAGAACCCGATCATGGAGGAGCTGAGGAAGAGGGCTGATGCTGATAAGAACGACAAGTCTGTGAAGGATTTGGTTATGTTGCTGTTTGAGACTGCTCTGCTTACCTCTGGGTTCAGCCTTGATGACCCGAACACGTTTGGGAACAGGATTCATAGAATGTTGAAGCTTGGGCTGAGCATCGATGAGGATGCAGGAGGTGATGATGTGGACATGCCGCCGTTGGAGGAGGCCGATGCTGATGCGGAGGGCAGCAAGATGGAGGAAGTTGACTAAATGAGCAGCTCTGGTTTTGGTTTTGGTATTGGTATTATTGAGTATGCTCTTACCCTGGACGAATTTTATTTTGTAAAGTCTTTTTTCTGAATGCCTGGTGACAACATTTAGCCTTATGGAAGTTGAATTACTAGTTCTATTTTGTCGTATGATCTGCATTTCTGATTTGAGTGTTTCTAAACACACAATTAAATTTACTTTCTACACCATATTAATTTTATTAATAAAATTAGATGTAATATAAATACCTTATGAATCAATTATAAAGATCACATCCTCTAGTTAAAATTGGTCTTCTGAGATGCTATATTCAGGGTACTGAGTATTTGGTGTTCAACCAATATTGAATATTTGGTGTTTTAATAATAAATTTATAGGTGAATGTATGATAAAAAATATTTGATGTATATTATTAAATATAATATTTATAACATTGTGAAAAAGTGTAAATTGGAAAAGAAGAGCAATTCATTTTCCATGCTCACTTTATCTCATAAATTTATTTGAAAAGTCAAAATTAAAATTTCAATACTATTATTTGACTTAAATATGATTAAAAAGTCTAATTATTAAATTATTAACAAATAATAATTATAGTGTTTTTATTTTATTGATAAAAAAATAAAATTATATATATTATTCAAGATGTTACATAATAATAATAATAATAATAATAATAATAATAATAATAATATTATTATTATTATTATTATTATTATTATTATTTTGAAACAGAGAAATTATATTTATTTATCCTTTTGCAAGTTTAATTTATTATTTGAGTTTACATTTGTCCTCATACTTTATTCTGCACGGTCAAGCTTGATGATTTTTTTTCTTTTTTACCCACATTAGTTTTTCTTTTCTTCTCAATTATTTTCTACTATCACCTATAATTTCGTCTCCTAGTAGTTAATAAATATACATATTACAAATTAAGTAGAAAATAAAGCACACGGAATAAATTAAAATTGCAGGGGACAAAAACTAATAAGTATAGCTTCTGAAAATCTGAATCTATATTACCTTGTGCCAGAAATAACAAATTCTTTTAATTTTTTTGTTAAATGATATAATTAATTTACATTCAAAACTTGAGACTATCGACAAGTTGATGAAAGCATTTGTATAGATTATGATTGTTTTTTCTTCTATTTTATTTTGACTCTATCAATATATATCATATATATATTATAATATTTTAAAATAATATAAATAAATATATACTAATAAAGTGAAAATAAAAACTTAGATGCCGTTGGATCTTATTTGTCGAAAGAAATCAATGAAAGAAGTTGCCTGTCACAGGTCAACAAAAAAAAAAGTAGCACCCAAAGTCGAAATTCCAACCAAGGGAAATTTGGGCACTGGGGATGTGCAAGTCAATTAAATCAACCAAGGAAAAATGGTACCCAATTATAATATCGACCCGACCCGACCCGATCAACCAAAGATGACTCAGCTATCGTAATATTCTACAATGTTAGATTATTTAACTTTTTAAATTCTATACATGCACATAATCTAATAAAGTATATAATTTTTGTAAAAACTTATATGAATTATATTATACTGTGCAATATGTTGTAGAGTATTAACTAAAAAGTGTTATTTATTTACTTGTAAAATATTACTACTAATTTGTTATCTTAAAAGAAATAATAATACTTTTCAAGTAAACAAGTAATAATGTGGATCGATCGTATGATGCATCGATGCACAAGAGACTTACTCTATAATTTTATTCAAAAATTATTACTTTATTACAAAGTTATTGAAGAGTATCATTCAAAATACGATTTTATAAACATTGAATGACCATAAACATTTGATATTAATCTAACCATGCATTTTTCTTGACCATGTGTTTCCCAATACCAATAAAATTCTTTACAATAATAATTAAAACTCTCAATTTATTGGTAAATTAATATATATATATATATATATATATATATATATATATATATTCATTGTGACACTTCTATCTTGGTGCCCCTAGCCAGGCAAACGTCCCAATGGTCTAATGTAAGGAAAAAAAATCAGCTTTAGTAATGTTCTACTAACTCTTAATTGGTTTTGGAATTTGTCAATTTTTTTGTCAAATGTTCACATCTTTTATTTAAGCACTGACCCTTGAAATCTTAAACGGATTATTTGCGATTTGAAATCGCTATTTTTAACAGCACGAGTTGTGAATTTTTTTATAAAAAAATATTTATACTTTAAGTTGATTAAACATTATTATTGTATTATACATGTTTCTTAATTGCAAAATAAACATGTATAATACAATAATAATGTTTAATCAACTTAAAGTATAAATATTTTTTTATAAAAAAATTCACAACTCGTGCTGTTAAAAATAGCGATTCCAAATCGCAAATAATCCGTTTAAGATTTCAAGGGTCAGTGCTTAAATAAAAGATGTGAACATTTGACAAAAAAATTGACAAATTCCAAAACCAATTAAGAGTTAGTAGAACATTACTAAAGCTGATTTTTTTCCTTACATTAGACCATTGGGACATCGAAATAGTTAAAGGACCATTAATCTGTGAATCCTTTTGGAGAAAATTCATCTTGTTATTGCATCCATGAGCCCATGTCAGAATAACAAGTAACAGGAATTCAGGAAAAAGTTGAATAAATAATAAAATCTTGAGAGTAAATTTGGATAAAATTATAAAAATAAATAATATATAAGTACTTGAATTAACATATAAAATATAGTTCTTTTAAATTAACATAAAAAACGATTTTTAATTATTATACTGTATATATGTTTTGAAGCACCCTTTCTTACTACTTGTACTCTATATATTTATTTCACTTGTTATATCACATTTATTTTATTTTCTTAAATTAAATTATTTTTTATACTTGATTTTATTATAATAAAAAAACATATGGAAAAAAATAAAATGATCAAATATATATATATATATATATTTACTTTAACAACAAATTATTTCTATGGTAGATATTATATATTTACTAGATTGTTAAATTTGGTGCGATACTAAAGCACTTTTATCATTTTATTTTTAACGATTTTTTAAAATCCAGTAAAATAGAAAATAACATAAACATGTATACGTGTAAAATTATTAAAAAAAATTAGTTCTCTTATTTTTTTCTTAGTGTTGTCTTTTTTTCTTTTTTTTTTTGGTTTTCAATTTGTTTTTAATAAGAGACACACACACACACAATATAATATATATATATATATAAATATATTTATATATATATAATGGCACACTAATGTTAAAATTAAAGATAATAGCGATTTTAATTATTTTAATGTACAATAAAAAAGGACCAAAACCCAAATAGACAAAAAAAATGTAAGTATGAAAACAAAAATAGGGAAAATAACGCACAAAGGTGAAACGTGCACTTTGTCATACACTCAATATTTCTATTTATTCTGTTTTTTGGAGTACAACTTCGATTTTCATCTTATTGGGGTAGTCAGCCCTTATTAATCCGGCCAACGAAGAAGCCACCGGCGGCTGCTGCTGCCGCGGCCTCCGCCTAGTCACCTTAACCGGCTTCCACGCGCCGGGGGAGCCAATAAGGTGTGGAAAATTAATCTTGGCTCGTGACCCACGCAGCTCATAAGCCGCTTTGTCATAAGCCAATGCCGCTTCCTCCGGCGTCTCGTACGTCCCGAGCCAACGCCGCGCGCCTTTCTTAGAAGGATTCCTTATCTCCGCCGAGAACTTACCCCACGGCCGTCGCCTCACACCGCGGTACCGCCGCCACTCCTGCTGCGGCGATCCCGGCCCTTGTTCTCCTTCCGGGCTTTCGCAGCCCGGCCCGTTATCGGTAATATCTTGACTCGGCGCCACCTCGCCGTAGCTCTGCGCCCAGAATGAGGTGGTTGGGGTTTGACTGGGGCTGACGTTGTAGACATCATCCGGCAAATAAGAATCATTTAGTAGAAAACTCTGTATAGAATCAAGAAGGATGGTATCAGAATTGGAGATTGTATCTGCATTCATTCTCTGAACCAATATATATATATATATATATATGTATGTATGTATATGCAGTGTCTGTGTGTGTGTGTGTGTGTTTGGAAGAAATGCTAGCAAGAATTCTTTTTGTTTTAATAGAGAAAATAGGGTAAAGAGTTTGATCCCTTTATATAGCGGAGCATACGACGACGTTCAAATTCTACAGAATTGAAAATTGGGAATATAAAAATCCATGCAACCTACCTCCACGTTGAAATTTGTGAATAAATAATTATGTAACGTGCCCTAATTATTTATTTACTCAAATTTGTTATTTTTATATGGATATTAGTCACTTCTATGAAGATTCGATGTCACGCATGATGGATTATATTTTGGCTTATTTTATTATTTATTTTTCGGATATTATTTTTTCCCAGTATATCATAACAGACCCATTCTCGGCTGTGTTTTCTTTAATATTATTACAATGCAAAACAATATTTTTATATTAAGATATCATATGAACGAGCATATTAATTGGACTGAATATATATATATATATATAATTATGTGTGTGTGTGTGAGTGTGTGTAAAAGCTTATAATTAGAGATGATTATGAAATAAATCAACATATTTATTAAATATAAATCAAGTTACACAAAGAAGAGATGGAATGGAATAAAGTAATTAGAAAAGTGGGGTGACTATAATTTGTTTTTATTAGGCTGTGGTATAGAAAACCAATATTTAGTCAGTAGGTTTGTCCTAAATTTCAGCCTCTAGTGTGAAGCTATATTTTCTTTTCAAAACCATGATACTTGATATTTATGGCCATATATATATATATATATAGATTATTTTGTACAAAGAAAATATATTATATTATGAAAAAAGAATATAAATATATGTGTGATAGGCTACACATAAACTTAACGCATAATTTTTCTAAAAACTTATTAAATAACTTGATTTTAATTCGTTAATCAACTGGTATCTTCTCTCGTGTGATGTACAAATATATTATCATAATATAATATTATTAAATTTCATTATTTCATAAAATTAATATTTTTAAAATATATATAATTATGTATGTGAACATTAATTAATTTTATTTATAAATAACAATTATCAAATAATCAAATATAGAGTATTTTCTTTTGAGATCAAGAAAATTAAATAAAATTTGGTATATTAATTTTAATATTTTATTATTATTACTAATATATATAGCATTGAATCAACCATAAATTCATAATTGATTTGTTAAAATAAAGTAATTATGAAGATATATGAATTTTTATATTATAATTGCAATCGAGGAGAGGTTATCAACCTGAATTAAAATATTGAAATACTATAAATTAAAAATTCAAATTTGAAACTACTTAATTGAATAATTGAGACGTACACCTTTCAGTTGTATCCAAATGAAATGAATCAGGTACCACTCTCAAATGAAATTAAGTTTCGTGATGGAGCCCTCTAATTAAAGTTGCACGCCTGATCTCTAATACTAACAAGTTAATTAAATGCACTCAAGCTCTTTCAAATTAATATCTCTAATATACTTTTTTTATTTTATCTTCATTTATAGTATATTGACTAAATTAACACTCTATTATTTAATATTTTTTTCTTAATTAATAAATTTACACTAGTCCGAAAATTATTAGTTTGAAGAGATTTTACCGTACGTTAAGTTAAATTTAATTTGATGTATATATATATATATATATATATATTTAATTCATCATTTCTTTTTTGTATCAATAAATTCCTTATATTAATTCCTTAACAACAGTTCTCACTATTTTTTTTTATATTTTAACTTTTAGTCCATTTTTTGAATTGTAAATTAAATCCAAAAAAAAAAAAGAATCTTTAGTAAAATATAATAATAACAATAAAAAATTAAGAAGCATTAAAAAAAATAATGATCGAAAAAAATGATAAGGACAAAATGAAAATTTATTTAGAAAATTAAAAATTCTTTTAAAAATATAAAAATCAACCAAAACAATCTAATTTTTATAAATAATAATAAGAAGAAATATGGTAATTATATATAAAAAATAAAGTTTATATAAATATAATATGAACTTTTTTCCGTTTTACTTTTGGACTTGGCCGTCTTCTTAGAAATTGCGGTCAAGCCCAAAAGTAATGAAAACATTGTTAATATTAAAATTTATATATTAGGTAATTTTATTTTATTTTTCTATTTTGTAGATTTTCAAAAAGAGCATTTATATTTATCATTATTATTATTATTATTATTATTATTATTATTATTATTAGATTTAATTTAACATCATTTTAAGACTTTTTAAAATAATTTCCATTTTTAATAAAAATATATAGTTTTTTTTCTAGAAATTTTAAAATTTTAAAGCATTGAAATTATTATCAGTATTATTTTCATAATAATTCTTCGATTTGTTGGTACAGTGATTATTGCCATTATCATTAAATTTTATAGAATTATATTTGTTGGCTTTCAGTTTTAAATAACTTAAATGAATTTAGTTGATCATATATATAATTAATGTTAAACATTTTGAGAATCTTAATTTAAATAATATTTAAAAAAATTCATTTTAAAAATAGTTTCCATATTTATTATTATTATTATTATTCTTACTATTATTATTCTCAAAAATTGATTTTATTTATCGAACATTTAGTCCTTATAACTTTTATATTTATTAATAACTTATTAAAGATTTATTTTTTTATTTGTAGAAATCTCAATAATTTAAATATTTAATTATAACATTATATATATTTTTAATATTCTAATAATTTCGAGACTGTTTATAATTTTTATATTTACTAAATATTATTTGGAATTTAACGGACATTTTTTATAAATGGGCTAAAATTGTAAATTGTAAACCTTGTCAATGGACATGTGAACTGACAAAAAGTAGACGGAAGATAATTTTAAATTAAATTAATAATCAAAATATATGAGATTAAATTGGTAATTTGGCGTAATAAATTAGAATTTAGCAATAGGCTCAACGGAGCAGCAGAACAGTCCTGACCCCGGAGATTTAACTGTTGGATCTCACCCGGCGCGGCTCGCCCTTCCTTTTGGCGCGGCTTGGCCTTCGGCTTGGTGCTTATAGTGCAGGGGGCTCTCTCTATCTAGCGAAAATTGAGATTCGGAGGTTAGTATTGAATAAGTTGTTTGGATGGTTTCTGATGATGTTCAACTCTTCAATGCTCCTTTCTTAGTGTTCACCAGGTGTTTGTTAGAATGTCTCGCTTACATTATTTGTGTCTTATCGCTTGGAAGAACAATTTATGCAGTCTGGTTGATTTACATACTATACATTTGGCCTGGAATCAGTTTTTTTTTTTTTTTCGTTGATCTAATGTTATATCTCCGTTTTTTATCGCTGTAGCTTGTTCTAACATGAGTTACTTATCATAATATATTAAAGGTAAGTTTGTTTTATTAATGGAAAGTCTTTTTCGGGTCACAAGTTGTTGATCGCTGAACTCATAACTTGAAGTTATTCCCCTTTATGGTTTATTTGTAATTTACAAGTTCTTTTTTCATGTTGCACCTTGCAATGCCACTCGCATCAATCCTGGTGTTCGTTATACTTAAAAATCAGAAAAGCGTTAAGGGAGCAGCCCTTTGGGGTTAGGCATAAAAGTGGTGGAGGACAATGTGGGAGAAATTTCCTCAGGAAAAGCTTAATGAAGGTTGATCCATAGATAATTGAAGCAAAAATGCTATTTTTTAGTTGCCTTGAAGCAACGGGCCAGCTTCAACAAAAAGTAGGGAAATATTTCTTCTATGTTGGATGTGGGGAATGACTTCACCACATTTCTGGTAATTTTACAAGAATAAGAGTAAAGGGCCACATCAAGAGATTTTTTTAAAAACTTAGAACACTAACCATTATAGGTATCTACTGTACCCTCTGTGTATTTGATGGGGGGCTCCAGCAAGAATAGATGGTGTTACAAAATTTTAGAAAAATCTCTCATATTTATGGCACATATTATAGCTTCTAAGGAAAGGGTGATGAAAGTTCTTTCTGTGGATTCTTTCAGACTAAATGTTATACAATTCATTCATCATGTACATCTTAATATTTTAACAAAAATGAAATTCAGGTATGGTGTTTTAGCTGAGGAAGTTGGAAATACCTTGCGCAGTTGCAGCCTATTATTTGGCACATTAATTGCTTTTAAATTTATTTAAATGAGTTTTCCTTTCTTTTCTTTTCTTTTTTTCGGTATTTGAGATATGATTGATTTTAACCTTAATGCAACGTAAATCTTTCAGTGAAACATGGATCGTTGGAGTGGCATCTTGAAAATTCAGTTGCATCCGGATAGCAGCACTTTCTACAGAATAGCGGCATCCCTTGGTCTGTCTTCTTCTCCCAAAAAGCTTTCAGTAAGTTATTATTTATGGCCTTGCATAGCTTTTAAAAGGGAAAAATGAAGATATAAAAAAAGGATTGCGAAGCAATTTTGTTTATTCTCAGTCAAGAGATACCTCAATTTTTTGTATAATTACGTGAGACAGGTACCCGCTGGAAATGCGATATTCTTTAGTGGAGATCGAGTGGAAGGGACAGAAAATCCAGTGATTGAGAGATTATCTGATCCTCTGAGGATTGCTGAAATTTTAGTTTCAAAATTCGGAGGATCTATTAATGCTTTCGTTGTGGAGGCTCCTCTATTCAATGGACCTTTTGCTATTTATAAGGATTTTATCCCTTCTGTAAATGAGTATGGAGAGCCAGAATCCTATGATGCAACTGGGTTCCCAGCTTCTACATCATTGGTCTCGCTCTTGTCAAATTTTCTTGCAGAGGTAAGACTTGTAAAATTGCTTAATCATCAATTGTCTCCGGTAGGTCTCGTATTTCAATCTTGTCAGAACTTCTAGCTGATTTCAGATGTACAAAAAAAAAAAAAAAAAACTGAATGCTTAAGACTTCTTCTTGTGAACTGTTGAAGATTCATTTTCTCTGGTGCAATTGCATGCAATTCAACTATCAAAGTTGGTATAAAATTATGGAAATATTTAAGTTTTGTCTGGTAATTGTAGAAGAGAGGAGAATTTTTTTTTTCTTTTTTTATATGTATAAAAAACTGGTTCTAGATGCAAGAACGCTGTTAATCAAAATGCATCTTTTTTATTCCAAAAATAGTGTGTAAATAGCTTAATTTTTGCATTGAGAATGTGGGGCAGTGCTCTGAAGCATGAGATAAGACTATTTAATGTTTACATGTTTATCAGCTCACAGATAACCTTATAGACTACGCGGAATTATTTGCTTAATATCTTAGTGTAAAATATTGCCACTTAGTTGACAAAGAACTCCATGGCTTTGTTACTTGTGCTGTACATTCCATGTTTTGGGCACTCACTTGTTTGATAACAAAGGTATTTCAGTTTTTGTCATGTAACTTGTTACAGTTAGAATTTTTTTATCTGGAATGGCGCCATCTAACCAAGGTCATCAACAAGTTCTATAACTTTTTCCTCCTTTGTTCTGTATTAAGTACCATTTTTCAGATTGTTAACTTTTGTGTCATTATCAATTTATCATTTGTCCGACTCCTTTCTGAGAAAATAGGATGCCAAGTGTGGGTGGCATACTACATATGCATCATCTAAGACTTGTCCTGTACCATAATGCTGTTTGCTGATAGTGACATTTGCTTATGCCTTGCAGGCGAAAAAAGAAATTTTTGGGAAAGAGAAACAGCCATACTTACCTGAAACTTCTACACCATGTCCATGCAAACCAAAAACAGCACTTGTTGGGTTCAGCAAGGGTGGCACCATGCTCAATCAGCTCATAACTGAGTTTAGCTGCTCCGAAATACTGTCCCCTGAAGTACCCGTTCACACGGGTAAGAATACGGCGAATGGACCAATCACTGTCAAAGAAGATGACTGGATTATACCCACATCAAAGGAGAGCCTCTTCAACAGTATAGCAGAAATTCATTATGTAGATGTTGGCTTGAACGCTGAAGGAGCTTATGTCACCAATAAAGATGTAATTGATAGGATTTCAGAACGCCTCACTCAAAGAGCTTTTGGCATTCGTTTTCTGTTCCATGGAACGCCAAGGCAATGGTGCGACGATAGGCGAATTTGGATCCGCAAGGAAAAGGACACCCTAGTGCGACTCCTGAAGCAAGTTGCTCATAGAAATATGGGTAAACTACATCTTCGTGAGAGATTATACTTTCCTGGTAAACTCCCTGATCTGCAGATGCATTTTGAAATTATTGATGTCATGGATGTCAGCTAATCGAAATAATTATATTACCATTTATGCATTTTTATTATTTAAAAAAAAAAAAAAAAAAGACGTCTCTGTATCGAGAGAAGTTTTATCGGTAGCTCATGGGCCTGGTCTTGTTGTATAAAGTTAAAACGTACCGGATCCATAGCGTTTTCAGAATTGGGTTGTACAAATAAAATCAGGGTTTCTGCAAGATTTTCTTGCAGAATCTTTTGTCATTGTCACCTGGCCTAACGAACAAGTATTTCACAATTTTAGCATAACGGTTACATAATTACTGATTAAATTACACTTTATATATATATTGTGTTTGAATCTTTAAAGATATACAATTTAACTCCATTATTTCATATTTTACATTTTATGTCCTTCATTCAAAATTTATATTTATGAAAAAATGTTAATAAGAGAAAAATAAATGTTGTCTAAAATTTGAAAAATATGAAATAAGACATGGATATGGATATGGATACGTTGAGTACACATGTGAACAAAGACAATATGTTCGAAAAAATAATATTCACCACATCACAATACTAGGGGAAAATGAGGTGGTGAGGATCTCAGTAAATAATACACAAATTTAGCTGAAATACGAAGTAACAAAACTACTCGATGTAATTAGAGAATGTACAGTCTATGATGGTAGTTTTTATCATCATTATCATTGTAATGTATGATGGACAATTAAATGGAGTTACTTTTGAATCAATTCTGGTTATTTTCGATATTTTCATTTAAGATGATATTTTTTTTATTTAATATTTTCTTTATTTTGGTTGTCGTGTGAATTAATAGTTCTGCGATAAATGACAAAAAAATTGAAAGAATATAACATTCACCATTTTTTTGTAAATATAATCATGACTTGCACCATTTATGCACTTTGTATTTAGACTGTTATGCATATACGTGTATGTGCACAGAGATAACAAGGTTGTAATAATATTTTCATCTTAAGAGTCACCTAAGATAATACTAGGGAAATGAGGTGGTGATGATCCTAGTGAATAAAATAAGAAGTAGCAAAACTCAGATGTTATTAGAGAATATATAGTCTGAGATGTTTTTACCATCATTATCGTTGTAATGTACGAAAGAGAATTAAATAGAGTTACTTTTGAATCAATTCAGATTGTGTTTGACAATTTCATTTAAGATGATTTTATTTATTTATTTATTTAATGTTTCCCGGCACAATTTATGCATTTTGTAAGATTTTGGAAAAGGTACAACTCAGCCCTTGAAATAATCATTCAAGTTCAAATTTGACCCTAAATTAATTTTTTGTATAAATATGATTTCTAACTTTTTAAAAATGGGTTAAATAAGCCCATGAACTTCTTATTACTAAAAAGTAGGCCATTTCAAAATTTTAAAATAACAAAATAAATCTAAAAAATATTAAAAAATTAATAATATATTTAGATAAATACAAAAATCAAAATAAATTTAAAATTCTAAAATTTCAAAAATAAAATGATATAAAAAATTTCAAAAACCTTAATTTATTTAAGTATAATAAAAATTAGAATAACTAAAAAAAACATAATAAAATACCAATTCTCAAGGGCTTTTTTATATTTAAATTATTAGAGAATATATAGTCTGGGCATAGTTTCTATCATAATTATCATTGTAATGTACAAAAGAGAATTAAATAGAGTTACTTTTCAATCAATTCCGATTATTTTCGACAATTTAATTTAAGATGATATTTTTTATTTATTTAATATTTTCTTTGTTTTGGGTATCGCGTGAATTAATAGTTATGCACTAAATAACAAAAATATTGAAAAAGTATATCATACACCGATATAATCATGATTTTTCACCATTTATGCACTTTGTATAAATACTTGTAAAAATGAGAAATTTTACAAGCTATACAATAAGAACAAATATAGACATGAACGAAAAGAAATTCTCGATATTTGCACATATATGGAATAATGACAAGTTTGTTTGTTTTGACATTTCAATTTATGTATCATCAAACACACGATTTGCACAAAATAATGCATGTCAATCAGAGGAAGAAAGGTCATTGTTCATGACATTTTTCTATGATTTACCACTCCGCCGGCAAGAGATACGAGACAATTTTGCGAGGTACATGTACATCCATCTCTCTCTCTCTCTCTATATATATATATATATATACACACACACACACACGCACACACACATCTTAAATTTTGTTCATGACATGAAATTTTATTTTTTATAATATAAATTGAACTTTTGTTTTTGTTCTCTATTTGAAACAGTGAATATGGACATGGATATGTGGAGTGCATGTATGCCCATAATGATAACATGTTTGGAAAATTATATTCACTACATCGGAGTTACCTAGAAGTGGGGGAGAATGAGGTTGTGAGGATCCTAGTGATGATAGGCGAATTTAGCTGAAAAAATATGCATTCCTAAATCAAATAGAGTAATCAAGTAAGGAAGCTACTCAATGTTATTGGAGAAGATATGGAGTCTAGGATGATATATTTATGTTCACTATCATTGTAATACATGAAAGGGAATGAAATAGTGTTACTTTTGAATCAAGTTTGTTTGTATTTGCTATGATTTATGTATTTTTGAATCAAGTTTGTTTGTATTTTCCATTTCCATTTATGATCATTTGTTTTAATGATTCCTTTATTTTTGTTTCTATTATTTATGTATTTGGTATTAGATAATATATAGTCTAGGCATAGTTTTTATCATCATTATTGTTGTAATCTACGAAAGAGAATTAAATAGAGTTACTTTTGAATCAATTCTGATTGTTTTCGACAATTTCATTTAAGATGATATTTTTTATGTATTTAAATATTTTCTTTATTTTGGTTGTCACATGGATTAATAGTTATGCACTAAATAACAAAAATATTGAAAAAATATAGCATTTACTAAATAATCATGATTTTGCACAATTGATGCACTTTGTACAAATACTTGTAAAAATGAGAAATTTTACAAGCTATACAATAAAAACAAATCTCAATATTTGCACATATATGGAACAATGACTTGACGTGCAAAATGTGATGAACATGTATTTCTCTTCTATTTATGGATGTCAATATTATTAAATTCATACAAACTTTGATAATTATACTATTATTGCTAATTTCTCTCAACATTTGTTGCAAAAAAAGATATTACCAATAACATATATTTAGATAGAATTATATTTCATTAGTACTATAAATTTGCGCGATGAAAATATATTTAGATTGTCCTGCATATTGAAGAAGTTATGGTTTGAACTTTAAATGTGCTGGTTATTTATGTTATAAATGCAAATATATATTTGTCGATCCAACAACATTTCGAATTTGAATACCTATAATACAATCCAATAGGTAGGGCGAAGCCTATTTTCAGCTCTAATCATAGCACAACTTTGTTGTTTAAACTGAAGAAGAAAAATTCCATCTCCCGAAGATAGATTACCAAATGCGTCACTAAAAACTATACTAGGTTCTCCAATGGCCACTGAAACATAGGTTTGTGGGGACAGTTTTCGTCGCTTCAGGTGCATCGTTTTTTGTGTTTCTTTATCTCTCATCTTGCACTGGATGAAGAGAATATGTATTGAGACCCAGTGGTGAATCTTGAAGAAAGCTCATTGTTGGTGAGTGCTCAACGATTCTTGAATAGAAAGTGCAGAAATGATGGAGAGATAATGAAATTACAAGAATGATGATATGTTATTATCATAGATTAAATTTTGAATATTTTATTTGAAACAATGTGTGTGAATATGGATACGCGGAGTACGTGTATGTGCACAGAGAATATGGGTACGTGAAGTATGTGTATAAGCATGTGCATAGAGATATTATGTTCAACATGTGTGATATGGTGTGATATTTAAGATTGTTAAAAAATGATTAATTTGCTATATTATACATTAAAATGGATTAGAAACAATAATTATTTTTATTTTAAAATTTAAAAAAAAAAATCACGATAATAAAAAAGATTTAGCTAATTAAAAGTTGACATCATCTTCTAAAAATCTTTAAAATAATAAAACGGCAACCTTTTTTCTTTCTAAGGAAAAGATAATTGTATTTATGTAGTAAGAATTAGACAAATACATCATTACAATAAATTCTCTAACAAGCAAGAAATGACAATAAAATGGCAAACTTTTAACAAGCTGCACAAATAGAAGCATATTCAGACTTGAGAAAATAATTATTTCGATATTTGCACATATATAGAACAATGACTGAATGTTTATTAATCGTACAAAATACAATAATCCCAAATCACTTCTATTCATGGATGTAACTTGTAACTAAATTTTGTCAATTAAATAATGTTAAAGTTCTGTGACGTTGTATAAAATTTTATTAATTACAATATTAATTTGCTACATTGACAATTAAATAAAATTTAAATAATTTTAAATACAATTACACGAATGATTATATATTAAAGAAATATAAAAGAAATATGAAAAATATAATGATTTTTTACGATAATAGTGGGATTTTATGTATTTTCCATGGAAAAAAAGAATTATATTGTATATCTCATTAACTCATATAGACGTTAGATTCAAACAATTTAGGGATCTAATTCAATCATTTACAAATTAAGCTGATTTGAAGTCATAAAGTCAAACCTTAAAAATAATTTGTTGGTAAATCTGTCGTCTTAAAACAAAATTACCAAAGCCAAATTTTTAAGTATTGTACTTTTCATCCTAAATTTTATTATAAATACTAGAAATTCAATTCATCATATTACTATCAAAATACATAAATAAAAACTTTACTACTCCAAGTGCAAACTTGCATAGCCCTAAATTCCTCTATTAGGTGAACACAAACAAACAGTCTCATCATGAGCAATGTGAATGCAAATGCTCGGGCTTACGTACCATCAAACACACGCTTTGCACAACATAATGCACGTCAATCAGAGGAAGAAAGGTCATTGTGCACGACCTTTTCCTATGATTTACCACTCGGCTTGCAAGAGATACAAGACTATTTTACAATGTACATACACATCCATCTCTCTCTCTCTCTCTCTCTCTCTATATATATATATATATATATACATATACATCTTAGATTTTGTTCATGACATGAAATTTTATTTTGTTATAATTTAAACTTAACTTTCATTTTTATGTTTTCTATTTAAAACAATGGATATGGACATGGATATGTAGAGTACGTGTATGTCCATAAAAATAACATGTTTGGAAAACTTATATTCACTACATCAGAGCCCTGGAATAATATTAGGAGAGAATCAGGTCGTGAGGATCTTAGTGAATGATAGGCCAATTTGGCTGAAAAAAATATGCAACCCGAAGTCAAATGAAGTAATTAAGTAATGCAGCTACTTAGGGCAAAAGGCGAAATCCCTCGCCCCCAGGGCCCCCACCCCCCGGTCCGACAGAGATTGGTGGAGGAATTAAATCATGGTAACTCAGCGGCCCATTAGGTGGGAGGAACAGTGTCTGGTGCCTACAAGGAGCTATCCTTGGGGCAATCTGCCACCCAGGAACCAACTGAGCTGTCCATGCGGACAGTAATGCAGCTACTTGATTCTATTGTAGAAGAGTTGGGAGTCTAGGATAATCGATTTTATCTTCACTATCATTGTAATATATGAAAGGGAATGAATTAGTATTACTTTTGAAGCAAGTTTGTTTGTATTCGACATTTTCATTTAAGATCATTTTTTTATTTAATGTTTCCTTTATGTTTTGTTGCTATAATTTATATATTTTGTATTTAGATTTTCGCACATATATCGAACGTTCATTTCATGTTTACTAATCATGCAAAATAATCGCCCCACGGAGGTTGAGCAGCGAAAAAATGATAATAATAAGAACAACAACAACAACAATACAAACGATAAGTTGAAGAATTATCTCGAGTGATTTCACATCAAACACTCATCTATTATTTCTCAATTTTATCTTTACTTTAAAATATTATTTATTAGTTATAAGGTGATATAGTCGATTATTTTGTTATCCTAAATTATTCTATGGAGAATATTTAATTTAACTACATAATATATCTTTTCAAAAAAATTTGTCATTGTTGTCTAGAAAATAAACAATTTATTAGACATATTAATTGTTACAAAAGATTCTCTAACAAGGAATATACTAAAGTTTAACAAAATTATTTGAAATATTAAATGTGCATATTTATCTATATTGCAAATGCAAATATCTAATTGTCGATCCCACAACATTTCGGGTCTGAATACCTATAACACAACCCATATAAAATGTTAACGGGCCAGGTGAACCCTATTTTTCCAACTCTAATCATAACCACAACTTTGTCATTTAAATTGAAGAACAAAAATTACATCTCACAAAGATAGATTGCCAAATGTGTTAGTAAAAACAGCAACATGTTCTCCAATTACCATGAAACACAAGTTTGGACAGTTTTCATCGTCCCAGGTGCATCGTTTTTTTGTGTTTCTTTCTCTCTCATCTCGCACTGGATGAAAATGATATGTGCTATTGAGACGCAACGGCAAAACTTGAAGAAAGCTCATTGTGGTGAGTGCTCAACGATTCTTGAACAGAAAGTGCAAAAATGGTGAAGAGGAAACCAGAATGATAAATGAAATGACAAGAATGATGCTATGCTATTATCATAAATTAACTTTTGTTTGCTTTATTTGAAACAATGTGTATGAATATAGATACGAAGATTACGTGTATATGCACAGAGAATATGGATATGTGGAGTACGTATATGTGCACAATATGTGTGATATGGTGTGATATTTAAGATCGTTAAAAGATTATTAATTTAATATATTATACGTAAAAAATAGTTTAGAAACGAAATAATTATTTGTATTTTAACAAATTAAAAAAACATTTTATGAAAAAAAAATTTACTAATCATAATTTGACATTATTTTCTAAAAATCTTTAAAATAATAAAACGAAGAACTTTTTTCTTTCTAAAAGAAATATAGTTGTATTCATGTAGTAAAAATTAGACAAATACACCATTACAATAAATTCCATAACGAGTTAGAAATTCCAATAAAATGGCAAACTTTAACATTTTCAGACTCGAGAAAAAAAATTATTTCGATATTTGCACATATACGGAACGATGATTTTAAATTTTTTTAATCATACATAATATAATAATCACGTATCACTTATATTCATGGATGTAACTTGTAACTTAATTTTGACAATTAAGTATCATTAACCTCTGTAATGTTGTTGTATATACTTTTATTAATAACAATATTACTTTGCTATATTGACAATTAAATAAAGTTTAAGTAATTTTGAATGCAATTACAAAATAATTATAGATTGACGGAATATAAGAAAGAAATATGAAAAGTATAAAGATTTTTTACAATCAATTGGGATCTTATGCTTTTTTCCATAGAAAATAATTATATTGTTTATCTTATTAACTCATATAGAAGTTAGATTCAAACAATTTAGGGATCCAATTCAATCATTTACATACCTGATTTAAGGTTATAAAGTCAAATATTAAAATAATGTATTGGTAAATCTGCAATCCTTAAAACATATTCACCAAAACTAAAATATGATTTTTATAGTATTGTATTCTTCATATTAACTTTTATTATAAATAATGGAAATTCAATCTATCATATTACTATCAAAATACATAAATAAAAACATTATTACTCCAAGTGCAGACTCGAATTGCCCTAAATCTCTTTACTAGGTGAACACAAACAAACCATCCCACCATGAGCAATTTGAATGCAAATGCCCGACCCTACGTACCATCAAACTCCCTTTTTGAACAAAATAATGCATGTCAATCAGAGGAAGAAAGGTCATTGTTCATGACCTTTTCCTATGATTTACCACTCCGCTGGCAAGAGACACCCGACTATTTTACGAGGTACGTGCAATCTATCTCTGTCTCTATATAAATAAATAAATATATATATATATCTTAGATTTTGTTCATGATATGAAATTTTACTTTGTTATAATATAAAGTTAACTTTCGTCTTTGTTTTTCTATTGGAAACAGTGAATATGGACATGGATATGTGGAGTATGTATATGTCCACAAAGATAACATGTTCGGAAAATTTTTATTCACTACATCAGAGACACCTAGAATAATACTAGGAGAGAATGAGGCTGTAAGGATATTAGTGAATGATAGGCCAATTTGGCTAAAAAAATATGCAGCCTGAAGTCAAATGGAGTAATTAAGTAACGCATCTACTCAATTCTACTGTAGAAGATTTTGGGAGTCTAGGATAATAGATTTTATCTTCACTATCATTGTAATATATGAAAGGGAATGAATTAGTGTTTCTTTTGAATCAAGTATGTTTGTATTCGACATTTTCATTTAAGATCATTTTTTATTTAATGTGTCCTTTATTTTTGTTGCTATAATTTATAAATTTTGTATTAGATTTTCGCACATATATCGATCGTTCATTTCACGTTTACTAATCATGCAAAATAATCGCTCCACAGAGGTTGAGTAGCGACAAAATCATAACAACAACAACAACAACAGTAATAATAATATAAACTATAAGTTGAAGAATTATCTCGAGTGATTTCACATCAAACACTCATCTATTATTTCTCAATGTTATCTTTACTTCAACATATTATTTATTACTTATAAGATGATATAGTCGATTATTTTGTTATCCTAAATTATTCTATGGAGAATATTTAATTTAACTACATAATTTATCTTTTCAAAATCTTTTGTCATTGTCGTCCAAAAAATAAACAATTTATTAGACCTATTAATTGTTACAAAAGATTCTCTATCAAAGGAATGTACTAAAGTTTAACAAATTTATTAGACATATTAAATGTGCATATTTATCTATATTGCAAATGCAAATATATAATTGTCGATCCAACAACATTTCGGGTTTGAATACCTATAACACAACCCATATAAAATGTTAACGGGCCGGGTGAATCCTATTTTTGGACTCTAATCATAACACATAACTTAGTTATTTAAATTGAAGAAGAAAAATTACATCTCACAAAGATATGATTACCAAATGTGTTAGTAAAAACATGTTCTCCAATGATCATGAAACACAAGTTTGAACCGTTTTCGTTGTTTTTTGTGTTTCTTTCTCTCTCATCTCGCAATGGAAAAAAAAAAGGATATGTGCAATTGAGACCCAACGGCAAAACTTGAAGAAAACTCATTGTGGTGAGTGCTCAACGATTCTTGAACAGAAAGTGCAAAAATGGTGGAGAGGAAACCAGAATGATAAATGAAATCACAAGAATGATGATATGTTATTATCATAGATTAACTTTTGTTTGTTTTATTTGAAACAATGTGTACGAATATAGATAGGCAGATTCCGTGTATGTGCACAGAGAATATTGATATGTGCAGTTCGTATATGTGCACAATATGTGCGATATAGTGTGATATTTAAGATCGTTAAAAGATGATTAATTTGATATATTATACGTAAAAAATAGTTTAGAAATGAAATATTGTTTGTATTTTAACAAATTAAAAAAAGTTTATATGAAAAAAAAATTAACTAATCATAATTTGACATGATTTTCTAAAAATCTTTAAAATAATAAAACAAACAAATCTTTGTTCTTTCTAAAGGAAAGATAATTGTATTCATGTAATAAGAATTAAACAAATACATCATTACAATAAATTCTCTTACGAGCTATAAATTCCAATAAAATGGCAAACTTTAACATTTTCAGACTCGGGAAAAAAAATTGTTTCAATATTTGCACATATATGGCACGATGATTTAACGTTTATTAATCGTACAAAATATAATAATCACGTATCACGTCTATTCATGGATGTAACTTGTATCTAAATTTTGATAGTTAAATATCGTTCGCTTCTGTAATGTTGTTGTATAAACTTTTATTAATAACAATATTAATCTGCTATATGGACCGTTAAATAAAATTAAAATAATTTTGAATGCAATTACAAGAATAATTATATATTGAAGGAATACAAGAAAGAAATATGAAAAATATAGAGATTTTTTACAATCAATTATGGGATCTTATGCTTTTTTCATAGAAAATAATTATATTGTATATCTTATTAACTCATATAGAAGTTAGATTCAAACAATTTAGGGGTCCAATTCAATCATTTACATACCTGATTTGAAGTTATAAAGTCAAATATTAAAATAATGTATTGGTAAATCTGCAATCCTTAAATCATAATCACCAAAACTAAATATAGGGTTTTATAGTATTGAATTCTTCATACTAACTTCTATTATAAATATTGAAAATTCAAACCCATCATATTACTATCAAAATACATAAATAAAAACCTTATTACTCCAAGTGCAGACTTGCGTTATCCTAAATCCCTTTACTAGGTGAACACAAACAAACCATCACACCATGAGCAATTTGAATGCAAATGCCCGACCCTACGTACCATCAAACTCCCTTTTTGCACAAAATAATGCATGTCAATCAGAGGAACAAAGGTCATTGTTCATGACCTTTTCCTATGATTTACCACTTCGCTGGCAAGAGATACGCGACTATTTTACGAGGTACGTGCAATCTATCTCTCTCTCTCTCTCTCTATATATATATATATATATATATATATATAAATATATATTAGATTTTGTTCATGATATGAAATTTTACTTTGTTATGATATAAAGTTAACTTTCGTCTTTGTTTTTCTATTGAAAACAGTGAATATGGACATGGATATGTGGAGTACGTATATGTCCACAAAGATAATATGTTCGGAAAAATTTTATTCACTACATCAGAGATCCCTAGAATAATACTAGGGGAGAATGAGGCTGTAAGGATATTAGTGAATGATAGGCCAATTTGGCTAAAAAAAATATGCAGCCCGAAGTCAAATGGAGTAATTAAGTAACGCATCTACTTAATTCTACTATAGAAGATTTTGGGAGTCTAGGATAATAGATTTTATCTTCACTATCATTGTAATATATGAAAGGGAATGAATTAGTGTTTCTTTTGAATCAAGTATGTTTGTATTCGAAATTTTCATTTAAGATCATTTTTTTATTTAATGTGTCCTTTATTTTTGTTGCTATAATTTATAAATTTTGTATTAGATTTTCGCACATATATGGAACGTTCATTTCACGTTTACTAATCATGCAAAATAATCACTCCATGGAGGTTGATATGGTGTTATATTTAAGATCGTTAAAAGATGATTAATTTAATATATTCTACGTAAAAAATAGTTTAGAAACGAAATAATTATTTGTATTATAACAAATTAAAAAAAGTTTTTATGAAAAAAAAAATTTAACTAACCATAATTTCACATTATTTTCTAAAAATCTTTAAAATAATAAAACGAAAACTTTTTTTCTTTCTAAAGGAAAGAATATTGTTTTAATGTAGTAAGAATTAGACAAATAAATCATTACAATAAATTGTATAAAGAGCTAGAAATTCCAATAAAATGGCAAACTTTAATTCAGACTCGATAGAAAAAATTATTTAGATATTTGCACATATATGGAACAATGATTTAACGTTTATTAATCGTACAAAATATAATAATCATGTATCACTTCTATTCATTGATGTAGCTTGTAACTAAATTTTGACAATTTAATATCTTTAACTTCTGTGATGTTGTTGTTTAAACTATTATTAATAACAATATTAATCTGCTATATTGACAATTAAAATAAAATTTAAATAATTTTGAATGCAATTACAATAATAATTATATATTGAAGGAATACAAGAAAGAAATATGAAAAGTATAAAGATTTTTTACAATCAATTGTGGGATCTAATGCATTCTTCATAGAAAATAATTATATTGTATATCTTATTAACTCATATTGAAGTTAGATTCAAACAATTTAGGGATCCAATTCAATCATTTACATACCTGATTTGAGGTTATCAATTCAAACATTAAAATAATGTATTGGTAAATCTGCAAACCTTAAAACATAATCACCAAAATTAAATATATGATTTTTATAGTATTGTATTCTTCATACTAACTTTTATTATAAATACTAGAAATTCAACCCATCATATTACTATCAAAATACATAAATAAAAATCTTATTACTCCAAGTGCAGACTTGCGTTGCCCTAAATCCCTTTACTAGGTGAACACAAACAAACCATCCCATCATGAGCAATTTGAATGCAAATGTCCGACCCTACGTACCATCAAACTCCCTTTTTGCACAAAATAATGCACGTCAATTAGAGGAACAAAGGTCATTGTTCATGACCTTTTCCTATGATTTACCACTCCGCTAGCAAGAAATACACGACTATTTTACGAGGTACGTGCAATCTCTCTCTCTCTCTCTATATATATATATATATATATATTAGATTTTATTCATGATATGAAATTTTACTTTGTTATGATATAAAGTTAACTTTCGTCTTTGTTTTTCTATTGGAAACAGTGAATATGGACATGGATATGTGGAGTACGTATATGTCTACAAAGATAATATGTTCGGAAAAATTTTATTCACTACATCAGAGATACCTAGAATAATACTAGGGGAGAATGAGGCTGTAAGGATATTAGTGAATGATAGGCCAATTTGGCTAAAAATATGTGCAGCCCGAAGTCAAATGGAGTAATTAAGTAACGCATCTACTTAATTCTACTATAGAAGATTTTGGGAGTCTAGGATAATAGATTTTATCTTCACTATCATTGTAATATATGAAAGGGAATAAATTAGTGTTTCTTTTGAATCAAGTATGCTTGTATTCGAAATTTTCATTTGAGATTATTTTTTATTTAATGTGTCCTTTATTTTTATTGCTATAATTTATAAATTTTGTATTAGATTTTCGCACATATATGGAACGTTCATTTCACGTTTACTAATCATGCAAAATAATCACTCCATGGAGGTTGATATGGTGCTATATTTAAGATCGTTAAAAGATGATTAATTTAATATATTCTACGTAAAAAATAGTTTAGAAACGAAATAATTATTTGTATTATAACAAATTAAAAAAAGTTTTTATGAAAATAAAAATAAAAAGAAAATTTAACTAACCATAATTTCACATTATTTTCTAAAATTCTTTAAAATAATAAAACGAAAACTTTTTTTCTTTCTAAAGGAAAGAATATTGTTTTAATGTAGTAAGAATTAGACAAATACATCATTACAATAAATTCTATAAAGAGCTAGAAATTCCAATAAAATGGCAAACTTTAATTCAGACTCGAGAGAAAAAATTATTTCGATATTTGCACATATATGGAACAATGATTTAACGTTTATTAATCGTACAAAATATAATAATCATGTATCACTTCTACTCATTGATGTAGCTTGTAACTAAATTTTGACAATTTAATATCTTTAACTTCTGTGATGTTGTTGTTTAAACTATTATTAATAACAATATTAATCTGTTATATTGACAATTAAAATAAAATTTAAATAATTTTGAATGCAATTACAATAATAATTATATATTGAAGGAATACAAGAAAGAAATATGAAAAGTATAAAGATTTTTTACAATCAATTGTGGGATCTAATGCATTCTTCATTGAAAATAATTATATTGTATATCTTATTAACTCATATTGAAGTTAGATTCAAACAATTTAGGGATCCAATTCAATCATTTACATACCTGATTTGAGGTTATAAATTCAAACATTAAAATAATGTATTGGTAAATCTGCAATCCTTAAAACATAATCACCAAAATTAAATATATGATTTTTATAGTATTGTATTCTTCATACTAACTTTTATTATAAATACTAGAAATTCAACCCATCATATTACTATCAAAATACATAAATAAAAACCTTATTACTCCAAGTGCAAACTTGCGTTGCCCTAAATCCCTTTACTAGGTGAACACAAACAAACCATCCCACCATGAGCAATTTGAATGCAAATGTCCGACCCTACGTACCATCTAACTCCCTTTTTGCACAAAATAATGCACGTCAATCAGAGGAACAAAGGTCATTGTTCATGACCTTTTCCTATGATTTACCACTCCGCTAGCAAGAGATACACGACTATTTTACGAGGTACGTGCAATCTCTCTCTCTCTCTCTCTAGATATATATATATATATTAGATTTTGTTCATGATATTAAATTTTACTTTGTTATGATATAAAGTTAACTTTCGTCTTTGTTTTTCTATTGGAAACAGTGAATATGGACATGGATATGTGGAGTACGTATATGTCCACAAAGATAATATGTTCGAAAAAATTTTATTCACTACATCAGAGATACCTAGAATAATACTAGGGGAGAATGAGGCTGTAAGGATATTAGTGAATTATAGGCCAATTTGGCTAAAAAAATATGCAGCCCGAAGTCAAATGGAGTAATTAAGTAGCGCATCTACTTAATTCTACTATAGAAGATTTTGGGAGTCTAGGATAATAGATTTTATCTTCACTATCATTGTAATATATGAAAGGGAATGAATTAGTGTTTCTTTTGAATCAAGTATGTTTGTATTTGAAATTTTCATTTAAGATCATTTTTTTATTTAATATGTCCTTTATTTTTGTTGCTATAATTTATAAATTTTGTATTAGATTTTCGCACATATATGGAACGTTCATTTCATGTTTACTAATCATGCAAAATAATCACTCCATGTAGGTTGATATGGTGTTATATTTAAGATCGTTAAAAGATGATTAATTTAATATATTCTACGTAAAAAATAGTTTATAAACGAAATAATTATTTGTATTATAACAAATTAAAAAAAGTTCTTATGAAAATAAAAAAAAATAAAATTTAACTAACCATAATTTCACATTATTTTCTAAAAATCTTTAAAATAATAAAACGAAATTTTTTTTTTTTCTAAAGGAAAGAATATTGTTTTAATGTAGTAATAATTAGACAAATACATCATTACAATAAATTCTATAAAGAGCTAGAAATTCCAATAAAATGGCAAACTTTAATTCAGACTCGAGAGAAAAAATTATTTCGATATTTGCACATATATGAAACAATGATTTAACGTTTATTAATCGAACAAAATATAATAATCATGTATCACTTCTATTCATTGATGTAGCTTGTAACTAAATTTTGACAATTTAATATCTTTAACTTCTGTGATGTTGTTGTTTAAACTATTATTAATAACAATATTAATCTGTTATATTGACAATTAAAATAAAATTTAAATAATTTTGAATGCAATTACAATAATAATTATATATTGAAGGAATACAAGAAAGAAATATGAAAAGTATAAAGATTTTTTACAATCAATTGTGGGATCTAATGCATTCTTTATAGAAAATAATTATATTGTATATCTTAACTCATATTGAAGTTAGATTCAAACAATTCCAATTCAATCATTTACATACCTGATTTGAGGTTATAAAATCAAACATTAAAATAATGTATTGGTAAATCTGCAATCCTTAAAATATAATCACCAAAACTAAATATATGATTTTTATAGTATTGTATTCTTCATACTAACTTTTATTATAAATACTAGAAATTCAACCCATCATATTACTATCAAAATACATAAATAAAAACCTTATTACTCCAAGTGCAGACTTGCATTGCCCTAAATCCCTCTACTAGGTGAACACAAACAAACCATCCCACCATGAGCAATTTGAATGCAAATGCTCGACCTTACGTATCATCAAACACCCTTTTTGCACAAAATAATGCACGTCAATAAGAGGAAGAAAGGTCATTGTTCATGACCTTTTCCTATGATTTACCACTCCGCTGGCAAGAGATATGCGACTATTTTACGAGGTACTTGCATTCCATCTTTCTCTCTCTCTCTCTCTCTCTCTCTCTCTCTCTCTCTCTATATATATATATATATATATATATATATCTTAGATTTTGTTCATGATATGAAATTTTATTTTGTTATAATATAAAGTTAACTTTCGTTTTTGTTTTTCTATTTGAAACAGTGAATATGGACATGAATATGTGGAGTACGTGTATATCCACAAAGATAACATGTTCGGAAAAATGTTATTCACTACATCAGAGTCACCTAGAATAATACTAGGGGAGAATGAGGCCGTAAGGATCTTAGTGAATAATAGGCCAATTTGGCTGAAAAAATATGCAGCCCGAAATCAGACGAAGTAATTAAGTAACGAAGCTAATCGATGTTATTGTAGAAGATATGGAGTCTAGGATAATAGATTTTATCTCAACTTTCATTGTAATATATTGAAGGGAATGAACTAATGTTATTTTTGAATCAAGTTTATTTGTATTCAACATTTTCTTTTACGTTAATTTTTTTATTTAATGTTTCCTTTATTTTTGTTGCTATAATTTATGCATTTTTTATTTAGCTTTTTGCACATTTATCGAACAATCATTTCACATTTACTAATCATGCAAAATAATCACCCCAAGGAGGTTAAGCAACAACGTAACAACAATAACAACAACTACAACAACAACAACAACATCTATAATTTCTCAATTTTATCTTTACTTTATAATATTATGTATTACTTGTAAGATGATACAGTTAATTTATTTGTTATCCTACACTATTCTATGAAGAATATTTAATTTAACTACATATGTTTCACTTCTATTTTGGATGCCAAAAACTATTAGATCGTTATAACCTTTTAGCAAATATAATGTCATTAATTTCTCTCACAATGTTGTATAAAAATATTAATAATAACAATATTAATCAACTGTTACAATAGATTTTATAATCAACTAAAACTACCTATAAAATAAAAACGTTTACAAGCTACGCTATAAGAACAAATTATAGACGCAAAGAAAAGAAAAAATGTTGATATTTGCACATATATGAAACGATGACTTAGACGTGCAAAATATGATTACCATGTATTTCACTTCTGTTTATGAATTTCAATTTTATTATATTTATACAAACTTTTAACAATTATAATATTATTGCTAATTTCTCTCACGATCGATGTTGTATAAAAGAAATTTACAAAACTGATTTGAAGTAATAAAGTCTAACATTAAAATAATTTACAGGTAAATCTGCCGTCCTTAAAACATAATCACTAAAGCCAAATGTTTGTTTCTTAAAGTATTGTATTCTTCTTCCTATTTTCGATTATAAATACTAAAGTGCAATTCATCATATTACTATCAAAATAAATAAATAAAAATCTTGTTATTCCAAGTGCTGACTAGCATTGTCCTACTAGGTGAACAGAAACAAACCGTCTCACCATGAGCAATTTGAATGCAAATGCACGACCTTTCATACCATTAAACACATGGTTTGCACTAAATAATACACATCCATCACAGGAAGAAAGGTCATTGTGCATGACATTTTCCAATGATTTGCCACTCCGTTGGCAAGAGGCACGAGACTATTTTACGAGGTACATGTACATCCATCTCTCTCTCTCTCTCTCTCTCTCTCTCTCTCTCTCTCTCTCTCTCACTCAATATATATATATATATATATTAGATTTTGTTCATGGCATGAAATTTTATTTTATTTTAACATCATATTAACTTTCGTTTTTGTTATTTTATTTGAAATAGTGAATATGGATATGAATATGTAAAGTACGTGCATGTCCACAGATATTACATGATCAGAAAAATTAATTCACTAACTTAGAATCACCCATAGTAATAATAGGAGAAAACGAGGATGTGAGGATCCTAGTGAATGATAGGCCAATTTGGTTGAAAACATATGCAATCTGGAGTCAAACGGAGTGACTAAATAGCGAAGCCACTCGATGTTATCATAGATGATATAGAGTATAGGATGATGGAATTTTATCTTCACTATTATGGTAATATATGAAAGGGAATGAACTAGTGTTACTTTTGAATCAATTTGGATTGTGTTCGACATTTCCATTAGAGATCATACTTTTTTATTTAATGTTTCCTTTATACTTGTTGCTCTGTTTGAAATAATGATTTTGTAACATTTAATAAAAATATCAAAAAAAAAAAAAAATACAGAGGTTCCCTAATTTTTATAGATAAAATTGCAACTTACAAAATTTATGCATTTTCTATTTAGAATTTTGAAAACATATTGAACGATCATTTCACGTCAGTAAACGTGCAAAATTATTGCCCCAAATAGGTTGAGTATTGAAAAAAAGAATTACTACTGGCGACAAGTTAAAGAATTATCTCGAGTAATTTCACATCAAACACTCATCTATTATTTCTCAATTTTATCTTTACTTTCAAATATCATGTATAACTTATAGGATGATATATCTTTACTCTTGTAATTTTATTTGGTATTGCTTTATCCATGATCCTATGCTTTTTGTAATATTTCACTTTCTCGTTTTTCCTTTTTTATTTGTATCACCATGATACAAAAATCTTCGTTCAATCATCATCATCATCACGTACAAGCTTATTATTATTATTATTATTATTATTATTATTATTATTATTATTATTATTATTATTATTATTATTATTATTATTATTATTATTATTATGTGCATGTGTATGAGCTTGAAAATACTTGTAATTCTGTAGACCCATTAGAATTTTATTGATTACATTTACAGAAGTCGGAAAATAATATTTTGGGATCTACCCAAAGGCTCGTTTTCAATGGAGATACGCATAAACTATTATAATTCTCAGAGGGAATTACCATGTCAACTCCTATTTCTGAGTGAGTGCTTGAGAAAATTAAAGCTTAAATGGACAAGAATCTGAATTTGCAGAGTGAATCAAGATAGCATTCTGGCAATGGAAGTTCATTTTATAGATAATAAAATGTTCAAATCTGGAACCAAACAGGAGTGGAACATATAAACCTAAATACATTGTCGTTATTATAATATGGCTCTGCAAGAAAGAAATTTAAGATCATCACGTACAAGCTTTAACTGCAGCTTTTTCAGTAGAATGAAGCCAAAGAAAAGCCAAGAATCAAGAGATTATATATATGTGTTAGTGTGTGCGAATTGTTTCTAGATGCCTTGCTTGTACAGATCAGCCCCCTACTTTACAAGCTATTCCAAATCTCTTTCCTTGTTTCTAACATATATATTCCACTACAATTTGGTTTGTTGCATCGATATATCAAAGATGGGCTTGTTCATGAGTTTCATGGGAAAAGGTAAGATTTTTTTATTCATTTTTTAATAACTGTAGAGAATATTGATTTTTTACTAGCAAATCTTTTTATATTCTATATTTGTATTCTTTCAAATATTTTTATTTCTAAAAAAATGCAGGTTTGCCGACGACGCAGATGCTGGGTTTGGTGATGGGAACACTTCACAGACAGTTTATAGAGAAAGACGTCAAAACTTTCGAGGAATTCCACATCGCAATTCTTGATATCTTCAGGCAAGAATTTTTAACCATCTGCGTTAGATATTTCATCACTTCCTGCCCCAAATTCTCTTCTTGGTTTTCATATCTGATTCGTCATCTTGAATGTATTGACAGCATTGTCAACTCTGCACTGCCCGGTAAACACTACGATGTCCCTTCGCCAAAGGAAGTCGAGGTCTCTCTCTCTCTCTCTCTCTCTCTCTCTCTCTCTCTCTCTCTCTCTCTCTCTCTCTCTCTCTCTCTCGGGTAAGTTCTAACACAAACTGATAACAATTAGCAGAAATGTTTCGACTTATGGAAAGAGGCTGGAGACGCAGAAAAGAAGAAAGTGTTCATAGAATTCATGAAGAAGAAGGTGAATCTAAGCAAGTTAGATGATTCAACCCTAATAACTGGAATAGTGACACCTCCAGCAGCCATGGTAGCCAAGAGAGCAGGTGAGAGTGTCCCTCAGCTTAAGCTCATCAAGTCCATCCCTGACGTCCTTTTCGTGCCCTCTGCCACCATTATCGCTCTCGTCTCTGTCAAGTTATCCCGCAAGATGTTTTTCAGCAACGTTGCTTCATAAAATGTTTACGGGTGGTTACAAAAACTACCCTTGAAGTTTAGCTTGATTACCAATAAAGGGCCCCGATGAAATTTGTTTTCTTACAAATATCCACTGAGGATTGTGTGTATTGTGTAGACACTCCTCAATTGGTAGGAAAACAAACCTTGGTGGAGTCTTTTGTAATTAGACTAAACCAAGGGTAATTTTTGTAATTCTCAGAAAAGTGAAAAAGCAGAATTCCTTCATGTCTTCATCATATTCTAACTATGTTCTAAAAGATGCTCCTTTGTAAAATGCGACATCAATTTCCGAACAGAACAATAGGAACACGAAAACTCAGTTTTTTTTTTCTTTTAATCAATCAAAGGATAAAACTGTGCATGCAATTCTTTAATTGCTACTACTAGCATCTATAGGTGACATAAGATAAAGAAAATAATCAATTCACAATCTACAACCTGAAAAGAAAATCTACATCAACAATTTATCTTCCCAAAAGAACGAAAAAAATGTGGTCATATTTGCAGGTTGAATTCAAAAGACAAGCTCTAACATTTGAAGGTCGAATTATTTCCCTTACCTCTTCATCAAAGATAAACAAAACTCAACTCTTAGGTAACTAACTGGTTCTTCTGCTCCTCCGACCAGTAGCAACTCTTTTTCTCCCCCTCTTTCTCTTGCTTTTAGGGGCAGTAAGCTTTGCAATAGAGCGAATTTTGGGGGGCGATTGATCTTCTGCAAGCAGATCAGGCTCTGCCAGAACAGGAGGAGGGGTGGTTTGGCCCAGCCCATCTTCAAGGTCTAACGGCATTTGGGTAGGGTGAATCTTCACTTCCTCAAAATTGTTCATCTCTTCCTTAACCCTTTGATTGTCAATAAGAGCTCCATCTTCCACCTGATGAGATAAAGAGTTAAACCAAAGGCATTTTTATTCATGATATTAAAGGTCTTACCATGTTACTCAATATCTTAAAAGAGAAAAAATAAAATAAAATAATTAATTAATTAAATAAATCTGCAAATAAAGCCTAAAGAAACAGGAAAAAGTAGCATTCTACATAAAACTCACACTTTTGTATGCTTCAAAACACGCTTGACCGGTGCTTCCGGTTGTTACTGGAAATTCTGCATGACTTGTAACTGCTGTTTGAGGAGCAAGAATGCTCATACTTTGAGATGAAATATGAGTTCCTTCCATTCCATTTTCGTCATGTGGAGGTGATAAGATCAAACTATCAGCAAAAGAAAGTCTTTCAGCATTTTCCCTCATTATCCTGTCAGCTTTGCTCTTCATCTTGCCCACTTGTGACTTTAAAGAGTCAATCTTACGAAGTATGTTTTCTACAGAAGTATCAGCATCTTTGGGCTCAAGCGATAGTTCATCATTACTCCAAGTCTCATCTTGAATTTGGAATTTTTGGGTACCTTTCCAGACCCAAAAAGGGGGGGGGGGGGGAATAAAGATAAATAAATCCGCCATTTTCATGTCAAAGTATGAATCATTTCAGCACACAACTTGATTATTGTTAAATTGAAAAATATTCTAGAAAGAAAATTATATGCATTTCATGCCATGTTTGAACAACTCAAAGCCAAGACCACAAACAGTTTGAAAAAAGGGGACAAAATAAAGTGTCATTTTCCAATCATTATCTAAGAAAAGAAAAAATTACACCAAAATAAAAGTTTCATAAGCTAGAATGAGATTTCTTACAATTTTTCAGCCAAATAATACTTATATAGGGAAATCCTCAATAATCAAAAGGAAACTGTAACTAGAGGGCAGCTCCGGAATATGTAAGACAGACAGATAGATAGATAGACAGACAGATAGATAGATAGATAGATAGAGAGATAGATAGATAGATAGATAGGTGTGTGTGTGGGTGTGGGGGTGTGGGTGTGGGTGTGGGTGTGGGTGTGTGTGTGGGTGTGTGGGTGTAGAGAAAGAGAGAAACCCATATGCGTAATGCAACCAATCACAGGACTAACTCATGCAAAGAAATATAAGCAAGGCAAACACATTTACGCCATCATTTTCACTGGTCTAGTGTTTGAGAGAATAGATAAATAGCAATAATATCATTACTCACCTGGATTCTTTAGGTCATTGTTCGTGAAGGCGCCCTCAGTCAAACACTTCCTATTCTCTGCAAAATGTCATGTATCAAATTTTAACTCGCGAAAGCAACAAAGTCTGATAGCAACAGAGAAACATTTCTACCATAACATGAGAAAAGGTTGTGTTGAGACATATATGCAGCTACATCTGTAGTTGCTTCAGTCCTCCTTCGTTTCTTCCTCTTAAAGATCTCACTTTTAGCATTTTCCCGTGAACATGGAAGTGATTTTACGCCATCTACTGTTGTCAAGTTGTCTAATTGGGTCTGTTTTTGCTTATTGTACACTTCAAGTTCTCTGTCATATTTTCCCGCTTGTGACTCCAACTTCTTCATTTGCAATTCCACCCATTTACAGCGCCACATAAGAGGTTGTATAAACGACCTCCAATGACTTGTCAGCTTTTTCTTCCTAGGGATCAGAAGTGGTATACAATGATAAGCACAATAAGCACTTAATAAGAAGCAGTAATATTTGTAAAGGCACTTGAAGCGTGCTTTCCTGTTCCCTTCTTCACTTAACTGTATCAAGATCAAGGGGAGGAACAGATTATTCAGTCACCAATTAAACTGATCACGGTTTCAACTTAACTAGCTAGGGTTCCAGTTGGAATTGGACATATTAAGATATAATATTATGTATCCAGTAAAATCATGAAAAGAAATTGGACAAGAAATTCTTGGAGAATCAAAATGAACATCAACATGCTCAAAGCTAATGGCATTCTGACACATTTAGGACCCGTTTACCTCATTCGACTAGTTTGACTATACTAAATTATCTAACCTAGTCACATGCATACCTTAATTTTTTATGGCCCGTGATAGAAGTTAAAACCAGGGCTAAAACTGATTCCATGGGCGAGAATTAATCCCACAAGGTTAATTTTTACAATAACACATCCAATGGTCCATTCAAGTGAACATTTGATAAAGATTTTGATTTATGTACCAAGTACACATGAATTTATCTAGATAATATTAATCTCAATCCCACAATTAATATCATTGGAACATATGACAATATCTTTTCAGGATAGAAGCTCTAATTTTGAGAACTCAGATAAAGGGGCCAACAGACGAGACTTCTAGAAAAGAAACGGGTGCATAAAAAAGGACAAGTACCTCATCCGAAAACTTTCACCAAATCCATCAAAATCAAGTGCTGACTCAGCATCACCATGAAAATTTGATGTAGCTTCAGTATCACCCAAGGTATCAACATTCTTGGCATCAATACTGCTATCACCAAACGAACTAGAGCTCTCGGTTGTGCCCTGGTCTTCTAATACAAACAGCTGATTTCCCGTAGATTTTGTACATTCTGTGATATTGACCTCCACGTCACCATTCGTTTGGACTTCATCATTAGTCTTCTCAACCAATTTTGTGTCTACTTTATGGTCATACTTTGTCGTATATTTCATAAGCTCATCTTCAAGTTCTTTAGCAAAAATCCCATTTGCCATCTTAGCTTTCTAGTCTGTCTCTGTCTCGAGCATCAATCTCATGGCCCATCAACCAGTACAATTAAATCACCTCATTGTGTGTGCATGCAGCAAACAAGAGTTTAGAGCCTGCAGTATGATGGAAACAGTAATGTAAAGGTCAGAAAGTCAGAAAGCACACAATATGCACCCAAAAGTGTCATTGAAATAAAGAGTTACAGAAATATACATCCCAATGAAGTTCCATTCAAACACATATCAGAAAATTGATCGATTTAGCAAATCCTTCAGCTCTTTAGTGTTAGGAAAAAAAAATAGATTTGGTACAGATATATGCCAACAATGTACAAGGATAACAATAAATAAATAAAAAATTTAAGATTAGAAATCACAACTAGTTGACAGTGTCCACAGGGCATTTGTTAGCAGTCCTGATTTAATCGTATATACCCGGCGTCCCAAGAAGGCTTAATCAGTAACTTTTTTTTTCACCCTCTTTAGAACATTTAGCATCTAGACATCTCAATTGTAATCAAGGAGAAGATACAGCCTGAACTTATCACAAGAGAAACTCTTTAAGTGAACAATTACATTAAAAAAATCAGAAGAAACAAGAATCCAACAGAACTTATCATGGAAAACTTTTTTTTTTTTTTTTTTTTTGGATAACCGAGAACTCACTGTGGCAGGGTCCTTGGGGCCACCCACAGCTGTCAAACTCGGGGGTAATCACGTGCGCCCCAACAGCTGGGACTGGGAGACATCAAGAGTAGCTGCAGCTACAGGGATTAGAAACCAGGACCTTGAGGTCCCTTTGTCACCTCCCAACCAACTGGACTAGCCCCTGGGGGCTATCATGTGAAACATGAATGAGAACAACAGCCTAAGAATCGTGTTTTGCACTTTTTCTAGAATAACCAGCTTAAGCATTTTCTCATACTTGCAGAATAGCACCCACCCTCATATACAAATAAAGCAAGTTCAATTCAATGAATGATAAGACATGGCTTACAAGTCGCTCAACAACAAGAAGTGTGATGTTCCTTGGTTTCTCTTCACTTCTTGCCCTCTGGGGAATCTCATATTTTCCTCATTAATCCATCATGTCATGTCTCACACTTAACATGGATTATAATTAGAGTAGACTCCCATAATAACAGTACACCAAAAGTACACAAATTCAATCAGATAATTCAACAGATATAAATCAAACACGGTAGTCGATAGTGCAGCAAGGGATGTAAATTAACCAGGCTGACTGAGTCTTTGTAACCTTATATCTCATATAATATGGCCCACTTAATTAAGAAATATAACTATGATACGCAATCAAACCATTAGTCGGATTGAAATCTTTCAGCATACATACCTACCCACATCCTCTAACACGAAGATCGATGAAAATACATGTGCTGATGCATGCACTGAGAAGACACGCGTCAAAACACCTATGCCACGTGCACAAATAGGATATCACCGCCATTTAAAGCATACTTTATCTATTTGCACATATAATATATTAAATCTTAGTATTTATGTGCATTCCATGCATGCACAACCACGCTCCAAATCCATGTACATAAAATTCGACAAGGATTACTGAAGCTCCTTCACTTATCCTATTTTCCAAATTGCACCAAACAAAATCTCAAGGATTCAATATTGAATTTGCAATCTTCAATTACAAGTCATCTAAATATCTCCTTCTCATAAACTTAAAACATTTAAACTACGATAATGACAAAAGTTATCTCCTTCCAGTCAATTTAAAACTGAAACTCAAATCAATGCCCAAGCGCCATACACAAAAATTCACACACCAGTATGCCCATACACACACTGCTTGGATATTAATTGGTGTGTGCCTCTAGTAGAATAAAGTGGGTCTCCATATCTGTGGTGCTACCTTTGCCTTCAAGAAAAAATATTTATTAAAAAGAAAAAAAAAAGAAAAACTTCGACCAGGGATTCAATTCCACAAACACCAAAAACTAAAGGAGCAGAGAGAGAGAGAGACCGCCCCGAAGAAGAAAAATCAATTTTGATTTGCCGATAAAAACTCCTCCACAATCCCAACTCACGAAAAATCAGGATTCGCTACAAACCCCAGCAAATCCCCATCAAATTAAACAGCAACAAAACAAAATAATGAATCAATTAAGCCCTTGAAAACGCTACTGAAGATCAGGAAAACATACCTCGACGGAATTCTATATCGTCCTCACCAGTGCATGTTAACGGTGTCTCGGGGCAAAAATGTTTCTCTTTTATAGAATTTGGGAGCAAAATTCTCTTTTGGGTTTTCGTTATAATGAATTTGGGAGTAGTAGTGATTTCGGAGCTGTCAAACCCCTCTGCCAATTGTTTTACTATTGCTTTCTGCTTTTTCCCTTTTCAGCTTCTTGTAATTTTAATTTATTTTCCTTTCCTGCAACTAATTTGTTATTCCTCTTTTACTGCCGTTGGCATTAAATTAAAATTTATTAAAATAACAGGATAGAAAAGATAACCCAATATCAGATATTAACACATTTTCGATATTTTGTATTTAAGGTATTTTGTATTTCCATAAAAATGTACGTACATTAGGTGCATCGTGTGATCTATAATATTATTTATTTAATAAATATTAATAATAATTTATTGCTCGAAAAAATGTAGTATATCTTGCAAATAAATAAGTCATATTACTTAGTTGAACAAATTATGCTCATAGATTCGCTCTTGCATGTAATATTTAGAAGTTTACATTTTAGAAGTATTTCAAGTATTGGTCATGCTACAACCTCTATTACTTAGGCTATTTTTTGTCATTCCACGTTTCATATTTTTTTAACTGTATTAGATAACGTTTATTTTAGGAGAATATTTTTGTGCACCCGACTCACTCTTGCATGTAATATTTGATTTTTTCTAAAATAAGATTTAGGAGTATTTCAGATACTGGATACGCTACAACCCCTATTACTTTAGCTATTTTTTGTCTCTTTAGTCTTTATATTATTTAACTTTATTAGGTAGTGTTTATTTAAAGTTGGAGTGGGACGCGAAAATTTATATATAGAAATACTGATCGTGTAAGTTTAAATGAATTGTGTAAATGAAAACTAATATTCTACATAACTACCGTGAACATCTACATACGTAACAGATACATTTTTATACTACATCATAGTCACATCGACAGGTGTTCAAGAGGTGCTCGCTTTAGGTACTCACAATATCATTTCTTTTATATGAATATTGAATTTATTTTAGAATTTAATAAGATAAAATTTGTAACATATACAAGCATAAGTTAAACCTCATTAAATTAATAACCCAAGTTAGTAAAAATGTATTAATTACAAGAGGTTATTAAGTGTGTTAATTTAGCTTATAAAGCTTAAGTATATATGATATTAAAAAGATTATTAAGCTAGCAAGTATTAATTTTAAAATGTTCTATTGTACTCAAAAATAATGAAAAGTGTCGTGTTTATTTTAGGAGTATTTCAGATATTTTAGGAATATTTTTGTATACACGATGCACAAAAAAACTCACTCGTGCATGTAATATTTAGAATTTTTTAAACCTAAATATTAGGAGTATTTCACATGGTCGCTACACTACAACCCCTATTATTTTAGCTATTTTTTGTGTTTCTAGTCTTTATATTTTTTAATTATATTAGGTAGTGTTTATTTATAGTTGTAATGGGGTGTAAAAATTTATATGTAGAAATTATGATCGTGTAAATTTAAATGAATTATGTAAATGAGAATTGATATCCACACCACTATAGTGAGCACCTACGTATGTGGCAGTTAAATTTATATATTATATTATAGCCACATCAACAAGTATTCACATTATCATCTCTCTCGTATGAATATCGTATTTATTTTAGAGTTTAATAAGATAAATTTATAAAACATACAAGCATAAGTAAAACCACATTAAGTTAATAACCCTTAGACCAGTAAGAATCTATTAATTTTAAAAGAGGTTGCAAAAGAGTGTAAATTTAGCCTATAAATCCTAAGTTAGGGTCGAAACATATATTATATTAAATAAATTTATTAATTTAAAAATGTGCTATTGTACTAAAAAAAAGTAATGAAAAAGATAGTGTTTATTTTATGAGTATTTTAGATATTTTAGAAATATTACTGTGCACCTGATACATAAAAAAACACATTTTTGAATGTAACATTTAGAATTTTTTTGAAGTAAATTTTTGGAGTATTTCAATATTCGCTACCCTATCGTGTCTATTACTTTAGCTTTTTATTTTTTATTTTTTTTGTCTTTTTAGTCTTTATATTTTTTTAACTATATTAGGTAGTGTTTATTTATAGTTGGAATGGGGTGCACAAATTTATATGTAGAAATTCTGATCGTGTAAATTTAAATGAATCGTGTAAATGAGAATTGATAGCCTACACAACTACATTGAGCACCTACATACATGGCAGTTTAATTTTTATGCTACATCATGGCCACATCAACAAGTACTCACGAGGTGTTTATCTTAGATACTCACATTATCATTACTCTCATATGAATATTGTATTTATTTTAAAATTTAATAAGATAAAATTTGGAAAATATACAAGCATAAGTAAAATCTCATTAATTAAGCAAAAATCTATTAATTAAAAGTGGTTATTAAGAGTATTAATTTAGCCTAAAAATATCAAGTCGGGATCGAAAAATATTTTATATTAAACAGATTATTAAGCTAGCAAATATTAATTTAAAAATGTTCAACTGCATTAAAAAAGGTGATGAAAAATGTATTAAGTTTTTTATTTGTTATTCTGTGGGTAATTATTGAGATAATTGTCATAATTTGTAAGATGTTTATGTTTAGGTGATAATAAATGAGAAACAAAAAAAAAAAGTAAAGAGAGAATTAAAAGGTGTAATTTATTTTTTGTTGGGAGAGAGGGTAAGATTAGATTTACTCCATCCAAGAAAGTGGACAAAATACCTATTTTACGAATCGATCCATAAACAAAGATTTATTCTTGGAATTTTGATTAGAGAAAAAGGTTAGTATTTCATTTGTATTATGTTTATATATGATTTCAGTGCTTAGAAGTATTTTAAATCTCAAATTGTCAACTACTAAATATTCAATAAAATGCTAGAATACAATGAACAACCTTATTTCATTATAAAGTTAAGAAAGAATAAATAATTAAATATAATGCCTAGGAAGCCTAGCTGCATTCTTTTATTAATTCTTTTGGCATTCAATGTATTAGATATAATATCTCAAACACAATCTTATTACGCCGAATAATTTACTATAAATCTTCTACATACATAAGTGTATCTCAGTCGATCAAATATAAAGTAAAAAATGAAAAAATAGAGAAGACAATAGAATAATGTTCTAATTTTTCGTATATGAAGACCTGTGAATGTCATCATATGTATATATGGGTATATGAGTTAGGGTTGCCACAAGCTTAGGTTAGGTTAGAGAAATCTATTATTGAGCCACGGTAAATGGGCCATCAGAGTAGCACAAATTTACTAATGACTAAATAAAAAATAATTTTATGACGAAAAATATATTTATTTGTTTAAAAAAGAGTCATGCCTTACAATAGTAAAATTTTTATTTTTGATTAATTCAATGAAATACAACTTTAAAAAAAATCCTACTTATACAATTTTTTCTTTGTCAATTTAAATTATTTAACTATGTATAATCTATATATATATATATTAAAGTAAAATGACTATTTCTTATAATGTTTTCCCGCTCAAATGTACTTTCTAAAAATGTAATAATTATAGTAAGTAATTAAGTATATTTTTTTATTAATTTTTAAAATTAAAAATAACTGAACAAGCATATAAATGTTAAGCACTTAATTTTATCCAATAAAATTAGAATTTGCTTGATTTTACCCAATAAAATTGAGATTTGAATAAGATTTGGTATTTGAGTAAGATTTAGTAAGTTTAAAAATTAAATTACATTAATTTTCAAATAATTTCACTTTCTTTTACCAATCTTCAAATTTACCGTTGTCACCTTCCAACGTGACATTTGTTATTACCACTCACTTACACACAATTCTACAATATATCATATAACTTGAGTGTATACTCATATTACAAAATATAATTAAAAAATACAAAATATAATTAAAAAATATCTTATGTGCAGCATACAGGTCTCACACTAGTTTGTTTGTGAAAAAAAAAACTTTAAGCGATAAGTTGAGACTTTTTCTATCATAATAAGATTTTGTAGGGTAAAATATATTTTAAAAACGCAAAAATCATGTTAAACGGTTGCAACTATGACACGATTTAAGATATTACTTGTTTAACTATAAAATCACTATTTTTTATAGTTAAACAAGTAATACTTTATAGTTACACAAGTAATACATTAAATCGTGTCACAGTTGCAACCGTTTAACAGGAGACTTACTCTTTTAAAAATATAAATTCTTTGTGGGACTATCGAGTCCTTCTACGAAATTAATGAAACTCGTTATTGGGTTTGTTTTAAAAAAAATTAATTATAAGGAAAAAGAGAATGAAATTTTTTTCTTTCATGAATATGTATTAAATTTGTCGGTATATTTTTCTTCTCTTTTTCATAATTGAATATTGGGAGAGATTTTACGGATTGTAATGTTGTCTTGTTTAGTGATGTATCTTTTATTATTAAGTTAATGCATTCTTTAAATATAGTATTAGTCATATAATTTATTAAAGAAAAATAAAATAAATTATAATTTATTTAAAGTAACATATATTATTATTTTTTTTAATTTTGTTAAATAAAAATGATTCATTTAGTTTAATATATAAGTAAAAATTATAAATAATTTTGCCAATACAAGATCTATCATCTTCTATGTACTACAGGGGTCAAGGACAGAACAACCCTGGAAGATACACACGTGGGCCTTGTTCATTTGATTATCACGTGCACGTCCCTCTGTAACTTCCGGATTTTACCCAAAAAATATCCAATTTGCAAATGACAAATGTCGCCCTATTCGGCTATTCCCCAGCTCAAGGAGAAAGGCAAAGAAAAGTACGTAAGCACCTATTTTTTTATGATATAATGGAGTTTTATCATTTTTTTCCTTTTCTTTTTTTAGTGAGGTACAAACAAGATGAAAGCAAGAAAAAGGGTTTAGCTTAAAATCTAGTATAGAAAGGGACTTTTCTTTTAACACCCCGTTTGTTGCTTAGTTTCCCACGTTTTTTGTTCTACCATTGTCAATGGATAGAACCTAACCAGCCCACATTTTCCTCAAACTAAGTGACGCAACCCATGTTGTTTTAAGGCTAGAAGCCACTGGAAGTAGCTGATTTAAAGTGGGTTGCAGAAAAAAATGGCCTCTGTTAAGTATTTCTTGGTGGTAATAACAGTTGTTTCCGTAGTTGAATTGTTTCTTGTACCAAGAACTGCAAATTCCATTCCCTTTGTCGTCTTTCATGGTAATTCTTAGCTGCTGTAATGGATTAGGTTTAATCTTGCCGTTCTACTATGCTGATTTGGGTTTCATTTGTCTTGTTGGTAGAGTGTTTCCATCATTGAGTGTGCTGATTGGTTGTTAATTGAGTAAACATAGGTTCATTATAGGAAATTTTTCTCTCGGCACGGTTAGTAAAGCACTGCAGTACGTTTGGAAGTTGGTGATTCTTCCTTCGATTGTTAGTTTGACACCATAATCTTTCTATTTTTGGCTATTTTTCCCTACTTTTGGGATTTGTTGCCTTTTCAGTTATCACTTCTCTCTGTAAGGATAAAGATTTGATTTTTTTTTTGGTTATTTTCATCCAAGTTCTTTTTATCTTTTTTTTTGTTTTTTTGTTTTTTTTTTGGTAATGGAGTATTTTTCGGAATCACTTTCTGAAGAATTCAACATCGCAAGATGTTATCTACCTTTTAAAAAGGCAAGTGTGCTATTTCTATAATGTTGCATTTGGAATGAAGGATCTGGGGATGGATTAGAATCCATAACAGTAAATTCATCAGTATTGTTTGGATGGAAGGAGTTCTGGAATGGATTTGAAATCCTGCACTCTCATTTGTACTACTTTTTAATGATTTGGATGGATTTGAAATTCACTACAGTTGAGGTGGATATGAAACCCAACATTTCAAATTATTGAATTTCAAATCCCTCATTTTCAAAGTGATCTAAATGTCGCTTATGTCTCGTGAAGCTTTAATGTATGTATAGATCATGTGCTGTTAACATTTTCAACAATAGCCAGGAAATGAATGATGGTCGCTAATAAGAATCTACATAATCTTCTCAAGGATGGAAAATGTAATTGAAAACATTAACACATCTTTAATCTTGACTTTTTAGAATGTTCATTTCTTGAGCATATTTTTTCTGACACCATCAAATTTCCAGTTGACGTGATTCAGAATGATTTTACTTTTTTGAATTGTTGCAGGAATCTCTGACAGTTGCAGGAACAAAGGGGTTACACATTTCACTACTCTTCTTAGTAATTGGTCCGGTTCACAAGGACATTGCATGTATGCACTTTCTTAATGAATTGTTAGATGATTTATATTCACAGTGGATAAATTCATATTTCTCCATATTTTGATTCTGCCATATTGGAAGGGATGCAAGTTGTGCATGTAATCCTAATCATATGTCAAGATATTTGCTTAACTGTGATGGTTCAAACCTTGGTTTTATTCCAGCAATTGACTTATATAAAGCTATGACTTAGATCCTTCTGACTTCAGTTTGTTAGAAAGAATGGGTCGGTGATTTTTTCTGGGTGACTGTATTGCCAACATAGGTTGAATTAATTTTCTAGTTGAGGACAACGGAGTTAAACAACAACCGAAAAAAGGAAGTAATGCTTATACACATTACTCCATATACTTATAGGCCTAGAGATGTGAACTGCTGCTTGTTACTTATTTAGTTCTAACAAAAAAAATTCTTCTTTACACCTCACCCCCCTGTATAATCATCACTTGACCTTTCTTATTTTCTTTTGCTTCTCTCTAGTGAAATTGGAAATGGTGCATGGGACTCCTGGACAATGCCCTTCCTAAAGCAGGTTCAGCAATTTTCATGAAATTACTAGTTGATTATGCATCTCTAGTTCTCTATTAACAGAAAGATAACGCTAACCCACCCCCACCCCTACCCTGTTTTTTGGCATCAATGAATTAGACAGCCATTGCTTGTGAGAAGGTATCATAGCTTTGTCTGAGGAGTTACTTTATTGATCTGGAAATCTTTCTCAGACAGAATGCTCCAACTTACAGGTCAAAGAAATGAGTGAGCTCAGTGAAGGTTACAACATTGTAGGGCTCTCCCAGGTGAAGATATATCTTCACATTAACCAATCTTGAACGTTATCCATCATTTGAGCACAATTTAATCTTTCTACTTTTCAAATCACCGTTTCATCTGAATTGGTGTTGAGAAATATTTGCCAATGCATTCTTGGTATTATGCCATTTAAAGTTTTTGGAAGTATAGAATCAAAATGTAAAGTCATAACATTGGGAGACGTATAGAAGAGTCAAATGGAAACAGGAATATACCGAATTGAATTGATGTCAATATAGGAGTTTATGTCATTTGTTTGCTTTATATAGGGAATGCAATGATTAAAGGGTTAATCATCATAGGGATGCATTTTGATGAAGTTTTTTCACAGATGAAAGAGCTTTCCAAATGACTGGTGTTCCTAATTTGAACACGGTAGGACATTTATATTTTAAATGAAAATAGGGATCTAGCAATATGACATAGCTTGAGTACATTTACCTGATACTAGTGATACTATTATTATTATTAATTTTTTTTTTTTTGGGCCTTGTATTCGATTACAACCACTTTGTATTGTATTCTTTGGGGAAACTTGTGTGTGGTGTGTGTATAATGTTTTGGCCTTTTGGTACTCATAATAAAATGTAAAGATCTCATAAAACCAAGCCAGAAGCACTCTTGGAGGGTCAAATTTGCTGGGCATCTCTGCAACTAAAATGTTCTGTTTTATGTACAGCAATTTATTTCATATGTTCTATATTATAAGGAATATGGAATAAAATGTGATAATGAAATGACACATGCTATACATGACACGTAAAACTATTACTTCTTTTATTGGAATTTGGAAAGTGCAAATATGGAATTATTATAGTAGGAATCAACAATGAACCAGGGTCAAATATTCGGAAATTTGTAATATTGTTTTTTCTAATATGTTGTATTTGAAAACCCTTAGCCATTCTTTAATGTTCTCTTCACATGGTTTCCACATCTTCATTGACATCTCTCTCCTGTCCTTTTCAGGGTAATATGGTGGGGAGAGGAGTCCTTGAGTTCTGTGACGGAGCACCTCCTGTAAGAGCTGATCACACTTCATACAAAGCATTTTGACAAACATTCATTCGGCAGCCTCCTCAATTTATAATGCTCTTTTGCAGTCCTCTTTCTATTCTTTTAATCTTCCTTTCTACCTTATCAATCGTGATATGTGACCATCTTGTATTACGGGCAACTAACTTTATACAAACACTATAAAATGACCGGATGTTACAAAGCGCAAAAAAATTTCTTCTGGATTCCTTTGAAATTCACGCAGTTGATCTTCTTCGGTCATTGAGAAAGAAATTTCAATACTTGAGTAATATTCTCATGGTTTCACGTAAAATCATTTGTTCTATGCTCTAGCAAGCATGGACATGGTAAACTCAACAAGCAGAGGATACATCATGCTTCTGTTTTACTTATCAACTACCATATTTCCCCTTGATGCTTGGAGAGTGATCTTTTCTCCTCTTGCCTTGATTAGGTTGTGGCTTAATTTCTTAGTTCCATCTAGTAGAATGAGAGATTTTTCTATATTATAGTATGAAAGAAAGTTTGAAGTATACTAGTTTTAAATGAAGAATTATGTTTCTTCTAGTTGCATTACTACTACATGAAACGCCATCTCAAATTTTAAAAAAAATTGTCACACTTTGAAAGAGAATTGGAGCGTTCATGGACCATTTCTGTCATTATGCAAGATGCATTTCATATGCATATTCTTCATACTTCTTACTTTTGCACAGGTGAGAAATTTTATATCTCTGGCAGGTCCACATGCTGGAATAGCAGCTATTCCGTTCTGTGGAGTGAGTTTCTCGTGTAGCTCAATAATTCTTCTGTAATTTCTTCTTTTGTTTGCCCCTCAGATGATGTCCAAAACTATAACTACACAAAAGTTTTTTTAAGATTCAAATATAAGTTTTACATAATTTTGCCAACAAAATAAGTCTTTCATTCATGGTCTGGAATTGGTAAAGGAGCATCAGTTGATAGAAAGCTACATATTTTGTATATAGATCGTAAGAAAGAGGCTCTTTCTCATGTCACATATAAATTTCTCTTGAAGAGTGTACTCTTCTTTTGTCATGTGGAAATGATTTATCGTGGAATCTGATATAGTTATGCCTATTCTGCAGTCAGCGACGGTTTGCATTCTATTGGACCTTTTGATTGAGTCAGCAGTTTACAGCGACTTTGTTCAGGTTTGAGTTTAGTCCACATATTGTTTGATTCAAGCATTATTTTACAGATTCTACAGCACATTCATGCTGTTAAAGGAAACTATTTGGTGCTCCTTTTGTCTGTTTTCTTTCGATTTATATTCCTTTCTGTTAATACTTGTTCATTGGATCTGCTGGTTACCTGTTAATTCTTCTCTCTCTCTCACTCACACACACGTGCACAGACGAAAGAAAAACTATTCAATTCAATTACATGCACAATACACCATTTGAATGTCTAGCTTTATGTGGTTGCAGGAACATCTAGCACCTGCTAATTATATCAAAATTCCAACAGTGAGTGATCTTATTTTGCTTTGTTGTTGTACATTATAGAAATGGGACTCTTTTTTGGGGATGGAGGGAGTAACATTTGGACTTTGATGCCTTCATATTGCTTCATCTTAGCCGTGTGCCGGAGCTGCATGTACTTCTTTCATATTATGTCCTCTTTTCCAGGATTTAGATGCCTACAATAAAAGATGCAAGTTCCTACCTAAGCTTAATAATGAATTTTATAAGAATTCCACATACAAGGAGCGGTTTTCCAGCTTGCAGAACTTGGTGCTTATCAAGGTCAGTTGGAAACTTAAGTTGTGTTTATTGGCCGGTTAGGACCTTATACAGTTTTCGGAGTGCTTGAAAGGTTCCGTAATTATGGCTCAAGCTTCTATTTCTTCACTTATATTCAGTTTGAGAAAGACGACATTTTGGTGCCTCGAGAAACCTCTTGGTTCGGGTATTTTCCCAATGGTTCCTTTGACACTGTCTTGCCCGCGCAAGAGGTATCTGCAATTTCTCTTTTCTCATCATATATCTCTTTCAGAAAGAAAAAGACAGGGAGTTCGGACTTTCATACATGAAACATAAACATACATGAAACTTGCAGACGGCCCTCTATACTGAAGACTGGATTGGTCTGAAAACACTGGATGAAGCTGGGAAAGTGAAGTTTATAAACGTGTCGGGGAGTCATCTAGAAGTTTCCTATGGCGACATGAAAGAATACATTGTCCCGTACTTGCTGGAAGACGCCACTGTGCAACCAAGATTCTCAGAATTATTCCATCCCGGGGCCTTGTCCGAGCATGAAGGTAAGACTCTCAAGCTGCATGCTTCGGATTGAAGAGATTTTTATTCTAGGAAATTTGTGGAGGTATGAAAAGAATAAAAGATTTTAGGTTTCCATTGGTTGGTTGTATTGGTACAACTTTCTCTGAGGATATACTGTCTATTACATAAACCAGAGAAGGTATTCATTCTTGTTCAGATTCAGATGTCACTATTCCAAGTTATATGTAATATGCCACTTAGTATTTTTACAGTTTAATCATATCGACTTGGTTATATCGACATTAGGCATATGCGCCATGCCCCCGGAGTTTTTATCTATAAATTTACGAGCCCACGTTGGCGTACGACTTAGTGGAAAGAAACACCCGTACACCAGCATCGAAACAACCTTGGAAACTTGATTTCTAAAGGGATTTTTCTTTTGATTATTTTGTGATTGATTGGTGTACAAGTGACTGTTGAATGAAATAAAATCGATCAAGATACAAGTTATTGGTGAAGGATGATCCCCCATGCGGTTTGAGCTTGCAAAATTGCTTCGGCCCAGGCAAAAGCATGGGCTAGGCCTTTATTTTGATTATCCAAAACTTGATTGGGCCTGTCTGGCCGATGAACTTGTGGGCCACGTGGGCCCCGACAAATTCAAAGAATTCCTGGCTCAAAGTTAAAATTTGGCCCAACCCAAGTAAAAATATGGGCTAACCTTTATTTTGATAGCCCAAAAATAAGTTGAGGGTGTCCGCCCAGCCAAGGGGCTGGTGGGCTGTGGGCCGGCCCAACAAAGCTTGATAAGATGAATTTGCCTAATTATTCGAACCTAAATAAAATTATCCTTTTCTTTCTAAGAAAAAATTTATATTTAATTATTTTTATAATTGTTAGATAAAATTATTAATTTACAAACAAATTAAGATACATTTAATCAAACAAAAGACAATGATAATCTTAAATTGAAATGTGATTGATAATAAGAGAAATGAGACATTTATATTATAAGCTTTCAACTTGCAAGGGAACCTTCTACTATTTAAGAATTATGTATTCTAATAAGTAACCAATTTATGTAGTTAAATTGAATATTCTTCATATAGTACTTTAGAATAACAAACAACTCAACTACATCATTATATAATTAGTACATAATATTTGAAGGTAAATATAAAATTGAGAAATAATAGACGGACATTTGATGTGAAATCACTCAAGATAATTCTTCAACTTGTCGTATGTAATAAATAAAATATCGTCTCTTACTCCATCTTTTTGGGGTGATTATTTGCACTCTTACAAAATTGTCAAATGATTATTCCATATGTGTGTGAAATTTTAAATGTAAAATGTATAAATTTTGCAAGTCGTGATTATATCTATAAAAATTAGGGTGTGTCTGTATTTTTTGAATAATAATATTAAATATTATATGCTAAAACCCTGAAGTATAAATAGGCGTTCATACTCATCACTGATTTCGCTAGTTTGACTGGTTCGACACTAGAGGTATCGAAACCTTACCGAATTAGACTATATGGGGATACTCGGTTACATTTCAATCCACCAAATTGTTGGTGAATCAAAGTGTAATGGGACTATATATCTCGAGTACAATTAAGTTATGGTTTGATGAAAATAGAACCATTTTTTTGGTAATTTTCTATAATTATATTAATGAAGACTTAATTCTTTAGTAATTATGTATTAATAGAATAATAAATAAATGATTTGAGTTTCAAAAAAAGAAGGAAATTTGAAAGTCAATTTATAAATAAATATATATATATATATATATATATATATTATTTTTACTCGAATATTTTGCTCAATCACTGAACTACAGATGGAACAACTAACCATGGCGACTTCTCTTCAAAATTTTCTCATGCTTTTACACAGACAAAAACTGTTCTTATCTCATCAAACAAGAAAAATACTTGTCTTTATTACAATGAAAATTAAGGTGATCCCATCCCAATACAGGTATCTAAATCTGGCAAACGTAATTCCTCATAAATATAAACATATCCATACAGTTCAAACACAAACAGTTTTACCTCCTTTCTCTATATATACCCACCACTTTTCCATCAAATACCACTCAAGAAATCTGAATCAATCGGTATTCATCCCCACCTTATGTTCTCCTGCTCATATTTCTTACATTTTGTGTAATAGATTCTTTGTTGGTCCTATCTAGATTAATCGGAAATTCAGACAATGGACAAGACTTGTATTGTTCGCTATGAGGAAAAAGAGGATACCAGCTTCTACCTGTGCCGCCATTGCAGGACGCATCTGGCTTTGCATCAAGAATTGCTTCATAAGGTATGTTTTACTGTCCCAGAAAAGAGTCATGTCTAAAAAACAAAACAAACAGTCGTGTTTTTATAACTAAATATAACGCATTTGTTTGGATATGTAGAGTATTTCTTGTTTAATTTTTTATTTTGAAAATTAATTTAGTATGAATAGGGGTGACAGAAATACCAACATGACGTGGGAAATTTTTTTAATTTTTTTTAAACATTTGCTTCTTTTATTTTTCAAAAATAAGTAATTATAGAAATAAAAATAAATAATTATCGAAGAATAATACATTTATATGTTTACCATATATAAGCATGTTTGTATGTTGTGAAGACCTAAAATGCATAAAAGATTTCTAAGACTAAAAGATTGTAGTGTTTTATAGTTGTAGTGCCTTTAGCAAATTGTCTTGTCCAAATTTTGTAGTTTTCACATATAAATTATTTATTTATTTATTTTGCAGTTTTGTTGCATTGAAAAAATATATATTTAATTACTTAATTTTTTTTCCATGCGTTGCACAATTTATAATATTTGTGGTAATATAATAAATTAATAATCTTATAAAAATAATCATATAAGATACTTTTAAATAAAATGTAGAAATATATAAAATTTTATTTTAAAAAAAAAATCTCACAATTTTATTTTATATAAAAATATTTTAAATATCAAAATATGGACAATTAATCTAGAAAAGATATTTTATATTAAAAATTAATATTTTATTTATATATATGCATTATGAATATAATTAGTTTGATATATTTTTTTCAAAACAAATCAAGTTGATATGAAAATGTTATAACCCCTTTTAAATATTAGGTGAAAAAAATTGATTGATTGGTTTTTAGAAGATGATTCTCACTAGCGTCAGCGCGTGCATTACACGCGCTAGTGCAATTTTTCTTCTTTATTGTTTTCTTAAAAAATTAGACTTAATTGCTATAACTAATTGACACGCGTCCTTCAGAGTTCAATTAAGACCTAATTGGTCGACAATTCATCCAAACTTTTTTTAGTATGAAAACTAGGACTATAAAAGAATGGAATCGAACAAACACATATATTATTGTTCAGATTTATTTGAAATATTATCGAACTTTAAATATCAGTTTGAATTTAGTTGATTATTCATAAAGTAAAACTTAAAATAGCTTTAATTGAGTTGAACACAAGACGAAATTAAAAACTTTGATATTTTCTTGAATAATTTATTTAATGAGTTCGAACCGAATTTTAAATTTTATCAAATATATTCTTAAATTTAGCTTCAAGAAAAATTAACAAATAATTACAAATCAAGTATCGAGTCCATTACCTTCAATTTTCTGGATCTCTTTATCGTTTTCGTATTCTCACACAACTCCTTTTTCTTGAACTTTCAGTTTGTACATAATCAGCATGGACTCTTCGAGAACTTGTAAGCTTTTCCCCTTAATTTCTTACATGTATATTATTATTTTTTAAAATGTATTAATCATGTATGTATCTTTTTAATAAAGAAACAAATAAATTTTTTAAAATGTCATGAAAATAAGAATAAATGTATTTGTTAGATAAATATAATTATTATTTAATTTACTTTGTTCAGTTTTGTTTATCTGAAAATATTCTTAGATATATTATAATAGCTTTATTTATTGAACGAAGAAAGACTCGTCTTGTTTGAACTAAGATTAACATTAGAATTTTGTTTTTAAATAAATTATATATTTGAAATATTTATATTATTCTAATTATGAAAAATTAGGGGAAATGCTACATCTAGAAGGGACGAACCAAGGATTTTGCTGGGAGGGTATTTTTTATAAAAAAAAATAAACGTATAAATTACTTAATGAGATTCCAAAAGAGAAAATTTATATTAAACTTTTTAAGGAAGAAAAATTACAAAATAGATATTTTAATTCCACAAAAAACATTAAATCGTTTACAAAAGGAAAAAAAGAATTTTAATTGAAACGTCTGTGATTTCATTAATATCAACTTACGTGTGCCTAATTTTATACATATCATATATATGCACTTTAGATTTTTAAAATATGAATTAAATATAAATACATATAAAATAATTTAATAGTACAAGAAACTAATACTTTACCAATAAATATATACGCACATACATATATATATATATATGTTGAAGGCCATTTTATATGCCCCTCCAACTTTGATTTTATACACACACACAGGGTAAATGTGAAGTTGGGTACAAACTATCAAATAGTAAGTGGTCAAACTGGAGCACATGCTTCTTGCATCAACTGTGACTCAAGTGTCGGAATCAAATTTGTAAGACAACTTCTTACAACATTATAATTTCCTACTATATATATATATATATACATAGAGAGAGAGAGAGAGAGAGATTTAATCATGTTCGTTTTATGTATTCAGGTTGCATTGCAGATTGAGACCTCTGCTATCAAAGCTGGAAGATTCATGATAGACATGCAAGCCTCTTCTACTTTTCCTATTAATTTCTTCCAAATCTCTCTCTCTCTCTCTCTCTCTCTCTCTCTCTCTCTCTCTCTGAATGTATAAAGACTGTGTGATTGGCAGGAAGAAGCTGCTTTTTTGGAAAGGAAAGGAGATGGTGTATGCAGACACAGAGGAAGCAGTTCAGAATGCATGAAATCATACTCAAAAACTATTGAATAAACTTTACAACTTCCAACCCTTTTTTTTTTTTGAGTGGATTACGTGCTACAAATGACGCGTTGATTCATTTTCAGAAAAAAAATTAAAATAATAATAAGTTGAGTTTTGCTTTAAGCACTTTGTGGGAATGATTTTGAGTTTATTTCTGATGCCTTTATTATATTATTGCATATATATATATAGATATATATATCATGAGGAATATTATGGTGCAGTCATAAATAAAGATTTCTTTAGAATGGGGGAAATTTAAAAAAAAATTAAAAAATTCCGGAAACTAAGAATGTTCCAATCTAGTATTTCAATTCACGATTACTTATGCTAATAAATCCATAGAGACAATATAGAACATGTATATAGAACTCTATGCCTTCACCTTACTCCAATTTCAGCTGGAAATTCTATTTTATAGTAACCAAAATCCAAGTTATTAATACAATTTCCTTTTCTTTAATTAATTTCTCACATTAGGCTTCAAAATTTCTATATAAACCTTATGAATTTATTTCATATTTGGATAAATATATATATATATATATATATATATATATTTAGATATATACATTTGTATATACAATATATATTTTTATATATAATTCTATTATGTTTTAAATTATAAATAATATTTTAAAAAGTTCAAAAAATATATTTATTTATATATAATAATTTTACCACATATTATATTAAAATGAAATTTATCAAAATATTATAAATGAATTAATACATAATATAATTTTAAAAAATAATTTTGTATCTTATTTATATATTATTAATATTTATATATAGAAATAATTTTATTCACTTTTAGAATTTAAATGTCTGAAAGTAAACTTATATATATGTAACAAATTACATAACAAAACTAGTATCAGGAAAACAAAAATAAATTGAGGCCCATATGTATATATGACTGTGTAAGCATGCAGCTGTCGCTTGTCAATAATTAAATCTTGCAAAATGTTTTACACATCATTAAAAATCTACTAAGAATTCATAAAACTGGTTGTCAACAACAGTAGTAGTAATAATAATTAATAATAATTAATTTGTTAATTAATTAATAAGAAAGAGGCGAAATATACTTATTTATTAGTTTTTTTTTTTTTTTTTTCCGTTTTCACTATGATACTTCCAATGCACAGAACTTTTACATTTCAAACATCATAGCCTTTTTTTCTTTATTATATTTTACTAAATCTTAAGCTAAATTCTTTATTTTCATATTAAATTAAAAAAATTTTTAAAAAAAGCCCTAAATTGCAGCACCCCAATCCCAAATTCAACAAGAAATTGCTATCAAACATTACAATTCTTTATAAGAATGTGAAAAAACATTGGCTAGAAAATAATGGGCAAAAAAATGTAAAATTAAAATATTGAAAAATGGGACCAAAAAATAGTAGCAACCCTAAAAATGTAAGCACATCCATTTCTCCTAAATTATGTTAAATTACAAGAAAACAAAAAAGGCACACAAAAATGGGGGTTTATTTGGGGAGGATGCAACTGCAGAGTGTCGTCTATGAAGAGCGCTTTCTTTACACAGTAAAATATATTCCTAAAGTAATGGACTTATGCTACTTTCACAGGTTGGCAAGTTCAAAGATGATCCATCCACCACGCCACTTGTATATTAACATTATACAACCAACCACTGCCCCTCATTCATGCTCGTTACACCAACGGCTCCGCCTGATGCTGCTCCAGGTTTCGAAGCACTATGCGTGCAAATATTTTGGCTTCGATTGGTGCACCTGCTGCCGCTGCTGCTGAACGTAGGACCCGCGAAGCTCCAGCATTTTGGAGAAGTTTTGCGTGTAGAGGCGCATGCCTGCCCCCGGGGATGGTAAACTACAATGGAAAATTCAAATGTTAAGAGTCATAGATAGCATATGAATTTAAGTGCCACATGAGCAGATGTTCACGAAGGTGTTTAACGTAGGTGTGCAGGGTGGCTGTCATCTCTATATATATAATAGGGGGTTGGGGGGAAAGGGGGTGTACCTGAAGAAGAGCGAATGCAGCACATCCCTTGAGAGTAGGAGAAGGATTTCGTAGCATAGCAACAAATCTTCCAATCTCGGAGCCACTGGATGAAAATAAAAATAATCCGGTGAGAAAGACAACAAAAAAGATTGAGATAATGATTAAATGGCAATGAAACTAGAAAAACGCAACACCTATGAGAATTTCGTCTGCATTAAGTGAAAATAAATATATGTGGTTATGAGTGTTTCCTTTGGGACATAAGAGAGTGCCAAATTTTCACTAGGGAAGCATTATATTCAACCAATTTTACTGTATGAATACTGGATAGTATCATACATACATAAATATATATATATATATGTATAGAGATAGAGAGAGAGAGAGAGAGAGAGAGAGAGAGAGAGAGCATGAGAAGCGTGTATATGCAAGCAATTGGAACCTCTTGAGACTAGAGCCGAGGTCTCTCTTATTAATAGCTGGGAAGTACTAATGAGAGTTTTACATATAAAAGTGCATTGAATGCGCAAGTCAATTGCAAAAAAATTATGCTCCTTTAGATGAAAAGAATAGGTTATATAGTCTTCGAACGTGACTTTTGTGTAACACATCTTTAATATTTCACTTATTTCACTCACAACTTCATAGTAATTTAAGGATATATAAAAACCCCATGCCAAATATGAATCAAGAAATTTAGCAAGAATTATCCAAATGATTACATTAACCGAACTTGCATTGTGGAACATAGAGCACAAAAAAGATCGACAAATTCAAAGAATATGAATACAAATTAGTTTTCTAAGACTTTAACTTCAGATAGCCTATAATTAATTTATATGAAGGCAAAATGATGAATGTAACAAATTTATTTTTTCTGTCAGTGATGATTTAAGGCCTAATCTTGTGTGTGTGTGTGTGTGTGTGTGTGTGGAGAGAGAGAGACAGACAGACAGAGAACCTGCATCTTAGATGGGCCGCTTCTTGAATACGAGCAGATTCTGTAACTTGTGCCAATGCTGCAGGGGCTGATGAAGCAGCAGCAGCAGCAAATGCTTGTGGGTCGGAAAAAGTCATGACAAAAGCTTCAATGTGATTCAGAGCCACTATTCTAAGCAAATCTAAGTTTACACTCTTGGAAGTGCCCTCAGCCGAAGTTCCTACCAGAGCAATTTCATCCATTCTGCACACACAATTTGCAGTTTCATAAATCTGAGGCCAATGTCTGCTTCTTCCAAACAGAAACGGGACTAGCAATAATCATTTCTATAAGAATGATAAATCAGATTTCTAACACAATTTGAAGAGTGTGAAGACAAACAATGGAAAGCTTCCCCTTTGAGCCCAAAGGAATTTGAAGAGTGTGAAGACAAACAATGGAAAGCTTCCTTTTTTAGCGAAAAGGAAGTACTACCAACAAGTGAGTGCATCATACGCTCACACTGCTCATTGAGTATGTGTTACGTCAACTTGAAGTTGCAAAGTAAGAAAATAGTGCAAATTAAAAGCGGTGTATGCAGGATACCTAAGCTGTTTCATTCCCAATTGTGACGCCACATAATATCACGAATCTTTCTTATAAAGGGCTGTATTAAACCAACTATATTTAAGTAGGATGGTAATATGGCCATATAATCTTAAGGTTAATTAGAATATACTAGCCATCGAATATAAATTCCAAAAAATGGAATAATAAGAATCCTTATACTAAGGACATCTATTCGTCATCTTTTATTGCAGATACATTGCATTCTTCTCTGGTGATCTGATCCCAGTATTAACTAATTGCTATCTTCTAGCTTCATATAGGAGATCCGAACAAGTCCTTTACTAATGAAATTTTCAATTGCATTAAACGATTTCCTCATCATGAATTAAACCTCTAACTCTCGTATTACAAATTCAAATTCTACTTACACTGGACAAATCATCACAAAGTGCACATTTTTAAGTCACTGATAGCTTAAACTAACAAACTTCACGTGGAGATCTACCAAAATATGAAACTCTAAAAGTCAGCTCCAATAACTAAGCATCAAATAATAACAATAAAACAACAGACATTGATTTGATACTATTATCATCATAGAAACCTGAAAGATATATCAAACAGGTAGAGCATAATGCGAAAAAACAGCGCACAGGGTGAGACAACGGAAGTGATCCTCTCAGAACCTCAAATATTTCCAATGTACTGTGTTCCGGGACATAAGTGAAATGAGTCGTTTGACCCACAAAATACAAAGATTATAAGTATAACTGAATGTTAAGGATAATTATTCCAATCAAATCTATAGCAGCCTATAGATATTAATTCAGGCATTAATTATACATAGTTCAGCAAAACAAAAAAATGATCCTTTATTTCTTGTCATGCATATCTCATATGAACTAATACCTTTTAGAGAACATATCACAATTAAAGATGGTATATGTGATGAGAGAGTGGTTATGAAGCTTTATTTTCTTATTGCCATGCATGATAAGATGAGTGTGAAGCATAAAAAACGATTTCATTTAATCCCCTGCAAAATCAGCATATGTACACATGTCTTCTATTTGTCTTACAGAAAGGAACTCATAAAAGTCTATAAAAAGTTACAGATAATATGTTATTATTATGCTTAAACAAAATATTATTATGCATACAAAGAATATTATTATGTAAACAAAAATATCAAGGTTTAGAAGGTTGTTACCTTCCATCAAACATGTAGGCAAGAGCCAATGCAGACATGAAGCGTGCCATTTTTGATTCAGAAGAAGAACAAAGTTTAACGAGGGCTGTAACTCCCCCTTCCTCTGCAATGCGGAGAGCATTACCAGGGTTGAAAGAAAGGTTCCAAAGAGCTCCAGCAGCAGTCTCATGTACATCCTGAAAGTTAAGGCATATGTCAAAATCAAGATATAAACAAAGATGATATGAGCAAAAGAGGAGTACAAAAGCGATATATTGCATCACAATGCTTTTACAATGAAAATATATGCTTATATATGACGCATCGGTCTATCAATCCAAATCATTCGCACATACAATCCTTTTAAAAAACCGTGAATCATTCAAGAAGCTTTGGTGACTGGTGAAACTACAGTAAGCGCTGCTACTAAATTTAGATTCTTAAGCATCATTTTTGGACTGCTGTTTCATATCAATTATATTCAGAATTTAATTCTTTCAAGAAAGTATGTCTTTTGTACTACATCTAATATCAGGAATCTAATACTTTCAAAAGAAAAGCCATTAGATGATTTTTTGATCCAAAAGTGGCTACCCAACTTGAAGAATAAATGAAGGTATCATCATCTTTTACTTTAATAAATTCAGGGCATCAGCAAAAATACATAATGCAGGCATTGACATCATTTTGATAAAGCAAGTGCAAAGTGCCATCCTTAAGTAGCATATAAAAAATCAAGAGACGAATTCAAAATGAAGTACTATTTTAATAAACTTACCTCAGCATCGGATTTTGCCAACGCAATTAGTGGTGCTACGCCGCCTTCTCGTCCAATAGCAATGCTATTAAAGGAGCAATATGATTATTGATACAGAGATTTACTGAAAAGCTTCATGTTTCATGATTAAATGTAATAGTAACGACATAATATAAGGATTTTAGTTAATCATATTGGCAGCCGCTAACAGAACTCCATGATATGGCATTCAGCCACGGCACACACTTCAACATCTGGTTCAAATTCTCAATATGTCTATTATTACTGTGCTCACAAACACTCAGAAAATAACAAATCAATGTCGGACTGTTTCGAGAAATGTGCATCTTTTCACTAATTTGGCATTTTATTCCAGATATCAATTCCATTTATTCTTTATTAATAGTTACATTTCTTTATACTTCACGTATAAGGCATTATAGAGACATTATTATCGTAATGCATTATAGACATCTTATCATATTCTCCACAGTAGATAGGTTTCAGAAAGAATGAATATGTCTGCCTCATTACTTGTGCATGTCGCTACAATAAGCTCCCAGGTTGACAAACCCTATGAAGCCCACAAGTGAAAATTAAGATTAGTAACATGTCTCTATAAGTTTCTTAGCCCTTCCATTTGGTTCGTGACCCAAAGTATAAGCATTGGCGACATGATAAGACCAACATCCTTCTAGATGGATCTAAAACTAGTCAACTGCTCTTCAGTTTGATTAGATCATTTACATCTTACTCAAACGGCAATTGGATGGAGCAGATTGAGTGCATTGAGTAGCACTATACATTGAGTACTTCCAATTACAACCAGGCCAATCTTCAATAAAAGAAAAAATTGCCACATGAATAACAGTAACCTGCAGTCATACCTATTTGCTTCTGACACGGACAATCCCCAAAGAGCACCAGCAGCTCTCTCCTGAAGGCCATGGGGCGAATTTGAACAGGAATTGGCTAGAGCCACCTAACACCACAAGAAAAATGGAACTTGGAATGAGTTGAAAATTTCTTATGAACAACTAACAAAACGTAAAAATAAAAATATGCTAAGGATAACTTCCATTTTGTGACACTTGTACAGAAGAAATAATGAAAAATTACGAGTATTATGTCACAACTTCCATACCTTTAATTCAATTAAACAGCAATGGTCACATAAGATGTCATTGCTTAAGCACTTATAAAAAGGAGCAATTCCTTCATAGTTTATTGAATCATTTCCTTGATTGATTCGGAGAAAAACATTATCCAGGCAAATGTCAATACAAAATAGTATAATGGGCCTAAACTTAAATTATAACAAGAGTCGCTTCCCCTCTACTAGTGTTCCTAAACTAGAGCAAGAACTACATTGTTTGATATTCCTAAGTTCCAATCATGTGCAATAGCATCTAAACATTTGTAGAAAGAAATGGGAAGCATGAGGTGAATGGAGAGACGAAGGTGAGAGAAAAAAGGGGGAAAAAATTGCTTTGCAGGTGGAAAAGATAATGATTCTTTTTTTTATTTGGAAAAGACATATAATTTTACATATACAAGCCTTTTGCAATCATTAATAGATTGAACTTACTGGTTGTGCATATACACGAGTATCAAGCACACTACATTTATTAACTAGCAAACCATCTAACTAAGATAATGCTGCACGTGTGCTATGTGAGTCAAAGTTGAGACAAAAGAATGCAAAACTAAGATACAACATATTTCTGGATTGGCAGGAGATATTCTAGCAACTAAATTAACTAGGAAACAAAATTGTGGAAAAAGTATCCTTGCTCAAATTCATCACTAACCCCTTAAACATAACATGATGAAAAGGTAGTGAGACGGTTGGTTTTATCCTTTTTCCTGCTTTTTTTTTTTTTTTTTTTTGCCTAACTCCAAAAGTGCTGCTCTCCAAATGAGTGAAATGGTGACTGGAGAGAAGCTGTAGTTGAGTATTGATTAGTTTAGTTATAGTTGACTAATTCAGTTCAAAATAACTAAGCACCACAAGTATTATACAAATGCTATTTGGTTTTCATGTGAGCATAAACACAAAAAAACTTGGAAAAATTAAAGATTACCAAATTCTACTGGTTAATTCAAAGTAAATACACTGAAAGATAAACTCTGTTTCTAAGGTCCTAAAACTGAACAGATCATGTACCGAACATACAGCCAAACTACTTGCTCCTAGAATTGGTTCCACAATAGGATCAAAAAAGCATGAAGATGTCAGAGAACATAGAAGCAGGAAGCGTGAGTAACTCAGGAGACTGAAACTCCACTAGTTTATGCATGCATGTGCCTGCAAGGGAATATACATGCTTAATTCTAATGGCTAATCAAGACAAACATGCTAATTCCTGCAGCAAAAGGCTGACACGAGTCTTTTACCAGTCCTTCTCTCAAGGCAGTACCCTCAATACATGATATATAGAATATCAATGCATTTCAATGCAAAATTGATATTCTAACTATAGGGTAGCATTAGTCTTTTAGTTTGTTAAATTTGTAATTTATTAACACAAGATTTATCTACTTTCCATGCATTGAGAACATAACTCAGTTTTTGGGCTGGTAATTGATATGTGCAGGTCACGTGCTCGTCTTGATTGAGGAATTCTAAATTTTCGGGCTACATAATCCTATGCGGAGACATATTTGTTCATGTGGACTAAAAGTTCTCACATGGAAAAATAGGTCAAGTAGATGCTTGATAGGATGTGAGATGAGGTAGGATGAGGTGTGGATAAAAAAAATATGAAAAATAAACATAATAATGACGTACCAAAGCCTCGACTCCTCCTGCCACTGCAATTGCTTCTCGATTTCTATCATCAAAAGATAAATTCCACAATGCACCAGCAGCTTCTTGCCTACACATCAACCAACAGTAGATTATTTTTCATCCTCGCAAACATCCAGCGTAATGCAATTACCATGAGAAAGAGCATCTAATTAAACTCACAACACACACACACAAAAGCTAACTCCAGTAAAAATTATTACCTGACACCATCATGAGGGGAACGAGTAAGTTGCAGGAGAGCTTCAAGAGCTCCTTCCTCTTGTCCTACTGCAGCATTGTTACTATTGCTATCTCCATGAGCTGCCAAATTTGCCAATGCACGAGCTGCCTGGAGAATACATCAAATCGTAATGGTCAGAAATTGGTTAGCATAGAGAGGCTCTCCACACCGAATAGAGAGTTGAAGGCGGGATTAGAGAGTAAGTAGCATCTGATGATGATAAGAATAATAATAATAATAATAATAACAACAACAACAACAACAATAATAATAATAATTCTTTTAAAATTTTTTTTTTTTTTAAAAAGAATAAATAAAGCTTCACACTGGTATGAGAAACTTAATAGAAGATACTGAAGAGGAAGTTGATAAATATAAAATGGAGAAATGAGAGCTTGGCACATTTTACAGGGTGAGAATACACAAGTGTATGCTAGATGAGTTCGCACAAAGATCAATATGAAGATGGTACGGAGAAAATGAAGCATCATTAATTCAAAAGGTTGGGCTCACAAGAAAGACTTGGATATGAAGGAAAATCAAATTCTTATACTTGAGTATTCTATTAAATTTGCATCCGTGTATGTAATGGAAATAAACTTTTGTGGACAGAAAAGACCAATATCACAAATAGATGACCTGTTTACGTAAAGGCTAAAGATTTGTTTAAAAATGTGTCACAGGTCATGCACATAAATGACGGGAATAGAATCTACTGGTCCACAACCATCTGATGCCAATGTAGTGGCCTTTGCAACAATCTGCGCTGTCACCTGATCCTTCTGGAAACTGACATAATGATCCAATAAGAAGTTCGTCAATGGGACCTAGATTACAACCCAGATACCACTATCTTTTTTGGAAAAAAAAATATATATATATACATATATATATATATAAATGATGACTGCATCCCCCAGCAGAATCACTTTTCTACCAAAGAACATTAGAAAAAATTGGACAATGCTGGGTCTATACATTTTTCTTGATATCCCAAACAGAATGCAGGATGGCCTAACTAGAGAGCCGATAACAGTCCAATGAACCAGCAGTCTTCAAAAGAATACGAGAGGATTAATATTTTCAGTATATTAGAACCGAATTACACCTGCTCCTGAACTCCTTCCACCTTGCAATTCCGAGCTAGTGTAACTAAGGCATGCAAACCACCAACTGAAGCAACTTCTAAACTGCATTTATCATCTGCTGCCAAATTTGCTAATGCACCGGCAGCACGTTCCTGAAATCAATAAAGGTCAAGCAAGGACAAACTAGAGCATGTTGAATTACCTTATTTCAGTTCAATTATTATGCCAAATAGGCTTATTGATGCCTACAGAACATACCAAAACTCCTTCACCACCACTAGAGCTTGACCATTTGTAGATGAGATCAACTAACGCTTTTACTCCACCAGCTTCGGCAATGGAACCCTGGAACAGGAATTTTTTATATGTAAAAATCTGAAGTGTAAAACATGAAATGACATAATTAGAAAGAAATATAAATAAATAAATAAAAGAACCGACCTTGTGATCTTCACCAACAGAGAGGTTCCATAATCCTCCAGCAGCCTCTTCAGCTACCAATCTGTTCACAGACCTAGCAAGGTCTACAAGAATGCTGATGCCTCCCTCCTCAGCCACAGCTTTCGCAACATTAGCATTCACTGATAAGTTTGCTATGGCCTACATATGAAAAGCAATTTCACTGTACATGATTTTGGCCCTATCATGGACTAATAAAGCTAGAAGGCACGCCAAATGAACAAGAGAAGCCTTTACCTACTGAAGAACATGAGTTAGGGTATCGTGAACACGAAATGATCGTAGCAAACTGAACAAAACCCATAAGATGGCAGAAAATAGAATCACTAAAGCAGAAATGTTTTACCTTAGCAGCCTCTGACTGAAGCCCCTCTCGCCATGACCTGGCAAGGTCTAGGAGAAGGCGTATTCCACCATCTCGCATAACTGCTTCGGCTCTTACAGTGTCGATACTAGCATTTTCATCATCAATTACAACAAAAGTTGCAAGTGCTGTAGCAGCTTTTTCTTGAACGCCCTCCTGGGGACTCTGCATGAAAGTTAGCAACAAACTAGTGCCTTGGTTCAGCCAAAAACTATCCAAGCCAGGTGGATTGCTCTCTGAAACACGTAGAAGTGAACTACAAATAATCCATTCCATCCAATTCAAAATCTCGTTGCTTCTTCTATCCTTGATATTTCTCCAGTCAAGGAAAACATTCTTGTTATTTTGGGGCGTATCGACAAATAGGGTAGCTACTCCTTTGAGAATGTCAGTGAAGACAGCCAGTAGCACTTTACCTTTATAATATTTATTGGAAGCAAAGCTGGCATCCTCCTCAAGTGATGGACAATTCAAGGCACATAAGACCTTCAAATTAACCGAGGATGAAAACAATCTGGTAACCGTAGTAGGGGTAATATCTGTTCTAGAAACATCCAATGCTATCAAGTTCGTAAGCTTAGTCCACTGTTGTGAAACCAAATTCCATCTTATGTTTGTTGTCCCAGCTACTGAGAGGAAGCGGACAGATGTAATGTTTCCCAAGGCTGTCTCATCCACTTTTCGGCAGTCAATGAACCCAATATCGGTCAAATTCCGGCAATTTTGTGCCAGAGCGTTGATTGCGATTGCATTCACTTCATGAATACCTGACAGCCGAAGTCTCTGCAACTTTGAACAGCAAATTGAAATTGCTTTTACAGCATCACTGCTAATTTTTTCACAGAAATCTGGTCCAATCAGAAGGCTCTCTAGGCCTTCATGCCTTGCTGCAAGCACAGAGAGTGTGGCATCAGTCATTTTCCTGCAATAGTCACCACTAATCTCCCGTAAATTCCTAGCTTGAAGACTTATGATAGCATCAGCAGATTCAGGACCACGGAACCGAAGCTTCTGAAGACTTTCACATCGTGAGGCAAGTGATGTAGTGGCCGCAGCATCACACTTGTGGTGCCGAAGATCCAATGCCTGCCACAAACATGGAGATTTCCCTAGAGCACGCCATGTCCGGCAGGTAGATGACAAGCTAGCTCGGTCCCTATTGTTCAGACATGAGAAAAGCTGAATTACTGTATCATCGGGTAGCCTTGTCCAATCAACCACCCCTCTTGCATCCAAACCCAAACTCTCATCTATCTCAGGGCAGTCCACTTTCTCTTTGCCCCTCTTAACAACCCTCCTTCGCACTCTCCTATTCATAACTGACAGAGTTTCTTGAACACAATCACTTTACAACCAGGGATTTCAATCGCCAAGGATGATGCACAAACTGACGAGCATTAATACACGATGCAGTGCTACGCTAAAGTCAAAAGTACTACCAATCAGATAAGCAATGCAGATAGTAAAACCCTTTTCTCTTCCTTGCCTCGATGGCTCGACGTATCAAAACCATAATCCACTATTCCAGCACCGATCCTCCTCGATCACCAACTGCAATACTGAAGCCTAATGATTTCCCTAACCAGAAAACACTAAAATCCCATCAAAATGAGGTCGCAGCACTCTGTGCAATATACAAGTATGTCTGGGCATTAAAGAATTGATCTTTATAAACCTTTGATGAACAAACTGACGCCCGGAATTCAAAAAACACTTCAATCTCCAACCCCAAATCTTCAGATGAATAAAGCTTCCAAAAATGGGCCAAGAAGAATACCCTTTAGACTCAAGAAGCCCTAATTCGCCAAGACTGGTAATTTACTAAAGCAAACCCCTAATCTATATGGATACAACAGAAACGGAATAGCAGGTTTCACATACGCTGCAGATAGGAATAAATCCCCGGACACAAATGCATGAGAATGGGTAAAAGTCAATTAAGTTTCCCATCAAACCTGAGTGTTTTGGCCTTCTAGGCCCTATGGTAAACCCATAAATCTCCCGTCTTGGAATTAAATCTCGTGCCCTTTAATCACATTCAAGAAACTTGATGCATAGATGGGCATAAAGTTGTGTACTGAATATCAACCCCTTCTTGACCTCTATATCTCTATATATGATGCATATGTGCGTGGGTTTGTGAATATATATAAGTGCATATATATATGTATGTGTATAATCAGAGAGAGACAGAGAGAGAAAGACAAAGGGTGAGGAAGGGTCGGAGAGAATTCAGTTTAGTTTATCAAAGATGTGAGAGAAAGCAGAGCCGAAGCTCAAACCACCTGTACACTCCGAGTTTAGTTTCACACCGGCACAGGATGAATATCAATTTTAACCGGGTCGGGTCTAAACGAATAATTGGATAGGGTAGATTCGACTCCCATATTTCTTCATCGCATAAAGATAGGATATGAGCATAAAATATAAGATATTTTCCGACTACAAACCCGATTGCCAATTTTGTATATTCCATTACATGTATATATACATAATTATAATAATTATTATTATTATTATATCATATAATTATAATCTATGAACAACATAGAAAAACATATTACATAACATAAATAATTTACATATTAATACTCTATATTTTATTGAAATATACTATGTAGCATATTATACAATGAGGAAATATATTATTGTACGCATTAAAATAGTTAAACTGTTTTTTCGATAAAAAAATAAAAAAAATTATTTTGTATCCATATTTATGTAAAACGAATTTACCTCTTCTTCTTCTACTCTCTTGGCGTTCCCAATCGTCAAAGTCTTTCTTTGATACTTTCTCTCCTTTTGCCTTTACCTTTATATTCACGGTAACTTTCACAATTTAACTTTACGATTGAGCTTTTACGATTCACTCTAACTTTTACGATTGAATTTCACTTTTTTCTTATGTTTTCTCTATTTTTTCATTTACCTTCACAATTCACTATAACTTTAATGATTAAACTTCACAATTGAGCTTTCACGATTCACTGGAGCTTTCAGGACTAAACTTTCACAATTGAATTTACACAATGAAGAACCATTTATTCTCTCAACTCTTCTCTCTCCTCTCTTGTCCTTTTCCAGTCATGATTGAGTTTAGACAGTGGTGATACCTCATCTCTCCATTTTTCTCACTTCTTCGCTTCCATTTCTAGACATCAAAGTTATTTTCCCATTTTTTCTCTCCTCCCTTTTCTCTCTCTTTCATGAAAGCCTCTCTTGCTTTGACTATAAAAACTTAATAAAAGTATTTTAGGAATTGTGGGTAAATTTTTCTTCTTTTTTTTTTAATTTGGGCACAGAATTTTTTTAACTAAAATAAAAGAATATATTAAAACATAAAAAAGACATATTTGTATTGTACCCAAGTCGTTTAATTCCACAATGCTATACAAACATTTTTCAATGGTGCTTTACAAAATCATGAAATCCGAATGGATTAGGGAAGAAAAAAGAAAATCCACATCCAACTTATTTTTCCATGTAGTTGAACACTCTCGTTTAGGTTTTGAACAAACCACCAATTTTTTTATAGAACATAAACAAAAACAACCTTTTATTAACCACCCAAGCAACAACGTTTCTTCTCGTTCACTTCCGCAACACTATATAAGCAACAATACTTATATAAAGGATTTATTAATTTGATTTTAATATTTTTTATTAGAAAAAGAGTTCGATCCAATTAAAAAAAAAAAAAAAAGACTAATTTGCTCCTAAGATATATAAGATAAAGGGTCGATTGTACTTTTGAAGAAAAAAATCCTAAGAGGATGGAAATAATCCAAATTACAATATGGAGTTGATTACAAGGGTTAAAAATATAATTAATTTTATGTTACACAAGATCTCATGTGTCATTAGTACATGCAATATGTGTATAATTAATATAGTATTTTATATTTATGAATTAATACATTTAATGCACTAATATAGTATATATTATATTTATACATAAATTGTGTGTACAATAATACAATAAAATATGTATTAATATCAACATATTTTAAAAAAAGTATGAAGTAAATTATGTTATGCAATTAAGTCTATTATTTATAAATGTTGTCGTAGATACATATATATTGTAAGCATTTAAAAAAATATCATAATACAATATAATTATTAATATATAAACTTTTAAAAATATTAAAAATATGAGATAAAACATCTTCCCGTAGTCTATTATTTATATGTATTTTCGCATATGTTGGTATATATTATAAGCATATTTATTTATTTATTCAAAATTGTAAACATATCAGTAATGCTTCAATTATTTAATCGCGTCATTTTTTTTGTCCATATTATACTTTGTGCACTGAATGTTGTACAGATTGCAGCAGTCGCATTTACTTGTTCAAGTAATCTTCCACGTGGAAAGTGGTAGTCCAATTTATTATTCGGTAAATGACGGAATTTGATTAGCCACATGAAAAAATAGATATTATTATTAAATTAAACAATTATTATATCTATTTAATTTGATCCACAATAATCCAAGCCAAATTTCACACATTTCTTAGGAAAAATCAACTGAATTAAATAAATTTTGCATCTCTAAACTATTTATGTCACATGGGCTAATTTCTTTATTTTGCCCTATTTAAGTTGGCTGATAAACCTGAATTAGAAAAAATAGTTGAAAGTTATCCACCGTTTATTTGTTTGGATATTTTTCAAGTCAATCCAGGGATACATTTGGATAGGACCAAATTATTCAATATAATCATTATTTGTTTAAATAATTTTATGTTAAGTCTATTCCTTTGACTCGTGATAATTTTAAATTTTTCGGATAAATCAGCTGATAACAATTCTACCAATTCGCCTGGGATAAAAGTTTTGTAATACATTTTTAATCTCTACTGCTCATAGCTGTAATCCTATTATGAAGAATAATTTTGTCATTACATATTTATCCAGCGTAAATCCTACAAAGTAAACATAGGATAATATATAATTATATTAAATATAAACGATGGATATACATTTCCAAAATTTTCTATATCCCAACTTTAGTCCTCCATCCCATCTAATCATATACAATCCCAACATGTGAAGTAAACGAAATCTATGGCTTTTAAAACATGATGTGGAATAGAATGATGGATAAGCTCAATTTTAATTTAATTGTGATAATTTTTTAATTACTATAATTAGTATTTTTAAATTTAATGTTCGAGAAAACTTATTATGTAAAAGAATTTCTCAGCAATATAAGAACAATCCATACTTTATTTTCAAAATTTATGGATTCTATCACTATATAAAACTAGTTCCTTGGCGATAATAGACAATTTTTATTTATTCACCTAAAAACTATTGCTAAAAATAGTTTAAATGCAATTAATGTTTTTATATTTAGCTTTTATTGTTTAAATGTGGACTTGAATGTTATAAATTGATATTATTTACTTACAGATGATTATATTATATTATAATTTAAGTAAGCACCAATTACATGATTACAACAAAATATTTGGTTGATAAGTTAATTATGCATCTATACTGTCTACATGCCAATAAATTAATTATATATATATATATATTATATGATTTATTTGTTATATTATGTTAAATTGTCATTTTTTAAGAGTTATCTTTCAAATATTCAATTGCACAACTTTTAATAGTGGATTTTAGAGTATTTTTAAATTAATATAAAATTTGTAACTCACTGAATCATATTAACGTGGAACAATATATTATAATATTATATAATTTAAAAGTATAATAATTTTATTCTAATAACAAAATATTAATTTATTATATATTCAAATTCAACACATATATCAAAATAACATACATTATTCAATCCATAAAAAGATATTCTATCCACAAAAAAATATATATCATGTAAGATTAAAAATTACAAAAAAAAAATAATTAATTTGATATTTCATACGTAAAAAAAATTAAAACAAAAAAATTTAAAATTTCAGTAAAAAACTAATAATAGGAAAAAATTGCAGTGCAAACATACTTTTTATGCATCATCTTATGTCTTTATTGTATTAATATATATTATTATATATATAAATAATAATAATAATAGATACATTATATATGTTCATAACATTAAAAATTAGATTTAATAATTTTTAAATAAATAAATAATATTATAGGTGAAAAACGGTGTATAAAATAAAATAAAGCAACTAAAACAGCAACGAGCACGGTTTATAATTGTGGAAAGATATTTGGAGCCTTTATTTATTATAATATTCCAGTTCTTTCTTTTGGGAAAATGATGGCACGTGTCACTTATTAACACTCCATGTGAATGAAAACATACTAATATTAAGTAACAAATGTCACAATCACATGTCCGCTCCTCTACATATATATACATAATACATATACATGCGCGCGCTAGTGTGTGTTTGTGCGCGTGTCGACATATATGTGCATAACGTATTGTTTCTGTACTTCTCTCTCCAGTAAGCAGGAACCATGAGAATCGAGCAGGGCCCCGTGATGACGTCATCCTCCACATCGTCGAAGCCGTCGTGCTGCTCTCGTTTCTGGTCGTCGGCGACGAGGTCGAAACCCATTGTTCCGGCGTCGGAAACCGCTGGCCGGGAGAACTCCGGCGACGGTCTTGTCCGGAGGTTAGGTATATTTGATCTTGTTCTGATTGGCATTGGGGCATCCATCGGCTCTGGAATATTTGTTGTTACCGGCACCGTGGCTCACGACGCCGGTCCCGGTCAGTGGCTTTAATTTAGTTCGTCGTTTAGTTATATTTCTCCTTTTCTCTCCCCCCCCCCCCCCCCCCCCCCGGTTTTTGAAAGTATTTGGGTTTGTTATTTGGCAGTTCATCTTGATGCACAATGCTCTATGGTTAGTACGTATGATTCTACTTCCATGCATATTGTTAAGATTTTATTTTCGAGAATGAGCTAAGATTCGGCATTTGATTTTTTGATTTATACTGAGTTTGAAGAATTTTCTGGACCTAATGGTTATTTATTTGGGTCGGTTGCTTACAATGGATATCAAATATAAAACTAGGTGTTGTTTTCAGACTGATTGTGCTAATATGTGATAACATGTTCCTTTACTGGGTCGCTTTTTGAATAACATTTAATGGGCTAGTTGTGATTGAAACTCAAAGATGTGTATCAGAGCTAGATTTTACCAAATGGTTTTTGTGTATTCGTTATAATATTCGTAGTCTCCTCGTTTCATGCCCAAATTTAGAGCAGCAGTGCAATGCACTTGATTACAATTTCGCAACTGTCTGTCTAGGAACCTGGCGCATAACCATGGAATTTGTAGCTTGATTGTCTCTGAGGTTGCATTTGGATTGAAGGATTTGAAATTTGTACCCTTAATGATTGACTTGTGATAATTTTATCTACTTACTTAGCAGCAATATAATGATATTAAACTTTAGGATTTCTCTTTGCAAGCTAAAAACCCTTCAGTTATATCATCTTAGATAAGAATTTCATGAAGAAGTTGATCAATAATATGGATTGGTTATTTTGTCTCACTTCTATAACTCCTCTTCTGATGCAGGAGTTACTATCAGCTTCATCATTGCAGGAGGGTGTTGTGTTCTGAATGCTCTCTGTTATGCTGAACTAGCTTCTCGCTTCCCTGCAGTTGTTGGTGGAGCATATCTATACGCCTACTCAGCTTTCAATGAGCTCACAGCCTTTCTAGTGTTTGCTCAGCTGATGCTTGACTATCATATTGGTGCCGCTAGCATAGCACGTAGCTTAGCTAGCTATTTAGTTTCTGTACTGGAGTTGATTCCACCCATCAAGGGTAACATTCCAAGCTGGGTCGGGCATGGTGAAGAAGTTTTCGGAGCACTGTCTATTAACATATTAGCTCCTATTATACTAGTGCTTCTGACAGTGGTGCTGTGTCGGGGTGTTGGAGAGTCTTCAGTATTGAACTCAATCATGACTGTGACGAAGGTTGACTATCCGTAATACATTCTCTTCTCTTCAATTTCTGAGCTTCATGTAAGAAAATACCAACTGAGAGTATGAAGAACTCTTGGAACTTATCATTGAGAGATTAGTATCTTGCAGACTGATATCCTTTTAGTCAATTAATTTTTCTCTATTCCTTCATTAAGTTTGCATATATCTCTGAATATGGCTAACCTGTAATACAACTCTCAGATTTAAAACTCTCAGTGTTTTGCAGTTGCGATGCATCAATATGCAAATGTATGTCTTCTGCAATGAATAAAAAGAATGTATTCCAATCATTGAACAATGCGCCCTAACACACTAATACTAAAGGAATCGGATTATAGCCTCTGTGATGATGAAGTACTTATAGATGAAAATGTGGTATTTGGAAAACTAATAAGGAACTATGTGATGTGCGTAAATTAGTAATGCTGTATTACTTGGGTATGAATGATTTTGAGATTAAGAATGTAGGGAATTGGCTTTGGGTGTTCCTTATGAATTCATTCTGGTTACTCATAATCTGATTTGATCCACTGAATAACATATGAATAGCGTTATTAAAAATAAAAGAAATAGCATGAACATGGTGTATTGGTATTAGGGTCTTCTGATGCTTCACATTTATTTCCTTCTTTTGCAAAAGTAAGATAAAGCAAGTGTGAGAGACATGGTCTTGACATGCTTAATTAACAACTGATATCCACATTGAAGTCAATGATACCAAGAAGAAAGACCTATATTTGACAGAATAAGAAATCTTCTGCAGGTTCTCATTGTTCTCTTTGTCATAATTGTTGGAGCTTTTAAAGTTGATGTCTCAAATTGGTCTCCCTTTGCCCCAAATGGTGTCAAGTCAATATTGACAGGAGCTACCGTGGTCTTCTTTGCATATGTAGGTTTTGATGCAGTTGCTAATTCTGCTGAAGAATCTAAGAAACCCCAGGTATGTTGAAGGCAGATCAAATTGAGATATGACATTACCTTTGGGCTACTATATCAATGTGGACAATTCTGTGGGCATTAAGTTAAAAATTTGATCTTTCAGAGGGATCTACCATTAGCCATTATGGGCAGCCTCACAGCCTGTGTTGCACTGTATATTGCTGTCTGCTTAGTGATTACTGGAATGGTTCCACACAAATATCTTGGAGAAGAAGCACCATTGGCTGAAGCTTTCACTTCCAAGGGCTTGAAATACGTCTCTGTGTTAATCAGCTTCGGTGCAGTTGCTGGACTTACAACAACACTTCTAGTTGGGCTTTATGTTCAGGTAAGTTTATTTGATATATGTTTCAATTAGTGACTTATTTTGTTCTTGCAATTCTAGTTATCGCTTCTACATTCTAGCAGTCAAGGTTATATCTTGGACTTGGAAGGGATGGTTTGCTACCTGCTATATTTGCCAAAGTACACCCAACTCGGCATACTCCAGTTCATTCACAAGTTTGGGTTGGTCTTATTGCTGGCATCTTGGCAGGCCTTCTCAATGTTCATGAGCTCTCACATATTCTATCAGTCGGAACCTTGGTAAGTTATGGTCATTTCAGTGCTGTTTGTTCAGAATAAAGAAAAGCAGGGCGGGGGTTTTATTTTTTATGTTTTACTTTTAAATTTCTTATTTGCCACAATTATGAAGCAAAATACCGTGACTTTCTCCTCTCAAGGAAATTCACATGAGCATTTAGAGATCTACGTCTGAATTAATGCAGAAAATATAGGTTCTAACAGTACATTTTCAATGGTAATCATGACAAAGTAGATAAGATAATCAGGGTAAATATCTTGTTTCAGACAGGGTATTCAGTTGTTTCAGCATGTGTGGTAGCCCTGCGCTGGAAGGATAAGACATCAAGTCGGGCTTCTACTAGGTGGATATCTTTCAGGTCTGAAGGCATCATTTGCCTCCTTTCAATTGCTTGCTGCGGTTTTGCTGCTGGAGTCCTATTCCGTTTTGATGCTTCATTTGTTTTCCTGATAGTAGCTTCTTTTATTGCAATATGTTCCGCTGCAGCTCTTTATCTTCGCCAAGTAAGTTAAAGTGCATTGGATACTGAACTTTCTTATTTAATGAAGGGCTTGTTTTTATGCTTTGAGTAACAATATGAAAGGTGGTGAAAATTTGGACTCTCCAAACTTTTCACTTTCAGCCAAATTCGATTTAAATAATTACAAAGAAGATACGATGAGAGCCACTTATAGAACTCGATGATGGTAGTTGAGTCCTTGCTGGGCATCTTGAGACTCTTGAGAGTGAGAACTAGATATAACTCTAAATAATCTGTACTTCCTTAGTTTATATAAGCAGAGAGTTGTATAAGATCATTTTGTTATTCCAAACTTATATGATTTGATATTTCATCAAGTGACTTGACTGTGATTCTAATTCTTTGCATCACATTTTGTTCCGTGATATCTGGAAATTACAATCAAATGGATGCTTAGGTTTCAGATTGACATGAAATTGAGTACATTGCTTTTATTATTTATTTTGGGTAGATTATCAATCATGAGATGTTGATAATTTTGTACTTCCCTGTGGTTCATGATAATTGCTGATTGCTACTTATTGTCAACGGTGGCTATCGTTTATCAAATTTGTTTAACACTACTCATTTCTTAGTTCACTTCGTCTTGTGTAGGTTTATTCTGATCCATCAGGATTTTCTTGCCCTGGAGTTCCAATAGTCCCATCTGTTAGCATTTTTCTCAACATTTTCTTATTCGCTCAGGTAATCCGAACCTGCAGTATGAGCATTGGTAATAAACTTAACTTTCCATGTATTGAATTTGGAGAAACAATGAAATCCATCTGGAATTCTATGCAGCTCCACTATGAAGCCTGGGTGAGATTTGTAGTCGTCAGCATTGTTACGCTTGGTATTTATGCATTTTATGGCCAGTTTCACGCCGATCCTGTAAGTTCAAATATGTCTATTATTTACCATAGGGCACATTCTGAAGAATCTCATAGTTTTGCCTCTTAATGCTATCTATTTATCATTCGTTGCACCACTTTCTGTTGGAAGCTGACATAGTATACGAAGCCATTTTTTTAAGCAGTCCTGGAAAGCGAAAAGTTGTTATATAGCTGATAAGATGTTCGATGATAGAGTTGGGAAGGCATAGGATTCCACTTGTAAACTACATTATATTAGTCACAAAATTTGACACGATGATTGATGTATACTGTTTCTGCAACTTAAATTATACGGAAATTCTTTTTTGTTGGTTTCTATTTGTTACTATATCCTTCTGAAAGTTCTTGATGTGCAATTTAGGCATACTATACGTGGAAAGACGCACAATGTTTGCTTTCCCTCTCAACCCATATATTTCATTCCCACCCTAATAGAACCAAAACATTAAGGAATTTTTCCCAAAACACACTCCTTTAGTTCAAAGTATCCTTAAATCATTAAATTCCACATATATTCTCAAGATCTAACCAAACAGACATCAAAATTCTCATTACAATTCCTCAAAGCATCTTTACCTGGCAGAACATCTTATCACAAACACCAATAATATAATTAAACATTTCCCTAGTTTTGTTGCTCATTGATTGGTTTTCTGCAAAATTGAATGATTCTGCAGTATATATGTTTTGAGTTTTTGTGGAAAGTGTTTATTCTTATGCAGCATGCTTTTTGGCACTGTTAGTAAGAAATGCAATCCTTGTACCTTATTAGAACTAGAATTGTGTCTAGTTTAGCAGGTCAAAATTACACTAAGCTACCATTCAATAATGCTTCAAGTGTAGGAGAGTAAGAACTATGGGCTTGATTCCATGGATTGAGTAATGGCCATCATTGATCAATGTGAGTCTAACCTAATATTGATTTCCTGTATGTCCATTTTTAGGACTCTGATGCTGGAGTTTAACTTCCCAATGGCTAAAGAAAGCTGGCTAATTATTGTTCATGTTCTTTCTAGTTGGAAAGAAAAAAGAGTTTGCTTTAGGTACTTGGGTAACTTTACTTTTAACTCTTGTATTGTTGATGTTATATCTGTCATCATTTGAAGTTGGCCTTAATCTATGTTTTTGTAGTTGAACATAGATTTTCAGCCCAAGTCTGGATTTTTACCATTATAGCTTTAATCGACTTAAAGAGATAATTATTTTGGGAGCATGCACTAAACTGCATATGAAGGAGGCCTGGTGGTTTGGGGGGGGGGGTGTCTTATACAAAGGACTGTCAGAAATTACCACTGGAAAGTCTTCTTTTGGTTTGGTCCCATGCCTACCTTCTCCGTGCTGACCTGAGAGAGAGAGAGCGCTGCAGATGTATGAAGGTGGAAACCTCCTTCCCATCAAAAGTTGGGGTACAAGGCACACGGCTGTTGGGGAAAAAAGCAGTAGTGATACACAAAATTAACCTTATTCCTGATAACTGAGAATTCTGATTGAGGTAGTGAAGTTTTGTGCTCTAAACTTGTTCAATCTTTTGTGGATTTTGCAGATGTAAGGATCTTCTGATTTTTCTAAGTCCCTGGATTTGAAGCAAAATTTAAGCAATGATTTACTCAGAACCAAATAATCTTCGACCGCATTGTATATATGCATGTGTGTAGATAAGTGAAATTCTAACTTAGTCTGATGGAGTTGTCATCGAGATGTATATTATACCAATTAATTTATACTATCAGTAGAACGATTTGTGTATCCATCTGTCATAGCTTATATTGCCTTCTCATTTTGTGTCCTTTTTAGTGGTTTGCTTTTGCTTCTTCAGCCGGAAAACAAGAGAAATCTGCTCTATATTCAAGTCACCATGCCTAAAGTTGGATCAGATGTGTGTTTGAGAGAGAGAGAGAGAGAGAGAGAGAGAGAGAGAGAGAGATTCTTAATATATTGCCCAAGACGGATGAAGGAAAATGCAAAATTTCCAGCTTTCTTAAGTCAGATTCATATCATTTTTCATTTCCTAGCTATATTTATATTTTTGCTCTGAGCTTCCGTTGAAACGTTTAACTTGGGCATACGAGCAACTTCCAAGCAGGAAAAGTAAAAACGGAACTATTGCTACAACGAGAAAAAGGTAGAAGCAATCTTTGGTCAACCACAAACAACATCGGAGTAAAATCCAATCGTCCTCCTTGTACAATCTTGAACCCCCAGCAATTCTACATCAAAAACTTCAAACTGTTTGGAGCTGAAAAAAGTGGAAGGACCTACCTGTAGAGCAAGAAGACGAGTCTTGTAAACAACACAATGAGATAAATGAAGAAACTAGAAACCTTGCAATTTACAATTTGACGACTAAGAATTTCAAAGAGACATGAAAATACAGATCGATAGGACTAACCGGTGGTCCTAGTTCTGGAGGAACGATTATCCTCCTTTTTCCTCCAGGCTTCATGTCTTTGATTCCTTCCTCAAATCCTGCGTTAGATTTCCCACTGTCTTAATATATGTACCTCAAGCGCAAAAATCACAGTTATCACTCTTATGTTTGTTACCTGGAATCAATGCGTTAGTACCCAACCGAACTTTCGCAGGAGAACCTTGTAGGTATGTACTGTCTATACGTCGACCTGACTCATTATAACCAATATAGTGAAACGTCACCTGCCAAAGAAAGCAAAGCGGAAATAACCTCTTTTAAGTGGCATTAACAAGATAGAGAGCATTGCAGTGTTGGAACAACATTATGGCAGAGAGGTGAGTAAAGTTCACTTGCACATGTTGAAAATGTGTAAGTGAAAATTATCTAGAATCAGTAGTCATTTGACAATGATATGAATCTCTTGAAGATCAAGTCACTATACACAAAAATTTGTACAAGATGAATCTTCGGAATTCGTTACTCTGAACATCCAAAGAGTCCCATAATTGGATGACTGAAGTGTATAATCAACATGTCCAATACCTCTGTTCAAGTTTATTATTAGTTTTCCTTTTTCAGAATATGCTTTTGCTAGCACGAGATTAATGCTCAACTAGCCTTTGTTTAATTGATGTGTTAACATATACAATCAACGTAAAATACGGTAATTGTAGGCTTAACTTTCACTGAATATCACAAAATCACTAGTTCAGGAAAAGCAGTCCAAAGTTTTTTAAGAACCAGTAATGAAGAACCTGTTGACCAGCCTTTGGACAATCACCTTGACCAACTTCAATGTCCCACAACACAAGGCCTGAATCACGCGTAACGTACTTGTCTGATGTGACTACCTTAACCGAAAACCCTGAAGCATTCAAGAAAGATTAGTGCTTTCTTTGCAGACTCGAGAACTAAGCTGGGGACAAGAGAGATGATTAATTAACAGGTCACTATCACAACATTAGTTGGTAGGAACAGCACAAACCTTCTCTCACAAAGCTAGGAAAGTCATCAGGAACATTATTTTCTCTCTGTATTCGTTTGTTTTGCTCTAATAGGCGTCTCTCATCATATGGGTTCTGTTTCTTTGTCTTTCCAAAAGATGGCAGTGCTGAAGATACACATGATCCAGCCAGAAAAGTGAGGAGAATTCTTCTCCCCTTTTTCTCCTCATAGTGCAACGAGCCTTTAGCCTGTTCTCTAGCCATGTAAAGACGCGCATAAGCAAGCAAAATACTGGAAATAGAAGTATAATCCATGCATAAGGTATGCACTAAACCATTTAGAGTAAGCACGGGATTTCTAAAATGATATGAAAAATGCACATAAGCAGAACTAGTAAAACTATAATATTTATGAAAAGAAGTAATCGACACATTATGAACTTATGTAGTCATTACCCTTGGTCCTGCATATTACGGCATGAGCAAGAAGTCAGCAAGGGTCTCTTCTGAGCAGGAAACGATCCATGCACTGGATATGATAGAAGAGTAATACCTAAAAATGGGCCGTCCACAAGGATTTGATAGGTGGTTAACATTATAGTTAAAGTTGCAGAAAGTAGAAGTAGAATGGAGACTCATTCAGTCAATCGACAATGAATACCCACTGACTTCATGAAATCTAGATGTTCGACGAAATTACAATGTCATGAATTGTCACCAACAGATAATGAAATATTTGATGAAGAGATAAAGTTCTATTCGGTTCCCACCTCAAAACACTCGCACAGCAAAAAGAAGCAAAATGTGTTAATGAATTAATTGCATTCCAATGCCTGGAACCGGAACTTAAATTATATTAACCAAAAGATACTCTACCTACATCATTTCTAGTTCCAATATTAAGAAATCGTTTCCTCATTACGAGAATTTAGAGAACAATTATCGGGCCAGAGAGAGGAGAGAAGAGTCTTACAAGGGGAAAAATGACGGGCAGAGGGAAGTAGGATAGAGATTAAAGTCATAGCCTTGATCTGTTCTTCGATTTATTCGCAACAAAAGCTCAAGCTTCCAATTTGCGTTTCTTTCTATTCGAGAATGGCTGGATTTCAGCTATATCTTCGGTCAGTTGGTCTGTTATAGGATTTGAAATACCAATTATGCCCCTATTTTCTTCATATTATCACTTCTTATCCATTCAAGCCATTTTTTATGATAATAAATAACCTCTAGCCCTATAACTGAGTCTGAGTCTGAGTCGACCCGGCTCGCAAACTACTCCTAATTTGGTCGAACCGGGATCTGAAACCCAAAATTTTCTCAGGATAGGGCGATTTTGGAAGAGCTTAAATTGATCTAATTTGCCTTTGGGTCAAGTTTGTGCAAACTAGAGTTAGAAACCAAATCTCCTCTTACGAGGATAGATGGTGAGATTTAATGTAAATTCAACTTTCGATTCAGTTATGAGATCCAGATAGATGAGGCAATTCTGATGAGATCCCATATAAATTCAACTTTCAGTTTAGTTATGAAGGGACTACCATGGCTGCTCTTGAGCACAAGTTTATATTAGGCCTCCAAGTTTAACACGTCTGTTACACGCCCAGAGATTGAAGTACATCCCTACACAACTTAGTACACAATTACGACCGACTCTTAGACTCTGTGACTGTACAGTTACCAAATCTGGCATTTCGAAACACGAACCACTTCAAGGGAAACCCTTCTTTGGCAATTGTACGCGGCTCAACACCGTTGAGCCATACCATCTCAGATCCCTCTGGCTTAGAAGGATCGGGGAAAAACCCACAAAAAAAAGAAAAAAAGGAAAAAAGTCGGAAAACCCCATCTTTATTCCCTAATACGACACCTAAAAGGATGGGTAGGGTTGACGGTGGGCCTGAGGTGGGGTGTTCAATGGACATGGATATCGACGCCCATACTAGCCAGACGACTGTTCCTCACAGAGCTTGGAAGCTTTTTTCTCGAAACTTTCTGCCCAGTTTGGGAACGGAGCCACAGGCAGGATAGCCTAGAAATAGCCGCTTGGCTAGCAAACTGCACCTTACAAGCAAGGTTCACTTCAGCTAGCATGCTCTGACCTGCTACACCCGTTTCAGGGATTTCCTCATATCCATCGAGGTCAGATTCAGTAATTAACACTAAGGAGTTGTCATCGAATTCTTCCAGGTCAATTTTGGCAGGAAAACCTAGAATTCTTGGAGAATTGACCAGAGAAGCCTCAGCCTCGGGTTTCTTCAATCCATGGTAGTAATCTTGAACAGCCTGCATTTTGTCGCAGAAAATAGGAAAATCCCATCATATTTATTTATTGAAGTTGTAGATCTTTTCAACCATGCTTCGTAGTATACATGAAATTAAGAAGCCTATGGACGAAAGAAAACAGTCATTGTGATTCTGGGACCAAATTATACCTGCCATTGGGAGGAGGCCAACAACACCCTTGGCCTAATGGACCTCACATATTCATATGCAGCCTCTGGTGTCATTTGCTTGTGTTTAACCTGTTGTTTGAGGATCAATGTTTAGGGAGGGAGGGAAGGAGGGAGAGAGAGAGAGATCATTTGTCGGATGATATGTACCAGGTAACAGAGAACAATCGTTGTGCTGCGTCCTCGGCCAGCCTTACAGTGAACATATGTAGTTTTGCCACAAAGAGCATTGCCTTAAAAATATAAAGAAAGTTACCAATACATCCACAATTCCACATGACTGTCCGATGAATAATAAAAATGTTTATGATTAAAGCATTCAACTTACAATGGATAAATGCTACAGCTTGGCATATATCTCCATGCAATGGAGCAAAAAGGTAGTCTCTGGTTGGAATCAGTAAGTGCTCAATGCCGTGATCCTACAACAGAAGCCAAATATATAAGGAAAACATATTGTTTGACATAATCAGGGGCCAATGATAAAACAGACCTAATGGAGCTCATAATGAATCATTTCACAGCATTTATCCGTCTACACATTTCCAGACTAACTGTTCTTTATTAACATATACAAGAAACTTCAAGTGCATAGTAGAAAGGAATGCAGTCTCACAGGGATCATTGATCTTCGCAAGTAAAATGGTACAGCAAGAAAAAGAAATAAGACTTACGTGATATAGTGCTGTTGGAACCAAAGTCTCATATGGTTCATTTAAGGTAACTACCCCACCTACACCAAGAGCCTTCAAGCGCGGAACATCAGTGGGAAAGGGAACAGCTCCTAGCAAAACATACTATAAAAAGGGGAGTCAAATTGGTTCAGAAGTTGACATAAATTAATTACTAGTATAATACAAAATATTACAAGAAAATAAAGTAGAAATGCAGCAGCTACTTAGCAGAATAACATGAAAATGCAAGCGCACATTTTATACATGTAATTATAGTGATATCGAAGCAACTGATAGTCTGACAGAGCATCTCCAAATGTTTAGTAAAACTGAATGCAATCCCTTCCACAAAACGAGCGCACAAGCAGTACGCAGGACTTCACATATCCACATCAGCAAAAGAGGAAAAACTAAGAATCCTTAAATGAATTTATAAATATAAAAGGAACCGTGAAAGTACTTTTTCAGCCACAAAACTCAATCAACCAATTTTTCATCAGTAAAAGACCAACATCTGATTTTAAGATTAACACTGTTGAGGTTTTAGGATTCTAACTAAATAATCATGGCTCCATAGATTAAAAATAGACTATTGACTTTTTAATATTACCATTTAAACGGGTTGTTCAAATTCATAAATTGTATTGAGTAATACATTAATTTTTAAGTTATGAAATTTCTGGAGACTTTGGTATCTTCTAAGATAAAATATATTATTTTGTAAGTTTATTAAAATGGCATCAAAATCACATATATTCAAAATTTAGCTCACCAGAAAAAAAAATGTAGAAGTTAGCATTCAAAAAATGAAATCATCTACAATAAAATTGAACAATTCAAAAACTTCTAAAAAGTGATAATTATATCTGACTAACTCCAATCTATTAATTTTTCAACGAAAGAACTAAAAGGATATTCTAGTCCGAAATTCAAAAAATCATAGATTATTGTAAGAGATGACTTTTGGTTTTTGGGAATAAGTTGGCAGAATGGATTTTATAAGATTGAAAATTATTTTCATGCATTTCCTTAATATAAAAAATTCTTCTAGTATGTTGTTAGGATCACGCAAGAGGTCAAGGCATTTCAACAGCAGCCATTAAAACGTTCATATAAAACAACCGGAAAGTAAGCAAAAAAAATTGTTGTCCGAACTCGTGCTTTGCACCTTTGATGACGACAGCAATAAAGAAAAATTCAACCGACAGAAGAATACAATACTATCACGCTTCTATCCCTGCTCACTCCAGATCCCCATAAGCATTATCATGATTTCTTTAAAGAAGTAACACAAATACATTACTATATTCAGATCCCTAAATAAATGCGATTCTTCTCCTGCCTTTCTGTGCGAGTAAATATGAGTAACAGATGGATATTATTTATATCGACAGGCTGAACATCAACAAATCAAAACCAAGTAAATTGTTCAGAAATCAGACATACCAAAACAATAGAATGATAAAGTTTTATTTCTTTGAAAAGGAGTTCGACTCGACATCCATATCAAGTAAAAAGCAATACAATAAAGAACAGAAGCACAATAATCTTGGCTACAAGAGTGTTTAAAAAGAGGGATCCATTTATTCAATCTTCAAATTTATGTGCTGTAAACATCAATTTCTAGAATCAAATAACGAGAGTTATGATCAGTATCATAGATGGCATTTCAAGCATAGATTATACTACACACACACAGAAGTCATAGTTAAGAACACATCTATGAAGATGTATGCACATAAATACACACACAAACAGACACACAGCATCAGAATTGAATGATAACAGTAAGATACCTCATCAACCCTATCCCACCAGCGGAACTCTGACTGAATCTTATTCCGGACAACATTATACAGCAATGTGGGATAGAAGAGAGCACGAGCTCCTGCTCCGACCAAAATCCTTTTCGGATTCCAAACAACCACAGCACCCTTAAAAGGATCGTCACTGACTTGCTGCTCGACACTCTCAGAATCCCCTTCTTTCAGTTCCTCAATATACATCCTTTTTACAGTACTGAACAATCAGCGCAAAATAATAAAGAAACCTTCAAGCCAACCCAAACATATACAACAACTAAACTTTCGACCATTAAATAAAAATAAGTTTTTCCCCAAATGATCGAAGCCTACAGAGCCAGGCCTTCAGAAAACCCCAAATCGAACCTAATTCAAGAAACCCACAAAAATAACAAAATAAAAAGGGTGAAAAATTCCACATCAGCCTTTTTCACAGAAAAACTCACCTCGAACATCAACGGCAGAATCCCCCCAGTTCCCTTAATTACAACAATTCCGATAATCCCAAGAAATGAAACGCAAACCCAGATCAAAGGTGCATGTTCTTGATCACGCCTCAAACTCAAAATAAATCCTCCCGAACATCAGGAACCAAATTATAGGGAAACCAGCGCAGAATAATTTGCTCAAAGCGGAAGAAAAGTAAATTCGGGAAGTATGCCAAGAGAGCCTTTCAATGGTTGTTGGGTGTAGTTTTCTTGCAAAGTGTGTGCGCCAAAGAAAAACAAACCAAAACACAATATAACCGATGAGAGAGAAATGGTCTAGTTCCGAGTTTTTCTCTCTCTACCTTTCCCCCTTTCTCTCTCTCTATATATGTATATATATATATATCTATATATATCTAATTATCTGATGAAGTTATATACAATGAGCGAGTATTTAATTATTTATTATACATATTGTGAAACCCGCATTTAAAACGGATTTACCCGTATCACGTGAATCTTGAACACCGGGGCCCCGCCTGTCCCTAAGTATAATTAGGATATGCACTCTTTGTTGATTTATAAATAAATAAATTTTATTTTATATTCTAATTTTAATTTATAGTTATCTTATAAGTTAAAAATTCCAAAGTATTTCATGAATAATATACTCATTTTAAAATTTATATTTATACTCATAATTAATTGTGTAACTACTACAAATAATAAATCAATATATATATATATATGTAATGATAAAATCGTAGAGTTTAATTTTTTTGTGCAACCAATTTCAACATAAAATATTAATGCTTCGTATTCATTTTATTTAAAATTTTACATTTAATTTTTTATATACTTTACGTTAAAATTTAAAAGTTGTAATGTTTGCATATAATTAATGATCTTGTAAAATAGAGAAAGCATGAATGATTTACTTTGGACATAAATTATTTATTATGGAAGTTTACTCTAATTAAGATAATTCCTTAATTTGGATATGAAGTGAATATATCATACAAAATAATTTAAATATTATGTTGTAATAAATGTAATTATATTATTTTAAAGTAATGTTTGATAAAATATTTGTTGTGTTTATGAATAAAAATATAATTATGTGAGATTAAACTTTAAAAAAAAAAAAGAAAAAAACTTAAAATATAAATATCAAACACCTAAAAATTGAGAAAACTGGGAAAAGGTTGGAAAACTAAAAAGATCAAGATTAAAAACTAAAAATCCTAAAAAATAAAGAAATCCTAAGAATAAATAAAATAATTGAAAAAAGAAACTATATTTCACAAAAAACATTTCGTCAAATAGTCTCGTATAAGTTTTTGTCTAATTAATCTCAACGCCCACGACTAAAAAATACATAAAAAATATACAATCTCAAAATTTATTTGTAAAAATCACGAGTTATTTATTATATAAATTTAGAGTAACATACTAAAATAATTTTTATTTTGAAATTACAGGACGCGATGAATATAAATAAATAAATAAATTGGCAATTCGAAATTGATTAAACTTTTAATATCCCTTTTCTTGGTTGATTTTCAATTTCAAATATAAAAATATTTATAAAAAACAAATTTAAAGTGAATATTGGTCTTTTAAAGAAAAAAAAGAAGAGAGAGAGAGTGAGAGAGAAAGTGAAGATGGTACTGGAACGGGTCAGTCAGTGTGGCACCCGGATCCGAATATACCTTTATTATTCTTTCGACCGGACAATTTTGATCTATTCCAAGTCCCGACCGTTACCTTTCGTCTATCTCTCTCTCTTCTGTAACGTAAAATAATTAAATACTTTAATTTTGACTGTTTGTTTCCCTTTGAACAGACTTACCCATTTGTTTTACGTCCCAACCGGTTTTCTTCTTACCAGCATCTTTTTTTTTTCTTTAAATAAAAAAATTATTTTTTAAATATTTTAACTCATAACTCAGAAGCGTTTTCATATTCAACAACCCTTTTTTCGTTATTTTCTTTATTTATTATTATTTTTTTTAATTTTAACTCATAACTCAGAATCGTTTTCATATTCAACAACCCTTTTTTCGTTATTTTTTTTGTTTGTTTTTTTTTTTTTAACTCATAACTCAGAATCGTTTTCATACTCAACAACCCTTTTTTCATCATTTTGTTTTATTTTGTTTTTTTTTTTTATCTATTTTTGCTGATTTAATATTATGAATTAAAAAGACAATACATTCGACAGTCTTGATATGACTGCTTCTACTTGTAACCATCAATTGGATAAGAAATTGCAATAGAATATTGAACAAGTACATAGTAGATGAAGAGTTATTATCATAAATAGAGTATTGGTTTATTCAACCCTACATAGAGTGGAGTATGTCTCATGTATTTTTACCACAAATGTGCCTACATACTCATTTCTCATACATTTATTTATTAATATGGATGTGTGATGTTCGAATAATTAGTATCACTACATATGGTGCAGTGTATTGGAGTAGAGTGGAACGGACCATTGAGAATCTACATGGTTGTTGTGTTTTTTGCATGATGAGCGCCATGTGGCTCAAACTTATTTTGCAGACAAGAGTATGATCAATGGTGGGTAATCAAGCTTGACCCGCCTTGACCTAACTTAGGCTGAGTTGGTAAGTTAGGTGTTCGTGTGGCTCAAATCTATTTTTAACGATAATATCTATAATGGGCGATTTATTTTGACTCAACATAATCGATTGATGAGTTGAATGTTGCATCAAAGCTCATAAATCATAGTAGTATGACATAAACATAATAACATGATTTCATGTTAAAGTGTATATTCTTTAGTACATACTCTTAATACCACCCCCAATCCCACATTTAGAACAAGTGCAATTACATACTCGTTCCACCCCAATAAAAAAAATGCCATATTTATAAACAGGACTTGTTTTTGGGAATCCCAATAAAAAAAAAATGCCATATTTATAAACAAAACTTGTTTTTGGGACGAAGGGAGTATTAGCTAAAGGATTACAAGGATCATTCGTTCGGACAATGAAGATGGACAAACAAAAGATTTCATGGGAATCATTTATACACGGTTGAAAAAATCACATCTTTAATTCATCTGCAGTCTACAAATCTTGCATTGAAATAAAACAACCGAGAACTAGAATTTGATATCATTAGCATAAATGAAATGAAAGGTATAAAACGGCAGATTATAACATATGTATATATACTCTTCTATTTATTTATGTATTTACAGGAAAACTGAGACTTACCCTGTCATTGAAGTTGGTGGAGAAGACATCCATCATCTTTCTCCCTTTCCGAGCCATGTTTGATTCACGCTTCATTGCATCCCGTCCGATCAAATGTCAAGCTGATTGTGTAAACAATCAGCACCAAAAGAAATTTAGTTAGTTCTGTAACAGAACAAGCTGGGCTAGACTGAGTCCTTTACAGGACCGAGTCTCGAGCATTAGGTATAGAAGCAGTGTATCAGGTCAGAATCTCCATTGACACACAGATTTCACTTGATATATCTGGCATTGTTATTCAGATAACTGAACCTTCAACTACAAATACAAGTGTCGAATTAACATAGTTTCTCATATACGTGGAATGACAGAATCTTGACATTAAAAAACAACACCAAAAAAAGAAATTATATGATTTCATAAGTTGAACACACATAGTGTCCAAGTGTATAATGATTCGAGTGACTGTACAAATAGATTCAGTCGACTACACAATTTACAGGAAGAATGGATCAATAAAATATGAAGCTAGGCTGATGAAACCAGCTTACAGCATAAACTTTCAAGTTTACTTGACCAGCTACCTACCAGCCACTGTATCCTTCAATTGAAGAAGTCTTCTGAAGCCTTATCTGCTCTCTGAACTTGGCTATAAACTCACCAGCTTTTCTATCAACTTCACTCCCATAAAATTCCGAATCATTGTCAATGTTAGTTCTAGTATCACCTTCGTCTGAACTCCCGTCATTTTCACTCTCTTTATCTTCTTGAGGCTCTGCAACATTTCTGCCATCAATATCTTGTTTTTCTTCATTATGAAACTCAGGGAGAGTTGGTTTTGGCTTTGGCTTAGTAAAAATACGATCCGATTCTTGCTTTTGTTGGTTGCTTGGAGCATTATCAGGCTCGTCTGCCCTTCCATTCCTCACCAAAGAATCTGCTTCAGATTGATCGGACATCCTTCCAAACTTGCCTTTAATTTGACTTGGGCACTGCTCCTTTTGATTCATGATGTATCTATTTGGTTTGATCGTTCTAACTGACTTAGCTCGTGATAAAACCTTAGCAAGGCCTGGAGATTTTGTATTAATCTCCGAAGATTCAACAACATCTTGTTTAAACTTTCCTAATTCATCTTCACTATGATCAATGAACTTCTCCTTCTTGTTCTCCAAATCTTGAAGCCTATTTGTGTCTAAGGAAGCACCAAAACTCAATGCCCGTGTCCTTGCACCACCAACTGACGATACTTCAGCGTCAAGGGGGGCTATTTTTGGAACTTTGAATACCCTCTTTCTCTTCCCACTTTCCAATTTTGTGCTTCCCAATTCAGGAGAAGCAGAAAAGTTTGCACCTCGAACTGACCTAGACTTGAAATGCTGCTCAAACTCGAATTCCCCAACAGAATGAGGCCTACAATGTGCACGTGGCTTGATATCACTCCTTTCTTCTCCATATTCCATCCTCCCAGATCTCGACCGCCATGGAATCGGAGATTTTCCAGAAGATTCCTCAAACTGCTTCTCCAAATTCATGGGAGCCACACCTCTGATTTTCACAACTTTAACATCATCCTTGCCCTTAGACTCGATTTTTGGACTAGACTCATTTTTATTCTCCAATTCAAGCTCATCATTATCCAAAACCCTTGATCTCAAACTCCTTACAGGCAGATTTAACGGCTTATAATCAGAGCTCTCACCAAGAACATATTTACCATTAGAAACAACCACCAAAGATTCGCCTTTTACGTACTGAGAACACCAAGTTTGATTCAAATTCTTCGTGTTCTCCTCACAAACATTTTCAGGCTCATCACTAGACACAAAAGATCTAGTCTTTCTAGCACTATGAACTACACATCTATCCTTGACTAAAATCCGATTACCACTTCTCTGCAAACACTCACAATTAGCATAACTCTGCATCATATCATGCTCATCAAGCCCGCATATATTTTCATACCCATTATCAAAAATGGAATTTAAATGAGAAATCCCAGATAAATATGACCGAGAATCATCGATTCTTGAATCTACATTTTTGTCAGGGATTGTTTGAGAAATTCTTCGGCCAAACAGACCGTAAGAGACAGCAATTCCAATGAAGAGAAGGTGAATGATTTCCCAAAACTCAGTTAAAATGCTTTCGCTGATGAAATCTGGTGCTTGTGAAGGGAATAGGGGAATGATAAGGAGAAGAACAAGAATGATAAGGGTTTTGCAGAGAGCGTTTGAGTGAGACTTACTCGGAATTTGCTGAACATTTGAGGCTTGTTCTGGAAATGCGAAATGGGATTTCTTGGGAAACCCTTGTGCTGCTGCTGCTGCTGCCATTGTTGAAAATGCAGGCAGGGTGAGGGCGAAGCAAGGGATACTTATTAGCAAAGGGAAGGTAAGAATTGTGGTATGTGAGAGACGGAAATGATGGTGTGAGTGGGGGTGAAGCAAATTTCAAAAAGGTGTAATAATTTTGACCGTTTCATTGACGGAATTGCCCCTCCTCAATCATTTATTTTTGCCCTTTTTGTCAGTTTGGTGCGGCAGTTGGATCATCTGTATGGTATGTGCTTCAAGTACACTTCTCTAAATATTATTACTATTTTTCTTTTTTAAATTGGGATCAATATTTTAACTTTTATAATATTGTACTTTGTAAAGCACGACTAATAATATATTTGAAAATATAAAATATATTTATCATAAAATTTCAAGTAACTAATATCTAAGAATAAATATTTTTTATTTTGACAAAATCAAATTGTATAATTACTGCTAATGTAATCTTTTTCATTTGTTAAAAATTATAAAGTAAAATTAAGGTAGAACGGATACTTAACTTTATATTATTTTGTTTTTTGTTTTACTAATACAATTACGATAATGTAATTTAAAAGTTATTAAATATAAATCAAAATATCTATTCCAACCAATTACCATTGTGAATATGATTTATAACGTTTTCATATATAATAAAGCTAAATATTAAAAAAAAAATACATTTACGAAAATATGTAATATTTGTTGAAATGTTCAAGAAAGAAATATCACATTTTCTTGATAAAATATTTTTTTTCGAAAATATATCAGGTTTAAATATGTGTGGCTGCTTGCACGGTAGAGGTCGAATTCACGCATTTTTATACTAATTCAATTTGTGTTGGCTAAAATTCGTACATCTTTTACTATTTAAGTTATGATCCAACTCATTGCATATATAAAATTATATGAATGTAGTTCGTACAAATAATATTATCGATACTTATTTTTACATAATTTAGATTTTAATAGTCTCGTAGTATCGTTTTCAAGTAATTAGGTATTAAAGAGGTGGGGTAATTGTGTCTTTTAACGAGTTTTCACCAAGGAAAACGAGATTACAATAGTATTTGCCGGACCGTAGAATGGAATACAATAATTGATTAATATATAAATAAGTAAATAATTGTGGCAATATTATTTTAATTTTGTTAAAGGGTTCTAGACTTCCAATGACCTAACTTGACGATGCAGCAATTGAAGAGGGCAAGATTTTAACTTGCCCTAAATCAAATCCCAAAAAGCAAATCTTCCTACACAGAAATGGCAGAACATGTGGAAGCAGACAATGCAGAAGCCATAATCATCAGAATCGAGCACAAGTCTCGCAAGATCGAAAGCTTACTCAAACAGTACTGACTAATCTAAACACACACACACACACACACACAAAAGAAAACTGTATTTCCCAAGCAAAATATGATTGTGCATATTTCTTGTTGATACATGCGGGTAAATCGGATCTTGTTTGGATTGATGGTTTGAATTTCAGGTATAAACCAGTGGAAGCTTTGAAGACTGCTCTTGAAGGGTCGCCTCCAATGACCAAAGACGAGCGTTGTAAGGTCATAATTTATGATGTTAATGGGTTTGCGCATTAAATTTCTTATGTGCCTGCTTTGGCTGCTGGACTTCAATAAATTAATTTAAATTTGTTGAATTAGTATTGATTTTGCTTTGTTGCTTTTGTTTTTGAAGTCTGCCAATTGGATTGTGGTACATAGGGCGATAATGGCGATAAAAGATGTAGATAGTTTGTTCTCGGCTCTTGATCCTGAGTACTATGACGTTCTCATGAAGTAAGTGACAATACCCATTCTGTGTATGGTGTTATTATTATTATTTTTATCTTTTATTTCTGGTAATTTGCTATGGTGCTATTGCATCACAGCAATTACTTGGTGCATTTTTTAGTCCTCTTGTCCCTTGTGCTAGTGGATCCGAATTATCACTATTATATGTATTAATTGGTTAAGAGTATGTGTAATAGCATAACCAGTATTTTGTTAGAGATTTTTTATCATCTTTGCAGGCTTTACCTGCAAAGAGCTTATCTTTTGACTGCCTGTGTATATGGCGATAGTTGGATGTATGACTGTTATAAAAGACATCTTTTTGAGTATTATTAACCTACCAATAACATGTTTTTTTTTTTTGGCTACTTCATCATTTTTCCAGGCCTAATACTATCCAGCTTGCAACAGTTTAAGAAAGTAGTTTGCTCACAACGATCATTGTAATGATAAAACGAAGACATTTTCTATTTAATCCCTAGAGAGCTATAAGACAACCTTCTTAATTATAACTTGCAATGTCCTAAAATAGGATTAATGATGCTTTAATCAATCATGTGGCTGCAAAAGGGTAGCTGCTTGACTCTACTTTGAGCAGTGCTGCCAAAAGTTCTATAAACTTCTTGTGAACTGAAGATACAAATCATTGAGTGAAGTTATATAGACCCCTTATATTTGTAATACTGGTATGACTTCCTTTCAGAATCAAAATGTGCTGCTAATCACATGGAATACTCCAATTGGTCCTCAACTTAATGGGATACATAACTTAATCCAAGTTAAGCCTCTTTCTGGAAAGCTACATTCCTAGATGAAATTGTGCTTAAAGGGTTTCTTGAACAAAATAAAGGGACTTGGTATTTTCTTCCTTGTACATCAGCAGCAGTAAAAGCTTCATATTATGCAGAGAAATATTTTAATATAAATGCCAAGCAAAAAGATCCATCAAGGTCACTGTTGCATCTATGATAATCTTTCAGAAACTTACATCTTTCCAATATGATTTCCTTGCATCTTCTTCTTCGTGATGCTTTTTCTCTTCTTTGGAAAGATAAAGTGTTGGGGTAGCCACTGCAAGATTGTGAAACAAGTGAATTGAGAAGGAGAATTTTCTTCTTATCTTAAGAGTACAGAGTAACATGTGGGCTGCTGCAAGATAACAGAGTAGGGGCATGAGCAGTAATCCATCTTGCATAGAGGTAGAAGCAAATAGGCTATAGAAAGAAGGTCCATGAATTGAGCTTCAAGTGTGGGTTATCTTGTGAATCATTTGGGTGAAATGTTGATGAAATGTCTCTAGAGATCAGCTTAGGGTACAGCATATTAATCAGGCCCAATAAATCTGTCACTTATGATTGAACTCGTGAATTGCAGAAAAGCAAATTAGGAGAAGCAGTTACTATTGGTATATAAGCACAAGTTGTTCTGTTTATGTTCTAAAAACAATACAAGAAATAGCTTCCCTAGTACTCTTATGTACCCTCTCATTTCTGTAGTTTCATTGTTCTTGGAATCGTGGACATACAAGCTGAATAATTGTTACACTTCTAACCCCTCTGGCTGATAATGACTGGGGACTAAGCAAGAAACGATCATGATCTGGTTTGCAAATCAGATCCTGTGATGAACTTCTTGTTACAACATGTGTATGATGTATTTTAGTGGTTGAGTATTCCTTCTGGGAGGGGGCTGTTAATTAAGAAAAAAATTGTGCCATTAGTACACCAAGTATCACTCAAATGCAGGACTCAACAACTAATGTATGATTTGAATTTCAGATATATGATGATGCATAAAATGAGCATATGTTGCACTATTTTTTTTCACTTTATTTTTCACACACTCTTATGCATTTAAGGTTGCACAGCTATTAGATGCATATCTCGTTAGTGTGGTTTTTATTTAACTTAAATGCTTTATTTCTCGGTCTAATTTCTCAATGTTATAGTCTTACAAGACATCTGCCTCTAAATGCGTTTTGGTGATGTATAGATGTTTTAATAGTGCCTTTCATATGCATATCTGTATAAATATCTTACTGGCCTCGATCTTTTTTTGTTTTTTATTTTTTTAATTCTCCTTCAGAGAAGTCTTCCGTTGAATGATCTTTGTATAATTGTCTAGGTTTCTATTTTTTCGGGCATTTTAATTGTCAGATTATAATGGAAGCTTTCCATGTGATCTATAGGTACTTATATAGAGGTTTATCGACTGGAGATCGGCCTACTTGTGATCAATGCCTAAGAATTCATGAAAAGCTTGTCGAGAGAGCTGGATTGGGATGCATATTACGATCACTGGCCGACAAAGTCAACACTGTTTAGCTGCTATCTCTCCTCAACCCCCCCCCCCTCCCCAACTCCAAGTTGCCATACCATACTCATAATAGCGACAAGATTGTTATATGTATCTTGTTTATTTCGATACTACACCAGGTGTTTGTAACATGAATTCACACACCTATTTGTACGAGTATGTATGAATTTGTATATAAAAACCCTCTCTGGCATTGAACTCCATTTACCACTGCTTGGTCTTATCGATATGGATTGTCTCTGCATGTTTGTACAAGTTCGTCCAACATTTCACTTGAGAGCATTTACGCCTCTGAATTGAAATGAACTTAATATTTATCACGACCAAGATGGGGGGATGCTGCAGATACTCAACAGTTTGGGGGTGATTTCCAAAATTTTATGATTTGAGGGGTGGTGGATGCAATTTCCCTCGCAAGGGTTTTATTGGGAAGAGCAAAAGGCAATTAGTTTGTGTTCAGACATCTGAACTTACCAGTTTATCTGCCACATCCAATGATGACATTATGACTATGAAAAAGAAATTCAAATAATGCAGCCTGTAATAAAGAGTTCAAATGTGGCTGCATGATTGCCAAACATATCCTGAATTGCTCTTTATGTCTTTTTTTTTTTTAAAATAAAAAAATGTCAATGCATACCTGATTTTGTCATATAAGTTGCCATTTTAGCAATGACTGCAAAACTCACTGATTCTACATAATCCAATCTAAATGTCTTCTATTTGTTTTCCACATTACCTATTTTTACTTTCATTTACACTTAATTGACCCAACTACTGTTGAATCAATTTTTTGGTTTTTTTTTAATTAGAATAGCAAAAATTCACAATTTTATTATTATTATTATTATTATTATTATTATTACTATTATTATTATTACTACTACTACTATTACTACTACTACTATTATTATTATTTTTACTACTACTACTACTACTATTATTACTACTACTACTATTATTATTATTGTTACTACTACTACGGGCTATTATGCCTTTCTGAAGTTAAGTTCCTTGACCGCTTAGATCCAGCGTCCCTAGACATATTTCACAAAATTAGAAATAACACATTTTCTGAGGGCTCTCTCCATGTTGTATTCGAGTCACGACATTCTACTAAATATTCACATCATATTTTATGCACATTTTCACCGTATATTCACATTCATATTATCATTCTATTAATGTGACACCCCCATCCTTGTAACCCACAACATAGTTTACTTTTAACTTGGTTAAACTTGTACGTTTTTTTTATTCACCTATAACATATTTACGAAGTATAATCTATTTTCCAAACAACAACCCATTCCCCCCCAAGCAAAATCCATAGTGTTAAGTATCCCACATCGGTTAAGGTAAGTGTCTTGGGTAGGCTTATAAGCATGGGCAATCCTCTCACTTATAACCTGGGTTTTAAGTGTTGAGTTAGGCCTTGATATTAAATATGGTATCAGAGCCTTCCTTAACTCGATGTCTCGCTCTTCCCGAGCCAACACTGCCACGCCCAAGCCATCACGCACGAGTAAGACGTGAGGGCTCGCAGTGAGGGAGGATGTTAAGTATCCCACATCGGTTAAGGTAAGTGTCTTAGGTAGGCTTATAAGCATGGACAATCCTCTCACTTATAACCTGGGTTTTAAGTGTTGAGTTAGGCCTTGATGTTAAATACATAGTAGAGGCAAAAATATTCACCACAATCACACCAATATTTACATGCCCGCCTATGGTTTAGCCCCAAAAGTCGTCACCGATCCCAAAAATTTGTTGAAGCACGAACAACATGCCCGGTAAACCGTAAGTTTACACATCATCAACATGCTCACCTACAATGCACAAACTAGGTGAGCTACAACCCAATAAGCAGAAATCATGCATGTACGATAAATTAAATGCTTACAGAAACTTTGAAAGAAATGTGAAATGTATACTACTGAAATCCTAACCACTCTTTTGGAATATTTTATCTTTATAGGGCCCGTGACTCACCTACTGTGCACCGGAAAGAGCTAGCTCAATAAATAATCACAATCTTAGTGTCTATCCATGTCTCACATGCCACCGGCCCGACAAATCAGGCCTATCCATGTCTCACATGACACCGACTCAATATATCATAAAGCCTATCAATGTCTCACATACCACCGACTCAATATATCATAAAGCATATCAATGTCTCACATGCCACCGGCCTGACGAATCAAGCCTATCCATGCCTCACATGCCACCGGCCTCGGTACACTAGTAGTGGTCAACATTACATTTTTGTTTCTTTTATCATATAGTGCATGAAGGCGGATTATGTACAACTTATGCATGCACATGCCCATGCTCGTGATAATTATATTTATACAATACCAAATCAATCATTCACACCACGAAATTCATATCTATCAATATCAAGAGGCACAAGTCACAAACATTCCATAAAATAATACAAACACGTACTATGTATATGCATTGTAAGTGCAAATGAATTTATATTTACCTTTTCTCTGATATCAATTATTCGAGTCTTGCTATTTGCACCCCGTAATATTTAATCTATAATAACATGTCAAAATAAATTCTAATTAATCAATGGTACTCATTTCATAATCGTAAACATGATTGTGCAGTTCATAAACCTCAATTTGTTACACTAAATATGTACCTATATAAACAAAATTAGATCACTCCATCTCCAATCTCCTTAAAAGAAATATGTATATATTAGTTATATTTTATAATTACACTAATAAGAAGACACCATCAAGTGATTCTAAACCATTATTATGAGCTATAAGTATAACTTATATTTATAATGTAAAACAAATCATGTAATTAGAACAGCAAACTAAATAAAGCAGCAAACTGAACCATGAATCTTTCACAAATAAAATATGATACTCAACTGGTGTTCTCCCTTTGCTATTCTATTGAAACATATAATTATGGAAAGTATGAGAAAGTAAGTTTTCTACCTGACTCTTCACGAGTTGCTGGATTCTTATTTCCCTCTCCTCTCTCTCTCTCTCTCTCTCTCTCTCTCTCTCTCTCGTTGATTCTCCCGTAACCTCTCTTTTTTCCCTTTTCTTTTCCTTTTTTTTTCTTCTTCACACTGGACTTCCCGTAACCTCGCGAAATGAAGTCCTCCCTTTCCTTTTTTTTTTCTTCTTCCTTCACTTATAAGAAATAAGGCAGCTGCATTATATACACACACACACACTCACCTAATTACTTATATAACTCACGCACACACACCTTATTATATATATATATATATATATATAAACACACACCACTAATTATATATATATATATATATTTACACACCATAAGCTTAATGACTATTATTATTATTATTATTATTATTATTATTATTATTATTATTATTGTTATCATTATTATTATTATAAGCTCGCCACGTGTAATTATATTTTATTAGAATTTGACACCTTATCTCTTTCTTGACATTTGGCCTAAAGGGTTCCAACCTATAATGTAAACCCTACAAAATTTAACAGCAATGTACCAAGCATAGTTAAATACGAGCTGCAATACCAATAAAATATAATTTAAATAGCAAATAAAATTATAAAATGAATGCAATGCATGAACTATATTGGTTAGTGAGTAGTGAGAGGCTTGGGGGTATCACATCCTCCCCTCCTTACATAAATTTTGTCCTCGAAATTTACTTACTTGAAGAGTTTTGGGTATTTCGACTTCATTTCATCTTCCCTTTCCGAAGTACCTTCTTCTATCGACTGGTTTCTCCATAGGACTTTGACTAATAGAATTTTCTTATTTCTCAGTTGCTTCACTTCTCGTAGTAAAATTTCCACAGGCATTTCTTCATAGCTTAAGTCTGTTCTTAACTCTGCGGGTTCATTGTTCAGAATATGAGATGGATTCACTATATACTTTCTCAACACAGACACATGGAACACATTGTGTATCTGAGTCATTGATCCAGGCAGGTCAAGTCTGTAGGCAAAATCACCAATTCTCTCAATGATAGGAAATGGACTAATATACCTCGGACTAAGCTTTTCCTTCTTACCAAACCGCATTATTCCTTTCGTCGAAGAAACCTTCAAAAACACGTGATCTCCTACTGCAAATTCCAATATTCTTCTTCTTTTATCTGTATAACTTTTCTGTCGACTCTGAGCAGTTTTCATTCTCTTTCGAATCTGTGTTACAGCTTCTGACATTTCTATGATCATATCTGGACCCAAAAGCTTTCGCTCACCAACCTCATCCCAATGTACCGGTGATCGACATTTTCTACCATACAGTGCTTCATATGGAACCATTCAATAGTGGACTGATAGCTATTGTTATAAGAAACTATATCAAAGGAAAAAACTTGATCCATTGTCCCTGGAAATTTAACACACAAGCTCTGAGCACGTCCTCCAATGTTTGTATTGTCCGCTCTGACTTCCCATCTGACTGAGGGTGATATGCAGTACTGAAGGACAACTGTATCCCTAATACCTTGTGTAGACTCTTCCAGAAGGTAGAAATAAACCTTGAATCCCTATCAGAAACAATAGATAGTGGAATTCCATGAAGTCTGACTATCACTTGTATATATAGTTGAGCATATCGATCCATTCAATAAGTAGAACAAATAGCAAGAAAATGAGCAGATTTTGTAAGTCGATCCACAATAACCCAGATTGCATCATGATTTGACTATTTTTGGTAATCCTATGACAAAATCCATGGTAATGTTCTCCCATTTCCATTCCGGAATCAGTAAGGGCTGCAAGGTTCCTGCTGACCTTTGATGTTCTGCCTTTACATGCTGACATGTCAAACATTGTTCCACATACTGAGCAACATCTCTCTTCATACCTGGCCACCAATAATGCAATTTCAAGTCTCTGTACATTTTAGTAGCTCCTGGATGTACTGAATACGGTGTCGAGTGTGCTTCTGCCATGATATTTTCACGTAAATTATCCACATTAGGTACACATAATCGATTTATGAATCGAAGGACCCCTTCTTTTGATGTTCGAAAATCTGATGCTTTTCCGGAAGCAACTTCTTCCTTTACTTTAGCCAAATATTCATCTGTGAGTTGTTCCTACTCAATTCGATCAAGTAAGATAGGTCGAAGAGTTAATGCAGCTAATTTTGCTTCTACTAATCCATGCATTACAACTTCGACGTTCATTCTCTGCTGGTCCAGCAACTCCTGTCTCTGAATTACAGCCATCGCCGTAGTGTTATGAGTTGACTTTCTGCTTAATGCATCTGCTACAAAATTTGCTTTACTAGGGTGATAGTTGATAACACAATCATAATCTTTCACTAGTTCCAACCATCTTTGTTGCTGCATGTTCAGCTCTTTCTGTGTGCAGAAATACTTTAAGCTTTTATGATCAGTATAGATCTCGCATCGTTCTCCGTATAGATAATGTCTCCAAATTTTAAGTGCAAATACCACTGCAACAAGCTCTAAATCATGAGTAGGGTAATTCTTTTCATATTCTTTCAGCTGTCTAGATGCATACGTATTACCTTTCCGTTCTACATTAATACACAACTCAAACCATTCTTCGAAGCATCACTGTAAACCACAAAACCTTCATTACCTGATGGAATTGCAAGGATGGGTGCTGAAATCAACCTCCTCTTTAGTTCTTGAAAACTTTGCTCACAGGCTTCGGTCCATCGGAAGGTTACATCCTTTCTAGTCAACTGTGTCAGTGGAGATGCAATTTTTGAAAATTCTTCTACAAATCTGCGATAATACCCGACTAGACCCAGAAAGCTACGTATCTCAGAAGGAGTAGTAGGCTGTGGCCAATTGTTAATTGCTTCAACTTTACTTGGGTCAGCTGAAATTCCTTCTTGTGACACAACATGTCCCAGAAATACTACTCGAACTATCCAGAATTCGCATTTCTTGAACTTAGCATACAACTGTTTCTCTTTCAAAATTTCTAACACTTTTCTCAAGTGGATAGCATGCTCTTCTTTGGTCTTCGAATAGATCAAAATATCATCAATAAACACAATAACGAACTTATCCCGGAGATCTTTAAATACTCGATTCATTAGATCCATAAAAGCAGCTGGGGCATTTGTTAAACCAAACGACACTACTAGAAACTCATAATGTCCATACCTGGTACTGAATGCTGTCTTTGGAATGTCTCCCTCTTTAATTTTCAGCTGATGATAACCCAATCGCAAATCAATCTTTAAAAATATTGTTGCACCCTAAAGCTGGTCAAGTAAATCATCGATTCTAGGCAAAGGATATTTGTTCTTGATTGTAACTTTGTTTAGGTCTCTGTAATCTATACACATTCTCATACTGCCATCCTTCTTCCGAACAAACAAAATCGGTGCACCCCAAGGTGAAAAGTTGGGTCTGATAAAACCTTTGTCTGGTAAATCTTGCAGCTGTATCTTCAATTCTTTTAATTCAGTTGGTGCCATTCGATAAGGGGATTTTGATATTGGGGCGGTCCTTGGGTGTATATCAATTGCAAATTCTATTTCTCGATCAGGTGGTAAGCCTGGAAGATCATCTGGAAATACTTCAAGATATTCTTTAACTATCTACACTTCATCCACAGATAGACAATATTGTTCTTCAGTAGTCACAACACTCATCAAATAGCCCTCACAACCACTTTCTAACAACCGTTGTGCTCTAACTGCAGATATCAGTGGGAATCTGAAGTTCTTCTTTACTCCAACAAAGATAAAAGGTTCCTCCCCAGGTGTCTGAAATGTAATTATCTTTTTCTGACAGTCTATGGATGCATAATATTTTGATAGCCAGTCCATTCCCAAAATTACATCATAATCATTTATGTCAAGTACAATCAAATTAGCATAGAGTTCTCTACCATCAATGGGGATAACACATGCTCGTAATATTTGATTTGTATGTTTCGACTCTCCAGAGGGAATCTCTACATTGTAACCATTCTCTGCTATATCAGGTTCCCTACCTAGCTTCTCACATACTCAGTGGATGCAAATGAATGCGTAGCTCCAGAATCAAATAATACAAATGCTGAAGTACCAATGATAGAAAATTTACCTGTTACTACATATAGGTTTGCCTCAGCATCTTCTCTGGTCATGGTAAAGACTCTAGCTGGTACTCTTCCTTGTGTCATGGGGCTCGGTTTGTTTGGGCACATAGTAGAGATATGTCCTAGTTTTCCACACGAATAGCAATTTCGGGTACCCAAAAAACAGACACCACTGTGTTGTTTCCCATATTTAGAGCAAAGGGGTAATGGTTCGGGTGATTTACCCTGAACAGTTCTCGGACGCTTGCTTGTATCTCCTTGTTCCTGCCCCTGTCCCTGTCTACGCTGGAAACTAGGTCTCAGGCCCTGAAATTGTTGTGGCCTCTTTCTTTCATTTCCTACCCAACGCTGTCCCTGTCTTTGTGTGAACTGACGTCGAATCTCCTGTGCCTGACGTATCCTCTGTTCAGCTTGCTCTGCTACCAAGACCCTCTCAGCAACCTGTGAGTAAGTAACTACCTGCATACCAGCCATACAAACATCCCTATAAAGTTCCGGTCTCAGCCCTTCGACAAATCTTTCCACTTTCAGTGCATCCGTTCTAACCATGTGCTCAGCAAACATTGACAACTGCTCAAATTTGGAGATGTAGTCTGTAACTGTCATAGGCCCTTGTCTTAACTGTATAAACTAATTCATTTTCATCGCACGGACTGGAGTAGTGAAATATTTGTTTCTGAAAAGTTCTTTAAACCTGTTCCAAGTCATAGTGGCTACATTCTCGATGGCCTTCATTGTGTCCCACTAGTATCCTGCACTCCCCCGTAACATAAAAGACGCACACAATACCTTTTCCTCGTCTGGTACCCTGCTGTATAGAAACATATTTTCTATAGTTCTTAGCCAATCATCTACAGTTGTGGGATCCACTTCATTTTCAAAGGTTGGCGGGTTGAGCTTTCTGAACCTTTCCCCGATCAGCTCCATTTGTTCTACCCGAGGCTGTGGCTGGTTCATCTCATTCCTTTGTTGTCCACCAAGATTCCTTTGTTCGATTAGCTGCTGAATTTGTTGTGACTGGCATTCCACTAATCTTGTCAATCTTTCGATAAGCACATCACAATCCGTGCCTGCAGCTTGTGAACTTTGTTTTGGAGCTCTATTTTCCCCATTACATTCACCTCTAGTTCTCACCATTGCACTACCGACTGTACTCAATCCTAGATCATAGGCCAATATAACTCATAAAATATATCATGCATAACAAAGATGAATAAAACTTACCGGCATGGTTATGCTCCACAAGTTTGAGCTCGTGTACATGGACAATCTACAGGACATAAACCGGGCTCTGATACCACTCTGTGACACCCCAACCCTTATAACCTACAACATAGTTTACTTTTAACTTGGTTAAACCTGTACGTTTTTTTTATTCACCTATAACATATTTACGAGGTATAATCTATCTCTCAAACAACAGCTCATTCACCCCCAAGCAAAATCCACAGTAGAGGCAAAAATATTTACCACAACCACACCAATTTTTACATGCCAAAAAATTGATTAAAATTATACAAGCTCAAACTAAATAAAAAAATAGAATCCCAAAAGCATAGTATGCCCATGGTTTAGCCCCAAAGGTCGTCATCCATGTACACCGATCCCAAAAGCTTGTTGAAGCACGAACAACATGCCCGGTAAGCCGTAAGCTTACACATCATCAACATGCTCACCTACAATGCACAAACTAGGTGAGCTACAGCCCAGTAAGCAGAAATCATGCATGTACGATAAATTAAATGCTTGCAGAAACTTTGAAAGAAATGTGAAATGCATACTACTGAAACCCTAACCACTGTTTTGGAATATTTTATCTTTATAGGGCCCATGACCCACCTACTGTGCACCGGAAAGAGCTAGCTCAATAAATAATCACAATTTTAGTGTCTATCCATATCTCACATGCCACCGGCCAGACAAATCGAGTATATCCATGTCTCACATGCCACCGAATCAATATATCATAAAGTCTATCCATGTCTCACATGCCACCGGCCTCGGTACACTAGTAGTGGTCAACATTACATTTTCGATTCTTTTATCATATAGTGCATGAAGGCGACTATGTACAACTTATGCATGCACATGCTCATGCTCGTGATTATTATATTTATACAATATCAAATCAATCATTCACACAACGAAATTCATATCTATCAATATCAAGAGGCACAACTCACAAACATTCCATAAAATAATACAAACAAGTAATATATTTATGCATTGTAGGTGCAAATGGATTTCAAGTACTATGTTTATGCATTGTAGGTGCAAATGGATTTCTACTTACCTTTTCTCTGATAGCAATTATTCGAGTCTTGCTATTTGTACCCCGTAATATTTAATGTATAATAATATGTCAAAATAAATTCTAATTAATCAATGGTACTCATTTCATGATCGTAAACATGATTGTGCAGTTCATAATCCTCAATTTGTTACACTAATTATGTACCTATATAAACAAAATTAGATCACTCCATCTCCAATCTCCTTGAAAGAAATATGTATATATTAGTTATATTTTATAATTACACTAATAAGAAGACACCATTAAGTGATTCTAAACCATTATTATGAGCTATAAGTATAACTTATATTTATAATGTAAAACAAATCATCTAATTAGAGCAGCAAACTAAATAAAGCAGCAAACTGAACCATGAATCTTTCACAAATAAAATATGATACTCAGCTGTTTTTCTCCCTTCGCTATTCTATTGAAACATATAATTATGGAAAGTATGAGAAAGCAAGTTTTCTACCTGATTCTTCACGAGTTGCAGGATTCTTATTCCGCTCTCTCTCTCTCTCTCTCTCGCTGATTCCCCCGTAACCTCTCCTCTTTCCCTTTTCTTTTCCTTTTTTTTTCTTCTTCACGCTGGACTTTCCGTAACCTCGCGAAATGAAGTCCTCCCTTTTCCTTCTTTTTTTTTCTTCTTCCTTCACTTATAAGAAATAAGGCAGTCGCCTTATATATATATACACACACACACTCACCTAATTACTTACATAACTCACGCACACACACCTAATTATATATATATATATATATATTACACACCATCAACTTAATGACTATTATTATTATTATTATTATTATTGTTATAATTATTATTATTATAAGCTTGCCACGTGAAATCATATTTTATTAGAATTTAACACCTTATCTCTTTCTTGACATTTGGCCTAAAGGGTTCCAACCTATAATGTAAACCATACAAAATTTAACAGCAATATACCAAGCATAGTTAAATACGAGCTGCGATACCAATAAAATGCAATTTAAATAGCAAATAAAATTATAAAATGAATGCAATGCATGAACTATATTGGTCAGTGAGTAGTGAGAGACTTGAGGTATCACAATTAAGTATTCACAACAAATTTGATGCACATTTTCATCGTATATTCATATTCTAATGAATAAATTTGAATAATATATACAGTTATGTGGTAATATAAATATGTGTGAATAATATATACAAGAGTAAATTTCTTGTGCATCGGATGCATGCACCGTGCATTTAATTTTATATTACTTGTTTAACTAAAATATATTATTTATTTATTTAAAAAATATCATTGTTTTTTTACAACAAATTAATAATATTATTTATAAAATAAATAAATAATAATTTTTAATTAAAATATAATACGATCAAATTGCACGTCGCACGCACGCTGCACACACCATGCACATAAAATTTTGCATATATACAATCGTTGATAAAAGATACACAATGCATTATATACCAATTGGTTTACTAGCCGTCAGATAATATGGTCAAGGCTAATTTCCGTGGTGCAAACGCGACAAACCTTGGATGGACCAGATTGCACTCAATCCAATCCCATAATTTAATACAGACATATTGTCTTAGTTCTAAGGAAATATTTTTTACAGAAAACTATTCTTTTGAGCCACACCAATCATCATCCATACCATTGTACCAACTCAAAAGTTGGAATCTAATCAATTGTTCAGAAAAAGTATAGCAATAATTAAATTAAAAAAAAAGAGCAAATAAAAAAAATAATAAGGTAATAAAACATCTTTCATAAACTATCAATTTCTAAATTAATGTTGCCTCTATCACCAACATCTAAATCCAACTTTGTCCAACATCATAAACTAAGAAAAAAAAAAAAAAAAAAAAAAACCAAGATAAGTTGAATGATACCATACAACTCATGTTCTACTTCTACCCCATGCCTATCAACAGAAAAAGCCTCTCTACAGTACTTTTTTTTCTTTTTTCTTTTTTACAAATTTTTGGTTTTCCATTCCAGAAAAGGAAGCCTTCCCCACATCCCACTCGGCATCCACGAGTGCAAAATTTACCACACCGCTATTGTACCGGGAGCAAAACTACGTCCGGGGGTGGTGAGCATCCAAGGGTTGGTGCGGAATTATCGCCGCCCACGAGTTCTGAATTGGCATTGGCCGCTGGCCCGGCTGGCGAGGGCCATTTGCGGGGGCTGCCGACGATGCAGCTGCTGCAGATGAAGAGGAGGACGAGACAGCAACACGCTCGCACTGGGGGCACATGGTGAGGGTGGTGGGAGGGCTCATGTTCATGTAGAATTGCGGGGAAAGCTTCAACACCCTCAGCTCCGTCACCTCCTTCTGTAACCGACGATTCTCCTCGGTTAGATTCTCGCAGCAGCGCCTCAGATACTCACAGTCAACCTCCGTTTGCTTCAACTTTGTCCTGCACCATTTCAACAGATTCAAGATTGTCAGTTATATGATAATAGATCCACACAAAATGGTCCAAATAAAATGATGTCATTTGCATACAAGCCGTTGTAGGTGGTACGAGACAAAAGATACAAACTGTTGTATGTAGCATGAGACGAAGGAGTAAAAATCAACTAAAATGGAATGAATTTTAAGTTGAGACTAAATAAAATCTATTTTAGTAATGCCTAAAATATTAAGGCACGACTTTAGGAGCTGTTGTAGGTGGTACAAGACAAAGAACACGAGCTGTTGAAAGTGGTATGAGACGAAGGTTACAAGTTGTCGCAGCTACGATACAAGTTGTTGTAGGTGGTACGAGATGAAGATTACGAGTTGTTGTAGGTGGTACGAGACAAAGATTACGAGTTGTTGTAGGTGGTACGATGAATGGTAATAAAGATTAACTAAAATGGAATGAATATTAAGTTGAATGAATAAATTCTATTTTAATAATGCCTAAAAATAATAAAGTGCGATACGAGACAAAAGATACGAGCTGTTGTAGATAGTATGAGATGAAGGTTACTAGTTTTCTAAACACCGATACAAGCTGTTGTAGGGGGTATGAGATGAATGTTACGAGTTGTAGGTGTTACGAGATTAAGGAGTAACAAAAATCAACTAAAATGGAATGAATATTAAGTTGAGACATGTTAATAATGCCTAAAAAGATAAGAGGCAACTTTAGGAGCTTTTGTAGGTGGCACGAGATGAAAGTTATGAGTTGTCGTGCCACCGATACAAACTGTAGGTTACAAATTACTGTAGGTAGAACGACAAAGGAGTAATAAAAATCAACTAAAATGGAATGATTATTGAGACTGAATAAACTCTACTTTAATAATGCTTAGAATAATAAGGCGCCATTAAGAAGCTTATAGGTGGCATGAGACCAAGTATACGAGCTGTTGTAGGTAGTATAAGATAAAGTTTACGAGTTGTCGTACCACCAATACAAGCAGTTACATAGGTGATACAAGACAAAAGTTACAAGTTGCTGCAAGTGGTACGAGCTATTGTAGATGGTAAGAGACAAAAGTTACGAGTTGTCATACCACCAATACGAGCTGTTGTAGATGATATAAGAGTAAAGTTACGAGCTGTTGTGGTTGGTATGAGATGAAAAATACGAGCTGTTATAGGTGGTATGAGAGGAGTAATAAAAATCAGCTAAAAATGGAATGAATATTAAGTTGACTTTGAAAAAACTCTATTTTAATAATGCCTAAAATTATAAGGAGCGCCTTAGGAGCTGTTGCAGGTGGTATAGGTGGGATCGAGAGAAGGGTAAAACGGACTTAAACTCAATGAATTTTTACGATGCCTAAAATAAAAACGCCTTCAAAATTGGACCAAATCAAGAATAATTTTCTCAGAGACGAAAATACCCTCAACTTAAACAGAAGTTACTGACCTTGCCCGTCTGTTCTGAAACCACACCTCCACCTGTCTGGGCCTCAGATTCAGCTGTCTCGCCAACGCCATTTTTTGCTTCTGCAGAACAAACAAATTCACCAGAAAAATTACACACAGTCGGCACACAGTCACAGTTTTTCTTGCAAAAATTAAAAACCCTCGACCCACCCTCGACCCACCAAGATATTCCCCAAAATGCCACTCACCGGATTGAGAGTGTTGTGCTCCTTGAAGGTCTCTTCAAGAACTGCCGCCTGTTCCTTGGAGAGACGGAGCTTCTTCCTCGCCGACGCGTCGCCGCCGTCTTCGTCCAACTCGAGAGAACTGGAGCCCCTCTCGCCGTCGTTTTCTTCTCTCTCACTCCTCTTACCACTCAGGCTTGACACTGTGCTGTTCGGAGATGAAACCATCACTTCTTCCTCACACTCTATCGCTGTATTTATATCGATTCCTCGGAACACTGATCTTGTCTCCACATTACGGTCTGCAATTGAACAGAATTATTTATAAACAAACCAAGGTTGGAAATTTGAACTGAAAATAATTGACTATACACGCATGCAAGATGCCACCTTTCTTGCAGTAACATTAACAAATATCCTCAATTTCAATTATCCATCTTCTTTGCAATTATCTCCGGTAAAAAAATCGAAAGAATAAAAATAAAAAATCCAAAGTGCTTAAAAATCCATTCTTGAAATAAATCAATAAATAAAGTTTCTTGAAAAATCCATTAATGTATTAAGAGGGAATTAACTAAAGCATGCATGGATCTTGAGAGAGAAGAAAAAAATAAAAAACAAAAGAACCGACACTTTTCATTTTTCAAGTTCATAATTAGAAAAGATCAGAAATTTACCAGCAGATGGCTGAAAAGCATCATTGCTTGAAGATTTGTTTTGCTGCTGCAAAAAAGGCAAAGGCAACGGAGACCTGAAAAGATTTAACGGAAAAGCGGGTGCAGCAGCTGGTCGCGGAGGCGGCGGCGGCAGCGGCGGCGGCGGAAGAGAATCATTAATCTGATCCTCCGGGCATCTCAAGCTCAAACTCAACCCCAACCCATCATCTTGCTCACCCATATCTCTCTCTCTAAAAAAAGCAGACAAGCTTTTGTAACCTCTGTTGGAGTTATATAGAGGGGTTTGGAACTGGAAAGAAAGAGAACAAGGGGGGGACAGAATGAGGAGAAATGGGCTGGTCTTTTTCTTTGGCAGGGGAGTTACAGCTTTTTCCCAAGGCCTATAGTAAGAAAGATAATATAGGTGCGGACCTACATGTGTAGTGTGTGGGTGTGTATGTATAGGTGTATGTAAATGATGATGTATCGATACAATGCAGATGTTCAATGATGACTTGTGTCAGAGGTAGCTACTGCCTCAATCATAATGATGGGATTTGGCTTTGGGGACGGCCTTTGCCTTTGATTTTTGAGTCGCCTTTTGCAGGTGCATGGGACTTCCACAAACCATGGTTTCTAACTTTTTCAACTCTGGTTCACTTTGCTTTTTTTTTTTTTCTTCTTCCTCTAAATTTCAAATTTTTTATATTTTAAATATAGTTTAATGATTTTTAGAAATTATATCTTTATAAACATCTAAACATTTCTAAATTGGGTATTTATTGTTTGAAAAAGTCATATTTTAAAGAATTCTTTCTCAATTATTCAACTTTAAATGGAAAATGGTTTTAAGCTGCAGCCAAACATGGCGCACAACCTACTTTAAAAAGTTTTCAACCTTGGTTAAGTCAAATCCTGCTTTTTCCTCTTTCAACTGTAACTCCTCATTAAAAAGGGCCTTTTCCTAGCGTTGACCATTGACCCTCGGAGTGGGGTGCGGTTTTTCTCGTGGGAACCCAGTCTTCTCTTATCCACGCGCTCCCCCAACGCGCCCTGCCTCGTAAAATTGCAAGACACCCTCGTGGGTCCCACCTCACGGAACAAGCGTGTGGTGCACGTGGATTTGGCTTTTAATATCCAAGCCTGTCTTGTCGTTTTTGGGATGGTAATTAACACGTTAATCCTAGGTTAGTTTTCCTTAATTAGTGTGGTTAAATTATATTTAGGACATACTTGTAATTATTAGTATGTAATGTTTCATCTTACAACCCTGCCCTTGGCCCTGCCACTGCAAACCGAATTTGATGAGCCAATAAGGAGCAAGTAATTAACGCAATTAATACTGCGTTTAATTAATCTTACATTTAAGCGGGGGTTACTTGTTCTTTTGAATTTTTTTATGAATTTACCTTTTTCTTCTGCACTACAAATGGTAAGTATAGGATATTCTCTATATTATTTGGAATTTTATTTAATATTTCAATTTTATTAATACATATAAAATAATAATGTGTAGCAATCAAATTAAATATAAAATAAAGAAAATAAAAAATTCGAAAAACATGGTAACTAAAAAAGATTATTAACATTATGCATCTATTGTTAGACAATTATTAAAGGGCTCATGGTCCCTTCTATTTTTTAGAATAATGTAATATGAAAAAATAGATTTTATAAAACATGTATATTGAAGTTTTTTAAAAGTTTTAAATTACATATTAAAAAAGAATATTTTGATCTGCGTTTAAAACAATATTGACATAATTCTGTTAAATTACGGTTAATATTTACTGTTGTTAGTTGGTCGAATGTACTTAATCTTACTAGGCACACTATTTATTTATAGATATTAATTAATATTATGAATATATTTGTATTTATACACAAACGACAAATGTAATAACTTCGAAAATATAAAATTTGTTGTAATTTTAGAAACGCTTTGATTTCCAAAAAACAAAAACAAAAAAAAGTGTATTAATAATTCCGTTATGCATCTATTGCTTGACAAATATTAATGGCCTCACAATCCATTATGCTTTCTTATGATAACTTAAATTAGATGTTTGTTCGTACGATGCACGTAATATAACAAATTTTTATATTAAATTGTACTTTTATCATTTATTAGTTAATTTTAATAATAATAAATTCTACAAAATTTTGAAGTTAATTATGAATTGTTCCTCAACTGAATATAAATATTTTAATTTACTAAGAATTATTAAAGTTAAATAATAAATTAATAGTATAATATTTATATTTTTATAAAAAATGATTTATATTTTTAGGTTAAATCCATATTAAAAATCAATATACTATTTATTCAAAGCCATAACACCTCAAAATTTAAAAAAAAAATCAAATACACACAAATTTTATATTTATCCATAAAAAATTTATTCCATAATATTAAAATAATTATTTATTTCAACATATACAATATTATTGGTGGCAAATTAACGATCACAAAAAGAATATTAATTTGATATATCATATATTAAATGGACTAATAACGAAAAAGTTATTTGAATTTTTTAATTTTAGTGAAAAATAAAAATAGGGGAGAAAGAAAAAATAAAGAACCGACACATGTCAATTAATTATAAAAACACATGTAATGAAAAGAGAAAAAGTTCTCACGATCCTTCTTTTATATTAAGTATATATATTAAAAGAAAATAGATGTTACAAAAATATATATTGAATTTATTTTTATAAATTTATAATTATTATTCTTGAAGAATTAATGAGGTTGAAAAAAATATGTTCATCTGCGTTTGGAGGTATAAATTATTTTTTTATATGTGGTGGAATAAACATTAGTAAAAGATATTGGCCTCATTCTGTTAAATTACGGTCAATATTCAGTTTTGTTAATTGGTCAAATGTACTTTGTCTTACTACTCCACTAGTATCTCTAATCCGCTCATAAATAATAATTAATTTTATGAATATATTTGTATTTATACACAAACAACAAATCTAGAAACATCAAAAATATAAATTTATTGTAATTTTAGAAACACTTTGATTTCCAAAACACATAAAATAATAAGTTCATTTAATAATTTTATTATGCATCCATTATTAAAGGTATTAATGGGCTCACAATCCCTTCTGTTTTCTCATAATAATGTAAATATAAAAAATAGATATATAAAACAAATATATTGAATTTATTTTGATGAATTTACAATTACATATTTTTGAAGAATTCATGAAGTTGAAAAAAATATGTTGATCCGCGCTTAGAAGTATATATTGATTTTCTATATGTGGTGGAATAAACACTACTAAAAATATTGACCTTATTCGCTAAATTAGTGTTAATATTCATTATTTTTAGTTGGTCGAACGTACTTAGTTTTACTGTCCCACTAGTATCTCTCATCCGTTTACAAATATATTATGAATATATTATATTTATACAAAATCGACAAATTTAAAAACATCAGAAATATAAATTTGTTGTTATTTATAAACGCTTTGATTTCCCTAAAAAACCAAAAAGAAAAAAAATAAAAATTCATTAATAATTTCATTATGCCCATTGTTAGACAAGTATTAATAGGCTCAAAGTCCCTTCTTTTTTCTTAGAATAATAAAAAAATAGATTTTATAAAACATATATATTGAATTTATTTTCATAAATTAAAAACAACATATTCTTGAAGAGTCAATGAAGTCCAAAAAAAATTCATTGATCTCCGTTTAGAAGTATAAATTGGTGTTCTATGTGACGGAACAAATATTAGTAGAAATATTGACCTCATTATATTAAATTACTATTAATATTCAGTACTGCTACCTGATTGAATGTAATTTGTCAGTACGCCACTAGTATCTCACATTCATTTACAGATATTAATCATATTATGAATATACTTGTATTTATACACAAGGGACAAATCTATAAACACTAAAAATATGAATTTGTCGTAATTTTAAAAACATTTTGATTTCTGAAAAAACAAAAAGAAAAAAAGTAGTATTGTGGGCTTAAAATATGTTTTTCCAAATAAGTTGAAGAAGCTAAAGAGTCAGGTGTCGAAAGTTAGGAAGATTGGCATGAAATTCAGTGGTTAAGGAAAGTTGGAAACCCTAACAACTTTATGGGGGCATACAAAAGTGAGACCGACCTTAAAGCAATTCAATATAAATTGGGAAAAATTAAGTCCAAACTTTGACTTTCAATGAAATTCGTGTCCAAAAAAAGTCACAAGTCACTCATTACCAAATTACTATTTAGGACCAATACATACGTTCACATCTTCTTTACCACAACCAATTGAACGTGTAATGTGGTTAAATTTATAAGGTTTTTTTGTACTTCCCCCCCCCCCCCCCTAAGTTGTATATCTAGGAGAGAATTTAATGTTTGCTTAATTGCAGATATTATGAGATTGAATGAAGCTTTAACTCGTTGGGCCCACATAAAATAGGTTACTGGATTGAATCATACGAAGGACAAGTTATACGTATCAATCACTATTTATAATGAGATTGGTTTAATTAATTAGAACCGATGCTTAGATCGATCTGAAATACTCCTAAACTTATTTTTGAGGTTGAATTGGTTAAAATCGATCAAAATAATTGTTGTATTTTTTATAATTAAAATTAAAAATAAGAAAATAGAGAAGAAACTATGTTATAGAGTATGGATATAATATATTAAGTTATGTATCTACAAAAAATATTATTTGTAAATGTTAATATATAATATATGTGGTGGCACCAAGATTATAAATCAAAATATGTTATTTTTATTTTTGGTTTGATCGATCCAATTAGCTAAATTGATGGCTCGATCAATTCAATCTCCAATCCAAATTTTAAAACATTGAGCCCAAGAATCTAGTCTACCACATTACCCTATATAAATATAAATATATGTATATATAATACGCTTTGATATGTACTTATACGATTTTTTCTTATAGCGTTGAGAAATTAAAGAAAATTTTAAAAGTAATTGCATGAAATATTAATAGTGTTGAGCATTGAAATTATTTCTTCATAAAAAATAATAATAACAATAGCACAATTAAATATTAAAAAATACAATTAATCAAATATAATTTTATTATAATCCATAACAAACTTTAATAAATAAATATCATATTACAATAACATTTATCTAAAGTTTTATACTTTTATTGTACCTTTACAGAAAAAATAAAACCTCACGAACTTTAATATCCACAGCACCTTTAATTGGTTTCGTATAAAATTCCATAAAAAATTGATGTCATTTAATGTCATTTAAAATTTAAAAAAAAAAAAAATTGTTTACAGCAAATGGGGAGGGGTGAGCCGAGGAGATTGACGTGGGGTAAAGGCGAAAGGGAGGGGTCACGTGGGAGAGCCGCGTGGGTTCACGTGGACAAGAGCATGCAGTGCCCACACACGTGGCAGCACGTGGGGCCAGAGGGTAGCGCTCGTGCGTGACACCTTTGTCGCTCCCCTATCCGACACCCACTTGCCTACAATCATTGGATACTCTCATTCCCCCATCATCCCCTTTCTCCCTTTCCATCCCCACGCGCCCTCTTACCTCCTTCCCCTCCACTCTCTCATTTCCAACTTTATGGCTTATCTTTTATTTTTTAATTACATAAATTAAAAAATCTTTTCTTTTTATTTTGTTCAAACAATTTAAATATTCATATTTTAATATATATTTTTGTGAGATATTCCCACATTGTTGAGAGGAAATATTTTGAATTCATAGAGATTTCAAATGTTAATTTAAATAAAATAATCAAGTATTTTTTAATATTTTTATATAATACATAATATACGGTACAGAAGAAAAATTAAAAAAAATTGTAAAATGACCAAAAACATAGTATGCACAAGTGGCAATCTATACCGCCACACGTGTCGGCGAATTAAGTCATCAGAATTGTCTCCTTTTTATTCTTTTTAAAAAAAATTCTTATGCGTTGGAAATATTTGATTGGTTGAAAGTGCTATAAAAATCAGAGGAGTGCCACGTGTGTGAGGTTGAAAACAAGGGCAACATCGGACCAATTCAACTGGGTAATATAGGAATAGAAGTGTCATGTGAGAAGCACAGTTCCAAAATGACAGCACTTGGTTTTGGTACCAAACCAATCATAACGCATTTGCCCACTCCTATTTCAATGATTTTTTCCATATTTCAAATAAATTCAGAATTAAAATATTCAAAATACTGACGTGTAATTTTATTATTATTATTATTATTATTATTATTATTATTATTATTATTATTATTATTTGCACATATTTGAGCTCTTCCCTAATTGTCATTTTCAATTAGTAATAAATCTATTTAAAAAAATTAAGATAATGATAGTAAATTTAGGTAGCTAGTGAATAAATTGGATTTGGTCAGATTGGTAAATGGTCAATCAATGTGTCGACATAAATTCTACAAAAATCTAAAAACATCATGTACAATCAATTGCACACACACAACCACAAAAATAAATAAAATATGATAATAATTAATTATTATAATATTCAATATTACGCGAATTAACCTAACTCCAATTTATTCTTTTCAAATGTAATTGTATATAACATATAATGATACACACACACACATATTTTCAAATTTCATCCTCATCTTTTTTTTTTTTTTGAGCGAAGTTTGAAGATTAAACTCCTGATCGATATGAATTTATTTTGTTAAATTATGAAATCATGATAATTTTATTCTATGTGTGCATATATGATGTCATTGCAAGATTATATACATACACACCCACACATGTATAAAAAGAAATTTATATTTTTTGAACAATGTCAATTAATCCGTACTACTGAATACAAAATCAAATTATTTGATAGTTAATTTGAAACTCCTCTCGAGGGGGGATACGAACTCAAGTTTCTACTTCCTTTCCCTTTATCAAGTCCGTATTAACTAAAAACTCGTTTTGCATTCTATTTAATAAAAATCTCAGACAACCTTCAACTTCCTATTAAATTTAATAAAATTTAAAATTTCGCTCAAACTCGAGCGCAATAGGTAGAATTCGTTAAAACATATGTAAGAATATCAAATTATTTCTGATGGGGACACATTATTTCCAAACCTTATCCATTTCAATATCTAATTTAAAGAATTTTCTTGAATATTATTTGTTATATTATATTTTATTTTATACCAACCTTACAAAATACTGTAAGAACAACACATTTTATTAATTTCTTTTATAAATAATATGTTTAATTATGTATATATATATATATAATAAGAAAAGGCAAGTTATTTTCATAACTAGAAAGAAAGAGACATAAAAGATGGAAAGAGGGGGGTGCAGTGGGGAATAATAAGGAAGTGGTGATCACGTGGGCATACTAACGAAGTGAGGCCGATTTCTGAGCACACTTCACGTGCGTTGGGACTTTTATTTCTTGTCATGTTTTTCCTACTTTTCTTTTTTCCTAAATTATTTTCCCCCAATAATTATTAATTACAAAAAAGAGTATGGTCCCAATTATTATTTTAGTGGTTTTGTCCCCCCCATGCCCACAAATCCAATCTTTCTCCAATCATTGGATAATACAATATCCCCTCCTCATCCATATTTCTTTATCCCATCATCAAATCATATAATCATCCACATTTAATATTTTAATATTACTTCATGTTTAGATATATTGAGATCAGGGCCTTTTACTGATGACCACTTCTCCTCGATGTCAAATTCGGGTGTCGCCTGATCATCAAAAAAATTTGTCTTAACTTTGGAGATACTGATGACCACTTCTCCTCGATGTCAAATTCGGGTGTCGCCTGATCATCAAAAAATGTCTTTTGAAGCAGCCTCGGGCGGCTCCCAATGGGTTCGTGTTGTTGAGATCTCTCTAGCTGTAAATATCTTTGGATCCAAGTACGGAGTGGACATCCGCAAGAATTCGTGTGTCGGTAAAAAACATATGCTTTGGGGGATATATATATATGCTGAAATTTTCAAATTCTTGTTTATTAAAAATATTATGGTACCATAAGAAACTTAAAAAATATTTATTTTCATCAAGATCTCCCCACAAAATTTGGCTTGGCGCAAATTTTTTTGAAAAATTACTTGTTTAATTAAAAATATTACTTTTTATTAAAAAAGAATAACAATTGTAATTTTGTTATCTTAAAAAATAGTAATATTTTTTAATTAAACAAGTACTATTATAAATTAAATGTATAATACACTTAATACACAAAAAAACTCACGCAGACTGAAAATTTAGATGAGAAAAATGAGTTTATCGAAGTAGATGTGGTTTGAGAAAATAGTTAAGAATTCTCTTTGATTAAAAAAATCACAAATAATTTATTTATATTTCATGGGCACATTTCTATAAACTACCTTCACAAGTATGAAAGCAGTTCTTGCTCTACCAGATTTTAAAGAACTGTGGGAGCCACAACAAATGAACGAGAATATAATTTTAAGTCCTTATAATATCGATATATATTATTTATTTGTTTCATTTAAAAAAAAGTATCATATTTTAGAAATATTTTTGTCAATTGTATTGGGATCTTGTTTTATAAAGTAAAGTAAAAGGTTGATTTTTTTTTTCACAAATAAATCATATACAATTAAATAAATTAAATCGACGAATGAGAAAACTTGTATGCGTAAATTTATGATTTTTAATGTAGTCCTTATACTATTTTTATATATTATTTACTTCTTTCGTCTAAAAAAAATAATATCATATTTTAAAAATATTTTTGTCGATTGTATTAGGGTCTCATTTTATAAGATAAAGAAAAAGATTGATTTTTTTTTTTACAAATAAATTATATGAGATTGAATAAATTAAATCAATGAATAATATAACTTATATGAGTGTACATTTATGACTTTTATAAGATTATACTTCATCAAACAAAAAATAAAATATTACTTTCAAGTAACAATATTTTTTTTAATTGAACATTAGGAGTAACAAACAAATTTAACACAACTTTTCAATTTTGACCAAAAAAAAAAAAAAACCTATGAATATAAATATATAAATGTATGGAGTCTTAAACTTACAAAATCTTCTATAGTCCATGCTTTTATTTGCAATTATGCAAACATTATTCCAAAACTAGGGTACTTGAATTAAAACAAAAAAAGAAAATATGTATATATATACACACACACACACACACAAAAGTGGAAGGGGTATAAAGGGAAATGGAAGAAGCAATGGTGATTGTGAAATTATTGGGTGATTGGATTCTCAAGTGTGTAATCATTACCAAATTGGTGGTCCAGCCTAACTCCATTACCCAACCATTCAAACTCTTATCATTTGTTTTTGTACTATTTCTTTCTATATTTATTTTTTTCTATACTTACAAGTCATATCACAAACATATTCATGTGTTTGCGTTATGGAAGGTAGCATCTATAAGAGTGAAATAAGATACACCTAAATTGCACAAGTTTGGTTGAGGATATGCAAGTTGCCTAGTAATTAAATCAAAGAGTGGAACTTCTTTTTAACTTTATGAAAAGTCGATAAATAGATCGGTAGGGATGTGTTATTTGGGTTTTTGTCGAAGGGGGTTTGACAAAACGTATTCAAAATCAGGTTGTCGTATAATCATATAACTTGTGTCTTTTCTTCTTGATTTTGATAATTTATCTTTATTTCTCCTACTTGTCATATATTTGAGCATTCTATTGTTATTTGTATGAAAACTGAATATAGAAAGCATCGTAGCACCATTCCTCTCGAGGATCATCCACATTCTCAAGCTCCTTCTTAAGGTCATCATAGGAAAATTTTCATACAACAAAACAAATCAAAATAAAAAAATCAGTTACGAAAAAAAATTTAGCTACTAATCATGTAGGCTCTTCATCTTTTAAGCACAAAACTCTCAAATGTTGGGATGTGATGTAAACAAACAAATTAAGAAAGGACAATCATTTGATAGTTGATTCAAAAAATTGTAATAATTGAATGGGTACAATATTATACAATTTAATAGTTATAGATAAATAAATTCAAAGCATATATTAATAACGTGAAATAGTAACTTAAGATGTAACATATCTTATATAATATAGTCATTATGCATGTTGTGTGTGTGGAATAATAGTGTATGTAGACGTGTGCACAGTTAGCAGTTTGATTGTAGGTCAAAGATTCAGTTTAATCGCCAACTGATTCTAAGTCAAAATCTGAACCAAAATTAAATCTGATCAGTTTAATTCGGTTCTAAGGTAGCCAGTCCTAAAAATCTTCGGTTCCAGTTCTAGTTCAAAATTATCGATTTCAAACTAACAATTTCAAATCTAAAATATAAAAGACAACAAAAATCAAGAACCAAAACTATAAAACCAACAATTTCAAACCAACTATAATCCAATTCAATTCTAATTCCATCCATAATTTCAACAACAATCGGACCATACCACATGGAAAAAGCGGATGGAGTCACAAAGGTGGCACCCACAACATTCATCAAAGTGAGCCCACAGATGATAAAGTGGTCCAACATACAAAATATTAATTTTTGAACCCCACAATAAATAATTGTACATGAAATCCAATTTCAACTTCCCAAACAGTCCCATCGGTGCACCCTACCTTAATCCTACCAAAACCCCAAATCTTTGCTGTCTTCACGTGATGTTGCCCCCACCCCCTCCTTTCTGTCAATTTTCACCTCCATTTATTCTTAGTTTCAGCACAAATTCTGAAAGAAAAAAAAAAAAATCCTTTAATTTTATTTTAACCAGAAAAGAGAATAAATAAAAAGAAAAATCAAGAAATGTGTCCAAACTGATAGATGCACAGAATCTTGCTAAAGATAGCAGGTGCTTCTACTGATGTTCGGTTATTTGGATTAGATTTCACCATCCAAACATGCCTCTCCATCAGATTCTTTTATTTCATTATTTTGGATTTTGTTGTTGTAAATATATATATATATATATATATATATATATTTATGAAGATCGTGGGCAAAATCATGATGTTACAAACTAAATTTTCTATTATAATTTCATACTCCCTTCAATTAAAAAAAATATTATTTTAAAAGCTTAATCTAGTTATAAATTAAATATCGTTTCAAAATCTGTTACAGTTTTGTGTTAACTTTATCCCGATTTATTTAAAAAAATTGACGTAAAGTTATGGTATCATGAAAATTATGAGAAGAGAGGAGTATAATTAATTAGAAATATTATTAATTAATTAGAGTGTATTGGTAAAATTTGTATGTTTCTTAATGATTAACTAAAATTCTAAAACGTCAATTATTTTGAAACAAAAGTTTTGTTTTGGAAAGAGAGCAAATACTATAAACGGTTTATATTCGTACAAAAAATTCAAGAAAATTCTAGATATGGCTAGGAGGATCCGCCCATAATAAAGATGATATAAATTTGTATAAAAATATTTGCATTCCTGGCTCAAAATTTTTTAATAGAAAATAATAATTTTATGCTAAAATTAAATGATACATATATAAAATATAAAATAAATTTATCTATTATCGATTATAATAAAGGATTTGGGCTCCATGATATTCTTTATATTTCATCCACATTCACTTTCACAAAAATAACTTTATAGTGAGAGACATATTACTTGTTCTTGTGATTTTAAAATGAAATAGTAACTCATAATTCATTTATATTTATACTTTGCATTGTAATCCAAATTATAAATGATAAGATTGAGATAAATGAAATTATATCCAATTATGAACATTTATAGTGTGTTTGTAAAAAAACATATAAACTATTTCATTTAATTGATAAGTGTTGTAGAATCATCAACAATATTAACGTGCAATACTAGATAGAGTTAATAACAACTAGTATTCTTCAGTGCGATGTATAATATCTTCAAAATTATATATTTATAATATAATTTTTATTAAATTAATATTTATGAATAATTTAAAACCATGCACTAAAAGCATAGGGACAATATGACTACCCCACATGAGTTTTGGAAAAAAAGAGATTCACACAAGTAATGAAAGCCCATTCCCAAATGTGTAGTATACATGCATGCAACATCATTTAATAATATAGCAATGCCGACACCACCATCTCACAATCAATTATGGTGACACATACCCATAAATTATCAAGAAATAGTTCTTGATTTTTGCACATATTGATCTTGGACCACTATAATCATTTATTTCTAAAACTTTATTCACCTGTCCACCTATTCTACAAATGATTGTGTTTGTTTGGGTAGTAATCTTAAGTGGGAAGATTCGGTGACTTATTTATCTTGGACCACTATATATAGTTTATTTGAGTTGATTCGATATATTTTTTTTTCCTCGTATGAATTCACTTCTTATATGAGTTATAACAATTCTTTCAAAATTTAACATAATGAGCATATGAAACTGTTTTATTGATGAAAACCTCATATGCACCAACGATGCTTCGAGAATATAAAAATACATATACATTCATATAAGTTTAATGTATATATCAAATTAAATTATCACAAATTAAAAAACTAAAAAATATATCAATTTATAAGTCCAATAAAGTACTCGAGTTATCACCGGTTAACTTGACAAAACCTCCCTACGAGAAAAGATTACATATTTTTCTCTCCACATATTCTACAAACCAAATAATTACAAATATTCCAAAACTAAATCTAAAAATTCCCCAAAATAATTAATTTAATCTAAAGTGGGGTAATTGCAGTTGGAAAACAGCAAAGTGTGCACGTGTGATGTTTGTGAAAGAGGGATGAACACGAGCAAGTAGGTCAAACAATACAACATACATCTCAAAACCTCAATCATTGCTTGCAACTTCACTTCAATTCAAATAAAAAATTGAAAACCCGTACAATGGAACTACGTGTTACAGCCTTGCAAATCCCTACTTTGGTGCGTCGGATTAATTGATTTTAAAATAATTTGCATAGGGTGCGCACGTGGGACAGTGTAATCAAGATTTGGTTTCCTAAACCTTGAGCTCATTTATAAATAATTGTAGCTTTGGGAATTGCACGAGTGGGATTGATGCTTCATTATTGCCTTATTTTCTGGGATTAAAAGATGTGTTCTATCTTGTTTCCTCACAACAATAAATATAAAAAATTAAATAAATATAATACTGTAGATCACAAAAGACTTACTCTTTTGTTATTACTTTAAAACAAATATTTGCTCACAATTTTTGTGAAAAAGGTGTACATGCTTATTTTTAATATAGAAATTGGGCTGAGTCCATTGCATGTAGCATGCATTTTTTTAATAAACACATATGGACAGAAATATAATATATATATACATATATATATATAATTACTGTATAAATAAGAATAAGTACTTTGCTTGAAATAAAAGCAGAAAGGATTAAGACCTGATGGGCTGGCCCATTTAACTTAAAAATATTTTAAGGGTTGAGACTTCATATTTTGGGCCTCATTAAATTTGGTTTGAAGCCTTTCCGAACTGGCCCGAAAGTTTTTTGATCTAAAAGCGCTTTGAAAACTAGAGCTGAAACTGTAACTCAAAGAATATAAATTCAGAACTTAAATTTAGAACTGAAAATTAAATATTAGATCATGAATTTAGACAATATAACAAATTGAAAAACTAGAACTGTACTGTATTACATAAGTTATTCAATTACACATAAATAATTTAGTCACACATACTCTTAAAGTTAAATATGTAATATGACTTACTAAAGTTGAGAGTCGAATATATATTAGTTTTGTTTTACTCATGCTGGGAATTTATAGTAAATACTAATTTTAAATTATATGCTTTTTAAAAAACCCAAGCCAAATATATTAATCATTAAATTCACAAATGAAACGAAGAATATTGAATATATATATATATATATATATAATTTTTTTTTTTAAAACTTATAATTATGTTTACTGTGAATTTGTTTTTTTTTGATCTGGTAATTATGATTGTGCGAGTTGGTGAATTGCCATCCGAGTTTATATTCCAAATTTCAGTCCAACATTCTATATCGTTATAAATTTCCCTGACTTTTGGCTCGGTTTGAATACTTTCTAATCCTACAAAAACTGCCCAAAATAAATTTCAGTCCAATTTGCTCGTTAATAGAATTGTTTGCAAAAGGAAGAACCATTATTGGCTGATTAAGTTGCATCTCAGACTACCATAATTTAGTCCTAAGAATGAAGAAAAGCTTGCAGCAAATTGGGTTGCATTCCCTATTATAAACAAGATTCAGGATCCAACAACAACATCAACACATAATCAAAGCACCCAAAGTTCATAAATTTTATGTTCGAAGATGAAAAAAAAAAAAAGAAAAAAAAAGGAAGAAAACATGCTTCGTTTCACACCTATAATTGTGAAGCAGGATAAGATGGATGAGCATAGTAAGGAGGAGCTTGGGTTGTTGCAGTCGATGCATAGATCGGAGGAAGCGTCGCCATCATTCCAGCTTCATGACTGCTGCAAAATCGATAAGATGTCATAACCTGTATCTTACAAAAGGCAGCCAACACTAAAACTGACATAGAATTTACTTGAGATCGTGATTTGAAAAAGAAAAAAGGTGGTAAACCAAGATGGGATCATGATGTTTTAAACCTGGTAGTGTACAGGGCTTGGGCGTGTCCATAACCTTGGTATAGAGTATTTGACAAGTCGGGCCTGCGCAAGAAACAAAATTGGAGTGATCTAATAGTTCATAGTGATCAACGAGATTGTAGGCATGTCTTAAATTGGACGTTCAGATGATTTACATCGGCTGTTGATTGGAAAATTGTTGCAATTGAGCAGCAGTTTGCTGCAGTTGCCCTCCTGCTTGTCGCATCAACTCAGCATACACGTATTCATCAACCCGTTGTTTGGCAAGGGCAACCTATTTACAGAAGACAACATTTGGACATTAAAAGATTTTTCACAGTATGTCCTATTTATGAAAAATATGTCCACATTGTGAATTACAACATATCACAAGTGAAATGCTTACAGATGTACTAAAACAAGTAATGAACAATTAGATATAAACAAAGCTTTTTTTACCTGTTGAGTGCTACCACCTAAATGGATTTGCCTTTGTGTATGTTCGCCTTTCCCACCATAAACCTGCAGAGAGTGTGTAGAGAGAAATAATCAAACATGATTGATCATAAAGACCGAATGAATGGCCAGAACATGAGGAGGATTTCAACCCAAGATGTATTTGGTTAGATGATCTAAATTGTGATGACAAAAATTACCTTGATATTTGCTCCAGACTCATTTCTTATCCTTGAGATGTTGGCCCCAAACCTTCCAATCAGCCCACCCACCAGATTTTCAGGAACCATAAGCTCCAAAGTTACATAATCAGCTGCAAGATAGTTTTTCCTAATGATGGTGTCCTTGTGATACTAAGATGAATGAATCATTCAAATTTATGACTCGTGCGGAAAAGAATTTAATTACCTGAGGTAGGATCTGCATATGGTTGAGGTTGCCGATTAGCACCATTATTTGGTGGGCTAATTGATATTACTTGTTTAGGTGGGTTATCCCTGAACATTGCCAAAGAATTTTTTTTTGCAATATTAACACCAAAAATTAAGAAGCCAGTAAGGAACAGATATTGATGCAAACCACAATTGTCTACCTAAGTTGGCACCCAATTTCCACTACGGCTCTCAATACTGTTGGAATTTCTCCTGATATCTGCAAGAACAGAAGCATTAACATTATTCACAGATACACAAAGAACACATAACCTAAAGTTACTAAAAACACCAAAAAAAAAAAAAAAAAACTCCTTTTAACAAAAATTTGATGCTCAATTCTGATAGTGCCGAACCTCCTCATCATAATAATACATAATGATGTGCACCAGTTAACTGGAATTCTTTGAGTGGAGTTAGTTGATGCTTTTATCCGATGGGCAAACAGAGTACACAGCAACTTAACAGGTATAGCAGCATGCACATGGCAATAGAAAAGCTGCAGATTTGTTGATAGAAAGAATGGGATGTTCTATTAAAAGACTACGGATAGAAGGCTGGTGTAGAAGTCACTGGCTAGACTTTCTTCCTTTCAGAAACATAACTAGTAGAATACCCAGTTACTGAAAGTACAGTCAACGGATATGTTGGTACTTGGTTCCTGGAGAAACATTTTAGTGTACTCCGAACAATTTTTCAAATGCCAAACTTATCCACTTCTTAACTTCTAAAAATGGCATAAAAACTCACCACTATGTGGTGTATTAAAGAGTATATCTTTGATATATTTTGATATATCATATACCAATGAAAAACATAGGATGCAAAACAGAACAATTTACCTGTTATTGTATTTAAATATCAAGGGAGTTCTCATCTAAAAGCACAAGCACAAATCAATAGTAATCATGCTTTCATTTATAGTTTTATTTATATTTTGGTTGCTTAGCTGAAAAAAATAACATGTTAGCTGGACCCATAACATATATACGAATTACAAGGGTAAACAAGGAGACAACTGTACTGATGAGAATGCTTCCACTAGGTTTTGAACTCAAGCATTTTTTATTGGCAAGAATGGTTACCGCGCTGAGCCAAGTGAAACTTGCAAAACACAAGTGGGCTGCTGAAATAATTAAAATTAACAAATAAATCTATCCTAAGATTTGGCTGTTAGATGACAAACTAACCTGTACAACTCGATCAGACTCATGGGCAGATGCACAAGGAGGCATCTGATTAGGAGAAAGAACAGTGATGGATGCTCCAGAAGTCTGCCTCAAGTTCACAATATTTTGACCTGAAACCCCAATCAAACCTCCTGCTTGAGAACCAGCTATCAGAAGCCTCACTGCGTTAGCTGGCACGTGCCCAGCAACAACTTTCAGTGCCTCCACATCTCCACCATCTTCCTATAGAGATAATTAAAGGATATGCATTAGATATTTTAACGATTGTCAATTCTGGCACTCAACTAAGTAAACCTAAACGGCTAAACCAATTGAACAAAATGTCTCATGCATAATGTTCACAGAGAAGCACAAAATCCTCGAGATTGGTGCTTATAATTCTGTGTTTATGATTACTGATTCTATGAAACTGCACATGTTGCCCATACCACAGAGAAATGGCCAGCATGTACACTTATTATTTACAAAAATACATGGTACTGATAATTTCGCGATTCTCAGCTCTCGTGTAAAACCACAAGCAATCTATGACTCTGAAGATTAGTCAAGATGGTAAGTTATCAGCCAGCAGCAGGTCATGAAGGAAGTACAAATCATAGTTTGCAATTGAAAGAAAACCAATCATTTTAATTGGACTTCAAAGCAGCATCTCATACTACCTTGAGGATTAAGGTAACTATATGATGAAGAGCATTTTCTGCATCAGAGAAGACATTATCACTGTCTTTGGAACTGATAATGATCACCCTCTCTTCGTGACGCTGCAAATAACAAAATATAAAAAGACATAAGTTTCACTGCCAATGTCTGAAAATAAACATCACGTAATAATAGAAGAACAGAAAAAAAAAATCAAGCAACAAATGTTCATCAGATTAAGAAAATCAAAGCCAACAATTACTTAGTCTCCTTCACATCCAGACCAACTCAAGCTAGAGCCAGATTTTGCATAAGTTCCAACACCAAACAATCAAGAATACCAAAAGATAATGGTCAAGGTGGGTTTGCTAGTTGATCCAGAATTGGACCAACCCACCTCTGAACCATACCATCCTCCCAAGACACACATATATACACACAGACACACCGAGTGGAAAGGGGTAAATAAGGGAATGCAGGTGAGAGAATTGAGGGATCACTGGGGCTTGAGGATGTTAGTGAAGGGGTGTGGGGAGGGGAGAGGCTGAGAGCAGGGGTGGGGAAGGGAATAGGTGGGGAGGGGATGAAATTTTCATTTCTGTAAATAATGGCAATTCTGACCTAGACATGGCCATTTAGTTACTGATTTGGCCCTAAACATGAATCTGGCCCACAAGCAATTTGAAAATTTCCAGCAGGTGTGGCTGGAATCTGGATGAGGTATACAGACCCGCCTTATTGGTCTAATCCAGTTTCGGTAGGAGACTTAGTTCCTCTATCTGTCAAAGAAAAACTGCAGAGCAAGAAAACAGGAAAGTGAGTAGCTAATTATATTTTATATTCCAGTGTCGCTGTCAAAAAATTAGACATTACATTATTGGAAGGCAAAAGAAATGTAAACAAGGACGTTATTAACATTTTCCTTACTGGAACTTTGAAACTACAAATTGATACAATAATTTCACTTTTCACCCAGCTTCAGATTCGATCATAGCATTGGTAACTGTTTACAAGAAACTAAAAGAACAATCTAAAGTCAACTTTCAGTACTCACTGCATTTCCCTATTCCCTTCAACTTTATTATTAACAAAAACAAGATCGTTAATTTGTTCACGGCCTCCTACTCCCAAAAATAGAAGGCAGACAGCCAAACCTCAAGCTTGCCTTTGGCATCTTACCAACAAATTTTATGATTAAGAAATCAATTTTCATAAACATGCATTTAGTGGCATTTCCTATCATGAAAAACACTTCAACCTGATACCCAATCCCTGCCCATAATTTCCTTCGAATTCATTTTAATAAAGTAAACGACCATCACAAAAGTCAGAAGAACAATACCGCTAAGATTTTACAACCAAACATTTAATTTTCACGAATCCAGACCCAATGAAGCTTCTTGCACTGCGATCCACCCCACCCTCAAAAATAAAATAACTATAACTGAGTAAATTAACACCTTCTAAGGAAAAACGAAGTTATAACTCCAATTATTCATACATAGAAGAGCACGTTATTGCGATTTAGCAATTGTAGCCAAAAATTACAAAAACAAAGAAAAACAGCGGAAAATATATCAATCTACTTACCGAGATAGCGTCGGCAACTTTAATAGTAGCTTTAGTATCCTCACGAATCTTCTGAATACGATGCCCCGCTCTCCCGATGACCTTTCCAATCTGCCTGGAAGGCACCACAATGCGGTATATGACGTCATGATTGGCCTTCACGCGCCGCTTCGCTTCCGGAAAATCCATTGATGTGCCGGGCTCCGCATCCTCCTCGCGAGGCCTCTTGAGAGTTCCAGCGGCAGAGGTGGTTGAAGAAACGACAGTAGTGGCGGCGGGATCCGAATTATCTGCCTCTGCCGGCGGTGCCGCCGAATCAGGGTTGAGATGAGCCTCTGCAGCAGGCGGTGCGTTAGTGATTGAAGAAGAGGACCGGTAAATTTTCGGGTTCGGGTGTGGGCTCGTTGCCGGTTTTACAGACGGTTGGGGTTGAGACATGGTTGTTGGAAGAGATGGGACGCAAAGCGAGTGGGAGGCGCTTCTCCGTCGAGGGTTTTTATTCACAAAATATTACGATTACGCCCTCCAATCAGAATTTTCGACTAAATAAAAAAAGTTGTAGATGGTGAAAATTAAATTATCTCAAGAGATGGAGTAATATTTTATTCATAAATTATTATCGCGTGCAGCGCCTCGTTTCAATTTTCATTTTGAAATTGTGAGTTTTAGGAATTAGGGTTGAATTGGAACGAAATCGTGGGTTTTATTTTTATATTTTATATTTAAATTTTTTAATTTGAAATTAAAAATTAAACTCGAAATTGGTATTTTGGAATCGAAACTACATTAGAATGAGGAACGTTGATTTTTAAAATTGGCTACTTATCAAAATCAAACCTCGAATCGAAACCATCAATCTTCAAAATCGACTACATAAAATTAAAATTAAACTAAATAATTTTTAATTTTAATTTTAATTTTCATTTGAAATTAATTCAAGACTCACGATTCAAACCACCAATTTCAATTTGAAATCGAAACTGGGCCACATATGTTCATGAACAAAGCTTGTTCGAAAATATTATGATTGCATTTTTATGTTTTATCCATATTGTTCAACGTTATATTGGGCTTATTGGGCTCAGCCCAGTGGAAGCTACCAGGCTCGGCCCAGTCGCAAATTGTGTCTTAATTTTGTTAATATACTAGGCAAAAGGATCATCGGTTATGTGAGATTATTTAATTAAACTAATACTCCCTTCCAAATAAAATAAAATGGAGTTTTGTCAATTAAATAAAATTACTATTTATTATAAATAGTTACTTTTTAATTATGTATTTCTTTTATTCGCTTGACCTTTTCAACTATATTTGACTAAAAAATATTATCATAAATATATTATTAAAATTTCAATCCATAAGTAATTTTAACTTTTCAAATATAAATCTATTTTTAACTTTTTTTGTGTGGACTAATTCATTTCATGATTTAACTAATCTCATCAACACCAATAAAATTGTCTCAAATATGCTCCTAAAAGAAATAAAATTCTATTCATAAATCAGCACCAAAATATGTTTTATTTAGAAGTAATAATAATAATAATAATATTATAATACTACTTTTATATATTTAAGATATAGTTATTCAACAATGGTTATATATAAATATCAAACTCAAAAAAATAGTTTCTTTAATAGTATTAACAATATTAGTTATAAAATGTAAATAAAAAAAAGATTTATAAGTTTTATAAATTATTAATATTGTTTTCAAAACACAATAAATAATTAAACCCAATAATCCATTAGTAAGAAAAAATAAAACAAGAAGTCCAATTCTTGTGGGGCGGGCATTCACTTATATAAATAAAAATACGATATACTAAATAAAAATTAAACATTTGTAAATTAAAATCCAAAAAATGTAATATTTATATTAAAACCTAAAAACCTTTTATACAAATCTTAAATTAACAAATTAACCAGAACACTGATTATATTGTTTAAATAAATCGATAAAATATGACTAAAATTTGTTTTTTTTTTATATTTTCTAATAATATAAATTGATTTTTGCAAATTAAAATCTATAAGTTAGTAAAATCTATAATTATTTTTTTATTTAATTAGAGATGGGCCCTTTAAGCCCAATACAAAGAAATATAGGCAATTTGGGCCATCTACAAAGGCATATAGGCCTCTAAATTTAAACATAACGGGCTCGAAATAATAAACCCAAACCCAAGTTTGGGCCTATGGTGGTTGAAGCAAGTATCTAATTGGGCTTGAAACTTTGCTAAGGATTGCACTGTCTTATTATTTTCTCCCATAATTTAAAGTGAATAAACTCTATGTAGTGTGAAAAAGCTAATCTCGCCACTCTCAAGCACAAACAAAAAACACAACATGCAAATTTAATAAAAGATTATAGACATTATTTTGTATTATAACATTATAAACAATTACAATTAAATTAATACCTAAGCATGCTTCTAGCAAAAAATATATATATAATTAAAGAACGATAAAATTACATTTAATATAATAAACAATTAAAGACTTTATATGTGCAACTAAACCAATTTGAATTAAATACGATAAGTTGTATTAAAACAACATATTACACGTGGACATTTATTCAAATCTACTTAAACTAGCAGTAATCAGATAATTCATGGAACAATTATATCATATGTTTCCGTCTTATCCCCACCACTTGCTTCGTTTAACTAAAAAGGGAGTAATTTAACGAGGATGAGTTACATCTATATTGTAATAGTGAAACTTGACAAAAATAATTGCACAGTTAAAAACATAACATGTAAAACATATATAAACTTGACCTTGTAGCTTGAACTTGAAATATTTACATATAAACACGAAGAGATATGTACATATAAAGATGAATAATTTGTACTTGTACTTGAACATATAACAATAGACATAACAATACAATTGACATACGTCTAAAAAATAGTTATCGTGATATGCATATGCAAGTTTTTATTGTCCTTAGTTTTCTCATACCTCGCTCTTTTTCTTTAACCAACCTTAAATGAATGTGTCTTGATCTTTAGTATTGCGAATCTGCGAATAATGATTTCTTTTGAGCTATTAAAACTAAAATTTTGAAAGTATAGAACTTAATAGAAATTTTCTTACAAAGTTTGAGGATGAATTTCAAATAAAATATAAAAAGTCTCAACGTGTTTATTTACTGTGTAGTAGTGAATCCATATTTTATATCTCATAAAATATAAAAAGGAACATTATAAAAATTTAATTATCGGTACTAGACTCATTTGGAAATATCATATAAAAAAATTATAATTTATAAGAAAAATTGCTATTAATTTTAAATTTTTATCTTAAAATAGCTTAAACTGAAAATCTTTGCATAGCCGTGGGAAACACTATATAACCTGAAAATAAAATCTAGAAAAATTTGAAAGTTTTATAGAAAATAAAAATAATAATGACATATTCGAAATTCAAAAGATTTGAAGTCATACAATGATATAGTTTGAATTTTTAGGTAAAAAAAGTAAATAAAAGTCCATAGTTTGAATCTACATATTTTCGTGCAAGCTCAATATAAATTCTAATATTTTATTTGCAAATTTTTACACTTGATAATAATAATAATAATAATAATAATAATAATAATAATAATAATAATAATAATAATAATAATAATAATAATAATAATAATAATAATAATTATTATTATTATTATTATTATTATTATTATCGTCGTCATCATCATCATCATAAGATCTTTAATTTTAAAATTTATTAGGATACCCTAAAAGTAAACTTTTTATCACATACGAAAATATGATAAAAAAAACTTACATACGAAAATATGATAAAAAAAACTTGATATGATTTATGATAAAATTGTTGCCTTCTTGTTGGTTTTTATTTTTATGAAAATTTAGTAAAATTTTAACAAATATTTTTTAATTTATTAAAATTCTTTAACTTGCGCTTAATTCAATATGTGTCTTCTTGTTTTATGATTTTTTTGGTTCTCTAACTTTTAATTTTTGTTCGATTTTCACTAAAGTTTCAATTTCTTATCGTGAATTCTTAACATAACAACTGATTTGATTATGTGGTCCATTATTAATATATATATATATATATTTAAAGTTAGAAAAAGTAAAAATTAGGAAATTATATTTTAAAATCATAAAAAATATTCCTAAAACTAAAATAAAAAATATTACAAATGCATATCTTACAAAACCAAATGAAAATTTGAAAATTATAATTTTATACTACTTGTATCTTACAAACAAATATCTAAACGTTCGTAAAACGAGTTTAAGAATCAAGCTTAGATTTAGAAAAAATATTAAAAGAAATGTAGATTTTCAAAGAAAAGTCAAAAGATTCAAAATTAGAATCTATATAAATTCGTAAAATTACAATTAAATTAGGGAAAAATGTTATTCCCATTGAAATGGTCATTATTTCAAAATCTGAAAAAATTCAAATTTTATTTACCAATTAACCAAATATAAAAGAGGAATTATATAATTATAAAAAGAAAAAATAGAAAAATGAAATTATTATAACAACTGTGCATTGCTCAAATCCAAAATAAAGTTGGTAACCATTATTATAAAATACCCGTAAACCTATTTACAGACCTAATCGATATTATTACTTTTTTTTTTTAATTTCCTCTATTTTATTATTTCAATTTCCAATAAAATTTGTATCAAATTATTAGGGAAAAAATGTTCTTGACACGCATATTTGTCTTTATTACTCTCGTAACCGTCCCAATCCGCTCACCCTACGACCTTATTTCTTCCCCCCCCCCCTGCTGTGCTCTTTGTAAATCTATCCTCGCTTCTCATTTCCCTCTCTAACATCTCAAAAGCCCTTCTTTGTGCCACTCTCTCTCTCTCCCTCTCTCTCTTCAGAAACTCTCATTTTATCTGTAAGCCTCACCTTCATTCTCACGCACATACATTGTATTTAATCTACTAGTTGAAGTTTGTTCTATAGACGATCCTTCCTACCGATCAATAGTGAGATTGATTTTTTTATCTGTGTTTTTTCTCTTTAGGTAAGGACTTTTTTATTGTTGGATTTGTTTCAAAAAGCTTTAGCAATCAATGGCGTCATCTGCTGCTCCTGCTAGCGCCACCGTTCTTGTTCCTGCCGTCACCTCTGTTCCTGCTCATTCTCCTGCAGCCCATCCTCCTCTTGCTCCTGCTGCCAATCCAACTCCTACTCCTTCTGCTGATCCCGCTCCAGCACCCGCTCCTGCTCCTGTCGCCGCTCCGGCACCTCCTCCTGCTCCTGTTGCTGCTGCTGCCAATCCTACTCCTTCTCCTTCAGCTGATCCCGCTCATCCAGCACCCCCCACTGCTGATTCCGCTCCCGCACCGGCTCCTGCTCCTGTCGTCGCTCCGGCTCCTCTTCCTGCTCCAGTTGCTGCTCCGGCTCCTCCTCCTGTTGCCGCTCCCGCACCCGCTCCTGCTACTGTCCCCACTCCGGCTCCTCATCCTGCTCCTATTGTTGCTCCGGCTCCCGCGGTCGATCCCATTCCTGCTCCCACTCTTGCTCCTTCTCCTGCTGCCGATCCTGCTCCTACTCCTACTGCCGATCTTGTTCCTGCTCCTGCTGCCGATCCTGTTCCTGCTCCTGCTTCGACGAAGCCTAAACCGCTGCACCATTTCGAGCTGCCGGAGTTATGGAATAAGGATGGGCAAGCCAGTGTCCTAAAAAAACGACGTAGTTCCATCAAGTTACCGTCACAGCGGCTGAGCGCTCCCCCCGTCCCTCTCCCACAACCTCAAGAACCTGTCTTGATGTTGCGGCCGCAAGAACCGATTTCAATGTCGCCGCCGCTACCACGCATTCAGTGTCCAGTGAAAGACTCATTCAAGCTCTCATCGGATGATATTCTGGTTCGTGACAATTCTCGGATCAAACAGTCCTCTATTTGTGAAGAATTACCAAAATTGTCACCAAATGACGAGGAGAGGAAGTTGCCGCCAGTTGTTTTTGACTACTCGGAGAAGCCATCATTGCTTCGTGCAGAAATCCAGCGCCATTTCGAGAAACGAAATCCATCCTTGGAATCGGAGGCTTTGACGAAAGGTAAGGGTAGAAATCATTCAAAGAATTCTCCATTTCCCATTTTCAATAGTGGCGTGGGCTCATCATCGAATGCAGAAAAACCTTATGAGAAGAAACTCGAGAAAAGGTCCAAACCAATAGAAGATGATGAATCAGGTAACAAGAAACCGAAGATCATGATAAAAATTCCCAGCAAGAGCAGAAAAGAAGATGAACAAAACTCAATGGAAAGACTTCTGAAAACCGGCGTCACTGACAACCATAATGAAATCAATGAGGCACCGTCGGAAGAAGGAAAACTTAATATCAATTGGGATGATGAAACTAGGCTATGGGATTTGAGGCCAAGAAAGCCCAAATCCAAGCTTAAAAAGGTGGCAGATGTTGCAAAGAAAAGTAATATTCCAAAGCCGCTTGAAAAGAACAAAGCTCAGCCTCAGATGAAGAATGCAATAGGTGTGAAGGAAGGAAAAAATAATAGTGAGAAAAAAAATAAGAGTGAGAAACATGAAAGGGAAGAAAAGAAGGAGAAGTTGAGTGAGAAGAATGAGAAGGGAGAAAAAAAAGAGAAGAGTGAGAAACCTGATAAGGAAAAAAAGAAAGAGAAAGGTGAGAAGGATGAGAAAGAGAAGGGTGATATGAAGAAGGAGAAGAAAAAACTGAGCATTTCCATATCCCTAACCAAAGAGGAGATTGAAGAGGACATTTTTGCGCTTACTGGATCAAAGCCAACTAGGCGTCCCAAGAAGCGTGCGAAGAACGTTCAGAAACAACTGGATGTAAGAACAAAAATCTTGTTATTGGTCTCATTTCATTGTATTGCATTGAATTTGTCTTGTTTCTTGATTAAGGTGTTTAATGTTTGATTTTCTTGAATTTCAGTCTGTGTTTCCTGGACTGTGGTTGGTGTCAATAAGTCCCGACTCCTACTAGGTTTCTGAAAGTTCCATGAAGGTATTGTCTTCATATCTTTTCTCTTAATTTGATATTTTTATTCTGATATAGAATGAATCCTCCATACAGGGGTAGATTTGTGATGGCAGGATCTGCAGTAACTTGGAAATGGTGGAAGGAATAATGAAGGGTTTCCATTCTTCTTCTTCTCTTATTTTATTTTTTATTTTTTTTTAATGTTTTTTGCTTTTAATTTCCAGAACAATTTAAATTATAAGTAGTGGTTGATGTAATATAGTTGATGTAATTTAATAATGTTTTTTCTTTGCTTGTACTATGACTTTTGTGATGCATAACCGACTCTTTATGATTTAATTGATTTTAAATTGATCTTCAAATTCTTTTATTCAAACAAATATTTCTTTGTCTAAAAACCCCCCTTCGATTAGGTCATACCAGTGTTTCATTTCAACACAAGGTCTCACATGGAAATGACGGACACAAAAGAAATAGAGGAGAGGATATGGAGGAGTCACGTAGAACAACTTTCCTCTAAGAGCAATTCATGTTTTGGAACAACATTTTAAAGTTTATTTACGATATAAGTCGAGACTTTTGGAGAAAGCATCATCCTCACGTTGTTTCGACGGTAACAATTTCGCCGGTAACAAGCGGTGCCGCTTTTTGACTGGTTTGGAAATTTTTTGTTTGCATTAAAATGAAACCTCAGCTGCATTATCCCAATTCCAACCAACTTTTGTTTTTATCGCAATGAAATCTGGGCTACACCAACCTCTCTCTATCTCTCTCTCTCTCTCTCTCACACACACACACACACACACACAACACATAAATTTGTATATTACAGTCGCAATTTATATTAAAATCTATATTCAATTATTCAAATTATTTCCTTAAAAACTGAACATTATCAAATTGAAGTCAGAAGACATGCAAAAGGAAACCCCAAATATATTTTTAATGAAATCTATAAAGTATGACTAAATTTAATTTTCATAATAAAACTAAAAGATACTAAAAAATGATTGTTTTCAAATTAAAATATCTAAGCGTTCATAAAACATGTTTAAGATCAAGCTTAGATTTTGAAAAAGTATTTAAATAAATGTAGATTTTCACAGAAAAGTCAAAAGATTCAAAATTAGAATTTATATAAATTCATAAAATTATAATTAAAATCTAAATATCATTTCTACGGATTACAATATGAAATTGTCATTTTAGGGAAAAAGTCATAATTTCAAAATCTGAAGAAAATTCAAATTTTATTTACCAATTAACCAAATATGAAAGAGGAATTATATTAAAAATAGAAAAATGAAATTATTATGACAACTGTGGGTTGCTCAAATCCAAAATAAAGTTGGTAATCATTATTATAAAATACCCGAAAACCTATTTACAGACCTAATCAATTTTATTACCTTTTATTTTATTTTATTTCCTCTATCTTATTATTTCAATTTCCAATAAAATTTGTAACAAATGCAATCTACCTCATTTTATGAATTTTCATTGCTATTTTCTTTTAATTAAATTAATATATTACAATATTTATTAATATTTTTAAATAAATAATAGCACATTTTTCAAACTTTAGTAAAAATAAACCAGTACGAGGAAGAAAAACCGTTATGCTTAATATACTTTCAAATACAACAAAGGGAAAAATAGTCAATGCATCGGCTAACTCTGTGCCAGCAGCCGCAATAAAACAGAGGATGCCTGAATTTAACTGGGGTTCGCGGTGGTGGAGGAACTGTTTTGAATTATTGAATGCTGCCAACGGGAGTGGCGATGCCATTACGCAAGATCTTATACATCATCAATAGTATATTACAAACAACAAAAAATAAGATTTATTATGTGCATAAACGACAAATGTCACTTTTATTGATAGATTTGCTATCTGATGATTGTTGTTTTGTTGACCGTACAACTCTAGAACTACGCACGCTCCTTATCATGTAGTCATGCACGTCGTTGCATGCATAAAATATTACGTGAAAGTCTAATTTTATAGTGATCTATAATCAACAACTATTTAAATTGTTGTACAAATTACAAACATAAATTGATCAAAATATATTACATAAAATATTAGTTATGTAAAACTTTTATAATTTCAGTAATGCAAATATATATTTGATGTAAAATCTGAATAAATAAAATTAAAAGCACAAAAAACGTCGCAACAAAAACCTCCACTTTAAAAAACATGTTAGGGTGTTTGATTATATTTTTAAAAACATCGTTTTCTTGTTTTACAATGCTAGATATCCAAATCACATTTGCTTCATTTATTTTTACGGCTTAATATACTTTCAAATACGACAAAGGAAAAAAACGTCAATGATATTATACATAATCAATAGTATATTACAAACAACAAAAAATAAGATTTATTGTGCGAATAAACGACAAATATTACTTTTATCGATAGATCTGCTATCCGGTGATTGCTATTTTGTTGACCGTACAACTCTAGAATTACACATGCTCCTTGTCATGCAGTCATGCACGCCGTTTTTCATGCATAAAATATTACGTGAAGTCCAATTCCAAATTAATATATAATTAACCGCTATTTAAATTGTTGAATGAATAACTAAAATAAATTGATCAAAATATATAACATAAAATATTAATTATATGCAAATATATATATTTGACGTGAAATTTAAATAAATAAAACTAAAAGCATACAAAGACGTCGCAACAAAAAACCTCCACTTTAATAGGAATGTTTGATTATATTTTTAAAAACATTGTTTTCATTTCTTATTTTGCTAAATATCCAAATCATATTTGTTTCATTCATTTTTACGTCTTATATTTCACTTATTTAGAGGTCGCACTAGGATGCATATATTATCATATCACAAACATACCTATATATATATATATAATATTTCACTATTAATTTACTAATGATGTATATTAGCACTATTTCAATATTTAAATAAATATAGAATTTTACAGAAAAGTCAAAAGATTCAAAATTAGAATTTATATAAATTCATAAAATTATAATTAAAATCTAAATATCATTCCTACGGATTACAATATTAAATTGTCATTTTAGGGAAAAATGTTATTCCCATTGAAATGGTCATAATTTCAAGATCTATAAAAAATTCAAAATTTATTTACTAATTAACCAAATATGAAAGAGGAATTATATTAAAAATAGAAAAATGAAATTATTATGAAAACTGTGCATTGCTCAAATCCAAAATAAAGTTGGTAACCATTATTATAAAATAACCGTAAACCTATTTACAGACCTAATCGATATTATTACTTTTTTTTTTTTTTTTAATTTCCTCTATTTTATTATTTCAATTCCAATAAAATTGTAACAAATTATTAGGGACACGCATATCTGTACTTATTACTCTCGTAACCGTCCCAATTCACTCACCCTACCACCTTATATCTTCCCCCTGATGTGCTTTCTGTAAATCTATCCACGCTTCTCATTTCCCTCTCTAACATCACAAAAGCCCTTCTTTGTGTCTCTCTCTCTCTCTCTCTCTCTCTCCAGAAACTCTCATTTTATCAGTAAGCAACACCGGCATTCTCACGCACATACATTGTATTTTATCTTCTAGTTGAAGTTTGTTCTATAGATGATCCTTCCTACCGATCAATAGTGAAATTGATTTTTTTTATCTGTGTTTTTCTCTTTAGGTAAGGACTTTTGTTGTTGGATTTGTTTAAAAAAGCTTTAGCAATCAATGGCGTCATCTGCTGCTCCTGCTAGTGCCACCGTTCTTGTTCCTGCCGTCACCTCTGCTCCTGCTCATTCTCCTGCAGCCCATCCTCCTCTTGCTCCTGTTGCCAATCCTACTCCTTCTCCTTCCGCTGATCCCGCTCCTGCCGCCGCTCCAGCACCCGCTCCTGCTCTTGTCGCCGCTCCGGCTCCTCCTCCTGCTCCTGTTGCTGCTCCGGCTCATGCTTCTGCTGCCGCTCCCGCACCCGCTCCTGCTCCTGTCGGCGCTCCGGCTCCTCCTCCTGCTCCTGTTGCTGCTCCGGCTCATGCTCCTGCTGTCGCTCCCGTACCCGCTCCTACTTCTGTCGCTGCTCCGGCTCATCCACATGTTGCTGCTCCGGCTCATGCTCCTGCTCCTGTCGCTGCTCCGGCTCCTCCTCCTGCTTCTGTTGTTGCTCCGGCTCTTGCTCCTGTTGCTACTCCGCCTCCTGCGGCCGATCCCATTCATGCTCCCACTCTTGCTCCTTCTGCTGTTGCCGATCCTGCTCCTACTCCTACTCCTACCGCAGATCCTGCTCCTGCTGCCGACCCTGTTCCTGCTCCTGCTCCTGCCGCCGATCCTACTCTTGCTTCGGCGAAGCCTAAACCGCTGCACAATTTTGAGCTGCCGGAATTATGGAATAAGGATGGGCAAGCTAGTGTTCTAAAAAAACGGCGTAGTTCCATCAAGTCGCCGTCACCGTCGTCACAGCGGGTGAGCACCCCCCCTGTCTCTCTCCCACCGCCTCAAGAACCTGTCTTGACGTTGCGGCCGCAAGAACCCATTTCAGTGTCGCCGCCGCTACCACGCATTCAGTCTCCAATGAGAGACTCATTCAAGCTCTCATCGGATGATATTCTGGTTCGTGACAATTCTCGGATCAAACAGTCCTCTATTTGTAAAGAATCACCAAAATCGTCACCAAATGACGAGGAGAGGAAAAAGTTGCCGCCAGTTGTTTTTGACTACTCGGAGAAGCTATCATTGCTTCGTGCAGAAATCCAGCGCCATTTTGAGAAACGGAATCCATCCTTGGAATCGGAGGCTTTGACGAAAGGTAAGGGTGGTCTGACTGAATACCGTAGAAATCATTCAAAGAATTCTCCATTTCCCATTTTCAATACTGGGGCGAGCTCATCGAATTCGGAAAAAACTTATGAGAAGAAACTCGAGAAAAGATTCAAACCAACAGAAGATGATGAATCAGGAAACAAGAAACCAAAGATCTCGATCAAAATTCCCAGCAAGAATAGAAAAGAAGATGAACAAAGCTCAAAGGAAAGGCTTCTGAAAACCGCCATCACTGACAATTATAATGAAATCAATGAGGCACGGCGGGAAGAAGGAAAGCTTGATATTAATTGGGATGATGAAACTAGGCTATGGGATTTGAGGCCAAGAAAACCCAAATCCAAGCTAACAAAGGTGGCAGTAGATGTTGCAAAGAAGAGCAATGTTCCTAAGCTGCCTGAGAAGAACAAAGCTGAGCCTCAGATGAAGAAAAATATGAGTGATGGACATGAAAGGGATGAGAAGGAGGAGAAGTTGAGTGAGAAGAATGAGAAGGGAGAAAAGAAAGAGAAAAGGAAGAAACCTGATACGGAAAAGAAGAAAGAGAGAGATGAGAAGAGTGAGAAGAAAGATGCGAAGACTGAGAAAGAGAAGGGTGGTCCGACGAAGGAGAAGAAAAAGTTGAGCATTTCCATATCTCTAACCAAAGAGGAGATTGAAGAGGACATTTTCGCGTTCACTGGATCAAAACCAACTAGGCGTCCCAAGAAGCGTGCGAAGAACGTTCAAAAACAACTGGATGTAAGAACAAAAATCTTGTTATTGGTCCTCATTTTATTTTATTGCATTGAATTTCTTTTGTTTCTTGATTAAGGTGTTTAATGTTTGATTTTTCTGAAATTGTAGTCTGTTTTTCCTGGACTGTGGTTGGCGTCAATAAGTCCCGACTCCTACAAGGTATCCGAAAGTTCTATGAAGGTATTATCTTGATTAATTGTATATCTATCTTTTCTCTTAATTTGATGTTTTTATTCTAATATATTATGAGTCCTCTATACAGGGTTAGATTTGTGATAACATTTGAAGGATCTTAGTAACTTGGCAATGGTGGAAGCATGAATGAAAGGGTTTTCTTTCTTTCTTATTCTTCTTTTAATTTTTAATTTATATTTATTTTTTGCTTTTTATTTCCAGAACAATTTAAATGGTTGATGTAATATAGTGTGTTGTCTTTAATATTTGCATCTCCATTACTAGTTTTTTGTTTGCATGTATTATGATTGTTGTGATGCAAAGCCAGCTCCTTATGTTCTTGTAATATTTAATATTTTGAAAGTTGGCTCGTTGTAATTTGAAATTCATATTAATCTAAATGCTCGTTAATCTAATTAATTTTTGAATCGATCTTCAAATTCTTTTATCCAAACAAATATTTCTTCATCTAGAAACCCCCTTCAACTAGGTCGAATCAGTCTTTCATTTCAACACAAAGCCTCACATGCAAATGACGGACACAAAAGAAATAGAGGAGAGGATATGGAGGAACGTTGAACAACTTCCCTTTAAGAGCAATTTATGTTTTGGAACAACATTTTAAAGTTTATTTATGATATTAGTCAAGACTTTTGGAGAAAGAGTCATCACTCACGTTGTTTCGACGGTAACAATTCCGACGGTAACAAGCGGTGCTGGTTTTTGTCTGGTTTGGACCTTTTGTTTGCATTAAAATGAAACCCCAGCTGCATTATCCCAATTCAACCAACTTTTCCCTTCAACTTTTGTTTTTGTCGCAATGAAATCTGGGCTACACCAACCCCCCTCTCTCTATCTCTCAAATAAATTTATATATTACGGTCGCAATTTCAAAGTTTTCAAAATAAACATCTATATATTTGGAAATAAAATTCAAGAATTATAAAAATTTATAATAAAATTTATATTCAAATCTTCAAATTATTTCTTTAAAATCTGAACATTACCAAATCGAAATCAGAACACATGCAAAAAAAAACCCCAAATATATATTTTTAATGAAATCTATAAAGTATGACTAAATTTAATTTTCATAATAAAATTAAAAGGTACTAAAAAATGATTGTTTTCAACTTAAAATATCTAAACGTTCGTAGAAGAAGTTTAAGAATCAAGCTTAGATTTAGAAAAAGTATTTAAATAAATGTAGATTTTCAGATAAAAATCAAAAGATTCAAAATTAGAATCTATATAAATTCGTGAAATTACAATTGAAACATTTCTACGAATCACAATATTGAATTGTCATTTTAGGGAAAAATATTATTCCCATTGAAATGGTCATAATTTCAAGATCTGAAGAAAATTCAAAATTTATTTACCAATTAACCAAATATGAAAGAGGAATTATATAATTATAAAAAGTAAAAATAGAAAAATGAAATTATTATACAACTATGCTTTGCTCAAATCCAAAATAAAGTTGGTAACCATTATTATAAAATACCCCTAAACCTATTTACAGACCTAATCCATATTATTACTGTTTTTAAAAAAAATATTTATTTCCTCTATTATATTATTTCAATTTCCAATGAAATTTGTAACAAATTCAATTTACCTCATTTTTTGAATTACTGAATGATGTCTAGCCAAATGACTAGTGAATTTTCATTGCTATTTTCTTTTAACTAATTTAATACATTAAAATATTTAATAATATTTTTCATAAATAATAACACATTTTCAAACTTTAATAAAAATAAACTAGTATGAGAAAAAAAAATCATTATGCTTAATATACTTTTAAATATGATAAAGGGAAAAATCGTTAATGATATTATACATCATCAATAATATATTCCAAACGAAAAAAAATACAATTTATTATTATGTGCATAAATGACAAATATCACTTTTATTGATAGATTTGCTATCCGATGATTGTTGTTTTGTTGACCGTACAACTCTGGAACTACGCACGCTTTTGTCATGCAGTCATGCACACCGTTACATGCATAAAATATTACGTCAAAGTTAAATTTCATGGTGATATATAATCAACAACTATTTAAATTGCTATACAAATTACTAGTATTATATAGCCCAAATTACTAGTAATAAAGTTCAATTTCAATTTCATTCTGATTTTTTAAAGACTTATAAATTTTTATTATTTTATTTTTTATGTCTGTTTTTATGAAAAAATACCAAAACAATCATTTTTCATGATCTTCAATTTGATATCCATATTGCATTTATAAAAATAAAATATTAATTTTTAAATATAAAATATTTTTTCATAAATTAATTGGGGTATATTTTAATATTGTTAGATAATTTTTTAAAACAATCTTTATCAAAAAAAATATATATATATATATATATATTATATAATTACATATTTTATTTTAAAAATTATGTTATTATTTTTATAATAACTTATTACATTATCATATTATAAATCGCGAAATGCATGAGTGAAATTTAGTATATTATCATATCACCAATATAACTATATATGTATATATATATAATAACTCACAATTAATTTACTAATGATGTATATTATCACTAATAATAATAATATAAATTGAATAATTTTTTCAATAAATGAATTTAATTGTGAAAATCCCTTTTCTTTTTCTTTAAAAGGGAAATCTAATATTGAATTCGTGCACCTATATTAGTGGTGAGATTGATGTTTTTATCTGCATTTTTCTCGGTAGGTAAGAATTTTTTTGGTTGGATTTGCTTAAAAAAGCTTTAGCAATCAATGGCATCGTCTGCTGCTCTTGTTATTGCCACCACTCCTACAGCCGATCCTACTCCTGCCGCCGATCCTCCTCCTGCCGCCAATCCTGCTCCAGCTCTTTTGCCTGCAGTTGATCCTGCTCTTGCTTTCGATCCTGCTCTTCTTCTTCTACCGATCCTGCTCCTGCCGCCGCTCCTGCTCTGGCTCCTGCTCCTGTTGCCGCTCCGGATCCTACCCCTGCTCCTGTTGCTGCTCTGACTCTTACTCATGTTGGCGCTCCAACTCTTGCCCCTGCCCTGTTGATGCTCTTGCTCCTGCCCCTACCCCTGCTCCTGTTGACGCTCCTGCTCCTATCGCCGCTCCCTCTCTTGCTCCAGCTACTGCACGTGCCGCCACTGCCTCTCTTGCTCCTGCTCGTGCCTCCACTCCCTCTCATGCTCTTGCCGTTTCTCTCTCTCCTGCTCCTGCCACTGCTTGCGTCCTGCTCCTGCTCCCATTCCTGCTCCTACTATTACTTCTACTCCAACTCATGCTTTCGCTTCTGCTCCTACTCCTGCTGCCGATCATGTTCCTCCTGCTCATTCTCCTTCTCCTTCTTCTTCTCCTATTATTCATTCCTAATTCGTTAACAAATTAACCCCTCATCAACAAGGGAGTACTCCACCCAGCGAACCCACTAGACAATCACGTAAACGAATAACGGAAAGGAATAATATCATAAATGAAAATCGTATAAACCCTAGAATCACTAATTGTTTAGCTACTCATCATCAACTTACAATCCATATAATATGATTTGACAATTGAAGCTAACATCAATATGAACGAGAAAACATAAAAACTAAGACATGCCCCAGGATTCATCGTTATCTTTTCTCTTTGATGAAGTGTTTGCTCGTTTCCTTCATCATATATTTGTTTTTAACTCTAGAAAATGATGTTCTTCCTCATTCTCATGTGCTCCTTTTATAAGGGTTGTTTATGACTCACATCTCTCGAGAATCTCCTTCGGAAGGAGAGGATAAGATCATATCTTGAAAGAAAGCACGGTCCGTGCATAAGGAAGCACAATCCGTGCTTAATTGTCCACGCACAGTCTGTGCTTTCCCACGCACGTTCCGTACTTTGCTTGCCCCAAATAGTGGTCATTTTGTATTTGTGCATGAGGCGTGCTCCTAAGTGCATGGTTCGTGCTTCTTTGGCGCGTCCCTGATTGCGTGCATAGTTCGTGCTTCTCGTGGTGTGGTCCGTGCGACCTCAAATGTCGATTTTTCTAACAAAACTTTAAAAAACCTGTGACGTAACAAAATATAATAAAATCATTATAAACTTGTCACTTATTTACATGCAATTTTCTAAAAATTATACATAAAGACCCCAAATTGCGTGTAAACCCCCATACCGCAGGAAGAAGGAAAGTTTAATATCAATTGGGATGATGAAACCATGCTATGGGATTAGAGGCCAAGAAAGCCCAAATCCAAGCCAAAAAGGGTGACAAATGTTGCAGAGAAAAGCAGTGTTCCAAAGCTGCCTAAGAAGAACAAAGCTTAGCCTCAGATTAACAATGCAAACAAGTCAGGTATGAAGGAAGGAAAGAGCAATGGTGAGAAGAAAGAAAGGAGTGAGTAACATGAGAAGGGAGAGAAGATGGAGAAACTGAATGAAAAACATGAGATGGGAGAGAAGAAACAGAAGTTGAGTGAGAAACATGAGAGGGTGGAGAAAAAGGAGAAATGTGAGAAGTAAGGTGAAAGGTGATCAGAAGAAGGAAAAACAACTTATGAGAAGAAACTCGAGAAAAGATCTAAACCAACAGAAGATGATGAATGAGGAAATAAGAAACCGAAGATCTTGATCAATATTCCCAGCAAGAACAAAAAAGAAGATGAATAAAATTCAAAGAAAAGGCTTCTGAAAACCGACATCATTGATAATCGTAATGAAATCAATGAGGCACCGCAGGAAGAAGGAAAGCTTAATATTAAATGGGATGATGAAACAATGCTATGGGATTTGAGGCCAAGAAAGCCCAAATCTCAGCCTGTGAAGAACAAAGCTCAGCCTGTGAAACAATGCTATGCAGAGAAAAGCAGTGTTCCGAAGCTACCTGTGAAGAACAAAGCTCAGCCTTAGATGAAGAATGCAATAGGTGAAGGAAGGAAAAAGCAATGGTGAGAAGAAAAATAAGAGTGATAAACATGAAAGGGAAGAGAAGAAGGAGAAGTTGAGTGAGAAGAATGAGAAGGGAGAAAAGAAAGAGAAAAGTGAGAAACAAGATAAGGAAAAGAAGAAAGAGAAAGGTGAGAAGAGTGAGAAAAAAGGTGCAAAGAGTGAGAAAGAGTAGGGTGATCTGAAGAAGGATATGAAAAAGGTGAGCATTTCCATATTCCTAACCAAAGAGGAGATCGAGAAGGACATTTTCACGCTCATTGGATCAATGCAGACTAGGCGCCCCAAGAAGCGTGTGAAGAACGTGCAGAAAAAACAGAATTTAAGAACAAAATTCTTGTCATTAGTCTCATTTCATTGCATTGCATTGAATTTCTTTTGTTTCTTGATTAAAGTGTTTAATGTTTGACTTTCTTAAATTGTAGTATGTGTTTTCTGGATTCTGGTTGGTGTCAATAAGTCTTGACTTCTATAAGGTTTCCAAAAGGAGAAATTTGAGAAGTAAGGTGAAAGGTGAGACGGAGAAAGGTGATCAGAAGAAGGAAAAACAACTTATGAGAAGAAACTCAAGAAAAGATCCAAACCAACAGAAGATGATGAATGAGGAAACAAGAAACCGAAGATCTTGTTCAAAATTCCCAGCAAGAACAAAAAAGAAGATGAACAAGACTCAAAGGAAAGGCTTCTGAAAACCGACATCATTGACAATCGTAATGAAATTGAAAGTACGGTACCGGATGGAAATAGATAAAAGACACCAGAATAAAATATTCACAAGTCAAGAATGACTTGTGAAGCCAACAGGGCGAAAATTATCCACTAATAAAAGTGAATTACAAAAAGGAATCGTGTAATGCTTCCTACGATCCTTAAGTGCTTGAAATCCAATATAGATTTCAAGTCAACTAAACTAGCCAAGAAAGTAAACAAAGAGAAACAACGTATCACTCAAACTCTCAGTGTATGAATTGACAACAACGGATTAGGAAAATCCATCGATGAATAGTGCAGGATGTTGGAGTCAGAGTGACGACAACTTTCTTGGCAACATCGATCTGCTGTATCAGAATATTGTATCGTTTTCAGTCCGTCCCTCTTCCTTTCTTCTTCCGTTTCCTTTATAGAGTACTCTAGTTCTTGTTTTCTTCCTTTTCCACTTAGCCACGTTCGTGAAATGATGATCTCCACTTCTCCTTTCTTTCCTCAACCGTCTCTTTTTCAGGATAGAGTTTTGACTCGGTCTTCAACTGTTTCCCTATTTTGGGGGATATTACTTGATGGCCAAGTTTGAGAACCTTATCTGGTCTTTTATCAAGGAAGAAACCGACAAAACATATCTTCTTAAAAAGTTTGACTAATTCAAAACTTAACAGAAATCAATGAGGCACCGCAGGAAGAAGGAAAGCTTAATATTAATTGGGATGATGAAACTAGGCTATGGTATTTGAGGCCAAGAAAGCCCAAATCCAAGCTAAAAAAGGTGGCAGATGTTGCACAGAAAAACAGTGTTCCAAAGCTGCCTGCGAAGAACAAAGCTCAGCCTCAGATGAAGAATGCAATTGGTGAAGGAAGGAAAAGCAATGATGAGAAGAAAAATAAGAGTGATAACATGAAAGGGAAGAGAAGAAGGAGAAGTTGAGTGAGAAGAATGAGAAGGTAGAAAAGAAAAGAGAAAAGTGAGAAACATGATAAGGAAAAGAAGAAAGAGAAAGGTGAGAAGAGTGAGAAGAAAGGTGTGAAGAGTGAGAAAGAGTAGGGTGATCTGAAGAAGGATAAGAAAAAGGTGAGCATTTCCATATCCCTAACCAAAGAGGAGATCGAGGAGGACATTTTCACGCTCATTAGATCAATACCAACTAGGCGCCCCAAGAAGCGTGCAAAGAATGTGCAGAAAAACTCGAATTTAAGAACAAAATTCTTGTCATTAGTCTCATTTCATTGCATTGCATTGAATTTCTTTTGTTTCTTTATTAAAGTGTTTAATGTTTGACTTTCTTAAATTGCGGTATGTATTTTCTGGATTGTGGTTGGTGTCAATAAGTCTTCACTTCTATAGGGTTTCCAAAAGGAGAAATGTGAGAAGTAAGGTGAAATGTGAGAAGGAGAAAGGTGATCAGAAGAAGGAAAAACAACTTATGCGAAGAAACTCGAGAAAAGATCCAAACCAACAGAAGATGATGAATGAGGAAACAAGAAACCGAAGATCTTGATCAAAATTCCCAGCAAGAACAAAAAAGAAGATGAACAAGACTCAAAGGAAAGGCTTCTGAAAACCGACATCATTGACAATCGTAATGAAATCAATGAGGCAGTGCAGGAAGAAGGAAAGCATAATATTAATTGGGATGATGAAACTAGGCTATAGGATTTGAGGCCAAGAAAGCCCAAATCCAAGATAAAAAAGGTGGCAGATGTTGCACAGAAAAGCAGTGTTGCAAAGCTGCCTGCGAAGAACAAAGGTCAGCCTCAGATGAAGAATGCAATAGGTGAAGGAAGGAAAAATCAATGATGAGAAGAAAAATAAGAGTGATAACATGAAATGGAAGAGAAGAAGGAGAAGTTGAGTGAGAAGAATGAGAAGGGAGAAAAGAAAAGAGAAAAGTGAGAAACATGATAAGGAAAAGAAGAAAGAGAAAGGTGAGAAGAGTGAGAAGAAAGGTGTGAAGAGTGAGAAAGAGTAGGGTGATCTGAAGAAGGATATGAAAAAGGTGAGCATTTCCATATCTCTAACCAAAGAGGAGATCGAGGAGGACATTTTCACGCTCATTAGATCAATACCAACTAGGCGCCCCAAGAAGCGTGCAAAGAACGTGCAGAAAAACTGAATTTAAGAACAAAATTCTTGTCATTAGTCTCATTTCATTGCATTGCATTGAATTTATTTTGTTTCTTGATTAAAGTGTTTAATGTTTGACTTTCTTAAATTGCAGTATGTGTTTTCTGGATTCTGGTTGGTGTCAATAAGTCTTGACTTCTATAAGGTTTCCAAAATGAGAAATGTGAGAAGTAAGGTGAAAGGTGAGAAAGAGAAAGGTGATCAGAAGAAGGAAAAACAACTTATGAGAAGAAACTCGAGAAAAGATCCAAACCAACAGAAGATGATGAATGAGGAAATAAGAAACCGAAGATCTTGATCAAAATTCCCAGCAAGAACAAAAAAGAAGATGAACAAGACTCAAAGGAAAGGCTTCTGAAAACCGACATCATTGACAATCGTAATGAAATCAATGAGGCACCGCAGGAATAAGGAAAACTTAATATTAATTGGGATGATGAAACTAGGCTATGGGATTTGAAGCCAAGAAAGCCCAAATCCAAGCTAAAAAAGTGGCAGATGTTGCACAGAAAAGCAATGTTCCAAAGCTGCCTGCAAAGAACAAAGCTCAGCCTCAGATGAAGAATGCAATAGGTGAAGGAATGAAAAAACAATGATGAGAAGAAAAATAAGAGTGATAACATGAAATGGAAGAGAAGAAGGAGAAGTTGAGTGAGAAGAATGAGAAGGGAGAAAAGAAAAGAGAAAAGTGAGAAACATGATAAGGAAAAGAAGAAAGAGAAAGGTGAGAAGAGTGAGAAAAAAGGTATGAAGAGTGAGAAAGAGTAGGGTGATCTGAAGAAGGATATGAAAAAGGTGAGCATTTCCATATCTCTAACCAAAGAGGAGATCGAGGAGGACATTTTCACGCTCATTAGATCAATACCAACTAGGCGCCCCAAGAAGCGTGCAAAGAACGTGCAGAAAAACTGAATTTAAGAACAAAATTCTTGTCATTAGTCTCATTTCATTGCATTGCATTGAATTTCTTTTGTTTCTTGATTAAAGTGTTTAATGTTTGACTTTCTTAAATTGTAGTATGTGTTTTCTGGATTCTGGTTGGTGTCAATAAGTCTTGACTTCTATAAGGTTTCCAAAAGGAGAAATTTGAGAAGTAAGGTGAAAGGTGAGACGGAGAAAGGTGATCAGAAGAAGGAAAAACAACTTATGAGAAGAAACTCAAGAAAAGATCCAAACCAACAGAAGATGATGAATGAGGAAACAAGAAACCGAAGATCTTGTTCAAAATTCCCAGCAAGAACAAAAAAGAAGATGAACAAGACTCAAAGGAAAGGCTTCTGAAAACCGACATCATTGACAATCGTAATGAAATCAATGAGGCACCGCAGGAAGAAGGAAAGCTTAATATTAATTGGGATGATGAAACTAGGCTATGGTATTTGAGGCCAAGAAAGCCCAAATCCAAGCTAAAAAAGGTGGCAGATGTTGCACAGAAAAACAGTGTTCCAAAGCTGCCTGCGAAGAACAAAGCTCAGCCTCAGATGAAGAATGCAATTGGTGAAGGAAGGAAAAGCAATGATGAGAAGAAAAATAAAAGTGACAAACATGAAAGGGAAGAGAAGAAGGAGAAGTTGAGTGAGAAGAATGAGAAGGGAGAAAAGAAAGAGAAAAGTGAGAAACACGGAAAGAAGAAAGAGAAAGGTGAGAAGAGTGAGAAGAAATGTGCGAAGAGTGAGAAAGAGAAGGGTGATCTGACGAAGGAGAAGAAAAAGGTGAGCATTTCCATATCCCTAACCAAAGAGGAGATCGAGGAGGACTTTTTCACGCTCATTGGATCAATGCCAACTAGGCGCCACAAGATGCGTGCGAAGAACGTGCAAAAAAAACTAAATTTAAGAACAAAATTCTTGTCATCGGTCTCATTTCATTGCATTGCATTGAATTTCTTTTGTTTCTTGATTAAAGAGTTTAATGTTTGACTTTCTTAAATTGCAGTATATGATTTCTGCATTGTGGTTGGTGTCGATAAGTCTTGACTCCTATAAGGTTTTCAAAAGTTCTATGAAGGTATTGTCTTGATTAATTGTATATTCATCTTTTCTCTTTATTTGATGTTTTTATTCTGATATAGAATGAGTTATTTGTATAGTCAGGACAATTCAAATTATAAGTAGTGGTTGATGTAATATATTTTTTTTTGTCCTTAATATTTGCATCTCCATTACTAGTTTTTTCCTTGCTTGCATATGATGACTGTTGTATGCAAATGCAACTCCTTATGTTGCAATATTTATTATCGTGAAAGTTGGTGAGCATTTGGAATTTATATCAATCTAAATGCTCATTAATTTAATTTTTAATCAATCTGTAAATTCTTTATACAAATACTATTTCTTCGTCTAGAAACCCTCCTTCAGATTAGGTCGAACCAATCTTTCATTTCAACACAAGGTGTCACATGGAAATGAACAAAAAAAAAAAAAAAAAAAAAAGAGGAGATGATATGGAGGAGTCACGTTGAAAAACATCCCTCTAAGAGCAATTTATGTTTTGGAACAATTTTTTAAATTTTATTTGTTATATTAGTTGAGACTTTTGGAGAAAGAATCATCACTCACGTTGTTTCGACGGTGACAAGCGGTGCTGCTTTTTGTCTGGTTTGGAAACTTTTGCATTAAAATGAAACCTCAGCTGCATTATCCCAGTTTCAACCAACTTTTCCCTTCAGCTTTATAAATTTATATATTACAGTCACAATTTCAAAGTTCTTAAAATAAACATACGATTACAAAGTAAAGTCTATATATTTGGAAATAAAATCCAAGAATTATTTAAAATTTATATTAAATTATTTCTATAAATTTTAACATTACCAAAATAAATCAGAACACATGCAAAAAGAAACGTCAATTTTTTTTTTTAATGAAATATCAATAATAAACTATGGCTAAAATTTGAATACGCGTAGACCTATTTACAGACCTAATCGATATTATTACATTTGTTTTTTACTTTTTTTTTCTATTTCCTCTATTTTATTATTTCAAATTCCAATGAAATTTGTAATAAATTCAATTTACCTCATTTTATGAATTACTAAATGATGTGTAGCCAAATGACTTGGGATGAAGTGTCATTGCTATTTTCTTTTAACTAATTTAATTTATTAAAATATTTAATAATATTTTTAAATAAATAATTAATAGTACATTTTTCAAATTTTAATAAAAATAAATTAGTATGAGAAAAAAAACCATTATGCTTAATATACATTCAAATAGGCCAAAGAAAAAGCCCGTTAATGATCTTATACATCATCAAAAATATATTACAAATGACAAAAACTAAGATTTAATATGCACATAAACGACAAATATCACTTTTATCGATAGATTTGCTATTCAGTTATTGTTGTTTTGTTAACCGTACAACTCTAAAACTACGCACGCTCCTTGTCATGCAGTAATGCACGCCGTTGCATGCATATAATATTACACAAAAGTCTAATTTCAATGTGATATATAATCAACTACTATTTAAATTGCTGTACAAAATACTAATATAAATTGATCAAAATATATTACATAAAATATTAGTTATGTAAAACTTTTATAATTTCAGTAATGCAAATATATATTTACCGTGAAATCTAATAAATAAAACTAAAAGCACACAAAGACGTCGCAACAAAAATCTCCACTTTAAAAAACATGTTAAGGATGTTTCATTATAGTTTTGAAAACATCATTTTTCTTTTTTTGACAATGCTAGATGTCTAAATCATATTTATTTCATTCTTTTTTACGGCTTACATTTCACTTATTTCCTGCAACCATCAATTAGAGTTTGCACTTGGATACATATATTATCATATCACCAATATATATATATATATAATATTTCACTATTAATGTACTAATGATGTATATTAGCACTAATAATAATAATAATAATAATAATAATAATAATAATAATATAAATTGAATAATTTTTACAATAGATGAATTTAATTGAGAAAGTCCCTTTTCTTTTTCATTAAAAGGGAAACCTAATATTAAATCCGTGCACTAAAGTCAAAATCCCTCCCATCTGAAAAGCTAGGGCAAGTCCGAATATACATACATATATATATATACATGTCTGTACTATATTACTCTCGTAACCATCGCGACTCAACCTACCACCCTATTTCTTCCCCCGCTCCGCTTTCTACAAATCTATCCTCCCATCTCATTTCCCTCATTAACATCACAACGTACCCCTCTTGTTGCTGCTCCGGTTCCTGCCCCTGCTCCTGCTCCTATCGCCTCTCCCTCTCCTGCTTTTGCTCCTGCTTATGCCACTCCTGCTCCTGCTCGTGCCTCCACTCCCTCTCTTGCTCCTGCTCGTGCCACCACTCCCTCTCCTGCTCTTGCCGCCGTTTCCTCTCCTGCTCCTACCGCCACTTTTGCTTTTGCTCCTGCTGCCACTCCCCCTCCTGTCGCGCTTGCGCTACTACTCCTGCTCTCATTCTTGCTTCTAATCCCACTCCTAGTCCTGCTTCTTCTCCTGCAGCGATATTGTTCCTGCTCCTGTCACCGATTCTGCTTCTGCTCTGGTGAAGCCTTAGCCGCTGCACAATTTCGAGCTATTGGAATTATGGAATAAGGACGAGCAAGCCAGTGTTCTAAAAAAACAACGTAGTTCCATCAAGTAACCGTCACAGTGGCTGAGCGCCCCTTCTCTACCTCTCCCGCTACCGCAAGAACCTGTCTCGACCTTGCTGCTGCAAGAACCCATTTCAATGCTGCCACCGCTGTCGCGCATTCAGTTTCCAATGAAAGACTTCTTCAAGCTCTCATCGGATGATTTTTTAGTTCGTGACAATTCTTGGATTAAACAATCCTTTATTCGTGAAGAATCACCAAAGCCTTCACCTTCACCAAATGGCGAGGAGCGGAAAAATGGCCGCTAGTTGTTTTTTGACTACTCGGAGAAGTTGTCATTGTTCAAAGAGGGAATCCGGCGCCATTTCCAGAAATAAAACCCATCGTCGGAGTTGGAGGCTTTGACTAAAGGTAAGGATGGTCTGACTTAATACCATAGAAATCATTCCAAGAATTCTCGGTTTCCCAATTTCAACAGTGGGGTGAGCTCATCGAATTCAGAAAAAACTTATGAGAAGAAAATCGAGAAAAGATCTAAACCAATACAAGATGATGAATCAAGAAACAAGAAATCGAAGATCTTGATCAAAATTCCTAGCAAGAACAAAAAAGAAGATGAACAAAACTCAAAGGAAGGACTTTTGAAAGCTGGCATCCCTGACAATCGTAATGAAATCAATGAGGCACCGTTTTCACTCTTTTATTTCGCTTAAAAATGACTCGCAAGTGTACGAAGCTAATTATAGTAAAATATTGGTGATAACATGTATAATATCCACATGGACTGTCTAAGTCATTTAATCCAAGTACTCGTTTATATTATCCTACTTTATCAAAAGATTCAAACTTTGATGATAGATGGTTGAATTAAACATAAATAAAATAAAAGATAGAAATTGATAAACAATTTAGATTCAAGCAACATAAGACTTTATATATTTAATGGATTCTAGGGATATATACTTTTATGGCTCATATGACTTCTTTTAACGTATTAAACTATATTTAATTTCTAAATTCGTAGGAGAATCACTAATATATCAAGACTCTCTCTCTCTCGAGTTAGATCTAAACGTGGATTAAACAATGCTGATCATTCTCAAGATATTGTCTAACTCCCAATAGTTCCCAGGAGTTATTCTTCTCATGATAACCTACAATCTCTCGATTTAACAAATTCGTGTTATGCATTCCTAATCCATTAACCAATTAACCCCTCTCAGGTGATAACTAATTAACTAGACATATGCAATTGCTGGCCAAACAATTCCACAAGAAAATCTTACTAACGAAGTAAACGAATAAAGAAAATGAATAATATCATAAATCAAAATCATATGAATCCATAATCGTATAAACCTTTGAATTATTAGTTTAGCTACTCATCATCAACTTAAAATCCACAGAATATGATTTGACAATTGAAGCTAACATCAATATGAACGAGAAGACATAAAATCTAAGACTTATGCCCCATGATTTGTCGCTATCTCTTCTCTCTCATGCCATGGTTGCTCGTTTCCTTCTTTGTATATTTTTTCTAACTCCAAAAATTGATGTTCTTCCTCATTCCCATGTGCTCCTTTTATAGGGGTTGTTTAGGGCTCAAATCCATCGAGAATCTCCTTCAGAACGAGAGGATAAGATCATATCTTGTAAGGAAGCATGGTTCGTGCTTAATGGTCCACGCGCGGTCCGTGCATTGCTTGCCCAAAAAATGGTCATTATGTATTCGTGCATGGGCCGTGCTGCTAGGTGCATGGTCCGTGCTTCTCTGATTCACGTGCACGATTTGTGCTTCTCGTGGCATGGTCCATACAACCTCAAATGTCGGTTTTTCTGTCAAAACTTCAACAAACTCATGACGTAACAAAATATAGAAAAATCATTATAAACTCATCACTTAGGTACATCCAATTTTCGAGCACGTAAACCTTATGTTTGCCACACTGTCGGAAGAAGGAAAGTTTAATATCAATTGTGATGATGAGACTAGGCTATGGGATTTGACCCAAATCCAAGATAAAAGAGGTGACAAATTTTGCATAGAAAAGCAATGTTCCAAAGCTGCCTAAGAAGAACAAAGCTCAACAGCATATCAAGAATGCAAACAAGTCAAGTGTTGAGGAAGGAAAGAGCAACGGTAAGAAGAAAGAGAAGAGTGAGAAACATGAGAGGGGAGAGAAGAAGGAGAAGCTCAACGAGAAACATGAGAGGGTAGAGAAGAAGGAGAATTTGAGTGAGAAACATGAGAGGGTAGATAAGAAGGAGAAGCTGAGTGAAAAATATGAGACGAGAGAGAAGAAAGAGAAAATGAGAAACATGAAAAGGAAAAGAAGAAAGAGAAGACTGAGAAACATGAGAAGGGAGAGAAGAGTGAGAAGGAGAAAGGTGATCAGAAGAAGGAGAAGAAAAAGTTTAGCATTTCCATACCCCTAACCAAGGAGGAGATCAAAAAGGACATTTTCACACTAATTGGATCAAAGTCGACTAGGCGCCGCAAAAAGCGTGCGAAGAACATGTAGAAACAACTGGATGTAAAAACAAAAATCAAGTCATTGGTCTCACTTCATTGCATTGCATTGAATTTCTTTTGTTTCTTGATTAAGATGTTTAATGTTTGATTTTCTTGAATTGCAGTCTATGTTTCCTCGACCGTGGTTGGTGTCAATAAGTCCTGACTCCTACAAGGTTTCCAAAAGTTCCATGAAGGCATTAACTTGATGAATTGTATATTTATCTTTCTCTCTTTGTTTGATATTTTAATTCCGATATAGAATGAGTGTTCTATACAGGTTTATGTTTGTAATGACATTTGAAGGCATAATCACTTGGCAATTGTGGAAGGCAGAATGAAGGGTCTTTTATTTTTTTTATTTTAATAACAAAATAAATTATAAGTAGTGGTTGATGCAATATGGATTGTTGTCATTAATATTTGCATCTCCATTAATCGTTTTTTCCTTGCTGGCATATTATGACTCTTGTGATGCAAAGTTATGCTGCAATATTTATTATTTCAAATGTTGGCTAGCTGTGATTTGAAATTCATATCAATCTAAATACTCAGTCAATTTAATTTTTGAATTAATATTCAAATTCTTTTATCCAAACGGTATTTCTTTGTCTAGAAACCCTCATCGGAATAGGTCGAACCAGTCATTATCTCAATACAAGTTGTCACATGAAAATGACGGCCAAAAACGAAATAGAGGAGAGGATATGGAGGAGTCACGTTGAACAACATTCCTCTAAGAGCAATTTATGTTTTGAAACAACTTTTTAAATTTTATTTACGATATTAGTTGAGACTTTTGGACAAAGAATCATCATTCACGTTGTTTTTAGGGTAACAATGGCTGTCATATTCACTACAAAACAGTGAGAGAAGATGAAGCGGTGCTGGTTTTTGTCTGGTTTGGAAATTTTTGTTTGCTTTAACATGAAACCTCAGCTGCATTAGCCCATCAACCAACTTTTCCCTTCGAGTTTGTTTTTATTGCAATGAAATCGGGGCTACACCACATCAATTTCAATTTTCAACCAACTTTTCTCTCTCCCTCTCCCTCTCCCTCTCCCTCTCCCTCTCCCTCGTCCACCTCCTTGCATGTCAGTCCGCCAGGCCCTACGAAGAAGGCAATTCCATCAAAATGCAAAAAACTTCTCCTTCTTGCCCAGCTTCAAACATGATATCTGTCTGAACTTTACCAACTCCCTGTCAATCTGCAGATATGAAAATTAACATGTAATAGCAACCCCGTGTTTCACATGTTTGAAAACTTGCACAGATTGTTTGCAAATATTAATATAACGTGCACGTGATTAATATATTTTATTATACTAATAATTTATGATAATATTATATTATTATTATTATAAAAATGTACATAATTTATTATTTTATATTAATATTTTAATTTGAACTATAGTTCGTCATATTAAATTGCATTTTATTTTCTTAAAAGTTAGTTTTATTAAATAATAAATTTTATGATATTTTAAAGTAAATTCTTTTATTGTTCTCAAACTAAATATTAATATTTTAATTTACTAAAAATTATTGAGATTAAATAAAAAATTATTATATTATATAACTTAATTGTATAATATTTTTATTTTTATAAAAAAAGTTATTTATATTTTTTAATTAAATCCTTATAAAATTAATATAAATCCCACATATATTAAAATTTAAAATATAATAGTTAAATTTATAAAAAAAATATTTCATCCATATAAACTACATTCCTTACTTTAAATGTAATTATTTATTTCAATATATACAATATTGGTGTAAAATTAATGATCATAATAAAAATATTAATTTTGATATGTTGTATGTTAATTAAAAACAGATTTAAAACAAAAAGTTATTTAAATATTTAAATATTAGTGAAAAATAAAAATAGGAGAGAGATAGTGGAAGAGATGTGTACATTAAGTGTCGAGACACGTGTTAAGAGAAAAGAAAAATTATAATAGATAAATAGAAGGATAAATAAATAGATAGATTATATTCAAAATGTTTTAAACGATCGTTTTAGGTTGTCTTTCAAAGACTTGACAATTTTCAGCCAGCGATAAATGTAATTTTTTTGTTGTTAATATTTTACCGACCAACATTATACCATATAATTTAGAATATTAATGTTCGTGAAACATAAATCTCTTGTAGTGATTATTACTATTATTGTTGTTTTTGTTCTTGTTGTTATTATTATAACGGTCAATTTGGTTATCATGGAGTTGCATGCGAATACTGTATATATATAATCATTTATAACTATTTAGGTCTCGTTTCGATCTTAGAAATAACCCTATAATAATTTTTGCATTATGAGAGTTGATACGTGACTTGTTTTATTAGAGAAAATGTCAGGATTCAATCCGTTTATATTCTAACTATCAAAATTTGTTAAAAAAAAAAAAATGAATTTTAAATTGAAAATAATAATATATATTTTGAAAAATCTCCCTCCACCTATATTTTTGTTCCGTTGGGCCGATTCTGGATAATGGAGTGAGCTATAAGCGGCCCAAAAAATAATAAGCGAGGGTATTTATGTAACTTCGAGGATGAATTTGAACAGAGAGAGAAAATTGGGGAAGTGGGCGAAATAGTGGGTTGATAGTGGAAATAACCGCCTTAACTGTCACTTCCCAAATCACACCCCCCCACCCCCCACAAACACCGGATAATAGAAATAGCGAATATAGCAGAGAAATATCTCCAGTTCAAATCGTAAAATCTGTAAATACAAAATGCACGAAGAAGGGTTACAAGACTCTTGCATAATCTGACTTCAAAGTCAAATTTCTTCTAGTTTTCCGACTAAATTTGTGTGTGTATGGTGGAGGGTTGAAAGCGAAAGTGAAGTTATTGTAGAGATTAGTGTAGGAATGGGGATGGAAGGGAAGAGGAGGACGGTGCATTACGACGAATCTAGTGAGATAAAGAAAGGCCCATGGAAAGCGGAAGAGGATGAAGTGCTGATTAATCATGTCAAGAAATATGGGCCGAGAGACTGGAGCTCCATTCGATCCAAAGGCCTCTTGCAGAGGACCGGAAAATCGTGTCGCCTCCGCTGGGTGAACAAACTTAGACCCAACTTGAAGAAGTATGAGGCAAATATTGCATTGCATCTCTCTGTGTGCTTGTGTGCGTGACTCCGTCTGTGTGTGTGTGTGTGTGTGTTTGTTTATATGATTTTGGTGAAATTTGCAAATGTGTATGATGGGATAAATTCTGGATTAGTATATGATGCCACCATCTCTAGTTAAGGTAGGGGTGAAAAAATGCATTCTTTCTTGCCCGTATGCAGTAATTTTCTTTTATTCAGTAAATTATAGGGTTATGCTACAGAATTATGATGCAATATTGTATAAATAGCGTGTGAATTTGATTATTCTGGAGTCACTATGGTAAACTTCCATGTCCTGTAGTATTTTTCTACTCTTATCTTAGAGTTTGATATGTGTATGATAAAATGCCTCAGCACTTTGTGCATTTTAGAGTTTTATATGTGTATGATAAAATGCCTCAGCATATTTTCTGCATTCTCTCCGTTAAGGTTTCTTATAGATCTTTTTTTGCTGCTGATGTTTTTGAATGAACATGTATATCAATAAAAGCTGTTATTTTTGTTGCTGGGGTCTTATTTTTTGCCAATTAGGTTACTTCTCATACAATTAGACCTTAATTTAGGCAGATTAGAGCAATGTTTGATGAAACGAATGTAATACCTCTTCTTTCCAACTTGTTTCCTGTAGTGGTGTAAAATTTTCTGCAGAGGAAGAGAGAACAGTGATTGAACTGCAAGCCCAATTCGGGAACAAATGGGCGAAAATTGCAACTTACTTGTCTGGAAGAACAGATAATGATGTCAAGAATTTCTGGAGCAGTAGGCAGAAGAGGCTAGCAAGGATTCTGCAGACACCTGCACCATCTTCCAGCAAATCTCAGAAGAACATTAAGGAAGTCAAAGTTTCCGCTACTCATAATTCTCCCTTGGAGGTAAAATTCTCTCTCTCTCTCTCTCTCTCTCTCTCTCTCATGATCCTGGCATTTTGTCATACCTTTTCACCTTTGTATATTTCAGGTACCAAGTTTCAGCTCATCCACAGAGGAAGAATCAGCGACAAAGACAAAATCTTGCTCGTCATCTCATGTTAACAACTCTCAAACTATCCAAATGGCATTGCCAGAGCTAATGCATCCAAACATGCTCATCTATGAACACAGCCTGTTTCAATTCAACTGCGCTCCAGAGGAGAAACCATACATCGATCCACATTCTCATCTCTCCTTCTCTTTGACTCCACAAACGCAGAGAGACTTCCCTTTGCAGCTAGAAAGCCAAGAATTAATAACTAGGCTTGGAGATCCTAATTTCCTTGATGTATTTGGGAGTTCAAGTGAATCTGCATTAGGCACTGCACCGCTTTCTATGGAGCCATTGTGTTTTGGGCATGATACGTGCCCTCAAATCGCTGGAAAGGCGGAGAGTCACGGCATTGTGGCCCCCGACATTTTCATGGATGATTTCCCACCTATTGATATGTTTGATCATATAGAGCCGCTTCCAAGCCCATCCGACTGGTCATCAATGGACTGATCCTTTGCTGGTTCCATTGTCGGCTTGTTTTTCGTTACAAATTTAACAAGTATTTGTGCTGTTTGCACTCAAGAAATATTTCGTTTTACAACAATTGCAAATGACCATGTCTCTTGTTTCTGTCTGAAAACTGTGTTTGGAATGTAAGGGAGAATTTTGAAGGCAATGTGATGAAAAACATAATAGTTTTATAGAAAGTGTGAAGCATTATTCCGGAAAAGGATGGTATCTATTTGATTTTGTGGTATCATATCATATGTATAGTAATAATGTCGTAATTTTACTAATGATGGTGAATTGTTAAAATGAAATAGAGATTGGAAGACAATATAGAATCGAGTTGGCTTTGGGAACTAGATTCTAAATGGCAACTAGTACAGGTATTAATGTTCCCAGATAAATTATTAACATGGTTAAATTTCTTGGAATGGAATTAAGGAGTTGGATTACTTGGAATGGAATTAAGGAGCCATCAAGGCAATTATATCACGGTTTGTAAATTTCTTGTTCACTTTTGATGCTACACTTTTCATTCTATTTTTTTCAATCCATAATAGGGTTTAAATTTATATAAATAATCAAGAGTCCACTACAATTACTATTTTATAATATCATGATATAGATATTAATGTGATTTTTTATAGGCTCGGTTTCAATGTAGAGTATTAATAGTTTGCATCTTATCGTGTTCCGCTTTATCGGTTTCAAGACATACGATGAAGTAATTGGACGTTAAATAAACGTTTAGATACCGTTCAATAAAAGTGCAAAAATCCAAAATAATAAAGATTGAAAAACTCTATACAAATTCTTCAGCTACTTCATTGTTTCTGAAAATGAATTTTGTATATAAACGATAATCATAAATTAAAATGTATATAATCCCATGGATTTGCAAGTTAAGTTTCTTTTTAAATGATTTTTTGTTGATCATTGTTTGGGTGTATAGGGACTGTTTTTATGCAGCAGAAGAGCAATATGAAAATATTATTATTTAAAAAAAAATTAAAAAAATAAAAACCAAACTAAATTTTATTACTTTATTGCACATCACACTTCAAAAGCAAAGGCTTATCAATACATTTAGAACTACATTTAACTCAAAAAAGCTTTAGCTGTTGTTGGGGCGACGTGGTGGCATGTATTTTTATAGTCAAATTGGCTATTTTCTAGTATAAGTCTAGGAAAATTTATTGTAGTGAAAGTAATTCTCTCGAATTCTGAATCGTTGTTTTGTTGTGGATGCACATATACGTCCTCTACATACTGTCTATATACACAGTTACAAATAACAAATAAAAAATTCATGATAATGATGAAATTAAATATTGCATGAATAAAAATATGAAACAAAATTTGTAGCCAAATACCCAAAGAATATTTTATAACATATATTCTTGAAAATTTACCTTGTGAACTGTTGCAAAAGTTCCCCATTAGCGGAAGGTGAACCATTGAAGAAGGTCATAAAAAACGACCTCTCATCAACAAATGTGCGTGCACGTTGTGCAGGTACATATGGTTCTGCATTTGGGTTGAGTATGCTCATTGTAGCTAGTGTGGTTTAGGTGAAAGAAGAGAAAAGTTATTCGATATGAGTTGGCCTCGATTTTATTCTTCCTCTATTTTCATGAATTTATATGCCCTCCACGCAATCGTTGTACATATATTAATGTATATTAATGAAATAAAATTTATTTAATTCATAAATATATATATATATATATATATTGTTGATATGTCTTGAATCACACACTTCGCAGAGCTATATATATCAAGGAAGAAAAGGCATGGCTAAAAATAAGGAGAATCAAGAGTAAATCTGGGAACAAATCTTAGAAAGATATGATGAAGATATAAGATATGCATATCCAGGACAAAGATATGCATATCACCAATTTCGGTGTTTTAGTTTTCCTCAGTACTATATATATGGTCTTTGAGATCTGTAATCTGTAACACACATACCACATAATAAAATCCGTTCTCCTCTCTGCCCGTGGACGTAGCTAATTTATTGGTGAACCACGTAAATCTTGTGTCTTCTTTACGTTTCTTGTTTCTTGTTTATGCTCTATAATCCTATTCTGTCACAACAAACTGGTATCAGAGCCTGGTCGTTTCGATCAGGGTATTTTCCACACTGTTAGGGTTTTTGGAGCCGATCAAGAATGTCTGCTTTCAACGTAAAGGTTGACAAATTCACCGGGAGAAATAGTTTTGGCTTATGGCAGATCAAGATGCGATCTCTGCTGAAGCAGCAGGGTTTGTGGGCGCCGCTATCAGGAAAACCTAAATCTGAGGATGTAGATGAAGAAGAGTGGAATACCCTAGAAGAAAAGGCCCACTCGACTATCATGCTATGTCTGTCTGACGATGTCATCATCGAGGTTGCGGATCAGGAAACTGCCGATGGTCTCTGGAAGAAGTTAGAGAGTCTCTACATGACGAAGTCTCTAACCAACAAATTGCTTCTGAAGCAACGTCTGTTCCGTTTACGCATGCAGGAAGGTACACCCTTCGGGATCATCTAGATAAATTAAACAAAATTTTACTAGATTTGCGTAATATTGATGTTAAAGTAGAAGATGAGGACGCTGCTTTAATTCTGTTAGTATCTTTGCCTGAATCGTATGAGAATTTTGTTGAATCGTTTATTACTGGGAAAGATACTCTGTCTCTGGAAGATGTTCGATCTGCCCTCCACAGCAGAGAAGACCGTCAACAGGCAACTGGCTCGGCCACAGAAAATCAGGCATCGGGGCTGTTTGTCACGGGTAAGGGACAAAAGAAATCTGGGAAGAAAAGTGGGAAGCCTAATCAGAAAGGTTCAAAAGGTCCTAAACCCGATGACATCTGCAATTACTGTAAAGAACCAGGGCACTGGAAGAATGATTGTCCTAGGAAGAAGAGGAAACAGGAGAAGAAAGAGGGTGTCGGCGGTTCTGCAGCTGTTGCAGAAACTGATACAAATTCTGAAGATGATCTGGCCTTGGTTGCAGCTGGACAGTCACATCGTAATGATGTGTGGGTTCTTGATTCTGGGGCATCATATCATATTTGTCCTAACAGGGAGTTCTTCTCGACCTATGAGCAGATAGATGGAGGAAATGTTACCATGGCTAACAGTGCTGCCTGCAAGGTGGTTGGGATTGGCTCAGTCAGGATACGGACACATGATGGGGTATTCTGCACCTTGAATGAAGTCAGGCATGTTCCACAGATGACGAAAAATCTGATATCATTGAGTCTCCTTGACAGCAAGGGTTTCAGTTTCAAAGGTGAAGGTGGAGTTATGTATGTCTGTCAAGGTTCAAAGGTGGTTCTGACAGGCTTGAAACGTGGTACCTTATATTATCTGCGAGGTTCCACTGTGACAGGTTCTGCTGATGTTGCATCATCTGAGGTTCAGACCATGGATATGACCAGGCTGTGGCATATGAGGCTCGGTCATATGGGAGAAAGAGGGATGCAGATTTTGTCAAAGCGGGATATGCAGGGATTGCTCGACACCACACTATTCGACATACACCGCAGCAAAATGGTGTGGCAGAGCGCATGAATCAGACATTGCTGGAGAGAGCGAGATGCATGCTCTCGAATGCTGGTTTGGCTAGAAAGTTCTGGGCAGAAGCAGTAAACACGGCGTGCTATCTGATCAACCGTGGTCCTCACACTGGCATTGATTGCAAGACACCTTATGAGGTATGGTCTAATAAACTTGCATATTATTCACTATTAAAGGTTTTTGGTTGTAATGTTTACTATCATGTTAGTGAGGGTAAATTAGAGCCAAGAGCTAAGAAGGGTATATTTGTAGGTTTCGGGGATGGAGTTAAGGGATATAGAATCTGGTCACCTTCAGAAAATAGAGTTATATTCAGTAGGAATGTGATTTTTGATGAGAATTCTATGCTTAACTCCATTGTGAAGTCCATTTGTACAGAAAATTGTAGTAGTGTTGATAAACAGGTGGAGCTGTAAGTCACTCTCGATGAGTGTAAATCACAACTCCAAGGTGGAGAAGATCAACATACTACAGCTGAAAGTGCAAGTTCAGATGTTCATCCAGAAGCTCGCCAGACAAGCATAGCGGTTGATAGAGCTAGGAGAACAGGTGTGAAGCCTCCTGTGCGGTATGGTTTTGAGGATATGGTGACTTACGCATTACAAGTCGCTGACGAGGTGGAAGAGGAAGAACCATCTGCAGGTGAACCATTCACATACAAAGAGGCTGTTTCAGGTAGTGAGTCAGCCCAATGGCTCGCTGCAATGAGAGAAGAGATGGAATCACTTGCCAAGAATGAGACTTGGGAGCTGGTCAAACGGCCTAAGGAGAGAAAGATTGTTACTTGCAAATGGATATTCAAGAAGAAGAAAGAAACCATACCTGGTGAGGGTGTGAGATACAAAGCTCGGCTAGTTGCAAGAGGGTTCACACAGAAGGAGGGGGTTGACTATAATGAGATATTCTCACCAGTGGTAAGACACACTTCCATCAGAGTATTACTAGTAATGGTTGCACATCAAGATTTAGAACTTGAGCAACTAGATGTGAAGACAGCTTTTCTACATGGAAAGCTCGAAGACGATATCTACATGACTCAGCCAGAGGAGTTCTAGGTTCTGGGGAAGGAAGATTATGTTTGCAAGTTGATGAGGTCTTTATATGGGCTAAAGCAGTCTCCAAGGCAGTGGTATAAGAGGTTTGACAGTTACATGATCCAGTTGGGATACAACAGGAGTCTGTATGATTGTTGTGTGTATCACAACAAAGCTGATGATGGTTCCATGATCTATCTCGTCCTGTATGTGGATGATATGCTCATAGCTACGAAGTCCAAGTCTGATATTCAGAAGTTGAAGGATCTGCTCAGTGCTGAGTTCGATATGAAGGATTTGGGTGCTGCCAAGAAAATTCTGGGTATGGAGATATATAGGGAAAGATAGAAGAAGAAGTTTTTCTTGTCACAGAAGAGTTACATTCAAAAGATCTTGTCTAGATTTGGTATGTCTACCGCAAAGCCTATTGATACTCCAAGTGCTACAAATATTCATTTATCCACTGATTATGCACCGAAATCTGTAGCTAAGCAGGAGTACATGTCTCGAGTCCCATACTCTAATGCAGTAGGGAGTTTGATGTATGCTATGGTCTGCACTAGACCAGATCTTGCACATGCTGTTAGTGTTGTCAGCAGGTTCATGGGACAACCTGGAAAGGAGCATTGGCAAGCTGTGAAGAGGATTTTCCGTTATCTCAGAGGTACTTCTGATGTTGGTCTCATTTATGGAGGTGATGCTCACGTTTCTGTGACTGGTTATTCTGATTCTGACTATGCTGGAGATGTTGATAGTAGAAGATCTATGACTGGTTATGTTTTCACTCTTGGTGGTTCTGTTGTTAGTTGGAAGGCAACTCTGCAGGCTACAGTTACTTTGTCTACAACTGAAGCAGAATATATGACACTGACAGAAGCTGCTAAAGAGGGAGTTTGGTTGAAAGGGCTTGTAGGTGATCTTGGTCTACATCATGATCAAGTTATTGTATTCTGTGACAGTCTGAGTGCAATCTGTTTGACCAAGGATCAGGTCCATCATGAGAGGACCAAGCATATTGATGTGAGGTATCATTTTCTGAGGAGTGAGCAGAGAATCAAGGTGATGAAAGTAGGTACCGCTGATAATCCTGCTGACATGTTCACCAAGCCGGTCCCGCATAGCAAGTTTCGACATTGTTTGGACTTGCTAAATGTCACAAGCTGTTAGATGCCCAAGGAGGGCAAATCTGAGGCAGAAAGGAGGAGTCTGTTCATCTGGCATTGTAATGATGCATCTGCAAGGAAGATTCAAGTCAAGGTGGAGATTTGTTGATATGTCTTGAATCACACACTTCGCAGAGCTATATATATCAAGGAAGAAAAGGCATGGCTAAAAATAAGGAGAATCAAGAGTAAATCTGGGAACAAATCTTAGAAAGATATGATGAAGATATAAGATATGCATATCCAGGACAAAGATATGCATATCACCAATTTCGGTGTTTTAGGTTTTCCTCAGTACTATATATATGGTCTTTGAGATCTGTAATCTGTAACACACATACCACATAATAAAATCCGTTCTCCTCTCTGCCCGTGGACGTAGCCAATTTATTGGTGAACCACGTAAATCTTGTGTCTTCTTTACGTTTCTTGTTTCTTGTTTATGCTCTATAATCCTATTCTGTCACAACATATATATATAAGAAAAGTATACAGAAGAAAAAATTCATAAATTTGAAAAGTTTATTTGATTTTTTGCGACCCATTTACCTAGTGAAGTAAGGGAAAATTTCGCAAATTGCCACATAATTCTTTAAATTCTAAGATATATGGAATTGATCATAGAAACATTTCTGTAAAATTAGTATTTCATGGTAATATTTATGTATAAACTCAGTTCATGTTTATTAAAACTCAAGAGGCAAATTGTAACTTCACAAAGTATAGAATGATCTCCATATAAATATGGAATTAAGCATTTATTTTGCATTTATAATATAGGTAATGTGATCATTTCATATGTTATGTGCATTTTTCTTCAAGAGAAGTAAAAGTGCATAAATTATGTAAGTGGAAATTTGTGTCTCGTTTAATTAGTTTGACAAATTTTGAATATTTGTGTGGACATATTAAATAATTATAGATTTACACAAAACAACAAAAATAGATGAAACGTTAAATAAGAAAATAGTTCTATTAATTTCATTTTCAGGTCACATTACAAATTTACAATGATAATGGTGATAAATCCTATTATCCTTGACTCTAATAACATGGAGTTGCTTCCCGAGCCACTTAGTTATTGCGGTAACTCTGTGGCATATATTTTTTCAGCCAAACAGGCTTATTATTCACTAAAATTTTCACCACCTCCTTATTACGTAATATTAACCTAGCCAATTGTGGTGTGGTGAAGATGATTCTTCCAAACTTCTTATTTGGGTGTACGTATACGTACTCCACGAACTGTCCATATTCACTGTGATAAGACAAAAAAAAATTAAAAAAATTTAAAGAAAGAGCAAACTTTAATTTCATTTGTCATGCATGAACAAATCTTCCACACACGCATATACATACATACATACATATTTTGAACCTATGCAAGGGTTGGACATTTACCTTTTAAAATGATCGGAGATCTCTTGCCACTCGAGAGGCAAATCATTGCAGAAGGTCATGAACACCGATCTTTCTTTCTCTGTACGTGCGTGTTCTCTTCTTACAGCTTCTTCTCGTTCGCCTGTAGTTAGTGTGCGTGATGGGACAAATGGCGTTGCATGTACATTCAAACTGCTCATGGTGGTAGCAGCGGTGGCAAACAGCGGGGGTTTAGTATTGAAATTAAGTAGAATGTGCTTAGTGCAGCTGGGAATGGAGTTTCTAACTAGTGTTTATAATAGCAATCATTAATGTCAGAATCACGAATTTGGATTCAAAGATTATGTTTATAAGGAATGTCTATTTGCATAAAATTTTTGGATGTTTGTTTTTATGACAAGAATCTGCTTTGTAAATGTTTAAATTAGATTAATTCCTAAATTGTTTGGATTACTTGCTGAATTTTATTTTATTTTTCTATTTTTTAAGCTAAAAATTTCATGGGATATTGTATTTATTGTTTTGCATATAATAATTTATCTCTAATTGTGTTTTTTATATTTACATTTTAAGGTCATTTTTTTTTTTAATAATTATTTGTCTTTTGTAAAAAATACTTATTATTTTAAAGAACTGATGGTAAGAGATAAATTTAGCTAAATAAGCCCAAATAGGAGTAGGCCCAATGGGCCTTGTGATATTATGTGCAGGTGGCATTTCTAATGGGCTTTTATGTCCATTAGAAAAATACGATATAAATTATTAATTTGTTGGAGAAAAAAGTTTAGTAATAGCACTATTGCATGTGACTGCTGGTAATTTACGTATTAATATCATAATTTATTTATTTGGAAAAAAGGATAAAAATAAATTATACAAAAATAATTAATAATAATTTAGTGTCTCTGTCATTACTAATTTACTATTAATAATTTGGCATTTTTACACCTTGATTCCAAAGAAAATAAAATACAAATAGCCGCCTAATAAAATAATATTAATTAAATTAAATTAAATACATATGGAATTTCGCACATATTAAAAAGTAATGTTAATTATGATTCTAAAACAACTTTAGTCTGTTCTGCCTGAACTCATATACATGTATATGAATCATAAAATATTATGTTGTATAAGTTTAAAAAAGAAAAAAAAAACTTAAATTTTTAAATTTAAAAATCTCCAAGTTATTTATCATTCATCCAATTTAATAAAATATCTCAACTTACCTGAAAATACTCTAAAATTTTAAATTGCGATGCATGAATGTGAGGATTAGATACAGAAAAAGAAAGAAATATATTTTTTCTATCTTTTAATCTCGAATTAATTTCTCGATCATTTCATCAATCTTGATCGTTTCTAACACCATTTCAAAAGCAGAACAACCGAGACATTAGCAGGAAACAAAACAGAACTGATAAGGGTTGTAATTATTTTGGATAAATTCTCACATGCCTCCCACTATAAGTAGTCAACTATGAGTGTGTGTGTGTGTGTGTGTGTGTTAAGACATTTCATAGGAAAATTAGATGTTTGAAAATGCAGGTCTAAATGGACATGACATATCACTTTAATGTTTGGGAATAGTTAGTCCAGATGTAATTTCATGTTTGAGTGGCTGAGGGCCCAAGAAAACACTCACTCTGGATAATGGGCACAAGATTGAATATTACCTAGAGTCTGGACCTCAATCATGAGAACCCACAAAAAGGGGCCCGACAAATGGCCTTTTTTTGTTGAATCACCATTCTTTTTTTTTTTCTTTTTTTTTTTAAGTTTTTTTATTTATTTATTTTTAATTTCTTGGGAAGGTGTTGGTTGGTAGAAGCACTACCTATTTCCAATTTTATTTTTTTTACTACTAATGTGGCTCAATATTAACAATAAAAAATATTTTATGGGCACTAATTCAAGAAACATGATTCATACCTACTATTTTTTTTTTAACAAAAAGCATGATTAACTATTAGAAAATGGTAAAAATAAGTTCCTCAATTAATATATAAAGTTCAAATTGAACCATAAATTGTATTTATATACAAATAGGATCATTAACTTTTAAATTGGGTCGAATAAGCACCTAAACTTCTTATTACCAAATAAAAAGAACATTTTGAAATTTTTAAGTTACTAAATAAATCTAAAAAATAGTTAACTAAATCTAGAAAATTTTGTTTGATAATTTATAAACAGAATGATAAAAGCTGAAAATTATTTAATAGATTCAAAAATATCAAAAGATGTTACATTAGTTAAATAAAACAAAATTAGAATATCTAAAAACATAACAAATCCCCAAATCTCAACTACTTTTTTATATTTGAATTATTAAATAATTTTTAAGTTTTAATTTATTGATTTCTTTAAATATATATTTGATTTAATTTTTTTTGTTTTTAGATTTATTAAATATTTTTAAAATTTATTTAGTTATTTAATATTTAAGAGAGTTCTATTATTATATATTTGACCTGGACAAAAAAATAAATAAATAATTCACACTGGATTGTATTGTTTTTCAAAACTCTAGATAGGTGGATGAAATTGTCTCGAAGCTCTTAAATCTACGCACATTAATTTTTTTCAATCTTTTATATGTCGAAATTGTTTTTCTTTTTTCTTTTTGTGTAGAAAAAGATATAAAATATTTGTTCTTATTAAAAAAAAGTGTACAAAGTGATCTCACCCTACTTTATATTTAGAAATTTCTCATATTGGGTTTGGCTTTTTAATATCCTTTTGCAGTGATGCAATTGGAATAAAGTGGAGCACACTTGGTGTTTGTTTTATGGCTTAACCCATGCATGTGTACTCTGGATATTGTCAAATGTCTTAATTATAACATTTGGAGAATGACGATTGTGCTACATATGCATTGGATGGGTTCGTTATGCAACCAAAAATTTTTAATCATTTAAGCATAGAAACCGTGGACACGTAGATACGCTGTGTTAAAATTGTATTTATTTATTTTAAATAAAAAAGAATTAATTTATATAAAATTTTAGAACAAACGAATATATTAACATGTGCTCATGTTATATATTGAGGGGTATTACATTTACATATAGGATCATCTTAAGTTTATACATACAAACAATAATCTGTATTGCTCCGATCCTCTTAAATGTTAAATATGTAGCCCATTTAAATATTACAATAAATTGACGGTTTGCTTTGATTGGTGCGGATTTAGAATTTATTATTTTCAATTGTAATTATTTTTTTTAGTTTATAGTTCAATATGATAAGATAAAATCAATAGTGTCACGTCTTGAGCATAATTTAGTCCCAATTTGAAAATTTTACAAGTCTTAAAACCTCGTATTCCTTCATGAAAAAGAGGGGGGAAAACTCATAAGGGCACAATTAAAATAAATATAATTACTGGAAATTTTATTTTATAAATTATTTTGTTATCTTTAATTACTTAACGTTTTATCTTTTTTTTTTTAATTTATAAAATTTAAATGTCATTTTTATCAAAATGTTTTCATAAATGTAAATTTTATCAAATTATATTTTGTGAAAACTAATAACAATAAGAAGCTGAAAAATATAAAAAAAATAGTAAGATAATTAATACATGATGTGTCTTAGTCATCAACATATATGTGTATAAATCTATTTCTCATTATAATCTAGTTTTATTCACAAAATTGAAAATAAATACAAGAAAAGTTATTAATTGTTATTGTATCATTAACAAACGTACAACGCAACTTTCTTTAATATATTAAGTTTTAGCACAGTAATTTTAGAATAATTTTACCAACAATTTATAAAAATTAATAGACGTGCATCCTACGTGGACTATGATTATATTTTTTATCGAAGAAAAAGACCTACTTTCTCCTTCAAAAATTGTATTGTACTGTATTTATTAATAAAGTTTTGTATTTTTTTTTTTTTTGTCTTTAGTAAACATATGGACATACCTAACTTAGGTTTTTTTGACAAAATATAGTGTATTTAGAAAAATTTTAATAAAATATAGTATATGTAAGAGTTTTGAAAATATAAGTAAAGTCGCCCTGGGCGGGGTGACTTTCAAATTTTAATATCGCCCCTCCCAGGGGCGACTCATAATTTTTTTCTTAAAGTCGCCCATTGTATGGATGACATTTGTATTATAATTTTTTTCTTTTTTGTAACCCAGAAAAAAAGAAAAAAAAAGGCGCCACTCGGACGTGTCACTCGGTCGAGTTACCACTCGGATAGCCGAGTGATACCTGTAACTCGGCCAAGTCACTCGGCCTGGACATAACTCGGCCAACCGAGTTCATGGCATTCACTCGATTCACTCACTCGGTCAGCCACTTAACTAAGCCGGCCGAGTGAGACAAAGTTTCTGGAATGGCATGGGTCGGCAGGTTATATTTTTTTTTTAAATAAATCTAAAATTGAATGTGTGGTCAAAGGCTGCCACACATTACTTTTCCTCTCATTTCTATCACTAACTTACACCACATATTTCTCACACTTCTCTGTTCTTCATTTCTTTCTTCAATTTTTCTTCAATTCTTCTTCAATTGTCCTTCAATTTTTCGTCAATCTTCACAGTTCTTTTTTCTCTCTTTCTCCAGAAATTGTGTCAAATTTGTTCAGGTAATAATTTTTATGGTTCCTTTTTTTTGTGTGTGTGGTGTTTTGTATGTGCTGATGTGTGTGTGTGGTGTTTTGTGTGTGCTGGTGTGTATATGTGGTGTTTTGTGTGTGCTGGTGTGTGTAGTGTTTTGTGTGTGTGTGTGTTGTGTGCTTCTGTGTGTGTGTTGTGTGCTGGTGTGTGTGGTGTGTGTGGTGTGTGCGTGTGTGTGTGCTTGTGTGTGTGCTTGTGTGATGTGTGCGTTTGTGTTGTGTTTTGCGTGTGTGTATGTCGGTAGGTTTAATTCATTTAATTTGTAATAGATTTTGTTGAATTTTTTGCTTTTATATATAAATTGTTATAGATTTGTCGTTAATAATTTTATTTTCTCATTATTTGAAGTATGAACTCTGGGAATTATTGTTGTTGCCGTGCATTTATTGTGACCCTCAAATTATTGCCCTTGCATTGGGATATTGCTTCATTTCAATATCAGGTTTGAATTTTACTAATTTATTAGTTGAATTTAATTTCATTATACTTTGTAATTATATTGTTTAATAATACCTCTTGCATGCAAAAAAATAGTTAACTCCATATATTAAGTTCAATAATACATCTTTATTATTTAAGATATGGAGTCTTCAAACAATGTCGGTATTGTTGTTTATGTTGGAGATAGTAGCGATGTTCCACCTGTTTGTGCAACAAGAGTACCTCGCGACATCGGATATTCTGGGTTGGTATCAAAATTCTTTGAACTAACAGGGATCGATAGCAATGAATATAAATTCAACATATCTACTTCACTATATGCAAACAACATATATCATCGTATACCAATCAACAAGGATGATAATCTATGATTTTTCTTTGCACCGGATGTGGATAATCAATATGTAGAATTTCATATTGATTAGGAAAAATTGCAAGATAATGCTCTCCCAGATATTCTCTCAAGCTCTCCCAGATATTCTCCCAAGCAATGAGTATTTGCTTCTTACTTAAGAGGTGATGACATCAATAATTTAGTACTTGTCACGCAAGATCTTACTGGTGGAACCTCAAGGTCCAATAATGACAATATTCCAACTGAAAGAGAAAATGCTCACACAGAGGATCAACCACATGATCCATTGATTGACAATTTTGTGTGAATAAACTAGAAGACTCTGAACCTGACGAAGATGAGTTGTCTAGTGAATCAGATGAAGATGGGGTGGATATTGATGATATTCAAACTATGTATTGCCCAAATCAAGAGAGGCCACAATCCAATCAACAACCACCAATTCCATCAAGTGCTCAGAGATATTCCATGCATCCGAATATCCCGTTCTTCAATGCATCGTCACATGAAATGCTTGTGGACTCATTTGATTTACCAAAAAAATTTAGATATTATGATGATACTGAAGGAGTGCTCACAATAGGGATAGTTTTCAAAGATAAGAAGAATTTGCAGTCTGCGGTAAAAGATTTTTCAATTCGTATAGCAAGGCGTGAGTATCGAGTAGAGGAAAGCAGACCTCATATATGAAAAATCAAATGCAAATATAGTTGTGAGACTACACATTGCAACTGGTGGTTGCGTACAGGATACAAACAGAAGATTCATATGTGGGAAATCACTAAGTATGGAGGCTCTCATTAGTGCCTAATGAACACGGTGTCTGTTGACCATCAAAACTTGTGCAAAAACATGATTGCTGCGTTGCTAAGTGGAATGGTTCAAACAGATCCCGAGTATGAGATTAAGTGTGTTCAACAACAAGTGTATGATAAATTTTAATATACAATCTCATATCATAAGGCATGGCATGGTTTGAAACGAGCAAGAGAAAATGTGTATGGTACATGGGAGAGCACAGTTTCAAAACTACCCAAATTTTTGGGAGCTCTAAAAAAATGTAATCCAGGCACAGTTGTCGAGTGGCGCCACATGCCCGAAGAGACAAATGGTGTAAAAATGTTGAAATATGTGTTTTGGGCATTCAAGCCATGTATAGATGGGTTCCAGCATTTTCGTAAAATTATTAGTATTTATGGAACTCATCTTTACACTAGATACAAACACAAGATGTTAATTGTCGTTTTCATGGATGCAAATCAACATTTTTTACCTTTGGCTTATTCACTTGTGGATGAAGAAAGTTTTGCTTCTTGGACATGGTTTCTTCGTATGATATCAAAACATATTGTTCGCGGTAGAGAAGGAATGTGTCTGATTTAAAATAGACACGCCGGTCTTTTGAAAGCAGTGGAAAGAATTCCAGATTTTCAGCCTCCTCTTGGAGTCCATCGTTTCTGTTAGAGACATGTCTGTTCGAATTTCAATAGCAAGGTGAAGAATGTAAAGTTAAAAGACATGTATTGACAAATCTGATCAGCTTTCACAATAAGAGAGTTTGAAAATATGATCGATCAGCTTTCTGTTAAAACTGAGTTGTGGACATTAATATGCACTTTTCTACTACGTCCCAAAATTCACTCACCACCAGATTAATTAGCACATGTTTAATTTGCTACTTGTGCCCACCTAGTTTACGACAAAACATCTTATATTATAGTATATTATATGAGGGAGAGAGGGAGAGAGGGAGAGAGGGAGACAACCAATGTATTTAAAATCTCAACCTCCCAAAGCAAAAACTTAAGCTGGCAGCGTTCAATACCCAATTCTCCAATCACTTCATTGTCCAACCATATATGTTTCATATGCTTAATTCTCCTTTTCCACTTGAATATAAATATATATATATATATATATAATTGGTAATACTTACGTACTCATCGTGGGATACATGTTAATGTGTTAAATATTTCATCTCTAAATTTTAGATAAAAAAATTAATATTATTCTATAAGATCTCGACACATCAGCAATGAACATATTAACGTGTGTTTATGATGAGTAGGTAAGTATTACTGTTAATGCACGTACAAGCCTTGTGCAATTTGCTTTATCCTTAGTCCAATTAATCCAGATGGTCCTATCATTTCAATTTCGATTTATTAATGTTTGATTGGTACAGTCGACATAGATGGATCTAAAACTTTGTACTAAGAGGTGAACTCTTGTATATTAATAGTTGGAATAGCAATTGTAAGACATAATTACTTACACAATTTAATAAAATTATATTTCGCATCGAATATATAAGGTCGAATTGTGAAATTATGGTTGCTAATCCTCAACCCTTTGATCAAAGAGAAACACACACACACATATATATATATATATGTACGTATAGTAATTAGGAGAAGATAATCCATAAGATTCCAGAATTCTTCAGGTATATTATGATGTAAGGAAAGAAGAGAGTGATCCATCATTACATTCTCAGAAATATAAATATTTTTTCTATTATTTATTATTTTATTTTATATTTTTTGGGTGGGAGAATGTTGGTTGTATTCGAACGCAGCCTGAATCTTGCACCTACTTGGTTAGTTCAACAACTCCACCTTCGCCTATTTATTTTTTTCTTTTTTTTCCTTTTCAGGTTGTTTGGTATCATTTTCAGGTTTCCAGCAATTCCAGAATCAAATAAAGTTTCAATAAATTTTTATTAAAAAAGAATTTTATTTGTTTTATGATATCCTCGGCATGACATGTGAGGAAATTAATGATATATATATAGAATAAATTTGATAATAATAATAATAATAACATGCTACCAAACATGATGTACCTGCATGGGCCAAGGGTTGCATTAGAATCCCCTCAAATTTTTAAAATTGCTAGGGATACTTTAGTAATTTCAAGTTATACATAAAAATAAAAAATTGTTCATGGATACAATTTTACAAATACACCATAACCTTTCACGTTTAGATTGAGATAATTTTTTACTTGTTTCTGTTGAATTTCAACTAAGTACTAAGAAGTTGAAGTTCAAATCGTTCTTTAATCTTCATATTTCTAATTTTTTTTTAATCCATAGTAAAATGATGATTCATAGCTTTTATTTTTACCATTTAATTATATGCGTTTAGAGTTCAAGGTTCATTTTTACGTTATACACATCAATCTTTCATTTTTAGGATAAATTATCCTTATAAATAGTTTATAATTTGTTTTCCGCTAAAAGTAACAAATGTAAAATTATTTATCATATTTTTGTTATAATCTAAATTGTTTGGCTTTTATTACAGAATTTTTTTAATTTAAGCTATAATTTTTATTGTAGATTTATTATAGTAATTGTATAATATTATTTAATTTGAATATTTAGATGTAATTTAGTTACTATATTGGCTTTATTGCTATTACGTCTATTTTTTAATAGAATTATCCGCAAATGACGTATATATTGTATTTACTATTTTTTCTTTGAAACAAGTTAAGTTATATTTTATCTTTGAAACAATTTCTAGGGAAATCACTTCTTCTAAATATATAGACTCCATTTTTTTATTTTTTTTGTTCATTTATTTTACTTGAGATAAATTCTTAAGTTATTTTTTGTAAATAAAGATGCATTACTAGTTATAAATTACTTGGTATTTATAACTTATAAATCATGGTTTTAGCATTTATTATAAATTTAATTAAGTGCAACATTAGAATTTTTTTTATTTTTTTATTTAAATATGTTCTGAAAATGCTAAACACATGCATAATGTGGATGGGTGTAGGTCTTGATTTGGAGTTGACGTCATGCATTAATTTTGTAAATTGAACTCTCTCCAAACAACCTACACGTACACTTGAAGCTGAAATTTCATAAATTGGTGATGTCCATACTCCAACCAATTTTTATGTTTTAAAGAATGGAATGTTTTTTTCAATTTATTATAATTTTTTCCTTAATTTTTTAAGGTTTTTTAGATTATTTTTTCAGTTTTTTTGGATTTTCTTTTTAAGTTTTCAGTTTTTGGGGTTTAATATTTTTCTTATTTTTTATTTTTATTTTATTTTATTAGTTTTTCGGAAGAAAAAAATCACAATTTGATAGGAAGAAATAGACCATATCGTGAAATCTCAACAAGGTTTATCCACAAAAGGTGAATCGGTGCTTAAGCAGGACGAAAGACATATATATAGTGTATGGATAACATGCAAAACATCTTGCACTACTCATAGGTTGTCCCGAGGGAAAGAAAGATAATTTAATATATTGTGTATTAAAAATAGATTATAACCGAAAAGATCCTTAAAAAGTAAAGGGTCGTGTCTTATCAAGTTTTTTTTTTTTTCTTTTTTAATTGTTTTTCATAATTTTCTAACGATTACTCTTTTGCATGAAATGGTAAATTTGATCACGGTTATTTTATTAAAAGCAACTTTAACTTTACAATATATATAGACACACACGCATATGAAGAAACTTCTGTAAAACGGTTGCACGTGTGACATGATGTAGGTATTACTTGTTTAACTATAAAGTATCACTATTTTTTAAGTGTATTAATGCTGATTAATTACCTTAAAAAATAGTGATACTTTATATTTAAATAAATAATACTTTATAATTACATAAGTAATATCTTAAATCGTGTCACATGTACAACATTTTTACAAAAGACCCATTCTCTGTATATATAGATTATGAAATATATGGAACCAATGAATAAGACCCATCTAGCTTCATATTATTGGACATACAGTGCTATCCACACAAATGTAAGCCAATATTTATTTGACACATAGTGTGTGTATATATTATGTATATATATATATATTATTTATTTATTTATTTATATTTATAAGGAAATGCCCTTCATAGCGACATACTCCTGGTCCAATAAGGTTCCACAATTTTAGGGCATGCCCCATCAGTAGTCACTGTACTTGGGATTTTTTTCTTGGATTATATGTTATCTTTTTTGGTATTCATAAAAAATGAATTAATTCAATATTAATTCTGATATAGACTTGCCACGATTTAATAAAATAAGGTTCACACTATGATGTCTGTTATCCGATGAATACCTTTACGTGCCGTGTCCTAATTCATGAGTTTAAGTATATATGTTGGTCTTAATTCCAACAATCTTCTCATACTATTGATTACTCCTAGAAATAGAACAAGAGATGCAACAATATTTTGTTCATTTAAATGGAAAAAAAAAAATCATTTCTATCCGTTCATTTTTTGTCACATCAAATATGTTGTCCCTAATTTTATTAATTTGATAACGATTTATAACTTTTAATTTTATTTAATTTATATCCGATTAAATTTATTTCAGAACATAATTTCTTCTTATATGCGTCCTTACCACTTAATAAATATGTAATAGATCCTTATAAATAATCGGTTGGGGAATATTTTATTTATTTATTTTGGTTTTTTTTTAATTATAATTTTGAGATGAAAGGAGTTCTTGGAAGATTCTGCAGTTGCATAGACCTGCAGGACAAGTAGCCAAGAGATGACAAAATTAAAAACTCTTGCAACAGTGTGCTGCCTGCTGCAAGGGCCAACAGAAAGGAAAAATTCTTCAGAAGGGACTGGAAATACCTTTTAGTATATTGGAAAAATTAGGAATTTAATTTATAATATAATATGTATATATATATTTATTTTTTTATTTTTTTAATATCAACCATTTATTTCTGGGACTAATTATTTAAACCCTTGATTAGATTTGGAACAAGAGAATCCACTTCTCAACATCCATGCTATATATACTGATATTTATCCGAGATTTCTTGTCCGAATTTGTGGTTAAATAATATAATTACCTAATTAGTTGTTGGAATAAATAATTAAGGAAAATGTAATTAGGCCAAATCAGTCACACAGCCGGCTGGATCTTTTATGATCTCATTTGTTCCGATCTCATGTTGGTAATAATAATATATTTTAAAAATGACATCATCATTACATATATATAATATGATTGCCAAAATAAAATAATAAAAAATAATTGAATATCTCTGTATAATAGCCTAACTTGTTGCAATAAATAATTAAGGAAACACTAATTAGGCCATGACATATCTTCTTTGATCGATACTTTTGTTTGTGTTCCAATTATGTATACCCATTGATGACATATATATAATAGACCTAATTGCAAGAAAAAAAATTAAGATTAATTTTTAAATTTAGCAATAAAAATAATATGATTTTTACTTGCAATTTTAAATCGACTCCCCAACATATTTTCTGGTGACTGGAGTTCGTATGTCTAACAAAATAGTTACGTCATATATAATTTTCTTTTGAAGAGAATAAATATAATTTAAAAAGTGCATATATATAAAAGATTAACTCATAATGACAATATTTTTACAAAATACAAATACAATATCTTTTAAAAATGAATAACATAGAAGAATAGCATGTATAATTTTAATTTTTTTTTATATAATATCAGTTTATTAACACCAAAATACTACATTACAAGTACAAATTGAATGACGACGTGGTTTTCTTTTTCTAAATTAAAAAAGAATTTAGGTTCGAAATTCAAATTTCTTAAAAGTCTTTTTGGTTTCTCGTAAATTCCAGAAATTTAGGTTTGGACTGTAATTATTTTTAAAAAAGTGTATTTTTTATTGAAAACTTAAAATTCAGGTTCAAATTCTAATTTTTTAAAATATTCTGATTTTATTTTAACAATATACATTTTTTCTTTTTTTTCTAAATGATGTGTCTAATTAAACATAACTATTTCCAAACACGCAAACCCCAAGCACTAATAAATATTTCGAGAAATAAAATTCATGTTCTTTTGCTAAATTTGAAAAAGTCAGGCATAAGTTGCAAATTTTACAGAGGTCATAGTATTTTCTTTAATTAAATGTTATGATATGATATTATTTTATACGTAACATGCAAGTCCAAAATGGGCTTAATTGATTAATTACAACTTTTATCTAACTAATTAATTACAAACTTATATTTGCATACCTAACATCACATAATAGTAAATAAAAAATGGTGAAAATATTTTTTAAAAAATAAAATAAAAGCCCATAAAAACACAGAATTTAAACTTAAAAGCCTAAATTACAGCAAATCTTGGAAAGAGCAGAGGTCGGACCCACAGGCATGTGACCCATGTGTAGCATAGTTAATCTATTATAATTTATTTGGGTTTTCCAGATCCACCTGTGCTTCTAAATTTTCAGAAAATACATAGCATGGTTGAAAGAACTGAAAAATTGTAACCACACACCTTATTACACAAATGAAACTGTAAGAAAGTCATGTGTCTTGATGTTAGTATCATTGTCTTCATCCCTCGTAACAAAATACATCCAGATGTGTGTATGTATGTGTGTGTGTGTATATATATATAGGGCAACGTGGAAATATATTGTGTCTCAATTATAGTTACATGCCATTTTTATTCATTAAACCTGGTATCTTAATTTAGTCAAATATTCAAATGGTCAGAATTCATAACATGGCGCCGTTTTAGAAGAAAACATTCATTGTATTCGGTGTTCTGTTCTGCAAACTTATTATACAACTCATTATTGCCATTCGCATGCACTTGGAAATGAACATATTTCAGAACACCGTTTCTGACATAATTATACGTACATATATATATATATACATATATACATACAAAAGGCCAATAGTTTTTCCCTTATTTATGAATTTTTATAATGGCCTTTAGTTTCACTAGCTACTTGGGCAATTGATTGTCAAGTCATTAATTTCAAACAGTTTTTTAAATTTTAGAAAAATTATGTATAAATTGAACAAAATTAAAAGTTAAAGATCATTATTAAAAAAGTTAAAATTAGAGGTTATATATTGGATATAACAAATGTTAACGAGTATAATTTGAGATTATATCTATATCATCCACATATAATTCTATTTAAAATTTGAATTTGAGTCTAGCAATTGAATTATTAACTAATACGAAAACTATTGTAAGCCTCTCTTTTGAGATGTATGAAGTAATTAATACAAGGAAATTGCTTCAGGTCTTCTAGTAGTTTCATAATTTTATGCAAGATTTTCACGTAGTTTTAGAGCTGAACGAAGTGCTTTCAATAATTCAGCATATGTTTTTTTTTCAATTTTTCTTTAAATCACGTTAATTTATTTGTTTAGAAATGAAAGTGTGCGGTGAATTATTGAAGCCACGTTGGGAGTTCATACAATCGTATACAAATTTCACGCAAAATTATGAAATTATGTAAAGGTATATTATAATTTACGTGAGTAATAACTTGTTCCTTGTTGTTAAATCGAGACATTGTTGTTTATTAATAAGTGTTTTTGAAACTTTGATCTCTCATACAAAGTGAGAAATAAGTAAATTGTGTTTTAATTTATTACAAGCCCAAGTTGTTTATAAATAAATTGGAAATTGACCCACATATAAGAAGGTTGATTGATGTCACAATAAATGTAGAAGGGCAAGGGTAGCAAAGAAGTCATGGATCATTCAATTTAGGAGTATTTAAATCATTTCCACAAGTTAATGGAAATCGTTGTTAATAACCCTACCTCCAGGGGCCCCTACCCCCAAACTCATGTTCACAAACTAGCCTGGCCCCCTTCATTTTCCAAATCGACCCCCCTACACTGTGTGTGGTCACATATATAATTGCTTCTCAGTTCTCACTATGTGTGTAATCGTCATTATTAGGGGCCTAATTAAGCAAGATTAGTTAGATCATAAACGTGATTAATTAAAAAGGCTGATTATTTTTAATTAAGGAAACATATATGCTATAAAGCTCTAGTAGTGTGGCGTAGTCTCTTGGTTATCTTTCTCTTTATATTAAATAAATTATTCCTGTTTGTTAAAGCATCTTATAAGCCCAACTCCCCCTACTTTATGTAGCAAAATACACATTCTTTCTAGGAACTCGCCAAACAGGGCGCAATGGAACAAAAGATCATCTTCCAGAATATAGCTCAAGACCAACTTTTTTCCTCTTCCACCGCCGCCGCGAGCACCGCTTCTTCCGCCTCCTCCTCCGCCTGGTTGTCCGGTGATTCAAGTTCCCCCTCCGCTACGTCGACCTCGTCCTCCTCCTTCAACGAAACGCAAAGTACTGATCAGTGCGGCACAGCCCAGAAGACCACTGCGAAATCTCAAGGTGAAAAAAGCGGCAATGAAGTCGCCAAGCAGCGGAGCAGCGGCGGCGGCAGTGACAAGCATCCGACGTTCCGAGGCGTACGGAAGCGGAATTGGGGGAAATGGGTCTGCGAAATTCGGGAGCCGAGGAAGAAATCGAGAATATGGCTTGGGACGTATCCTACGGCGGAGATGGCGGCGCGAGCGCACGATGTGGCGGCGTTGGCCATCAAGGGCCAATCGGCTTACCTCAACTTCCCTGAATTGGCGGAATACCTTCCCCGCCCCACCTCCACCGCGCCGAAGGACATCCAAGCCGCGGCGGCGAAAGCAGCAGCAGCAGCATTTCCGAAGGAAATAAGGCAGCGCGGTGCTGAAGCCGAGCCGAGCCAAAGCACGCTGCCTAGCTCTCACTCTTCAACAAACTTGGCATTGGATAACATGCAGCAAGAATCATCGAATTCGGCTTCAACGGCTCAAGACGATGACACATTTTTTGACTTGCCGGATCTGTCCCTGAGCAGCCGAGATCACGGTACTGGGTATTATTGTTACATGGCTTCTTCATGGCAGTTGGTCGGAGCCGACTCCGGATTCCGGCTAGAAGATCCGTTCTTGTGGGAGTGCAACTAGCTAGAAGTACTATTATTATTATTATTTTTTTTTTTTAATTTATAAAGTCCGATTATATTTGTGAAATGAAATCACTTAACAAAATCTTCATCTTGTTACACAAATTCAAATGTATGTAGTGTGTTTCCTTCAATTTGTCCAATCCAATAATAGTTGTGAATATGTCACCTATTCTTGGATCTTTTTGTTTAATTAACTAATTTGACTCTTCACCTACTACCTAGTCACTCAACTTCAATCTTGCAAATTCATCAATTTCATGATTTCCACTTTTAATTATTTAATGATTTTATTATTATTATTATTTGCGTTCATGGTACAAAAATGATCATGAAGTTTTTTCAGGGGAAAATATGACCATTTTGTACAAAAAACGCAAGAATAATATCTTATACATATTATACACTCATAACATAATAATTTAACCCCATCTTTTAAGAAAAAAAATATAATATAAGCTATATTGATATTATTAAAAATATTACGATAAGCGTCTCATCTATTATTAAAAAAATTTCCTCGTTGTCTATAGTTTTCTTTACTGAATTGATCATGAATTTATTTTAGATAAAAAAAATACGAGAGTTAAATTAATTTGTTAAAACTTTAGAAACTTGGTAGTACAATAATTTAAATATTCAATACATTGGATATTCAAAATAGGAGGTCTATGTGTTCAATCTTGTTGACTTTTTTCCTCGTAATTTCCACAATTTTTAACAAAAAGTTGGATAAATATTGATGGTAACATCGATCTCTATAAACAAAACTAGGAGAAAAAAAAAAAGAAGAGATAATTGAAGGAATCTGTCATTTTCTGTTGGGAGGGTTTTTATAGGAAGTTGAAGCTGATCATGTGATTCTAAAATATGTTACTATTTATAGATTCTGTTTTGATGTAGTTTACTGCTGTCCTCAATTCTGCCACTTGCTAATTATAGATTTACTTGTAATAGTCAAATAAGATCTCCTCTAATGAGATGCTCCACCTCATTATCATTAATTGCCCCACCTTAATTACTTTTTCTGATGTGACCGTTTCATCTTCTTTTAACTTTTTTGCTTAATCATTCTTTTTAATTATGTCCCAATCCTCTACAATCACCACTATACTACCTACCCTACACACTTATAATATAATTCTTAATTAATTTGTGTTTAAGAATATATAAATATTTATAAAATATGATCTTATATAAAAATATATATTTTCTTTGTTCCAAAATAAAAGTTTTGTTTATATAATAAATTAATAAAATATATTATTTAATGCTTTTTATAAAAAAATAATTAACGCTTGTTTTCATGCAAATAATTTCAATACACAATATCAAAATCTAACTCCAGATGAATAAATAAATAAAAATTATTATATTTTTTTGTGTCTACTATCTGATTTCAATATATGCAATTAATATGAGTGTCAAATGAAATATTGTGAAAAGAGAATTAATTTAATATATAACACATAAAAGAGTAAAAATAAAAATAATTTTTTTATATTTTAACAAATTATTTAAAAAAATATTTAAAAATCTGAAAATAAACATAAAAACTATAGTTAGAATATTTTCATATTAAATTAGTATTAGATTATTTCAAATCCAATAATTGTAAAAGAATGGAAAATTGAGAATTAGTATGATCTCTCAAGGAATAGTGATCCAAATATGATATTAGCAGGAATTAATTAATTAATTAATTGTCCGTTGAATCCTCACGTTTCTTTAATAAATTAATTTTGTCGCGATATTATTATTTTTGCCTAAAATTTAATGCTGCAGGTAATACTTTTTGCTCATTTTAATAAATAAGATATTTAAAACAATAGTTGGGAATATATTTTAATCACTTTTAGTATAGTGATAAGTGATCTCACAATCACTATGTCTCTTAATTGGTAGTCTATTCTTCAATCATTTAGCCCCCTTCATCTCTGTGGCCCCACCATATCTTGCACATATATTTTTTTTGTATATATATTATTACCACTAAATATAAAAAAATTAAAAAATAGGACCCATAGTGGCATATATTAAGTAAAAGAGGTTAGTGTTACAGGATCCATTGTAAAATGTATTTTGTGCAAAATGTATTTGAGATTTTTTTAAAAATAAAATAACAAATATTTGTGAAACAAGTAGATTGGCAGTACAAAATAATGGACCTCAACATTTGATGACCCATAAAATATAGTACAATTTCAAGAATTAATTAATTATATGTATATATATAGAATTCGAACTGAAATTGGTAGCCAATGGTTTAATTTAATCGTTGATTTAGTTTAAAATTGAAGTCCAGTTTATTGTTGATCCAGTTCGAAATTGGAATAGTAAACTAAATTTATTAATTTCAATTTCAAGATAGTTGATAATGAAAATCGGCAGTTCTAAATTGGTTTATTTATTTATTTATTTTTCAATAATCGAGATCAACTAGCTGTTGACAATTGGTGGTTTGAAGAAATACTGAAAAATTGATATAGATCACAAAAAAAAAAAAAAAGAAACTAGAAACTAAAGTTGGGGAATCGGAACCGTATTCAATTTCGATTCCAAAACTAGAACTGAAAACAACAGAGGGAGTCCACATCTATCTATATAGGAAATGAAAGATGCCAAGGAATTTTAGTTGATATAAATATGATTTAAGAATAAGTTTTTGGTGCATCAGATGCATCGTGCATTAGATTTACAGTATTATTTTCTTAATTAAAAAATATTAGAATAAGTATTACTTTATTTAGATATGAAATCAGTAGTGATATTTTTCAAACAAGAAAATAATATTCTTTTAATTAAATAAGTAAACTGTAGATCGAATTGCACGATGCACAAAAATATTTGTGATGATTTGTTACGTAAACTTTTATTAATCAAGAACCCTTGTTTTAGACTAATTCTATATCCTAATTTTTCTCAAATAAAACAATATTATCAATAAATAAAAATAAAAGAACAATTAAGAGAACCCCAAATAAGTTGTACACTCAAAATCTCTCTCTCTATCTCTGGCCTAATTCTTTATAGTTAAAACCCTAATGAGTAAAAAAATGATTTGGTTTTCTTCGAGGGATTATTATTTTAATTATAGAAAGTTATATATTCGAAAAGAAGTTGACCTACAATATATATATATATATATATATATATATATATGAGTAGACTTAGTTACCAATCCCCATACCAACTCCAAAGTCTGAAGAACTTCATTATTAGTCCAAACTTCAAGAATGTCTTACTTACCAATCAAAACTAACTTCCTATTCCCTCAAAACATCTTCCCTTTCCTTAACAAAATCGAATTTAGTAGAATTTTTTTAAAGGAAAATTGAATATATTTTAATTTCTGTAACCACAGATATATATATATATATATATATATATAATCATAAACATTGTTTGTGCAGATGAAAGAAAAAAAATAGGGTTTAAATTAAATATATGTTTATAGATTAGTAAGAAAAAAAGATGGAAAGTGCATGATTGGTCGGTGGTAAGTAGTAGTAGCATCATGTGTCCACATTAATTACTTTCTCAAAATACGTTCCACATCCTAATTAACATACATTATTCCTTGCTTCCTCTATATATATATATGCACTGCTACACTCACAATATTGTAATGACTATCATCACTTCATGTTGTTACGATGTATTATATGAATTTAATTATTATATTAATATGTATTCATTGCAGTCGGATATATATGAAATTTTTTTATATATTTTTTTAAAAATTAAAATTTAGGAAGTTAAAAGTAGAAAGCATTGAAGTAGTGATGATTTGGATAATAAAATAGGTAGAAGTTGACATATAAAGTATGTATGTATGTATGTCTACTTTTTAATTAGTGATTTAGACTTGACCAAATGTGGTTGGCTAATCTCAATCTCTCCTCTTACCTTGCATCTTACTTAACTCTATTTATTTATACATTTAAATTATTTTTTAGGAATATTATAAATTATTTAATAAATTGATTACATAAGTTTCACCCTTACTGATACCTATATTTATAAAGGACATTTCAAAGAAATTGAAATATATTCGGTAATTCACCAAATGATATTAAATTCCATGCATAAATTCACCTATATTTATGCCATTTTTTTTCCTCAGATTATCTTGATACATTTTGTATAACTTTACCACCTGCATTTTCCTTCAATTTTTTCCCTTTTTTTTTTTTTTACTAAAATTGGTACCTTTTGTTTAAAAAAATTAATAAATAAATAAAGAAGCTTTTGCTTAATTATAACAAAAATATAATTAAAATATGATTATTCGAAGTTATAAAAATAAATTTGCTAACTTGTCCGGTCAGTTTCAAGATATTTGAATTTTTTGTTGCCCCAAAATCTTACAAAATAGGTACTAAATCAAACAAAAATGATTATGATAAAGTGTCTATAGAAGGGTAAAAAAGTGCAGAACGATATGGATGCAAATCTAGGAAATAATAATAATAATAATAATAATAATAATAATAATAATAATAATAATAATAATAATAATAATAATAATAATAATAATAATAATAATAATGGAAGTATAGATGTGTATACATATTATTCATCCCCAAATATTATCCAAAAAAATAATTAAAAATAATCGTTGATATTAAATAAAATTTCAAACTAATTCTCTAATTATGATGATTTTTTTTATTTGGTCTTTAAACACTAATATCTCTTGATATTAGTGTTTATGAAATAATTCTTATTTTTTAAAAAAAGAAAAAAAATCTTTAGCATGAAATACATCCTAGGTAGATGATTTTTATTTTTTTCAGAATCAGAACTTTTAGAAAAAGTTGCAAGAATACAAAAACTAATACCCCAACCGAAATACTAAATTTAATAAACGAATTAGATTATTCTTAAAATGAATAAGTCTGTATAGAATAATAGTTACTATACTTGTTCAAGTCGCATCTACAGAAATAAGTTTGCTATAAGAAAAACTAAATTAGAAATGAAAATAAGCATATGATATTTGTCTCTAAATTAAAATAATAATACATTTGAGATGAAATGTTTCATCACGAGAATGTTGGTGGATAGAACATAAAGACAAAAAAAATTCATCTTGAAATTGAGAAACCAAATTTCGGCGTCTAATATGAAATTAAGATCAAATTACCCATGAAAATAAATATGAATTATGTATATCTCTAATATTCAGTCGTTAATTCATCACCAATCAAATACAAATTCTGTAAAAAAAAATGGTGTCACTTTCAGTCGTCATTCTATTTCTATTTTGTTATTATTTAGTTAGTGATATTATTTGTCATTATTTTAAATCACTAATATAAAACATTATTGTAGTAAATTAAAGAAAATTATGTAAGAACAATTAGGTTTCATGATTTGATCAAATGGTTTAACAATTTGTTATTGGATGTAGTAAATGTTTCAGGTGATAAATTCATTTAGAGAATAGAGATATTAATGGGGACTCATTTAACTAAAAAAAAACCCACTAACACTAATAATTTGATATTTTCAAAAATTAATATATATATATATATATATATAAAATAAGCATTATTGATATATATATATATATATACACACACACGATTAATTTCCCACTATATCGACAAATTCCCGCCTCATTAAATGGATACCCGTGAATCTCCATTCCTATGGGGCTTCTGTGCATCAATACTACGCACCAACACGTAGATACTATATTACATAAAATATATGAAATATAATATCCATTAAATGATTATATACACTCCCATATGCTGTATGTGTGTGTATATATATGGAATATGTAATGAATCTTACGCTCAATCCACAAACGTTATATCACACATATTGCATCTTTTATACCCAAATTTTATTGTCACCTCAATAAGATCTTGTTTTACTTTTGTCCTCAAGACAAGATGCATACTTTCCAAAAATGGGTAGAAAGCAGACCCAATATTTAATTATTTTTATTAAAAAATAAAAGAATAAGTTAGCAAATAAAGAAATAAAGAAAGAAAAAGATGAAGTTCACTTCTCTTTTCTTCCAGAGTTGGAAAGAGTTATATTGCATCAATTGCTTTTCAAGAAACAATGTGCTTAGCTGGATTTCTTCTTTTTTTTTGTGCGTGTTATTATCTTTAGAGACTTTTAAATCTTTAATGGGACCTTTAATTAACTTTTTTATTTTCTCCCAAAAAAGATCAATAGGGGCAGGATGTGAAAGAAAAGGCACTGAATCAGATGTAGTTGAGTGGATTACATTGCAAACCCGTGAATAATTAGATTCTCCGTTCTTTTTTTCTTTTTCTTTTTTATCTAAATTCGTGTTTTAATTATATGTGCTACATACATAAAATGATTACAATCAACTAATACATGATTGTATCGGTAAAGTTGAAACAAAATAAAATACAATATAAAATAAAAAATCGAAACTGATTGATTATGGTTGGGAAATGTGTACATTAAACATTGCCAAATATGTCATATTGACAACTGCTATTATTTAAAATGACTTCCTATCCCTGAGATGTAACATATGATTCTAATGGCTTTGCTGTTGGTGTCGTTGTCTTTGGGTTTGTTTATAATGATTTGATTTTATCTTTTTCGTCGCTCTTTCCTAATTTGAATCTATTTTTCTACTCCTGAGATTAATCTGTTTATAGAAAAATATACATTTTATGTTTCGGAAATAATGTTAAATAAAATAAAATACCAAATAATGTTTATAAACTATAATTACAACTTGCTAATGTGATGCAGATCTTTGTAAGAGGTGTCTGGAGTGGCTTCAAGGGTGCAATTGTAATTTCAAATATACCTAGATTTTTGTAGTCAACAAGTATAGGCAAATAAAATAACATTTGACTCATATGTAACTTAATAACTCTTATTTTGGCAGCATGCAAAAGATAAGAAATTAAGTTAGCAGACGGGTAATGACATATTTGCCCATAGATATTTTAGTTGATTGGAGATTGCACCCAACATGGCAAGATTCCAGACAGGGCCAACAAAACAAATGGTCATAACAATTTACACACACATCACTCACTAGTTTCATGGTCGCTGCCCACATGGATTTATTTATATTACAAAAAGATTGGAGAATCCTATGTTTATTGTCCAGCACCCTTGCTTAATTCCTGTTCAACTTTTCTGTAAATCTCAAGCCACGTGTAATTATACCAAAATTTTTGGCTTTTCGAATATCAGAGTTCACTTTTTTTTTTCTCACATCCGAACAAATTACTAAACATTAGATAGTAGTCTTAATAGTTTTAAAACAGAAGTAGATTGTTCTTGAAATAACAAAAAAAAAAAAAAAAAAAAAAAGAAGTCGATCCGATGAGAAGTTGGTGTGTTTGTTTAACAAGGGTGTGTGTGTGTATAAGCATATATATATATATATATATATTCAGTTTATTCCTCCTGTGTTGTGTAGTGAGTGTTCGAAGTCAGTAACACCTTAATTAAGAAAACAATAAAATTGACCAACTTGTCCCTAACTATTTGCATAAATTTCTATATTCTTTCCCCCACTTCGAAAATTAATACAATTTGAAGGATAAAATTAGAAGTTTATTAGTCCTTTTGCACTGAACGTTGCAAAGGACCACCTATCTGAGAAAACAACTGAACAAGAACTTGTTGATATTACGGTTGAAGTTACAAAATTTAAGCCTTAGAAACTAGAAAGTCACTTCCTTAAAATTCTGAGAGCAAAGAACTTGAGGCAAGTGGTGCTCCATTTCATGACAAGAAACCTAGCCAAAACATTACAATAATGGTTGAACAACATCAAAGTACGTGGTTTGTCACTTGGAGTGATGGCACATCATCCAACTCAAGCGAACTCTCTATATCAGCCACTGCATCCCACCTAACTAGCTAACTCATCATTTATGTGACTCCTACACTGAGGAAACCCACAACAAAATCCAATTTTAACACAAATAGTGTATCAGTTCTTATTTTGATAAATCCTAATTATCACCACCAGTCCCACACCAACCATCCTACATACACAAAGCCCTGTTAATTAGTGGTTCTACTGCTGCCATATTCGTGAAATGACTGAACGATATTAGTACTTCGAATTATTTGTACTTAATGGTCCCAAAAATGAGAGTTCTATCTCACTCCAATAAATGGATTGGCCCAGAGAGTTGGAGGGGGGAGAATAACCAGAGAAACCGTGGCTATATATCAGCATCAAAACCTAATTTTTTCCACAACCTGAGAAAACATTAAATGTTCTTGTACGGCACACAGATCTGGCTAATTTTTGTACACTTTGTTAATGCAATTAAAATAGCACCAATAGTTAACGTGCACTCAGTAAAATACAAATCCAAAAGCACATAAATAGAAGTTGCACAAGTTCAAATCGAAGTTCATACAGAAGATACGAATTGTTGTAATTCACATTATTTTTCCCAATCGGTGGGCCCACCAAGGCCTTAGTAGTCTAGCGGCACCACCATTATATGGTGCAGGACTGCAGGTTAGGAGTTCGATCCCAGCCCTCAAATCTCCCACTTGGAAAAGAAAAAAATAAAAAAAATAAAGAAAGGTGAAAGGGGCCCTCCATATTGGTAAAATTGCACTTCTACCAACACAATCGGACTAAGTGCCTCCTCAAAAGTAATAATGAATTACAAATTGGCCCCTAGTAATTTAAGTAACATCCCCAATTGAACACAACATAAGAAAAGTAGTCCTCTGAAATACAGTAAAAGTCCAAGACTCCAAATAGCTTTCTAAGATAGCCCATCTTGCAAATATTTCCTCATGAATATGCTAAACTGAAAATTAAAATATTTTAAATATGATTATTGGTTTAAAAAGCAATATTATCCCAATGATTTGATTAAAATGGGCTTCTGTTCCAAATTGAATAACCATCAGACTTGGACCTAGAAGAACCTCAACCAAGAAAACTAAGAATTCGAGGAGACCAACAAACCAAATATTCAATACGAAATATTTATTCAACTCGCCAAATATCAATTTGCAACTAAGCAGATAATAACATCATTCATCTGCATTCGAGCATTAATTCCAATAGACAACAATATCCACTTCGTACACTTGAGATAATACATGTGCTAATAGTTAAGACACACGCATGCACAAACAGTACAAAACGGTTTCTGTAACTTAACAATAAGTTTAATGTAATTTGATCCCATGATATAAACTGCAGCAGTGATTCAAATTTGGGAACAAGCAACACATTATTAGAAAGTGAAACAAACATATACCAACAATTATGCCGATCAAGCTTCCAACAGCATACCTTCAGTTAAAATTCTACTCCATTCCAGTCCAAAACCTTTATTTCCAACATCCAGTGGAACAGCTTTACCTGAACAAGTGGCAGTGATAAAACAGTGGAACACGGATCAAATCATTCAGAAGAAAATACATTGTAAATAACTTGGTATGCAAGAAGCTAACCCAGGAAGAGAGCAAGAGATGAGGCAGATGGAGACGATGGAAGAAGAGAAAAAAAAAATTGTATTTGTAATCGATCAGATACATGTGATTCTCAAGAAAATCAATATATAATTAAAATATTTAGAGTAACTGAATATATCCTGACAGTAGATTACAGACTGGCCAACATTTGGCTGTTTCTCCTAATCCAGCCTAGACTCCACACTACCGACAAAAAAGGGAGAGATAAAACATTAATTCTGTACACAGCAGCACGAAAGATTAAGAACCTAAAGCAAAAATCATATAAATCTCCAAGCTAATACATACACACAGTTGGAAACTGTGGGGGGTTCATATCATATTCTATTCACTCCCAAAACCTCCATATGGAGAACTGGACTGATTTCAATCTGCAAGTAGCAAGTAGAATGTATCCAGTTTTTTGGAGTAGTCAAATGAAGGAAAACCATAAACACTAATAAAGAAAACAAAAAAATGTGATCCAGTGTATCTAAACCAAGAAGTAACAAATCCATGCTAACTAGCGATTTCTGAAATGGAACCTCTATTCATTTCGATATGATCTTTTTCAGGTTCAGCAGATCCAACATTTTATAGTACATTTGATACATCATCCTCAGAACCAAAGTCTGGTTAGGTCAAGAATCAACGGTGGGAACCACTCATCCAGATTCATCAATCAGATGTATACAGGTTTGACGTCATTAACGCCAAAGCTTACGGCACAAACTGGGCACTTGCGATGACGTGTGTCAATAATTCTCTGCAGGCAAGGGTTGCAGAACAGATGATAGCATTTTGTGATGACCACCTGCCAAAAAGCACTTATTAGGTCCACTTGACTAAAATAATTTTTGCAGCTAAATCAATTTTCTCGAGATTCAGAATATTATTGTTTAAGACATTAAAAACCACAAGAGGAATTGACATAGACCAATGAATCTCAATCATCAGTTGTCAATGGTAGACAAGCAGGTGGGAAGTAGTTCGCTTTCATAGCAAACCCTGAAGAATGGGAACTAGGAAAAACTAAGTGTTGTAACGACACTACCAAGATATTCGGCCCAGGCGCTCCCTGGCCAAATCAGCCTTGTTAGACACCAGGCAGTCCTAGTTGTGAAACCTAGACTTTCAATTTGAAAAAGAAAGGAAAAATAAAAACACACCAAAAAAAGAAAATAATAATAATAATAATAATAATAATAATAATAAATAAATAAAATTATACAAGTTATGTATAATTTAATATACAATAAATATTTAAGTCTGATAACAATTTTACAACAGATTGATGTAAAAATAGGACTCCTTGAAATGAGCTTCAACACATTGTTTGTTTTCAACATGGAATACAGATGGAAAAAACATATTAGGGAAAAAATGTTAAATGCCAACTTACACAAATGACTTACATATTTATGAAAAAAGAATCTATTACATATTTCATAAACATTGACAACTGTTTCTCATCCAAGGGGAATTTCAAGTCCCTGTAGTTTCAATTGTCTTGGGCTTTCGTAAAGTAAGAGAGAGACAGAAAAGATCGGGTTACATCCATTTCCCACAGCAGTAAAGGAGATACAGTGCAGCAAAAGATAGGAAAATTAATGCTAGCAATTCCTTGAAATGGGCTGCAAACTCTCAACAGAAAATGCTTGATAATGCATCTGCTTACACAAACTTAAAAATGAAAAATACCTCTTTTCTCCTATCGAGGCAGACACTGCACTTCAGAATTTCCTTGTATTCCCTGAGTTCCTGTCGAAGCTTTTCAGCCACAGAGGAACTCTCAAATTCCAATTTTAAATGCTGAGCCTTCCTCCTCAGAGTATCTAGATCTTCCTCTACCCTTTTCCTCTCAAACCTAGTTGGCAGAGACCATCAAACAAGTAAACCAATGAACTCACATAAGTATGGAAATGAAAATTACAAGAATTCAAAGCACCTCTCTTTCTCTAGTTCAATCTGCAGCTCAGCAAAACACACTCGACTTCTGTCAACCTGGGATTGTGTTTCCTCAAGTGTAGTCATCAGATGTTGAGAAGACTTCCTCACATCTAACAGTCTTCTTTGAGTGCTCTCTCCAGCAGCACTGTTGTGGGCTCTATCTTCAGCAAGTCTCTGCCTGTGCTCTGAGTAGGCTTTCGACTGCAGCCAAAAGATCATTAATGAAACCAACAGCAGCATTTTACAATTTGCCTTACTACCAATATTATTACCTGATCTTCAATTCTACGAGCTTTGGATTCATAAAAATCAACAGTTAACTTGGTCTGCTGTACAGCTTTCTCCAGCATACGCTTCTCCATAAGCAGAGCATCTCCTGTCTGTCTTGCACGCACACCCTCCAAAACAAGCTGAAACAGAAAACAGAAATGACTGGGTAACATTTCCAAATGCAGTTCACTAGAAAAAAAAATTAATAATATTAAAAAATTCTAAGAGTATGCATAAAACAATCCAGCCAGTCCCAGATTATAATGAGCAATTACATGTATCAATGGGGAGAAACAAATAGAAGAAGTAGAATACAAAATTCCAGAAAAAGATGATTTGCCTTGTGTTTTCCACCTTTCTCGTGGGATATTCATTCTATTGATTTGTTCGTTCTGAACAAAAGGAACTCCAATACTTACTTTACTCACTTTTTCGCATGAGTGCAAACAAGTATCAGTATGTTTTCCTCCATCCCTATATTTTGTACCCAACTTGATGCCGGTTAAAATGGAAAGTTGTCTCAAAAGTAGTTTTAGAAATTACTGATATCAAATCATCACTTTGTTAGTAAGAAAATATATTGAGAATAAAGCTTTGTATTGGTAAATAGAGTCCTTATCTTAGGATATTATGGAAATATGATTCCTAAATTCTTGCAGAGGACATGGTTTGCCTTTGTCCTTGTAGTTGCTCTCTGTTTCTAGTTTCCATGGCAAATATCAAACTACAAATGCATTTAATATTATTACTACACTACAAATGTTGATACTAAAAAAGAGTCCTTGAAATTTTATCAAGGATTAACCAAATTTCACTTGAATGTTCCACTGAGAAAGCAGCTGAAGTTCTTTTTTTTTTCCCTGAACAGCAATTTTTAATGTGGGAAGTAACCAAACAGAGTACAACTACAAATGGACAACAGATACACTACTAATTAGTTTATATTTTATTTTTATTTTATCTGGGTAAGAAACAAAAAAATTATTAATTAAAAGAAACCAGCAGCAGATAGGGATGGGAGATCCCTTACAAAGCTTCCAATCCTAACAAACTACAAACGTACAACTATTTTCTCAATCCTAGCATGATATTCACCAGCAGGAAGAAGACTCCTCAAGACTCAGCCAGAAACTTTAAACAAGCATAGATTGGTGCATGTGGAAAAATGAGAAGGCTCAGTAATAAAAGAGAAACAAACTGCTCCAAGACGAGAGATATTACTAAAACGCAAATCGGTTTCTATGAAAAAGTTCCAAGGGTGGCTGAGTAACCATAACAGGTCACCAACAATCATGATCCATTTAAGCTGGAAAAGTTCACACAATAAAAAGGAGAAGGCAAGCATTCAGAAAAGCTTCTGGATAGAAAGAGATCCTGAGAGCAACTCATCTAATTTTCCCATCAGTGATATACTAACTGAGCTATATCTGAACAGACATGAGAGGAATATGGTTATCAAATGGTATGGAAATAACAAAGTAATTACTATCAAAACAAAGAAATTAAAAAGTAGCTATGCGCGTCCCTTTGTAAACCTGTAAAGCACTTGCAGTGGCCAAATGCCATAGAATGTCTACCCCCATAACCAGGAGCAAGCACAGTCAAAATGATGAAATAAATATACTCTGGTATTTTACATTTAGACACTTAGGACAACTTTCTGCATGGTGGATATATGATTTGTGCCCATTTTTTATCAGATCATCTCAAATGCAATCACAAAAATAGGGGAAAATGAAGAGATCTATTTAAATTAGCTCTCCACAAACCGATTAATACTGACAAAATTTATGTCAAAAATATTTGGGTTCAATGACTTAACCCACACAATTCATACTAATGACTTAACCCACACAATTCGTACTAGTTGGCATATGGGAATCACAAACATGCATTCCTTTTGAGAAATCTGAGAACATTTTCCTACTTGCCTACCATCAAAATGAAGGCAGCGAATAAAAAGATAATTTCAGGAAATCCAACTGAAATTCAAGGATGGAATTATAACCTTTACATTGTAGTCGTCTCTCTCGGTTATTTGCTGCAAAAGCTGCTGGTTTTGAGTCTGCATGTCGTCATATGCCTGCCCAATAGTCTGTAGCAAACAAAACCCAATCTTTTATTCTAATATACACAGCATTCCATGTTTAAAAAATATGGCCGAATAGCCTCAAGCAAATAAAGAAATATCTTCTACTCTTAATTCGTGATACATTATATAGAGATTCATGTAGAAAATTTGGTAGGACAGTAACCTCTATCTCTGAAAGATAGGCCTCAGTTTCTTCATGTTTTGACTTCAGGACATCAGAAAGTCTTGCTTTTTCCCTGGAACCAGTAGAAAAAACTTTCAGAGCACTCAAACCTCGAAACTTCTCCAGAATTAAAATGCATGCTTGTTGAATTTATCCAAGTCGTTAACCAAACATTGATTATCGATATATGTTTTCAAGGGCAGTTCTTTACTTCTGAACTGACCTTTTCTTCTACCATACTTGTGGTAAGCAGTCTCATAGTATGATGATCACAATTTAGGACTTTCAAATGATTGTGTGGATTCATAATTCATATTTATGCTTTACTAGTTTCAAGTCTAGAGCAAATTTAATGGCTTTCAACAACTCATACCACCTACTGGATATGCCTTTTTTATTAAATAAATTTGGTATGTAATCAGGAAAAGTGGAAAACGCAACCAAACAGATATATAGTCTAGCTGAGCAGTAGAAATGCAACAGAAAAATAACATACTTCCAGGAGAATGAAGAAAAGATGGATTCTATCTCCACAGATAACTCCACAGAGTCCACACCATGGCTCAAATGGATATGACTAATTTCTTCAGGAGAAAAACCTCATAGCATATTTTGGCCGAGGGTGTCTGTCTTTACTAAATAAGTTTACCTATTACCTAGAATCTCCACAGTACATTAGCTCTGTAACACATAAAATGATATACATAAAATCTTTTGAGCACAAAAATCAAGCATCCAAAATCCATTTCATGAGAGGAAGGGTTGACAGAGACCTAAGGAGAAGCATATGAATAGCAACACCAGCTGCAGGAAGATGAAAACCAGAAAATGGCAAAACTAACAAGCACGCCTGATCTTTATTGCAATTAGTTTAAATAAATAAATAGTTGACAAGGAAAGGACCTCTTTGAGGACTCTAATTTCTTTCTCAGCTCAGCAATCTCAGCTTCTGAGGCAGCTAACTTTTGCTGGGCTTTTGCTTCAGCTTCAATCGCAACTTTAACTCGCAACTCCACATCGCGTTCATCAAGAGAAGACTTAAGGCCCTGAACATGAGCCCAGGCCTTGATCTCAGCACTTCTGGCCTCACTAACTTCCCTGCATACAACAACAAAATAGTAAAAGAGCAGAAACATATGAATATAGTTTGCAAGGGAGACTGTTTTTCAAAACTCATCTAGATAAATCTAGGAAGATGATCTCAGATAAAACTGATGGTTGTCAATTAAAATAGACATTCCATCAAAAGCGTGCAATTTTACCTTTTCATGAACTCGCATTAAAAAAATTAGATGGATCTTATACAATAAAACGACACATAGCAAACTATTCATCAATACAATATTATGCTTGTCAGATTCCTACTCAATCTATAAATTGAGAACAGTCAGTGTCGTACAGGAAGAAGAACACAACCCAATAGAACATAATGCTGAGAAATGCCAACCTTGAATCAATTGACTGATGTTCGTACATTTCCAAAAACAGCTTCAAGTCTGTTTCAGTTACCTTTAAATCACTAATCTGCACCCACAAATCAAATTTTTGAAAGTTCTGAATCAAATCTCTCTATTTTTGGGAACTGTTCATCAGATATCACTCATAAGCATGTCAAAACGCTCAAAACTACAGTATCAAGCCTTCAAATCACTTATCAGCACCCAAATATCAAATTTGACTGTTCCGAATCAAATTCCTCTTTTTGAATAACTATTTTGCAGATCGCTCATCATCACATCAAAAAGCACTAAACTACAGCATATAGGCCTTGCACTTCTTTCTGATTCGAATTTTTCCAATTCATAGACGTGTTACCCAGCAAGTAAACCTAAAGCACCAAGAGTCATGTAATCTTAATCTTGTTGCAACATAAGCATAATACATACCACAGCTTGCAGTTTTTGAATTTCAGCATTTTGTTGAGTTGATCTGGATGTCAAGGTTTCCAATTCCTTAGCCTGTATATAACACAGAAATATGCATATATATGTTGAAAATTAACAATTAGAGAAATCGGCTCAGATATGAACTGAAACAATGAATTTAATAGCATCAACACCTTACGATCGAGAATATTAGTCAAGGATTCAACATCAGCCCGTAAACTGTGAATATCTGCAGCAGTCTCCTTGTGTTTTGCTAACTGATTTTGCATGTTCCCCATTTTCTCAGGAAATGATGAAACTAGTGCTTTAAACTCTGCAATGATTTCTTTCCTACCTATCATCATGAGAATCAACACAGCTTTACTAAATTTACAGAGCAAGCAATGAGGTGACAATCAGTTTACACTAAAGTCGCATGTCCATACCAGGTTCTTTAGATGCTTCTTCCAGTTTGGCCTCAATTATATCTTTTTCTTTATTGCACCGTTGTATATTAATTTCCAAGTCACTTATTCTGGAGTCAGCAACCGCTGAAGATCGATGAAGAACGTCAACTAATTCATTTTTCATAAGACATTCTTTTTCCCGCCAGTAAAGGCGTTCTTTCTCAACCTAAGATTAGATAGGTGGATAAGCACAATTGCTGAAACTCTTTAGAGACAATAACTGAAGGAAAAATGTAACAATGGACCAAATGTAACCTGTAATTTCTCATAAAGAGATTGATATTGAACTACATCTGCTTTAGCTTTTGCCAGTTGATCTTTCAGCAAGAGGTACGCTTGTGTTGAACAAATAGAGCGAACATTCTTTACGTTGCTCTGCAGAGCACAAGTTCAGCAAGAGGTTATGTATATTACCAAAACAGTGGAAAATAATCAGCATACAAAGAAGAGGAACAAAAGCAATTTTTACCTGCAAATCTGACAAGTGTCTTAATGTGTTTAGCCTGTCTTCATGAAGACACTTGAGCTCATGCAATCGACATGTAGATTGGTCCTGTATAAAACACAAGTGGTGTATTTTACACTGAACCAATTTATTATCTGTAGTAGAGGGGAGAAAGCGTGTAATTACCAATAGTTCCTTATATGTGGACTCCATATCTTGCAAATCTCGCTGTTTGTCTCCTGCTTTATCACTAGTTAACAGCTTATTTCCTCGATTCCGAATAGGGAAAGCAGCTCCCTTTGCAACATCTCTTTCTGCCTTTAGAGTTGCCAATTTACGATTACTTTCTTCCAGTTCACAGATTGCACTTTCTAGTTCTCCTTTAGATGAAAAAACAAAAGAACTCTGTGACATATTCAAGACATGGTGAAAACTATCAGTCAACCCCCACCCCCACCCAAGAACAAAAAAATCCCAACAGCCAAAGTGGCAGAAACCTCCTTTGTTCCACACACCACACACAAACACACAAACGAAGATAATGAAAGAAACACAAATTTATGAAGCAAATTGGAAAATAAAAGTAGTTTCAAGTGGCATGCTTTTGTCCTCTTCAAATGTGTTTATTCCATGATGAGCTATAACTTCTTTTGGGGAAAATTTCTTTAACAGAGATGGGATTGCTATAAAGAGCCAACATTTATTCTTTTAGATTATTTTGACAAGCATTTTTAATCATACCTCAGGAACAACAAATATGAAAATAAGAGCTTCCGTTAGTAAAATTTGTCAAAATGTTGTCAGCTAATCTGTACAGTTAAGAGTAATATTTTCCTTGAAAATATGAGATTCAACAAAACCAGTCAGAAATAACAATAACTAGTTCTTCTAAAGCTAATTACATAATACTCTTACTTATAGAGCTTTACTTAAGCAAGCAAGGAAAATTGCTTTAAGGAATTTAGTGATGATGAATAATTGAAATGACTTGTTTGAATTAGATATAGCAATGGCATTAACAGTAATAAAGTAAAAAATGTAGAATGCAAACAGACTCCTACCAACAAGAATTTTAAGTTACCGAGGCCACCATGCAAAACCAATGGAGAGAGTAATCAAGAAATAACCAAACAAATACTTTTTTTATCAAGTACGGAACATATAGCATGCTAAGCACTCTCAATTTCAAGTTGGTTTAAATATAAACGCACGAGGGAACTAAGCAATAGAAAACCTAATGAATATGAAGCATCCTGTTGGGAGAAACATATATAATATAATATAATACATTTATTGAGGTAACACCTGTTTAAGTAATTACATTGGGGAGGACAAATTGACTACCTTTCAAACGCTTCAGATCAGCTTTATTCCTTGCATCAGTATCTCTATGGCTCTGCAGTTCACCAGCTAGTGATTTATGTTTCAAGTGAAGCTTGAGGGCTGCTATCCTCAGATTTCTAACCTCGGTCAGCAATTCAGAAGAAACCACCTTCTGGCTCTGTCCTACAATCGGTGCAGAAACACAAATAAGTGAAAAACATGTAGGTAGTTACCGTAGTTTGATAGATACAAAAACACGGAGACATAACTAAGAGAGGGAGGGAGGCATGGAGAACAACTAAGAAATCCTAGAAAAGAGATCAATAAGCTGAACTAAGAAACTAAGTCCGTTGCATGTTCATTGTACAATCTTACCATTAGATGACACTGCCTTCAGCGATGTAGTGTACAATCTGTGCTTCAAGTTATTCAGGTTATCAAAAGAAGCTACAATATTTCGAAGCATCGCCTCTGATTTCTTGGACATTTCACCACCTATTTTTCTATCATCTTCAGTTTCATTTAAAGTTATACTTGCTGAGCTACTTTCAGTTGCACCAGTTTCTAACAGCCTGCTTAATAAAGCATCCTCCGGAGGTGAATCACCATCTAAAAAGTCAATTGTTATAACTTATCAGCAGATCTTCGAAAACATCAGTTCACATGCCAATAAAACACTATCAGACTGGAAAGTGAATACAAATATATAACTGATGGCTGGCTACGCACAATCCACAAGTTCTCAAAGTCAATTAGCAAAGAATTACATTGATATCACGTTTCCACAACTAACAGCCTGTAGGACAGGAAAAAGGTAGGAAAATCTATTGAAAATTAAGTAAAATACAACAGTAATGCAGGTTTCAATCAGAATACAAATGCAAATAAGAAAAAAAACAGTAATGAAAAATATGCCAGCTTTAATTAAGGCCTTCTCTTCTGGAAGCCAGAGAAGTAGTTGGGGCTCGGGGCAGAGGCCCCAACTGAAAAACCAAAAGATTAGACAACCAAATCCAACTTATCCAAAATTCCATGGCATTACTAGTTGGACGGGTTAAATGGAGTTCTTTGAGCAGTAAAAATAGCATTAGCAATCCAGATGATTAGTATACTTGTTAAAGGTGCGCACCCGTGAGGCACAAAGGATGCAAGGTTAGTGACTCCACAGGCAAGAGGCGAGTGACATCACAGGTCTGGACCTCACATGCCTCCTGAACCTTTTTTCAGTTACCATCTGAACAGTAGCACCCCCACCAGCCCAAATACATCTTTAAGGTTTCCCAATTTGTTTTTCAAACATAGGATAAATAGGGTTGACTCAAAAAGATAGATTAAGAATTAAAGACTAAGGGTGTCCACAGCACAGTCTAGTCCCTCGGGCACTTCCAAGTTCAACAACTGCCGCTGTCCCCTGGAGCTTTGCCAGAAGCCGCCCAGCATTGGCATTCGTCCAAACAGTCTGCCCCCCCTTCTCTTTCATGCTTCTTCTCTATGTTTAGTTTTTTAAAAATATAGATTTAGTTTGTACATAATGAGGTACCTTTTCTAATCTATTGTTTAGTTTGTAAATATTTCCTAAATCCCAAAAAGTGAGTCCACTTTATAAAACTCTTTTTGTCCTAAAAGAAGTCAGTCATTAGCAGAAGTTTCAATAGTACCCTTAGAATTAAGATTTTTTGTTAGTCAAATGTGATTATTGAAAAGTCAAATTAACAAATAAATGATCGGGCGTAAGTGAAAGATGGTCTGTAACAAGTTGTACCTTCATTTCATTGACCAAACATAATTGTACAGTGCAGAAACACGAGTCTATATTTCAGACTGATGGAGGAATACCTTTTTCCATAAGAGAATGATAGAACCAATAGAACATACACTGCATCATATGATTAATAGATTTTATCAAGAGCCCTTTGTGCTTCAGCGCGCCTCGCGCCTCACAACTATGCTTACTTCAAGTAACTACCTTACATGAACAATTATATTCACTAACTAATACAGTAATAAAATAAAGAAAACAAACAAAGTTAAAAAAACAACAACAAAAATGAACCTAGAAGCAAAACTTCCAAATCATTGTGCACTATGAATGAATTAAAAACAAAGATAATACTTGATCAATAAGGATTCTTGTCAAAGCCAATATTGTCTTCACTAGGTTAACTTAGAACAACCAGTGCTAGCATAAAACATAAGAAAAGGGATGTGGAGGAAAATAATGAAAGCAAACAAACAAAAGGTAAATCAAGATGGCATAGAAAAGCATGGGACGAAACCCGACATAGGACCTCATATTCATGTCAGTTTCTGCAGAAGAATTAAACCCAACATATCTCAACAAAGTACATGCTACAAGAAAACTAGAGATAGTACCATGTATGCTATGTTCCTATACTTCTGGGACTATAGAAAAACCTTGGAAAATTCATGGAGCATACATGATAGCAGAGGAAATTTGGATACTTTAGAGAGAGAGGGGGGGGAGAGAGAGAGAGAGAGAGAGTTGCACTTACATCTGTCTGTATTCTACCATTGATCTTTTGGCTCACGTGAAAGTATTTTTTGTAAAACTAAAACCAACATGTCAGCAAGGGATAAATCGATTTGGAGAGGGTATCAGATATGGGCAAAAAGCAAACAAAAAGACCTCAAATCCATCGATTCTGGGACACAGAAAATGTAAAAATTCTGAAGAACTAAATCATACACGTCCATACAAAGTTGCAAGGTAAGAGAAAATCAGAGTTGAGATCTAATAACAGGTCCACAGATATATAAAAACAACAAAACCACACAAAATTCATGAAAGATTCCTAATTCGTGTTAAAAAAAAAACAAAAAAGAGGAAACAGACAGACATATCAAATCCATCTGAACGATAATAACCAGTAAAACAATCCAAGTTAGCTCATTTGGGGAGAAGGACGTGCAACAAAATAAAAAGACAATAGACTATAACAGAGACGAGTACCTATCGTCAAAATGAGTATCACTAATCTCACAAACGCAGGCCTTGTTTCACAAGAAAATATCTGCTGAAGAAAAAAGAAGGGAAAAAAAAGGTGCAAAACCTAGAAACTGGAATAAGCATATTATGTGTGTGCATGTGAGTACACATTGTTGACCAACCCAGGAAAAAAAAAATGCCATTCTTGGAACTAACACCTAATTCAAAACAATACGTATTATAACTCTAACTGGCACATATTACCAATACAGGAAAATACACATATTATCTTCATTTAAAATATAAAAGAGAAGCATATGTACACTCATGAAATGGGAAGATGTTTTGCTTTAAGAACTTAAGACAGCTAACTTGAACATATCACAGAACCTCCAAAAGTGAGTCAAGGAGTAAACAACTAAAAGGGGGAAGAGAAAATTATCACACAAAAAATCCTCTTTAATTGGAGTCACTTACCATCTTTGGCAAGGTGGCAGTCTTTGGCTATGTGGTGGTCAAAACCTCGCCCATGCTTCATAATGTCCAATGTGCAACTTGAATGTGATTCCAAGTGATCAACTAGCTGGTACAAAATTGGAGCCAAAATCACAATGAGTAGAGTAGGTAAAATTTCACATAAGCCAGGTATATCTATACATTCCTGTTCGCTAAGATCTGCCATATTTATCACCTGCCTGAAATGGGTAGCATCAAGGAAATCCCTCTTACAAAAGAAAACATGTATTAGACTATTAGCATCATTGGACATATAAAATTTAGTCCTCCACACATGAAACGAGGGAAAAAGACAAATAATGTGGGCCTTTCTTCAAGAAATTTGTCCTTCTATACCACCATGAATCCTAAAGTCCCTTCAAGCATAACCCAGCAGCTTTCAATCACATATATACTTGAACAACAAATTTTCAATATCCATAAACCACCACTTCCACAGTAACATTACAAAGTAGATTCACAGCTTCCGATTGATCAAGTTCGATAGCAGCTCTACACTATTGAAACATAGAAAGTAACGAATGAATTTCTTATTGGCACTAAACCAAACTATATTGATGGTATGATATGAGCAGTAGAGCTCCATTTACTAAGTCCTAAATTTTTCTCCCTTAATTTTCGGCAATAGCAGCACCGCAGCGATAGCAATATGACAGTGGCAGCTTCTTAGCATGTCTTTTTCTTCTAGAGATTGAAATATAATTTGCTTCCTAATGATTGTGTGTTAAAACTTCCTAATGAAGGCATCAGTCATGGCAGATATGGACTTAATAGTGAGCACAGACGATTGAAAGAGGCAGTTGAAAAGAGAAGCCATAACAGTTTTCTATGACCTCCAAGAATTGCTTTATAGGTTAGTTGGCACATTTGTGTAAAGGCTACAACAAACCTGATGCTAGGCAATAATTTTAGCAAGCAGGTCAATAAGACCACTGGTAAACAATCTTTATCAGGGGTAATAATAGTGAAAACCAACAATAACAGGATCATATATATGTACCTCTTCCCATGAATTGTTGACCACAGCTAAGGTTTTATCGTATGACTGCTGTTTAACTTTCAACTCACACAATTTGTCCTCCAGAACATGAATCTCAACCTTTTGAGTTTCCAACTTCTGCAGAAGTTTTTGATTTTGAAATTGTAGTACTGCTGCATCAAGCTACAGTAACAGAAAACTATTAGTAACAGCTCGAATTCCACAATAAAATATGCAATCATAGCATGCCCAAGCCAAATGACAAACTACCACATGAATGATATGTTAACAGCAAACCTGCAGCATATCCAGCTTCAAAAAATGGCTTATGTACTAAAAATAAAACCATGCAGAATGATCAGCCTCACAGGGATAATAAGCTGGTGAAGCTTCACTGTTAGTTTAACTAGTAATAAGTAACTTCACTTTTGAGATACTTATAAGAAACTTCTCATTATTCATAAGAATATCAATTAACTGTACATGGGATTTCTGCTTTCATGGATACAAACAATGGAACAGGCCTAATTTTACACCATCCCCTGGCGTATTCCACCAGTTGCAACAGCTGCACCTTGCTCATTGGCTATAAGAGTCATTTTATGCCCAATGACCAGACCTTATGGGGAAAGGCCTAGCCTAATAAATTCTGACATCAATATATAAGCAAGAACAGTGACTTCAAGGGTTTCGCTACTTAAATCACATTCATAATGGTTACCACAAATATTTCAAAAATAAACAAAAGAAAAATCAATCTAAAATAAGTATCAAACCAATTGGGGCAAGAAAGTCATCTGGCATGCAACTTGTATCATTTTTCTCGTGCAATTCATTACTCAAACATATTGTGAGTAGTACCCTTTTAAAGAGAACAAGCATTCCACATTATTCTCTTCAATAAGATGCAGGATACTAGCATCGTATGACTCGAAAATACAATATCCAGCTGCCAAAAGTTGCAATAGGTTTTCTATCAAAATCTTACACATCCAAGCTCAACCCGCAAGACCAAATAAAACTTCTTCCCTCAGCAATAAATTCAGTGCAGCGGAAATTTAAAAACTTGATCTAAAACTAGTTTATTAACACCACAAATCAGAGAAATAAAAATGTTACCAGCCACATGTATACTTGGTCATCAGCAGATATTTAATGAGGAAAGTCCATTCCATATTTTCTCCCATACATATGCAACATGTATGGCATAAACCCCAAACCTGAAATCAGGTCTCCTTCACACAAAACGCAGGATATAAAAACTCAACAAAGTACGTCTTCTAATGTCCCTATGTTTCGGATCTTTGAAACAAGGAATATCATATTGGACCTAGATAACTGATCCAAAGCAGACTACCACATAAAGCTGCCTAAACCAAGCACAGATTAACACATAACAGCATGATAGTCCACCCAAGAGCACTGCACATGCAAATCTTTAATTCCACTTAATTTCTGAAATCCTGGTTAAAGAAAGTCGTAACTTTACGAAATTAAGAAATTCAATAAAAAAAAAATTATATATATAGGACTTTCACCTTTTTCTCCTCAGATAACGGCGCAAGAGGCTGCTTCTTGGCCGTTGCGGCAGCCGGCGATATGGAACTAACATGCCGTCGCTTCCTGTCAGCTTCACCTGTGCTACCCATCAGAATCTACCCCTCAAAACCCTAGAATCATCACTTTTCCTTTAAATCCCGCAAAAAAGAACAAAAAATCGTAACTAATTTGCTAACCACCGGGTAATTCAACATACATACATGCTAAAAAACATGCATGTACAAACATCCAATCTGGGCATAAATAGCAAACCCCGATTGAAGAAACAATAGAAAATTATTGTTTAAAAAAAAATTATATATTTTCCAACCCAAGAGAAACCCTAGGTCTGAGAGGGAAACCAAATTTCATGAGCTTCAATTTTGCAATTAATACATGCTATGGACATCTCTCGTCTTCTTTTTTTTTTTTTTTTTAATTATTTTGCCTCTTCTGTTCTGATAAATCACACACACACCCACTCACACGGAACTTCTGAACATTACACAGTGCGTGGGAAGGGAGAGAAAATAGTAGTGTTTAATATGATTGGAGAGCGGTAGGGGGATTTGACAATTTTCTAGGGGCGCAAAGGTCATTCTTTCCAATACGTGCGGCTGCTTAAGGTATCAAGTGTAACTTTCCCGCTGACATGGCGTGTCCCGATGTGCCTGCGAAATGACGAAAATACCTCGTTTGTAAACCCGGTTCTAAAGCACATGCTTGATTCGGAGATATTTAAAGTGGTTAAACCATTTTGGTAAGTGAGTTTATCATTACTGGATTATTATGGATTGAGGGGAATGGCCCAGCCCACAAAATGTGGGCCTCTGTGTTTGGACCGTAATCTGGTCAGGGTAGGCCCAATTATAATATTCTTTGTCCCCCTTAAAAATCTATATATTCTACCAAGGGCCTCTATATATATTATTATATAGTCATTAAACATGTCAATGGCACAAAATTGAAGTATTTAGCTGAAAAAAATTATATATGTATATATATATTAATCTCAAGTTACGACTTATTATTTATATAAAATAAATTAATTTAATATTATATATAGAACATTAATCATATTAATGGTGATGATTTTACTCATGTTAAATAAGTGGTATGTGTTCATTTTATGTATAAGATTAACAATTAGTAATTGATGTATATTACATGATAAGTTTATCATGTCGTTTATTAAAACTTTATTGATAATTTAAAGTAATGTGAATAACAAAAAAATATGTAATAATTATACTTATCCAAAAACTCATTTTGTTAATTCTTCTATATTTTTTTGTTTTTGTTCCCATTATTAATAAGTCATATTATGTAGTTCATAATCCACACACTCGCATCATTACAGAGATACTTGTTAATAAGTTAATATATTTATTATTAGATTATTATAGTATATGCTTTTCATTTTATTACATTTTTTAACATTTGTAAATTTTACATGTTCTACGCTAGTTAAGGAGACTAGTTTTTCTCGTGAGCTAAACAAGTATTAAAAATTAAGTTATAGTAAAATAAATATTGATTTTTATATTCTTTGATCAATTACACACTAAAATTAATTATACTCCAACGGGGTATTAAATTGGACGTTAAGGAGGAAACTAACAAAGGGCAATGACTCGTTTGTCAATCTACCTTATTTGGTATTAAGAGTCTCCACGTGGAATACAACCTTTAACTTTTGATTTTGAACGAAAAAGGCTAGCAAAGAGCAATTCCTTATTCTCTAATTTTGTGGAAAAAATACATTGAGATGGATATAAAAATTTGATTAAAAAGTTTTAAATTTTTAATAATAATGGACCAAAGTTAAATTTGATAAAGACCTGTAGTTCATGAAAAGATATGATTGTCAGGTCAACTAAAATTAAAAAGAATTGAAATAATCATAGTCATAATTTTAATAATAATGGACCAAAATTAAATTTGATAAAGATCTATAGTTCTTGAAAAAATCTGACGGTGACATCAATTAAAAATTAAAAGAATTGAAATAAATCATAATCATACAACTTTAGTATCTATTTCGACAAAAAAAAAAAAACTCATTTTAATATAAATTATTTAATATTTTATTTGATAAAAATGGCATAGTTAGTAATTATTTGATAATAAAACATTGTTAAGATGACAACTAGGTCCACAAACTACATTTAAGATATTTTGTTTTATTATTCTTAAATAAACAGAAGTAGTAAAAAACTGGGGGCTACTGCGATATGGCCAGATGGGCTCAGGTCGGCCCAATCCTACAGATTTCTAGCCCAAACCACTAGTAGACAATTTTCGAATCTCGCCGCCGGGGGTCGCCGTCTTCCAAGATATGGTGAGATTTCTAGATAAAATTCGAGATTCATTCCTGAAATCGAATTTGAGGGTTTCAGTATACTCCACTGGATTTTCAGGCACTCTGTATAACAGACTTGAGAGATGTAACGAAGAGAGGGTTTCGATAATTCCGGTTCTCGACGAATGGGTCGCCGAAGGTCGAACACTTCATCATGGAGAACTCAAGAAATCTATCATACAATTCAGAAAAAACCGTCGTTTCAAACCAGCTCTTGAGGTACGAATGTCTCTATATTTGTCCTGTTGATATAAACAAAGTTCAATCCCATTTGGATTCCGTTCGCCCTTGTTAGTTATGATGGATGAAAATATGTGACTTCAGTTAATGTTTTAATTACATCCTGGATTGAACAGAATAATATTAGATATCTTTAATTTCACGTGTTTTAGTGATGAATTAGTTTAGCTATTCTAAATTGAATAATACTGTTGAGCATTGTTGATTAATTTAAATGTATTCTTCTTGTTACATTTGTACTTACTGTAAATACATTTGAAAAAGAGTATTTGTTGTGACGTTATTTGCTTCTATTTTCATGGGATTTAGATAATAAAGCTATCAGAAAGTAAAATGGTCGACCACTTGTTCGGTTAAAGTTTAACATATCAAACTTTGCTTTATGTATCTAAATTCCAATCATATATGGCAGATAGCTGAATGGATGAGTCGTAGCACGAACCATTTTGCAATTACAGCAGGACATGCTGCAGTTCAGCTTGATCTAATAACCAAGGTTCATGGCTTGGACCAGGCTGAGAACTATTTCAATGGCCTTGATCGTAGTTTAATGGGTTTGCCAGTATATGGAGCTCTTCTCAACTGCTATGCTGAAGCAAAATCCCTGGAGAAAGCAGAGGCCACCATGAAAAAGATTAGGAAGATGAATGATCGCAGTTGTTTAGCTTACAATACGATGCTGAGTCTTTACTCTCACATGGGGATGCATGAGAAGCTAGAGTCTTTGGTGCAAGAGATGGAGGATAAGGGCATCGATTTTAGCAAATTCACATACAACATCAGGTTAAATGCATATGCTGAATATGATTTGCAGGCAATGGAGAGGCTTTTGATGAAGATGGAAGTGGATCCTATGGTTACTATTGACTATTGCAGTTACACTACAGCAGCCAAAGGATATATCAGAGCCGGTGCCTTGGAGAAAGCTTTGTTGGCATTGAAGAAAGCTGAGCATCTGATCAAAGGTCAGAAAGGAAAGTACATATATGGGATTTTGATCTCTCTTTATGCGTCTATGAAGAAACGGGAAGATGTATTTCGCTTATGGAATTTGCTTTCGAAAGATGGAAATGTGTATTACCATTGCTATTCATATATGGTAAGTTCATTGGAGAAGTTGGACGACCTTGATAGTGCCAAGAAAATCTTGGAGGAATGGGAGGAGAAGAACACAAACTTTGACATTCGAATTCCAAATCTAGTCATATCTGCTTATTGCAAGAGAGGTCACGTGGGAGAGGCTGAGATTATTTTGAAGAGACTGATGGAGGCGGGAAAGGAGCCAAGTGCAAAGACATGGAGTCATATGTCACTTGGATACTGCAAAAATGGTCGGATGGAGGAGGCAGTAGAGACAACGAAGAAGGCATTTTCGGCCACTTTTCCAGGTTGGAAGCCCGACTTTACAACAGTGGCTGCCTGTGTAGAGTATTTGAAAGAGAAGGGAGATGATGATGCGATACAAGAAATGCTGATGTTGCTTGACAAGTGTGACAGTTTTTCAGCAGATTTTAAGGAGAAAATGGGAAGATACTTGAGCAGTGCAGAATAGTGAATAGTCTGTACAGATCCAAGATTTGATTCTGCGCATTTTAATGCTCATCTTATTGCCGATTCCAGAAAACTAACTATTCTAAATGGAAAAAAGGTCTTTCTTTAGGATTGTTTATTTTAAGAGGTAATTAAAACTAGAGATTCTAATAAAAATTTACTTATAATAGAAAATAGGTAATATTTTAAGAAAAGGTGTAGTATTTATTTAATTTTTAAAAATTGTGAAAAACACTCAATTTGTGCTTTTGGGCTTTGAATAATTTTTTTAAGCATAAAACGGACATCAAAATCAAAATTTTAAAACTGAAAAGCTCAAAATGCTTTTGAATATAAAGAGAAAACTCCTTTTTATAAAGTTTGAGTGCGGTGTCACATCAATTTACTTATATAATATAATATAATAAATTTTAAATATAATTACCCACAATTTATATACCAATCTGCTAAAATATTTAACATTAAAAGAGTGATCAAACACTTTTTTATGTTATTTAGACACCGAAAATACTATAAACTAAAATTGAAAATGAAAATAAAATCAAACGTCCCCAAATTCTGTGCTAACCTGGATCAGCCAGCCGCCCCGCCCCCCGGCAGTCGGCGCTAGTGCATTCTCTTTTGGGTGAAACTGAGGCCTCCAAAAATGAACAGCACGATGCAATCTCTCTACAAAATATCAGATTCATTCCTCAACAAGAGGCGTTTCGGATCCTCGATGTTGTTGAAGGTTTCACTCTACTCCACTCGAACAGAATCCAGCTCTTCAGCCACTCTAGTTCGCAGACTTCAGAAATGTAACGGACAGAGGGTTTCGGTTATTCCGGTTCTCGACGAATGGGTCGCTCAAGGCCGAGAATTGCATCATCATGAACTAAAAACATTCATCACTAACTTCAGAAATGGCCGTCGTTTCAGACCTGCTCTTGAGGTATGTAAGAATGTCTTCTACATTTTTCATATGTATATATGTAACATGTTGCTGGTTTTGATGGATGTATGCACTTTTACGTGGAAGATAGGCCTATGTTTGACATCAATTTTTGTTCTCGTTGAACCCTAGACATCTTCATATTTAATGGGATTTAGTGTTCATTCGAAGTTAACTAGCTTGAATGAATACTTGTCTTACTCATGAGCATTGTTTTACTATTTAATACTTTTGCTTTTCGTGCAAACCAATACTGCACGTGAACTGAATATTTTGTTGCCAAGTTACATGTTTTGGATTTCTCGGTATTTGTTTTAGGAAGCTGTTTGAAAGCAACTTGCTCCTATGATACTTTCATAAATGTATGCTAGTGTATCCTTCTTCTTATAGTTTACACATACAACTTTGCTTTCCTCCATTTAGTTCATATTATATATTACAGATTGCAGAGTGGATGAGTCACAACATGAAAAGTTTTGCAGTTACCTCAGGACATGTTGCAGTTCATCTGGATTTAATTTCAAAGGTTCTTGGCTTGGAACAAGCAGAGAACTATTTCAATAACCTCGAACCTAGTTTAATAGATTTTCGAGTTTATGGAGCTCTTCTGAACTGCTATGCTAGCTCAAAATCCCTGAAAAAAGCAGAGGCAACCATGGACGAGATCAGGAAGGCTAACAGTCGCAACACTCTGAATTACAATACACTGCTGAGCCTTTACTCTCGGATGGGGATGCATGAGAAGCTAGACTTGTTGATGCAAGAGATGGAAGATAATGGCATTTATCCCAACAGTGTCACATACAACATCAGGTTGAATGCATATGTTGCCAATTCTGATTTGGAGGGAATGGAGAGGTTTTTGATGAAGATGGAAGTGGATCCTCTGGTCAAGGTGGACTTCTGTAGTTATGTTACAGCAGCCAATGGATATATCAAAGCTGGTAATTTTGGAAAAGCTTCAGAGTTACTGAAGAAAGCCGAGCATCTTATTACAGGTCACCAAAGAAAGAAGGCACACGGTATTTTGATGACTCTTTATGTTGCCATGCAGAAAAAGGAAGACGTGTATCGTTTATGGAATTCGCTCCCAAAAAATAGAAAGTCACACAACGTTTACTACGTTTCTATGATAACTTCACTGGAGAAGTTGGATGATATTGATGGTGCCACGAAAATCTTGGATGAATGGGAAGCAAAGAAAGCAAACTTTGATATTCAAATTCCGACTCTAGTCATATCTGCTAATTGCAAGAAAGGTCGTGTAAGAGAAGCTGAGATCATTCTAAAGAGACTGATGGATACAGGGAAGGAGCCAAGTGCGAAGACATGGAGTCTCATGGCACTCGGATACTACAACAATGGTCAGATGGAGAAGGCAGTAGAGATGACTAAGAAAGCCTCCTCTTATCCACGATGGAAGCCCAACTTGACCGTGGTGCAGCCTGTCTAGAATATTTGGAAGAGAAAGGAGATGTGGATGGATTGCAAGAGATGTTAATGCTGCTTCAGAAGTATGGCAGCTTTCCAGTAAGTTTCAAGGAGAAAATAAGTAAATATGTAGCAATTGAAAGAGAAAGCCCTTGAAAGCTGGACAAAGATAACTTTCTGGTACAACTACAAAATTCCTTATAATCGCCATTTTCTTCAGCTTAGTTTCATTGTCTGTTTCATTGTCTGTCTTTATCTTCTCATTGACAGCCCTAATTCTAGCCCGTTTAGAAATCGACTTGCTGAGAATTGGTTGATTTTTAGTAGAATGCAGAATCTGTATTTAACAGCTTCAGTATCTTTGATATCAAATACTTTGTTATCATTATTGTACATGTAACTGACTTCATTTTGTAGCCCATGAACCGAGTCTCCAGCGAGTTCAATAGAACAAGACGAGTCTATGATTATTGATTGGCCTAAATTGCCATGAAAGTGTAAAGCTAACATCTTCAATTCCCTGTAAAAAAAATTACTTTTTTGCTACCTCTATTTATTGTGGCTTCTGTGCATCATGTCGTTGCTATAATTATTGAACGTTTTACCTTTAATGCAGCCAAATTGTGATGTTAATGTTTTAACTAAATTCGTAATTTTTTTAGATTCTCCTAACTAGTTTCATTCCAGGTTTTGTAGATTTAGTACAAAAAACTCGGTCATTAATTTAATTGGTAATATTTTCGTAGAGAAAATAGTTAGAGCAACAAAAAGATCTGCTAACATGCTATATATTTATTGAGTGATTTCTACGGACATCAACAATAACATAATTTCCAAAAGGGTATAGTAAAAGAAATTTATTTTGAAGAAATCTAACCACAAAGCTAATTGCATCCAAAGGCCATACATTGCGTAACAAATCTAGGAAAGGAAAACTATCACGATCAAATTTATGAAAGCGTTGGGACAAAATTTATAAAAGCATTGGCTTTACTTTTTTTTTTTTTGGTAGAAGCGCAAAAGATAAAATGATTTTTCATTCTCTCAAAGTAACGAGCCTCCTAACTTTGGAAGCTCATTACTTCAACTATTCCTATATACTACTTCAGAGCACTATTTACCCATATTATTAACCAATCGGTGGTATAAGAGTATTATTCTGTACAGCGGAACAACTACTTCACCAATATTCACTTCTTGTATTTCCTAGTATCGTTCTTGGAAAATTCACTGTGGTGTAAACAATATTTACTAATTCTGGGACGATTTATGTTCCTAGAAAAATTCACCGTAGTGAAAACAATTCTTCTGAATTCTGGTTCCCAATTATGTACATACACTCTCCATGCAACGCTCATAATCCCTGTAACAACTCACAATACCCAATAAAGAATTATTTATAATAATCAAGAGATTAAACTTTTCCATTGGTATGCATGAACAAGATATTTAAATTTGTAGATCAAAATCCCTAATGTAGTAGTTTTTACCACTTACTCTCGTTGTATATTTACCTAGTATAATTTAAACCTATAATAACCTCAAAAAGGAACTGATCTAATTGTTATATCCTATTGGTACAATGAGGAGGGAGGCAAAGCCAGTTCAAAAGAACAAAAGAATTAATCTGGTTGTCATACCTAAATAATAATAATAATAATAATACAAACAGGAAGAAAAGGAAAGCAGGAGAGAAAGTTTAACAGTTACAAGTGTTTCATTCATCTTTTCGGGCAATTTCATGTCTCTTTTTCTGTCCAGCCTCAACAAGCAAGTTCAGAAGAGCTTCACACACTTGAGAAGCATCCGCTTCAGACGTGTCATCATTCAACGATGAATAAACCATCCAGGCATGGTCCAGCTTGCGCTTGGGCCGGACCACAATCGAGCCTGGAACCTCAGCATCGCGGCATGTTACGAGCCCATCACTCTTCTCTCCATACCTAGTCTGAAGAAGCTGGGCACAGGCAGCCATTGCAGCACCAAGTGGTATCACCACAGGGAGCGTGGTGGGCTGGCCATCAGAGAGAGCTGAGAATGTGGGCAGTTCTGCGTGAGCAACTCGGGATAATGTGGCCAAAACGGCAGGAGAAATGCCCGCTTCAGTGTGGAAGGAAACAATGGGAAGCTCCTTAGGTAAATGGTATTTTCTCAAGAATTCTTTCCTTCTCTCATAGGTTAAGTCTTCTAGAGCCTGCATGTCACCCTTGATAACAGATGCGGATATTAGCAAATCAGGTTGGGCGTAACTACACTGATATATATATGATATTTGCTGACATATGATCAGATAAAGCATTAGAAATGACATTATTTACCATATATTTGAGGTAGGGATAGGAATTAGGATAATCAAGTTTGGTTCGTGCTAGGTATCAGGTTTATTTCAGGTAATGCTCAAAAGATATCAAAGTAATGTAAAACACTAGATAACTGCATATTAACAAAAACAGGTAAAATGATGTTAGCTTCGAGCTACTCCTGTCATGTTTCTTTCTGTAACTTCGGGTCGGACTGTGTCGCGTCAGGCTCTGCTAGCCCAAGTTTCAGGAGTAAGTATCAAACTAACAAGCAATCACATGGCCTTAGATATACCAATGGGAAAACACAAACATTTCGCCTTTTTAAGTTCTCAATGTCAAAAATAATTTATGACAAAATACGGAGGCAAGAAAAAACATGAGAGAAAGGTAGGGTAGAAATACCTTGATCACTTTACAAATAAGGATCTCCATAAGCTTACGCATGTTAACATAATCACCAAGCTGACCTTCTCTCAGTATATCTGAAGCAATCGGACTACCACCATATGGACTCTGTGCTAAAGCTAATCCTGCAACCTTATCTTTGAGTTCATCCCAATACATGGATAATGCAGCAGCAGAATCTACCCCTCCTTTACTATGGCCGAGCAGCAATACACGTTTTCCGGAACCCCAGTATATTTCTTCTATATAGTCCTTTATTTCTTTGGCATTCTTCTCTACTGAAGCCTAAGAGTAAACTCCATTATAAAATTTTACTCCATTATAAAATAGAAGGGCATGGTGAAAAGGACACTTAATTGATCCATTACCTCACTGTGAATTTTGGCTATATGACAAGTAAGTCCCATCTTTGAAAAACTTGTTTTTGTGTTCACGAAATAAAGGGGTCCATGGTTGCTGAAAAGACCTGAAGACGGGGCAAAAATATCAACCAATTCGAAAGAAGATTAATCTAATCAAACAGCAAAACAGAAGCAAACTTCATCTTCACACAATGTTAACTTGCATAAACGATGCCGATGTTACAAATTAATCATAACTTGTTTGTAGAAATCAGCAAAAATTAGCACCAAAAGGCCTCGATACCTGGGACTAACAAATACACCATTGTGTTTGGCAACCTGTGCACTCCATGTCTGTTACAGAAAGGCCAAAGCTCTATTGTAACTTAGAACAGAAGGCATTACATTACTGCATTCAGATGAAGTGAAGAAATTACTATGATTAACACCTTATCTCATCAAGTATTTCTGTGAATCTCTCAGTCCCATCCTCAACTGGTGGCATGTCTGTAGCTTTTTGCAGCCACCCAATGTCATCGGCAGAGCCACGAACTGTCCTTCTAACCTTTTCAATGAGGCTAATAGCCAAGGATAAAAGGATAAAATAATAACCAAATAGAATATGATCATAAGAATATTGCGTGTGTATGTGGACGCATTAAAGGTCATTTAAAAATTGGAAGCAATCAAGATTTATCCATAATAGCCAACAAACAATTCTTACTAAACTACAGCTATCAGTTTTTATTATGGTTTGGCGTAAAACTGCATAAAACTAGGTTTGGAGAATAAGTACCCTTGAAAAATGGGAATTCCATTTTGGTTGGTGTTAACAAGCGCAGTAGAATTCTGAGAAGGCTCTCCAGCTGGGCTCCTGATTATTCCACCATGGACTACCGGAGCATCAAATTTAGCATGATCCGATCCAGAAGCAGATGAAGCACTCACACCTGAAGACACATTCATGTTAGCTGTTGAGGCTCTGGCCTCTCCAGAGGCAAATGCTACCATTTCCTGCGCACTAACATCTTCAAATACAGGTCTTACTGCAACAAGTGAGGATGCAAAGATTAGAGTTTGAATAAGATCAAGAAATTGAAGGATATATCTATACATGAAATCTTAATATTTTCTTTTATTTTCTCTTAGGAACAAGGAGGAAAGCAAAAAAGAGCACAGGTATTGCAAACAAGATAGAGGGGCTGCAATGGAAGTTACATCCAGAACTGGGATTAGCGTTACTATTTAATTCAGTTCACCTAATCAGAAGTACTTGAATAATTTAATAGAATCGGAGAAGGTAATAAGTAGTAGAACATACAGAAAATGGAAATTCACTGCTTCGTTATGCCCCATAGACATGGTTTAAATTGATTATCCTATTCATCTCCAATATGCAAGGAACAGTACCAAAACCTTCTATCACTTTCATCTTGTGCCCTAGTAAACGATGAAACCACTCACTTCCTGTCACCAACATGTATAATTTAATGCCAAGAATTTGCTAAGCCTAACATTCTGACAGTTTCATGTTTTCCCTGCTTGCATTAGCACCGAAAATCAGTTTAAGCCCAATAAAGAAAATCCAGAACAATTTCCAAGCAGATGTGATCAAAGATACAATCCCCTACACCATTTAACATAAAACATCCTATATCAGAATCGAACGTAATGAGTTATAGTTATGAAAATACTCGAGATATCTGGGAAGCAGCGAGTGAAGAGGGATGTGGTTTCGGCGAGATAGGAAGCGGCATCATTCAGAGCTGGCAATGACGTAAATAACTGTGGAATACCAGGACGATCATCCCCCACCGTCGTCCCATTTGCCTTTTCACCCAACATCGGAAGAAAAACAAAAAGAGAAAATATGCAATTACCTCAAAACTACAATCTTTTTCACACGAATTGAAGATAGAAACGAAAAAAAGAAATCTGTAAACTACCGTAAGCGGCGCGGTGGACTCTCCGCCTTTGGAACTTCTGGCATCCATACCCGAAAGGGTATCTCAGGGAATATAAAAATACTAAAAAAATGACGATTTTCTCAGCAAATTATGAAGCAACACCACCTCTACGTTATGAAATAGCGTGTAATTTGACGAAATATAGAGAGACAGGTAATGCCCAGATATAGTAACGGTGAGTCGGTGACTCAGTTGGAAAAGCAATTAAGGTATGTTCGTCAGATTTCACAACCGAAAATTAATTTTAGGGTCCAAGAAATGGGCAAATTTGTGGAAGGGAAACGACGCCGTCAATGACTTAATTTTTTTCCCCTTTTTCAATTTTTAGTATTTCCTTACACCTAAGGCAGCTCATAGCTGCTTACATGGTTATTTGTTATGTTTTAATTCATATATTATTTCATTTTAAGTCACATATATAATTTTATATTACTTATCCATTCACAAAATAATATTATTTTTATTGACTAATAAATGAGATCTTAATTTTTAAAACATATAAATATTTTTGAAATATAATTTTTTTTTAAACTAGAAAGTGTAACATTTAGTTCGACCCGACTTTATTATAATAAGACACGATTTAAAAGCTTGGTGTGATCCCAACTCAAAAAAAAAAAATTGAAAATATTTTTTCATATATAATCCAAATTCAAATTGCAACATTACATTTTCTTAATTCAAATTACCCATTTTTGTTGCTGTTTATAAATAAATAAGTATTAGATATATAGTTCCCACAACATAGAATTGGGCCTGGGCTTTACAGGCTGCGGAGAAGGATCCCTTCAAATGTAATTCCAGGCCCAAACGCTAAAGCCAGGCCCCATTCTTCTGCATTCTCCTTCTTCATCAACTCCTCCCTCATATACTCCATCACATAAAACACTGTGTTGCTGCTAACGTTCCCAAAGTCCATCAATGCCCTTCTGCTGCACTCCAGTTTCTGGCTCTCCAGACCGAGCTTACTCTCCAACCGGTTCAATATCGCCGGCCCACCCGGATGAACGGCCCAGAACAGCTCATTATATTCCTCCAAACCGGCTTTCCCCATGAGCTTTCTGCAGAATTCTTCAATGTTTTCTTCAATCTTCTGAGGCAAATCCCTTCCCAGTTTGAAGTAAATCCCCTCTTCGGAAATCCGCCCATCGATCACACTGTCTGTCCCCGGCAAGAACTGCTGGATCGCACAGTTTAGCTCCATGAAAGGCGATTCAATTCCGGGTACGGGGTCGGATCCAATCACCACCGCCGCGGCTCCATCTCCAAACAGGGCCGCCCCGACGAGATCGTACGGCCGAGACTTGTTTGGAGGCCTGAATCCGAGAATCGTAGTCTCGGAAGTCGTTAGCAGAACACGGCTTCCCGGGTTGTTCTCGGCTATATCTTTGGCAACCCTAAGGCCCGTTACGCCCCCGTAGCAGCCCAAAAAGTACAGCATGACCCGGCCCACGTCGTTTCTCAGGCCCAGTTCAGTGGCGAGGAAGAGATCACCGCCTGGTAACCGTATCTCGCTGGAAGAAACGTAGACGACGTGGGTGATATCTCCCGCCGGCCTTTTCCATTCTTCCAGACAGGCCAAGCTTGCTTCCTTCGCCATCTCCAGAACGGCTGGATGAGCTACGTCGAGCCTCTGTTTGATCGTCGGAGTGCCTTCCGTTGCCAGTTCGGGATACTGTTCCAGTATCTCTCTTGACAGCACTGTGTATCTCGTTTTCACAGTAGTGGTTTTGCCTAGAGAGAGAGGGATCATTTTATGTTCATACATGCATTAACAGAAGTAGAGTGCAGAAAGCTTACACAGGCGCTCGAGCTTCTCTTTAATGACCAAATCATCGCAGTTTGTGTCGCGAATGTAGCCCTCGACTAAGAGATCCTGACGAACGAGTTGGCCGGGGAAGGCCTTGCCGATGGCAAGAATGGTGGCCTTGCCTGGAGTAGGGCTACGCCTGGGGTGTGAATTTGTTTGACCATCGTTGGTCTGAGACATGGTTGGATTGGAAGAAGAGAAGAGTGTGAGTGGGGGTGGTGAGATGATAGAGTGGAATGGGGTGGGGGGAGTATAAATGGGAATTGAGTGTGGTGTTGGAGAATGGTTGGTTTAAAGGAAGAGCAGCATGACTAATTAAGAATACGTAAATGAGCTTTGTAGTGGGGAAGGGACCGAATGTGTGAAGCCCTTAGATTCAAACAATCTTTCTGTTTTCTTTAACATCAATATCGAATATCTTAAATTCATAAACAAACACGCTTTTGATTCCCCCTCTCTCATCAATTACATAAATATATATACACGACCCACACTTCCCTGCATTGAATCCTCAACATTATCCCAGTTTGAAATAGGAATTGGACTATTTAATCTTCACCCGATTCCAAACTGGAATCGAAGGTAGTCCGACCACCGGTATTGTAACCTCGACCCATAATTCCATTTTACTTCACTTATAATCGTACGATATACAATTTATAATATAGCATAAATATATGATAAGAATTAAAAAAAAAAATGTTTAGTTTTTATGATGAAAAAGATGTAAATTATTTGCATAATAATATATTCATAGGTTTGGAAAACTATATAATATTTACTGCAAAAAATTAAAAAGTATCTAAAACATTAAATATCACAAATTATGGACTATCATTAATTTATATACATAATTAGACCTAATCTTAAAATCCTGTGAGAGTCGGAATATTTGGGTTACTACAAATATTCAAATGCAACCCACCAACATTTTATACATATATATATATATATATAGATATATTATTTTTATACATGCAATAAATATAAAATTAAACACTTGAATAAATGATTAATTTGATAATGCATAGAAAATGGACTAAAATCAAGAAAGTTATTAATTCTTAAGTATACTTTTAAAGATTAAAAAATGTATCTGCCTTCAATAATAATAAAAAAGAAAAATTAAAAAACCCTTAATATCGGATTTCAACTTTTGTTCTTTAAAAAATTCGATTGAAATTTGATTGGAGATTGCAAATGGATAAATTAGTAAATTCAAAATTAACCATTTTATTTATGTACCATAAAACTACAATTTCTGGTTAATTTCCATATGTAGTTGCGGTTTTTGGGAGCAGATTGAAGCCACGGTAGGGTTATCAATACTTTGTTACAAAAGGAGCCCAAATAAATTTCACATTGTAGATAGATCCATCCCAGTATTTAAATTTTTTAGGCCCAAATATGGTGTTATGGTGTGGCCCGCCCAGTCAGTACAAGCAATGGGCCTAACACACATGAGATATCAGTTCGGAATTCTTATATTGGGCCGGAATGATGGGCCATAGTTCAAGAACACTGATACTTCGCCGAACACAGCAAGGCTTAGGAAAGATGAAAGAAACTCTTTTTACTCATTTTCATGGAAGTAAACACTTGGCGTATTGTGGTTGGACCGAAGAATTTTTACTCAATTAGATCTATAAATTGACTTTAAAACTGTAGCTTGATCAGATATAAGTAAAGACAACATTAAGATTAAGCACGATATTTTTTCATGAAATATATATCTCATAAGATATGAACCTTATCGTAGTTATGTACTTATGTTGTGAAAGAGATCGCATGTCTTTGATACTATGCATATATTCTTAATTTTGTGAACTTACATAACAAATATGGAACCTTGATAAGCTGCTTTACATTTATATTGTTTTTTTCATATTTTCCGAAGTCCAACTTCTTTGCATATAGTTGTTCCTCTTATAAAGTTTATAATCATAGAATTAGTATTATATAAATAATTTGTCATATTTTATTATGTTTTGATTTTCAAATGTATGTTTTTTTTGTTTTGTTTTAAATGGAGAATTTGGAGAGAATGAGTATCGAATCCTAACTGCATCATTATTTGGTGAAACGATGTTACCATACTACCAAATAATTATGAACATTGAAGCTTTAAAAATAATGACCTACACTCCTTTCTGCATCCAAATGTACATTCTAGACGACTCTACAGACACATATAGACTAATTATATAAAACACACACACACTAATAACATATTGTGTAAGAATTAGGTACTTAGGATCAATCAATCAATTCTTTCCACATCGTCCATGAAATTTTAGCCCCTCTACATCTATGATTGAAACTTAAAACAAATGGATACGAGTGACCAAATCTTAGACCAGGCATTTAGATTATTTGATACATCACATCTTATCTTAGTCTTTCATTGAAAATGCCAAATTTGTTATTTTGTCACCCCACATAATTAGCATTATTTACTCCCAACGGCCATATCCTTGTTGTCCAATTATCAATATAAACTATCCAAATGGATGATTGTTTACATTTATGTCAACATAATGAAAACCCATATTTTGTTAATAAGTGTGTTTAATAAGTATCTAACCGTACGCTTATATGTTATTTATATATTTAAATATGGGTGTGTGTATCTATATGTAAATTTAAAAAAACATATATCTAATGGAGTCGACATCAACAAACAATTTTTTGTATATAAATGTTGACCAATACAGTAACTTTCTAGCCAAAGCCTAAGCCCCAAACTCATGGCTAACTCTCAAGAACCCCCCACGATTCCAATTTTCAATTTTTCAACAAAAAACATAGTTCCTAATTCTAGTTTATGGATACAAACTTGTAAGAACGTTCGAGAAGCCCTTGAAGAGTACGGCTTTTTTATTGCAAAATATGAGGATGTTTCATGTGAACTAGACAAGCAAGTGCTTGATGCATTGGAAGAACTCTTTGGTCTGCCTATTGAGACCAAAACTCGAAACACTTCTGATTTGGTTTTCTATGGCTATGTGGGACAACTGCCTCATGCTCCTCTGCATGAAAGCATGGGAATCCCAGAGGTAACCACCATTGATGCGGTCCGAAACTTCACAAACCTCATGTGGCCTTCAGGAAATGAGACATTCTGGTACGTTTAATAGAGTCAAGCTGAGTCGATCTGAAAATGTTCAATCGATCTTGAGCTTAGTGATAACTCTTTCGGTTTGAATTGCTTGCACTATGTCAAACACACATGTTCTTTGAACTCTATTTTACTTGTTGCTATACTAGATATGCATATGTTATTGCAGTGAAAGCATACTATGCTATGCAAGGCTAGTTGCAAAGCTGGAACAATTGGTGGACAAAATGGTGTTTGAAAGCTATGGGGCAGAAAAACACTACGAATCCCACGTTGGATCCACAACTTACCTCCTCAGAACAATAAAATATTCAGTTCCAGACCTTAACAAAGATAGCAACATGGGAACAAATGTCCATACAGACAAGAGCTTCTTGTCCATACTTCATCAGAACCAGGTCAACGGACTGGAAATAGAGCTGAGGAACGGGAAATGGTTCGCCGTGGATGTCCCGCCTAGATCGTTCGTCATCATGGCTGGAGATGCATACGAAGTATTACATTTTACTAAGTATCATAAAATTGCAAGTTTTACTAAATTCAATATTTGATATTTGTGTTGTATTGGCTGTCTGAAATGTTTGAACAAAGGCATGGAGCAATGGGAGGATATATGCAGCCAAGCATCAGGTGATAATGAAAGGGGATGAGCCCAGATACTGCCTTGCACTATTTTCATTCAACTATGGAACTACAAACATACCTGAGGAGCTGGTGGATTCAGACCATCCTTTGCAGTTCAAGCCGTTTGATAATTTTGCACTGGCCCGATTCTATCTCACTGGTGCAGGCCCAATGACTGAGAGCACTGCTAAGGCATATTGTGGTGTTGCTACCTGAAAAGTTTGGTTAGTAAAAGAAGTATGGTGTGTTGTGTGCCTGGATTATGACTGTGTGTGTGTGTTTTGACATGCAGACTTTGGGAGATGATGAATTATATCTGTGTTCACCTGTATTATAAGATATTGTTACAATTAATAAAAATAATTGCACAATATTTTAAAATTGGAAAGGTAAGTCTCAAAACCTGGTCGACTGCACTCATCGTGCCTCTGATAGTTTCATGCCAAAATTGACCCCAACATACAATCTTGGATGAGCCTTTTGCAGTTCTTAGGAAGTCACTGTTAGCATTTTACTAAGATTTACTTTTAGATCTCAACTGGTTTATTTGCAAGGAGACATCAGTACAACTGAAGTGTTTATCCTACATGGACACATGCAGTGTATCTCAAACGTGAAACAAGATTCTATTATAGCATCTTAGGCCATCAGACTAGACGGCAAAGCAGGGTGAGATCAATTCAAATCTCCTGAGGGTCAGTGTTGAATCAGCTGCGTTGGAAGCTTCAGGTAGAACGCCGGAAATAATATCTGCAGAAATATATAATGTTACTTATCTAATAATCCATATGGACGCACAATCAGAGGTGTGTACAAATAACAAATCCTATAGGTGAGAACTTTTGTCATTTACCTACGCCAATATGGATGCTAGGCAGGATGCTATGTCCAATGATTATAAAAAACAATTATGCTCTCGAATTGGGAAACTTAAAGTGCCACTATTTAGAGAGTGAGTGAGAGGGGGAGAAAGAGCGCCAAACACCCACAGGCAAAATGCTACTTACACATAAATACTTATGCCATACATTGCTGCATATTTTCGTAGAAGACGTTCAACAGTATACCATTCTGAACGATCTGAACCATGCTGATAATTAATTCGGGGCATGTGAATTGAAGCTGCCACAAGTTTAGGAAAACAGAAGGATATTATTAGGATTATTTTGAAAACATATCCACAGACTGGATTAGCTGACAAATTGGTATCGACAAAATGTAATCTCAGTAGTGCAAAAAGTTTCCATAACAATCATTCAGTATGCCATAAAGAAAGAGCAATAATTCAGCATGCCATAAATATCTGTAGTGACTACAAAAATAGCAAGTCATAATGCCGTGGTGGAGATTCGGAGACAACAATCAGAATATGGAACTTACATCACATATAATGCATTTAAGCTGGCAGGGGTTGGAGCACAAGTGTGAGAGCATCAAGTCAAACGTTATCAAATTTCTGATCAGCAAATTTCATAAAACTATATAGTTTGCAGATAACTAGAAGTAAACAGAAGGAGGACTGCTAGAGTATCTCAGATGGAAAGCATCATTGAAATAAGCTTATACTAAAATTTTATTCAAATGTCACTTTGCAACTAGTGTCACCAACTTGTTCTTGCTCTCTCTACGTTATCACCTGTTTAAGTATGTATTAAAATATAGGAATGAGTCTATATAATCTGGTGAAGTAAAGATCTACTTGGCCTATTCCTGCAACTCTCCCAGTATTTCCTCTTGTGTTTCTGCTTTCAATTCTCATTTCTTCTCTATTCTACTACTTTAGCAAATGCACTCTTGACTGCCTTTATCTACCAATAATCAACATCAATATGTTTAAAGGGGCCTCCACTTGAGCTGATCAATATAATTGTATAACCACTCCAGCTTTTCTATTGTCTACACATAATGTGTGAAAATTGTATCGGTCAAATAAAATCTACTATATATCCCTCCATATTCAGAGCAAGTCTTTCATGCTCGAACTGTTTTAAAAACATACGCTCTCGGAATGGTGATCTTGCACTCAAGCACCAGTTCAGTATCTCATGCTAGAGTCCTGCCACATTCTAGAGTAGCATGAAACCCAAACCAGAACAAAAAACAGCTAACAGGAAAACAAGTGACGCTCCTCGGGATGAAACTCTTGAGCAACAGCCAACAGTAGAAGTGTTTGGATCTCAAAAAGCAACTATACACTTTACCAGAATACTGAGCAGCAGAAAATGATGCTTTTGCAAGGCAAACTTCTAAATCAGCAGTAGATATACTGCTTCGAGATACTTTACGCCTCTCATTATATGATTGCACAACAGCTAAAGCTACCCATTGACGAGCATTAGTACTCAGTTCATCACGCCCATCTGCAGAAAATCAGTCACAAAGCTTAAGAAAATGAAAGTGAAGTCCAAAGAAAATGATACTGAGGTATAAATGAACGAAAACCAGGTTGCCATATTGCCACCTGGAAGGACTAAATGCCTCGGTCCCAGACAGTCCAAAATAAACTTGAAAAAATCAAAGGATGAATGGCTGTTTAAAATATTAAAAGATGATGAAAATTCCAAAATGAGACATAAAATATCAAAGTTTCTATTAAAGAGAACTTCCTGAAGAATCTCTCAAGAGAAAATGAATTAACACAGAGAACTGATACTGACCAGTTATTTCTATAAGATGTAAATCACCCAGATGGAGATCTCCAAATTCTGAAGCCCGCTCATATGCATTGGGAACAGCAGCTGACAGCCTAGCCAGTGCATCAAACATACCTCCATGGCCCCAATTTCCAGAATTATCAACACAGCTGCTTGAAGGATTTCAATGTGTCAAAATTTCTTAAGCATTAAAAGTTTCAAACAAGCAAAACCCATCACTCACTATAAAAGATTCATATCGGAACAACAGTTTTAATTCTCAACAACTGTTTAATGATACCAAATGATGGGCATGTTCTGATTATTACCAAGGAATATCCTGCAAGTACATCCTATCAAAAAGATTACGATAAAACAAAGAAAAAAAGTGTCAGAGCAAAACAACTTAAATCAACAATTAGTAGGGGACAACTTAAATCGAGTATAGCGTCTTCTTCAGTTCACATTGATCAAGCCACAATTTTAAGGTCGATTGAGTCTTCCCCTAGTAATAAATTTGTACCGAATACCGAGAATGTGTATAAACTCTATGATGAATACAGAAGTTCTACGATCTCATCACTTTGTTTGGTAGCTTATGAAATATCTGATTTCGTCTTAAAATATATCTCATTAATTTGTTTGAATAATAAATTCTAATGCTTGTGAAGATAATTTAGTTTGAGTGGGAATAATAACATTACCATTTGTTCTTACCTCAAATTAGAAGAGTTTGTGGGATTTTAACCAATAAAACAAGAGGAGTTGTTGGTATAAGAAGAAAATATTGTTAGACACAAACCCATGCACTGAAATTAGTGATCAGATAGTAAAGTACTTGCCATAACACAACTAGAGTTAGAAGGCTATGTAATTGTTCATTGGCGGAAATTTACCTGAAAATAATTGTAGGCTCTGAAGGAGAAACAGCTGCAGTACTTGTGCAGTCTCCATAAACAAAATAGACTGAACCAGAATCTGACATCATATCCTGATTGGTTGGGCTGACAGGATTGCTGACAGATAATGAATGATATCCAAGTGATTCCCATTTGGACAATTTTTTCTCTTCTGTTTTCTTTCGAGCAGCTTCAGCTTTAAGGTGCTTCTCATCAGATAAGCGTCTTCTATTCTCCACTTCCAGAAAATCACCAGCATCTTCTGGTAAAGCTTGCTTGAATTTCTCGATCCATGACAGGTATGAAGCTTCATCAAGGCCAGGATCAATATGTATAGACTCAGAACCCTCTCGCATGACTAGATCTTGACCATCCATTCGATCCAATGGATTGACCTCAAACTTCCTGTCACCCTTATCTGATTGAGACTCATGGCGGAACGCAATAACCTTTTCAGCTAAATTAGTCAGTTTGCCCATATCTAGTTGATTATCTGATTTTTCCAGATCCATCTCTACAGGATCAAAAACATGCAAACCAAATATGACAGATTTCAAATCACCAGCTTCAGTTCCTCCAGCATTACTTCCCTCACGATCCAAAATTTCATCTCCTATAACATTAAGACTAAGTTGTAGCTTCCTCTGTGCTCTACGCATAATAACCTGCATCATCTCTCTTAAGCAACTGCCAATTGTGATGATAAGAAACATTTTTCACATCTTACCTCCTCAATTGTACGTCCAGTAACCAAATTAATAGATAATACATGATTGACTTGGCCAATTCGGTGAGCACGCTGCAGAGCCTGCTTATCCACTTGGGGATTCCAATCTTGCTCATAAAATATGACCTACAAAGCATTCAATATTCATAAGCTATTGCAAGAATAAAAGTGATTTGTAATTTATCCCCCAAAGAATGAAACCAAACACCCAAGCATAACACAGTAGACATCAACTCCTAGAAAATGATTTATAAGGTCTAACAGTCTTTAATGTTAATTAGATCAGATAAAACATTCTAAATCATCCTTAACATTATGCAAGGAATCATCCAGATATGCACTTGTTAAACACAAATAGTCTCCTCACATTCCTATCATCCACAGCTTCACAGCCATAACAATGATGCGTTTTATAAGAAGTTGGCTTCTATATAGGCAATAACCAGATTATGTAAACTTTGTGAAGAGTTTTAAAAGGTATAAATGTAGTTCATTCTCCTACACAGGCAAAATGAACTACATAAAATTAATCATGAAAACTCAGAAAAAATCATTCTTAATATCAAAATATTATGGAACCTACACGTGCATCCTCTTTCATCTCCACATAGTTAGATATTCAGGTCAAAGTATTACAGGTACCAGGTCATGTTATTCCCCAAAACATACTCAAATCATCGCAAGGGTCACCATAATACTACGTACATTCTTCATAGTAGAAAAATATGCTAGCATGAAAAGCCTCTCAAGGTCCCAATAAACTATCAATGAAGGGCTTATGAAGTACCATGTTTAGCACAGCAATTTGAACAGAAACTGGGTCACAGATTGTAAATTGTTTGTAGCTTCTCATAACACATAATATAAATTCATGAAATGAACCAAAGAAAAGTTCAAGCACAAAGATAATTTCCATATCTACAAACACAATGTTTGTGATTAGCACCGGTTTTAAGACGCAAATGAAGGTGTGGTTTCGTTTTACAGGCTAAGTAATTCATAAGCCAAGCCCAGCAAAATTACAAGATATGGATGCAACTTCAACCAGTTCAATTAAGTACTCAGGATATTATATAACTTGCATTCAAAGAAACTCTCGTAATACTCCTCTAATTATGTCTATCTAACAAATAATAAAATGTTATCCTGAACACTGAAATAAAATGAAGCCCTCATCTCTGTCAAAAAACCTTGAAGGAGGTTTACTATTCAAAGTCAGCAGCTTTATTACAAGAATAGTTGAGTGTGAGAGAACAGGGTTAAAGAACATGGAAGTATACTTACTGTATCAGCAGCTACAAGATTTAGTCCCACTCCTCCAGCTCGTGTGGAAATCAAAAAGATAAATGGACTACTGGGATAAGCATCAGAACCAGCACTTGATTTTTGGCTAAAACTTCTAATTGCAGCAAAACGCTCTTCTGCTCTAATTGAACCATCGAGACGCTCATAAGTATATTTCCTCATTTCTAAGAAGTCCTGCATTATGTACACATATGATGATAAGACATAATATGCTTGTCATCCAGATGGTATAGAGCCTCGTAGTAACAAATAGAAGATAAAAAACCTGTAATATGTCAAGTGTATGAGTCATCTGAGAGAACAACAGGACGCGATGGCCAGAGGCGTGAAGCTTCTGAAGTAGCTGGTCCAAAATTAGAAGTTTACCACTAGCCTGACAGTACACAACAGAATAGCATCAGCATACAATTCTAAAAGACCAGTAAAATAGGAAAACCTTAAATTACAGATTGAGGAAACCGTGGGAAAGCACACAAAGATTTGCCTTGATTTCCAATGATTGAAAAATTGTATTTCCTTTTTATTTATTTCAGTTTGCACTGGTAACTTTATATATTATTAAAACTGCACCTATGTGAGTGCTGCTATGTGAAACATGAATCAGGTTGGTTGACTACCTGAACCAGGTGCTCACCCTCTTCATACGGCTCCGGCTCAATACCTGGGAAAAGGTATGGGTGGCTACAAGCTTTCCGAAGCTGAATAACCTGTACCAGCATAAGACTTGCATCATGAATGCCACTTTGTCCGAAGAAGTAATATACTGCGATGAAGCAACTCAGATAGAGATATTTACACTAACAATGATACAATCTACTTACAATATTATTCAAGGATTGACCACCGGAACCTCCAGAAGCAAGTGCAAGGAGCCTTGAAAGTTCCTTTCTCAATATTGAAACATAAACCTTCCTCTGTAGGGGAGACAAAGGTGCAATCCTATCACAGAACCTTTAGCATCAGCAATGCATAATGTAGTTAACAAACTTCACACAAAAAAAATCAAGAATGTGATGAGCTAATTAGATTCAAGCTCAGGAATGAAACCCTGTTCAGTTTATTGTCCTCATAGATAGTAGAGCATGAAATCACATAACACAAAAGAAGCACAGCTACTGTAAGAAACTCACAAGGTTATTTCAGTAACAGGTGGTAGCAGCAGAGTTCCAGATTCTATAAGTTTAGACTTGGTCCTTCGAAGCATGAACGCCCCCAGCACATATTTTAAGATCTTAAAAAGTTCCTGCACTTTTCCTGCATCTTGGCCTGCTGGAGAAGGTGCTAGAAAGTGTCAACTGAGAGGTCTGAAATAGAAATTCATTCTACTAAATTTAAAGCATGCATCCCTTCTCTTTGGAAACCAGGGACCATGCAAGATTCTTTTAAGTCAAAAATTCAATTTAACATTATTCAGCATTAAAAATCATGTGTTCTCTTCATTTCAAAAAGATAGAACATAATACATAAAAATATTCAGATGATAAGTTTACATGAAGGATCTCCAGCTTCCTTGAAATCAGAAAGGAATTGCTCTAGTGTTCCAAAGATTAAAGGCATACAAAAGTGCACTAGAGCCCAAAGTTCAGTGACATTGTTTTGAATTGGTGTTCCAGTCATAAGCAATTTTCTTGGCATGACAAACCGCTCTCTCAAAACATTATATAAGACCTGTCATAAAATTGCAAGAAGGCTGTAACAATGTGAAAACAAATAAGAAATACTAATGGTTAATCAGTCAAGCCTAGTATCTACACCATATGCTAACTACCATAACACATCAGTTAAATAGAAAATATGCTTCCCAAGAAATCACTTCTAATATACTGAAGTATAAACCAAATGGAACATCCTATTTTATGGTAACAGCAAGCAGCGTGTCATTCAATTTCTAGTATTCAGAACCAGACCTCTGATAAGGAAGACAATTTAAATTTAACTCAACATAACCTACATCAAAGATCAGTAACTTGTGCAAGGTAAGTCATAAAATCAGCATATACATAAAATAAGGAGATAACGGTTAACCTTTGTCGACTGTACAAAGAAATGTTCTTATATAATGGAAACAAGAATAGCAAGATTCTTTTTTGGCAAAATGTGAACAGTAAAATAAATAAGTACGAGACAGATAAATGGTAGCAAAATGTAGAGATTAAATTAGATCATACACAAGAGGATGGAAAGCCAAAAGGATAAACATATCTAGCATTATAACCAAATAAAATTTTAGCAAACTCTGCTGGATGGGTGCAGAACTTGCACTGGATTCTAGAAAAATTAATAAATAAATAAATGTGGAATCTTTGAACATACACTGGAAGGGTTTTTCAGTCTCTGTGCTTCATCAATTATTGCATAATGCCAAGGGAATTGGGAGAGAAAATCCTGATCAATCAATGCTATGTCATAAGTTGTTAACAGCACGTCAAACGGCAATGTTGGAACCTGTAAAAAACAAGAGAAATTGATGAAAGATATGAGAATGCATTACTCAATTATCATATTTGGTGCATATAGTTTTACATTGACTCCATAACAAAAAAAGGATAGAACTCTTACACCAGATGATAATGACGGCTCATTTACATACTCATGAACTTCCCTACGCAAGTTGCGTCTATTTTCTTTTTCTCCAACATAACGAAGCAGTCTCAATTTTGGAGCAAAATTGGCCACTTCAGACACCCAACCATCAGTCACACTAAGAGGGCACAACACCACTGCAGGTTGTACTCAAAAATCTTACAGGGCAATTAAGATGGAAATGCAATATAAAAAAACATGATCAAGCTACAATTTATATACTCACAGAATGGCCCAGGGGACTTCTGAGATACTTTCAAGTAACTCAATAGAGAGATAGCCTGCAAAGTCTTCCCCAGTCCCATCTATAGCAAAATCAAAACCATGAAGAAAATCACAAGAGTGCAAAACCAGAAATAAAACATGCATGTTTCTTTGAAGCCTCATTGTATGCCCTTATCACAGCAACTCCAAAAAACCAGAGAAATACATTAAAGGCCTCGTATGATTTCTAGCCAAATTGCATAAGTGAGAATGTTTTTTAGCCACCTTATAAGAATAAAATAGATGTTTTTAGCCATTTTTAAGAGTAAAATATCTAAATAGCCTTAATGAATGTAAATCAGGTAATACAGCAGATATAACTCAATGACAAGCACCCTCGAGATATTCAAAAAAAAAAAAAAAAAAAATCTCTCTCTCTCTCTCTCTCTCTCTCTCTCTATATATATATATATATATGTATGTATGTATATATTGAAGCTAAGCACCATCTAGAGATATTACATATTTACGGTTATTAGCATCAAGATATATATTATAAAACCATTGAAATATAATATCTCGATATATATAATTCTTATCAAATGGCTATAAAACATTCTGGCTTATTGGATTTGGGGCTAAAAACAGGAAACATGACTGGATAAATTGTATAACATTCACATTGCCAGTTCTGATAGCCTCCAAATACCAAAGGTCTCACCTCGTCACCTGAAAATAAATAAACAGAAAGGTAGCCAACCATAAAAATGAAGGCAAAATTATGTAAAAAAACACTACTGTATGAGAAGTACTTTATATACCATTGCGTCTTCCCCATAAATATTCCACACAGAAAATTAAAAAGTTGACTATACCTAGTATGACGTTGACGCCGAGGTGGTACCGTCGAATGAGCCACGACACACCTTCCACTTGGTGAGGTTTCAGTGTCGCCTTGATCCCGTAGTCGAGGTTCTCGGCGTGCACTTCTTTGGAGGCGCGTGAGTCTCCGTCGTAGACGCACTTCGCCGCCACGATTAGCCTCTTCTTGTAATCCATGTCTTCGCCGGAACGGTGGCGGTGCAAATGTTTTAAAATTAGGGACGTGATTGACTATAATACCCTCATCGATATGTAACGAGAAACAGATCGAGCCAACAACTGTTGTTCAGTTCAGCCTTTAGTTTATGCTTAATTAAATCGTCCAAAACTTTTACTTTAAAATTCTAAAATTGTAAAATAAAATTAAAAATAATAATAATTTTTATTTATATAAAATTGTATAAAATAAAATTATATTGCAGATGTTAAATTAATATTTAAAATAATATTTATATACTATATTAAGTTAGTAAAAGAAAAAAAAATTTGTAATAAAGTTGTTTTATTTTTTACTATTTTCAAGGCCGATATCTGCCAATTGGGGTTGCAAATAATCGAAGCCACCTTAGGAAAATTGAAATGATGGTATTTATTAGGCATTTTGTGGGGGCTTAAATTGGTTTAGATTGTATTTAAATTGAAAATTTTGAAATGGTGGTATTTGAAATTAAATAAATTTAAACTCATTCAAAGTGTGAATAGATTTTGTATACATAGAAATAATTAACCCTCAGTAATTAATTCATGGATCGTATTATGAAACGGGTGCAATGAATAAGTAGTTAAATAAAAATCATTGCGCTCATGAATTTTGAGTGGGTGAAAAACTTATTACCTCTGGTGAAACTATAATGAAATGTCATGTTATCATATGATAGTTTCACTGAATATCACAATGTTTATATAAATAGGACTATTGGATTAAACCTTACTCGAGAGTTGACCTAAAATTAATTATTAAGATTTTGTATAAATTTGGTTAAATAAATATTTTTTATGGTGATTATTTTATTTTTTATTAATTATTTTTAATATGTTTTTATTTTATTTATTGATATATTAAATTAAAATATTAATAAAATAAAAAAAATGAATGGGAGCGGAGCGGGGATAGCCGGATAGGGACCAAAAAATCCGACCCATATGTGTATTAATATTAATCTAATTTTATTTATTTTCTAGATTAAAATGAGAAAAAGAAATCAAATTGTTGAACTCATCTGGATATGAGTAAAGTTTTTGTTCGAAATTGAAACCGCTGGTTATAGTTCAATTTAATTATTGATCCAGTTTGGAATTGAAATAAAAAATTGTTTGATTTGAATTTGATTTTAGGGTAGCTGGTTTCTGAAACTAGCGGTTCCAATTTCAAACCGTCGGTTCAATATTCGATTTCCATTCAAAATTTTTGATTTCGCTTTCAAATCGGCGATTCGAACATAAAAATTTGAAAAGAAAAAAAAAGAGGGAACCAAAAACTGAAACCGTGAAACCAACGACTTTAAAATCAGAACCGACGATATACCAATTTTGTTCGATTCAGCCCCACAATTTTGAAAATCCGCGAAACCATGCCTATGTCTACGCTAATCATCCAACTAACCCATCATACAAATATTACATGCACATAAAATTATTTAATTATTATTTAATGATAATTATCATTGGCTACTTATCTATAACGATGTAAACAAAATAGTTGGAAAAATTTACCGAAATACCATTTTTCCGTCTAAACAGCTTTCTATTTTAGAAAGTATAATATCCAATCAATTTTTTTCTTTTTGTTTGCCTTTCACTCTAATTTTTAAAGTCATGTAATCTTTTTTATCTTAACTTCATTTTTTATGAAATATATATCGAAATAATTATATTTTCATGATCTTCATTTTGATATGTATATTGTATACATCAAAATAAATATTATTTTTTAAAAATATAAAATATTTTTAATAGATTAATTGTGGTATATTTTAATATTTAGTATATTTTTATATTGTGATATAATTTTATTTAAAATATATTATAATTTTATATTTTAGATTAAAAATTATATACTATACTTTTATGATAATTTATTACATTATTATATTATAAATTGTACAACAAACAGGAGGAATATTAGTATCTATATAGTATTATTGATTAATATATTATATATTAAAAATAATAAACTATGAAATAAAAATACTAAATATAACAAAGAATATGAACGACAAAATTTCTCCTCCCTCTTCTCTTTAAAAAAATTATGAGTCCACATATTTAATCCATAAAACCAAAACATTTGCCCATACCATAGGTGGGAACCGAATCATAAAACCAAATTAACCAAAAACTTTAAATATTTTAATTGCATCGATCGAAATTCACATATAAACTGAACCGAATTATTTTGGTCAGTTTTGATCGATTAACCGAATTATAATTAATTTCTTAATTTAACCAAAATATATTTCTTTTTTCAAATCTCATTCTACCAATTGCAACTTTCTTCTCTTTACTTTTCTATTCAAACAAAAAAATATCACTAATCTAAAGATAATGGAACATGGAGAACACAAATTCGTGCAACATTTTTCCTAAATGAGAATATGGGACGAAGATTGGAATTTATGAGATATAGAGACTGAACAAAGAAAGAGGGAATATCAGATTAGGTATATATAGATATTTATAAGTATAATTCGATCGTTTCAGTTAATTATGATTTTATTCAAAAAATAAAAGCGAAATCAATTTTTTATTATGAAAATCGAACCAAATATTTTATTTTAATCAATTATTTCGGTTATAATCAAAAAGTGCACACCCCTGACCATAGGAGTAGGAGCATCTCTTTCATCCCTTAATGTCAGTGGGAACTAATTAATTAGGATTATTATATACTAAACTCATAAAAGCCATCTAACAACTTGCAAATGAAAATTTCTCATTGTTGCAGATAACCTTGTTCTTGGGAAATTATACTATGCCCAAGAATCATTTAATTAGATGCCATTCTCTGTAAAATTGTTCCCTAATGTTGTAATAAATTAATTAAGCCATTAAACGTGTCGATTAGTAGGTGATTAGATGCTGTGTGAGGGCTTAAGCATCTTTGGCAGGCACTTTATCTATAACTATCATCAATTCAGGAGCAAGTAATTGGAGACCAGTATAATTTTCTGACAACTGTCCCTAACCAATTCTTTTATTAGTATTTGGTGATTTATTTCACATCTCTTCACTTTGGTTGTGTGTAAATTAGGATCTCCAATTTTATGATATTTTATAATGACGTTTAATTCTTTATTTTGTGCAATTTATATGTGATTTAGTCAAAATTTTGAGGTGGCAGTTCTAATTTCATATATCAAGGAGGCAACTTGATCGTCAAATTAATAATTCTAGCGAATTTATGAAATTAAAAAAATGAATATAAGTTAGACAAAATAAAAAATATAGATCTAATCAAAGACTCGTCAAACATAATAAAGTTAACAGACATAAATTTATTTATTTCCTTTGGTATTTGTTAAACTTATCAACCAAAATATCATGAATATTAATCAATTTATCACGAATTCATGCCGACACACATATTACCAAGAAAAATCTCACCCCGTCCCCATCCTTTGTTTCCTTTCGCACAAGCTATATTAGGTTCTTTTAAAGTCTTTACTCATAAATTTATATTTAAAACACAAAAAACAACATATACATAATATACTCTAAATAAAATCACTTAACTCATAAAAAAGTAAAATAACTGGAATGTCGAAGCAACTTGAGAGGATCTTATGATTGTACTCTTATTCGATCAAATTATTAGTTTCAATTAACACTTCAAATCTAATATAGTTGTCAGGTGCACATCAGTTAGCACACACCGTTATTTACAGTGGGAACAATATCGCACCGTCGTGCACGGCTGTGGCTGACCTGATCAAATATATCTTCAAAGTTGTACGAGAAAATGAAGAGAAATTAAAGCATGTATGGGTGTATTTGTCACCTAATTATACCATCCAAGAAAATAAGGCAAAATCCCACTTTGTCACTAGACAATGTCCCTTTGTCCCCAATTGATGACGAGGTTATGCTTGCCTCTGAAAACCCTAAATTAAAGCAGAGTCAGCAGCACCACTTTCAAAGATCCTCCCCCAATTAGACCAAACCAAATGGTTGTGATTGGAAGCCAACACCAAAATTGGAAACTCCCATGTAATATTTAGCCCACTTTCAATTTTACTACAATATATTTGGGCCATAAGGGGAGGGGACACACATAGTTGAGAATGAAATCATCAGATTCCCTCATTAGACGGCAATTAATTATGTGACCCATTCTTTGCTTGTCACCTTGTTAGACAGTATCAACACCAATTATGATTATGGGTATCAACGTGACACACACACACATATGTATATATATAAATATTATATCTATATATTATTGTCCATTCATTATGATTTGCACTAAATTTTTATTGCATAATTCGTATTCATGTTTCTAATCAACATCGTAACATTTTATTTATGACGTCTCAACTTAAAATTTACTAAAATAATATATATAATGGGTGTGCGCGTCGTGCGTATTAATTCTAAATTTTCTAAATATGTTTTGTTCTTTAAATATTTATTTCACATATTCCATAATTTAGGAATTTTCCGTTTAATTTGGTAGTCAATCCACTTATAAATTTATTCAGAACATCGTAACACAAATAGTTGATTTGGTGTTGGTTTAGACCATATTAGCTCATATATTTATATAAACCGATAAAAATTATCAGCTATTTCTCGTGGACATATGTTAATATGTTGTAATACTAATTAGTGTGTTATGATATTATTTTTGAATAGTCTAAAAGTTTTAAATATATATAAAGAAAAAAAGAGAAATTGTATTTATTTGTAAATAAATTACAGTAGGTCATTAAATTGGGGAAGCTTTCAAGTAGGTGATGATTGTAAAGGTCTAGTTGATTTGATGACCCAAATACTGGGACTTGATGAAATTCAACTCGATGTCTCGTAACTTGCCCTAATATATATATTTATTTGATTTTGGGAATTATTAATCCCCACCATAATCATTAAAAAGCAAGAAAGTAATGGAGAGTGGGCCAGAAATACAGTTTCAGTTGTACATTATTTGGGACACCAACTTAGAAAAGCATTATTAATTTTTTTTTTAAATTTATTAGGAAAAAAAACAATTCCAAAATTTTATTTGTAAGTTAATAATGAAATGTAGCAACTTGGTATTCAAATCCACGTCATTCAAGATTATGAAACAAATAAAATTAATATAGTATTAATTTTTTATGTATTTTTAAAATGAAAATAACACTTAATAATATAAACAATGCTTAAAAAATAAAGGGGAAAATGAGTTAATTATATTATGCAATATAATGCACGTATAGGATAAGGCTATGAGTTATTTTTTAATAATTTTTCGATCAAATCTATATCTATAACTATCCCTGAACGGCAAAATTCCCCCATTTTTTTATTCATAGGTTAGGAAATTCTTTTAGCATTTTCCCCTAAATGTGTAATTAACAATTGTTCTATTTTATTTTATTTTATTTTATTTTTTCTGTTTTGTTGAAATAAATTTTCAATTTTTTAAAATACAAATAGATTTAGTTTTTAATTCTATTTTAACGTATAATATATTGAATATTTTTTCATGCTTGTTGATAAACATATTACATATATTAAAATAAAATATTAAATTAAAAATATAATTATTTGAATATTTATTGTAGGTTGGACTATTTATATAAAGTTTATTTAGCATATAAAATTAAAAAAAAATTGTTTTGTCAAAGAAAAATTATGAGATAATTTAAGTTTTTATTACTTTTAATATTTATTAAATAAATATATTACAATTGTGTTTGGTACACCTAGAAACCCAAAATTGCTTTGATTTTTTCTTTTTTCAACAATTCTTTTCTTCTTTCCTAATGTAGGTATATTTAAATTTTGAATATAATGATTCGAAATTATGAAAATTTAGGACTCCATATATCTTTAAAATCTTTGGTTGGAATCAACCATGATCAGATCTTTTAAATAATTTGAAAATTTTAAAAATAATAATATTAAAAAAACAAAAATATTGACGTCATATTTATGGAGTTAGCGTCACTCGTTACTTACCTTGTACAGCATGTAAAAATGCAGCAGTAGCATAGACTAGGTGCACTAAAATGCTCAATCATAAATGATGATGTTATTGCTAATAATAATTTTTAATTTATTTGTATTTTTTAAGAAGAAGGAGAGCTTTGTCCTCCAACAAGTGAAGCATATGTGGCCCACCCATTTTGTTCAATTTCATTAATAACTGAAATTTGAATTTGCGAAAGTGCCCCCCACCATTCATTTCCTATGTGCCCACTGCCCAACAAAAAATGGGATGGCCCACAAATCCCTGGGCCCCGCGAATTCTTAAATACATCAAAAAAGCTCATGCATGTAGCTTTGCATTTACGACCTACCTAATATATTACCTTATTTATGTATATATATATATATATATACCCCCCTTCTATTCACTCTCTATTGGAATCTTTATATTAATTATGATGTCAGCTGGCAATTTCCTTTAAAAAAAATGAATTCTTCTTCAAAATATGGTAAAAAATTGTTGGAAATGAAGTTAATTTTATTATTAACAATATGTGTATGATCGTATTTTTTATAATCAGAAATAACTATAATATTGATGTACGATACACTAGCGCTAATAGATTATAATATCGTTGTGAATATTATATCAATAAGTAAGATTTTAGTTTATATATTTAAAATTTTAATACGTATAAAATTGATAGTTGAACTTTATTACAATATTATTTTATTTCCTAGTCTATAATTATTAATAGGCACAGTATGTATATCGATAATACTATTCTTCTGCCCAGTATGAGCACGTGTTAATATATACACTAATTATCATAATTTTGTAGAATATATAATTTAATTTTTTATATTTTAAAATTGTGCATGTAATCTTGTACAAATAATATTAACATATATTTACAGTAAATAAATACATATATTAATAATATTTTTTTTATTAGAGAAGTGATTGTGATTTATATGAAAAATCATCGGAAATACCATAGGCAAAGAGACAATACATAGCATTTTTGTTTCAAAACTAATAAACACTAATAATACCAACAAAAAAAAAATAATATAAAAATCACAAGAAAACTTTATATAAACGCTGGTGCCTCATTTTCGAACATCACTCCCATACTACAACACTTGATCCCATAAACCACCACAAAATGCAGGCCAAAGCTTGCCACCTCCTCCCCATTAAACTCCCCGCCGTCGCCTCTCAGCCCAGGCTGCCGCCGCCAACGTACAACCCTGCACTGCACACCTCCACTACCATCTCCCGCGCCATATCCATAACTGCCCCCACCACCACCCCCGATCTCTCACCGACAGTGCAAGACACCAATGCTCCGTCAGACGACACTGTAGCAGCCTTCTGGGACTACCAATTCCTCTTCGTCTCCCAGCGCGCCGAAACAACAGCACCCGTCTCCCTCCGCCTCGTTGACGGTGCGTTGCCCCACGACTTCCCCTCCGGCGCGTACTACCTCACCGGTCCCGGCCTCTTCTCCGACGACCACGGTTCCACTGTTCACCCGCTGGACGGCCACGGCTATTTGCGGGCTTTCAAGATCGATGGCGCCAGCGGGAAGGTGGAGTTCATGGCGAGGTACATCGAGACGGAGGCGCAGGTGGAGGAGCGGGACCCCGACACCGGCGAGTGGCGGTTCACCCACCGCGGCCCGTTCTCGGTGCTGAAGGGCGGAAACATGGTGGGGAATACGAAGGTGATGAAGAACGTGGCGAATACGAGCGTTCTGCAGTGGGCCGGGAGGCTGTTCTGCCTGTGGGAAGGTGGTGATCCGTACGAGATTGAAGCTCAAACTTTGGGTACTTTGGGGCGATTCAACGTTGTTGATGATCAGAAAATGTTGCCGGAAAATGATGACGATAATGTTGATGGTGGGGAAAGATTCCGGGCTGATTTCTTGGACGTTGCTGCTAAAATCTTGAAGCCAATACTCCATGGTATGCTTGTATTTATTTATAATTTTCTTTTTATATACTTTTATATGTATATATGTAATCTCGATTATACCAGCCATGCATTTGTTGGACCGATTTTAAGGACATAGATCCCCATTGGTATCTTATTATATGTTGGTAGTATATATTCTACGACATATATTACCGTCTTTTAACCCTCGATACATGATTTATTGTAGTTTATATATTTTTGGTTGATGAAATTAATAATTTATTTCATAACTTCTATGGTTTATTATATAATTAAATTCCTGGAATCAAATTTGCAGGAGTGTTCAAGATGCCTCCGAAGAGATTGTTGTCTCATTACAAGATTGATGTAAGAAGAAACAGACTGTTAATCCTGTCGTGCAATGCAGAAGATATGTTACTTCCTCGGAGTAATTTTACTTTCTACGGTCAGTAAACAAATTTTAGTTTCAGAATTTAATTTATACTTAATGCAATTTAATATTTTAAATCATCCATAAAAGGAGATTAACTATATATGATCCTTAAAAATTTATTTACCACATTTTGGTTAGTTCATCGTTAAAAACGATGATGTCATCTGTTTTGTCTGAATATAATGATGAACAAGAAATCGTATTAGTTGTAACGAATATACTTTATAGGACAAGAAACACATATTGGACAAAAGTACATAGGTGTTTTCACACTCTTAACATAATAGGTTATAATATTAATATTCCCTTTCAGGTGGGTTCTTATTTAAATACCACGTACTGATGAAATAATATTATTTTTCCTTTTTATTATTATAATATTCACTTTCATTTAATAAATAATATAAGATCTTTTCTATAATTAAAAATCATGATTATTATTTTTGAATATGGTTTGTTTGCTCAATACTATTCAATAATTAATTACTAAATAGTATTTCCTTTTTTTTTCTTTTTTTTATTATTTGCAGAATTCGACTCGAATTTTAAACTCGTGCAAAGCCAAGAATTCAGCATCCCTGATCACTTGATGATCCATGATTGGGCCTTTACAGATTCTTATTACATATTGTTTGGAAACAGGATCAAGCTAGACGTTGCAGGTAATTCTTACAAATTTAATGTCTTCCTTTATTATGTTTGAGCTCGAAATTCATTGTGTTTATATTGTTAATATCTTTATGAGTTTACATAATTGTATGTAAATGATTATAATATATACTTTCTTCATTTAAAAAAAATTATATTTGTATAACTGTTTTATATTATACAATTGAAAAGATAATTTTGAAACGAAAAAATACTGTATTTATCGTAACTTATTAGTATAATATCCAAACATGCCTCAGTATATACATGACAAAAATCTCAGTTTTCCAAAACCGCACATAAAATAACAAAACGGTAGAGATTCCATACTCTTGGATTCTTGTTTAAGAACGACAAAGACTCCAGATAAAGACTATTAGAACTTTTATTTTATTCTCAATGATTTTGAGATTTTTGAAGTTATTATATGGATTAAGCATGTATAAAATTAATACTACGGATATTGATATACTAAAATAAGACTCTTGTTTCAAAGATCAATATCTCGTATTAGCAATCAATAAAAAAAATTGAATTTTACAAATAAGTAAACAAAATCATGAAATGAAGATTTATAATTTTTAGAAGATAGTACTTTCATTTGATTGATAAAAATGATAAAAAAAATGATGTACTTTTTTTAAAAACATAATTGTTATTTTATGACGAATAGAGTAATGAATTATCCAATTAGTTATGCGTTTAATCATTGAAATTGTGGATTGAATTTTGGATGATTTATGAAACAATGCAGGTTCTATGACAGCATTGTGTGGATTATCACCCATGATATCTGCATTATCTGTAAATCCAAGCAAGCCCACATCTCCAATCTATCTGCTTCCAAGATTTCCAAAAACCTGTCAGCCAAACAGACCCTTAAGGGACTGGAGAGTCCCCATTGAAGCCCCTTCACAGATGTGGGTGCTTCATGTTGCAAATGCTTTTGAAGAGAGAAATGTTGATGGAAATGTTGAGATCCAGATCCAGGCCAGTGGCTGCTCTTATCAGTGGTTCAATTTCCAGAAAATGTTTGGTAATTTTTTAATCTTTATTTTAAATCAAGTATTTTCTGTTATGCCCTTCTGCTATCGTAGTTGGTACCACATATTGTTGGGAATCGAGCGGAGCTCGGTTGGTTGAGTCATTCGTAACCCAGACTGGTAGCATGAGATTGATTTCCATCAGCCCCTCGTTGATTTATAAACAAATAAAAGAAGAAAAAAACATTACTAGAGATGTTTATTTCTTTTTTGTTCTTCAAAATTCTTCGATTTTTGGATTAATTTTGGCTGAATATTTTGCTTGATTGATTCATATTTCTAGGATATGATTGGCAGAGTGGTAAATTAGACCCTTCTATGATGAATTTGGAACAAGGCCAAGAAAAGTTGCTGCCTCACTTAGTCCAGGTATTTCCTCTTTTTATCGTTATTTTTAATTTATAGGATTCGATGTAGGAGTCATTAATATATTTCTTATCGAGTAAAATTCAACATAACTTATTAGTAATTTGTATTTAATTATTCTTGATTATACTTACTTTATATTGAGATCTCCATAAAAAAATTAAAAGACAGGTTCTATATTCATATTCATAATATATACCTGCATATTATTGAAAATATATAAAAAATTAGTATTTTTACTGAAGCTTGTCGAGAATCAATCCCGACAAAATTTCAATTTTAATCATATAGAAGTATTTAACTTGAACATAAATTTCACCGAAAATCAATAAGCCGATCAAAATTGCACACATAACACGACTCGTAAATTACGTGGCACGTCAACATAAACATAGTTGTCCACTTAACCCCAATTAAATGAGTCACATTGATTAACATTTTGCATAATGCAGGTGAATATAAGCTTGGATGGTCACGGAAATTGCCAAAACTGCAGCGTTGATGATCTAAATCATTGGAACAAAGCTTCAGATTTTCCCGTCATAAATGAGGAATATTCCGGCACCAGAAACACTTACATCTACGCCGCCACTTCCTCCGGTTCACGGCGTGCTTTGCCGCATTTCCCGTTCGATACGGTGGTGAAGCTCAACACCGCCGACAAATCCACCCAAACTTGGTCTACCGGCAGGCGGCGGTTCATCGGCGAGCCTGTTTTTATCCCGAAAGACGGCGGAAATGACGAAGACGACGGCTATCTCCTTGTAGTTGAAGTCAGTAACAAATCCATTCTTCTTCTTCTTCTTCATTTCTTTATTTAACGATTAATGTTGTCATTAATTTTAATGTTTTTTTTTTTTTAAATTTGCAGTATGCAGTTTCAACACAGAGGTGCTATCTTGTTGTTCTGGATTCCAAATTAATTGGGAAGAAGAATGGTTTCGTGGCAAGGTTTGAAGTGCCCAGGCATTTGAATTTCCCTCTCGGATTCCATGGATTCTGGGCTCCCAATACTGCTGCTGTGACAAGCCAAGTTTCCCAGCCTAATCGAGAATTTTACAGAACTAAGCACGTCCAAAAGGAATTATTTGTTTCCTTGAAATAAAATACTTAAAACTGAAATATAGTAATTAAAAAAAAAAAAAAAAAAAAAAAGTGGGGTTCAGACAGTGTAATAGGATTAGTTGTTACCCTACTGTAAATTCTGATCGTGCAACGCACACTAATTGTAATTGTAATTCATATTTTTAGCAAATAATAATTGTTTGATGTTTATTAGTGGAAGTTAAATTTCTAATTCTACCTCATCTCACTTGTACATCACTAGATCTGTTAATTTTCGTAATATTTTATGTACAAATTTTAAATACAATAATCTAATTTTACTGAAATTTCAAAAGTTTGTGGCAAATTGATGATTTATCGATTAGGCTGTTTTTGTGACAAGGGAATAAGACTAATAATTTTTTATAAAATTAAATATAAATTGATCAGTCCAATGCTATCATTTGTTATTGTCTCTAGGTCGTGTATGGACTTGCAAACATTCTTCTCTATTTGTTCCACCAAACTTGTATCATATGTGAGGGCTGATTCCACATTGTAGTTGTATGAGTTAATACACAATATGCATAAGATAAACTTATATAATTTTGTTAGTTTTCTTTTTCTTTTTGGAAGTATGGAGTAATAATTATTGATTGTTCTTCAATCTAGGTGATTAGTAGAATAATTAAGGGTAATTAATCTCTTGATAATATTTTTTATAACTTAAATAAGTGGACCGCAACCGCAAATTATCTAATAACATAATATCTTACTTAAAGGTATTATTTCACTCAAGTAATGTTATTTATAGTATTTTGAAATTCAAATTCTAAAATTACAAGATAATGAAATATCAGACGTAAAATAAAAAAAAAAAAATCGATGATTGGAAAAGGGAGAGAAGTTGGGCCGAGGGAGTGGGTCATGGGATTTATTTGGGCCTGGCAGGTTAATGAAAACTTAGTTGGGCTTACATAATTCTTTCTCCATTCTTCATCGTCCACCACCCCAGCAAATCTCAGTTCCATTAAGCACCAAATTGGCGAAAATTAATGTAAAGATTTGACAATGAAGAACCTAGCAATGAAGTTGACAATGGTTTGAAAATCATGGAGTGGCTTGACAAAAAGGGAAAGAATTCGACTTTTTTTGTGTCTTTTGGGAGCGAATATATGTCTCTATCTATATAACAGCAGGATATTTAAAAATATTTTATATGATTTTCATTTTTTATATTATTTTTTTAAGAAAATTACCATCCAATCACATTTTTTTTATTTTTTTTGTTTTTCATTCTAATTTTCAAATGCTTATAATTTTTTCAAGTAAACTTGATTTTTTATTAAAAAATATATCAAATTAATCATCTTTTTATGAATTTAAGTTTGATATCAATATTGCATATATACAAAATATTAATTTTAAATATAATTTTTTAGAGATTAATTGTGGTATATTTTAATATTTACTATATTTTTATACTGTGAGATATGTTTATTTTAAAAAAATTTAATTAAAAATATATTTTATATAATTATTATATTATTATATTACAAATCGTGCAACGCATAGAAAAAATACTAGTATTAATATAAAAGCAGTACACTTTGGCAAATTTACAAGAATGTCATTCTCCGACCAAAATTATTTTTTAATAAATTTTGAATAAAATATTTATTCCTATTATAGTAGGTGTGAGTCATGGTTAAAATAAAAAATAAAAAATAAAAAAAAGAAGAAGAGATTTAGTGAATGCGGGATTGTGCATAAATTGTTGATCAATCACCTTTTTTACTTTTTTATCTTAAATTTTAAACGCTTATAAATTTTATGTCTCAACTTATTTTTTCATGAAAAATATATCAAATAAATTATATTTTCAAGATCTTTTATTTGATATCCATATTACATATATAAAATAATTTTTGAAACATATAAAATATTTTTAGATTAATTGTAATATTCTAATATTGAAAATATTTTTAAATTAATAAAATTGTGAGATATTCTTATACAAATAAAATTATATTAAAAATATATATTTTGTGTATTATGAATTTTTACTTTAGAAAAATATATTATTATTTTATAAAATTATTTATTTATCATATAAAAAGTAACAAAACCTCACACGGGTGTGATAATGCGGCACAAAATAAAATACAAAATTTAATAATTAAATTATATTAATTATAATTTACTAACTATTATATTATTACAAATATTACAAAAACACAAAAAATATTAGTTTTCTTATAAAAGAAGACATGTTAGAACTTGCTCATGGTCTGGAGCTAAGCAACTTCAACTTCATATGGGTGGTCAGGTTTCCAAATGGAGAGAAGAAGAAAACCCTGGAAGAGGTTATGCCACTGGGGCTTCTTGATAGGGTGGGTGTTAGGGGCCCTAGGGGGATGGTGGTAGAGGGGTGGGCCCCGCACAGGCCCAAATCTTGGGCCATGAGAGCATAGGTGTGTTCGTGAGCCACTGTGGGTGCAGCTCGACGATGGAGAGTATGAGGTCTGGGGTCCCTATTGTGGCCATGCCCATGCACCTTGATCAGCCACTCAATGCTAGGCTTGTGGAGAATGTCGGGGTTGGTGTTGAGGTAGTGATCTGCTCTGGGAGGCTCGGGAGGGGGGCTGTGGCGGCGGCAATACGGCAGGTGGTGGCGGAGAGGCAGTGAGAGAGAATGCGAGGTTTATGAGCGAGAAGATTAAGCTAGAGGGGATGAAGAGATCAATGAGGAAGTGGAAGGGTTTGTGAAGCTTTGCGGCAAGAAGAAGAAGCGTAATGGGTTTTTTTATTAATTTGATGTGTTGATTCTTGGTGGATTTGGATTTAGGGTTTGTTAATTTTAGTTAATCATGTTATGACAGGCAGTGTGTGTGTGTGTGTGTTTTTTTTTTTTAATTAGGGATATGAATTAATGGATACCACTGCATAGGAAGTGAGAATTGCAGTTGGCTAATTAATGAAAACATATGTTAATGTTATATTTTGTGACATTATCTGGAGATGATATTATTGATTAATTTATTGGTGACAATCGTGAATTTTTTAATATTTTTGCTCTATATATATGTATAATTAAAAAATTTATTTGTCAAACACATTTCGTAATATCTAAAGATCGTTGATTATTGGTGGCAGGGAATATTTCCACATGTACATATAGCACGAGGAAATAATAGTGTTCACTATCATTCGACATACTCTATTTTCTTAATTATCCAATTATTTATCTTCACATTATTTGAGCAATTAAATTTGAAAATCGAAATAAACTCAATTGATCGTTCTAGACTTTTACTAAAATAAAATGAAAATTGTGCAATTAAAATTTTAAATAGGTAAAAAACACATAGATCTATGTCCTTAATTAAATATTTATAAAGGGAATTTTTTTTCAAAAATTCTACCATACAGATCAACTAGCATTCCATTAATAAGAAAATGCCCTACGAATTCTTTTGTAGTTATATATAGAGTTCGATTACCATAATCCAATACCATAAAGGGACATTTTAATTTTCTTAGAAACATTATTTTCATAATTTAATTAGTTTTATGATCTACATCAATAATTATGATTTCTTGGTAGAGCATATTTTCTTGTAAAATCTTTGGTTTTGGGCCAATTTTAATATTTTGTAGGATGCTATTAGAGGAATCATTTGCCCACAAAAAAAATTGAAAAATTATCTTACAATATTAAGGGTTTGTGTTTTTTAGACAAATCGTAACTCGATGCAATGAACTTTATCGACTTAGATCGAGTTTAACATAATTATTCGTATATCACATATTATTGATTTACACCACTTGCTCCCTAAAGCTGCTCCTTAAAGTCAACTTCGTTAGCTTAGTGTGTTCTTCAAAGTTCAACATGGAAACAATGTGAAAGAAAAAAAAATCACCATTTTTTAATGCTAAGAGAATGAGGAATAATGTACGATTATTCTTATTCATGATGCTTGGTTATAAATCACCATTTTGTGTTAACTATCATTCCTCTATTTGAGGCGATAAGTTGGATAATTTTACAATATATATGGGCCCGGTTTACTTTGGCTGATAAATCTGAATTAGGGAAAATAGTCTAGAGTTATCCAGCGTTTACTTGCTTGGATATTTTTTCGGGTCAATACAGCCGACCCGGGATAAATGATAGAAATTGGGATAAATCTCCGGATAGTAATCCCTCCATGACCCCTGGGATAAAAATTATCCCATCGGATAAGAAATGAAAATTGACTGTTTTACCCTTGTGCACATTCTTAATTACAAAAATGTCATCATAAATAAATCACGTTTTTAAGGTTCAATTATGTATTAAGGGCAATTTTGTAATTTTTGCATTATCCGAGCTAATCCCATGAAGTAAACGTTGGATAGGATAAAATTTTTGAAATTATCCCTGTCCAGAGTTTAATTCCAAATTCTGTCATATCCTATCCAATCCTGTCAAATCCTGACTAGGGAAGTAAACGTAGCCATGATTGTTATGTTTACTTTGCCCACCTCATGGCTCGACAGGTCAAATTGGCCCGACTTTTTATGTGGATAAATGTTTACTTAGATATTATAAGTAGGGTAGACTAGGTCAAAAAAAAAATCGTTTAAAACTTAATTGGTGTGGCTCTAGTCGTCCCCTTAATAACTAACAAACCATTGACTTTTGATATTCCTGTGTTAAAAATTTTGAACGAGGCATTGTGTCAATAGATTTGATATATAGTTGTGTTTCTAGATTTTGTGTTATTTTTCACTCTCACTTACAAACTCTTATGCAATCTTGGAAATTTGAAATGTCCAATATTTTACATTTAACATTTATTTAATACTTGATACTCACTAAATAAGGGTATTGCAAATATAATAATAAAAATAGTAAATTTATTTTTTTTCCCAAAATTATTTGCTACTTTTAAAAAGTAGACAGCCAATTGAATTTTTTTCTCCTCAAAATTTGAAAGCTTACAACCTTTTCGTCTCAACTTTATTTTTTATGAAGATTATATCAAATTAGTTAAATTTTCATGATTTTTAATGTAATATTCATATTGCGTACATATAAATAAAATTTTTATTTTTAAATATAATTTTTTTATTAGATTGATTGTATTATATTTTGATATTTAAAGTATGTGTGAATACAATAAAATTGAGATAATTTTATTTTAAATTAAATATTGTTAAAAATATATATTTTATATATTTATAATAATTTATTATATTATAATTATTATTACAAATGTACAATGCACGTGATAAATACTAAGTTTTATTCTAATGTGAAGAGAATATGATGATACATGCAGTCACTATTGGGGTGAATTACAAAATTGTTAGATATATATATATATTATATTTATTTATGAGCTGCATTTAAAAATAGGGTGAGTTAGAAAATAAAAATGGGGTGGGAAGCGTGGGTGCAGTAATAAATTATGGGTCAGAATTTTCATTCATGGCAAAGACGTGCCGCGCTTTACGTTTTAAGCAAATGCCAGGAATGCGAGAAGAAAAGGTATGTTTATCTCTTAGATGCCACACACACACACACACATATATACATATGCGTATACATACACATATATGTACACACATTCACTAACACTCACACATGTTTATGCACGTATTTATGCGCACGCATGTATGATCTATTTTGCAACTGTTTTTTGAGAATGGTGATGGATGTTCATGCAAATATTTGAAGGTATATTGTGATGGTCAGAATGGCGGAGGGGACATATGTGAAGCTGACCAAAGACCAGGACTCTTTGCAGGAAATCACCCCTGGCGAATTGAATCAGCCCATTGATGTTGCAGCGGTAAATACGCTACCCACTCTCTGCCTCTCGCTCTCACTTTCTCTCTCTCGCGCTCTTCAATTTGTCCAGGAAATGAACGAGGGATTTTGCTCAACTACATTATTTTCTTCTGTTTGTTCGATTACGAGGCTAGAATAAATAGTATTTAGTTCGTAGATCTATTAATTTATTTGTTGTAATTCCGAAATTAGATCCACTGGCTGCAATCCCTGTAATTTATCAACATTTTGATTAGTCATTCTTCTTGGAAATATGAATCAGGAACGTCTGTAATTAATTTGCTCAGTAGTGATCTTGATTCAGGCCAGGCTGACTGGAATTTCATATTGGGAGAGTTGTTTGTATGCATTGTGTAAATTATAATTTAACTATACCTATCTTTGGTACTTTTTGAAGGCTTCATGGTGGAGAATACTCACCGCGAGCTCAAAATTAATTAAAATCTTGATTCATTCAAAGTGTCTACTTCCCAATCAATAATTTTAATGGTTTGTAGTGCAATTCATATTAGTTTCAATCAGAGGGGCTCTGTGCGATTATACAAAAGAATGATTCATGTGATTTTCTTTCACGGGGTAGACTAATTACCTTAACTTTACCATACTTATACAGCTAAAGGATCAAAATGTTGTGCAGGAATTGGCTAAACCTGCAGTGTTTTGTTTTATAACATGCCTCTATATATAGTCTTGTTTGCATCTTGAAAAGTAATGAAAATTTGTCTGATTTAGATTCAAAAATTTTAGCACAACCTGAGATTCTTTAGATTGAGCAGTTATTAATTGGTTATCCTTATAGTCTGTACATAATAATTAATTTAATAGCAGAATCTTCTATTGTTCATATTGGTTTCTGATGGTTTCTCTTAAGTCTCAATAGCTTAATGCTCCAAGATGCGAAGAATGTGGACAAGTTTTACCACCAAGCTACTCTCCTGCAGCAGATGAGGACTGGATGACCGGGGTTTTCGGTTGCAATGAAGATCGTGATAGTTGTAGGTGTTCTTGTTTTACCTTAAATATGTGTCTATCCTTTTTACCTATTGATTCATGTCATATTACTGTTAATGTTGTTCATACTTCATGGATTCCCTACTTATTCTTTCATCTTATTGAGGAGAAACAGTTTCAAGATCAATGACCTCCTCCTCTAACTGTAGGCCTAACAGGACTGTTCTGTCCGTGTGTACTATTCGGGCGCAATGTTGCAAGCTTGAATGACGATATCACTGAGCAAAGCGCTTGTTTTTGTCATGCAATATGCGTAGAAGGCGGCATTGCACTTGCTATAACTACAGCAGCATGCCATGGTATAGATCCAGATACCGCCTGCCTTCTGACTGAAGGCTTGTTGTTCGCTTGGTGGGTTTGTGGCATCTACACTGGCATGGCTCGACAATCATTACAGCGAAAATATCACCTCAAGGTAAATTTGTTTTCATATCTTTCGTTCATAAAGGAATATGCTTCTTTAGTGTGTCTATTCTGCAAGAAGAAAAACATAGCCCTTTGAAGGTAATCTTTTAGTGGGCTTCTAACCTTTTGGTTACATAAATATTGGAATGAATGGAATCTAGCTGTTTTGTCCCTTAAAAAGACTATATACCTTCAGACTAAAATATTTAAGACAAGTTTTATCTTTATCCACGTGCCTTCAAACAATGCAGCTGATCAAGCACTCAAGCTTCTGCAAGTTTTGTGGCACTTGGAGAAAGAGAACGTGAAAATGTTATCTCAATCATTTTATATGTCAGATAATTATAACCCATACTTTTTTGAACATATGTATATATATAAATATATATATATATAATTCAAATCTTTTTTACAAATTGGGAAGTAGGGGTGGGTAAGACTTCAAATTCCCCATCTATTCTCTACTATAAGAGACCTGGTTTCACCTCACCTAGTGCGATTTGGTCGCTAAAAGTAAAAGTTCCTGCTCTTGATGTGCAGAATTCACCTTGTGATCCATGTATGGTGCACTGCTGCCTCCACTGGTGTGCTATTTGCCAAGAGCACAGAGAGATGAAGACTCACCTGTCTGAAAGCATCTCATCGGAAGAGACAGTGGTTAATCCCCCCGCGATCCAGGAGATGAATGCTATTGAGAAACAGGAGACTGCATCATCTTCTTCTCCACAGGAAAATAATTTGCAATTACAACCTGTGTGAAAATCTTTGACTGTCTATGGTTGATTTTTGGAAGGACGTGATATGTTTTACCTTGATAATAGAGAGAATGAAGAGTTATGGGAGCTTACATTTTGTAATTGCTTCACTGTCATTTGGTCCATCTGTTAATTTGTTGCTCAAATTAGACCCAGCAAACATTAGTATGTACCGTGTCTTCAGGTACTTATATTTCCTTTATTGTTTTTTATAGAGTTCAATATACTTTACTCATTAAATAATCAACAGACAACTTTGTACATTTTGAGTTTAATATTTTATTTTATAAATATTTTGTTTGCTCATTAACCATTTGCTTTGTTATAGTTTTATGTTTTCAAATTTTTTTCATATCTTTTATATATTTGATAATCTTTGATAATAATATAATAATATTATAATTTTATAAGATATTATTCTTGTAATAAAATATATATTATTCCGTGTATTCTTAAAAAATAATTAATTTAATATATTATATATTCTAAATATATTAAAATAAATAAATTATCTATATATTTTAAATACTTTAATAACTAAAAAAAAAGCAATCGAAAGGTGCTGCCAGGAATCTCTCCCCAGTGCGCGAGTGCCAAATTTTTTTTTTTTTATAAAATACTAATATTGTTTTTTGTGTATACATAATTTGTAATATATTTAAATTAATAAAATAAAGTATATTTAGTATATAATTTATAGAAAATACAATCTCAAAATGAAGACTTTATTTCTATAATAAAGTTATTAATTGTATTATAAATTAAGTTGTTTATTACACAATAAATATTTAAATATAATAAAAATACAAATACAAAATTAATTATATTTTTAAAATGCAGTATTTTATTTTAAATAATGCAACATAAATGTTGAATTAAAAATCGTGAGAACAAATTTAACTTAATATATTATTATAAATTAAAAACAAAAAAATATTTATATTGAAATATATATTTGACATAGAAAAAAATATCAAATATTATATGCTGACACAGTCAAATTTAGAACTTGAAGAAGGATGGAAATTTGCTATTTATATTAGATAGATTGGCAAAGATATTTCTGAATTTGAAAACTAAATTTTAGCAAAATTATACTATATTATAAGGTAATATTATTAAATATTTACTATTTATTATTTACAATAAAAACGCTGACTAAACCCACTCAAAAATCTCTAAAACCTTCACTTTCATTACACTCGTCCTTCTTTCTCTTCCCGCTGGGCAGGGTTTTTGCCAAAACCCTCTAGAAAATGGCGGCCCGCTCGGCCCGATCCTCAACTACTCGCCTGCTCTATTCAATTTGTACAAACTCCTTTAGCCCCGCATCTCAAACCTCTAAAGCTGCTTTGCTCGCCGGAAGCTTCCATATCCGCTATTTTTCCGCCGGCGCTGCGGCCGCCGCGCGCCTGAGGGATGATAAGGATGCCTGGTGGAAGGAGTCCCTCCAGAAGCTTCGCAATATCGGGATTTCGGCACACATCGATTCTGGTAAAACGACGCTGACGGAGCGAGTATTGTACTATACGGGTCGGATCCACGAGATTCATGAGGTGCGCGGGAAGGATGGCGTTGGGGCGAAGATGGATTCCATGGATCTGGAGAGAGAGAAAGGGATTACCATACAATCTGCTGCTACGTACTGTACCTGGAAGGATTATCAGGTGTTTCTTAAATCAAATTCTGTTAAATACGGTCACCCGAGCTGATATAATGAGAAAAGAGTCTTCTTTTTCTCTTTACCGTTTTAGATTTTCTCCTTTAGCGCACAGTTTTTTGGTTTCGTCCTTAGTGAAATGATGCTGTGTTTGAATTAAGGGGTTATGCTGGAAGTAATTTGATGAAGGGCTATGATTTGCTAGAGTGCCTGTAGTTGAAAATGAGATCGATGATGATTATTTACATTTGGGGACCTTTATTGGTTTGGGCGGGGGGCGGGGGGCGGGGGGCGGGGGGCGGGGGACGAATCAGAAAGATCGCCTGAATGCCTATATTGACTTTCTTGATTGCTGATTCAGGTTAACATAATTGACACACCTGGGCACGTTGATTTCACTATTGAAGTTGAGAGAGCTTTACGTGTACTTGATGGTGCCGTTCTAGTCCTGTGTAGTGTTGGTGGAGTACAAAGTCAGTCAATCACAGTGGACAGGCAAATGAGAAGATATGAGGTTCCAAGACTTGCTTTTATTAATAAGCTTGATCGAATGGGGGCTGATCCATGGAAAGTACTGAATCAGGTATGGAAATTTGGCATTGCTTATATGGTTAAAACATTCAGATTGATATGTGTTAGTTGAGGTTGACCTTAAATTTTTTGGTACACAATGCATTAGTATTGTGCATCAGAAGAGAACTGAAAGAAATTGTTTACTTATTACTTTCTAAGCTAAATTGACTTATCGTCAAAAGTAAATACCTATATGTACGTTTAATCATTTATGAAAGATGATCTTTTGTCCATCATAGCCTGCTCCGATTCCCTTAAGCAATTATTTTATTGAGTTAGCCATAGACTTCTGATGCTTCCAGCAATTCACACGTGGCATAATCAAATGACACAGGTCATAAGGAATCCTGGTCAAATCAGGAAGATAAGCTATATAAGGAAACTGTTGTACAAAATTGGTTTATGATTTTTTTCTGATAAAGCATGTAACTTTCATATTCTTTTAGCTATTCATCATATAAAAATTGATAATGCATATATCTTTCTTTTGATTGCAATAACATTTCATATCCAGTTGTATCCTTTTGGCTTGGAGTTTATCATTTAGGCTTGTATTCAGTTCTTAGTGTTGTCTACGAAGAGGTAACAAGTGAAAATCCGAAGGAGCCTTTGCGTCACTGAATATTATGACAGCCATATGCTAAGTCATCCTTTCTTTCTCTCTACACAGGCCAGAGCCAAACTTCGACACCACAGTGCTGCTGTGCAGATGCCAATTGGTTTGGAGGATGACTTCAAGGGGCTTATTGACCTAGTGAATATGAAAGCTTACTACTTTCATGGTTCCAGTGGGTCCGTTTGCTAGCTTACAGCTGATGCATAAAGTGTACTCTGTTATGCATTGTTTTGGTAAATGTTTTTTCCTTTTGCAGTGAGAAAGTTGTAACTGAAGATATTCCTTCTAATTTCGAAGCACTAGCTCAAGAAAAGCGGCGTGAACTGATTGAAGTAGTCTCAGAGGTTGATGATAAGCTAGCTGAAGCATTTCTTAGTGATGAGCCTATATCAGTTGCTGATCTTGAGGTATTTCAACATAATATCAGAGGTTTAGTCACTCTTTTCAGCTTTAATGAATATTTCCAACCTATAAGCCATTGTCCACAGCATCTCTCCGCTATTAGGGCACATTGTGTGCTTCTGAACACAAAGTCTTGAAGTATCTAAAGTTGCTTAGTTAAGTGGTTTTATCCTCAATAATATACCTAGTTGTTCTTTTTTTTTTTTTTTTTTTTTTAAATTTAAAAAAAAATCTGTCAGTTCTCAACATAAATGGGACTTCCTTTTTAAGCTTCCAACCATTGAATGATCTAATTATTAAGTTTGTAAGTTTGTTCATGACTACATAGCACCCAATCATATCTCTGCTTTCCTATATGTGCAATCTCAATGTAAGCTAAAAGTATAGTTTCACTATTTTCATTCTTTTTATCTCCCTCAAATTCGATTTTTATTATAAATGGCAACATTTTTCTATATAGGATGTAGGGCAACCTTGATAAATCAGATTTTTTGTTAGATTGATGGCATGGTGATTAAGCAAAATGTTATTGTAAAGTATAAAAGAAGTATGAGAAACTTAGATGTATTCCGGGGCTGTGGTATACATTGATTGGTAGTGTGTGAATACCAAACAATCACTTCTGTTTTGACCTTACAAGACTTTGATGCATTGTTTCCTTTGATAGCTAGCTTTGGAATCTATGCCTTTAGCTTAAATTATTATATTTTTGTTCTGCAGGAGGCAATCAGAAGAGCTACCATAGCGCAGAAGTTTGTGCCTGTGTTCATGGGTAGTGCTTTCAAGAACAAGGTAGGTTCATTCATCTTAGGTGCTTATCATCCTTTTGCATCAAGCTTTTCTTCTGTTGCTCCAGGGGAGCTGTATTACTTGTGTTCATATTCCCCTTTATGCAATATGTTATTCATAAGCTGACAATTGGCACACTAACTTTGAACATTCCTCAGACGTGCCTGAAATTACTGCTCTTTATCCTTTGGACTAATGAGAATATAGGATACATAAATTGATCTTAGTAATTTGTGCCTAATGCCGAATTAATCGAATTTCAAGCGACTTGGGACTATTGCCATATTTTTGTAATACAACATATTTGGACAATAAATGGGTGATAAAAAGGGTAACCTAATATGACTTAACAGCCAGTGAAAACATAATTGCTCCTTCAATCCAAACTTCGCCCTGACCTGGTTCTCCCCGAAATGCGTTGAGGCGCAGCAGTTGACTCATTCTACCAGAAACCAGCTGAAAATTTAGAGTTAATGAAGATACTTAGAAGCTATGAAAATTGAAGAAAGTACTACTCTTGTAATATGGAACTATTGACTTTAACATTTCAAATTTATATATCTCATCTGATGAATAGGTGAATCGAGTTGCTCTCGTATGAACCCACTTTGCGACTTTTCTTTCATTGGTTATAATCTTTCACAGCCTTGTTTTATCATAGAATGTGATTTCCTTTCTTTATATCACGAATAATACAACTCCTCAAAGATGAATTTATAATTTCTGTTTTGCTGCCTTTCTTCACTTCAACTCATTTTCCTTAATCTGTAGCTATAAATGTCTATGATATTGTGCTTACAGGGCATTCAACCCCTTCTTGATGGTGTTCTTAGCTACTTGCCTTGTCCTAATGAAGTTAATAACTATGCTCTTGATCAATCTAACAATGAGGAAAAGGTACGCCTTTTAAATATTTGCTGGAAAGAACTATATCAAAATTTCCATACTGTCAGTCTAGCAAGTAAGATCTCTTTTTACGTTAAATTCTAGTAACATCTCTTTTTACCATATATTTTTTAGGTTGAGTTATCTGGAAGTCCTGCTGGTCCTCTTGTTGCCTTAGCTTTCAAGTTGGAAGAAGGTCGATTTGGTCAGTTGACATATCTCAGGTATTTGTATGTTCTATCCCACTTTTCCAATTTTCTTATCATCTTACTTCCTGACGGTTGCATATGACTCCATTTCTAAGTAAATTAATTATCTTTGTTGCCTACCTTGTTCTCTTGATACAGAATTTATGAAGGTGTCATTAAAAAGGGTGATTTTATAATTAATGTGAATACAGGAAAGAAGGTTAAGGTAAACTTCTTTTTATCATAATAACATACTTTATTTGTTATTTAAAAAAGATGTGCTGTCGAGAGGAAAAAGAATCAGATTATGGCTAATTGGCTGCTAAATTGTATAATGGCTCTGTAAAGCGAGCTCCCCCCCCCCCAACCCAAAAAAAAAAAAAAAAAATCCCAAAGAACCAATTTATTTTGGAGAACCTGTATGAGAGTTTAGAAAATGTCTTTCTTAGGTTGTGTCGTGTGTGAATTTGAAGCAAATCATTTATTTTGGGTGGCTGAGATTTGATTTCATATTTGATTTGGTAATAGGTACCTCGCTTGGTTCGGATGCATTCAAATGAAATGGAGGTTAGTCATCTGTTCTAATGCTGTTATATATTGTTTGGTTCTGAAAGAGGTTTATGTATCTCTCTTAAGCATGGGCTTGCATTTGTTCATGTATTTGATAGAAAAGTGATTAATGCTTCAAGTAAGGAATAGTTGGTTAACATGTGTGCTTTTGTTCAGAAGCTTTCCATTTTAATTCTGGTGGCATGTTATTATTTACATGCTTTACCTTATAAAAATTTGTTTTATTATCCTTTAGGATGCTTGTTAGTTTCTAACCTTTTCTTGTTTGACTTTACTTTTGACAGGACATTCAACAAGCTCATGCAGGACAAATAGTTGCTGTATTTGGCGTAGACTGTGCTTCAGGTACTAATTCAGATATTCTTGAGCTCCTTTTCTATTTTCCTTTTAACTTATAGGACCCTATTCATCAGTCTTTTTCTCCTGGGAGGTCTTATTACTGCCATTACTGAGCTGTGTTTTCTTCTTTTCACTCAATCTAAGTTCAATTGGCTTCTGTGATGTCTTACTAGGGGATACATTTACTGATGGTTCAGTTAGATATACCATGACTTCTATGAGTGTGCCTGAGCCTGTTATGTCTTTAGCAATATCATCAGTTTCTAAAGATTCTGGAGGAAATGTGAGTCCTTTTATATGATTCCTTTTTGTGTTTGATTTTAGTGAGATGATTGTAAACCTAGATCTATCACTTACATATGTTGACTAATTTATCTTTGTTTGGTAGTTTTCAAAAGCTTTGAATCGCTTTCAGAAAGAGGATCCAACTTTCCGTGTTGGTTTAGATCAGGAGAGTGGCCAGGTTGACTTATCTCTGTCCATCCTTTTATGCGTCATACCATTGGTGTTGATTTTATATAATATAAAGAAAATAGAGTATGTTTTAATTGCAATGGTTTGCTGAGCAGACAATTATCTCTGGAATGGGAGAACTTCATTTGGACATATATGTGGAGCGCATGCGGAGGGAATATAAGGTATTGCCTTTTTTGCTGATTGTAGCTCCCAGTTTAGCCTATTACCTTATTATATATATATATATATATATATATATAAGTTCCCATTTTTCATTATGAATCTGACCTTTTTTTCAATGTTAAGGTTGATGCAACTGTTGGGAAGCCTCGTGTCAATTTCAGAGAGACAATTACTCAGCGTGCTGACTTTGATTATCTACATAAGAAGCAGAGTGGAGGACAAGGTCAATATGGAAGGGTTATCGGGTAACTTGTCCTTTGTTCACAAATTTAACTGGTTTCCTTTCCTTTGTGACTTTGTGTTATTGTGCAATTGTTCCAACCTTCCATCATTTGCATTATTTCGAAAGTTGGATAGATGATGATGAGTTTCTTTATATATTAGCATCTATCATGACTTTATGTTGTTTCCAATGGCTTTGAATATGTAAGTCAGCACATATGGCTTTGGGAGAAATTTCACCTAACTTATTCTCAGTATTGAAACACTGATTGTTAATTTACTCTGATGTTATACTGCCTATCTTTTTATGCTTTGTGTTTCCTATATTTTCTCTTTGAACGAGAACAAATTGTAGTTGTTTTTTATGTTGCCTTTACTGCTTTAAAAAAATTATTATACCGAGAGATGAGTTTCTCATATTGATCTAGTTGTTGTAGTTGACACTGACATTTCATAAGAAAATACTCTAAACTTTCTTCTTGTACTTGTATTGAGTGGCACTGAAGTGTTCTGGCATGTTCCCTGTAAAGAGCTTGATGGTAGTTATGTTTTCTGCAATGTTTATGTGTAAAACGTACATGCACCTGTGCATAGCCTTGAAAGAATACTTTGAATATACAATTCAGACCAGGTGTTATATCCATCATTTTGACATATATTTCTTTCTTTTTTTTTCTTTTTTTTTTTTCTGACAGTTATGTGGAACCACTTCCAAAAGGCTCGGGAACTAAGCTCGAATTCGAGAACATGCTTGTTGGACAAGCTATACCTCCAAATTTTGTGCCAGCAATTGAAAAAGGATTTAAGGAAGCTGTTAACTCGTGAGTATTGATTCTTTCTCTGAATACAGACAATTTTTGTGATTAGCTATCAGTAGTATCCTGTGCGGAAATAAACATATTTCCTTGGAAGCCCTGAGGGCTACTACAATAGGGTAGTAAATGAATCTCTCTAAGAGATACAAGCCTATTCTGAGACTTGCCTGTGTTCGAGTGGTTTTGTTGATAAACAACTAGTCTGAACATTTGTCGGAGGGCAAGCCATCTTAATATAGTTATACATGAATATAAGCTGCATCACTCTGTCTTGTGTTCTGCATCCATTAGTTAATATATTTTCCCGATAAAAACATGTGGATGAAAATTTAATATATGGGATATATGATCTTTTATTTGGATCTTCTTATCAAAAGAATTCCTCCCATTACTACAGTATTAGTCAATAATAGAAAGCAAGTTCTTACCTTTCTCTAGTTGAAAGTATAGTTTCTCTAGTTGAATTGAAAATGTTCGTTGTGCAGAAAAAAATGTAATGATTGGGCAACTTTTGTATTCGGTTTACATAAATTAAGAAGAATGTCAAACGAGGACAGCTAATCCCCTTCAGTGTGTGTTAATGTTTGGCTTGATTGATTGCTTGCACCAGTTAAGTAACACTTATTACTAAACACCAGGAGGGTTTTTGGTCCAAACTATTTGGTACTTCTTCCAAGTGCTTTTGATGCTTTTTGTGCTATCAGTATCCATTTGAGCATGTGTATGCTTGTATGTAATTCCTCAAAGTGCATTCCTTCATGCTTTTTGTGTTATCGTTATCCATTTCAACATGTGTCTGCTTGTATGTGCAGTGGCTCCCTTATTGGTCATCCTGTTGAAAATATCCGTATCGTTTTAACTGATGGTGCATCCCATGCTGTAGATTCAAGTGAACTTGCTTTTAAATTGGCCTCCATATATGCCTTCAGACAGGTTTTTCTTTCTCGATACAAGCTGAACAGATATCATTTTTTTGCTTCTGCAGATCTGTAACCCTCTAGTAGGGTTGCAGATCATTTTGTTTTCGTTCTTTGTGGGAGTTATCCTATAATTTGCTTCTTGATTGTTAGTCTTTCACTGTTTTAATTTTATGATAATAGGTCTATGAAAAAGCAAAACCTGTTATATTGGAGCCTGTGATGTTGGTGGAGGTAAAATTCCCCACAGAATTCCAGGGAACCGTCACTGGTGATATTAACAAGTTAGTCTCTCTCTCTCTCTCTCTCTCTCTCTGTGTTTTGAAAGGAAAATTAACAAAACAAAATCTGGTTCTCTTGATGATATGCAGGAGGAAGGGCATGATTGTTGGGAATGACCAGGAAGGAGATGATTGTGTAATAACTGCACATGTATGTACCACATTTCCATGCAGTCGGCACTATTTGTCTTAATATCAAAATTTTCCAGTTTGACTATATATATTAGTTGCATGTGAATTGAGTTTTATTTAAATTCGCACATCATGTTGATTGCATATTAATCCAGTATCTCCTCTATTTTGTAAGTTGACATGTTCTATTTCCAGGTCCCTCTCAACAATATGTTTGGTTACTCAACTGCCCTTCGTTCAATGACTCAGGTGAAATGATTGATCACTCTCCCTGCAGCTTTTCATTTCAACTCAGTAAAGCTGATGTATAATCTATTTATGTTTGTATCTTTTTTCAGGGAAAAGGTGAATTCACTATGGAATACTTCGACCATTTGCAAGTTTCTCAAGAAGTGCAGACGCAACTGGTTAAAAGTTACAAGGCCACAAAACCGGGAGAATAGCTCATCTGTGTTTGAAGGATCCGATCCATATCCTACCAATAGTACACAAGTCACATTGTATGATTTATTCAGTTAGGATGATAGCTTATATTTATTGAGGGCAAAAGAAGCCTTCATTCAGGTACTCTTTTTTTTTTTTCTTTTCTTTTTTTGTTCTCTTTAGGTGAAGTTTTCATCAGTTTTGGAAAGCTTGAATAAGACATATGAGAATACATGTTCACATATATGAATAATGGTGTGACTGTTCTCAAGAGCTTTCTGTTATACGCAGAAATAATATATAGTTTGTTTAGTTTTCATTTTAGCTAAAACTGATTGGGGCATATTTGTACTAGTGAGTATCCTAGAATTCATGGATCTTTGAGATTTTGGGGTGTATTGTTTGTATATCTGAAATTATAAATTATGTTCAGATTAATATTCAAAATTATCACATCTTATTTTCTTTTATTTTTTAGGAACTGTTTTTTAACCATTTACTTTTCCTAATATTTATAGTACAGGTAATATAAGTTACAGTATAGGAAATTAATAAAAATATAATTTTTTGTAGTACCCAACTTTAAATAACCAGATGCATTTTTCTTTCTGTATGCTTATCTTAAATCATTCAAAAACTCTTTAATTGATTTTCATATCAAACTAATATTATTTCAAAGTACAAAAAATAAAAAATTAGAAGAATAATCCAAAATATGTTATGTACGAAGAGTTTAAACTATAAACTAAATAAATTTCAAAATACTTAACAACCCTCAAAATTTAATGTCTAGAGGGATATTATGGACATTGAAAAGGAATATACAAACAACATTCATGCTCTTATAATAGAATAATAGAAACATTAAAAGGAGAAGATTAAAAAAAAAAAAAAAAAATTCCTACTCTGACGATAATAGATATAGATAGATAGATACTTAAGAAATTATGAAAAGGAAGGTCTTGTGTGTTTTAAGGGGTGGGTTGAGCTGTGAACTTGTAATTTAATAATTGGGATCATGTGGGGAGAGTGCTTCATCCTTAACAGGCACTGCAGAAAGAGCCATAATCAAGAAGCAATTGACAGGTTTTAATTTTTCTTATTTTACTGATTCTTTGTCATCTTATAAATATATCAATTTTTTTTTGTTCTTTATTTTTTAGTGATACTGAAAAGAATAAGCAACTTTTTGTCGAACTTGCAGTTTTATCAAAAATAAATTTTATCTCAAATACTATCAAACTTTTACTATAAAGTTGTTTCCCTACATTTTTAATTTCAATCATACAAAAATAATCACAAAAAGTAGACTTATGCGGTAGCAATTAGAATGGTGATTGAAACCATTACAAATATGTATAGGGCTGCAATTAGAAATTATAGGTTTGAAATGTTTCTTAGGGCAAATATGGTAGGGGAAATAACAAAAAAAGTGAGAGTGAGATAGCATAATGGTTTTAAAATTGTACGAAATTAGAAAATTCCTTTGGAAATGGACGCAAACATTCCCTCAGATGGTGGTTTGCATGTTATAATGTCAAGATTTCAAACACATAAAGCCTACTGTAGAAATTGCTGTGATGCAGCACCTTTGATTGTTGATTACATTTGCACAATTAATGCGAAATTTAACCTCTTTTTTTATTTTTTATATAATAATGCAATAAACACCTCATGGAAATTGGATATCAAAATTTGATGTATGATTTTATTCATGTTGATTGTATGTATATCAATATGGATCAACAGCCATAGCTGGTGAATTCATTAAGTAAAAATGAATAAAAGGGACATTCCCTCTCATACCAGATTGAGGCATCACCTCTTACCGAAGGTTTACGTAAATGCTTCTCTCTGCTTTGTGGGCAACTCAAGTTCAGGCTCGAATGCAGAGAGAGGAACAAAGTATTGATCAACCATGTCTTCAGATACATGCTCCAAGGTTGGAGGATTCCACTGCATTTTTTTTGTGAATTCAATGGCAATCATGAGAGAGAGAGAGAGAGAGAGAGAGAGAGAGAGAGAGAGAGCGAGAGATGCTGTGCAGTTGAATAAGTTTACCTTTGGTGTGAAATCTTTTTCAACCAGCTTTGCCCGAACACCCTAAAAGGGAAGAAACATTGAGTTCATGATAAACAAGCCCATAGATGCTTTTTTACTGCAACTTAGAACAGTTAATACCTCACGAAAATCACCAGTTATCTGACCAGAGATTCCTTGTAGGGACATCCTATACTCACGAACAAGGCACTGATCGAGAGTTTGAAACCTACCTTCTCGTATCTGGACCAGGAAAACTGCTTAGTAAAGAGTGAATTTTTATTTTTTAAACAACATAATAAATCTTTTAGTGACTTACAGATCTTAACGAAACCTTCAAGCTCAATGGGGCAGCTTCTTTAAGTTTCTTCAATGTTGAAACACACCATGCATCATTTGTTTTAGCAGCCTCCACTTCCTGCAGATGTTCATATAACATATATTGAGAGCATGCTATTTTAATATTATTTGAAGTTGGTACGGCATAAATTTTTGCATGATCCAAGTGAAATGCCCTTTCAAGATTATTTAAGGTTGCTTTGGATGGAAGGATTTGATTTAAGGAGAGGCTTTGAGCAATAGATTTCAAATGGTTCCATACTATGTGAATTTGGAGTCAATCAATACATCATAAAAGGAACATATTGCGAACAACGTCGATTGATTTGCATTACGAATTTGAAATACATAGCTCTAGTCCATAATGCAAAGCTTAAACACTGCTCCCTCCAAAAATCCTAAGAGTTTTGACTTTTATCGCAGAGCCAAAAGATCTCAAACCCGTTGGCATTACTACATGCTGACAATTATATTCCTATATCTCAAATGCGATTGCATATATTACTAGACCACAAATTATGTTGCCTAGACAAAACAGAGCTTATTAATTGCTTAACTGCAGAAGTATTGTGGATGATTGGAAAGAAGTAGTAATTGTTAAGTGCAGCTAATTGCTTACCAGACATTCAATGATTTCTTCAACTGTGTCTTGGCTGAAACATTTGTCAACTGTTCTGATCCTGACCAAGCCAGAAAGAAGTAGGGGCAAAAATTCAGATTAACTGAACCTTTTCACCAATTTGATCTTGAAACCATGGCACCACAAGAAAACAAAATAAAATACATAATTGGAAACTAATAAATCTACTACTCTTGTCAGGGTAATTTCTTTTTCTATGATAAAGCATCCGCGCCATAAGAAATATCGGCATCTAGAACTGTCCCAGATGGCCAATTCTCTTCACTCATGCTTTTCCTTTTCTCTATGTATATGGACAGTGTTATAATTCCTCTCTGCAAATTTAAGAGTTAAAGGAAAGTACCATTTATCTCATTCACAGTAATACGGACTTCCACTAACGCATTGCACACATTGACCGTGCATGCATCAGTTGGTTGCATTCAGTTTGACTTTAAATGTACACCAGGACAAATCTAGAGCACATAAAATCATAAAATTTGTACTGTGTATGAGTTAGTACAGATGTGAGACAAAATTGTTTTCTATAGTTGACTGAGTAATTTAACTACCGGGCAAGTCCTCAAAGAAATCCAACAGAAATGTCAGAGTTAGAATATATCAACAGTTTCTGGTTTAGCAAATCCAGATGCAGTAGCACAACATCGAAATGTAGGACCCGCACCAAAGTTAACTCATTAAGAGTGACCTTCCTTACTAAGTATCTAACTAGTACACAGAACTTCTATAAACTTTGTTAGGAATACAATAAGAAGAAAGTAACCTGTGCATTACACTAGTCTGATCAGGAAAGACAGTATCTCCCTGGTTTCCTAAAGTACTTTCAATGTCACAGGGATCATCAGTAACCAATTTTCCAAGTTGTTCTTCAACCAAAGGAAGTTTCTGCAAGGATGATAAATGACAAAAGAATTTGAAATTGTGAAAAGGAAAAACTTATCAAGTACTGCAAAAACATACAAGGATCCAAAATTGAATATAAGGTATGAACAGTAGGGAGGACCACGATTGGAGAAAAGTGAGTTGCAAGCCCACAGGATAGCATATCTGCTCCATTCAGCTTCTCCCCTGTCAGAGCCAAGTACTCACCTGGAACCAGATGACAGAATAGAGGCTAAATCAGGGGCCACATCAGTTAGAAAGTGTAGCTAATGGCTGCACGGACAAGCATAATCATTTTTCTGGATAATTTCCCATCTAGATGAAAGTATGATATGAATAGGAAACATATGAAGAAACTGCATCTTTAGAAAGAAATTTCTAGAAGAATCAGCTCTAGATGATCTCAATCAGCTTGGCAATGGCCCTTGTAGGAACTTTTGAAAAGCATATTGGATAATAAAACATTTCTACAGCAATAAAGGATGGGAAAAAAAATATGAGATCACAAAGCACAAAGAAAGAATTTTTCTTGAAGCAAAAATTAGATTTATGATTTCTTATATGATGTTTCTGTTGCCAAGAACAAGTCCAGATAACAATTCAAGAATGATATCCAACATGTTTTTTAGAATTGACTTGTGACAATGCAATTTCAGGTAAGAATACAGGTACTTTTAAATAACAAGAAGGTAACCAGAATACATATAGGGGCTCAAGTTTAATAGATAATTGTAAAGACTTGCAACACACACACACACACCAAAGGAAAGAAATTCACCCAAATAGCCAGGAAGATGGGAGAGGTAAAAGGATGCCCCTGCATCTGGATGGAAACCAATTAATGTTTCGGGTGTGGCAAATATCTGCAGTGTAATGGGAACAGGCATAGCTTAAGTTTTCAGGAAAAATGAACAAATTACATGCATTGGGTGTGCAGACACCCCAGCATCCTAAAATGTGGGCAGAAAAGACATTTCACCAGTGCCAAATAGACATAGCCTGAACCCCTAATGCCTGTGTGCAGCAACGTAAATAAAACATCAACTGTAACAGGAGATTGACCTGCTAATCTAATAAAATCCCAGATAGGAATGCCGCTTCAACTGATAAGAGAGTCCAACTTCAGGTATATATACTTCCAAATAAAGTAACAGGGAGAGTCACAAGAATATTTAAATTGCATCCAGCAACTGAATACATCTTCTTTCAAGATACAATTTTTTTTTTTTTAGATGAACTTAATGTGCTTTACATTTTAATTTCACAGCTAAGAGTCGATTGTGCTTAACAAAGTGTGCAGGTGCAGCTCTGAGGAAACTAATCGCTTATTCTTGCATTGTCCATTTGGTCGAAATCTTTGAAATAAAGAACTCAATGAGTTGGATAGCTTGGATCTACAATGGGCTGTACCACATTCTGCCTCAGATTTGTTATTGGCAAACTTGGGCAGCTTCATTAACAAGATGGGCAAAGCCCTGTGGGGGATTTGAGTCCCAGTTGTATTTTGGTCAATTTGGATAGAGAGAATCTTCGAGAGTGCTGGCGAGTCTTTACAGAATATTTGGGGTAGGATCAAATATAGAGTAGCCCTTTGGCTATCAAGCCAGGAATTTCAGAGCTTTTCATGTAATGGATCTAGTTGGAGATTGAATTTACGCTTTGTAATTGATGCTTGTAATGTGTGTAAGGGATTTCTCATCCCTTACACTTCTTGTTGAACATCAATAATTTATTTTTTCTTATAAAAATAGATACATAATTGTACGCTTAAACACCTAAGCCATCATTCTTTACCAAAAAAATTCACAAGTTCAGAACTAACTTAAACTGGCCATGGAAATCTTTCTGGAAATAATGACATAATGAGAAGAAACCAAAGGAATTTATATGTATATGTGTTACATACAGTTTTATCAGTTGCAACCCGAAATGTGCCAGGTATGGAAATCCCGGCCCCACCACCCATTGTAATCCCATTTAAGAGAGCCACCTGCATGCAGTATAAATTCATCAAAGTTCAGCTGAAGTAGATAATAAAGCTGCTATTAAGCCAGTTATGAGTCATCTGAGAAATAATTGACCACTCATGATCATCGTAAAGTTATCTCCAAAACCATGGCAAATCTTTTCAAATTATTTTAGTAGAATCAAATGATAACTACAGAAAAAACAACAGATCTAAGAGCATGCCACACTAAGGGGCCAAAGTATTCAAGGGAATAGAAATTGCTGTGGAACAACACCAAACATTATCAAGCCCATTTCAGCTTTTACACTGCTTGAAATAGGTTATATAGCATGAGTAATAATAGGAATCTTATGGAGATTGCAGCAATGCAATTCCGTTAAAGGGAAAATGAAGCTTGCTGTTCCAGAAACAATATGGTTTATGCACTAGCTAGTGTACAAGAAAGACAAAATAAGGCAAGCTATAAATAAAGAACACACAAGACAACCACATGCATGCAAATAAAAGATACTCACATGTGGCTTCAAATAAGTACCAAGAAAGTATATAAAACTGTATATAGTCCAGAAGAATTGTTTGCCCTCTTCTAATTTTCCTGCATGAAGAAGGAACTGAAACTGTTACTGTTGCATTACATGCATGGAGAAAGGTAACACCACTGTTTAAATAGTTAGCATAACCGTATCATTATTGAACAATAGAAATATAACCACAGCATTGCCAGTATTTAAAAACTTTATGATGACTATAATTGCAGCTTATAGTGTTACTTATCACAGTCAAGAAGGTGATAGGATAAGAAAAGCCAAAAATGATAAGAACAATGTTTTAAAACTAAATGTTAGAGCACAGAGAATATAGTTCACTGAGCTAGAGGAAAGAAGGCAGTGCAATAACTAGCTCATGGACATTGTGAGACTATATATTAATACTCTAATGAATTGGCGTTTACACTTAAAGGCTGAAATCAAATCAAATGAATCTCTCCAAGAGTTCCATGATTTACTTTATATAAACAAACCACACAATGATTTACACTGATATATATACTGAATAAGTTCCATAGCCACAACCTAAAGTTGCTATATTCACACTTCAAAGTGTAGGCAATAAATATGGTTTGGGGAACTCAATAAATATGAGAGGATAATTCATGTCCTTTGTTGAAGTTTTTAACTCTATCAGCAAATCATCAGTACCTACATTTATACAAACTGCATGCTTAAGATCTAAGAATTCACGTCTAATATATCCCACAAATACCCATAACAATACATATGCATACATATACATAATGTGTCCTTCGATGGGCGTGTGTATCTATATAGAGAAATGGAGGGAAATACATTACCTTCTTTTATCAGATTATACAGAGCAACAATATCTCCACCAGCTGAAAATGCCCTTCCTCCGCTACCCTTCAAGAATATAAGATCACATTTGAGCTAACTTGCCTTGCAAGGAAACAAACATAAAATCTACAACTCTTCACAAGTTCGGGAATAAAACAAAGAAAGCAAAGAAGTGATTTGTGTGGAGCAAATTGTTCAGTTAGTTGGGGGAGAGAATACCTTCAAAGCAACAAAACCAATAGCAGGGTCATCTTCCCAATAGGTGTACAACTTCTGAAGCCTGGCTACCTATGTTGCACAATATGCAGAAGTTCACATACCAGATCTAACGAAGTAAATAAATAGAGTTAAACAGAAACGGAATCGAACTTGACTCAAATTAGTATTTCAAGTATCACATTTCTTAATGGTAGCAGCAATATCTTGACATAAGCAATATATAGAATCAAGCAATATCTTATATTCATAGCAAACATCCCAAAAATAAACTCCAATTTCACAGTGAGCAAATTGAGATTGGAACTGACAAAGAAAATGTCAGCAGTTTGTGTCGGCAAATGTCTGACGCAGCTTTAGAGTAGTAACGCCAGACAACAAAATGCCATAATGATTCTAGAAACCCCAATCAGTGGTAAAAATGCAAGCAAAAAAACTACATACATAGCAAAAATAAATACATAACCCTCTGATTAATCTCGATGCTATACAAAATTTCAGCCATGCCTCAGCAGCCAAAATTGTCGTACAACCAACTGGCTAACACGCTCAACAAAGATACATATCCATACTCGGTATTTTTCACAATTAAATCATCTCAATGTTGATTGCAAAAATAGATACAAGATTTTGTCTGGAGACTCTTGAGCAAGTAGTTCGACAAACACCAAACCACATCAGTAAATCAATACAGTTCAACGTAACGAGAACCGAAGACAATCTTGCGAAAACGCACTTTATATAAGAAAGACATCAAACCAGAAAACGAGGAACAAGCTTAAACATAGCTACATTACCGTAGAAGTGTTTAGAGCATTGAGAGAATTGGGTCTGTTGAGAATTGCTGTTCTTGAACCAGCTTTGCCCTCAACAACTACCTGAGCGTGAAAATGAAAAAGCAATTCGTTTCACCGTGAGGAGGGTGTTGGGGGGAGGGAATGAAATCTAAAAAAGTAAAGTGTGGGCACAGACTAAATTATCAGAATCATCAATAAGGGAATTGCTAGATAGCGAAGCAAAGCGTCTGCAGCCATAACTGAGCTTCTCGCGAGACAAGAAACGGCGGAGTAAAAATGCAGATTTACAGTTTCGCATATCTTTCCGGCGACTTTCGCTCAGCTCTCCGACGAAGTTTGAAAACAGTTCCAGGGTTATGTTTATATTGGATATTAATGTTACTTATTTTCAAAAATAATTTCCATATGGTGATGCTTAATTTGTATATAATTATTTATTAAAAATTACAATTAAATAATTAAATAAAAAGATTGATTTTATTTTAAGAAATTAAAAATTATCGCATATATTTTTTTTTCATAAAAGAAATATTTAATCTATTTTAATATGTGTCCAAATTCAAATGTAATATTCCAACTTACATTGAACAGTTAAATTTAGGTTCAATAGTCATGAAAACAATGACATATTTTGTATTTAATATTTCATCAATATATTCAACATGGATATAAAATTAAAAATTATAAAATTTATTTATTTATTTTATTATATGTCAAAATGAATTAAAAACAAAAAAATTAATTATATTGTAGGATATAAGTTATTCAAAAAACATATAAAATGCTACAAAAAAACAACGTATCTCAAGTTTTTTTAAGCTATTATGTGCGCGTTTTGTAGCAAGAACTTATTTCACGAGCGTGTGTTGTTCGCCCGCTAAATTTTATTTTTATTTTTGCATAACATTGCTTATATTATCTCTAAATTTAAAATTGAAGAACTAACATGCTTTTACTTTTCATATATTGTTGTGTTATTATATTAATAAATATAATAATATAGATCTATTTACAGAAAATAATAAAGATACAAAGTTTTATTAATTAATTCTTGTATAAAAATAATTTAGAAAAAAGTTTATAATTTTTTTGAAAAATAATTGTGTAGCTCAATTCCATACAAATTATCCTCAAGTATAAATTTATAACAAATTATCCTCCTTGATTCATTGACTGCAGCCTCAATTTATTGAATTGATTTTGACTTAATTTGATCAATATAGGCATAGATAATGTGATTTTGAACGTAACAAGTGATTACGGGTGGATAATTATTGGACAATGCCCTCGCTTCATCTTCTTGCAGCACAATTATCAAACACTTGGCGGGATTGAATTTCTAGATCATCTCTATCATTTTTTTTCTTCTTTTGGTACCGTAGTAGGAAGGTGCGGAAGCTTGCAAGTGGCGAAATTACTATATCTATTTTCTATTCGTGGAGTACCATGATGAAACGACAGAGATGATTGAAAAATTCAATCCCACCAAGTGTTTGAGAATTGTGCTGCAAGAATATTGAAAGCAGGTGAAGGTGAGGATGTTGTCCAATAATTATGAACTCTTAATCACTTGTTATCTTCATGTCCATTTATAATTTAATCACTTAGAATGCATGTACTCATTTAAGGGGTTTTGCCTGTAAAAATAAAATAAAATAAAATATAATAGTAAATAAAAATTAAAATTCCTTTATAATATAAAATAAGAATGTTAATAATCTTATTTTCTTTGACTGTATATCTTCACAAATAGTTGATACGGGACCTTTAAATCTTAGCTCCTTTAAAGAGGCATTTTAGTATGAACCGCTCCAATATATTATGATTTTTTTAGCACTATAGTTACATACCAACTAGCGCAAAAGAATAACAAGTTTTATCACTAAACTAATGTACCATTTTATGAAAAGTTAATAATTTTTGTACGTGAAAATGATTTGGATAGAAAAATGGCAATTCTATGAATTTTTCCAACTATCCTACTATTATATATATATATATAAATATATATATGTAACATATTTTATATTTAAGGAGTAATACATTAGGATTAAGTAAGAATATTAGAAAATTCCTTAATGTTATCTACTTGAGTGAAAAGGGACAAATTGTGGAGGAAAGTAGGAACACATGTTATAGGATTAATGATAATATGCTTTAAATTTTTTTAAGCACTTACTCTCTCCTTACATCGTCAACTATATCAATGGGTTCAGGTATTTAAGAATGAGTTTACATTTTTTTGAGCTACAAGAAATTTGTATTGTGTCTATTTTTTAATGTTATGATTTTAAATATTAATTTCATTTATGTGTTATTGTGATAATTGCATTTAGAAAAATATGTGTGTTTAGCGGAATTTTTATTTATAATTACTCGATAATATATTGCAATACAAAGAGTAATACATTCACGATTAAATAGTTATATATTTCAATATTGAAAGTCTATATTTAAATTTACGTGATAATATGTTTGAGTAAAATATTTACGACTAAATAGTAATACATTTCAACACAAAAAATAATGCATTTACGGTTAAACAGTAATACGTGTCAAATACATAGAGTAATACATATATAGTTAAGAAGGAGTATATATGAACACAAAAAAACAATACATTTATAATTAAATAGTAACCCATTCTAAATCATAGAGTAATACATTTACGGTTAAGAAACAGTACATCTCAACACAATTCACATGCATTTACGGTTAAATATTAATACTTCAACACAAATAGTAATATTTTTACGGTTAAGAAATAATATATTTCGATCGAAAGAATAATACATTTTATAGTCATTAGTAATATTTTTTTCAACACAAAGAGGTATACATTTAAATTTAAGCCATAACACATTTTATAGATTAGTACATTGCAACACAAAGAATGATATATATTAGATCAAAATTTGTGAGCGTGTGAATTAGTTCAACAGTAGTTCGAAATGTAATTGAATTTGCGGAAGCTAAAAGAACATTTATGATTTTTACGAGGAAGAATCCCTTCTTCCTCTCAAGTACTTTTATTAGAAGAACAGTTTATTCCCACAAATATTACAAATAGAACTTACACGTATCAGACTCCCCCTAAATACTAGTCTACTAATGTAACTACTTCTTTTAATACCTTACTTGACTATCTAGTCCCCTAGATAAATTTTGATGCGAACTCCCGTTTGCAATTCGCCGAACTCTCCCGAGTCCAGACGGCAGTGGGTCAATGATATTGAGTGGTTCTGCATGGTTCACTGTCACTTTGGCCTTGAGTGCCTCTTATGCTATCATATTCTCCCGAATCTGATAGCTTTTCCACCAGTCTCTTCACAGCTCTCTACTTGTATAGAGTTAATAGAATGTAACAGAGATTATTTTCTTCTCCTTCCCGTAGTCTTCTTATATTTGTATATCTTGGATATCAAGATATCTCCACAATATCAACCTTGATTCTCTATCGAATATCTTCTTTAAAGATCATATTATTTCCTTCCATATTTCCAGCCGTCTGACCTTTTTTCCTTGAATAACTCTTGGTTGTTAATAATTGGATCCTTTATTCATTGCATGTATCTTTAAATATCTCTTAATTTGTTGACTTTCCTTGCTTTCCATATGTAACGACCCGAAATTCATAACATATAATTAAATAGTAAATTACAGTTATAAACAAGTAGACACATAAAATATGTTTTGGTAAAATTAATATTTCTAAAATCAGGCCGTTGACAGAGAACCATATGACATAAATTTTATCCAAGCACTAAAATGAATTACTAGATTTCATAATACTAAATTTTTGTATGCCGTAACCTCAAATAATTATAACCAATAATATATTTTCGAAAACAAAATCAAATAACAAGTAGTTGCATGAAGACCTAAACAACAAGAAATTGATTTTTCATGCCCATTAACCCAACACACAATTTAACCCATACGAATAATAAATAAAATAGTATTCATTCTAAAATGAGTTCGTAATTAAAATCAATCTAGTAATGCCACTAATTAAATAATTTCATGTACAATTAAAAATCTGCTAAGTAGCGGAATAAATAAACATAATTCCTAAAATGATTCATAAATAATTAAATCAATAACTAATCCATACGGATAAAAAAAAATAATATTCACTCTAAAATAAGAATCAACCTAGTTATGCCACTAATTAAATAATTTCCTCTACAATTAAAAATCTACTAAGCAGCGGAATAAATAAGTATAATTCCTAAAATAATTCATAAATAATTAAATCAATAACTAATCCATACGGATAAATAAATAAAATAGTATTCACTCTAAAATAAGAATCCACCTAGTCATGCTACTAATTAAATAATTTCCTGTACAATTAAAAATCTACTAAGCAGCGGAATAAATAAGCATAATTCCTAAAATGATTCATAATTAATTAAATCAATAACTAATCCATACGGATAAATAAATAAAATAGTATTCACTCTAAAATAAGAATCAACCTAGTCATGCCACTAATTAAATAATTTCATGTACAATTAAAAATCTACTAAGTAGCGGAATAAATAAGCATAATTCCTAAAATGATTCATAAATAATTAAATCAATAACTAATCCATACGGATAAATAAATAAAATAGTATTCACTCTAAAATAAGAATCAACCTAGTCATGCCACTAATTAAATAATTTTCTGTACAATTAAAAATCTACTAAGCAGCGGAATAAATAAGCATAATTCCTAAAATGATTCATAAATAATTAAATCAATAACTAATCCATACGGATAAATAAATAAAATAGTATTCACTCTAAAATAAGAATCAACCTAGTCATGCCACTAATTAAATAATTTTAAGCACAATTAAAAATCTACTAAGTAAGCATAATTCCTAAAACAATTCATCAATAATTAAATCAATAACTAATCCATACAGATAAATAAGTATATCAGTAACATAATGGTCCAAGTGGCAATATTGAATTACGAGCACTTATTAATCCATTACCAGACTACTAATCTTTATCATAAAATGAATAATTAATTCAACTAGGGCGTTAATAATAAATAACTTAACGAAACTCATATTTATCATATGCTTGTTGGCTTGCCCTACTCCACCGCTAGCTCCATCTTAACCTGGAATGTTCAAAATGTTGGGGTGAGCTTCCTTTAACTCGTGGGAGTACAGTTGCCAAAATCAATTATATAATTGACAGTAAAACATGTAGTACAGTTAAACGTATGCCATAACATAATAAGTAAGCATCAAATACTTACATAACTTAGAACTTAGGGGCATGTAGATGTGTAGCATGCATAGCTTAGGGGATTGATCAATCAACTTAGGGGTGCCACTTAATTCTTGCACAATTCATAAATCATAATATATAATAACAGTAAACATGTAAACGAATCAAATAATATAATTAATAATGACAAACCGTAAAAACCCCCACCTCGACTTTGAAATATGAATAAACTTCGAAAATTTCATGCAATGAGCCTAAACATCGTGTCAAACCACATTGCTTAATGCCGTAATTAAGGTAGAACACAGATGTATTTTTATTTCTTATATATACATATAGTAGAGATGGTTTGGCTGAAATACCTACGGATTAGGGTGGAAGATATCAGATGAGCTTATCCATAGAAATCTTGACTTATTATGCCTATAATGTTTCAGATTTGCAGTTAGAAAAAAAGAGAGGATTTTGTGGAGTTAGATCAGGAACACGCTTATACGGCTAATGCAGTTCACATTCCACTAACAAAGGTTCTATCATGGGCTTAAGTTTTTTTGGTCAATAGCTGGACTCACAAAATTTTGGACCTAAGCTGATTTGGACCCAAAAAGAAAGATTAAAAAAATAAAATTACATTGGGCCATTAACCCAAGACTTAAGAAAATAAATAAAAATTATGCGTATTAATTGACTTATTTAAGCCTATAATAATTAAAATATATATACTTAATGTAATAATATAAGGGTGAAAAAAATACCGGGCGTTACATCCATCCTGGGTTGCAAAAATTTTCGTCCTCGAAAATTCATAACGTATCGTAAAAAAATCGGGATAACGAGTTTTCATTTCCTCCTCACCTTCCACGTAGCTTCCTCTTTGCTATGATTACGCCATTGTACTTTGATCAATAATTTCTCCTTATTTCTTAGCCTTTGGATCTTCTTATCTAAGATCTCTTCGGGTTGCTCTTCATAGGTGAGATCTTGGTTCACCTCAACCGTAGAGTAGTTGATGATGTGACTCGGGTCATATACATACTTTCTCAACATAGATACATGGAAGACATCATGAACGTATGCAACTTGGGTGGTAAGGCCAATCTATATGCCAAGTCACCAATACAATCGATGATTTTGAATGGCCCTACGTATCTTGGCCTCAACTTACCTCTTCTTCCAAAACGAATTACTCCTTTCATCGGAGCTACTTTCAAAAACACCTTCTCGCGCACATTAAACTCGAGATCTTTTCTACGCTTGTCCACATAAGATTTTTGACGATCTTGTGCTATTCTAATTTTTTCTCGTATTTTCTCCACAACTCCAACCGTTTTCTCAATCATTTCAGGCCCCAAAATCTTTCTTTTGCCAACTTCGTCCCAATACACTGGTGATCTACACTTCCTTCCATATAATGCTTCATAAGGAGTCATTCCAATGGTTGACTGAAAATTGTTATACGCAAACTCCACAAACGGCAAAAGTTGTTTCCAATTTTCACCCATGTCTAGAACGCAAGCTCTCAACATATCTTCGAGTATTTGAATCGTTCTCTCGGACTAACCATCGGTTTGCGGGTGGTAAGCGGTACTAAAATTTAACTTAGTACCCATATCCTCTTGCAAACTCTTCCAAAAACGTGTATCTCAATCAGAGATAATGGAAACAGGCACTCCATGCAATTTCACAATCTTACGAATATAAATTTGGGCATATTGATCGACATGGTACGTCATCTTCACCGGTATGAAATGTGCTGATTTTGTAAGACGATCAACTATGACCCACATTGCTTTATTTCCTTTCTCAGATCGTGGTAAGCCCACCACGAAGTCCATCGTAATATGCTCCCATTTCTACTCTGGTATATGGAGCGATTTCAACATTCCAAAAGGTCTCTGATGTTCGGCTTTCACTTGCTGACAAATAATGCATTTTTTTAACAAAATCAGCAACGTCCCTCTTTAATCCTTCCCACCAAAAGGACTTCCTCAAATCTTGATACATTCTTGTATTACCGGGATGAGCGGTATAAGGAGTTTTGTGTGCCTCCTCCAATATCAGCTTCTTCAACTCTGTAAGATTTGACACGCAAATTCTTCCTTCATAATACATTGTACCATCTTCGGATATTTGAAATCGTTTATCTTCACCAGCAAGGGTATGCTCCTTCATTTTACGTAGAAAATCATGTTGAAATTTACCCTCCTTGATTCTTTCCTTCAAGGTTGGTTGTACCACTAAGGCTGCTAAAACTGATCTCATTGTCTTAGGTGGTGTAATCACTTCCAGATTCATTCTTGCAAATTCTTTTACTAACTCTTCCTCCTTAGTCAAAAGACAAGTTAGTTCTCCTCATGTTTTCCGGCTTAGAGCATCGGCCAGTACATTAGCTTTCCCTGGATGGTAATGAATTGTACAATCATAATCTTTCACTAGTTCGAGCCATCTTCCTTGCATCATATTCAATTCCTTTTGTGTAAACAAATACTTTAGACTTTGGTGGTTCGTGTAAATTCACACTTACCTCTGTAAAGGTAGTGTCGCCATATCTTCAAAGCATGAACCAGAGCAGCTAATTCCGAATCATGCATAGGGTAGTTCAGTTCGTGTGTGTTTAGTTGCCTCGATGTATAGGCCACTACCTTACCATGTTGCATTAGCACACATCCTAATCCTTGCTTGGATGCATCACTATAAATCACAAATTCCTCAGTAGGGTCTGGGATAGTCAGCATAGGAGCTGTAGTAAGTCTTTGCTTCAATTATTAGAAACTATTCTCACACTTCTCATCCCACATGAACTTTTCACCCTTCCTCGTCAAACGAGTCATTGGAGTGGATATTTTAAAAATCCCTCAATAAATCTTCGATAGTAACCAGCAAGACCCAAAAAGCTGCGAACTTCATTCACATTCGTTGGTGTCTTCCAATCATTAACCGCTTCCACTTTGGCCGGATCAACTTCTATTCCATGGGTGGTGACAACGTGCATGAGAAATGCAACTCGATCAAGCCAAAACTCACATTTGCTAAATTTTGCATACAACTTCTCCTTGCGAAGTGTCTCCAAAACTACACTCAGATGTTGTTCGTGTTCATTCTTATTCTTGGAATACACTAGAATGTCGTCGATAAAAACAATGACAAATCGATCCAAGTAAGGATGAAATATTCGATTCATTAAGTCCATAAAAACAGCTGGTGCATTACTCAAACCAAATGGCATCACCACAAACTCATAATGGCCATATCTCGTACGAAATGCCGTCTTTGGGATATCTCTATCCTTATTCTTCAATTTGTGATATCCAGACCTTAAATCAATTTTAGAGAACACTCCTGAGCCCCCGAGCTGATCAAACAAGTTTTCTATTCTTGGGAGAGGGTATTTATTCTTTATAGTGAGTCGATTAAGTTCACGATAATCAATGCACATCCTCATTGTTCTGTTTTTTTTCTTCACAAACAAAACCGGTGCACCCCATGGTGAAACACTTGGATGAATAAATCCTATCTCAAGCAACTCTTGAATTTGCACTTTCAACTCTTATAACTCATTCGGTGCTATTCTATAAGGGGCCTTCGAAATCGGGCCTGCTCCAGGTACCAAATCAATTATGAATTCCACTTGTCTCCGGTGGAATTCCTGGCAAGTTTTCAGGAAAGACATCCAAAAACTCCTTAACAATTGGAACATTGTCCGCAGTCACTTCTTGGGTAACCACTCCCATCAGACTTACCAAATATCCATGACATCCTTTCTTTTTCAACATTTTCATTCCTTTTATTGCTCTTATAACACGTGGGACCTTGTTGCATCTTGTTCCTAGGAAGACGACCTCCCCGTTCTTCGGTGAATTTAGAGTAATCTTTCTCTCCTTGCATCGGACCTCAGCGTGGTGCTTGCTCAGCCAATCCATATCCAAAATAACATCAAAATCGTTCATTTCAAGCACATATAGGTTAGCTAAGAGATTATGCTCATTTATCTCCACTGTAACCCCATTAATTATCGAGTCAGTAGTCATTGTTCTACCCGAAGTTATACTGATCTCAAGAGGTTCTGAAGCTTTAACACTACTATAGTCAATCATAGGGTAAAACTTTGTAGAGATAAATGAATGTGAAGCACCCGTGTCAAACAATACAAAAACAGGAATTCCAGCAACAGAAAACATACCCGTCATAGTGCCAACTCCTTGATCTGCCTCAGTTTCGGCCATTCCAAACACACGAGCTCTCCCACCAGAGCTTTGATTTTGACTTCGACGATCTACCCAACCATCCCTCCTTGGACATTGAGAGATCATGTGTCCTTCTTCATGGCAACGGTAACATCAATTTTGACCACATATACACTCACCTCGGTGCTTCTTTCCACACTTAGGGCAGTTAGGAAAATCAACAGGTGCTCTAGCCCAAGACGGCCCATTATTTCTTCCTTTCTTGTTTTTCTTATTCTCGCCTTTCGTAACGCCTCTTTCTCCCTCTCCAAATCTATACTTGCCAAAATATCTTCAGCTCTTGCGATAGCATAGGTCATTGGTCCATGACTCGTTAGATGATGATGAATTTGTGGTCGTAATCCATCTCGAAATCTCTGTGCCTTCTTCTCTTCGGTATCAACCATGTGAGCTGCAAAATAACACATACGATTGAATTTTCGTTCATACTCAGCCACTATCATACTCCCTTGAGTGAGATCCATGAATTCTCTCTCCATCCTATCCTTGTACACACGAGGATAATACTTCTCCATTACGATCACTTTAAATTCATTCCACGTGAGTGCAGTACGTTTGGTTTCTTCTCGAAGTCTCCAATATCCATTCCACCAAGTACAATCGTCCTCTTTGAGTTGAAAAATAGCACATGAAACCTTCTGTGCATCAGTAAATGCCATATAATCAAAGACACTCTCCAAATTTAGCATCCATTCTTCAATAGCTTCCGGTCCCTCATGTCCATGGAATGTAGGTGGCTTGAAACTGTTGAATTGGCTGATCACCCATGATTGGACTTGCTCATGAGTTGCAGGTGGATTGATTGTCACACCCTGGAGCAAAGTAGCCAAACCAGACAGTAACTGTTGTTGATTAGGGGCATCATTCGATGCATCGCGTGCACGGTTCCTAGCACTACGGTTAGTAATTTCTCTACGGGGGGCCATGATTCTATCATCTAAATGTTGCTCTCGTGAATCATAGAATTGTAATATAATATACAAAATATATGAACAAATAATAACCATAATCACAATCACAACCACAATCACGATAATCGTAATCATAATCATAATCACAATCACAACCATAGTTAAAATGCTAAGTATATCCTTATTAATAATCATAATAAAGGTAAAACATAAATAATATATATTAGCAAATAATATTGTCTTATAAGCATCCTACCTACTCTTCAGGTACTAGCATCGAACGCAATCAAACCATAATAATAACTTATATCATACTCATAATTATATATATCATAACACCAATCTTGTATCATAAGTCCCATATGCATGCATGTGCTTATACTTAATGCTTTGCTTATCATACTTACGAGCCATATTTATGCATCATACTTATCAAACTCATGCTTATGATGTATGTAAATGTGAAATAATGAGATATAGTGTTTGGTACCTTGGAGCTGCGCGATGAAGAAGAGGTGGCCACAAGCATATGATAATATTTCACAACATAATCTTATTAATAAATTTCTAGAGATACAAGTATACAGAAACGTAGACGCGCTCTGATACCACACTGTAACGACCCGAAATTCATAACATATAATTAAATAGTAAATTACAGTTATAAACAAGTAGACACATAAAATATGTTTTGGTAAAATTAATATTTCTAAAATCAGGCCGTTAAAAGAGAACCATATGACATAAATTTTATCCAAGCACTAAAATGAATTACTAGATTTCATAATACTAAATTTTTGTATGCCGTAACCTCAAATAATTATAACCAATAATATATTTTCGAAAACAAAATCAAATAGAAGTAGTTGCATGAAGACCTAAACAACAAGCAATTTATTTCTCATGCCCATTAACCCAACACACAATTTAACCCATACGAATAATAAATGAAATAGTATTCATTCTAAAATGAGTTCGTAATTAAAATCAATCTAGTCATGCCACTAATTAAATAATTTCCTGTACAATTAAAAATCTACTAAGCAGCGGAATAAATAAGCATAATTTCTAAAATGATTCATAAATAATTAAATCAATAACTAATCCATACGGATAAATAAATAAAATAATATTCACTCTAAAATAAGAATCAACCTAGTCATGCCACTAATTAAATAATTTCCTGTACAATTAAAAATCTACTAAGCAGCGGAATAAATAAGCATAATTTCTAAAATGATTCATAAATAATTAAATCAATAACTAATCCATACGGATAAATAAATAAAATAATATTCACTCTAAAATAAGAATCAACCTAGTCATGCCACTAATTAAATAATTTCCTGTACAATTAAAAATCTACTAAGCAGCGGAATAAATAAGCATAATTTCTAAAATGATTCATAAATAATTAAATCAATAACTAATCCATACGGATAAATAAATAAAATAGTATTTACTCTAAAATAAGAATCAACCTAGTCATGCCACAAATTAAATAATTTCCTGTACAATTAAAAATCTACTAAGCAGCGGAATAAATAAGTATAATTCCTAAAATGATTCAGAAATAATTAAATCAATAACTAATCCATACGGATAAATAAATAAAATAGTATTCACTCTAAAATAAGAATCAACCTAGTCAAGCCACTAATTAAATAATTTTCTGTACAATTAAAAATCTACTAAGCAGCGGAATAAATAAGCATAATTCCTAAAATGATTCATAAATAATTAAATCAATAACTAATCCAAAAATAAGCATAATTCCTAAAATGATTCATAAATAATTAAATCAATAACTAATCCATACGGATAAATAAATAAAATAGTATTCACTCTAAAATAAGAATCAACCTAGTCATGCCACTAATTAAATAATTTTCTGTACAATTAAAAATCTACTATCAAATACTTACATAACTTAAAACTTAGGGGCATGTAGCTGTGTAGCATGCATAGTTTAGGGGATTGATCAATCAACTTAGGGGTGCCACTTAATTCTTGCACAATTCATAAATCATAACATATAATAACAGTAAACATATAAACTAATCAAATAATATAATTAATAATGACAAACCGTAAAAACCCCCACCTCTACTTTGAAATATGAATAAACTTCAAAAATTTCATGCAATGAGCCTAAACATCATGTTCTTGATCCAAACCACATTGCTTAATGCCGTAATTAAGGTAGAACACATATGTATTTTTATTTCTTGTATATACATATAGTAGAGATGGTTTGGCTGAAATACCTACGGATTAGGGTGGAAGATATCAGATGAGCTTATCCATAGAAATCTTGACTTATTATGCCTATAATGTTTCAGATTTGCAGTTAGAAAAAAAAGAGGATTTTGTGGAGTTAGATCAGGAACACGCTTATACGGCTAATGTAGTTCACATTCCACTAACAAAGGTTCTATCATGGGGTTAAGCTTTTTTGGTCAATAGCTGGACTCACAAAATTTTGGACCTAAGCTGATTTGGATCATCAAGTCCATTTGTAATAAGGTCATAATCTGTTTCGTGCATATGTCTTGTGTTACCTTGTGTGAGCTTTTTACCTTTTTGTCGAGTTGATAGGGTCCACAGATTCCTTGATTTATGTTCGGAAGGTTAAGCAGTCCCCAAACACATTATGACTTTGACAAGACAATGAGGTGGTTGTATCATGTGTGTCCTAATTTTTTAAAGCACACTTCTGTTGCCCCTCCACTTGCATTATGACACACATGATTCCTATCAAGAAAATAACAGTTGTTAGTAGATCGAGTTCCAATAAGTATGCATTATTCATATCAACAACCATGCATTTGTCATTGAGTGAAGTTCACTTGTAGTCCTTGATCACATATTTGACTAATACTCAACAAAATTGCCTTAAGATTTTCAACAAGAAACACATTAGACAATTTAGGTAGACCATGCATATTGAGAGTTCCTTGTCCAATGACTCGTTCACTCTTACCATCACCGAATGTCACAAATTCCCTATTTATTGAAGTGATATCAGTTAGATATGTTGCATTATCGGTCATATGACGGGAGCATCCGCTATCAAAGAACCACGTTCCGGTGTTGTTCGCACCAAGTGAGACTATTGATGATGTAAGACACATGCTGTTCTTAGCAACCCATATTTTTTTTTACCTGTAACATTGTGTTTTTGACATTTCTTACTTTCACAATTTTTGATGGTGTAGGACTTTTCACAGGAACACCGAACATATTTCAATTAGAGATGCTACCTGATTGGATGTCATGTTTCATTCTGTAGCACCTTGGTCGAATGTGTCCGGGTGCCTCACAATAGTGACATATAGGAATGAATTTTTTTGTACCTTTTGTGTCCTGTTTCCCTAACTCAGTTGCAGTATTTGAATCTTCTTGTTCGACCGCTGAGAAGGTGGCTGGTACAAAGGTTGTTGTTCCAGATGGTCTTTCTTCAGTGTATCCAATCCCGATTTTGTTACTTTGTGATCTTCCGTACGCCAGAATCTCATCAAATTCAACCTTTCCTTAGTTCAGTCCTTATATAGTTCGCACCGCTTTGTCCAGCTCAGTCCGTAGTTCAGTCATCTCATAATCCTTATCCTGTAATTTGGACACAGTTTCTGTTAGTTTATTAGTTAATGATGTACTTACCTGGTGGTTGTTGTGAACATATTTATGTGTTGTTTCTAGATTGATTTTGAGTGATTCAATTTTCATTTCTTGAAGTTGAACCTGATGTTCCAGATTTCTCACATTCCTTTGGGATACAGTCAGTTCGTCACTCAATCTTTCATTGATCTCCCTTGTGATTTGCATTTGCAGTTCATGTTTCACCTGACTTAATTCTTGATGCTCCATGGCAACAACACCTCTACTTTTGTATTTTTTTACTTGATTCTCCAGTCTTTGAATAACCGCAGTAGCTGCGGTACATCTGGCTGTTACATCCAGGTACATCCTTTTCAGATCCTCCAGAGTTGGATTATTAAAGTCTAGTTCTTCAGTGTTTTCCAGTTCCTCTTGAGTTCGTACAACAGAAGTGAGACATACCAGATCTTTCAATGATGTATATGTATCAAAGTTACTTGGATATGTTGTTTCTTTTTCGCCATGTTCTTATTCTCCTTCATATTCGGATTCACTCAAGGTGGCTTTCAGTGCTTTGTTCTTCCTTAGAAAATTCGGCCATTCAGCTTGATAGTGTCTATATCTTCTGCATTCCCTGCATTGGTCAAAATCTTTTCGATTACCTTATTTGAAGTTTGGTGTTCTGGTTCCTCATTTTTTTATATTTTCACCAAGGTTCGAACTTTTGGTGAACTGCTGCCTCTGATTGTATTTTTTGACGAACGTGCTGTAATTCTTTGTTAGTAGTGCCATTTTGTCAGCAATTTCTGTTACATCATTCTCAATCAGTTCCGTAGTTGACTCCAATTTCAGTACCATCCCTTTGTTTTTTGGTGCATCCATTCTATTATTTATCTCAAAGGTCCTTAGTTTTCCCATCAAATCATCCAACGACGTTGGTGTGACTCTCATGAAGGATTTCAGGGCTGTAATTTTTTCTCTGAATCTAGGGCCAAGGTTCTCTTGATTTTCATGATTTGGACATCCTCTTTAATTGCGTCCCCAAGAGTGTAGCATTGATTCACTATATCATTGAACCTAGCAAAGTACATTTCAATGTTCTTTTCTTCAGTCATTTGAATTTCGTCGAATAACGTGGTCAATCTCTGCAGTTTTGATTTTCCCACAGATTCATTCCCTTCAAATTGTTTTTGTAGTGCATCCCATGCGTCTTTAGCCGTTTGACAGTGTATGATCAGTTTGTGCCTCATTGCATCAACCGAGTCCAGTGTTGCATACAATGCTATGTAGTTTGCATCTTCAACACACTTTTCATCCTCCGTCCATAGGGTTCTTGGTTTGTCAACAATCTTTGTTATGTCTTTCCCATCTTGCATTTTTTGCCATGTCCACTTCGTTTGAATTGCCTCTCCACACCGTTTGGATCTCAAATAGATGATCATTTTGGATTTCCAGAATGGATAGTTTTATCCATCAAGCGAGGGTAGTCGTAGTGATGTTCCTTCATATGATCTCATGTGTCCGTCCCTGGATCAACCTGTTTAAAAAAAAACTGGAACCTGTTTTGGTGCCAATTGTTAGATCCGAATTTGTGCGTGTGTGAATTAGTTCAACAGTAGTTCGAACTGTAATTGAATTTACAAAAGCTAAAAGAAACCTTTATAATTTTTACTAGGAAGAATCCCTTCTTCATCTGAAGTACTTTTATTAGAAGAACAGTTTGTTCCCACAAATGTTACAAATAGAACTTACATGTATCAGACTCCCCTTAAATACTAGTCTACTCTTGTAACTACTTATTCTAATACCTTACTTGACCATCTTGTCCCCTAGATAGATTTTGATGCAAATGCAATTCGCTGAACTCTCCAGAGTCCAGACAGCAGTGGGTCAATGATATTGAATGATCTAAGCGTGGTTCACTGTCAGTTCGCCTTTGAGTGCCTCTTATGCTATCGTATTCTCCCGAATCTGATAGCTTTTCCACCAGCATCTTCACAACTCTCTGCTTGTATAGAGTTAATAGAATGTAATAGAGATAATTTTCTTCTCGTGCCCGTAGTCTTCTTATATTTGCATATCTTGAATATCAAGATATCTCCATAATATCAACCTTGATTCTCTATCGAATATCTTCTTTGCAGATCATATTCTTTCTTTCTATCTTTCCAGCCGTATGACATTTCTTCCTTTAATATTTCTTGGTTGTTAATAATTGGATAATTTATTCCTTGCATGTATCTTTGAATATCTCTTGATTTGTTGACTTTCCTTGCTTTCCATATCTTATACTATATCCTGAACATCGATTTAGATATGTTTAGATTTTCGAATAAATGACAATATCTTTACCTTATCAATACCCTTTATAATTAAACAATATTACCTTGCAACAAAAAAAAAAACTAATACATTCATAGTTAATAAATAATATATATGTTAATAAATTGATTGAAGAAATTGCTCAATATTACTTATTTTACTCAAAGATATTACTTGTTTAATTAAATACTATTATTGTATCATTTAATAGTATTACTCATTTACTTAAAATATATTACCTTGAAACTAATGTTAAAATATAAATTAATTAATTGTATTAAAATTAAAATTTAAATAGGTTTTCTAAGAAATTATTAGCTAGTATTTATTTATTGGAGGGAAATGGGTGGTAATTGTTTTTTAGACTATTTTGTTATTATATTAGTATAGATTCAATAAAAAATAACAATTTCAATATTATTTGTTTAACTGAAAAATATTATTTATTTAGTTAAAAAATATTATTGGATTAGCTAAAAAATATTACTCGTGCCGAGCGAGAATCCAAAATCACTTGACATGAGCTGCGTGCGACCGGTCGCAATTTTATTTTTTATTTTCTTAGCTTTATGCATATTTTTAGGTTTGACTTTTAATAGAGTTTTGGGTTGGTTGAGTTGCACGAATCCTAAATGCACAATAGATCTACTCTTACATTTAAAATATAAAATATTTTTTTTTATGCATGCAAATATGTAATATAATTTTTTTGGATGGAATTATAAGTTTTCAATATGTGATGGGTTTGAATAAACAGTAAATTAATATTTTATAGAAATTTAAGCTAAAAAATATAAATATTTTTTTGTATAAAAATAAGAATATAATATATTATACTTATATAGTATTATAATTTATTGTTTAACCTCAATAGTTCGAGGTAATATATTTATATTTATTTCGGGGACAATTCAAAATTCACTTATAACTGTCGTATAATTTGTTATTTAGACCATCTCCAGCAGTCAGCACAACTCTAGTGTAGATTTTGCACTATTTTACAGCAAAATCTGCATTCCATCTCGAGCAGTCTGCACTACTTTCTGCACTAAAAAAGAGTATTTTAATAATATTTCTTATAATTTATTTATTTTAATCTATATTTTAAAATTTTCATATTTGTTAATTACATAATACGTAATATATTAAAAATAATTTTTTATATGTAATATTTTAATTTTTTATCTATAAAATTAATTATATATAAAAAAATACATATAATATCAAGCAATAATAATGCAAAATTAAAATTGAACTTCATAATAATAGTACAATAAAAATACACGTTTACAAGATTAAATTTCCGAATTAGAAATTCTGTCCACAAATGCTCAATCAATGCATTTCGAAGTGCAAAATGAGCTTCCGCATCTCTAATTTGTCTAAATCGAGCTAGAAAATTTTGAAAATGCGTGTTTTCATTTAATGTGTTTGGAAATTTTTTTCCGTATATTGGAGGGTATGGAGGTGGTATTTCTGATTATTGAAATTAGGTTATTAATTTAGTATTATGTGTATTTTCTATTTAGTATAAGTAATTGTGTTTTTACTTATGTTGCGTAATTTTATATTTTGTATGTAACTTTATAATTTTTTGTTGTAATTGTATGTTTTGTCTATTTGTATTTTATCTATTTTTTAATTTTTATGGTAGAATAATAATAATTATATGTGTAGTATTTAAAATTTTATTGTATGATTATTATTTATAATTAAAATTACATTTATTTATTATTTTTTATCAGATTTAATTAAAATAATCTTAAAATTAATTAAACCAAATTAATTGTAAAAGAAAAAATTATTGTATTATTTTTATTTCTAATTGAAATTACATCTTTTTATTTTTTTATCATATTTAATTAAATACTATTAAAATTAATTAAATTAAATTAATTATAAAATAAAAATTTATCATTAAATACAGAAAATAATAAAACAAAATTTAGAAAAAAAAAAGGAAAAGAAGTGACGCAGCTTGGGCCTGCGTCATTTATACATCAAATAAAAAGAAAAGAAGGGAAAGGTGTATTGTGGTGTAGCTGTTTTTTCTAAAATCACGCCTCTCAGCGCATTGCTGGAGATGGTCTAAATAAAGCTAACTTTGTTAAAAATAAAAATACAATTTAATATAATAATTTATATTTCAATTAATGTTTATATAAATATAATTAATATAAATAATAAGTTATGTATGTTTTCATAATAATAATAATATAATTTTATTCTAAATTACTAATATAAATAAAATATAAGATTTCGTGCACTTCACTTCCCGCCATCTACTATTCACCAACAAAATAGTAGGAAAAATCGGGCGAGACTTGGAAAAATATTCAGAAAAGCCCTACGCCTAATTTCCCAACTTTCACTTTCCCCTTTTAGGTCCAACCCCGTCTCCATCGGGGCCGCCGGCATACCATCGCAGCGCGGCCATCTTCTTCCTTCCCTCTCCTCATATCCTTCTCCATTTTCTGATTAAATCGAAGCATTAATCGCCGGGAAATTTCTCTGCTTTGAGCTGACTGAGAGGACAGTCGTCTGAGAGGTTTTCTGATAGCTGGGCGGAACTTCAGGTTCTCTCTCACCTCCTCTGTTCTATACTTATGTATGCGTGTGATTGTAGTAGTTGATTGCGACATTTTTCTCATGTCTGATCACTATTGACCTAGCTTTCGCCGATTTTGCTTCAATCGGAGGTTATTGGTTGCGTGTAATAATGTATTTGCATGCTTGCTATGTACTAGTGGAGTAAGGACCAAATGTGGAGTGAGGTAGAATTATGAGTAAGCTACGTGGATTGAATGTATTATGTTCAGACAATTTGCTGTGTTTTGTATGTTCAATTTGCTTTCGGTTGAAGAAGTTTTTGATTCAATAGTTTCTTTATGAACTATGGAAATGGAAATCCTCTATGGTGTGGAAACCGTTTGACAACTTTTTGTATCCAAAAACTGGTACTCTACGTCTCTACTATTTTACTTTCTTCATCCAGTTGAAATTGTGAGTATTAGAATAGTAGACGATTTTCTGTTTCCTTGATTGCTTGCATCTTTAGAATAGTAGACGATTTTCAATCACAATTTTTAAGGATTTAATCTACTCTGCCCGCTGAATGGGTCAAGACATGACATCGGCTGCCCTGCTCGTCTGTTTTACCTGCTTCTTTCACAATTAATAAGATTTTCTGTTTCTTCTTAATAAAAAGAAGAAAGAAATAAGAACCTTTATAAAATTTGTTGCATAGTTTCAGTTTTGCAAAATGTCCATCCACTTATTCTAGAATTTATTGTTAAGCAAGCTTGATGTGCTAATACAAGTTGCCAGGTTTTCCGACCAAGCTTTTCTAGTTCATATAAAAATTAACGGGTTATCACTAAAACAGATATCTTAATTAATGCGTAATGGACGAAATGATGAAGCAATTCCAGCATGGACTCATGGAGGTTGAAATTGAAGCTGAAAACCTCTTATTGGCACGCCATGAGGTAATTAAATAAATTTGGATGTTAGATTACAGCTGCCATTGTTGTTAATATTTTGATGTCTTAGTAATTGTGACTGCAGTTGGTTGAAATTGATAGAATGAGGAATGGGAACAGGGAAGCTTTAACAGCATTAAGAAAGAGGGCTAGAACAACAACAACCAGTGTTCCTTCCCCTTTTGAGTCACTAATGAGGGATATTGATTCTAGGCCTCTTGTCAAAGAGGTCTGCACAACATGTGGCGATCATGATCCTAGGGAGAATACATTGTTAATGTTTCCTGGAACCGACATCTTTGCGACCATACCATTTCACGCTGCTCATACCATTTTAGAGAAAGGTAATTTCTCTCTCTCCCTTTCTCTAATTTTTTAAAGAGCTTTATTTTTTATATGTTAAGTGCCTTATCTCTTGAAATTGCAAATTGGAGGATCTTTCCTTATGCTTATCTCAGTCTGGGTCTATGCTCTCATGGCATTTTAAGTTTTTAGACACTACATGAATGTCTGACGTGCAACTTTAAATTACATTTGGTTGAGGGGAAAATCCGGAAAGCAGGATAGTAAAAAAACATTTTGCTAGAACGGACCAATGGTTTGTTACAAACATGTGATACAGGCTTTAAAACATTGAATGATTAAAAAATTCACAATGCTAAACATGCTCCAACCTTATTAGGCAAAGGACGAAGTCATTAGGAACTAGAAATCTCTACTGATCAGAGATCGTTGCATACACACTTATCTTGATTGAACATCATGCTGATTGACTGCATCAACTTGATTGGTTAAGCATCATTTCTTCGAGAAGTGTTCTCACGTAATGTCCAGTGAGGTGAATTTACATTATAAGTATTAAATTCTGAAATGCTTTCTAGAAGTTATTCATACCCCCAGCCTAACATGGACTTCTGCATATCTTCTCTTATGTAGTCCATCTAAAAGCAACATTTAACTGTTATGCTAATACCTTTTCAACCCTTCCCTTTGATTTTATAGCTGCAGAATTATATACCAAGCCTGACATCCCATTTTCGGCATGCTATTTTAGGGGATGGGTAGAGCTTAATACTCTCTATACGTCACAATAGATCAGTTTGCTGAAGCTGTGGTGGACAGTGTATGTACCCTAATATTATGTTTCTAGGTTGTCAGTTTGACATTATAGTGGACGAGTTTTAAAAAAAAAATTGTCCTCTTGTTTTGGGCTAATTGGTTACTCTTCATATTTGTCTTCGATATTTTACGTTAAAATTTCACTTGCAGTTGGGTTCTTTCCTTGCTTTGCTTATAGATAGTATTTCATGTTTTGCAGATCAAACGCTCCTTGATTTTGATTCTAAGAAGCTCCAGAGCTATGTGAAAGAGAAATCCTTTTCTATTTCAGAAAAAGGTGCTCTATCTGACAAGATCAGTCCTGGTGTGCTAAGATCTCTGGTGACCTTAACTGACATACCAAAGTATTGTTTCACCTCCATATACAATCTCACTTATATTGTTTGCCAACACCCCCAACCTTTATGTCAAAGAAATTACATCTCTCTTTTGGCTGTTTGTTTCTTTCAGGATTGAGGAGAAAGATTGATGACCCATCATAGTTATGGAAGGGACCTGAGTATTATTGACAGGGTATGTTAAACAATTTAATGCATGTGTTCTCTTTCCTTTCTGTGCGCTTTCCTAATTCGAGGAATGAGAGTTTTTGGCGCTAAGACCCCCTGGCAAAACGGGAGAGGCTACTTGCAGTATTGGAATTTTATGCTTGTCTTATCTCAAATTCAACTTCTATGTACAAATTGGTTCTTAATTTTATATCTTGGTCACCTTAGTATTTAGTAATTAATTTTTCCTTCTCTACTCATCATTTCCTATTGGGCACTCTATGGATGTAGGCCAAAATGGTGTACTGACTTCAAGGTCATGTGTATGCTTTATCTCATTCATCACTATTTTTGTTGATTTTTTATTTATTTTTATTTTTTTATTTTTTATTAATGGGTTAGTCAATGAAAAGAAAACGAAAGGGAAAAGTTATGATGTGTTTTTATTGTTGCCGCGGAAAACTGAATTGGGGAAATGACCTGTTGTGAAAGAGATAGGAAGGAGAAAATTGTAACCTTGGTTTCAGCCGTGTTTCCACCTAACCAAGCATGAGCTTGGCACAAGTTGTTCCCATGTCTTTCTCAGGCATGGTCCATTTTCTGGAACAATTATGTATTTCAAATTTGAAAATAAGCTTTCCCAATGCTTCATATTATCTCTAGAGTTAAATATCACATCACTGAAAGGAAAGTGATTTTCAACAGTAGAGGCTCAATGGATTTTGGCTTTACAGAACTTTGCATAAATTTTTATTAAAGGATGATCATGTTTCGTTTTTGTTTATGTTAGTTCCTGCTCTTATTTTTTCATTATTTATTTTTTAAATAAGAAAATTTGGCTCAACCTCTTGTCCTTTAATATGGCTATTTTGTCCTCAACACACTACTTTCCATCAAATCCCCCCTCCCTTGAGCCCATTCATTTCATGGACAGTGCACGCATTTTATGGTTGTGGGTGAAAGCAATTGCTTGACCCTCTGTTTGATGAGCCTTTGACCTGGAAAAGAAGCGCGTGACTGAATTGTTTCTTTCAATTTCAGAGGTACTAAATCTAGTGAGAAGAGTGTGGACAGTGACTAAAGAAGCTTCCTACTGATGATGAGGGCTGCTAATGAAGTTATCTTTCATCAATCAACCACAAACTTGTCGGGTTGAAGTAGAAGATTTTAGTGTTGTCTTAATTATGATAGAAGTGTACTCTTTTGCCTAACTGGAAGATGAATATCTGTAAGATGAGTATCTGTTTGTCTTGCCCTACTATTAGCTAAGACAAACTTCATATGGCATATGATATCATTGGGTTTTTTTTGCTCACTTCTTGATTGACTGTTTGTTTTTATTGCTTTTTCCTTAATTCACTTTAATGTGATTATTGTGAAGTATCAACTGCAATTTCTGATTATTAGAATTACCCACCAGGTTTTAGATTGCAATTGTTAACTAACTTTGTGACAAACAGTACAATTTTGTGTACGCACCTGTAACTCTTTGAATGGACAGGTTAAAGCACCATTGGAGGAACGGGCAGACTTCTGGGTCCCAAAGAAGGTTTCCCATTTGTATTATGTAGTTGAATCATAACTATCATGCCTTCCTCCCATCCTCTTTGGACATATATTGTCTTTAGGCTTTTGCTGATCACATTTACGATGTCTTAGAATCACCCTTTTGATTGTTTCTCTTGCACTTAATGAAACATTTTCAAGTTCGTCTCAATTGTTAGCATCAAAGATGGAACGATGTTGACTGCCAAGCGACATGATTCTTCTTCGGAGACATGAGCTCGAATTATTGAGCTCAAATTTAAGATGGGCTGTTTGATTTCACTGTCCAAAATCAATGTATTTTGTACATGCATGTATGCATTATCACTTTCATTACTTTGATGATTGCGTTAAGAGAGATGTTGACAGGGTAGAAATTAAAATAGTTGTTGCTTAGCACCAGTCTGTGTTTAATTATTGCTAACATGGAATCTCATTTGTCGTGCAATTATGAATATTTATTGTGGTTTCAGAAATTCCCAGGTTTACTGGACAAAAAGCAAAACATGCGAGTCGTAACCTGTGGGCATGTCTGTATGTCTTTGTTCAGTGACATCTGCCAAAAATCATCAACTTTTAGGACAGTGAAATAGAATGCTTCTTTTCCTCTGCTGCTGTTGGATTGCAATAAGTGTTATAGGGTAGGATTGTTATGTATTGGGTGGAAAATTGTTTGGTAAGTTATATGGGGATGAGTTTCTATGATCCAACGATCTTTGATTGATTGAATTTTTGTACTCGATTCATTCACAATTTGGATTTTTCCAGGGGATAACTGCAAGTGGATTTTTATTCTTCTTTTTTAAACAATTGGAGAGAGAAACATTTGAGACGTGGATTTGGATCTCCTAATGTGCACGTTGGGATCTTTATAAGGAGTATTAGTACTTTGTGTTGCAAAATCCTTAAATAATTTTTTTGGCCAACATTAATATAACCTACTAGTAAAAATCCTACAACACCTGCTTTGCACACAATTAGAGATCCAAATTCATAATATGTTGTGATAAGTGTATGTTAGATTATTTTGTATTCCACTAATATTTGTTGATATAATTATATTTATATAATTGTAGTACTATACATATTATAATGCAAATACACCTAATTGGTCAATGTGGTATTGTGGAAATTAAAGAACTTATTTCTACATGGTCTCTTGTGTGAAGTATTGTATCTGTTAGGAAGAATTTTGTTGTATGCCTTAGTTTGCAATAAGATAAGCTAATGAGGTGACTTAATGTTATAACTAGATCTTCTCGTTTAGTTCTATGAATTGGGTTGAATCTCCGGCTTATATGTTCCACACCTTTAGAATTTCTGTAATGACATTTTGTATTAATGATTTTCTGTCATTTGATCTTTAAAAAAATTACTAGAAGCCCAACACAGTGTGAAGGGATTGAATGAAGGTATGTTTTCTTTAAATATATTATTTTGAAAATCATATTGTTAATAAATGTTGGGCATTGACGACTATTTGATAATTTAATTTCATAATCAACTTATTTCATGTGGTCCCTTTAATTTAATTTTCAGTTTCTAAAGGTTTGGTCCGTATGGTTCAACTGCATAAGTTCCTTCTAAACACCCCCTCTCACACCCAAAAATGGATAAATAAATAAAAATACAGACAGACTAGGTAAATAGACTTGTTCAGATCTGAATATTAATACACACATGTACACACATATATATTAAATGAAACTTTATTTTTCAGTTTCTATAAGTTTTGGTCTACAACCAAAGTGTAAAATAATGCTGCTTCTATAATAAATATAAATCGTTACACTGTATGATTCAATTGCAATAACTCAATTCCAGACTTACGAAAACGACTTCAACCCAACTAAATAAACCAAAAGCTGATCATAATTTAAAGGCCCAATAAAATTTTGTAGCAGCAGCTGGTGGTCTGACACACACACACACACACACACACACACACATATATATATTAAAAATATTTTTTCCAAAATTGAAAAAAGGAAAAAAAAAAAAGGGTCCTATTCAAGGGGTTGGCAGTGAATGACTAGGACCTGTCAAAGGATTTGCATGTGGCATAGTTTATTGGTAATAAAAAAAATGATGTTGTGTGAAAAAAGGGGGTAATTATTGAAGAAGGGCTCCTCAACATGATTGTGCTCAAAACTAATAAGTAGGACTATGAACATGTGCAATAAGTTGCTTTCAACTGACAATTTTTTCAGAACTCTAATGGTTTGTTGTATCTTTTGTTTGCATTTGTGAATGTTCATTTTCAACAAATAGTAGTGCCTGCACACATCCAACCATATCTCTCTCTCTCTCTCTCTCTCTCTCTCTCTCTCTCTCTCTATTTGGTGGAGAGAAGGATATTCCAACTATGGTTGAATAAGGAAAATTGAACCAATTTCATTCAAGAACCTATGGTTAATTAAGATTTATGAACATTATATAAACCAGATATGTGCTGTAGTACTGCTGTGGTTTGGATAAATACAATAATAATCAAATCGAACAAATGTAATGTAATGTATAACTATATAACTATAATTATACTTCTAAATATAAGTTGCAACTCTAGGTGCCTATGCCACATAAACGTATTTAATTTTTGATGATCTTATGTTGTTATTTTAAATTCAAGACGTCACTTATCGGTGTTCATATTTTATTTTTTAAAATTAAATCAATGAGTTCAAATTACATTCAAATAGTTTTGATTTGAATATTTTTACTTTTTTTAGTAATGCTTGGTTTACTTAAATTGAAATACATAAAAATTTGGCTTTATTGGCTCAACTATATATTTTTAATATAAATCAACTAAATCAAGCAATGTAAACATGTAATATATTGTGGTTTTTAATTTTCAATTATCTTTGATAAGCAGGATAACTCATTTCTATTTATGTAATAAATATGAATTCAATAAACTAAACTTTAATCTCACTATATGACCTTCAGTTGTATAGATAATATCATGCAATCGTACTTAATTCAACAAATGGTCTATTTCAAAGTTAAGTATACCATATATATATACATATATTTATCATAGTTTCTTATATGAATTTCTACTTTTTATACAAGATATTAAGGTATTTAAAGGTCTGCCTCGTACATATTCGAACCATTATAGGTATTATCTCCAATTTTCTTTTTCTATTAGGGTTACACCTGCTGGTCCATTCATCTCTTATTTCATCTAAATAATTAGTGTCACACTATTCATTTTCACTTCTACTATCTAAATGTTTATTATGTTTGTTGATATGTCTTGAATCACACACTTCGCAGAGCTGTCACGGGGGTCTCGCTATAAGCCTAATTTTAGGTGTTTTATCTCAGTACTATATATATGGTCTTTGAGATCTGTAATATGTAACATATACCACATAATAAAATCCGTTCTCCTCTCTGCCCGTGGACGTAGCCAATTTATTGGTGAACCACGTAAATCTTGTGTCTTCTTTACGTTTCTTGTTTCTTGTTTATGCTCTATAATCCTATTATGTCACAACAATGTTCATATATAATCATCCAACACTTCAATCCTTTAACTTTGTTGCTATTTTACAATCTTAGAGAGCATACACATTCTCTCCATCTGTTCCAACCAACTTAAATACTATGTACAACATTTCACAGACTCCTTCCTTTTTTTCGACAATAAATTTAAAATAGTTTTGAAAAAAAAAGTCGATGCATTTAAATATTTTCTTCGACATTAAATTTTAAATATTTTTGAAAAAAATTAAAAAGGAAATGCTTTTAATTCAGGCTTCCTAATTTTCATGTTTCACTACTTCTAATTGCTAAAATGAGATTCCATGTAATTAGTCTTGTCTCTTCTTATGGTAAACCCCTTTTGTAAATATTGTCTCTCTCATTATCTTCCATTAGTTTCCAAAACAAGTAACATATCGTATGAGATATAAATATATTTTTCCTAATCATATATATCATAAAAAAAAAAAAATAATAATAATATTTTTCTTTATTTTTTATTTTTATGTAAAATAGTTGTTTGTATGTTTTATTGCTATGGCTGCTCTTTTTTTTTTTCTTAATATTTTTTTCTATATTTTTCGGGTGAAGCAAATGTGACATTATGGGTGGGTCCTTTCGTTTTAATATTAATGTGACTGGGTGTGGCCGGTTTGGTTTGGGGGGAGGGGGGGGGGGGGGGGGTGGTTAGTAATAGCTAGAGATGTTAAAAAGACATTGGTCTATTTATGATAGGATTAAGACTTTATTTTATTACTTAAAGTTCAATTAATCTATACTTCTTTTTGTTTTTGAAGTATTGAAATAATAATATATAATATTTAAACTAAATTTTGTAGAATATAAGTCTTTATAATATAAAAATTTATTATTTAATTTTAATAACTAGCCGATTTTAAATACTATCATCTAAATTTAGACTTGAAGTAAAATACTAAAGTTTAAGTTTATCTTCTCCAATTGTTACTTAAGGCTAAATGGAGAGTATCATATAGTATATATAACTTTAATGATTGACTTTTTAAATTTGTTAAAGTATATAAAGTTTATAAACCATGCATTTATATTATATAATACAAAATTTTAATAAAAGAATATTATGCTCGTACAATTAATTATAGTTTAAAATTTAAATATATAATTTGATTATTCTTATTCACTGGCCGATAATGATCTATTTAGCTTTAAGCCAGATTAGAGTTATGAGAATATTGATAGTAAATGTCTATTTAGCTCAATTTAAAATGTCTATTTAGCTCGAAATTTAATTAACGTAAAATTTATTTAACTACTCTGAAATCGCTAGAACCAGCCCGCGTAAGATGATACGCAAGAGATTGAGAGGGGGGTGGCAAAATTAATATTTATTTATTTATTTATTGAGCAAGAGACTTAGTTTAAAATTGATTGTATATGAATATGTCATTTTCGAAATTTTAAATAAAACACAGAATAAAGAAGACTGATGTGTCAAATTATGTGCCTCAAAAGTGTATGCCCTTCCTTTTCCATTCAATCTGCCTACCAACAGACAGCCCCTTCCTGGCCCGCTCCCACGGGCCCGGCCCTTTTCATTCATTTCTGCTTAATCTTTGATTCACAAAAGATCTTGAGGTGTCTCCTCTTTTTGGTCAAGTCTCAAGAATTTTTAATACTCTATATATAAATCCAAGTGGTGAATAAATAAAGAATATGGATTATTATTATTTTAAAAAAAAGAAATATTTTATTAAAAAATACACATTCTCCTTAGTAAAATTATTTAAGTAATCCAAATAATTTAACACAAAAAACAATAGCCCAAAAATTATACGAGGAAGATACATTGCACGATCACTCTATTAAGTATCAATAGAAAAATACATATAAACATGAAGATTGGGTTAAGTTGGACTCGTAAAAGAATGGTTGAGGACAATTTAGTGAGCCACTCCACGTATTTTGAACAAAACAAAATAATTTACAAGTATTTTTTTAATTAAAAAATATTACTTAATTATTTAAAAATTATTGTTATTGATAACTTAATAAATCAGTACAACTATTTTTTAAGTAAATAAATAAATATTTTATTTAAACAATTAATATTAAGATCGGGTGCACGATGCACCCAATATACAAGAAACTCAATCTTAATTTAAAAATTAAAGAGTTTATTCTAATACTAGAATTTAAATTCTTTATGATAAAAAATAATGAATGTGTTAAAATGTAATTTTGTAATAATTATATGATCGATCGATTATAGAGTAGTTATTGAAATTTATAAGATGATTAGAAGAAGAAAGAGATAATAATAATAAAAAAAAGAATCTAAAATTTTCATATATTACTAATTCCATTACATTATTAACTTATTTGGTAAGGTTAATAGGACAGACAGAGCAACAAGAAATATAATAATAAATAATATTCAACAATAGAACTTGGTAATACAAAATTTAAATTAAATTATTTTTTATTTTTATATTCATACTAAAATAAAATAAGCACAATCCGATTGCAATGTTATCCCTTATTCTTAAGAAACTAAGTGTGATTAATGACTTTTCATATAGATATTATTAATTCTAAATAATATATATACTTTAATTAATACTAATATATTAAATAAATTTAATATTAATTCTCCGGTAAGCCTATTTAAATTTTTTATTAATAATAATAATAATTTACTATTATATTAACATAAATATTATTAGGAATGCAACATACAAAAAAAATGCAGTAATACAAATATAAAAATTAAATGGATACATCTGCATCCAAACGCACCCTAATTGTGCCTTCTACCTAAAGAAATTTGTGGGACATTCCGTACGAAAATAGTCAACGTCTTTGTCAGCCTTATCCCACCAAATGCCACCCGCATTCGGCAGTACCCCAAAACCAAATCCCCAGTATCTTCTAATCTTTGTCCCCGACAAAACAAATCGAAGCGCACCTTTCTATAATTCACGCGACTTCACTCGCCGACGTGTCTCATCATTTACCATCAGATTGCAGGATGGACGAGTACACAGAGTATGCTTCCATACACGCGCCATCTATGGCGTATTACAAGGAGACAAAATACAGCGTACATCGTATATATGGTCGTATCCCCCCTTCTGTCTTCTCACACTTGGGTAGTATCTTTTTGCTTCCAAAAAAAGAAAAACATTATATTTATTCAAAATATAATTAATATTTTCTTCTACTTATAGAAATTATAAAACTTATAAGTCAATTTCATTCATAACGCATCTATTAATTTGTGTTTAATTAACTAGAAATATTTTTTTTATAATTCTTTGATATTATTGAAAATATATGATAGAAATCTATAAATTATTTATACAGTTGAATGTATTATAAAAATGAAACTTATCTTAAAAAAAATAATAATTACATAATAGTTATTTTAAAAGAATAAACGAATAATATTATAAATGTTGAGTTATGAAACATATTTAATAATTTTTCTTCAAGTGATCGCACTAGTTATTGGGATGGGTCCCGTCTGGATTACTCTATATATATATATATATAGGATTACTATATATATATAATATATATATATATTCTATAAACAGAGATTTATTTATAAGTAAAATACTAATAAATGTGAAATATTGAGCTCACGCATGATAAGACCCTTAAAACTAAGCTTACATAAAATTCATAATTTATTTTTATATAATTTTATTGATTATTAGTTTTTATATTTAAAATTATGGAGTAAAGAATTCTTGTTTTTTGCTAACAATTGTTCATTTAAATTTATTATAATGTCCTTAGGTATTTAATTATGTAAATTTAGTAATTTTATTATTATTATGATTATTATTATATAGTTTTTAAAAATTGTTACTTCATTTTGATGAGAATATTTCCAAGATGTTTATTCAGAAATATACAAGGTGTATAAATACAAGGGGAGAGTGTAGGAGACTCTCAAACGTAAACAATGTGGGACAAGAATAAATACAATTACACATATATGCTCCTAATACTCCTAATATATCAAACGTAAACAATGTGGGACAAGAATAAATACAAATACACATATATGCTCCTAATACTCCTAATACACCCCCTCAAGATGGTGGTCGATTAACGACACCAATCTTGTCCAATAAGAGACAAAGGTGGGTCCTAGATAGCGGCTTGGTGAGTGCATCGGCAAGCTGATCAGCAGAGGAAACATGCGAGACACGAAGTTGAGCAGATTGAACTAACTCCCGAACAAAGTGATAGTCAATAGCAATGTGCTTTATCCGAGAGTGAAATACCGAATTTGCACACAGATATGTAGCCCCAATGTTGTCACAATAAAGAATTGGAGTAGCAGTGGATAGAGAAACGGCTAACTCAGAAAGGAGTGACCGAGTTCATTGGAGTTCCGCAGCAGCAGCAGCAATTGCTCGATATTCTGCCTCCGTCGAAGATCGAGCCACGGTCCGCTGTTTACGAGAGCTCCACGAGATGGAATTGGCGTCGAGATAGATAATAAAGGCACCAGTGGATGTGCGGTCGTCACAATTACCAGCCCAATCATCATCTGTGAAGCAATGAAGAGACATAGGAGAGTCACGGCGTAGATGAAGAGCAAGATATCGAGTGCCATTTAGATAGCGAAGGAGACGTTTCACTGCCCCCCAGTGGATCTCAGTGGGAGCATGCATGAACTGAGATAACTTGTTGACCACAAAGACAATATCTGGCCTAGTAAGAAGAAGATACTGAAGACTGCCCAGAACACAACGATATAAGGAAGTATCAGCAGGCTTGTTACCATCATTGAGAGACAATGTGACATTGAGAGCAAGTGGAGTGTGAATCGGTTTAGCATTGAACATATTATGTTGAGATAGAAGATCAGTGGTGTATTTCCGTTGGGACAATTAACACGAAGACGAGGTACGAAGAACCTCCACACCAAGAAAGTAGGACAAAGGACCAAGGTCCTTAATAGAGAACTGAGAAGCCAAACCATGCACCACACGAGTGAGAAAGCCGTCATCACTGCCTGTAAGGATAAGATCATCCACATACACCAAGAAGTAGGCAGTAATGCCCTAGGCGTGATAGACAAAGAGGGACTTATCAGATTTAGTGCAGGAAAAACCAACCGAGACCAAAAATGATCGAAGAGCATGATACCACGTCCGAGGAGCTTGCTTGAGGCCGTAAATGGACTTACGGAGTTATGAAACATATTTAATAATTTTTCTTCAAGTGATCGCACCAGTTATTGGGATGGGTCCCGTCTGGATTACTATATATATATATGTATATATATATATATATTCTATAAACAGAGATTTATTTATAAGTAAAATACTAATAAATGTGAAATATTGAGCTCACGCATGATAAGACCCTTAAAACTAAGCTTAAATAAAATTCATAATTTATTTTTATATAATTTTATTGATTATTAGTTTTTATATTTAAAATTATGGAGTAAAAGAATTCTTGTTTTTTGCTAACAATTGTTCATTTAAATTTATTATAATGTCCTTAGGTATTTAATTATGTAAATTTAGTAATTTTATTATTATTATTATTATTGTGATTATTATTATATAGTTTTTAATTACTGTTACTTCAGTTGAGGCGGTCTGCGTGTGCGACTCCGATATGTATGATAAGTTGTCGAATGTGCATTAGCTAATTGGGTATCATGTAGATATTGACACGGTTTGAAATTGAAATTGGTAGTCAACGGTTCGATTTAATCGTTGATCCGATTTTGGTTTGGAATTAAAATCAAAACTTAGCCACTTTAATTTCGATTTCAAGATACATGGTTCCTGGAATTGGTGGTTCCAATTTTAAAACCGACAGTTTCGGTTTCAAACCCACAGTTTCAAATGTAAATTTGTAAAATAAAAAAAAATCAAGAACCAAAATCGAAACCGACCATATACCAATTCAATTTTGATTCCACTCTTCTAATTTAAAAAATCGACAATTTCAAAACTAAAATAAAATCAATGGACCGTGCCCATATCTTGCATCATATAGAAAGCACTTATTTTTATCATAATTTAAAGCACTAAATCCAACTCTACTCATGAACCAAGTTTGTGCACACTTAGAAGACCAACAAACTTAGGTTTTCTATTTTTAAATTTATTCTATATCAATGATATTATTTAAGGAGTCATATATAATTTTATAAAGATTGTTTGTTCTGAATTGAGATCATTTGAATGGAATATCATTTTAATCCAAATATATTTTTATTTTGAAATACAGATAGGAGATCAGACCTACTATATTATTTTACATTTCTTTCTTCTTCTCTCAACTGGTATGATATTTATAGTTTTTATTATATCCTATTAATGCTAAGACAAAAATAATTTTTTACTATTTATTTAAAGGGTAAAGATTGGTGGCCAGAATCTGGCCGGCCAGAAAAGGGTGTATTGGTAATTTTCTATAAAATAATTATATAAAATGTCGAATATGCCCTTTATTAATTAATGACGGAAAAATAAGTAATTCAGTTTGAATTTGAATTTTGAGTGTGTTTCTCTCTCATCATCAATGAGGCGGTTTCTCTCTCACCATCAATAATAATGAGGATTTCAAAGATTTCAGATTACAACTTCCAAGATTTTTTTATAATGATAATTCATACCAATCCGTCTTCATATTAAAGCCAAATTTCATTTTCATTTGTATTCAAACTCTCTTTTCTTGTTTTTCAATAGCTGAAATATAACGATTGATCATTGGCCTTCCACCAGGGCGACCAACTTCTGGATTCAAGATTGCTGTACCTCCAAATGATTGATCTTCATTTGTCCTTGCCGATACACTATTTGCGTCTCCCACATTAAACAAATCACTCTTTATTTCAGCCAACTTTTGTTTGATAAAATCCATCTTCACCAGACTCCCCTGGCAGCATCAGTACACTCTTGAAAAATTCGTTTCGTTCCACTTCTTGGAACTTCTTATAATCATCCGTCATGTGTGGATAACCTCCAGCAAAAAATATACTCGAGTGTCGTCTATACACGTCATTCCTCCATCTATCCAACAGATACCTTTCATTAATAGACAAGATATCTTTCTTGCCCATTACTCTAAAAATATGACAACAAAGGATCTCCGTCTATAAATCATAATTCCTTGAGGTCCAAGCTCAATATTATTCACCGATTGTGTGTTGTCGATTTCAGAATCCGCCATGTTTGTTTCACCTCTCGACGCACTCTCTATATGGTTAGACGACTCATCATGGTTAGACATACTTTGGTCACTATCAGAACCAAAAATCTTATGCATAAAAGCTGATCTAATTGTGTTAATATTTGGACTTTCCATTGAAATAAAATTGTGTTAACTGGTGAAATGAATGTTTGAAATGAATGTTTGAAATTGTGTTAGTTTAATCTACCTCTTTCAGAATCTGGTCAAATGAAGGTTTAAAATTAAATTTTGCTGATGTGTATATTCATCATTATTGTGAGGCTCATTAAATTGCATTTTGATTTACGTATTTGTTGTGAGGCTCAAGAAGCAGCACGCCTGATCGAAAACCAAGAAAGAAGGAGGGAATATCAGAAAGGGAAATGTTATGGCGCCAAATTTACTAAATGGCGTAAAGGTAATTTTACAAATACAATTATTATTTATATTTAAATTTAATCAATTCTGACCGGCCAGATTCTGGCCATATAGCACGGTCCATATTGAAATATAATTTTTTTAAATATACCTATGGAAACGTGCAATGGACACATACATGCTAAACAACTCCATATTAGTTCCACTAATCTTGAAACTTGCACTTTGGTTTTTCATGAATCATTACAACTCTAACCACTCACTGTAGGTTGCTGATAGTGAGTTCAACTATTTGAAGATAATTTAACATACTTAATAAATCGTGTGTCCAATATAAAAAACAAGTGTAAGAACATGAATTAATAAAACACTAAACTCGCAAAAATAAAACACATAAATTAATTTTGTGCGGAAAATAAAATATTTCATCTTAAACCTCTTAAATGCTACTAAGACGAACTTGTGCAATTTAGACTATTCTAAGTTAGAACATTCCGTTTAATTTTCATCGTATCCAATTTTTGAATTACTTGTTCATTTACATTGTGTATTCGTTTAAAGATCGTTCATGAGCTCTCTTTCTTGGAACATCCTTCACAAGTTCTCTCACACTCATGTGTGAAGCTCCTTTCTTCTGGAATCATTTTGAGCAAACCAATGTGTTCCAACATAGACTGACCAACTCTTATTCGAGCTGACGTGTTTTTCCTCAATGTCAAAACAATAAAATAAAATACAAATTAATTGGTTAAATTATTTATAAATAATCTTTATTTATATGTTTACATTAATTTATGAATAAAAAAACTCTATATTATTTGCGATCTTCAAATTGTCTATCTCTTCAATTTGACAAGATCTCTTCAAACAATAATTTTAACATGTTTTCTTGATCTCTATGATTTCTTGAATCTTCTAGAAATCTATTAAAAAAAACAATAAATATTTATACACACAAATTCGCTTAGAACGTCTATTTAAAAAATTATTATCACTGCAAAAATTTTAAAATTATGTTTTTTTGAATAATAGAAAATGGATTTTTTTTAAGAAATGACTATTTTAAACTATGGAAAATCAATTATCGAATTTAAGCATAAGAATTAAATAAAAGCCCTTAAACATATATTTTATTTAATAATAAACATAAATTTAGACATTTTAGTACATTGAATAATGGACAATAATTGAACTAGGATACCAAATTACCAAAATTCATGTCGGTTGGCCGGTGATGGAAGCATGCAATTAATGCAACACAGACAGATACGGTGCGATCACGCGCCTCTGCAGGGCGTGGGGAATGAATCGGGAACACAAACCCTGACTGTACACCGCACAAATTATCCGCTAGGTCACCAAATGGCAACGGTATTGTTGCATGTTGTGTTGTAGATTCTTCAATAAGAAGCTACTTTGGCATTTGATGTCAATTTTCATCCTCAAGCAGTGCTTTATTCTCTGCACCAATTTAAAGTTTTTGAAATTTTTGCACTACTTTTAGCGCAGATTTTTTACTGCGCTACTTCTTTTCCTTTTCTTTTTTATATGATTATATTTTTTTAATATTTAATATTATAATTTTTTATCTCAATTATCCAAACTGAAATTAAATCAAGTTTTTAAGATCATATGATTTGTAATTTAAATAATAATAATAATATAATTTAAATAAGTATATGAGATTTTAAATATTATATACAAATTTAAATAGAATTGCATAACATTACCCGACATTCAATTTTACGTATATATATTTTTAATATGATAGTTTAAGAATATAAGTAAAATAAATATTATCTCAAAATTTAATGTTAAATAAAATTACATATATAATGTTTTTAACAAATATTTAGTAATAAAAATAAATATTAAAAAAATAAAGATTATTGTGTAATATTATTTTTTAGTTGAGAAGTAGTGCAAACTGTTGGAAAGAGTATGTAAATTTTACGCTAAAGTGATGCATAATTTGCACTAGAATAATGAACACTGCTGGAGATGGTCTTAGCAACGCACTCTCACACGTTAAATTAATTCGAGTAATTATTTGTGCTGCCAAATGGACTATTATACCCTTCCTTCTATTTTTTACTTTTATTTTTTAAGTTTAAATCAATAATATTCTTTTGCTGATATTAAATATTAATTTTTGTAGATAATATTGTTTATATTTGATATTTATGTAAATTCAGTTCGATATTATCCAATACTTATATCATCTTATTTATCCATATGTAAATTAATAAATTTAAATAGCCTGTACTTTATAATTATTATATATAACTATAAAATATAATATAACTAAATTTCATTTGTTACTGAAATTGAATAATTAAGTCTCAATCAATTTCATGACAAACTTACCGTATGATAAATAATAATTAGTAATTGACCAATCTTATATTTTATAAATAATACACCCCAAATTAAATGGATTTTTTATATAAATAAAATTGTCACAATTAATATAAATTAATGTCTCCATTTATAATATTTAATTAATCTATTTTTATAAATATATGACATGGAAATAAATAAATACATGTAAAATTAAAATTTTTTATTAACAATTAAATTGACAAACTCTAATTTTGTGTCGTTTCGCACATTTATCTCTTTCATTATTAATATATGTAGATTTGTAATACTTTTGTTTGGCCATTAAATGGATACTTATAATTGAATGCTTAATAATAGTATTTTTTTTCTTGCAAACAAACATAAGCTCTTATATATGAACAAATGTACATATTACAAGGAATCAACAAACATAAGAACACAAAAATTTATAAAATTCTAAAATTGGGAAAGCACAAAAAGAAAACATGCTAAATCAGAACAAATATTTGATAATTTGAATAATTTGGAATGTTGGGGACCTGAAAAGAAAAAAAAAAAAAGGTAACTACATTTTTTAAAAAAGGAGGTGTTTCAAGAATATTTTTTTATCTTAAAAATATTACGTTTTAAAAGTTAATGTCTTATTTTATTAGTTAATTTAAAAAAAAAACTGTTTATGAGGTGGAATATTTATTAAGTTTATAAAAAATACAAATATGTTACTCTAGATAAACACTATTTTTTTGGGACGAAAAAAGTATAATTTTTCTTTTAACAACCAAGTTAGACTTTGAATAATATTAAATTACATATTTATTAAAAAATGTAATACTTTTAAATGAATAATATAAAACAATATATTAAAAGTAAAATTGAAAAAAAAATCGCTAGAAGTAATATTTCAATAGTTTTTAAAAATAAGTTATGTTACTTTTAAAATATCACTTTCATTTAAAAAAAATATAATTCTTCTCCATAATTGTAAAGTGGGCGATTGCACAGAAGTTCTTATGTTCCAACTTTTGAAAAATTAACTTATTGCAAAATTATTTTCTACCGCTCAATATCAAACCAAGTTACTTAATATTTGATTTGAAATTATTTGTTAAAAATTTATTGTTTTGATAATAGTATCAAATAAGTTTGAATATATTTTTATGTTCGGCTCAAGTTCGAGCTTGTTAAGTGAAACTTGTTAAAACAAGTGGTAAAATATCAAACTGCTCGAGCTCGATTCGTGTTCGACTCGCTAAAAACTCGTTCAAACTCAACTTAATTAATAATCAAACAAGTTAAACACAATATTAGAAACTCTATAATATTTTAAATATTTTTGAACAATATAACATTCGACTCCACTCAATTATACACTCCTATTATTTCCATCTTGATTATATATTTCATCCTTTGAAAAAAATTAAAATCTAGCCTTCATTATATCCTTCTAGGAAAATATATTCTAAATTTATGAGATTAGCACCAAAATAATGAAATTTTGTTACCTCAGTGTATATTTAATCTTTTTATTAGAATTTTTTGTTTTATTTTATATTTTATATAATGTATTACAATTTTATTAATAATTATTATGTGTTCATCAATAATATCAAGATATACATAACATGAGTTATTAAAATTCAAATGTTAAATAAAATAGTGGATCTCGTGTGATTTTTTGAACACAAATTTTATAGGGGTGTATTAGCAATCGATTCCATCTGAATTAAAAGTAAATTAAAGAGGGGAAAAAAAAATAAAAAAACGACATATATTAAAACTATGTTACTGAAATTTGTTGGTTCATGACTTGGTCAACATTCAAGTACATTGAGGCACAGACCTAACAGTCCCTGTCTGTTTAATGACTTATCTGACCAAATTCATCACATTTAATAATTTAATCTAAACGAGAAATATTTATTTCAAGATAATATATATATATATATATATATGTGTGTGTGTGTGTGTGTGTGTGTGAGTGTGTGTGTGTGTTATAATAAGTATACTTGAATGACATTAAGTAATCAAGTTGGTCACATATATTTTGAAGTTATTTTAATTTTCATTTCTACAAAAAAAAGAGTTATTTGTATACAAATAATATTTGATTAAATTGAAAATATAAATAATATTGATTCAATTAAAATTTAAGATAAGCTGTAATTGTTTTGAGGAACCTTCCAAACCTTAAATGATATGTAGGGTTAACAGACAAAACATCTTTTTTTCTTTTTTTTAGTTACACAGGGAAAACATTATTATAATCACTAAATTATCACATGATTATTAATTAGCACTGCGACGAGGAGAAAAGATAATTTAAACCCTGAACAAAGAAATTGATAATTTGAGCTACTTGGTTAGATAGACCTGTTACCAATTACTGTGTATGTATATTTCTTATTTAATTTTTTTTAGAATTAAATCTTCTATTTAATTTTGTATTTAATTTTTATTTTATAATAATTATCATATAATATATGCATATAATAAAATCAATAATTAATACATATCGTATATTAAATATTTTGAAATAAAAGATGAAATATTTAAGAAAATAAAGGGTTCACTTTTCTTTTTGGAACCCTTATTTCTAAAGTTTGAATCCTTTATTTTATCTTGTGTTTCATTTTCTGTTTAAAATATTTAATACACGACATATATTGATTAATAATATTATTATATACATGTGTTGTATAATAATTATTTTAAAATAGAAGATAAAACAAGAAATGTAATAAACAATCTCCATCCTATTTTCCAAATACCACTCCACAAAAATTAGAATCAGAAAAAAATATTCATTAAATTAAAATAATCATACTTAATGAAAATATAAAATAATAAAAAATTAGAAACCCCCCCTCTCCATTTGGCAGTTCAATATATCTTCCTCTTCTTTCTTCATGGATTAGAGCATTCCATATTTATTTTAAATATGATATATTTTCAACAATTACTTTGAAAATTGATTATTGTAAACATTGTCACCACATTTTATTAACATTATAAAATTTTTCTTTATTAGTTTGCACATGGGTAGTATTCTAGGCTGTGTATTAGTCGATTTTGAATATTTAAGATATATTTGACATATTAGTTGATGTCAAAAAAAATATTCAATCATCATTAGTTGAACGTCAAGACAAATGTTTAATCAACACCACTCGAACACCTCCATAGTAAAATTGTCTATATCGTTTAACCACACCTAATCAAACAAGACCATCATGTTCAATCAGTTTTGGTCAAATGCAACCTTTATGTTCACGTAACTAGAGTTGAACATTGTGCTAAAAAAAAATTGCAACCTTCTTCCTCAAACTAGCTTCAATTTGTTACCTTCAAACCAACGAGAAATTGATGGAAAAAATGACCTTGCTTGATTAAAAAGATGCAACAGCTGCGAATATTAAGTTAATTAGAAAAAGAGGTGGGTAAAAATTTCTGGGAAAGGTTGCTTTAACCAAGTAATGAGACGAATGTGTGTGGGTGTATATATATATATATACATGATTTGGATCTTTTATTTTATTTTGTATTTAATGTTTTATTTTAAAATAATTACAATACAACACTTATTTATAATAATATCACTAATTAACATATAATATATATTAAAAATAATAAAAATAAAAGATGAAATATCGATTAGAGTAAAGACTTAAAATAAAGGACAAATTATGTATAAAAAAGGAATATCGGATACTCACCTCCTTTCCCAATCTATCGCAGATGGATTTAAAATCTAGTATAGTGTTCGAAAATGACATCTAATCCATTAGTTTTTTATTTTATTTTATTTTGTCTTTTAATAAGTAAAAAATGTATATTTCCTTATGAAATGATTGTACTTTAATGTAAATACTGAGTATGTATACTTTTTGTTTGTAATTAAACTCAATTTCAATTTATTTGTTTACATTAAAAAAGTTTTTCTTTAGAATTTAGAGACTAATATAACATATATAAGAATAAAATATTTTGTTCGATTTGGAGGATTTGAAATGGCCCCACACATTAAGCGTACTCAATTAGCTGAAGGTGAGACTAATCACACTCTAGTGACGTTCTATCTTAAAATCAATTGGTAATATGATGTATTTGGTAAAACTAAAAGTCCAAAAATTTAAAGTTTAGTTATAAAAAAAGTTTGAACACGCAATTTATATATCAATATGAATAAAAAGTCAATCTTTAGACTAATAAATAAAGATAGAAGGATTTTTCACAAAAGAAAAAATGCAAGTGTGTAAAGTCAATATTATTAATACACAGCACGTGCCAAATGTGTATTAATATATTATGAAAGTATAACAAGTTAATTTGCAACCATAAATTAAAGCCTGATTATTTTCTTTGCACGTTTAATTTTGGAAAAGAGCACAAGTGCAAGTCAAATACTTTTATACTTCATAAACTAGAACTAAATAAGTTATGTATATATATATATGACACAAAAATTTTGCGCATATAAGATACAGTGTGCAACCCAATTCTATAGTATAATTGTTTAATTAAAAAATATTATTTTTTATTTAAAAATATTATAATTAATTTATTATTTAAAAGATAATAATATTTTTTAAATAAACAAGAAATACCTAGATCGGATCACCCAATATATAAGAAACTAACTGTAGAGTTTGCTTCTTTCCAAACCTTTTATTTTCATTTATAGAAAGGTATGAACATTAAAAGAGAAAGGAAACATGATTATTCGAGTCTGTTTTCTTTTAATTAAATCACAAAATAATCAATTGTTTATACTACGCACAAACAAAGTAATAAATAATGGGTCAATAGGAAAATTATTGAACTTTCTTTATAATAAGTAGGAACATTCGCCCAAAACAATTTGGATCATTTACTTATTTCAAATTTCCAAAAAACCACAACACCAACGGAACATACTCACACCATCTCAGAAAATGGCCACACTTGATAAGATTATAATTTTCTATTTTTACAATTTTTAAAAATTAAAAATTTATATTTTCATAACTTTTTATATGTTTATTAAACTTATTGATCATATATACTTTGTTTGTGAAATAAAAAAAAAATTACTTTTTTCTTTTGATTAATAAAATTCGATGTTGACTTTTGAAATAAAACAAGATCATGACTTTTTAAAAATATATATTTAAAACACAACTCTTTAGATGGAATGAAGAAAATATTTTTGGATTTGAATTGTGATTTATTGAGTTCAGTATTCTATAAGACCCAGATAAAAAAATCGGGTCATATCACAATAATGACTTGGCGTAATTTGTTTGTATGTAGTTTTGTTATAATTATTTATTATTTGTTAATTAACAATACTTATTTCTTAAAGATTTAATGAATAAATGTTTGCGGACGAAAGGTAGTAACAGACATTAAATATTAGAATATGACCTAAAACATTTGGCCTAATGGTGTCCCATAATTGCCCATGTTGATAGAATTCGAAAGAGCTACGCGCATATATTGTATAACTGTTGTTGTTGTTATAAACTTTTAAAATTCAATAATTTATTTATATATATTTATTTTGATTAAATGTATAAGTGTATGTAGATGCCATAACATTTGACAAGTTGGTATGGATAAAAACAAATAACTTTAGTTTGTATGTAAGATTTTAAAACGTTATTCATATCAGGTTATTATGTTTTCAGTAGATTGTGTTTAGGCATTCATCTCAAGTACGATGAGCTCATCATCATGTATTTAGACCAGTTCTTATTAGGCTATATAGTTCTTAGGTTGGTCCGATAATGACACAATGAACACAATTCACCATTCCACATAAGTGTTTATCTTAGTCCTATGAGTCTATTAATCCATATTATAACAAATATAACTTTGTCTGTATTATTTAAAATAATTAAATATTAATTATCGTATCTAAAATATTCTAACTTATTAAACATAGTTGTCTATATTGATGACGTCTACAATAATATTTATGTTTGTTAGATAAGAATCAAGAAAATCAATAGATGGAGTCCTTTCTAGGTCCCCAATCTCCTCTCATGATTTATATTTAAAAAATAATAATATTATTATTTCTTAAAAGTATTGGAAGGATAAGAATAAAACAAAAATGTAGAGTTGTACAATATTTTTCCTTGGTCGTCTTCATTTAAGGTTGTGAGCAAACAAACAATATTGTCTCATGCTTAAGGTTGAATGAGTTTTTGCCTTCTACATACAACCCTTAAAACTTTGAAGCCTATTTCAAAGTTTTCCATAATTATATATATGTAATTGCAACATATTGGATGCATTCTTGATATGTAATGAGAACCAATTACATATTTGATGTATTTTTTATATCTAATGAGGACTGAGATATATGTTGATGCGTTTGTGAACTTTGTCAGCCTATAAATATTTAAGATGTTTATTGAGTTTAATACTCATTTTTTTTCTAAAACAGTCGAGATTAATATTTTTTTTTCTAAATAGTAACTCATTTTTTTAAGGTTTGATGGTGACTTTTCACCTTCCGCTTTTCATAATTAATCAAACCACATTTTCAATATGAACCTTTAGATATTAAATTATCATTAGTCCAAAATGAACGATGAGAAGTTAGCTATATTAAATTTACATATGAAGAACATAGATTCTAATTTTACAAATGAATCCCACATCGAGCAAATTAAAATAGTTGATGTTAATTGTGGAGCGAAAAGGCAGAATCAACGGATTAAGTAGTTGAATAAACAAAAACCCTAAAGTGCATATCGTTGAAATAGAAAAGTCAAATAAAGAAAAGGGCTTAAGTGCAAATTCGCAAGTGTGTGCTGGCTAAAACTGTAAGTGCATTTTAGTACAATATGTTTAGAGACAACATATCTCTGAGCAAAGCCGCCTCACACAAGTCAGCAGGTTCTGTGTTCCTCTCAGTTCTATGAGCTGCTCCCACCTAGAGAGAGAAACTGATACTGTCCCTCTTTTAGAGTGAGGGAGAATTATTGATTGAAGAGATGCCATTATAGAGAGAGAGAGAGAGAGAGAGAGAGTACTGTGTTGTTGTTGCCAAGATTAATGGAGAAAACTTTTAGCCTCTATATTTACTACCATATAGGGTTTTGATTACCATACTGTATATCTCTCCCAGTTCCAAATTGCTGTAAGGTGAACTTCTCCTCCCCCCATTTTCCCTCACACACACACACACCCCAAACACAGTGAGGTTCTTTCTTCCTCAAATTCTTGCATATGTTCTTTCAACAAAACCCTCAAACACCGGACATCTTCCTTAATTCCACTCAAACTAGCAGAAAGATAAAAGGAAAATATTTTCAACTTAGTGAAAGACACACACACACACACACAGAAAGCTAAAGTCTTTACAGCCTTTCCAGTACTGTCCACAATCTTCCCCCTTTAAAGCTGACAGATTTCTTTTCTCTTCTCTCTCCTCCCTCCTCTCTCTCTCTCTCTCTCTATAAAGTTCTTTCTTGATTTCAGATATTATGCAGTTTGAACTTTCTTTATCTACATGTATTTACTGCTTCTCTTTTCTGCTTACAGTGAGTTTATGCGGTTCTTTTGAAACAGGCTAAAAGACTGTATAGTGAAGTGGGGTTTTGATTAATACATTGCCTGTGACTGAAACTAGAGGCAATGTTGGACTATGGATGGGGTAACCCATCATCGATCATGCTCTCTGGTGAGGAAAACGGCCAAGAATCCGAACCGAACCGCCCGGTTTTCGACCCTTACTCCACCCAGAACTTCTCCGAAACTGCCAATTTCTTCAACCCCGATACCCACTTCGCCGCCGTGACCGCCAACCCCGACCACCACCACCACCAGCTCCCGTTTCAAAGCTCCCAGACGCAAAACTCCAACGCCCATTTCACCAGCTTCTACGACTCCCGCGCTTACAGCGCCGCCGCCTCTTCCTATCAGCACACTCAACCTCCGCCGCCTTCGATGCTCACTCTAGAACCGGGTGGCCCGACCGGCTTCATGATGGTTCCGAAGAGCGAACCGGTGGTCGGCGGGCTCGAGTTTAACACCGAGTACAACAGTAGGATAGGGCTGAACCTGGGTGGAAGGACTTACTTTGCTTCGTCGGAGGACGACTTCGTGAACCGGCTCTACCGCCGGTCGAGGATACTGGAACCCGGCTCGGTTAACTCCCCCCGCTGCCAGGCCGAAGGCTGCAACGCCGACCTGACCCATGCTAAGCACTACCACCGCCGCCACAAGGTGTGCGAGTTCCACTCCAAGGCCGCCACCGTCATCGCCGCCGGGTTGACTCAGCGCTTCTGCCAGCAATGTAGCAGGTCGGGTTTGTTCGAAATTACCAAAACACCCTCCCCATGCATTACTCATGTTTCGAACGGACTAAACTGCCCTTTTGGGGGTGTGAGTGAACATGCTAATGATTGAGTGCGGCTAATCTACTTTCGTACCTGGGGTGATCCCGAGGGCATTTGTGTCCTGTAATTTTATGTTTCTCCGTTTTATGCTTATATATAGTAAGTAGTGTATGCACGGAACTTCTTCAGAATTCTTTCACACTTAAATCTATCACAGCTTTTAATGATCACCAGCATTTCAACATCAAGTTCCTGGTTTGGACAATGTACTGCACATGTAGTTCACAGTACAACTCCATGTAAATTCCTTGTCTGTAATAAACTTTCCATTTTCAGATTCCATCTGCTGTCGGAATTCGATAATGGCAAGAGAAGTTGCCGTAAAAGGCTGGCAGACCATAACCGGAGAAGAAGGAAATCCCAGCAATCTAATCAAGAAACCAGTAACAAATCTCAGCTTGAAAACACTTCTGCACCCAATTCATCATCTGAAAACCTAACAAGTAAGTTTACTAGTTCTAATAATCCCAAATAATTTTCTTAGTGGTTTCTTTTCTTGCAGGATCAGATTTTTCTTTCCCGAAATTAACTTAATTTGCAGGGTCGCCCCCGGAATCCGGGCCGCATTCATCCTCAGTCACCGTCGCGATTTCGCCGCCGCAAATATCTCTGGATTGCTTTGGGCACCGATCTTACAACGGCGGCGCCACCTCTTCATCTGCATCCACAAGCTCGCTCTTCTATTCGAACGGCTAATCTTTGTAAGAGTTTCGGGCAAAGTCTCGCCGGAATCTGGGTTTCACCATTACTAAGAAAACTACAGCTTTTAAACAGCTGATGAACTGCGGAAGTAGCTAGCTATTAGGAATAATTAACATAGTTGAGAGGTTCGATTTGATCGATAGTTGTTAACCCATTATCCTTGTTTTCAATTCCATGAGTTGTTTTTCTTATCTGGATCAAAACGATGATCAATCTTGAATTACATGTACATTATTATGATCACGTACGTACTGTGCGCCGTACGTATTAGCCATATATGAACAATGTACCTTCATATTCCTGAGAATCGAATTCCCACTTTGCATGCCCAACTCCAGCTTTAACCGTTTTGAAAAAAAAAAAATTAAAAATACATACATATATATATATGTATATTCAATATAATAAATTCTTTCTGTATATTTACTATTTTTCCATTTGGATACAAGGGTTGGTTTTGGCAGAGTAGCACTCATGCAGCTCATTACTATTCTAAGCTACTGCATTATTTTAGTTTGTCTGTTCCTCTCTCTCTCTCTCTCTCTCTCTGATATTTTAGATGCAGTAAAAACTGAGGAATGAGGGGGTAAAAAAGGGAGGGAATTGATTTTAACCACGGTAAATTTTCCTTGACGAAGAAGATTCCAGTAAGTCAAGCTGTCTCCTGCATGGAGGCTATTTCTTCATGAAAGATAAATTTGTGGGACCTCTTTTTTTATATCAGTCATAATTTTTGCTATCTTCTGTTTTGTGTCATGTGAATGAATCTGCTTCTGATGTGGATATATATATATATATATATATTCAACGTTATTAAGGAAAATTAAGGACTGATTCTAATAGTTAGTAGCAACTAAAGACAAATGTTGGGTTGTTGTAAAATTAATTTTCTTATTGTGGGATGGCATCTTAAAGAGAGACTATCATGGATCTTGACTTTTTAATTTGGATATAATTAAATTGTTTAAATATTCAAGAAAATATTTAAGGTACTATTTTTGTTGGATTGAACTAAATCATTTGTTTGCCTTATCTAAGCAATATTTTAAAATGATGAACCCACGTTATTATTCTATAAATTAATCCGAAAACATTAATATAATTAATTACGTGCGATGATTGATTTTGAATATGAAATGAAATGTTATGTTTTAAAAGTTATTATTATTATTATTTTTTGAATCAATATTCTCGTTTTATTAGTTAAACTAAAAAAAAAAAATTCATAAATAAGGTAGGTGTGGTTGAATGTGATAATTGTATAGCTTGACTCAAAAGTGTGGCATATGACTCAATCTGACAGAGATGTATAAAATTAAATAGAAGATTAAAACACAACAAAAATTTGAAAATGATGAGTGTGTGAGGAATTGAAGTGCACAACTTATTTCATCCCAAATCAAAGTTGCTATAAAAAGAAAAAAATAATGTCCACAAATTGTGTGATCCAACATTTAATTGAAAAGGTGAAAGACAGTATTATTGTATGCTTGGTAGACAAATCAAACTATTTGAGGAAGCCGTTGGAATTTAAATCATGGTGTCACCGCATTCATTTTCATTTATTACTTTGTATATATGTTCACCACCTTTCCAACTTCCAACATATATATACATATATATATATGTGTGTGTGTGTGTGTGTGTGTGTGTGGCTAACGTTAATTGTGAAACTGCAGTTGTATTTGATCGTACCAATAATTTATGAATCACTGAATGAGGGTTTGAATCTTCTTCCCACACGCTCAAAGCCCTTGTCTTCTTGATCAGGCCCCAGATCGGTGGGGTGGGGTGGGTGTGTGTGGGGGGGGGGGGGGGTCGCCTGAATATTTGGTCAGATCATGACGACTTACTTTAAACCGGTGTATGAATCTTTAATGTTGTCGTACGTATTGCATTAATGGCTTTAATGCAAATTTATTTGGTTCTAAAGGATGCATGTTTTTATTTACCCCCAAATAAAAAAGAAGTGTGTTTGTATAACTACATATCCTGCTTGTCTACATCTTGATAAAATAAAATCCACAATTAGGGATTTAAGAATATATATATATATATATATATATATAAAAGAGTCGCAATTAGAAATGTAAGAATATATATATATAACTTGTTCGAGAAATAAAAATAGAAATAAGGTTTTCATATGAATATATATTGAAACTACTTTAGTCAGAGTGTGAATAAGTATTGATCTCCAATAGATAAAATAAAAACGGTCAGTATAACTCCCTACTATTCATCAAGTCGATGAAGTTAATCCAACATAACTTTTATTTTAATTTTAATTTATATTGTAATTTGATGTGCCATGTATGATATGAAAATATTGGTTTATATAATGAAGTGCTAAATTTGTGGAAGGGATCATAGATTCATAGTGTATGCTATAATGTATATATCTTTATATAATTAACTCATGATATCATAAAATCACAATATTATGCATTAATTTACCATGCAACTGAATGCGAATTCCATGCATACATCTCTTGTGAGATGGTCTTTATTTCGACTCTTAATGATAGGACAAAGATGGTCAGTGACTCATCAATTGAGATAATAATAAAATTATGAAAATACATTGCATATATTATTTTCAAAATTTAAGCACTAAATACTCAGTTCGATTATAAGTTAGATCTCATGTGAATGAAAAGAAGTCAAATATCGAGCGTGTTTAGAAAATATAATATAAAATTGATATGCATAGTGTAATATTTGCGTCCCATATGTAACTTCCTATAATAAAACAAAAATGAGGAAATCTTTTTTCAGAAAAGAAAATTGCATCCTTAAAGAGATATGGGAATCTTGTAAATCAAAAGAAGTTGGTTGAGTGTTTATCTGCGGGCCCACCCCAAATACCTTGAAAACAAATGCCATTTATTAGATGTATTTCTCAATGTTGTAATATATATATATATATATATATTTATATGTGTACTCAGTGCATTTATGTGTGTGTGTGTGCATACGGTTCTCTAATTATGATATACTGATTTAAAAAATATCATAAGTTTAGTGAAATATGTTTAAATTACACGATATTCTCAATTAAATATACTTTGATTGAAAAAAAGATGATTGATTATATGAATATTATGCTAAATTTAAATTAATAAAATATATATATATATATATAACCTGTAACAAAAAGAAAATGAAAAAGAAAATTTTAATTTTTTTATACACACACACACACTTCACTTGTAGTTGTTCTGATGATCAGAATATCCTTGCAAATCTCCTGTCCTGTCCCCACCTTCATACGAACCTTTCCAATTGATCACGTGCTTCTCACGTGGCGCTGCTACTCTGCAGAAGCCCCCACCAGTTGGGACAGAAACTATCCATGCAGAACCTGCCACGTGGGGTGTTTTTAAGAGATTTCTGTTGCAATAAATTTTAAAAAGACTTCGCATGATACCCACAGTACGGTCGTGTTCTTAAGTTGCCTCTCATATGAAATTACAAGAATCTCAAACTAATTTTCATTCAATTGATGTCCTCCCTATTTTGTTTAGTTTTATTTTAAGCTGTTACGTTTCGAAATAAGTATGGTTTAAATAAGTATATATTTTAATTTAATTATTTATCTACGAATTTCACTATTAAAAATAAAATCAAAGTAAAGTACAAATATAATAGAATATAAAAAAATTAAATATTTTGATTCAATTTACGATGCAATTTCGTATATGATAAAGTAAGTGTGTTGGTATATATATCGAAAATCTAATGAGGTTTGAATTATCTTCGCATAATCTTAAGTAAGATTAAATCAACAAACAAATGAGAGATTCAAGAAGAGAATAAAGGAATATGAGATCAGCTACAAACAAATGAGAGATTCAAAGAGAGATTCAAGGAATATGAGATCAGCTGATGAGGAGAAAATCAAGGAATGAGATCAAGAAGATCTTAAGCCTTTAGAATTATAAATAAGAGCATCTCTGTGACATTACATTCATTATCATATGTAGAGAAAGAGACTACCTATTTGAGAGGGACGGTTTTATTTGACAGCTTATATCGTAGTACAGTTCCAGCAAGAAGGCGAATTGTCAGTGAGAGTATAGTCTACTGGGCTCGGGAGAATTCAGATTTATGTCGTACGACAGTCGGCAGCCAAATCCATCTAGAGGACTCGAAGGTCAAGTAAGTTGTTAGAAGAGAGTAATATAATATTGGCTAGTAATAGAGGGAGTCTAATGACGTGTAAGTCCAAACTATATAATTGTGGGAACAAACACTCTATCTAATAAAAATACTTGAGAGGAACAAGGGATTCTTCCTCGAAATTGTTGTAACTACTATTTCGCTTTTGCATAGTTCAATTATAGTTCGAACTAGTACTGAACACAGCACACGTGCACGAATTCTGAGCTAACAATTGGTATCAGAGCAGGTTTCGATTTTTTTTTTAAAACAGGTTGATCCAGGGACAGGGACATGGGAACTCACGAAGGAACATCGATGCGACCTTCTTGTCTCGATGGACAAAACTACCCATTCTGAAAATTCATGATGATCATATATTTGAGATCCAAACAGTATGGAGAGGCAATTCAAACGAAGTGGACATGGCCAAAAATGCAAGATGGGAAAGACGTAACAAAGATTGTTAACAAATCAAGAACCCTATGGACGGAGGATAAAAAGTGTGTTGAAGATGCAAACTACATAGCACTTATATGCAATATTGGCCTCTGTTGACCCGATGAGACACAAATTGATCATCCACTGTCAAACTGCTACAGATGCATGGGATGCACTTCAGAAACAGTTTGAAGGGAACGAATCAGTAAGGAAATCAAAACCACAAAGATTGGCTACACAGTTTGATGGGATTCGAATGACTGAGGAAGAAAACATCGAAATGTACTATGCGAGGTTCAGTAACATTGTGAATCAATGTTACACTCTCGGGGATGAAATTGAATAAATAGTTCAAATTATGAAGATTATGAGAACACTTACTCCCAAATTCAGGGGAAAAATTACTGTCTTGGAATCATTCATGAGAGTGATACCTATGTCACTAGGTGATCTAATGGGAGAACCAGAACCTTCGAGATGAACAATGGACTCGATACAGTCAAGGCCGAAGGAATTGCATTGAAGGCAGAATCATCCACTGAAGCCGAGAAAAATGATGTAGCAATTATTGCTGACAAAATGGCACTACTGACAAAGAATTACAGCAAGTTCGTCAAAAAATACAACCAGAGGCAGCAATTCACCAAAAGTTCGAACACGGCATGCTATGTTTCAAACCGTGTCTACTTAAGGGAAGGAGTGGGAATGACCTCGTATCAAATTTAGAAAGGCAAAACTCCGAATCTCAGTCATCTTTATGTGTTCGGCTGCAGATGTTATGTATACAATGATCGAGAACAATTAGGTAAGTTCGATGTCAAAAGTGATACATGTATGTTTCTTGGTTATTCTACAAACAATAGAGCATTTCATGTATTTAATCTAAGAACTGAAACACTTGTTGAAAGTACTAACTTTGTCTTTGATGACTCATTGGAAAAACTGAATATTTATCTAGATGAAGCAAGTTCATCTGTTGTGCGACTTACAGATGAACTAAATTGTGAAAACACAGCAGAGACTGATCAGACTCCAAAGAGCGAAGAGCCTAAAAACCATGAACCTTCCACCAGAGTTCAAAAGGAACATCTGAAAGAACTTATCATTGGAGATCTCGATGAAGGAATAAAGACACATGGAAAACCAAAACCCGATTACTGCAAAATGGAGGGGTTAGTACATCATGCATGTTATACCTTTATGATCGAACCTAAGAACATTAAAGAGGCTCTCAAAGATGACAACTAGATATTGACCATGCAAGAGGAGTTGGAACAATTTGCTAGTAATGATGTATGTACACTTGTATCACGATCGGGCAATGCAAACATCATTGGAACTAAATGGATTTTCAAAAACAAGACTGATGAGCATGGAACATTACAAGGAACAAAGCCAAATTGGTAGCTCAAGGATACACGCAAGTTGAAGAAATTGACTTCGAAAAAACTTTTGCCCTAGTTGCACGACTGGAGTCTGTGAGAATCCTTCTATCCTTTACTTGTATTAAAAAAATCATACTTTATCAAATGGATGTGAAAAGTACATTTTTAAATAATTTTTTAAAAGATGAAGCGTATGTAAATCAAACCAAAGACTTTGAAGATCCACATTACCCAAATCATGTGTACAAACTGAAGAAGACATTGTATGGACTGGAGCAAACTGCGAGAGCTTGGTATGAGAGACTGACGAAGTTTCTACCTACGCAAGGATACAAGCGAGGAAGGGTAGACCAGACCTTGTTCACCAGTGGTCGAACAATGACATTATTATTGTACAGATTTATGTGGATGACATTGTGTTTGGCTCTACATCCAAAAACAAAGTGAACGACTTTGTCAAGGTAATGTCACAAGAATTTGAAATGAGTATGCTTTGTGAGCTATCCTACTTTCTTGGACTGCAGGTTAAACAAAGCAAAAATAAAATCATGATACATCAAGGGAAATATGCCAGAAACTTGGTAAAGAAATTTGGTCTTGAAGGCTGTAAGATTGCTCAAACACCTATGGGAACCAATACCAAATTGTCTAAAGATGAAAGTGGAACTAGCATTGACCCAACACTGTATAGAAGCATGATAGGGAGTCTCTTGTACCTTACTGCAAGTAGACCTGACATAAGTTTTAGTGTGGGATTGTAGTTAGATATCAATCCAATGCAAAGGAATCACACCTCAAGGCAGTAAAAAGAATTTTACGCTATGTGGCAGGTACTACAGACTATGGACTAAAATATTCTTTCGATATTAATCATATTCTTGCAGGACATTGTGACAGTGATTGGGCTGGTGATATAGACGATCGAAAAAACACTTCAGGTGGATGTTTCTTTATTGGAAACAATCTAATGTCATGGCTCAGTAAGAAATATAATAGCATATCCTTATCCACAGCAGAAGTTGAATACATTGCGGCTGGGAGTTCATGTTCACAGTTGTTATGGATGATGCACATGTTGTGCGACTACGGTATGAACTTGGACTCAATAACTCTATTTTGCGATAATATGAGGGCTATAAATATGTCTAAAAATCATGTGCAATACTCCCGAACCAAGCACATTGACATCATGTATCACTACATTAGAGAATTGGTTGAGGAAGGTGTTATTGTACTTGAACATGTTCCTACTCTAACCCAACTTGCTAATATATTTACCAAGACCTTGGATTCCCTAAGGTTCATCTCTCTTAGAAAATCATTGGGCATTTGTTGTGCTCAATAAAACACAAAAAAAAAAAAAAAAAAAAAAGGGAAGAACCCTGAATTATCTCAAGTACATAAATGAGAAAAAAAAGAGGGTTGGAGTAAATATGACATAAATTCTCTCTCTATGCAGGTTTAAAATTCAATTTGTCTTGAACTTTGAATCCAATATGTCTCAATTTATTGTTTTCTTGGAAAGAGCTACGACCTTGAGCTCATCACATAGGATTTTTCCAGTGTGGTTCTTACTTGTGTGGTTTGCGAGCTACTACACAAGGTTTCTGCAGAAGGAGTAATAAGGAATCTACTCTTAAAACTGTGTTCTTAAAAAGAAAAAGTGAACCTAACAGACACATATGAATTGAGAACCTGGATTTGTCTTAGGGTATCCTCAAACTAGATTGCCTGCTGAAAGGAGAATAAATGTCTGAACTGAATCCTCCTTTTTATTCATTACATCCTCTTTGTGTAGTAATTCCTTATTATTTTATTTTAGTATCTCTCTCTAGATCTCTCTCTCTCTCTCTACGAATTGACGAGTAAACCATGGAAAATTGGGATATATGTGTAAGTGGGCCTGGTGGCTAAGAATATTAGGCTAGTGGCAATTAACCTCTCTCGCATGATCTATTATGATGTGAACGCGTGGTAAAATCTGCATGGAAAGGGAAGTGTCTGAGCAGTGTATTTGAACCAAATATAGCATCACTTGTTTTGTCACAGATTACAAAGAGACTTGAATCTTTTTGCTGCCCTGACCATTAATTCATATCTGTTATTCAGTTCCTGTTCGTTTTGATTAAAGATATCTCTCACATTCACCTTGTGTTAAAGACCTAGTCTTTCTGCGATTTCTCTCTTCCATTCTCTTTCGCAGGAACATAGGAAATGAATAGGGCGATTGGTCCCAGTTCATCTCTAGGGGAACAGGATAATGAAATTTTGAATCCAGTGCTTCTGATATTTTTGAGCTTTCTTGTGGCTATATGCATGATCTGGCTGATTCAGCATTATGTAATATTCATTTGTTTATCTCTATCTGATAAAATTGCATACTGGGAGTCTTGAGTTCACTGTCTGTTCAAACTGTGATCAGATTGTGGTGTTTAAAAGTGTTTGCAGGACACGAGATTTTCCATCCAAATGTCAAAGAGGGAGATTGATAAAGTAAGTGTGCTTGCATATATATCGAAAATCTAATGAGGTTTGAATTATATGCAGTATATGGCAAATATATGAAAATCAAGGAAAGATATGTTGGTTGGAGACATTGAAGGAAAGAAGATCAAGAAGATATGCATAATCTTAAGCAAGATCAAACCAACAAACAAATGAGAGATTCAAGGAGAGAATCAAGAAATATGATATCAGCTACAAACAAAAGAGAGATTCAAATTGAGATTCAAGGAATATGAGATCAGCTGATGAGGAGAAAATCAAGGAATGAGATCACGAAGATCTTCAGCCTTTAGAACTAAAAATAAGAGTCATATTTGAACGTTGCTGATCATCTCTGTGACATTATCATATGCAGAGAAAGAGACGTCCTATTTGAGAGGGACGGTTTTTTTAGAGCTTATATCGTAGTACAGTTCCAGCAAGAAGGCGAACTGTCAGTGAAACACTCGTTGGGTTCCACTGTGCTCGGGAGAGTACAGCCTACTGGGCTCGGAAGAGTTTAGATTTCTACCGTACGGGAGTCGGCAGCCAAATCCATCTTAGGGGACTCGATGGTCAAGTAAGTTGTTATAGTGATATAGGGATGACTAGTATTGGAGGGAGTCTAATGACGCGTAAGTCCAAACTATATAATTGTGGGAACAAACACTCTATCTAATAAAAATATTTGAGAGGAAGAAGGGATTCTTCCTAAAAAATGTTATAACTATTATTTCGCTTCCACATATTTCAATTATAGTTCGAACTAGTACTGAACACAACACACGTGCACGAATTCTGATCTAACAGTATAGTTTGATTATAAGAAATAATTTTTACAGTCGAATAAAACACACATATATTTAACTCATTATATCACATATTAGATTCAAATATATTATATATATATATGTATCAAAATACAAGGTTTTATGTCTACTTTTTGTTTGGATTTCATTTAATGATTTAGAAAATACTTTAAATTAATATGCAAAGCCAATTAACTATATGTTGTTTAATTTGGTTGTTGCCATATATATTGTGTGTGTGTATGCATTTGGTAATGTTATTGTTACTATTCAATCTTTAAATTTTTAATTAATGTTACACCAAAATAAAATTTTGCAAAAAATTAAATCTATGTTCTAAATTCAAATATAAATATTTGAGTTTTTCCAAATATATTCAAATACTTTTCTCAAATCGAATGCTAACAAAAATTTACATTTAAATAATATTTAAATAAAAATACGATAATCATTATACTTGTCGAATACATATCGTATATTTGATATTCCATGCAATTCGGCTCATAACATCTTTCCTTTCACCCTTGCACCTTATTCCATTACTTTGTTGCCTATAAAAATTAAGAAGAATGATGTTCATGGGGCAAACTACAAATATTTCATTCAAGTCTTAAAAATGGTATATAGATCAATTAAACGGAAATATATACTTCTTCTTTTATAATCAATAAAATGCCCGAGTTTAAAATCTCGCACCAAAATACATTTGTAATAAATTGGCAAATGATGCAATTCGGCCCTGTAAAGATTTGAATCCTTTTCTGCAGACAATACAACATGTTGTATTGTACTCCAAAACAACATTATTTCGTTCAAAATAATTTTTTGATCAATAGCTAAAACAATATCATTTCAATAAAATATGGTTCTTTTGCGAACACAACACAACTGACAAGTGAACTACTCTCTTGAAGAACACTTTTTTACAGTCTTGCAACAATCCAAATTAAATTACTCCAGATTTAAATTTTCTGAGGTAGTTTGTGTCATGCTACAAGAGTAATCCATCATAAAGATACCTTCACTACCTTCATGTTGCAAATACCAGAAATTACTGCAAAACACACACATTACACGTACTTCTTACCACGTACTAACGAATGAACAATTACAATCCTAGCACCATTCAGTAACCCAAAGGGACCTTCCACAGCTCAGAGCAATCTTCTTCATGACTGCCATCCTTGGACGGCTTCTGATCATCCACAGACAGAAGCCCGAATGCCGAACTACGGGCCTGCATGAGGTTGAGTGTCACGTGCCCTTGATCCTCAGGGTTGGCCCCCGCCCGAATCCTATAGCCCTCCATCTGCCTGCAGGCTGATACAGAGGCCCGATTCTCGGCAATGAGCTCTCGCAGGGCCGCGCTGCACCGGGCCGGAAGATCGGGGGAGGTTGAAAGATTCCAAGGAGTGTAGTGAGATGATGACAGAAGAGAGAGAGCACACTCGCTGTTATTCAGGAAGTGTGGATGTCTGCTTGTACCCATCATTTTCATGTCTGCAAGAATAAGCCGGCATTGTCTGAGATTTATTACAAACTCAAGAGACATTAATTAAAACATGATTTTGTCAGAGCTGGAGATTGAAATTTAGGTCTGCCCCCACGGTTCCTAATTCACATGTAAATTCCATAAGATTGAACGATTTAAACAGTATTTTGGGATCAAGAATGTGATCATACAACGTCAATGATGTGGTGTGTTGGTACGAAAGTTTAACAAGAAGTTATGTAACTAACTATTCAAAGATTCGAGCATGCATGAACCGGGTGCTATTGCAATATAAGATATTGTATAATTTATATTAGAATATTCGAATTGTACGTATAATTTAGATAAGATCTCAATTTATTCATTAAAATATTACTCGTTTTCTCTACCGTAACACTTATGTGAGTCCATGTCACGGGAGGCCACATTACCTAATATATCGAAAAATTCATATTTATACTGAAAACTCAAAAGAAGAAGAAAAGAAACTTAAAACTTAAAAAAAAAAATTGGAAATTACAAGAAAAAACTGAAAACCCTAAAAGTGGAAAAAACAAATATGTAAATTTGGATTATAGTGGGCTTTGCCAGTTTGATTTTGTAAGAGGCTGTAAATCCATTAAGCTAGATGTGATTTGGGCCTCACATCTTGAAATTGTAAAAATAAAACTTTATATAGATTGGGCTCTATAGGTCTCATAACAACAGCACTTTATGACACCGGCCCAACACAGAACTGTGGCCCGCCCATTCTGTGGATATTTTACATCACACATTTTCAGCCAATTATGTCTTTGGAAAACTAGGGAAGTTCTGGATTTGATTTTCGGCATCAATTTTCAATTTTCAGTACTTTTCAGGGTCAAAAATGAAGTTGAAGTAAAAAATTCTAAGAAAGGGTCCGACCAACAATAATAGTTAAAAATTCTTTGTTTTATATTTTGAAGGTCATAATGTAATTTATTGCGGGTGAGATTATTATAAATATTTAATTCAAATATAAAAATGATTGATTTGAATAAATGTGTCACATGGTATAAAAAGTTTTGAAAATGAAAACGAAGGATCCCTAATAAACCCCCACAAAACCAGATTATGGCAGCCATTACAGTTACATATGTCCTAACAGAAATGACATATATTGTACGTTGTACGTACTTTTGATTATGTAAGAATTCAGTAGTTCCTAGATATGCACCAGTAAGAATCATTACTACTAAATTAGTTATTTTAAATCTTAGAAAAAAAAAAGAAGAAAAAAATCAAGAAATACTGTAATAAGTAATTAATCATGATTAAGGAGTGACCTTGAGAATGTCTTCTGGCAAGAGACTGATGCTGTTCTTGAGAGCTCTTCCTTCTTCTCTCATTGTGCCCCGCCAGTCTCCTTCTGCAGCTTCTCTTCGCCTCATCAAACTCACCCAATTCATGGAACCTATTTTTCAATTTTATTTTTTATTAAAATCCCACAAAATTAGGACAAATAAACACACACAGATCACGCAGTAGCCATACCTGCTGCACTGTTGGCAGAAGCGCTGCTCAATCCCGAGAACCACCACTTTCGGAGCTTTGGCATGCATTTCACACACCTTGTGCCGCCGGTGGTAATCCTTGGCGCTCACCAGCACCGCCTCACACCCCTCCACCTGACACCGCGGTACAACGGTGGCCGAGGAGTCCGCCGCCGTCGCGGTTGTTGAGTTACCATCTGATTTGCCCTTCTTTGACGCGGAAAAGGATACCCCCGCCGCGGCCGCCTGCCGCTGCCCGACCACCGGAGGAGCAACATCCTCAAAGTAGTTCCGTTTTCCCAGCTTCAAGCACGGCAAGTGTGGGTCGGGGGTGCGGTAATGAGTCTCTCTCCCATCATAGAGAGATGGGGCAGCAGCGGCAGTAGTGGAAGCACAAGAAAAACTGCCGGCGCCCTTTTCTTGGTCGTGCAACATCATCGCATGGAATGCATTTTCAGCGGCGGCAGTTGGTTGCGGATAATTAAACGGGTTGGGAAGAGGGTAGCTCCAGTCAGGCCTTGAAGCGCCATTACTAGTAATAATACCAAGCTCTAAGGATTGATCCCATGCATGATTGGGGGTGCAATTGCCATTATACCCTCTCACACAGTTACCAGTACTGCCATTACTGTTGTTGAATAGGGTCCCAAAATATTCCATCTTCTTCCACCTCGCGGTGTGTGTGAGTGTATTGCAGATGATAGTGGTACTGTGTAGTTAGAGAAGTTGGTACAAAGAAGACAGAATGCGGTAACAAATATTGCTGCGGCAAAGCTTGGGGATCTGGTTCTTGATTTTGTAAAAGAAGAAGCGAAATGGAAAGAAGATTGATGTGGGGGGTGCAGAAATAGGGGGGACAGTAGAGGGGTATGGTGTAAATGTGTTCTACTCCAATAGGGTTATGTTCTTAAAGAGAAAAGCTGCAATATTTGCAGTCTGAGTGAAAGTAATCAATCCTACTGCCTGGGGAGGGAGTTAAATCTGGTAATTTGTATAACATAATAATATATATGGATATCAATATTCTTCCTATTATAGGTTTCAGTTTATACGAACACCACACATTTCAAATATGTGTTTGCTAGAGTACAGCTGTTCACTGTAAATATCCAATTAAGATTTGAAAATAAGATTAAATAATAAAAATTAATATTTATATTATAATGATGTAGGAATGTTACAATTATATTCCTCAGTTTTTAAATCAATAAATTTATTAAGAATTATTTATATTATTTTATTGTATTGAGTAATGTCAATATCTCGGATCATTTATGAAACTGGATGAACCAACCCCATCGACATCTTGTAGCCAAACATTAGGTGAGTTGGGTTATATGCGGTCAACTCAACACAAACATTCTCTTATTTTATCGGTTATAATTTTATATCTTAAAAAATAATTTATTCTATAGAATTTCAAAGAAAATGTATATTTTATAGGGATGAATTTTATAATTTCAGATGCAAAAAATACAAATCAATAATTATCTTGTACTCACACTAAAATTAATTAATGTTCACATATTATTTTATTATATTCTTATTATAATCATGCTACATATATAAATTAAATTATTGAACATTTATATTTTTAAAATAATTTTATGTATTTTTAAAATTTAATATTATTATAATATAATAATATGTTTGTACATTGCACGAGAGAACGTACTAATTTTAGCAATAGCATATATATTCTCTAATTTTATGAACTATTTCACTGAATTAAATCTATAAGAATCACAAAGTCTTAGCTTTTGAATAAAAAATCAATCGATTAGAATTTTATATAATATTTTTTATATTTTAATTTTATCTAATTTATACTTAAGTTTTAGAATCTAAAATTTCCTAAAGAATATTAATGTGACTTTTCTAATTCTATTTACTCTGTAGGAAATTCGATTACTATATAATTAATTTTAACAAAATTAAAAAAAAAAGGATAAAGTAGGGTTGAAATTTATAAAAAGTAAAATAGTGAAGAAATTGGATGGGGCCAGCAAATTAAATTTAGGGAAGCAGTTGTTGCTGAAATGATTTATGATTAGAATGGTCAGATGTGGAGAGTGGACAATAAATTCTGCCCCGTCTGATGGGACGTCTAAAATATAGTCTCTCACTAAATTATTTTACTCCCAATTATTATTATTATTATTTTTTTTTTTTTCTAAATAAAGAGATTTCATATGTCAAGTTGCCACCTTTTATCTTCTTTTTTGGACTTGTCTTCATATACAGCTGCATTTTCAACCCTTAATAGGGCATAATAATAATAAATTTCTTTAATGAGTAAACTATACTCTAAATATGTATTTTATTATGGAAAAAAGGTATATATTCCGATTGAACTGATAATCCGAGCTCAAGCTCGTAGTTTTTGACCAATTATAATTACAAGAATTTTTCACATTAAAAAGAAGAAATTAGTGATAGATAGCATTGATCATAAAATAACAACGAAACATAAATAGAATATCGAGAAAAAGTGATTTCAAAATATTTCACATTATTAGTGTACGATTTGCAACAAATTTGCAATCAAATATTAGAAACATACACTATTCAACTCCATTTTGATAGAAAGTTGAATATTCAATTTCATATTAAAGACTACAAATTATTCACTAAATTTTAGTAACCACCATTCAAAATATTTTAACTCAAATGTGTTCCTACTTTAACTTAGATACGAGTACTATGTGGTTCTACAATACTTTTTTCATTCTCTAAACTTGAGCCATAAACTTCTAAATATCAAACCAATAACAAAATAAATGTTAGAAGCACTTGATAAATATAAAAAATATATATAAATAAATCAAGAAAATAAAAAGAATAAAATGTAAAAAAAAAAGTAATAATTGAAAACCAAATAAACACATATGAATGATTATACTGAAAATTTATGAATTTATGATGACTTTAGAGAGAGACTTTAATCGTTGTAGGGTATTCAAAGCAACAGTCTGTAAAGTGATATATACAGTGCTTCACATACACACACACACACAACTGTCACAAAAAACATCTCATACTTCAACAAAGATTGGCCATATTGCCTGATTGTGACTACTCTTTGCAATTCTTTTTCTTTTTATTCTTCTTTTGGACCCTTCCAATTTATTTTTTGTATTTGTTAATTTTCATTCTATTTTTAGGTTATACCATTTTTCGTATAGAGTACGAAGATAATTAATAATCGTGAATACTCTTATAAAGTATAAATAAAAAGATATAAAAATATTATTTAAAAATATTAATTTAAAGAATTTTACTTACTTATTTATAGAATTAAAAAAAATCTTAGTCATAAGTTTTATATGCGTTTATAATCACAACTCCATACACATGATGTACTCTCAAATCACCTAATAACAGATTATTTAATTCCACAAACATATTTTCTAAATTACAAAAAAAAAATCACAAAATTATACTCTATTCGTTCCAAAAACATTTTATTTTGAAAGTTAATATATCATTTTATTAGTTAAAATAAACAAGACGAACTTCTTTTATTTCACTAACAAATTATATATAATTTTATAAGTTAAATCAGTGAAAAATAAATTGTATAAATACGAATTTATATTTTTTTAAAAAATTACAGTCATCAAACATACGAATAATAATAAAAAAAATCTTTAAAAATATACATTTAAGAAATAATATTTTTGTAAGACGAAAGGGAGTGATTTAAAAAAAAAGTTTGTATAAAAATAATTGATAATAAAACTCAAATAGATTTTGTATCACTTTAAAGCTTTCTCATAATAAAGTTTGCTTTTTTAATCTTTTTCGAAAGGAGAGAAGTAATTAGCCATTATAGGAATGGGGAGAAAAGATTGTCCCAAACGCTGAACAATACCTTGCTTATGCTTATTCAATTTTCAAACTATTTACCAATATTTTATTTTATAATGTTCTGTGTATATTTTATATTTTACAGATTTTAGATGCTAATTTATAACTTCTCATAATTTATTTACGGATTTATTTTTAAATATTAGCACTAAAATTTTTGACTGGTTGGTTTATTTAGAAGGCTAAAATGAATGCAAATTGATAATGTTAGATCTTATCCTTTCAAAAATATATTTTACGAGAAATAATAAAGTTAAAATCATACTTAATTATCGACGTGTAGGAGAAAATATTATTTTCCATTCACATATTATTAAACATTTTATATGTATTATATGAAAAATACATATTTTTCCCTACTGCCTCCCCCTCCTCTCTCTCTCTCTCTCTCTCCATCTCTCTCTCAATCTCTCTCTATATAATATATATAGTTTGGGTCCCTTTCAATACAGCAAAATTCAACGACCAAATAAAAAATGTGACAAAAATGAGTGGCTGTGAGATCTCTGAACACAGTTTATTAAATATAACTAAATTTCAGGTGGTAGGAATGTGTACCAATATAAATATACATATATATATGTAATAATAATAATAATAATAATAATAATAATAATTAGGAGAAAATCCAATAATTTAAAAGTTATAACTAGAAATTAAATAAGTAAGTTTATGTACCATACCAAAATTTTTGTCCTAAATATTCTCCAATTTAGTTTATCCCACCCTAAATTCTAAACATTAAACAACCAACTTAATTTGGTCAAAATTCATATCCTAATCGTATCAATAGTTCTCTGCCCTCGTGGAGTATTACATTAAATTTAAAATACAGAATAACACAGCATCTGTCTTATGGCAAGAATCTAAGTGGGCAACAACCAATATGGGTTATGAACACGTGTAGCCACCCCCACCCCTGCCGTACCAGTTGGGAAATACAGGGAGATCCTGTTCATCGTAAACCACACTGTTTCTTTTAATGAAACACAAAGCTATTCGGATAAGATTAGAGTGGATGAAGTTCCCACTGGGTGGAGGTTGGGGACCATCCACCCCCACCACCCAAAAAAAAAAAAAAAAAAAACCCTCTTTCACCTTTCATTGTTACATATTTCAAGGGAGGGACCATGTACATATATACATATATCTATATATATAAATCTTGAGAGAGATATTATTTTAAAAGTTGTTCCTCAATTGCAACTAATTATTTTTATTATTACATAAATATTAATATTGATGTGTTACAAAGTGCTTTTCTGACATAATTCAGACCAAGTCCTCCTTTACATGGGCCTCTTCCCTACCTGGGCCCAGTTTCTTAAGGTTTGGGATTGTTGGACCGAGACAATGCATCTCAAGTAAGGAAGAACACTAAAGTTGGGAAAGTCATATTAGATGCATTGTTATTGTAGTGTAATTTTGTGTTCGAATTGAAAAAATAACACAAATTATAATATTTTTCAACGAAATCGTTCTAGATCCAACACATATTTCACCGTTCGCTATTATTATTCATTATGAATTAAGTGTGAGTTAAAATTTATAGTATTTTTTGCCCCATGATGATGGTTGCAGTGGATAAAATATATATCAAATATAATACGACGTTATCATGATTCATTTAATAAATGTGATGAATATAATAAAATATGATCGATATTGTAATTAAAAAAATATATCATAATAATCTTTTTGAAATTTATATTGTACTAGGAATTGTGGGATAATCTATGAATATTTTTGGTCATAGTAATAGTTTTGAAGTATCAGTTACAATAATAGATTGTGGTAACACACCCTCTATTATTTTATATTGCAAGATATTTTTGGGGCAGGTTGTTGAAGGCATTAAATGCACCTCGCCTCGGATTACCTTTTGTGCATTTCGATGCAGTCAAATTTTCAATTGTCTTATAATTCCATTTTACATTTAACGAATTCTGTCATATTATACCGTGAATTTGTGGTCAGGCCCACGATGGAGTGGGCCAGCCCATTAGATTGGGCTTCGGTAATTTTAACTTTTCCTTTTCCTAGTGGATACATTGATACCCATATGCATCGTACTCCAAATTCATTTGAGAAACATAATCTCACGCTTCCTTTTGTAATTATAAATGAAAATAACGATAATAATAATAATAATAATAATAATAATAATAATAATAATAATATTTATAATTTTAATATATAAATATCTATTTATTTTGCTGCATGTAGGCATTTACCATGGAGTAAATTCTGAAAATTGAAAAAGAATCATAAAAACTAGTTCATAGAATAAGGGGCCAATTTACAAACCATTGATCACGATAGGCTGGGTCCAGCTATTTTGGGTTGGGAGCCCGGGTCACGTGTACTTATTTCAGGAAGTCTTTTTTTTTTTTTTAATTAAATTAAAAAAGTTGTTTATGTAACTGTTTTTAATTGTACCAATATTACTCTTATATCATAATTAATTTAATTATTAGAACTAATATTTTTTATGAGCTGGAGCCTAAAATTATCTAAAAGTTATTCACTAAAGTAAATTAAATTAAACAGACTAATTACGTAGTGACCCGTGGTATGTCCGTTTATAGTTGGAGAGTTTAATAGAGATAATACCAATTGATTTGAATTAGTTGTAAATATTGATTTGATTTGATTTGATTTGTGTCTATCCTGTATTTTAGGTATACCTTGACCATATCCTTTTCTTAATTATAGGATATTGTTGTAACTACACATACGTGTATATATATGTGAATATACTCTCACCAGTTCTTACGGTGATTTTTCCAATCTTCTCTCAATTCTCAATTATGTGCTGTACATATTCTGTCATGGTATCAGCCTAACTCGTTCCTAAACCCTAAATTCTTCCGCCGTCCTCCTTCTCTACCTCGCCGGTGTTTACATCCGGCTCTCCTCTTCTCTTGTTTCGGTGATATTGGTCGGTATCCGCCATCGCCAAATCTCAGTTTCGTCATCATCATGTCGAACTCTGCTAATGATCCTCTCCCTGTTACCACAATGATAAATATGATGCAAATTAAACTTGAAGCCTCCACATATTTGATGTGACGCCGCCAAACAATACACATGGCTGAGTGTTTTGATATTTTGGGCCATCTCGACGGTACGACTCCAGCGCCGTCTTCCACAATCACGCCTGTCATATATACCTCTCTCTCTGCCGACGCGGCCTCGGAGGTCATCGATTGCACATCCGCCAATCAAGCGTGGGAGGCGCTTGAGAGTGTCTATGCCTCTGCGTCCCGTTCTCATCAACTCCGGGAGGAGTTGTTATCACTTCGCCGAGGAGATCTGTCCGTTGAAGACTATGGCAAGAAGTTTAAACATCTCTGTGATCAGCTGCAGGCCATCGGCCGTCCCATTGACGCCGACGATAAACGGCACTGGTTCCTCCGCGGGTTGGGGGTTCAATTTGCAGGTTTTGCCGACACTAGGATGGCTATCTCTCCAGTTCCGCCTCTCCGTGATCTCCTCCACCAGGCTGTACAATTTGATATGATGCTTAAATCCATGGAGGGTTCGTCTCCCTCTCCTGCCTTCTCCGCCGTTCGCCAGAATTTTCAGACGGCTGCCCCTAAGCCGTCGCCTCGACCATCGTCTCGCACCTCTCAGCAGCAGCACTCTTCTCGCTCAGGAGGTAATTTTAATTATGGTAACAATGGTTCAGGTTCAGGTGCTTCATTTAATTCTGGTCGTCGTGACAATTCTGGTGGAGGTGGGTTTCGTCGTACGCCTAGATGCCAAATATGCCGTGGGGAGCACTACGCTGATAAGTGCTCTAAATACTTGAATGCTCTCAACTCCAACTCAGCTGCCCACCTTGCTCAGGCGTTCACGTCCACTTGCAATGTCTCGGATCAAACTCCTGATTGGTATCTTGATTCGGGCGCCTCGGCTCATATGACGAACCAACTTTCAGCTCTTGACACTCATGAGTCCTATTCTGGTAACGGTTCTGTTATAGTTGGTAATGGCAATGTTTTAAATATCTCGCATATTGGCAATACTAAAATTTCTGAGGATGTTAAATTGTTAGATGTACTTGTCGTCCCTCATATCACAAAGAACCTTCTGTCTATAAGTAAATTAACTGCGGATTATCCTGTGGATGTTATTTTTTCTGATAAGTTCTTCGCCATTCAGAACCGGCTCACAAAGAAAATCCTGGCTCAGGGAAGGTGTAATCAGGGACTTTATTTACTTGATCGGGGTATTCCAGCTTTGGTTGCAGCTATTCGGGTCAAGAGGTTGAAAGCAAGCTTTGATTTGTGGCATTTACGCCTGGGGCATGTCCCATTTTCTGTTATTTCATTGTTAAATAAGCAGGGTTGTTTATCTGTTACTTCAGTTTTACCAAACCCTAGCCTCTGCTCTTCTTGCCAGTTGGCCAAGAGCAAGCGTTTACCATTTTCATTGAATGACAAACGTGCTACTGCTGTTCTTGACTTAATTCATTGTGATTTGTGGGGTCCTGCACCCGTTTCCACTTCTGATGGGTTTAAATATTATGTGGCTTTTGTGGATGATTTTTCTCGATTTTCGTGGATATATCCTTTGCGTGCTAAGTCCGAGTTTTATGATGTGTTTGTTCGGTTTCATGCTTTCGTCTGCAATCAATTTTCTCGAACTATTAAAACATTTCAGTCTGATGGGGGTACTGAGTTTATAAATGGAAGGGTTCGTGATTTTATGCATCTGCATGGTATACATCACCGGATTTCTTGTGCTTATACACCACAGCAAAATGGCAGGGCCGAACGTAAACATCGTCATATCTCTGAATCTGGTTTATCTATGTTATTTCATGCTCAGGCGCCAGCTTCCCTTTGGTTTGATGCTTTTGCCACTGCCGTTTATGTCATTAATAGGCTACCCTCTGTGATACTTGATAACATTTCTCCCTTTCAGGTGTTATTTGGTTATCCGCCTAGTTATGATACTTTTAAGCCCTTTGGTTGCCGTGTCTATCCGTATCTTCGTGACTATGCAGCTAATAAATTGGAACCTCGCAGTCGGCCTTGCATCTTTCTGGGTTATAGCAGCACGCAGAAGGGTTTTCGTTGTTTTGATCCGGACTCTTCTCGAGTTTTTATCACTCGCCATGCTCAGTTTGATGAGCTCCACTTTCCTTTCTCACGGGTACCGTCTGTTACGAAAGTCACTGATCTAGATATCTCGACGTTTCTCGATATCTCATCTGACTCTTCTCTGGCTCCTGTCTCGGCTCCTGTTCGTCCTCCACATCGTTTTTCGGTTGATAACGATGCTCGTTCACCGTCCTTGGTTCTCGATGAACCTCCTTTGGAGCCGCCTACTATTGATCCTGTCGTGCTTCCTGTTCCCGACATTGAGCCTCCAGCTCCAGAACCACCCCAGGACATTGAGCCTCCAGCTCCAGAACCACCCCAGGCTCCTCAGCCCACTCATCATATGATCACTCGAGCTCGTGCTGGTATTTTCAAGCCGCGCTATCCGGTTGATTTAGCATCTTCTGCCCTTCTCTCAGCTCTTGTTGTCACCTCTGAGCCCCGTGGCTTCAAGTCTGCTGTTAAGCTTCCTCAGTGGCTTGCTGCCATGCAAGAAGAGATTGATGCTCTTCGCTCAAACTCGACTTGGGATTTAGTGCCTCGACCTTCTGGCACTAATATTGTTGGCTCCAAGTGGGTCTTTCGTACAAAGTTTCTTGCAGATGGGTCAATCGAACGTCACAAAGCTCGTTTAGTGGCTCAGGGTTTTACTCAGGTTCCTGGTTTGGATTTCCATCATACATTCAGCCCTGTTGTGAAGGCGGCCACAGTTAGGGTTGTTCTGGCCTTATCTGTTCAGCGTGGCTGGCCTCTTCACCAGCTTGATGTTAAGAATGCCTTCCTGAATGGGGTTCTTCACAAGCCTGTCTTCATGGCCCAGCCCCCTGGCTTTGTTGATCCTCGGTACCCTGATCATGTCTGTCGACTGAAGAAGGCACTTTATGGTCTTCGCCAGGCTCCCCTTGCCTGGTACCAGCGTTTCAGCTCGTTTCTCTTCAGTCTAGGTTTTTCACAGAGTCGTTCTGATTCGTCTCTATTTCATCTGCATCAGGGTAAGACCATTATATATCTTCTCTTGTATGTTGACGATATTATTGTCACAGGCAATGATCTTGCTGCCCTTCGCCAGTTCATAGCTGATACTGGAGATGAGTTTGCCATCAAGGATCTGGGCTCCTTGAGCTATTTTCTTGGTCTTGAGGTCTCTCACACCGATACTGGGTTGTTTGTTGGTCAGGCCAAGTATGCACTTGATATTCTTGAGCGTGCAGACTTGGTTGAGGCGAAACCTGTTTCCACCCCATTGGCGACAGGTGAATCTCTTGTCAGTACAGGTCCTGCTTTCAAGGACCCCACATTATACAGATCTCTGGTTGGTGCTTTGCAGTACTTGACCATCACTAGACCAGATTTATCCTATGCTGTCAGCTCTGTTAGTCAGTTTCTTCAGTCGCCTACTGAAGATCATTTTTTGGCTGTTAAGCGTATCCTTCGCTATGTGAAGGGTACTCTCCATTTTGGTCTCTCGTTCACTAAGCGTCCTGACTCTTCCATCTTGGGATACTCTGATGCGGATTGGGCTCGTTGTGTTGAGACCCGTCGCTCAACTTATGGGTACTCTATATTTCTTGGGGGTAATCTTGTTTCTTGGAGTGCAAAGAAACAACCAACTGTTGCTCGTTCCAGCTGTGAGTCTGAGTATCGGGCCCTGGCCAATGCAGCTGCTGAACTTGTTTGGGTTATTAATCTTCTTCGGGAATTGCGGGCTCTTCCTCCTACTCGGCCAGTTCTGCTGTGTGATAACAAGAGTGCCATTTTCTTGAGTCAGAATCCTGTTGCACACAAGCGAGCTAAACACATTGATTTGGATTATCACTTTGTTCGTGAATTGGTCTCATCTGGGCGCATTTCCACTGAGTTCGTTCCCTCTCATCTTCAGCTTGCGGATATTTTCACGAAGAGTCTTCCTCGTCCGGCCTTTGAGTTTCTACGGTCCAAGCTTTGCGTGTGTCTTCACCCCACGCAGCGCTTGACGGGTAATAGAGATAATACCAATTGATTTGAATTGGTTGTAAATAATGATTTGATTTGATTTAATTTGATTTGTGTCTATCCTGTATTTTAGGTATACCTTGACCATATCATTTCCTTAATTATAGGATATTGTTGTAACTACACATACGTGTATATATATGTGAATATACTTAGACATGGGCACGGTTCCGGTTCCGAACCGGAACCGGCGGTCAACGGTTCGGTTCGAACCGTTGACCGGTTCCGGTTTCGGTTTGGAACCGAAACCGTGATAGGGCCGGTTCGGTTTCGGTTTTGCAAATTTTGGAACCGGAATCGCCGGTTCGGAACCGGCGGTTCCGGTTCACGGTTCTACATTTCAAAAAATATAGCCGTTGCCGTTGATCTTCAACGGCCAAGATCAAATGTCCGTTGGGAACCGGCGGTTCCGGAACCGGCGGTTCCCAACGGCTATTTCGATTTTTTTTTTCTTTTCCTATAAATACCCTTCCATCTCATTTCAATTCACATTTCACAATCTCTCTTAATCTCTCTCAATCTCTCTTACATCTCCTATAAAAAAAAAAGGAACCGGCCGAACCGGCGGTTCCGGGAACCGGAACCGTTGGAACCGGGAACCGGAACCGGAACTGTTGGAACCGGCGGTTCCGAAACCGGAACCGGAACCGTGTATATGGCGGTTCGGTTCCGGTTCCACTCTTTCCGGTTCCGAAAACAGGCGGTTCCGGAACCGAAACCGGAACCGCCGAACCGTGCCCATGTCTAAATATACTCTCACCAGTTCTTACGGTGATTTTTCTAATCTTCTCTCAATTCTCAATTATGTGCTGTACATATTCTATCAGAGTTGTATGTCAAATTGAGTTTATATTCTATTTTATATTTTATCATGTAATTTAAATTAACCATCACATATGTATTTATAATGATATCACAAATTTATATGTAGCATATATTAAAAAGTAATATATATATATATGTATATTTATAAAAGACAAAACAAGAATATAAAGGATCCAGTCCTGTGGCAGATGATGTGTTGTAAAAAATCTTAGATCGTGTGAATCCTACAAGTTAGTGTAAATCTTTTGTGTGTTTTCTTTATTAAATTAATCATAAAAAATGCAGATGATCTTTCATTATTTTCTACTTTTCTTTAAAAAAAAAAAAAAAAAAACCACTTTGTCATTGAATCTGAAGTAATAATAGAGCAGTTCTTCTGCGAAAAATAGTGAAATATTATTTTTTTAATCTCAACATACGAATTTTATTTTTACAATTGAAAAAATGGTTACAGAAATGTAAGTATTATTTTGAATCGGATAAGGGTACTTTCATTCTTGTAACTCTGTCCACCGTCACCTCTAAATCTATCATCTATAATTATATTAAAGCAGGCTAATTTAAATAATTTACAGAAATATCATTTTTCTGACTAAAATCAATTTTCTATTTTTTGAAATTATGATAATCAATCATCTTTTTTTTTCCTTTTTTACTCTAATTTTTAAAGGGTTATAACTTTTTCATCTCAACTCCAATTTTTGTGAAAATATATCAAATTAATCATTTTTTATGATCTACAATTTGATATTCATATTACATATACAGTAATAAAATATTAATTTTTAAATATAAAATACTATTTTCATACATTAATTGTGGTATATTTTAATATTTAATATATTTTTATATTATTATATATTTTTATATTAAACAATTTTTATCAAAATATATTTTATATAATTATATATTTTATTTTGAAAATTATATTACTAGTTTTTTGATAATTTATAATATTATTATATTATTATATTATAAATCGTCGATCGCATAAGAAATACTAATTTTATGTAAAAAAAGAAAAGAATTGAGAAAAACTGAATAAATATATAAAACTAAAATATAAATGAATAAAAGGAAATATAGAGTCTAGAATGCAAGTCATAGAGTGTATCACAAGTCACTTACTTTATTATCCAAACCTGAAACTGAAAAGAAAAGAAGAATATGATGACATTCAACAGAAGTTTGGTTCAAACTTGAAACAGTTAATCAAGCAACCACTCTTTAACTTCAGACTCAATAAAACTTGTGCCTCTCTATCTAAATATCTCTTGCTTCTGACAGCGACAACTTTCACCATACAAATAATATCAAACTTCTACTACAATTTTTTTAATTTTATTTTTTTCTGAAATAAAATCAACTTCTTCATTAATCCATCATAGAAATTTTACATTTTTGGCAGCTTATTATAAGTTTATACATTAATTTTCTTGGAATAAAGATATTAATGAAATAATAATTGGAACTATATATCTTTGTGGACAATCTTTTGATTTAATTTCTTGCAATAGAAATGAATTATATATATTAATGGAGACTTGGATCATATATTTTCTTGAAGAAACTAATAAGAATTCAGGATTAATGTGATTTACAAAACATATACTCTTCATCCTAAATAAAGATTGTGTTTTTAGAAGTTCGTTCTTACTTTCATCATCAATCTTGGCTTTTCAAATTTCAAACTTTTTCAAGATTCAAAGTGGTTATGATTCATGAAATTAATGAAACTAAATTATGGTTCATTTCACAATCATATATATTCAACAAATTTAATTTGCCCTTTTCTTTATAACAAAGTCTCTACTTCAAAACCCCTCCATGTTAGATCATTTTCATGCTCAAACTAACATGCTATCATTTTTTCCTTGTCTTTTCCTCCTTCCCCTCTTCTCTCTACCATGTATCATTCATGCTAGAACACCTCCAATCTTCACCATAAACCCTAAAAACGTTTCTTCATCAATCCAAAACCATACCTACACGTGGCATGAGTTCGTAAAATTGCGGGATGCAAGCAAAGGCAGCCTCATCAATGGCATTTCTAAGCTCAAGAAGTATTTCAACAGGTTTGGATATTTGGACGACGAAAATATCTCGAATTCGACCGATGTGTTCGATTCAAATCTCGAGCTTGCCATAATAAGATATCAACACCAACTCGGGCTTCCCATTTCTGGAAAGCTTGATTCTCGTACACTTTCTGAACTTATGTCCCCAAGGTGCGGCGTACCCGACCACCCGAAAGCACCGCACCCTAAGGAAAACTACGTGTACTTCACAGGCCGGCCGAGGTGGGCCCGGAATATTCCGATGAGGCTGACGTACGCATTCTCGCCGAAGAACACAATCCATTCTTTGAGCATAGGGGCGCTGAGGGAAGCGTTTAAGCGATCTTTCGCGAGGTGGGCTGCTGTGATTCCTGTTACGTTTGTCGAATCCAATGATTACGGATTTGCAGATATCAAAATAGGGTTCTACTCCGGGGATCATGGCGACGGGGAGGCGTTCGACGGCGTGCTAGGCGTTCTGGCCCATGCGTTTTCGCCAGAGAGTGGCCGGTTCCACCTGGACGCGGCGGAGACGTGGGCTGTGGACTTTGCGGCGGAGAAGGCGGCGACCGCCGTGGATTTGGAGTCGGTGGCAACGCATGAGATTGGTCATTTGCTGGGACTGGCGCATACGGATGTGAGAGATGCGGTGATGTATCCAAGCTTGAGACCGAGGGAGAAGAAAGTGGATCTGAAGATTGATGATGTGAAAGGTGTGCAGGCTTTGTATGGATCAAACCCTAATTTCAGTTTTCAAGCTTTATCAGAATCGGATATGTCTTCTAATGGTGGTTGGAGGGTTGGAGAAGATGAATTCCTTATTAGGGTTAGTTTGGTGCTGTTGTTAGGGTTGTGTGTGTGCATGTAAATTGTTCTGGGTGCTGAAAATATTGTAACTTACATTTTTTAAGGGGTGGGGTACGTGTTATTTGGTATTTAAGAATATATAAGTGATAATATTTAATTCTAACAGTTATTATAGTGGAGAATTCAGAGCGGCATTGTTTCAACTGTTCGAAATTTGTAATTGTAAAATGGAAAGAAGAAATAATTGAAAGGAAATGTTTATAATTTTTATTTTTGTTTTTAATTTGAAAGATGTAGGATGTAATAATTGACCAATAATGGAATGTTATAGATAGGATTGTTATAGACATGTCAACGGTACAGTTTAATTGTTGATCCGTTTCGGTTTAGAATTGGAACCTAGCTCATTCGGCTCTAGGATACTCGATTCCTGAAATATGCGGTTTCGGTTTTCAAATTGTCGATTTTGGTTAAAAACAGACGGCTTCAAGTGTGAATTTATTAAAAAAATTCAGGAATCAGAACCAACAATTCTAAAATTGAAATCGGCTATATGCTTATTTAATTTTGATTTAAAAAACTGACGGCTTCAAAATCGAAATCGATAAAACCATACTCATGTTTAGGTTGTTACGAGGAAAACCAGATAACGGGACGTGTAAGAAGCTTGGGGTAATGCTCTTGACTCATTTGAATAATAATTTTCCAATTTTATTTTGTGTTACTTTGTTAGACTAATTATTTTTGACAAATACTCATATATACAGATGTTTTTTGTGCAACGGTTTGGATCATGTTCCGCTCTGCTTGCACAATTTTTCTTTAGTGTATTTTTTTGACGCACGCATTTTTAGATTTTTTTTTGAAACAAAATAACACTTTATAAGTAATATATAATACTTTTTAAGTTTTTTTTTAAAAAATTATATAAAAATATTACTTTTTTATGATAAAGATACCAAGTTCAAAATAATTATATAAGTAGTAATACTTTTAAAAAAATAAATTTTATATATTTATTTTAAAATAATATTTTTTGAGATTGAATGTAAATATTTTTTGTATAAGATTAAAAAGAAATAAATATTCATCCTTTTTTTTAATTGTAGATAATGATCTTTAAATAACTTGATTAGAAATTAATGAAGTCTATTTTATCATATTTGAATTTGTTATCATTATCTTTTATTTTATTAGAAAATTGGATTTGGGCTTGGGTTTGGGTTTAGACTAAGGGTGGGGGTGGGGGCTGTGGGGTGAGGGCTCGGGTGCTAGGTATTGATTGAATGATAGATCCAAATATTTTAATGGAGCGTACCTGATTTGTTTTATATAAATAATTTGTGTACATGATGTATGATAGACATACTTACTATTCCAATTTTATTATTTTTTTCCTTCAAAACATGGACTCTCTCTTTATCTCTCTTTAAATTTCAACTACAAGATTAGTCAATCATTTAGTTATTAATAAAATTAATTTTTAACATTAATTTATTACTTTTTCATCACGACTCAACATTTTGTTTGTAACGACACCCTATTAAATTTAAAAAACAAACACGAAATATATACTATTCATGTAAATTCATACAATGTAGAATCTTTATAGAAAGATTTCTCAGACATGATTTAAGCCGGTGCAAAGAAAATGAAAGAAGTTTATACTAATTGATATAGTAAAATATTTTATATTTAATTAATTGAGTAAAAATGTAGAAGGCAACGTTAGTTAAAGATATGTTTAGTGGTCATGCACTTGTTTTAAATTATAGATCAAACAAAATAAAATTGGGTGCTAAACATGACTCGGTTTCATGTCTGTCATGTTATGCTAACACAATTTTTGTGGTGATTTATAGATTTCAAAGGAATTACGAGTTGCCTCATTCAAGGATCCTTTCTTTGTTCGATTCAAAAGACTCTTTCCCCATAGCCCTATAGATAGGGACTGTGTCTCGATCTCTTATGTTCGGATGAGTGAAAGTTTGGACAGTGAGTTCTTTCGAAAGTTAAGAAACGCACGAGTGTCAGCAAATTGAAAATGATAATCTTAAGAAATTGATCAAAGGATTAATTGAAGTTGTATCATATTTAATTTGAGAAATAATAATCCTGTGAGGAAAAACTTACGATTTAGGTTTGATTTTAACAATTTAATTAGTTTATTAAGTTGTCTCTATTAGCACATTTATACAATAAAATTTTATTACATGTGTCATAGGTCGCTTGTCTTGAAAATATTTCGGTAACATATGTTACGAAATCATATGTGATTATTATAGCACTCTTTAGTAAGCATGTTCAATGTTGTTATATAGTACGACATTTTAGAGGGTCCTATATGGAATACGTTATAGTAGAATTACAATTTTAAATATATTTAATAATAAAAATTTATGAGTCATTGATAAACTGATATTTTGACAATAAAATATATTCAATGTTGAACATTTATTTTCATATGGTATATGAAAGTTTTCATAATTCCTATTATTTACAAACTTATGTAGTTTCTGAAGGAATAAAAAGAAGAAAAACGTATGTATAAGTATTAATATTTAATGTAGTTATTTATTTTTGGTCAACAAATACTCAAAAAATAGTTATTCCCCATTAGTATACAGTTTCTATCTGGAAGATCTCTCATCATAAGCCCAATATATATATATATATGTATATATATATATAAAGTAGTGAAAACTTTTATTTCAATACGCACTTGTCAATATAATAATTTTCAATATTTATTTTATTTAATATTTAAAGCAAATTTCAATATGAAACTCGAAACCTTCATCATTTACTTCGGTAAGGTTTGAAGTAAGTTTATATATATACATATATGTGTGTGTGTGTGTGTATTTATAAGTTAAATCGAGGTAAAATAAGTTTTATTCATGGCTAACAGACGCTATAATTGAGATATTTCATATTAAAAATAAAAAATAGCAACAAATTAATAATATTAGGTACTAAATAACAGAAAAATAGATATAATGACAAAAAATAAAATATTTTTTTATATTATTAATATTCCATTGGCAATGAGTTAGCGATATACATAATTTCTTTTTTTAATAAATAATTGGGTCTCTAATTCGCACTTGAAAAAAAAAAATTGGTTGTATAATTTAGAGCCAGAAAAAAATATCTCCAAATTTTAACAAGCATTATTTTCGTGATTAATTATTTTATTTTAAACACACCATAATTTTAATTTAAAAACAAATATTATATGATTTAAGGCGAATTTATGGGTCTCTAATTTAACAAGCTGGAGGCATCTCTACTTTCATTTTATAAAGTGAAGTGACGAGGTTTGGGGTACCTTAATTGATGAGTCCTCTTTTTGTCTCCTCAGACTGTACTGCTCTAACTCTGCTGGCCAAATTTTTATTATACAATTAATTATAAATTGAAAGGATTTATTTTAATTTATTTCAAGCTTTTATTTTACTTTTTTGTTGTTTTTTTTTTTTTTTTGTGGTATAATCAAGTTTGGACTTTTCTGGAAGAGGTCATGGTCCCAGTCCTAAAAATTTTGCATTCCTTTAAGGGCCTATAATTATTTCTTGTACTTATATATATTGCTACATTTGTATATAATTGTTATAAAAATATATACGGTAGTTTCTCTTTATTTCTATCGAGAATGTCTAAGTTGAATCTTGGCAAATGTCGAGGTCTTCAATTTTTTCAAACTAGTTATTAAGTTTGTTCGGTACTTAGGTGAACTTGTATAAATAAAATGTATGGGTGTTTACTAAATTTGCTCTGCACACCACGTTAATTTTACTCAAAAAATTATATATAATGTAAATGACATAAATATTATTACTTCAAAAGTAAAAACATACACAAATTTAAATTTTTAGTAAATAAATATTTATTTCTTCCACACACAACAACCCTAATTTTCTATTGTTATTCCATTTATTAAAAATTAAAAATTTGTGTATGTTTTTAATTTTTAAATAAGGGTATTTATGTCATTTACATTGTCTCCAATTTTGTAAGTAAAATTAATGTGGGGCGCAAAGTAATTTTAGTGATCGCTTTAGAAACATCCAAAATGTATTTATGTAATTATATTAACTTATTTATCTTTTATTTTATATGATAATATAAATATCAGAGCATTATAAAATTTTAAAAAATAAAATAATAAAATATATACAATAGATAAATAATTTTAAAGAATTTATTTTAAAAACTTTACCCAAATCCATACAAGGCCTAAACAATATTATTGAACAAAGAAGTACTATAGCACACCAACCGTAGCTTGAAATGTTGCTTTTAAATGGCAAACACAATTGACATAATGACATCAATTCCAACAATAAATATATTTATATTTAATTCGAATTTAAAATAATATAATAAAACAAAATTATGAGCCACCCAAATATTTATAAGGTCTTATCTGCAATAATAATGGTGATGATTATTTCTGTTTGTGCCCCCAACAACATATCGCTTTCATATTGCCTCCCCAGAAAACACCATACGAGCGTGTCCCTCACTCCACATGCCACGTGTCACGTGTCCCTGTCCACCATTTCCAGCCACAAGCTACACCTTCAGTAGCAATAAAGCAGCGCTGCGTGATAATACCAAATTACCCTCGCGCCCTACAAGTAACTTCCCATCCATCTCAAGTCAAATTTTTCATTTTAAATGATATTAGATCGAAAATATGAAAGTTATAAAAAAAAAAAACAAAAATTAGAAATTAGGATCTGAGAAACCCGACAGTTCCAAATTAAACAATATATTATATTGATTCCAATTCAATTTTAAAATTTAAAAACCATGCCCACGTCTAAATTTAAAATTGTTATTTTTTAATAAATTTTTTAGTTATGGATAAATATTTAATGTATTGGCGTGAGAAGGAATAATGATGCTTCAGTCTTTTTCTGTTAAAAGTGTTGGAATAATGATTTTAATAAACAGTGGTTCCATTTGAAAAGAGTCGCTAAAATGCCATATTTATATTATATATTAATATTTACCTCAAGACTAGGGATAAAATAAAATAAAATAAAAATAAAAAGCAAGCTAAATAGCCTTTAATTAAATTAGTCTAACCCAGTATTTGGGTTATGGCCCACCTAGAAAGTAATTTAGATCTGGTATTGCCAACTCAATCTTAATACAGATTTTCTGTCCGAATAAGTAAATACAATATTTTAACTCATTATTCAACAATAAAAATCATATATATATATATATATATAATTAACAAATTTAATATAAATTGTGAAAGAAAAAAAGATTAGTTACACTGTCTGTTTGAGATGTTTTCAATCATATATATTCTTATATTTACGCATACATTCATATAATATAATTGAAAATTTTAATAAATGATATATTGAATATATTCTTTTAAATATTCGTTTAAAATAAAAAATATATATAATTTGAAATAAAATAGTAATATTATAAATAAAATTTATAGGAGGTTAGGAGGGTGAGTAACAAAAATATGATGTGGAAGGATAATGATTAAGAAGATTTGGGAAAAGAAATGCAATGGTAATGATAAAGAAGTAGGATGGATGGGAGAGGGAGTCAATCATATCATTGAGATTCCTTTATGAGTTGCCAAAAGATTCTGAGCTTACTCCCAAATCTCTCTCTTAAATGTCTTCCTCTTTTTTGACTCTTTAACTGTTTTGGCATAACGTCTTTTTCTGCTTTCCAAAAATAGATATTCATCATAAATATTGAAAAAATTTATCCAATCTATATCTATATAAAAACAAGATCGATTAATTTAAGAAATATATTTTTCTTTTTAAAGTTAATTTTTTATTTTAAGAAATTATGATAACTAATCTGATTTTTTTATTTATTTTTTTACTTTAATTTTTTTAAGGCTTATAACATTTTTATCTCAATTTATTTTTGTGAAAATATTTAATTATTTATTTTTCTATGATCTATAATTGATATTCATATTGCATATAATAATAAAATATTAATTTTTAGATATAAAATAATGTTTTATATATTAGTTGTGGTATATTTTGATATTTAATATATTTTTATATTATTTTGAATATTTTTATTTTAAATAATTTTTATCAAGATATATTTTTATAATTATGTGTTTTATTTTAAAAATTATATTATTATTTTTATAATAATTTACTGTATTATATTGTGTATAGTAAATGAGTGATACTAGATTTTAAGAACACAGTGAGTAGGCTATTTTAATTATTCAAAGATCTGTTCTGTAAGAAAGAATTTAACTCCAAATATGCTTAAGTACCTGCCCATCACCTTGTCGTATCTATCAGTTCTACTTAAATTGTTTTTTTATTTTTGTTAATTTTTTTGATAATTTGCTACTATTATTTAATAAAATTTATAAAATTGAAAGTCACGAGGTAGTTGAAATTAAGTGGGTTTTATAAAAGTAAAAAGATGGAAACCAGGCAAAAATGAGAAAGTGGATTTAGGATAAAAAGTCAATGTAAATTAGCAAATTATAATAAGTTGAATAATATTAACATAGTATATAAAAATAATAATTAGTATAAGTAGGGGTTTAGTACAATTAATTGTCCCCTTTGAAGCTAATGATATACATTTGGTCGAGTTTTTATTTGCCTCAAATATAGGAAATTTGATAAGTTTGATTTATTGTCATGCCTTGTTGATACTAATATTTTCATAAAATATTTAAAAAAATAAAATAATTAATATATAGACAAAATCAAAATGAGTGAATTAAAATGAATATGACATCAATTGCACGGACATAGGTGTATAAACACATACATGTAGCGACTTGATCCTTATTGTCTACAATTAATATATATATATATATATATATATATATATTTCCTTCATTTTTTATTAAATATCGCTCTAGAAATTGAAAACAAATTTAAAAATAATTATTTAAAGGGCTTTACAACTTTTGTTCCAAAGTTATTCCTATCCTTATTACCATAAGAATTCCTAGTTCCTAAATTATTGTCTCCTTTACTGTAACTTGGGCCAATTGGAACACCAACTATTTTGGGAGATGTGATTTTTTATATAATACTCCCTGCTGTTACAATTAATTGATATTTTAGATTATGGTGAAAAAATTAAAATTTTACATATATTAATTAATTAACCCTTAACTAATGTCTCGTCAATCTTCTCAAATACCTTATTTTATGTAACATGAATATTTTGGTAAGTTTAAAATAAGAGATTTATTAAGAATACGAATGAGGATAAAATTGAAGAAAAAAGAGGAAACAGTATTGATTGGAACTAATTGTATTTATTTAAAATATTATTTAATTATAATTAGAGGGATTATGATTTATTATGGGATGGAGTACAAACAAAAAAGGAGTGTTGCAATTTAGCAAAAAAGAAAAAAAAAATAGAAGAGTAAGTCTCTTGGACATATTATTACATATTTAATTTAATATTATTTATTTACTTAAAAAATGATATAATTTTTTTTAAAATTATACATCAATGATAATATTTTTTAAATAAATAATATTATAAATCAATTACATGAAAGAACTTTTTACAAAAGTAAAAAGATGTATGATATAAAACTAATTGAATGCCTTGTTTTCAAAAAAATTCAAGGGTAGTCTAAAAATTAAGCTCGATATAATTGAGCCAGCGTATTTATAATTTTAGTTGTAGAGTTAATGTTCAAACATATTATACTATTCACTTTGAACACTGCACAATTGTCCATTGTTAAGCAATTTTTTCTTATGATTATATTAATTATTACTTGAATATTTTGTTTTGCAATGTACAATTTATAATATCTATAGAAAAAATAACTATTTAAATAGCATAATTTGAGTTATTTTATATTTTTAAAATTAAGATTATATTTTTTTAAAAATAAAATTATTTAATTATTTTGTAGTTGAAACTCAAACTCAATATAAATAATTAAATTCATAATAAATTTTTAGATTTAATTTTAATAATTGTATTTTTTTATCTAATATTTTATTTCCCATATGAGAAAAGGGTGTCCAACTTAAACATATGATTAATTTAATATATTAAATACTGAAAATAAAAAAAAATTATGATTTTAAATTGAGGATTAAATAGAATAAAAACAAAATAAGCCAAGTCTTAAAAAATGCCACATATCCTAAGTTTGTGCTAGAAATCCGTTTGTGTGTCTTGTAGACATGCGTATTATGTGTACAACACACATTTATTGAGCATGCATGTGTAGTTCACTTCATAGTTCATTCATCGAATTTATATATTTTTAATTGTTATGGAATATTGTTGGAAGTATTTCTATATATGAAACTTTAATTTTGAAATTTTACGAAGTTTTAATTAATTTTAATATATTAAATGCTAAAAATAGGTTAAAGTGTAAAAAAATATTTATGATTTTAAATTGAAGAATAAATAAAATAAAAACAAAATAAGCCAATTAATAAAAAATGCCACATATCCTAAGTTTGTGCTAGAAATCCATGTGTGTGTCTTGTAGACACACGTATTAGAGATTCTCTAATGTGTCAGCTTTCACCCTTCAACAGTACTCTATTCTCTCTACCAGTTTGAAATTTTTGAAATTTTTGCACTACTTTTAACGCATATTTTTTATTGCCTACTTTTTTTCTTTTATTTTTTATATGATTATATCTTTTTTTAATATTTAATATTGTAATTTTTGTATCTCAATTATCCAAACTGAATTAAATCAAGTTTTTTAAAATCATATGATGTCTAATTTAAATAATAATAAAATTATAATTTAAATAAGTATATGAGATTTTGAATATTATATACAAATTTAAATAGAATTGCATAACATTACCTGACATTCAATTTTACATATATATTTTTTGAATATGATAGTTTAAGAATATAAGTAAAATAAATATTATCTCAAAATTTAATGTTAAATAAAATTACATATATAATGTTTTTAACAAATATTTAGTAATAAAAATAAATATTAAAAATAAAGAAAATAAATATTATTGTGTAATATTATTTTTTAGTGGAGAAAGTAGTGCAAACTGATGGAAAGAGTATGTAAATTTTACGCTAAAATGGTGCATAATTCGCACTAGAGTAATGAACACTATTGGATATGGTCTTATGTGTACAATGCGCGTTTATTGAGCATGCATGTGTGGTTCACTTCATAGTTCATGTATCAAATTTATATATTTTTAATTGTTACGAAATGTTGTCGGAAGTATTTCTATATCTGAAACTTTAATTTTGATGAATTTTACAAAATTTTAATTATTTTAGTATTATATAATAAGTGGAGGTAACGATTATGAGTTGGCACTTCTACTTATTAGCCATCTTGACTACGTCGGCTAATGGGCCTCAAGAGAACTTTTTGAATAATTAGAACTTTTAATTATTTGGAGAACTTATTTTTCAACATATATTTGGATAACGTGTGAGTAACATATACCTATGTAAACCCTTCTTCTATGTTTTCAAAGAGAAAAAAAACAAAAAAAAGCTTTCGTGTTATTAATTAAAATAAAAATATAATTTTTTATTTTGAAAATAAATTATATATAATTAAATAAATTAAATTAATAAATGATAAAAATCGTATTAGTGCAATTTATAGTTTGTAGGAACTTATTGTTTCATCAAATTTATTAAGAATAAAAAATTGTAATCATGAGAAACAAGATTGTTGTTGAGATGGACGGAGTATACAGTATTACTTTCTTTGTTAAATTGCAATCTTTGTTAAAAATTGCAAAATTGATTATGTAAGTGATGGATGGTTCCAAAATTAATTCATTATCCTTTTGTGTTTATAATTTTATATTTATTATTTTAATTACTGAAAGGTAATTATTTTTCAGTTAAAATTCAAAATTATTATTTAATAATTGAAATGCACCGAACATGACCATATCAAACTAAAACTTTTTCATTATTTGATAACTATACGGTCTCTGTACGATCAATTTTGGTATGTGTTAATGTCATGTTCTTTATTATGGTGGTATATACGTGTCATTTGCTACACTTAAAAAATGTACAATCTCCAATTTAATACAATCATGTATGGGGCTTGGACAATCATATATTCAAGGATAATCTCAAATTCTCGATTAAAAAACAAACAAATTCAAACAATTAAAAATATAATAAAATTATAAAATAAAAAGTTAAAAAACTGATTTTGAAACCGCATCTTTCAATCCAAATTTTATTATTTCCCTTACTTTTTTTATTGGTAAAATGAGATGGCACACCCCATATTAAAACCACACCATAAAATTAGCGTCTGAAGTGATAATTACTTATTTAGGAAACTCTAGCATTTATAACTACATATTCGTTGCATTGTCATACTCATACACCAACAATTTTATTGTGATTTGACGTTTGTGCCATGCCCGTACTCACAATATGCATCATACCTTCTATATATATATATATATCATACTATAAAAGAATATAACAATTGATACAATATTTATCAAACCAAATTATAAAATGAAAATATGTTGAATTCATCAAAGAACAACTATAATAGTTGTCACATATTTATACAAAAGTTTGGAGGCTCAAAACTAACTTATCAAAGAAGTTGTAACTACCTTGCAAGTTACATAACCATCTAACACATTTCTAACTAATTATCTAACTTGTGAAACTACTTTTAACAACCACGCAAGTGGCATAACCGTCGAACTAATTTTCTAACTACCGTACAAGTGGCACATATACTTAATATGCTCCCTTGTAAGCTCAACCGGGTCCAGGATAGACAGATAACTTTGAACTTAGGAATTGAAACCGAGTACAGGACAAGGCTTTGGTTAGTATGTCTGCTGTTTGATCTTCAGACGGAACAAATCTGATATCCAAGTCCTTGCTTTGCACCTTCTCTCTAAGAAAATGAACATCAACCTCAATATGTCGAGTTCGAGCATGGAAAGCCGGATTAAATGCCAATTTAACTGCTCCCAAGTTATCACACCACAAAACTGAAGGTTTAACAATAGGCAGACCAAGTTCAGTAAAAAGACTACGAATCCAGATCAGTTCAGTGGTAGCCATGGCAAGAGCCCGATACTCAGCTTCGGTGCTGCTCCTTGCCACAGTATGCTGCTTCCTAGAAGACCAGGATATAGGATTGGATCCTAGAAATATGCAAAAACCACCAGTGCTCCTCCTATCATCAACACAACTCGCAAAATCGGCATCTGCATAACCTTCAAGCACCATTCTAGAAACAGGTTTAAAGAACAAACCAGTGGAAATAGTGCCTTGTAAAAACCGCAATACCCGTTTTCCAGCTTTCCAATGATTGACAGTGGGAGCATGAAGAAATTGGCTCAATTTATTCACAATATAAGAAATATCTGGTCTTGTCATAACAAGATATTGCAATGCACCAACAAGACTTCTGTATTTGGATGGTTGATCAAAAGGACGACTGTCTTGCAAATGTAATTTAATCCCAGAACAACAAGGAGTAGGCAGAGGCTTACATTTTTCCATATTATATTGATGTAGAAGATCCCGAATGTACTTTGACTGAGTAAGATGAATGTCTTGAACAGTCCTATCAGCTTCTAGGCCAAGAAAATAACTCACTTCCCCTAAGTGTTTTAAGGAGAATTTCATGTCAAGATCAGAGATAAGCTGTTGAATCTGAGAGGGATCATCACCGGTGACCAAAATATCATCAACATACACAAGTACAATTAGCATTTTACCATTGACATGAATATGAAAAAGAGAATGATCAGAGACAGACATTTTGAGGCCTTTAGAAAGCAAGAAACCTTTGAGCTTGTCATACCATGCTTTCGGAGCTTGTTTCAAGCCATAAAGAGACTTCATTAACCTGCATACATAATCTGGTTTGGAGGAATCTTCATATCCTTCAGGCTGCTTCATGAAAATAATTTCTCTTAAGTCTCCATTTAAGAAAGCATTGTTCACATCGACTTGTTGTATTTTCCAACCCTTAGTGATAGCCATGGTGAAATAAGTCTGATTGTAATCGGTTTAACAACCGGACTAAAAGTATCAAAATAATCCACTCCAGCATTTTGCTGAAAACCCCTAGCAACCAATCTGGCCTTGTATTTATCAATAGTGCCATCGGACTTTTTCTTAATTCTGAAAATCCACTTGTTAGTGATAAGATTCATGTGAGGATGAGCAGGAACAAGAGTCCATGTATTATTCTTCATAAGAGCCGAGTATTCAGAATCCATAGCAGATTTCTACTCAGGAGAAGATAAAGCTTGTTGCACAGTAACAGGTTCAACATTTGAGTGAGACAAGGCCGTATTGTATAATTTGGGTTTGAATATCCCATTTTTGGATCTAGTAACCATACTATGGCTAGAAGTGTGAGGTTGTGGTAAATGAGAGGTAGATGGCTGAGAGGAAGTGGATGGACTAGAAGTAGGTAAGTGTTGAGGCGATGGAGGTGGAACATCTTGATTGGTAGGTGGAATAGGTGTGAGAATCGGAAGAACGGGAAATATAGAGTTGGAGTGTGTGGGTGAGGAAAATTGAATGGTTTTAGGAAAAAGTGATTGATATGGAAAATCAAACTCATTAAATTCCACAGTTCTAGCAACATATATCTTGCCCGTTGAACTCAAACACTTATAACCTTTATGTGAAGCACTGTAACCAAGAAAAATGCATTTGGTACTTCTGAACTGTAATTTTGAGGAATTATAGGGTCTAAGAAATGGAAAACAAGCACACCCAAATGTCTTGAGGAATGTGTAATCAGGACTATTTTTAAAAAGAACCTGAAACGGAGAAGAATTGTCAAGAACAGGTGTAGGAAGTCTATTAATAGTATATACTGCAGTAAGAAAAGAATCCCACCAAAATTTAGGAGGCATGGAAGCTTGAGCAAGTAAAGATAAGCCAACCTCAATAATGTGTTGATGTTTTCTTTCAACTAAGTCATTTTGAGGGTGTGTGTAGGGATAAGAGTGTCTAGAAATAATACCTTTAGTTTTGAGGATATTTGATAATGATTGAAATTCACCCCCCATATCACATTGAAATATTTTCAAAGGATTTGAAAATTGTCTTTCAACCATGGCAAGAAAGATAGGAAAGACTTTTGCAACATCAGATTTTTGAACTAAAGGATAAATCCATGTAAATCGAGTGAAATCATCCACAAAGATAACATAGTATCTGTAACCATCTATAGATAAGGTGGATGCAGGTCCCCAAACATCACTATGTATTATTTCAAGAGGAGAAGTAGTTGTATGAATGACGGAAGGAAAATGCATTTGATGAAATTTTCCAAGTTTACATGCTTCACAAAAAGAAAATTCTGAATGAGCACATGATATCTTCAAATGTTGAAGTACTTTATTCAGAGTTCTACTACAACAATGACCCAAACGTTTATGTCAAAGGGTTGCTGTAGTTGTTGCTTTAGAATCTGCGGAATGATTCACAGAGGCTGTATGAATGCTTGGAGAAGTTGTGGTAGAGTGTGAGACAGAATGATTGAAGTGTTTTTGCATATGAGAGAGGTCAAGTTGGTAAAGCCCGTCCTTAAGTAGTCCTCTCAAGAGAATTTTGTGTGTTTTCAGATCCTTGACAAAACAGCAGTCAGCATGAAATTCAACATATACGGAATTATCTTGTAAGAATTGAGAAATGCTAAGCAGGTTTTTAGTAATGTGCGGAACATGAAGAACGTGATTAAGATCAAATAAAACTGAAGAATGTAGGCTAGGTAGAGTAGAGGAACCAATATGAGAAATAGGAATTGAACTTCCATTACCGGCAACAAGCCGTTTCTTACCATGATAAGGAGTCTGCACATGGAGATTTTGAAGACTTGAGGTTATATGATGAGTTGCCCCACTGTCAACAATCCAATCAGAGGCTGATCCATACCCAGAAGGGGAGGAAGAAGAGCCATAGCCATGCACGTCAAATTTGAACTGACCAGAAGGTGTAACGGATGTGGAATTCTGACTTCCATTAGGATAAAAATTTTCTTGTTGATGTGAAAAATGAGCCGTAGGTTGAGAAGCAATGCCTTGTTGAGCAGAAACCATATTTGCTCGTGGAGAAGACTAATAACCTTGTCTTGAACCTGAATTCTCAAGACCTTGATAGTTCACATCAAATCTTTTATAACACTTGATCGCTACATGATTATTCCGGCCACAAATTTGACAAACCATTTGAGAGCCTTGAAAAAATCGACCTCTTCCTCTATTTCGACCAAAATGTCCACCCCTCTGTGACCGAAAATTTGTAAAATTTTTCTTCTCAGTAAGATGAAGAGAAGGATTCTGAATACTGTTGAGATTAGGAACTGTAGAACTGGTATACATTTGAGCTAACCGTATTTCATGTGTTTGTAGAATAAACTGTAATTCGGATAAGGGAACTTGATCTCCTCTAGTAGTAAGATTTATCACAATACTTTCATACTCGGATCATAAACCACCAAGGATGTACAAAACTAAATCATCATCTGTCATAACTTGACCAGCTGCTTGAATATTGTCAGCTATTCCTCGCATCTTAAGGACATATTCCTCTATAGATAGATCACATTTCTTCAATGTCTGTAGTTGAAATCGAAGATTCATAACTTTGGCTTTAGATTGAGACCGAAACAAACTTTCAAAGATCTCCCAGACTTCAAAAGAATAAACGCATCTAGTAACATGACCGAGCATCGTTTCACTTATTGAATTCAAAAGCCAGCTCAATAAGAACTGATCCTTTCTAATCCAGATAACATATTCAGGATTAGGAACCACAATATCATCGCCATCATTTGCAGAGCTAAATTGAGATGGAACGCTCTTTGAGTTGCAAAGAAGAAAATCCTTGTAACCATGAGCACGCACAGTGGATAGAACTTGAGACCTCCAATACACAAAATTGGTACGGTCTAGCCGAACCGTCAACGTATGAAACATAGAAAGAACAATTTGTGCCATGAGATATGTCGGAGAGGATGATACTGGCTCAAGATACCATATCAAACCAAATTATAAAATGAAAATATGTTGAATTCATCAAAGAACAACTATAATAGTTGTCACATATTTATACAAAAGTTTGGAGGCTCAAAACTAACTTATCAAAGAAGTTGTAACTACCTTGCAAGTTACATAACCATCTAACACATTTCTAACTAATTATCTAACTTGTGAAACTACTTTTAACAACCACGCAAGTGGCATAACCGTCGAACTAATTTTCTAACTACCGTACAAGTGGCACATATACTTAATAATATTTACATTATATTATAATACCGATGCGTCCATGTCGTCTTAGAAGGCGAGGGCGGTGGACGTGGTCTGCGGACGCTGGAACGAGTCGGGGGGGTGGCGATAAAAATTATTTATTTTAATTTTCTTTAGTTTTGTGTTTGTTTTTAGGAAGGCCATAGATATACTTTATTGTCAAAAAAAGAAAAGAAAAATTATTTGGGTTCCAAAGATGTGATTGGCTGCACTTTCAGGATCCTTTGTCCCACTTTATTCATGTTCAATTAAAATATGAAATATGAATCTTGAATTAATAAACATGTACATTAAACTAAAAGATTTTTAAATAAAAATGAACTATATAAAATTATGTTTCATGAATAAAATATAGACCACAACTCTAAAATTAAACTTCTAATCATAAATCTTGAGCAAGAACATAAATTGTGAATCAAGAATTTAAATCATGAATTATAAATAAACTTATGCAGGATTTGTTGTTTTAGAAGAAAAAAAATTATTCAACAGTTGAAGTGAGACAGAATATTCATGGGGTGCATAATAGTTCACGTCGTTCTAGCTGTTGGTAAACAAATAAAAAAAACATATATATATATATATGAGTGGACAATATTTAAATTTCAAAATTTTAAACCAATAAAAAAATATCGTATCATTATATACTAATAACTACCATAAAATTCAAATTCACCTAATAATTTAGAGTAGTTCATAATTCTTAATTTCCTGAGGTGAAAAAATTAAGTAGAGGGACAAATTAAAGATTTCACACATGACATGAGATGATGCTGATTGAATTAATTCATTGATCATTTGCAAGAAAAAGAAAAAAAAGTATGTTTACACACACACACATATATATATATGAGTGGGTCTCCTGTGAAACGGTTGCACGTATGATATGATTTAAGGTATTACTTGTATAACTATAAAGTATTACTTGTTTAACTATAAAGCATCACTATTTTTTAAGATTACTAATCAGTAATAATATACTTTAAAAATTAATGATACTTTAGAGTTAAATAAGTAATACCTTATATCGTATCACACGTGCAACTGTTTCACAAAATTTTTTGCATGTATATATCATGTAAAGTTAGTACTCGATGAAAATGGACTAGGTAGAATGAGCTTGATGTCAACTTCATGCATTGACTATATATCAATAATACTCAATTAATTAATGGGATAGCTTCCATTCGTGACCAAAATTAATTAGTTTAAACCGTGTTATAAAGGTAATGCATATTTGTTGCTTTCAGTATAGAAGAAAGAAAAAGTTGCAACTCTACTGTCACACCAAGCAATTTGCATGTTACCCCACATTTATCTTTTTTTTTTTTTTTTTCTGACCTATATTTATCTATTTTTAATTCCTTACAACTAATTATATCTTATTTAACCTCACATTAATACATTCTTAATCTTCAAATTACCCCCACATGAGCTTCCTCCCATCTATATTCTCTAATTCTGTTGTTGTTGTTGTTTCGACTTTTGAACAGGGCTCCCTAAACAAACTCATCCCCATATTTAAAAAAGAAAACCCATATCTCAAAAGTAAAATTATAGTCAATTTATTAAAAAGAAATCGAAAAAACACACCTAACAAGGGACATAAATACTAGGTTTTCTTGAAACTAGAAAATGAGAAGACAAAACATATAAACTTGGTCCAAGAATCTTTTTTCGGTTGTGTGAATCTTGGTCTGACGGTGGGGTAAAAAAGTAAATCCGGACCCAGACGAAAGAGGTAAAACAGTGGTAGTTAGAAATCAGAGCCAGAGGGGAGTTGATTGTCACCTCAAATCCCCCCCACTCAAAACACCTGTCTTCTTCCTTAAATCATAAATCGACAAAATACACTCTTTCACTCTCTGCACTCACTATTTTCCATTTAAAACTAAAACTTTAGGTCAGCACAAAAAAGAAAAAAAACACACACACACACACACCCCATCGTGTAACACGAGCCCAAAAGATACAAACAATAATTTCTTCGGTTTTATTTTATATTTTATTTATGTACTAAAATATAAAATAATATATATATGTATATATGATACAAATAATGGTACATGGGATGGGAGGTTTAATGTTCTGTATTTATTTATTTCTTAAAAAAGCAGAACCATAATGGATAGAGTTGTAGATACTTTCAATGAATCTGATAAAGCTAGCAGCTTTAGGTACTATGAATTTTGTTTTTGGGGAAAAAGGAAAACACAAACGCATTCAATTCTCTCCTCTCCTTCTCTAATTTCTATCCCCACCTACAAACCCTACTCTACTCCCAACCCTAATTTTATTCTCACAATTATTTATTTATTTCACTATTTTTTTTAAATTTATATTGTTTTTGTTATTCATATAATTCATCTTTTATTTATTCATCGCTTATGATTATGTGTATAGTATGTTTGCAAATAAAAAATTTGTGATCGATGCATGAAATATCAAATTTAACTACCACGAGCACAGTATAGTGGGGCAATATTTTTATGAAAATTAGATGTAATTCTATATATATTTGAACTTAAAGAAAATAAAAGGTTACATTAATTTCATTACATAATAATTATTATTATTATTAAGATAGGCAAACACGGGCCACGTAAAACTCATTTAAAGTCAAGAAAACACTTGAAAACAACTTACAACTATCACTACTAGTACTAGTTGATATAGATATATATATATTTATATATTTTATACAGACATCTAGGACACAAGGGATTTTTTTTTTCTGGGGGTTGGGGGAGGGGGGAGGGGTCCACCCATTTGCATAATCAGCACATTACATCCTTGAGAAGCTTGTACCTGCGGGCGGAGGGGCGGGGTGAGGGGGTTTTCCCGGCGGCTTTCTCGGTGGAGGAGCCGCCTTCTTCGCGGTGGTGCTGCTTGATTTTCTCGCCGGAGTAGGCTGATCTTACATCATTTGCATGCGCTGCTTTGTTAGTATGCCTAGAAGAAGATGAAGAATTCCCATGCCTTGATGATGAGTTCCTTTCCTCGCATTGGCACCAGTCGCACACTTCAACAGGCTCTGCGTATTCACTGTAGTAGTTGCTGCAGTACCTGTACGATCGATTCTTGTTCTTATTATTTTCTCTTCAAGAATTGTGATATAAAATCGAGAGCGTGTGTGTGAGGGGGTTGGGTGTGAATTTTAAAGGTGAAGGGATTTTATTTCAAAACCAAGAGATATATAACAATGATCATACAGAAAAGATATAGAAATCTCGAAGCTTCAACCATGGTGGGTTGGGGGTGAGGTGGGTTGCTTCACTTTCACAGGTGGTGCCAAAAGATGAAATCCAATCATGGGTATTTGGGAGATAATCATGATGATCATCACAAATATGCATGTTAATAAGATGACAGTAACACATGTGTATGTGTTGAGAGAGAGAAGTTAACATACGAGTGTTGGAAGCGGTGGCGGCACTTGGAGCAGCGGAAGAGCTTGTCCGAGAAGCCCACATCACCACACATACAACACACAGTCTGGAGATCCACCATTTGTTTTTCTTTCTTCAGTATTTTCGATGAGTTTGGACAAGAATCAAGAAAACTGAAAACCACAGCCAAGACTTGTAGATGAGGAAATGAGAGAGAGAGAGAAGGTACGAGTGTTTTCAAGTCGGTTTGCGCATCTCTCATTTATATATCTAGAATAAAGTAAAATAATATATACATACACACATATATATTATATACGTATGTAAACTCCGTGTTTGTGTGTGTGGGGAAAGGATAGATAGAGATACAGGTAGACCACAGGTTGCTTGCAGTCGTTTTCAGTTGGAGAGAAATTTGTGAACCTTAGTATAAATGTGGAAAATGACAGCTTTATCCCTACCGATGCTGAGTTTGCTTCACTTCCATCCTTACGGTCTTCTTTATTTGTTGCGGTCTTTTAAGAGTGCAAATAAGTCTTACCCTCATATCCCTCTTCAGCGCGTGAGATGTAATTTCCTCCTATTTCAGAAAAATTAGTCTTTTTCCCTTTTTTTTAAATAAAAATTCGACCCAGTACGGCTTGTGAAAAAAAAAAAAAAAAACAAGCCAAACCATTTTGTAAGTGAACAAAAAACTGAATCCTCAATTCTTCCGGTCAAGAACAAGGATGAAGAAAGAATCGTAGTTAAAAGAATCAACAAGAGACTAAAAACAATGATTAATTTCTTGTCTAAAATTAAAAAAAAAAAAGATTGACTCGTTGATGTGATAAATAAAGCATTTCAATCTCGATCTCTCAATCTTGTATCCCAAGTTTCTTGTCCTGGTCTTCTAACTTGAATTATATCAATATTCTCTCAAACCCTTCGGATAAGTATTTTGTTGTTTATGATATATTCTAGATCATTTCAACGATTCTAAATGTGTTTTATATATCTCATAATAAATTAGAGTTGAAAGAAAATTACAAAAAAAAAATCATATGCTCTTAAGTTAACGATATGCTCACATGATCTCTTGAGTTGGCCCCAACCTAAAGGGCATACATTGGTATGTTAGGTTATATAGCCAATTGCATGGGCCAAGGCTTCGACTTCAAAACAAATTTTGAAGATTTTCTTATTGAAATCTCGGTTTGTGTATTTTTAGAAAACTTTCAACCTAATTTATTATCTTTTGAATTTTTTTTAAGTTCACTTGTCAATTTGATATATATATATATGTATATATATATATATTATTAAAGATATAACCAAAAACTAGAGATATGTCAAGGTGGATTGATAGGTAATTACCACTCTAATTAAATTTCAAACCATCTTGGAGTTAGAATTAGACGAAGGAATCTACATTAAAGATGGAGGTCGCCTTCTTCACTTGAGATTGCTTACGATTAGATGTATATTAATAATATTGTATTGTAAACATGATGTGTAATAATTAAAAAATTATTTATAAATTGCATATTAATGTGTCTTCTGATATATATATATATATATATTGGTCGTACTTGTTTATATTATGAATTAATAAAATATTTTTAATCACTTCAAAATTTTAGAGGATAATTTTCAAGTTGTACTGTAATTAAACATGTGTCAATTGTATTGAACGTTTTATTGTAAAGACTCAAGAAAGTAAATTAAAATTTCAAAATTTACTGCAATTTGATCAAAGAATCATATCCCTTGATTATGGTATGGCCTTGTTAATATATATAGCTATATATATATTTATTTTATGAGATGTCTATGTTGTAAATGTCTCACCTATGCTACAAATAAACCATTTATCTCGTGGATAGTAGGATATAATTGTATTAAATTTGAAGAAGAAATTTAATATAATGAACTTATCGATATATAATATATATATATTATCATATTTTGAACCCTAAGTATATATTCATCGTCTATTATACGTTAATATTACATTTGCAGATTTTAATACTTTTAATATTTTTTACTTATAAAGTATAAATAGTTGATATTGCCTAATTGGCGTCACAGAACCCCTAAAATTTTCATCTCAAATATACATATTTTTACTTTTTCCAAGCTCGAAGTAACAGTTAGCTGAAAAAATAGAAATTTTAAGCAACTATACTATATATATAAATATATTCGTAATGCTTAAAATTAATTAATTTGTTGCTAAAGAATTATTTAAATGTCTATATTTATTTCAGTAATTATAAAAAAAAGGAATCAGATCCTCAAACAAAATGAGAGAGATATTTACAAGGATGTTTGGCTAAACTTATAATTCAAACGTGGCGCAAAAGGTAAACACAACATCAGCGAGGGGATTCCACCCGATGACAAAATCATATTTTATTTGATAATTATGAATTTATAAATTTTAATAAAATGTTTGGTAAACTTTTTATTACTAAATCATAAATTATGAAAATACATTTATAATACATACAAATTTATATAACATTTCAAATAAACTTAACAAAACACCCAAAATCTCTGGAATGAAAAATCGAAGACCAACACTTATCTTTTCGCATCTTAAAATTAAACTCATAATTTATATAAATATTTGATGAAACGATATTAAAATTTATTTCAAAATTAGAGCGGTACTAAAAATGTATATAATAGGACGGTAGGAGAGGAGGCTGTGGAGAATGGAAGGTACGGTGAACGCGCGAGAAGTGAGAGTAGATAAAGGAGAGCAGTGTGTGAAGGAAGAAGTGTGGTGGGTAAAAAGGTAAATGCGAGTTATCCGGAAAAGGAAAAACCCGTCAACTTCGTAGCTGTAGCATAGTTGGGATGTATTTGTCTTTTAATCATTTTTTTATATATATTGCACAATATTATGAATCGCCTTTCACTTCAACCTATGGTCGCCAACACCATCATTATCATAACAGACATATACCTTTTTTTCCTCATTTAATATCCTACATATTTAAATAAATAAATTTGTGATTTTGCAAGATGTGACTGAACTAAATTCACAATAAAGATTCTTTTTTTTTATTCAAAAAAATTATATATGACATATGAATGAATTTTTTTACGTGTAACAAATTAAATTTTAGTTTAAAAATAAAAAATGCGGTGGATCATAATTAACTTGGTTCAAATCCATGCTAAAAGATAAATTCAGCCTTGTTACGTATGTGTGTGTGACTGTGTGTGTATTTTGACTTGATGCTTTTTTTAGATTGTTAAAAATTATTATTTTTTCTAATAAAAATATTAATTTTTGCTGACTTTTAGTTAATTTTAACTTTTTCTTTTATAATTAGTCCAATAAAAATAATACCTCTTCATGAAGAAGATAATTTTTTTATCTTGAAAAATTAATATTTTTTAACAATAAAAATATTAGTTTGTTTTTTATTTTTTTTGAAAAATATTATGTTTTGCATGGAAAATCGATGCCTTTGGCTAAATTCGCAAGATTTTAAGTTTTTGTAGATTGGGTCTTTATTTGCATAATTATAATCTTGAATATTATAAATAGATATGATTATTTTTTGTAAACTATTACTTTTACAAAAAGTAAATGAACAATTAGGTAAATTAATACATATATATATACACATATGCATATGTATAACACTTGAACAAATAAAAAGTTGTAGTCTAATGCCAAGCATGCGCCAACAATATGTTGGGGCGTTGGAGGCTGCTAGTTTAATCCCTTTTCATGACTGAATTTTGTGATTTTTGCAACGTGGTAAAATTGGCTTCATCAAATCGGTTCCTTCGATAAATTTGATATATAAGTTTGATTGTGCTATATATGTTTAGACTCTAGATGTAAACGCTCTCTTATTTGGTATGATCTAATGGGTCAATAGTACGTGAGCCATGTGCGAACATAACTCATTCTTTAATAAATAATGTAAATCGTGTATTAATTTTAAAATTGAATATACTGAAATTTGCAAAGTATATGTCAAATTGGGACAAAAAAATAATGAAAAATGCTAAAAATTTATTTTTGGATGATTGAGTAAAAATTAGACCGTTTTTAAAAAGTTTAAAGATAACCGAGCGATAGAAAGAAAGTAACATATATCAACCTTTAAAAGAAAGGGTGTACAGTTGAATTCATCCGACCCAAATTATTAGTGTCAATTACAACAAAAAGCAGTGTTGACGAAAGGGAGATGATGTTCGATAGACTCTTAAGTATAAAGGCTAGTTGGAACTTAAAAATAATGAAATTATGATAATGGGCATTATTTGAAGATTTGGTTAGTCCTATCATTAAAATCATGAAAGATTTGATACGACATTTATATGGGAGGATAAGCATCTTTGTAACATAGGGTGGTACGGGACCCACCTTCATTATTTTCTAGCCCGTATGATTTTTATCTGTGTCTCATCGTTTAACTCTATCGGTATGTTTCGATTGGGTCGGGCACGATTTTCATCTGTGTCTCATCTGAGATAAATATATTGATTTGACATATCAATAACAACCTATCTTATCACAATCCAAAACAAACATCACCTTTTACTATGCATTTGATTGTGACATATAATATATTCATCATAGTCGATTAAAAAATAGTACAATTAAGTTGAAAAATATAATGAATAGCTAAATTTTTATAGAACTTTGTGAAAAATGTGCGTAAATTTGTGTGATTCTAAATTTCTGATTGAGTCGAGCGCAACTTTAGCTCAAATATTTAGTTTTGTATAAATAATTTTAATATGAAACATGAGAACAAATTGGTGTTTTGGCAAAATATGTTGACATTGATTCCATGTATAAATATTAGATAAAACTGAAACTGGGTTTAGCGGTTGATCTCTTCCATTTTGTATATGAAGCATTAATCCAGCCCACGTCTGCATGCTACACTAATTGCAGCATCAATCCTTCATCTCAATCCAGCAACGTGGATGGATCAGAGGTGTTGATATTAATAACTAATTCATTTGTGCAACGTCGATGATAAGCACAAATTGGGCCCACAAAGTTGATGTGCCCTGATTACTATATAACTATACCATTCTTTGAGTAAAAAGTAGAAATGAAGAAAGAAGAATTTCTTGGGCCTTGAGTCACATTTTTCCCAAAAATGATAAATAATATAAAACTATTCATTGTGAAAATTAGGGATAATAATTTCTTACAGAGCAACTAGTTTGGTTGGGAATGCGTCCGATAATAGTTTTTCTTACAGAGCAACTGTTGATATTTGAGACAATAATACTATTTATGTCCCAACATTCTCAAATATGTCACCATTTACTTCAAATGGTGATTTATTATTCCTCCTTTTCCAATATTTTAAATATTTACTTTCTTTATTACTACAAAGTATTCTATATAAGCTTCTTCAACAAGAAGCAATACTTCATTTTCTGCACCACTTTAAAGTTTTTTAAAATTTTTGTACTACTTTTACCGCATATATTTGATTGCGCTACTTTTGTTTTGTTTTCTTTTCTTTTTTATATGATTATATATTTTTTTAATATTTAATATTGTAATTTTTTATCTCAATTATCCAAACTGAAATTAAATTAATTTTTTTTAAAATCATATTATGTGTAATTTAAATAATAATAAAAATATAATTTAAATAAGTATATGAGATTTTAAATATTATATACAAATTTAAATAGAATTGCATAACATTACCCGACATTCAATTTTACATATATATTTTTTGAATATGATAGTTTAAGAATATAAGTAAAATAAATATTATCTCAAAATTTAATGTTAAATAAAATTATATATATAATGTTTTTAACAAATATTTAGTAATAAAAATAAATATTAAAAATAAAAAAAATAAAGATTATCGTGTAACATTATTTTTTAGCAGAGAAAGTAGTACAAACTGTTGGAGAAAGTATGAAAATTTTACGCTAAAGTAGTACATAGTTTGCACTAGTGTAATGAAAAATGCTGAAAATTGTCTAATATTTTAATGGTATTAAACTTAAAAAAAAAAAAAAAAAACTCCAATTCCTATTTGAAAAAATCAATAGTGACTTAAAATGTACCTCAAATTAGAATCTATGAAATTTAATATAATATTTTGATATAAGAATGTTATTACCAATTTCATCTATAAATTGGGCATTATTAATTGAAACCATGTAAAAATTTTGATGAAATAAATGTTATTTTTTGACAGGCTTTGATGAAATGATGATTTTATAATAAATATTTATTTATAATAACATATGACATGATTGTGATGTGTAGGAACATTAAACAACTCACAATTTATCATATCCAAAGGATAAGACAGTCTAAAAAAGGAATCATATTTATTTATGCACTGTTGTATTAATTCACTTTTTGTCTACTACTTATTATTAATAAATAATTTTACTGTCGTAAATAAAGTACGCAAATAGTAATCACTGATGAAAAATAATACTTTTAGTAAGTTTACGCCACCGACCATTAATCCTTCCCTCATCATAAAAACTATTTACTATTAAATTTTAAAAATATCCCGGCTGATGGTTTCAATCTCATTATTTTAAACTCTTTTCGTTCTAGAAAATTATATTTTATTTCATTTTAAAATAAAAAATAATGTCGCAAGCAAGTTATATACGATTGAATAAGTAAAATTTCGTTCAAATTAATACACACGACATATACGTTAGAGAGTGGATGGCATATTAAATAATAAAAAAGAAATAGAAATCACATGGAAGAGGGAGACATTGGAACATGTTATGGCATCTCATATTCATGAATTGACTTGATGAACTATATATTATAGGCTTCCAAAACACTTAAAGTTTGCAATAATTCATTCACCCCATTTTTAGGAGTGAGCTTTAATTTAGGAGTATGTGGGATTTGTTCTGTTTGTCGATTTTGTAAGAAATTAATACACCGTGGCTACCCAGTCCCAGGCAAAAAGAAATGGGCCCCGCAGTTTTGAGTCCCCTCTGCTTGCACCCATAAATATTGTAGGAATTCTTATTTTGGGACCTCACTCAATTATACCAATCATTTTATTTTTGGTAATATTATATATATATATATACACACACACGTATTATTTGTGTCCAACTAGTTTTGGTAGAATATACTTTGGATCTTTGTATTCTATACATTAATTAATCATTATAAATTAAAATATATATATATATATTACATATAAATATAGAGGAAATTACTCACTTAAAATAAAAAAAAATTCTTATGTGGCTAAAATTTAAAAATATAATTTTTCTACCTGTATTTGTGGTTCACATTTATGATTTATGGACGAATGTATCCTTATTTATTTTTATCTCTTCTCTCTCTTTCCTTTCTCAACTTTCTCGTGAATATGACTTTCTTTCGTGAAAGTCAACTGTGAAAGCAAAAAAGATATTTTCACTGCTTTCACAGCACGATATGATAATCGTGAAAGACTTTCACGATGGCTTTCACGATTATGTTAATCGTGAAAGACCTTTCATGATTATCGTTAATCGTCAAAATCATCATGAAAGGCAGAAAAGTTGTTAATCGTGAAAGGCTTTTACGATTATTGTTAATCGTGAAAAGTAAAATGACATTCACGATTATGTTAATTGTGAAAGGAAGAATATGTTAATCGTGAAAGGCAGAAAGATTTTCACAATTAACGATAATCATGAATTTCATCTCTTTACTTTTTCTCTCCTCTCTCTTGTATTTTTCCTCTTTTCTCACTCCTTTCTTCTCTCCTTCATTTTCTCTCTACTTTCCAAATGTATAAAAATATGAGTCCCACTTCATTAACAACAAAATTGGTATCTTAGATATAAACATAAATTTTTATATTTTACATACAAAAGAGTTTTTTCTATTTTAAATAGGTATTTTGAATGTTCATTCATAAATATATGTGGGATTATCTAATCAAATGAAACTATATTTTCAAATTATAAACATCATGTATGAATGGTGCTTATATTAATGTTTTTATAAGACATTTCTTATTGGGATTATGGGTTAGCTATTTGGATTTGGAGGGATCCGTCACATTGAAGTTTTTATAACTTGTAATATATGGATAAGAAACAGACAAGAGGTGAAGGTGCCCGTATCAAAAATTTATTTTCTAAATGATTATCTAACTCAAACATTTTTCGAGCATTTCAACATACCTCGACAATGAAAATTGTATTATAGAAATTTTTATATGAGTTAATTTTCTCATTGATGAGATACAACTATAAACTTCTCCTAATTTTAGCAAAAAAAAAATTTAAATAAAAAATAAATGTTGAATGAGTTGCCATTGTAAAATCGAATGGAAGTGGCTATTTATCAAATTAGATTACAAAACTGATGAGAGTCAACTTTGAATTGGGCCTATTTTAGGCATCAAACTCAAATTAATATTGGGTAATTTATTGGAGCAGGTTGACTAATTATTAGGTCCATCAGTCAAATTCATCTCTTCTAGTCTTCCTACTTTCTAACATAATTTTGGTTTCATTGCATCATCTTTTCTAAATTTTGTATTTTAATTCTGAATTTTTTTTTTTTTTTTTTTTTTTTTTTTTTTTTTTTTTTGTGAATCAAAATGTGTGATAATTTTCGATGAATTTTAGACAAAGTGTACTGGTTGGAGCCGACCATCTCTGCCATAAGGGGCAAATGTGTTTATAATATTTATTTTATTAAATGTTAGATCTTCGAACCAGTAAATAAGTTGATAGTCCACATTTAATACTGTTGTGATTAAATTTAATATATATATATTTTTAATTCATTCCTTATTTAGACGAAAAATATTCAAACAGATAAAATGAAAGATAAATTAAAGATTCATAGATTTTCCACATTATTTCTTTGGTTGCTCTGTACATCTCCTTCTCTCGTGATTGAATTGAATGATATTTCTAATTTATTATATAATATTATATATATATTTATATATATAATATGAACTGATAAAATACAATACAAAGAAAAAAAAAGAAAAACCATAGTGTGTACAAAAGTCACATACATAAAGATTGATTTTTGCATCAAATCAAGTGAGGTAGGGTAAATCTGTACCATTCGCTGAATAAAAGGTCTGAAGGATCGGATTATGATATATAATACCTAGGCATAATGTTCACCTTTATATTTACACATGGAATCAGAATTTTATTTATTTATTTATTTTATTTTAAAGCCAAACATGGAATCAGATTTTCTTTCTAATATATGTTCCACTCTTGTAAAGTGTTTGATAGCTAATTAAGTATTAAAAATAGAAGAAATAATAATAATAAAAAGAATGGCGGACGAACTTCCAAAGAAGTTGGATTCTTGAATTTTGAGTAAATAATACTGCATTTATTCCTTACCTACTCATATTATAGCACCAACACAAAAATAGGCTACTAATTCCTCCAACACCATTATTTGCCAAATATATTGATTGGACTTGGTGAAAATGCAGCTACACATTCTACTTTAATTTATTTTTATTGAATTTTTTTTTTCGAGAATCTAATTTATCCTTTTAATATTTGATGATAAATACATCGTTCACCTTGAGTTTGATTTTAAATTCAAGTTATTCTATAAATATAACTTAGAATTTTTTATTAAAAGAAAAATTAGATGTATAAATTATTGTAACAGACGTTCACTGTTACATTAAAAAATATTTAAGAAAAACTTAGTGAAAATGTAATATAAAGTTTGTGCGTTTTACAGTAGGTAGAAAGAAAAGACGAACTAGAATTATGCACTACAAAAATAACGAGGGGTTTTACTGCTGGAAGGAGGCCAACCCAAAAGGGTGGAAAAGGAAATGTTTTTATGAAAAAGACAAGTACCAAATTGGAGTACATCTTTACCAAAAAAAGATAAAATAATGCGCAAATTGTAGCCCCACTTCGGGAATAGATTTCAAACTTTTTCACCAAATCTTTCCACTTAAACTTACGTTTCACATTAGATTTTAGCCTAATCAAATCATTCCATAGTCTGATTTTTATTTTTATTTTTTTTAAGGGCGCGGGCGCAGCTATTAAAATCTTCATTTTATTTAAATACGTTAAGATTTTTTTAACTAAAATTGATAGCAGTAAAATGGCATATAGATATATTTAGGACCAATTTGGAGTTGGGTTCGTCCCCCCATAGATGATAAAAGATAATTATATTTCAACCAAATTTTAACTATTTTTTTCATTTAAAATATATTTTTAAATAATTATATTTTATACTTTACAGTATAAGTTTAAATTTTAACCAAAACCCTATATAAACACCCTAGGAACTAGGCCCATATTGTGTCGTCTATGGCCTACCACTTTTTAAATATATTTTTATGTGTTTGTATATATTTCACCCCTCAGCTAGAGTATCTTTGGATTGGATTGGATTGGATTGGGTACGATCGATTGTGAGTTATGATTGTTTCATTCTCAATTCTATTCACTTTACATCTCTTTTTTCTCCTTTTTTTTTCTCATCATTCTTAAGAAAATTATTCAGTATATATTTTTTCTCACAAAATTTTTAAATACTTACAACTTTTTTATTTCAATTTCAATTTTTTATAAAAGTTATATCAGATTAATTATCTTCTTAAGATTTTTATTTTGACATCCATTTAGCATATATATATATATATAATAACTCATCACCAATTATTAAATAACCTACTTTATCACAATTCAAAACAAACACCACCTTTTACTATGCATTTAATTGTAACACAACCTCACAAACCACAACCAGTTGTGCTACGGAGGCGCCCAACATAATCCAAACATCCCCTAAATCTTAACAAGTGGTGGACCATAGATGGTAGCAAGTGTTGAGTTTCGGTGGACACATTCTGATCCTACCTCATATTGTAAAAATTAAGAATTCCATTCATTAAGTTGCAAGATTTTAATTTTATTATGAAATTTTAAAAAATATAATTTATCGTGAACTGGGTTAATTAAATTTAGTATTTTTATGAAAAATCCCCATCAGTATCTCAACCAAAAGATAAGAAGTTAAAGTGGAAGATGATTCACATAATATAAGAACATATTTGGAGAGGTGAAAGACGCAAGAAAAAGAAAAGGAAAAAAAAAAAAAGAATGAGAAGGGACGAAAGCGTTGGATTCAATGCTGAAAATATTTGCATTTGATGAAATATAGCTTTTGAAGAAGTTATGATGTTGCAGATTGCACTTTTTGGATATAATAGATGGTGAATATGGTCGAATTTTACAACTTTGTAATTAAAGAGGATCCAAGTTTTCGTAAGAAGTTGGAAAAAAAATACAATTTTCGTGTTTTAAATGTCGAAAATTATCATGGGATTTTTATTTTTAAATTCTACCTAGTGGAAAATTATTCAAGAAATTGATATGATTTTTGACTTTTTGAGATTGGGAGATTCTTTTAAATGGGGGAGATTTTTTCATCGTAAGATGTGGTGTATTTAGCATAAAAATTATTTTATAAAAATATTTAATGGAATGCATTTAGTATAGGGATGTATTTAGATGAAATGAGTGTGGAAATAGCCACACTATCTACATAATTCATTTCATTTCTACTTTACAATTTTAGTCTAATTTTGATATTTTCTACTTCAAATATCTATATTTTATATAAGTCATTTCATTAGCATCTTTATTGGTCTGAAATGAGTCTAGTAAATTGAGCTCTACTCTAAATCAAGGAGCTTCCAGCTTACATTCCTCGTGTAGTTACTTAGAAATATTGTAATTTTTCTAATTTTGTTCTGCTCTTTCCTCCCCGCCTCTCCTCTCTACTATTCTTAGTAGTCTTCTTCCACAACTAAGTTCCCTTCCCTTTCCCTTTGAAGCTAATAATTTTGATAAGGTAAACTTGTGCCACAGTAAAAAATTTAGAAGAAGAAAAAAGATAAAAATCATTTTACAGTTAAAGACTAAAATTCATGCGATCCAAATGTTGTAAACTGGTATATAGCTTGACAAACCTTTTTTGTTATAAATCATAAAATAATGTATTTTTATTTTAATATGATAGAATCTTTAATTTATAACTATATAAAAGTAGGACATTGGACTAATTTAAAGAAATGTTATTTTTCCGTTCAAAATCAGTTTTTGAATTTTTAAACGTAAAAACTCTTGTGAAACGGTTGCACGTGTGATACGATCTAAGGTATTACTTGTCTAATTATAAAGTATCAGTGTATTACTACTAATTAGTGACCTTACAAAATAGTGATACTTTATAGTTAAATGCAACGTTTCACAGGAGACCCACTCATTTTTAAATACTGTGATAACCAATCAAATTTATTTCTTTTTATACTCTAATTTTTAAAGACTTATAACTTTTTCATCTCAACTTTGTTTTTTGTGAAAAATATATCAAATTAATCATTTTTTCATGATTTACAATTTGATATCCATATTGCATATATAATAACAAAATATAAATTTTTAAATATAAAATACTATTTTCATACATTAATTGTGGTATATTTTAATATTTAATATATTTTGATATTGTTCCATAATTATATTGTAAATAATTTTTATCAAAATGTATTTTATATAATTATATATTTATTTTAATTATTATATTATTATTTTTATAATAATTTATTATATTATTATATTATAAATCGTGTATCGCATGGGAGAAATACTAGTTTATAAAATAATCTATGTGTCTAATCTTGATAAAAAAATGAAAATTACAATAAATATATGTTAAAAAGTAGTTTTGTAGTAATTAAAAGATTGACCAATCATAAAGTTATTTGAATTTGTAACATGATTGAGGAAAAATAGGTAGAGCCAAAGAAAAGAAGATAAAGAAAATAGCAGATGCCAATTTTTTTCTGTCAAGAAAAAATATTGTAAAATTACATTCACCCAACCAAAAAAACCAAATCTTAATACAAATAAAAAATTTAAATCAACGGTCCTCAATCCAAACAAGTCGAGCAAAACCAATAGCAATAGGAACGTACCCAAAGATTATATATATTAAGTTTTATCTCTAATATCATCGTCCCAAAACAACTTTAATACCTAGATATAATTATAGGTATACGAGATGGGGAAAGGAGGACAAAACAACTTTATGTGTACGTAAAGGGGGTTTGTTTCCTTAAAGAAGAGCACTCCCCACACCCACCCCTGCTCTACCAGTTTCCCCTTTTCTTCCTTCTCATCCCTTTTACATGTGCCCTTCTTAATTCACTGGGACCACTTAAGATCTCTACTCCAGACTCTCCTGCTTCACCACAATTATTGAACATTTTTCTTTTCTATCTGCACATTGCTTCCTACTTCTGTACTAAAGGTGTACTGTTCAAGATTTTTGTTTACTTGTACCGACGAATACAACACAAAACTTAATCTATTCAATTGATGTAGAAATCAGTTGTGTATCTGGTCTGAATCATTCCTATTTTATTATTGTCTCCAACTCTTTAGAGAGAATTACATGGACTCTTACTCTTGTCAATTTCAATGAGCCCATAACACGTTATATTTTATACATGCGTACAATGTGTACAATACTGGCCTCATATACTTGAAAAAAAAGTAGTATAGAATCTATACGTAAGAAATATATATATATATATATGTACACACATATATTTCACATATAATAATCAGCTTTAGCATTCATAAATTGAGCATAAAACAGGCTAAGAAGTGGGGAACAGGTGATTAATTTTAGAAAGAAAGAGATGTTGGATAACAAACACCACAATATGTGAGGAAAAATGGTGGGCCGGGCCTAATTGATTGACAAAAAAAACTTAGGAAAGGTGTATGTGGATTTTTGCATGTACCTTTTCCATCATGTGAAACCTCATGATCAAGAGGGTCCATTTCCAGCACCTACAAGGCATGTGGAACAACACTCAATTTGGGGGTGGGGGGCTCACCAGCTCTTGGATTGGTTACACCATACATGCCTTCCAAGTTGCAACTTGTTATTTATATTCACATATCTTTTTCACTGCCAAGGTTTTTATCTGGTTAAAACATTTTGATAAGTCTTAACAATTATATCTTTCTCAATTTTGATCTGTTGTAATCAACAACAAAAGAAAATGTCAATAAAGCACAAAACCGAGTAGCACACAGAATACTCTATTCCAAATTGTTTTATCTCGTGTTTTGATCATTGGATTGTCCCTACGTGTATCTTAGAAATTTTACCTCAATACTTCACTAGTGGTGACTAGCAATCGAGCGACTTGAAAATGAGATAAATACAAGTTTTGAAATAGAGGATGCTCTGCATGTGCAGATTAGCTCATAAGTTCATACAACTATACAATGTTAACAATTAGTCCATCAAGTCCATAAGAGAGTCTGAATTCTAAGTAACACAAATTTTGCGTGTGATAGAACTAACTACGATATTGATCAGTTAAAATATAATTAGCTCAAATGGCTTTAAACTCTAGAAAGTAAATAGATTCACATTTGCAACTTACAAGGTTGGAATTCATTCTGGAAAATAAGAGAACATCCATAGAAAGAGTTTATTGATTGGATCAATCATCCCTTTTGAGAAGTATTGCTGCTGGTGTTTCACCAACAGCCAGAAGTTATCCAGAATTTACTCTTATAAAGTCTTTCATGTCTATGTTATCCCTCTCTCACAAGTTTCTGGAAGAGATATAAATATCCAGGTGATGGCCCAGCTAAGAGGACGATTAGACATGAGAGAGAAAGCATCTAAGAAAATTGAAATGAACTGTATTACTAGGACAAAATTGAGCATTTCAGGTAAAAAGGCGAAGAACAGAACATAAAGATACAAGTAAATGGAGCGTTCAGGTTTCAAAAGTATATTTTCAGCAGATAATTCATCCACTCGGCATTTCAATTTTTATCAAGAAGTTGCGTCAAAGACATGCCTAAGAATCAGATGGTCTCAAAGGAAAGGTTTGGACCAAAAACTGCGTATGTAATATGCAGCTTTCACATAATAGTATTCAGCTGATATACACCAAGGGGTTTTAAAATCTTGTCATCATGGTTCTCTTATGTCAAAAAAGGATCACTTGCAACTTCTATTGATTCAGAAAATGAAGTAGGTAACACTGTTAAAAGTTCTCTTAGGTTCAAAAGCAATTTATAATCATCACAACAAAAAGAACACACTAAAGGATGGCAAAAGAAGCAAGTCCCAATAACACTAGGGTTTCTAAAAATACTGAACATGGAAAATGATTCACTCTTGGAACAAAATTCTTGAGACAAAAAGAAGTTGGTTTTTAGCAACAGAATGATCAAGAGCTTCACAAACTGAAATCCAAGCTCAAATGATACGTGAAAGACAATGAGATCGATTGAGATTAGACTAATGAGGAATAATCAAAAAAGAGAGGGGGAAAAACATGTGATTGGAGATATAAGCTATCACAGAGGACAAGCCCAGAGCCAATTATAGAATGTCAAAGAACTAATTTTTTAGTTATTTCCTCATTTTCTCTCCATTTGTGTTATGCAAAGATTTAAACAAGCTTATATATATATCCACGTAACTAACCTATGGGCAAAGACTTAACCAAGTAATGGATTCCTATGAACTAGAAATGTGTAATGAACTCAAAACACAATTCCATTGTATGGCACATCATCAACTAAGTGGGACACCAAATACTGACAACAAAGAATGTTGTGTTACGTCATGGGAGCTTCCCAAAACTTAGAAGTGATCCATCCTAGAACATAGAGCGCATTCACAGACATCAAGAAAGAATTTTTTTCAAAACCCCCTTGGGCTCAACTACGACTGAGATATATTTGTAGGTCAAGCGATAGAGACAATTCCAGAATTGTATCATCCGGCTCAGATTAAACTAACAGATTTTGAGCAACTTTGTTGTTATTTTATTTTATAGTAGAAATGGTCACATATTATGAAATATACATCAAATATATTGCTTCAAGTTTTATCCTGATCTAAGCAAACATTATGACAAAATATCAAAGAATTCGTGATAAACAAAATAATATAAATATTACGAGGTATGGCAAGATTAGAAAACTTGTTTCACATATAAGACAATGGGTCAAGAGATTAAAAAAATTAAAAAAATTACAAGCCTCTCATGCCAGATTGACCCACCAACCTAATTGTAGCTGCAATAAATAAAGGGACCAAGCTAAGGCAAATCCTGGATAAAGATGGTGTAGTGAACAAAATTAAGTTTGTTACCAATCAAACAATGCCTAAATATGAGTTTGGCCATCAAGTCTCCCACTCCAAAGGTCCATGACGTCGACCTAACCATGCTTAAAAAGTAGATGTGTTTGTCCAATACAACTAGTTCCTTCAATTCAGGCTTTTTAATTACTGCCACCATATGGCATCTCAAACTTTTGCCCCATTACATAAGAGGTGATATATGCCTTTAAATCCACCCACATGTGTCAACTAGACTAAATCAACTATCCAAAATGATGAATTAATTGGTGTTCATTGATACTTTAGCAACAATCCATAACTTAGGTACCTAAACCTTTCGTATAAAGTAATTCCCACATTCCAACAGGTTAGTTTTAATTAATGAATGTCAATGAGCATGTATAGTTCAAAGAATCAACAGTAAAAATATGATTGTAACTATCTTAACAATGTGTTATACTATCACAAATTCTCACACCCCCCAGTATACGAAGCTAAGATGTCATTGTAGTACAATTTTCATAGGCCCCAAATAATCATAACTGCATTGTTTAACAGACCAAAAAATTCTCCTAAGATCAAATCCAAGCTGAACAGCAAGAAAGGGATCTCATGCCCGATGAGTGGCAATAACTTATCTATTGCAAGGATCGTCACATCAGTATATATTGAGTTGCAGAAAAACTCAAAATGACCAATTCACTTTATATGGGTGGATTCACTATCTTGAGTTAAAACAAAAGCACACACCATGTTGAACTGGTCAGAGATGTGGCATGCCGTCAAAACTCATTCTTTCCAAGAATAAGGAGCACGCTCAACAATCAGATAGTCTTGTCTAATATCTTTCACCACCCGGATTTCATCATCAATATATAGTGACTCAAACCTGCAAACCAAATTTATTAAGGCTTAATGCCATATACATAAAAGTGTAAGAGAAAATTAGCACCCACTATGCAGCAACAACATATTCTTCCAACTTTGAATTGAATTGACCTTTAGCAGGGATATCTCCGGAAGTAATTCAAAATAGGTGAGGAAGCAGTCTAAAACAAGAGGATATAGAAGGAAGTGCAAATGATTCCATGAAAGAGATTGAGTGCACCTATAGAATTTAAACAGGAAGTTTTACAGAGGAAGAGAATAAATGGAAAGACATAAGTGTGACATCAAGAAAATAACTCTTAGGGTTTCTTAGATCTCAGAAAAGAGAATATTTAATTATGCAATAAGTAACTATCAAGAATTTCACAGTTACAACATTTTCGAACTCTAGAAAATGTTCAGGTTCCAACTTGACATGCTAAATTTAATTGTCTGAGTGTCGTCAAGTTCTATCACTTGTGAACTTCCTGAACCTTGAAAAGTTGAGATTAGAAGACAACTAATTAAAACTTATTGCTTTGCTTCACGATCATATCATTTAATATCCATAAAATATACTAACTAGTGGTAAATAAGTTTTTTAAGATGTGGCAAGACAATAAGACCGACTTACCAGCCCTGACCAAAAGGTGGAAGAGGAAACTCCCAACCCTTACCCCGTAAAACAGCACTTGTAAATCTGCAAAGCATCCAATAGAACATAGACCATTCAATTCATCAACAAATAACATGGCCAAAGAAGAAAACTCAAGACTAGAAACCTCCTCTAACTTACTATTTTCCAGCATCCAATAGATGTTTAAAGCTCGCATGGTAACAACTCTTAATGGTGAGTAATTTCAATTGTCCCTAGACAATTCGTTATAGACATTGCAAATAAATAATATGGAATAATTCATTAATATGATTATTGCACAACTTTACCACCTGACCATATTGCTCAGACAAAACAAATCTAATATGTGATCAATAAGCATCACAACTTGACTAGTCTATATGATATCATTAGAGATGCACTAAATCACACCCTAGCACGCAGAGGTAGATGGAATCCAGAGTGCTTTTCAAAAATATGTGAAACTAAAAACTTCATATCAACACAAACAACCTAGTCTGATATAATTCCCGACCAGACTCACCCCCAATATACCAGAGACTATTATTAAGAGGCCAGAGAAATCTTTCAATCACAAACATAAATAGAATTGTCTTAAAATGTTATCCTGCAGTTCTATTTTTAACGGTCTCTGTCTAGTGTTTTACTACTTAACAATTCCAACAATCAATTTATAATTCCATTAATTAAGACGCGCTGGATCTACATTCAGAAAACTTAACTAGTTTAAGCAGTTTTGGAAACATAAAATATGACAACATGAGAAGGAGCAGGACGGGTGAAGGTATATTGTATTGCAGATCACACACTAACAAATATACTCCAAAAAATATGCTGAAAATTAAAGAAAACCCTGCCGCGGGTAACAGACAAAATCCAAATATGATAAACTACTTACTGGAAATTAACTCTTTGCGAAGAAGCAACCTGAATATTTGACCGAACAAAGAAGACTCCATCCGGAGGAAAAGTGATGACATTGTTCAGAGTCTTTTGCTCCACGTCAATCACCTGCAAGACATCGCCAGCGGAGGTACCAAAAAACGGTGCATTTTTTATGATGAAGAGCTGCTCCTTCTCAGTGGTCCATAACATCCGCCACGTAGCCGACAGCGATTTGTCAGTGGTGACTGAACCGCGGCCGATGGCGGCCAGGGAATCGATGGCGTCGATTATTTGGGTAAGCTTTTGGGGATTGGATTGGGTTTTGAGACCACGGTCTTGGTCGGAGATGAGGCTGAGAAGATGGCGCTTGGCGGCGACAGCGGGGGACTGGGACTGGTCTGCGAGGGCGGAGCGGGTGACTGTAGCGTAATTCTTGCTTGGGATTGAGAAGTTAGAAGTGGCGGGAAGGAAGATGAAGCTGGTCGCCATGTCTACCTGTTGATCTTTCTCTGGCCGTGGAATTTTTGAATGAAAAAAGGAAAATAACACACCATCCAAAATATTAGTATTTTTATTCTGTACTCATGTACTGCAAAAATAGTAGTAAAGTATTTTTTGCTATTTTTAATTTTTAACGAAATATTATTGAAAATTTTATTGTAGTATTTGATTAATTGAATTTTATTTTTAAAAAATATAAATTGTAATTTATTAAAATAATTTTTTTGTTTGTTTTAAACATATAATACATTAAATTTATTGTCTTTTCATATATTAAAATTTAAAATATTATTATTTTTAATTAATTATTTGAGTTAAATTTCAATTTTTATTGGGTAATGAATCATTATATTAGATTAGTGTTACAAATAAATATTAACTAATAATATTTTTAAATGATTTAGTTATTGATTAATCATTGTAGAAACTAGATCCTTTTTTAGACGAGGAAAGTTAATTTTTTTGTACAAAATATTATTTTGCTTATATATTTTTCAATAAAATAATAAAATAATTTAAATATTTATAAATATTGATATACGAAAGGAACAATACTAGTACAAATAAAAATAATCATTTGTGTTGGTATTTACCTTTCTACTAGTATGTTTTCTGTGCGATGCCCGAGTATATTAATTTTTTTATGGATTTATTTTCATATAATTTTATAGTATAATATTATTAAATTTAAAATTGTATAACATTGATATTTTTAATAATGTATATAATTATATTCAATAACCTGTATATGTAACATGATTATATAAGATATATAAATATTATACATAAATTATATAACTATGTAATGGGTAAAATGTAATAAATACACTACATTTCCCGAAGTTACATAAATTCCAATATAAGAAAAATAGTACCCTTTTTTTTTTTAGTGTGAGATTAACTTTCTTAATTTACGGATGAATTAGTTATTTACTAATAATAATAATATTGTTCAATAATTAAAAATATATTATATATAATTTAAAAAAACTATCCAAATTTAAAAAGTTATTTTAGCTGATACTTCTCTTTATATATGTATATATATATATATATAGTTGGTAAAGGTCTTTTGTGTATTATATATTATATATATTGTATACCAAATTTTCTATAAAGCAAATCATGAAATTTTCCAAAAAAATTTAACAACAACAATTATTCTAGTAAATCATGGTAGTCTCTAAAAAAATATTAACAACAACAATCCTTCTTAATATTATAATAAATATAAAAATTAATAAAATCAAAAAAATTAATATTACTATTTCTATGAATGACAAATAACGGGAAAAGCACGTGTTACTATATATAAATGGACTTATACTATTATACATACTAGATAATCCTCTTGTGCGATGCACGGATATATTAATTTATTTATTAAGAAAGTAATTATATATAGTTCACCTAAAAGTTATCGGTCAATGCATGGATAAGAATAAAATTATGAATATAACCAAAATTATATAAAATTTATAATATTTTAAGGTTGCATGTGAGCAAAGTTATACAATATTTTCCTGTTATAGTAACCATGTTTCGATCAAAAAATATGACAACTACGATGATATATATGTATATATATGGATAGATTTGAACAAATTATTATATTATATTATTTTTGAAAAAAATTAAAATAATTTAGAATAATTGAAGCATCACTTTTTTTATATATTCTAGAATTAATGTTAATCCATAATCCCAAAATTTATGTTAATTAAAATCATAATTGCAATACCACTTCAAAATTTTTAATGTGAGACTAACTTTCTTTATTTACGGATGAATTAGTCATGTTCTAATAATAACAGTAATAATATTGTTCAATAATTAAAGTGATATTATATATGGTTTTAAAAAATATATGAAAATTTACAAAATTATTTTAGCTGATACTTCTCTTTATATATATATATTGGTACATGTCTTTTATATATTATATATTATATGTTAGATTTACTATAAAGCAAATCACGGGATTTCATAAAAAATATGAACAATAACTATATTATAGCAAATTATGGAATTATCCAAAAAATCTTAACAAATAATTGACATTCTTGATATTATAATAAATATAAAAATTAATTAAAAAAATTAATATTACTATTTTTGTAAAATAAAAGGCGGAAAAAACATATGATACTATAAATAAATGAACTGTTGCTATTATATATATATATATATGTATATATATATTTGTATATGATATGCGGTATTCACAATTTAGAAACATATTTCTATCATTTTTTTCTTATCTATTGTAGTGTTAAATTTTACATATATATATATATATATCAAAGGTGTTGTAAATATTTAAACTTGAATTTTGTTGTACTTTTTATTATTAATATTTTTTATTGTCTTAAACACCAATGAGCTACCATATTATATTGCAGTTTTGGTTCTCCATTTTCTCTCATATCCTAAATTTTTCATCTTATCTTATATCCTAATTTTGATATTTCATTTTACTAATGTGATCATAAATGATATCATAGATACTTGATTTAAATGGTACCGAGTTAGTATTAAAAATCGGGTGGCCTCAAGGCCCAGCCCAAGTTGTGCACCCTCCAACGCACGACGTCGTGCGATTTCAAAAGTTTCCTCAAACCCTCCCAAACTCTTAAGAGCGTTCTCCGCTTTTAACTGAGAACTCTCCAGAGACAGACACACATAGACCCGAGCCTTATTCTGGCCTCTTCCATACTCAGTCCCACAGCTCACTCTGAGCCGTGCCAAGCCGATCTGATCTAGGGTTTCTTCTTCATTATTGTGTAGCCATTTCACGGTATCCAGACTAATTTTCTATGGCGATTACATCACATCCTGATATTTCCGGCGAACGGCAATCTGGCCAGGATGTTCGCACTCAAAATGGTACCTTCTCCTTCCAGTTGTTATTTGTACGAGTTTTTTATTGTACATGAGTTGGTTCTTCGGCTACCTATCATCTTACTCTGTGAACTAATGTGCTATATTAATGTCCATTATTTGGTCTGATAATGTGCAGTGATGGCGTGCCAAGCGGTCGCGAACATCGTCAAGTCATCCCTTGGTCCTGTTGGCCTCGACAAGGTACCTACCTTTTGCTTGCATTCCTCCTTTTCGAAGCAGACATAGTTTGAAGTAGAAATAGATATGATTTTTTTTATTGGTAAGACAGACAAATATAATGGAGAGTACTAAAGATTGTATCCATATTTGTTGAGTGCAGATTTATAGTTTAAATTGCGTCAGATGCTATTGTCCTATATGCTACCATGGCTAGACCTCATTTAAAGTAGGAATAAGTGCACTTAGCTGAATTCGCTTCAGAATGACTTTGTTGGTTCAAAACATAAAATAAGATGTAGGTAAGACTATGTTAAGCAATTCTTCTAGGTACGGGAAAAAGTGGTTGATTTATCCTTTTTTGGGACACTGTAGGTATTAGTTTCTAAAGAGAAACCCTTCTAGTTGTCTTTTTTGTTATTCTCTTGGGGGCTACATTAGCAATAGCGATTAGATGATAATCTGCAAAGGTAATCTATGGAGAGACAAAGCAACCCCCATATTTTAGAGGCAGTAGATGACTAAGCCGGATACAGAAATGCGTTGTTCCATGGAGCTAAGGTCCAACATATGGGAATAAAAGTGTTTCTTTTTTGTAAGTTTGGTGATCCTGTATTGAGGCCCTTATTTCGTTCGTTGCTCCTACGAGAAGTGTCATGCAATGTGATATGATTATGAAAACCACACCACATAGCTTCTTAAACAATTATTGGTGGCATCCTAAAAGTTGTTGAAAAGTTATGTTTTAACCATTCTCAGATAAATATAGAGCGAAATGATAAATGCATGCACAATTCATCATAATGGAATCTGGACAGTGCACCCTCTGTGGCTATGCTTCTAGACAATCAATGCCACTTAAAGCATACCTTTCCTTAGTTTATTTGAATGACCACTAAGTTGTTGGTGCTTGGTGGAACGATATGGTATTGGAATTGATTATAGAATAGTGAACGCTAAAAGAAGTAAGACCTTGAACTATCTGATTGGAATTGTGTGGAACAACAGATTTGTATGGAAAGCAGAGTTCAAGCCACTTACATGCAGCATTAGCGACATATTGTATGATACATGGACTAAAAAAGAGGTGTAATAGGAAAATGGATGCCCAATTTTTTTGAGTATGTCCTGACCAGTTTATTATGAAAGGCAATGACTAGGATTTTTTTAATATAATGGTGATTCATACATAAATAGAGATGTTTGTTCATTGGTTCATTTTCTTTTGTACCAAAGTTTTCCTGTTTTAAGAAGTTATTTCTGTTTTGACCTCAAAATGGCTAAGGAATAAGCTTAGTAGTTGTCATAATGCTATTTCCATTGAGAGAATCAACTACATTTGCCATAATTTTGCTTTCTTTATTAGTGGAAGCTGTTGATGTTATTTTTGTTTCTAGCTTCTTAGACTTAATTCATTGGGTTATTGGTGAGCATTCTAGTTGAGTTGGATTTCAAATTTTGTGAGAACTTTTCCCCGTTAATTTCTGGTTGGTACTTGCTAGATGCTTGTGGACGATATTGGTGATGTCACAATCACTAACGATGGTGCCACAATCCTGAAGATGCTTGAAGTTGAGCATCCTGCTGCCAAGGTGAACATATTTTTTATTTTATTTTAAAGTCAGCATTAAAACAGCTAGAACTTATATTACTTGCCTACATTATTATAGGTACTTGTTGAGTTAGCAGAGCTACAAGACCGAGAAGTTGGGGATGGGACAACTTCTGTGGTCATCATAGCTGCAGAATTGCTCAAGGTATTCTTGAAGTTAATTTGGCATTGAAGGAAAAGCTTGTGTTGCCTAAATTTAGTAATCGTTCTTTGTAAAATATCATACCAATCTTTCATTTCTTTCTACAGAGAGCCAATGATTTAGTGAGAAATAAGATCCATCCAACTTCAATCATTAGTGGTTACAGGGTGTGCTTCTAACTTTATTTTATTTTTCTTCTTTGTTTCCTTATTTTCCTGAGCACAGTTAATTTATTGTCACGATGCTGAGGATTTGATTGCATAATTTTGTTGTCAGCTTGCTATGAGGGAAGCATGCAAATATGTTGATGAAAAGTTGGCTGTAAAGGTAGCGCTCTTGTATGATTTGATTTCTCCAGAAATGATTATTTCCTATGCTTGTCATATATTTTGAAACCACCAAAAGCTATGATGTTTAAGCGTAAACTTTTAAAGTTACTTGTGGTGTGCATGGATAACTTGGAATGAGTTGTTACCTTTTGAAGCCTGGAACGATTGAGTTTCTAATATTGTATGTAGGAGTCTTATCACAAAAAGGGGAAAAAAAGACCTTGTATGTAGGAGGGTTTAGGGTTTCATACATGACACCACCACCACCACCACCACCACCACTTAATAATAATAATAATAATAATACTAATAGTATTAGTAATAGTAATAATAATAATAAATAAATAATAATAATAATAATAATAATAATAATAATAATAATAATCTTTCCTCTGAAAAAAGAATAAGAGGTCTTGTATTTTGGAGGGTACAAATTACATTTGTATTATTTCCTATTTCGTTAGAGATCTCGAATCCTTCCTTTTTCAAAAAGTTCTGTTGCTTTATATATCTTTCACAAATATAATTTATATTTATGACAAAGCCCAAAAATTTTGTGCTTAGATGGGGGAAGAATTGTGCTTACATGAATTGATCACACATAATATCTTGGTTGAGTAATTGAATGATATTGATGATGTTGGTGCTAGGTTTCTTGAAATATTATGTGCTTCTAATGTAACCTACTCATACTTTGCACTAACATTTTCTTCTTGCGTTTAGGTTGAAAAACTTGGTAAAGATTCTCTTGTAAACTGTGCCAAGACCAGCATGTCCTCAAAGTTGATTGGTGGTGATAGTGACTTTTTTGCAAATATGGTAAGCTGGTGGATGATGAACAATGAAGCTGCATACTATTGTTATTGACTTGCTGCCATGGATGTATTAATCATTTTAATAATGTTAATTCATGGCATTTTAATGCTAGATTTGTTGTGTGCTATGTTTACATGCATTTCAGCGAATATAGAGCATAGTTCTTCCTTGGATTTGTAGCTTTACACACACACACACACACACACACACAAAGCCTTTCGCTGCTAGTTATGTTATAAAATATTTTGATGTGAACTGAAGTCCCTACTTGAGTAACTACTCTGTTTCTCATTGTGGTTGATAGTTATCTGGAGTGCTGCACTTGTGTGATATTTTTTCCCCATCCAGTAATGATGATATTTTAAGCCTTTTACGATTTTCCCTGCTTTTATCTTTTTGCCGTACGTGAGATTATTTATTTTCATGACTTGAGACTATGCTTTTTCTTTATTTTTCGAAGTTGTAAAACGTAATGTATTAACTGTTAGGTTGTGGAAGCTGTACAAGCAGTAAAGACAACAAATGCTAGAGGAGAAGTTAGATATCCAATCAAGGTTTGTGTATAGCATACTTCTTATTCATTATTTCTAGTTTGTGTTGCTTCTCTTTGAAAGATGGCCTTTTAGTAAGCCTTTACCTGTTCTTTTTGAGATTGAGTGGACACTTCAATAAAATTCTGTTCTATTGCACTTTTTGTTTTGGAAAATCTGAAGCACCGTACTTTTCTACCATACTATCTCCAACAACCCAAAAGATGCCAAAACATCCTGCTGATTTTATAGATCCAAGCTGGTAGCTATGTGTGAAGGGAGAGAGAAAGAGAGAGTTTCTCTGAAGTATGAGTGAAATACGGCTTGTTCTTCACCTAGAAGGAGGAAGTTCTAATGATATTCTTGCCGCACAGGGAATCAATATTCTTAAAGCCCATGGGAAAAGTGCTAGAGATAGTTATCTACTCAAAGGATATGCTCTGAACACAGGGCGTGCTGCACAGGGGATGCCCTTGAGGGTTGCCCCTGCCCGAATTGCTTGCCTTGATTTTAATCTTCAAAAGAGTAAAATGCAAATGGGAGTCCAAGTTTTAGTCACTGACCCCAGGGAGTTGGAAAAGATACGTCAGAGGTTAGTATTCCTATTTATTGTACAGTCTCAGCTATTAGCAGAAGTTTCATGTGCACTCCTGGAATGGGTGAAGTGAAATAGAAATCAGTTTTGCAGCTTAAATGGATGAATTCTTTGACCTCTAAGAAAATATGATTTCCTGAATGGATTTAATGCTTGTTTTCTCTGTTATCGCTTAAGAAGTCAAGTAGGTGGTTTGGGAGGCTGCACCACAATTATTTGTGCAATTAATGTTAAATGCAATTATAAACTGCAACTTTGTCTTGCAGAGAAGCTGACATGACAAAGGAACGTATTGAGAAGCTTTTTAAGGCAGGAGCAAATGTTGTCTTAACAACAAAGGGAATTGATGACATGGCACTCAAGGCAAGCTTTTCGTTCAAGTTCGTTGTGCATTTTCTTCAACCCATGTTAACCAAAGTGTCACTTAATCTTACTCTTTGGAATACCTCCAATCTGCAATATGTTGGCTGCGATTAGTAATTCTATTACTTGAATGTTGTCTTACTTCTTCATGAATAAATCAATTCTAGTGGACAGTCATTGGAGGAATTTTAAGAGGTTAATTGTTTTAGAAGTCGGACTATATGGTGCTAGAATGTTGTACCATTATGCTAATCAGGGATTCTCTTATGGCATGCTCAAGATCCCCCCCCCCCCGGTTTTTGGATTCTAATGTGAATTGTCTTCTGCTGTTTCAGTACTTTGTGGAGGCTGGTGCAATCGCTGTGAGACGTGTCCGCAAGGAGGATCTGCGCCATGTTGCCAAGGCAACTGGTGCGACAGCGGTAATTTCTCATCTTATCTTCATATGGCATATTCCTGCATAAACCTTTATCATTTTCAATCTTGCTTTAAGATTTTAAATGGTGAATATTCTTTTTTGATGAACGAGTACAGATTTAGAATGAGTGGAATTATGCTTACATCTGTCAAGACCAGGGAAATTTTCATTAATATGTTTGTTCAAGAAGAATTATTAGAATTCTGACAAATTAAGCTGTAATAAATTCTTGACTATAGAAGACCAAAGTTTGGGTCTCAATTGATTTAAAGAAAATTGTCTGCTTCTTTTGTTATTGTTCTTTTTGCCTAAGAAACTCATCATTGTCTCGAGATTCTCTTACTTGTTTACTCAAGAATGAGATTGTTGTTATGGCCTGATGTCTTTGTTTTGTTTACTGTTCCTCTTTTCAATGTAGATTGTTTGTTCAATATTTTCTTGAAGAAGAAGTTCCTTTCCCCACATGCCCTGTCTTTTCTTAAATTGAAGGATTTTTTGCTGGAAATATTTGAAGTTTTTACTTGAAAAAACATATATATAGGTTTGTTCACTTTCAGTGGCTCTGCTAATGAATTTGTCTGAAAAGATTTGTGTATGTTTTTACTGGACCAAGGGAAAACTAGAGTGAAGGAATTGTCATACCAGTCTGTAGCTTGTGTGATCATAAGTTGGTTTCAATAGTGAGAGACTGGAGATTTAAAAAAAAATATATTGTGGATCAATGCTCATCATCTCTGAGGGGGGATTATTCTGTCCTATTCTCCGCTTCTATGCAGGTCTCAACTTTTGCAGATATGGAGGGGGAAGAAACATTTGATTCATCATTTCTAGGCTATGCTGATGAAGTAGTGGAAGAACGTATTGCGGATGATGATGTCATTATGATAAAAGGGACCAAAAACTCTAGTGCGGTATGAGTAGCCATTTCTGCAATACTCTCTGGTCTTTTCTTTGTCTGGTTGAAATGCTTAATTTATTTGAAGCATGCTACATATCGAACATATTACGACTTTTTAGTCTCCACACTGCAAGCGCATGTATGTTCTCCATTATGTGTTTTCTTCAGGTTTCACTAATTCTTAGAGGTGCCAACGACTTCATGCTCGATGAGATGGACAGGGCTTTGCATGATGCTCTATGCATTGTAAAAAGAACTCTCGAATCTAATACTGTAAGTGCCCTCCTGTTGTTTGGCTCATTCTAACAGGAGTTAGAGCCTGCTTACTCATTTGACCATTTATTATATAAGCACTAGTCAATTAACATTGCAATGATATTTATTTTTCCAAGATTCTTTATTAGATATAAAAAGGAAACTAGATGTTTAAGATATGTAGACCCTTTTGGATTGGATGTAACAAGAAAACTCCAGCATCTTGGTAAAATTAAGGGAGGTCGAAAATGTCTTGGTTCTTTCCACACGTTTCTTTGCAAGACTTCTTGGTAACTCGTCCAGAGTACTTCATGTCTGCACAAGTATGTCCATTATATGTGATAGGTTGGTTCATTCGCTGGAAATTTTAGTATTTCGGATCAAGTGAACAGTTTTAACTATTGAACTCATGTTTCTACAATTGTGTTGTAATGTAGGTAGTTGCTGGTGGAGGTGCTGTTGAGGCTGCCCTATCAGTATATCTGGAGAATTTGGCTACTACCTTAGGATCTAGGGAGCAGCTGGCCATTGCAGAGTTTGCTGAATCTTTTCTAATTATACCCAAGGTCCTCTAAATATACTTGAATCACATCAGTAATTGACATCATATGTATTCTTTAGCTGCTGAACTTGCTAAGTTCTTGTTCAGGTGCTTGCCGTCAATGCTGCCAAAGATGCAACTGAGTTGGTTGCTAAACTACGAGCTTACCACCACACTGCACAAACCAAGGCAGATAAAAAGCATCTATCAAGGTACAAAACACATGTATTCAGTATTATAGTAGGCCATAGCATACCCTTTTGAATGCACCTAAACTCAAAAGGTAACAGAATAATGTTTCCCCTTTAGTCTTATGTCAGAGAAAGTTCAAATCTTTGCACTGGGAGCATGATAATTCTAGAAATTCCATATTGAAGTGAAGCTATCCTCTCTAGTGGCCCAAATAATAACCATGTTCATCTATTCTTATAGCTTCAACAGATGTGTGTTTAGGCTTAGAAGCTTTGTTTTCTCTGTTTCCTAGCTTTTTAATTTTTTATTTTTCCATTTCTATTAATCGGTTATTATGGAAATGTCTGATTGGATGTTCTTTTATGGCTGGCAGCATGGGTCTAGACTTGATCAAGGGCATTGTCCGCAACAACTTGGAAGCAGGAGTCATTGAGCCTGCAATGAGCAAAGTAAAGATAATTCAGGTAAGCATTTAAACCAGATATTCAAGTAACCTTTTAGGAGTTATAGATGTTAATTCGATTTGCTATTAGTTTTTATCTATGTTTTTTTAATTAGTTATTAAAATACTTTCCGTATTCCTTTTCTTGTTAGTTTGCTACGGAAGCTGCTATTACTATTCTTCGGATTGATGACATGATCAAGCTTGTCAAAGATGATCAGAACGGCGAGGATTGAGTTTATCCCATGTGATGTTAGTTATTGTTTTCTCGCTGTATGGATTGAAGCTCCCCTCCCGTAGGCTTGGGGAAAAGTTTTGTTGCTTATAGAACTTGTGCTCGTATCAATCTACAGGTGGGGAAATTGCTATTTATTTTTCAATTTCCTGAAGTGGAAAGTCTGATTATTTTTTGTTTTTTCTTCTAATCATTTTAGTTGTGTGATCAACGCTACCTTAATTTTCAAGGGGATGGAATTATCTGCAGGCTTTAATTTTCATTTTCTGTTTATCAGAATTCTTAGCGCATAATTATTATTATTGGGGGTTTATGGCCATGAAAACAGCAAGCCACCCCCAAATTGTGTGTTTTCTCATTGGAATTTAGTGTCCAGTCATAGATTTTAGAAATCCGATGAATCTTTGTTGTGGGGTTATGTTTGTTGGTTCAAGTAATTGGAACAAATTGGAATTAGGAAATTGAATTTGTATTGTTTATAATATCCCGGAACACAAACACATTTCAATTGGGTACTTGTTATTCATTTCGTTATTTTTGTATTTATGATTTTAAATAGGAAGTAACATGAGGTGCTACGCTACCCCAAATGGTTAATTTGATTTACATATATTTTCTAATTTTTCAGTGGAATTATCTGAACATAGATTGAGAACCTTACCTTTCAGATTGACTGGGATGGATAATTTGATAAGACTCAAGCTTGAATTGAACTCAATCGATTGCTTGATTCTAGATCACGAGTTGTAAATGGATTGCATATATATGGGCAATTAAATTATAAAGGTGAAATTGTCAAATATTTTTAGCTCAAAGGTGGCGTTGAGCTAGAGTTTGAAACTTACTCTTGTAGCTATGGGTTGAGCAGTTGAGCTATAACTTGTTTAATTAGTGAAGTTGAGTAATTTTCAAATTCATCTTGGTTATGAGCACGTAAGCTCGACTATAAGGCACCCTTATTTATATATATTTAACGCATTGCTATTTGTCAGCTTAACAGAAATTGATAATCTCGAACCCAATTTATAACAAAGTTTTTGGTTAAACCTTTGGTCAAATGTCCGTAGAATTGTATGGACAAAATTGTTATCATGTGAGGCGTGTAGGCGTAAATTAATAATGTTCTGTGTTTAATGTATATTTCATTCAAAGGGAGGTGGGCACATGTGCATGTAATAAGTCAAAGGTACTGGGTCTGGTGTCTGGTGTCTGGTGTCTTTTTTATGATAATTTAAAATTTGATTTTACGGATTATAATAACAATCCCCATGAAACTGGCAGTGCTTAGTATCAAATTAATGTGGGGCACGTGACGGTGCACGTGCTGGGCGTTTTATTTGGGGATCAGAGGCGCCACTCTCCCCTCACATGCCTGAATAAATACTTTCAACACCCCCCCCCCCCGTTTACCGACTCTCTCTTTGAGGCCTCACTCACTCTCACTGTTATCTCCTTTTTTTTTTCGTTTTTCTTTTTAAATGATTATATATATTATTTTTTTAATATCTGGTTGAACATGTTATATTGTTCAGCTTTTGCGTAACAATGCCGCCGCCATGATGTAATCTTGACTGATAACTTCGGACAGAGTTTCCGGCTTAGTTTGGGCGTAAATTCTAATAGGCAATTTCTATACACACTACCATTTTTTCTTTTCACATAATATATACTATATACACCACATAAAATTATATTTAAAATTTCAAAATTACTAACCCCACCACAAAAATACCTATTATACCTTTAAACTCTTAAAAAAATTAAAAAATAAAAAAGAAATCCCCAAACCAAACCCTACCTCCCAAGTACAGCTTCCCCCCCCCAACCCACCGCGCTGAACTGCTGTCTCTCCCCCAACCCACTGCGCCGAACTGCTGTCTCTCCCTCCACCGTCGAACCCTTCGAAGGTCATGGACGCCGAACGCGAAAGTAACGTGGTCCAGGTAATCTCTGTCGCCGTCTTTTTCCATAAAATCGCAATGCGTTCGACACTGGTTCACCGAACAGTCTGCAGGGCGTTCGGTGAGCACAGGCCGAACGTAGCAAACAAAGTTCGGCCTTCACTGGCCGAACAACTTGCGAGGCGTTCGGTCTGCACTGGCCGAACAGCCTGCGAGGCGTTCGGCCTGCACTGGCCGAACATCCTGCTAGGCGTTCGGCCTGCACTGGCCGAACAGCCTGACAGTGTGCCTGTTTTATTTTATTTTGAACGTTTGTATGTTAATATTTTGATTTTCTTATGTTATAGTTTATGAAAGAAGAAGAAGAAGATGAGTTGGGAAGAAGAAGAAGGTGTTTGAAATGAAAGAAGAAGAGAAGATGAGTTGGGAAGAAGAAGAAGGTGTTTGCATGTAATGAAATGAAATGAATTAAGGGTATAATTGTCATTTTACACATGGGTATTTTTGTAAGAAAATGTAATGTGGTGTGGAGAGTAAAAAAAGAAGTGTGGATAGCAACTCCCTAATATTGCAACTTAGTTGTTTCGTGTTTTCCTCAAATGCAATTTGGATTTTGTGATTCATTAATTTTTCTGTATATTTTATTTATTTATCTAAATATTTAAATCTTACTCTAATATTTCAACAACATTATCAACATTGTTACACATCTTTTTTCATAATATAGCAATACAAAAATATTAATTTAATATATTTAGTAACTACGTACCCTATACAACTAAGAACCCTATACAACTAAAAAGAACATATATTTATAAAATTTAAAATTTTGACACACCAACAAATTTAGGCTCCCCAATTCATTTGAGTCCCCAAAGAAATATGCCTAAGAAGTGGAATAGTGGTACTTCAGTCACTGTACGGACCGTACCATTCTCTACTTGCCTGAATCTTATAGCCATGCATTTCCCCAAACCCTCGGCGCCACATTTCCATGTGACCATGCAAAACCCCACCACCCCCATCCAAAACAATTGTTTTCATTCATTCAATATAATATATACACAGACATATACATAAATGTATGTGTGTGTATGTATATATGTGTGTCACTGTGTGTACAGACATATGCGAGAGGTACGGAGTGGGCGGTTAATCCCCCACGCCCCTTGTTTAATGCGTAGTTTCCTTCCATTGAATTTACAGCTGGTTCAGCTATCGCCACGTGATCCTTCCCATGAAGTTCCATTTTTTTTTTTCGGAATTTCTGCATTTTTCTTTTCACTTAATATTTAATTCCTACCTAATTAATGTTTCGGGGAATATATATATATATATATATGTGTGTGTGTGTGTGTGTGTGTCTATATGTATATATTGATCTTATCCCTATTCAATCTTTCCCAGCGTCAAGTTTTGCGGGAGGGAATGCAGCCTTCAAAACGCGGTTAAGAACCTATATATATATATATATAGACACGCATATATATGTGTTATATTAAGTATTATTTTTATGATCATTGTTCTTGTTGTTATTTAAAAATAATACTCATTAAAACTTGTTCCATGTTTAATTTGGTATTACTTTACAATATATAGATATTGCCTTGTATATAATAATAATACCATTTATACACGATAAGAATAGTTTTAATTGAATACAACAATTTTATTTTATCTCAATTAAATATTGTTCAAATTTAAAATTAAATTAGGGCTCGTAATTTTTTTTTCTGAAGTCGGAATAAGATATTGGATTCGAACTCAGGACCTCGTTCATATAGTATGAATGGTATCACTACTCTACAAAATAGTGGTTTAAAAATTAGGGTTAAAAATTAGGGATTCCAACTTAGTTAATTGTTAAATCTAAAAAAAAAAAAAAAAAGCAAGAATATGGGGTCAATTTAAAGATTAGGCGTTTGCACGTGAATGCATATGCCAACTATTTAGTTAGCACATAAATTATAAATAAAGTCTCTATTTAATTTATTAATTTAATTATTTATTTTGTCCTGCTTATTTATTTATTTATTATTTTCCATATATATAAGTAATAAACCATGTCACAGTCATATTCTATTGTTGTGGAAAAAGTAGTGTCATCATTTACATGTGATGGGTAATAATGCTGAGTTTACTATATTACCCTTAGAATCATCAAGATCTATATATTATTTTACTTAGACCCAATAAACAAACTTTTTATTTTTTAATCTTGATTCCACATAAACGATGTCCTTTTCCGGCAAATCTCCAAAATTCTAGGTTTACGTTTATACATTTTTCTGTTCTACTCAATAATAAATACTTAAATAAAATTATTATTATTATTATTATTGTAAATTTACATTCAAATTTGAATGTAAAAGCGGTCGGATACTAATGTGTATTTCTTATATTCTATTCAATTAAATTGGTGTAGTATTCGAGATTACTCATAGATTAATTGAGTTACCCAAATATATTTAAAAATTTTATTAGTAATATACAATATAAAGGTATACAATTTATTTTAATAATATATATTTTTTAAATGAGTAAAATGATAGGATAAGTAACCGAGTAATATACTATATTCTATCCAATACCTATCTAACTGCGGGTTCTACAATTAACTACTAAATGATTGTATTTTTTTTTTTAATATAATATAATACATTTCAAAATTTACATTAAATGAAATTACACTAGAGTCTTTTGTAAAATTGTTGTTTAACTATAAAATATTATTTATTTAATTTTTTTTAAATTAACTAATCAGCAATAAAACACTTAAAAAATTATTATACTTTATAATTAAATAAATAATATTTTATAATTACTCAAGTAATATCTTAAATAGTATTATTCATGCAACGTTTCACAAAAAGAATTTTTACTATAGATCTAATGCATATTTAACCCAAGAGATGGGACAAACACCCTTATACTATAGATAGTGAGATATATTGCATGGTGTGATTGATTCTGCCCACGTTCCATTGCCCCCTTACTTGACATCATTTATACCTTGCTTTCTGCTACTCACCTTCACCCATCTTTATTACTTTCTCTCTCTAGATATCACCCCTTCTCTCTCTATACACACACTTGAAGCAGAAAATTATACTTGCCCCAATGAACATGGATGTTTACGGTGGGCTCTCTATAGATGAATACCTTCTAGACCTGCCGAGTGACGACCTCTTCTCTTCTTCATCCTCGTCCTCCGCCACCGCCGCGAACGCGGCCTCCGACTTCCTTCTCCACCGCCCATCCTCCGCCGCCAACGCTTGTTTTGAAGGATCCTCGAATCCCACCGACTTCACCGATATTCTTTGTGTACCTGTAAGATCTCAAATGAGTGTTGTCATGGTGTAGTTATAGTGCATGGTTTGATTGTTGTGATTTCCATAAATGTATATCTGTTTGTTTTCTTATTGTTTCTGTCTTTGGGGTTTTGTTACAGACGGACGACGCGGCGGAGCTTGAGTGGCTATCGAACTACATGGATGATTCGTTCACCGATTTCCCGGCGAACGAACTCACTGCTGGCGTTAACTTCCACCCTTTAAACGCCGCCGGATTTCACGGCCGTGCTCGGAGCAAACGATCCCGGCCGTCCACCTCAGCAACCGGTGAAAATCAGATGGCGGGCGGCGGCAGAGAGGGTTTTGGCAGAAACAGTGGCGGCGCCGAGGCTGGGGAAATGGGGCGCAGGTGCACGCACTGCGCGTCGGAGAAGACGCCTCAATGGAGGACCGGGCCATTGGGCCCGAAGACATTGTGCAACGCTTGCGGCGTCAGGTACAAGTCGGGCCGGCTCGTGCCGGAGTACAGACCCGCCGCGAGCCCGACCTTTGTGCTGACCCAGCACTCCAACTCTCATCGGAAGGTTCTCGAACTACGGCGACAGAAGGAGATGCTCCGCCAACAGCAAGTGCAGCAGCAGCAGGAGGCGTACGGACGTCATTTCCGGGTGTGCTGACGCCATTGCTGCATACGTGTCGGCGCGGCAGCTCTCAAATCTCATTGATGCATGGTTACGAACTTAAGAAGAGAGATGTGAAAATTTGAGACTTTTTTGCAGTTACTTTTTGGATTTTCCATTGATGAATTTTCCTCAATTGCAGGAAAATTTAGTCCTCAAATTTTTTTTTTCTCATCCTTAATTTTGATTACTTTTTCAATGTGCAATGATTAAAGTCAATGGATCTTCTGATCAAAACTTACATTTCAATTTTATTAAAATATTACCTGTTTGGATCTAAAAATTGAAATAGCATATCAAACACAACTTGAAACTCACATATATATGTGTATGTATAGAAAAAGAGGATGTTACTAATGAAATCATTACAAAAAAAAAATAAAAAAATCCGCCAATATTATCTAATGAAATACAGAAATTATAATCGCATTTGTCAAAAAAAAAAAAAAAAAACATCACAAATACAAAAAGAATTTAAAATATAAAATAAAAACAAAAACTTAGCTTGTAATTAAAAATAATGAACAAATAAATAATATGTATCTTAAATTCTTTCCGTTCAAAGAATCTAAAATACAAAACTCCAATCAAGCTAAAGATAGAGAAAGAACAATATCATTTGATGAAGACGGAGCACTTGCCCTTCTTTATTCTTCAATTTCAATTACGACCGTAAGGGTAAAGTTTAGCTTTTGTTTTATCTTTTTATAATTTAAAAAATATTTGTATTATATCTCATTATCATTTACTTTTCATATATTTGTATTATACTGCATTTTTGGGGTGCAACAGACAAGTTTAATTGAAAAAAGAGTTACGGCGAAGTAAGTGGAGCACGCAAAAGAGAAATTACAACAAATAAATAACTTTTCTTTAAAATTAAGACTAATTCTATAAAATTAAAATTATTGTGTTAATTAGTTCTGAACTAATACCCTGAAACTAGTTTTACAATTTGGTTGGAAGACTCAAATGCAAAATGAAACAAATTAATGTAAAAGCATGAAATATTTCACATATGAGCAAAGTGAGACAGAGGGCAAAGCTGAATTTGTCGGACCATGTAAATGAGAGAGAGGGAGAGAGAGCTGAAGAGTTATAGCAGAATGTGGTAATCTGCTGCGGCAGCTTCAGAAGGCCCATTCCTAACTGGGCTTGTTGATAGGGGACCATAGACCTGCCTAATTCCTTCGGGTTTTTTTTCAGAATAATGCAAAAAAAAAAAAAAAAATTTACGAAATAGGCATGTTTTGGAACAGTTTTTAAAAATAAGTAAAACGTCACCGCCGGTGACGTTATTTCAAAAAAAGGTCACCGGAGGTGACGATTTTAAATCTTAAATAAAGAACGTCACCTTAGGTGACGTTCTTTATTTTATATATTATATATATATATATACAATATATATAATACATACATACATACATCCATACATGCATATATATATATATATTATATATATATACACACACACACTGACACACATATATATATATAATCTGTAAATATATATATATTTTAAATATATATTCTTATTAACATATATATGTACATATTTATAAAATATATATTTATATATATTAAAATAAATATTAAAATATAATTAATAAAATTAAAATATTATAATTTAATTTAAGATAATAAAAAAATTAAAATAATATAATTTAATTTAAGAAAATAAAAAATATTTAAATTTATTTTTATAATATATATATTATATATATATATGTATTTATAAATAATAATATATATTTTGAATATTTACATATATATATTTTTATTTATTAAGTAAATATATAAAAATATATATTAGATTATAATTTTAAAAAGTAAAATATTATAATTTTATTTAAGATAATAAAATTTATTAAATTAAATAAAAAATTTTAATTATTAATTCATATTTTGAAAATAAATAATATATATATAATAATATATAAATATATATATATATATAATTTCGGATATTATATATATTATTATTTATAAATATATATATTATATATATATATATCTATATATAATAGATATTATTTATATAATAGATATTATAATAATTTTAAAAAGTAAAATGTTATAATTTTATTTAAGATAATAAAAAATTAATTAAATTAAATAATAATTTTTAATTATTAATTTACATTTTTTATTTTATTTTCATTTATATAATATATATATTATATATTATTTTTATTAATAAAAAATATATATTAAATTATAATTTTAATTATTAATTCATATTCTAAAAATAAAATAATATATATATTAATAATTTTAATTATTAATTCATATTCTCAAAATAAAAAAATATATATATGTTTATAAAATTTATATATATATATATATTCTAAATATATATTTTGAATATGTATATATATATATTTTTTTATTTATTAAGTAAATATATAAAAATATAAATTAAATTATAATTTTAAAAAGTAAAATATTATAATTTTATTTAAGATAATAAAAAGAATTTTTTAAATTAAAGAAATTTTTTTAATTATTAATTATATTATAAAAATAAAATAATATATATATTAATAATATATAAATATATATATAAGAATAAAAATAAAAATAAAAGAATAAACGTCACCTTAATTGTTTTATATAATATATATTATAATTAAAAATAAAAAAATATTATAAATATATTGTTTTATATTATAAATTTATATTATATATAAAATTATATCATAAATTTACAAACATTGCGTGTGCCTTGATGGTTAAAAGCTGGGCGGTAATCCTCGCAACCTCAATATATTTTGGGCCCAAAAAAAAAAAAAAAAATTTGCAATGAAAAAACGTCAGTGTTTTCTGGCCAGGCATGATGTATGTGTGTATGTATATTATATATATATATATATATATATATATATTGGCCCATGTGTGTATGTATATTATATTTATATATATTATATATATATATTTTTCAAATATTTCTGTAATTAATAGAAAATTATTTTTTTATTTTTTATTTTTTTAAATAACATTTTTTAAATTTATAATTTAATATATATTTTTATAAAATATATATACATATATTCCTACATATATATATTCAAAAGGTAATATATATATTTAAATATATATATATATTCATGTATTATTATTACAAAATATATATAAATTTATATTTCTTTAAGAAAATTAAATTATAAATAATAATAATATATATTTCTTTCAACAAATTAAATTACAAATAATAATAATTAAATATTAATCTTTATTTTAAATAATGTTTATAAAATATATATACATAAACTAATATAATATAATAATAAAAAATATATATATATTTTTACTTAATAAATAAAAATATAAATATATAAATACATATATATATATATCTATATTTATAAATATATATATATATCTATATATAATATATATATTGTATATGTGTGTGTAGATATATATATATATATATATATGCATGGATGCAGGATGTATGTGTAGTATATATATAGATATAATATATATATTATAAAAATTAAATATAAAACGTCACCTTAGGTGACGTTTATTCCATTTATATATATATATATATTTATATATATTTATTTATTTATATATTATTATATATTATTTATTTTTAAAATATGAATTAATAATTAAAAATTATTCTTTAATTTAAATAATTTTTTTATTATCTTAAATAAAATTATAACATTTTACTTTTTAAAATTATAATTTAATATATATTTACTTACTAAATAAAAATATATATACATATTCAAAATAAATTATATATATAATAATAATACATAAATATATATAGATATATATATACAAAATTAAAAAAATACAATAAACGTCACCTAAGGTGACGTTTTTAGTTATATATATTATATATTATATATACATATAAATATTTATTTATAAAATATATATTTATAAATAATAATATATATAATATCCGAATATATATATAAATTTATATATTATTATATATATATATATTATTAATTTAAAAAATATGAATTAATAATAAAAAATTATTATTTAATTTAACAAATTTTTTTATTATCTTAAATAAATTATAACATTTTACTTTTAAAAATTATAATTTAATATATATTTTTATATATTTACTTAATAAATAAATATGTATATATATACATATTCAAAATATATATTATTATTTATAAATATATATTTTATAAATACATATATATATAATATATATTATAAAAATAAATTTAAATATTTTTTATTATATTAAATAAAAATATAATTTTTAAATTTTATTAATTATATTTTAATATTTATTTTGATATATTTACTGAATAAATAAAATATAAAAAAAATATATATATATTCAAAATGTTAATTTAGAGTATAAATATATATTTTATAAATTTATAAATATATATATATATATATTAATAAGAATATATATTTAAAAAATATATATATAATACAGTATATATATATATCAGTGTGTATGTATATAATATATTTATATATATGCATGTATGATGTATGTGTGTATATATATATGATAAAAGAAAAGAACGTCACCTAAGGTGACGTTCTTTTATTTAAATTTAAAATCGTCACCTCCGGTGACGTTTTTTAGAAATAACGTCACCGACGGTGACGTTTTACCTATTTTTAAAAACTGTTCCAAAACATGCCTATTTCGTAAATTTTTTTATTTTTTCGCATTATTTTGAAAAATAACCCTAATTCCTTCACTATAAAGGACTTTATGGTTACACACTTGTTTTCTTTAACAATGAATTACCTTATTTCCCGCTTTGCGGTTGCTAACTGAGTTTCGTTGGTAAGTAAAATATGTGTAAAAATATTGATAAAAAAGTAAAGAGTACAAATGTTTACAAAAAAGTTATATTCACTTAAACTTATTCACTTAAACTTATTTGATGGAACTTGATTGTTACAGATGAAGTGAATGACCACCTATTTATTTATATAAATTAGAGTTCTACTCATTATCTAGAATAATCCTACTTTATACCACAATATTATACATAATTCTATGTTCAATGGCCTCTAAATGTGGGCTAAATGTTTGGGCTTGACAAGGTATAAACCTCTCACCTCAAATTGTAAAAATAGCCCAATAAACCTAATTTCGTGACATTATATTCAGAAATCTAATTTACACTATACATGAACACCATCTAAGTTACTTGAATGCTTGTACTTTTACTTCCCATGATTACTTCACATTTTTTTTCTTTATTTTGACTTTTTTTATAAATATTTAAAATATAAATAAGTTTTTTTTGTTTTTATAAAAAAAGTTGTATAATATTTTCAATTAATCATATTTTAGGATCTTTAGTTTGACTTTCATATTGCATTTAAAATAAGTTATTACATTCAAAAAAATATAATTACCTTCTAGATGATTATTTGGATTCCTTTTTTTTTTTTTTTTTTTTTTTTTGTATTATTGTGAATTGGACTGCTTGCATTAGATTTTGGCAGGATACCAAAAAATTAAATATTATATTTTTGTGAAATAAGATTTTGCTATGTAATATACAATTCTAGCATTACCTAATAAAACTAAAGAGAGAAAGCATTTTTTTTTAATATTCTGACTAATTATTTATGAACTAAGGATTTATTTTAAACGTTAGCAATAAAACTCTTATACAAGAAATTTAAAATAGGGTAAGTTATACCACACCGTAATTATGTACGAGATCTTGATATGGTTTTATAATTGTGTTAATGAATTTGGTGTAGGTATATTTAAACAGGTCGTAACTATTTAGTCGAGGTAAGAGTTTGACTTTTTTTTCTGTAAGATGAGATTGCCCCATATACAGTGCTCACGGTCTACGGCAATCGTGCAACAACTAGGAACTTAAGGATACTTGATACTCGGAACTTTCTTTAAACTTATAGAAAGAATACTACAAATGCTAGAATGTTTTGTGTGCAATTATAGTGGAGTGTGTTGAATGGATGCTTTGGGGATCTATATATAATATTAGAAGAGATGTGATAAAGATGTGTGGTGTCCATTCATGAATAGAGGTTTTTTTGGCCGAAGTGGTGTGAATCACACCCCTTGGTGAATAGGGCCCGTTTTGGGATGAAGTGGTGTGGATCACATCCCTTGGTCTGGGCTCAAACCTATTCGGCTTATCATACCCATTCGCACAAGCACACACCCAGTTGCGCATCCTCACATCTTTTCTATTCAATATTTTCATGTTTTAATTGCTAACTTTCAGCATTAATTTCTCATTCATCCAAAATTGAATTTGAGAAAATAAATACTCTATAATTATCTATTCAGAAAGTAGATTTCGATTTTCCAACTTATTTCCATTTATCTTCAATGGAGCATCAAATTGAAATTTATCAAAGAATAGTCAACACCAATCTTTTTTAAGCCAATTTCCAACAATCCCCCACATTAATAAAATTAATGCATGTATGAATCCGGGCACCTAAAAAAGCCCCGACGAACTGTTATCACTTCGGGATAGGTAGTTTTTTTTTTTTTTGAACCTTTCCTTGTAAGATATTATCGGATTTACCCGTTACTTAGTGAACGCGATGTCTTGAATTGGTCAGTTTTTTGTTAAACCAAGACAATAACATTTACATAATAACAAATTTAATATCTTTCAATTCTCACGTTTTGTCCAATTCAACCCTGGACCATAGCTTGGATTCATAAGTGTTTTTTTCTATTTAAAGCAGCCAAACTTCACACTTATATAGGCGACCTTCTGATAGGTTGTCAATCCACCAAATATAATATACCTACTTTCCAAATACGAGTATAATGGCGAGCATGGTCGAATCCATAGGGAACGGAAATTAAATTTTTTTTAACAAAATTAAACAAAAACGGGGGGTTTTGAGAGAATTTTACTAAATGAACTAAATACTAAATTAACTTATCTAGTAACCACAAGCTTACGAGGAACCAATACACATGAAACAATATGACAAGAAAAACAATCAAAGGAAAATAATAAGAAGATAAAGATTTTGATTCAAGTGTTCGATATTTAATTATACTATTGATCACATGCCAACAAATAAATTCTAGTGATTCAAACAATTAGCCTTAGATTCATTATGATAGCCGTATAAATATTTTATTTTCCTAATTAATTGACCAAATCTAGCATCCGGTTAAATATTATCATTAATCGACTGGGCACGATAGCGTTCCATATCAATTAATAATAACATTAATCTCAAGTGAAAACACGTTAATACTAATATCAATAATTAGGATAGCGATAAATATCAATATTAGCCCTATAGGTTCAATTAGATTAAGTAAATTATGATAGCATAATTTACTCACTCTAATGCTACAAGTCTTCACTCATTTATATTACTAGGAGTATAAATTCATGAATAATTATAGGAGAATAAATAATAATTTGATTATTCAAGTCGAATTAATATAAAATCTTCATAAAAATTATTTGAACCTACTAGTGCTTGAATATAGAACAACAAATTCAATAAATCACATAGGCCTCACAATAATATAATCAAAATACGAAACCCTAAATCAAAACGAGAAACTAAACACTTATAATATAATAAATTCTAAACACACACAACATCATTTAATATAAAAAATAAAATGAAGAAGAAAAGATAAGATGAAATAAAAGAAAGAAAAAAAAGAAAAAAAATCTTACATGGTTCCCCAAGAGTAGGAAGAGAGATAAATTGGAAGAAGGAAAATCACACTCTTACCCCAATCCCCCCAAAAACTGCCGTGAGTTGTTTTTTTTTTAAAGTCCAGGTAATATTTTTGTTTTCTTTCATTTTACAAGATAAAAAGGTTGTTTTGGACCCTAATGGTCAAAATGAAGAAACACATATTTACTATTTATTTAAATGAGTTAGCCCATTACAAAAACAAAATGATATAATATTTTTCATGGACTCCTTTCTTTGCTTGGCCCAATGCATTGCCGAATAGCCGTAAAATTTGTCTTTTAGCTCAATTTTCTCCAAATCCAATTATTTAATTTCCTAAAATAAAGAATGATTAATTAGATCAATTAACTGCATTTTGGAAACAAAAATAAGGAGGATATAGATATAAAATATAGAATATTATAAACATATCATCTTCTATAAAGATTATCCTGTATGAATCATTAAAAGTATAAATACTTATCCCTATCACATGTCTGCAGATTCGCACTTGGGCAGCTGCGAGAATGAGGCACTACATGGGTTCCAAGTGCATAACTGAACTTTCATAACTTAGTTGTCTCATTGAACCAAGTTTGTAGATCTCCACTCATCATGGTTAAGTTATCGCTATGAATGTTCTTTAGTGTGTGGGTTTTAACCCCATTCCTCTTACTGCATTGTACAATAGATCTCGGTTAATGCCTTTTATCAGCGGATCCGCTATATTTTCCTTTGACTTTACGTAGTCGATGTAAATTATACCACTAGAGATCATTTGTTTGACGGTGTTGTGTCTCCTACGAATATGTTGAGACTTACCGTTGTACATACTACTTTATGCTCTCCTGATTGCTGACATGCTATCAGAATGTATCATAATCGGAGACACATGTTTTATCCAATAAAGAATATACTCTAGGAAATATCTAAGCCATTCAGCTTCTTCGTTGGCCTTGTGAAGCACAATAAACTTCGACTCTATTGTGGATCGAGCTATGCATGTTTGCTTAGAGGATTTCCAGGATATCGCTCATCCATCTATTATGAATACATATTCACTTGTGGACTTGTAATCTTTTGTATCTGATATCCAGTTTGCATCACTGTATCTGGATATCCAGTATAAAGTACTTCATGGATCATTGTATGTTTCAGATACCTCATAACCCTAGTCAATGCTATCCAATGATCTTTCCCTGGATTGCTCGTGAATTTACTAAGCTTACTAACTGAGTGTGCAATGTCAGGGCGTGTATAATTAGTTAGGTACATCAAAGTGCTAATGACCCTTGTATAGTTCAGTTGAGATACTAGGTCTTTTTTATTTTTGGCTAAGTGTATACTTAGGTCAACCAATGTCTTAATCGAAGGTAACTCCAAAGCCTCGAATTTCTTGAGTACATTCTCAACGTAGTGAGATTGTGACAAGACAATTTCATCAGGCGTCCTAGAATTCTTAATTCCTAGTATGACGTCTACTAGACCCAAATCTTTCATGTCAAAGTTGTTCTTTAACATATTCTTAGTTTTTACTATTATATCATGGTTGCTTCCCATGATCAACATGTCATCTACATATAGACAGACAATTACGTAATCATCTGGTGTGCCCTTAATGTAAACACATTTGTCACACTCATTGATTTTAAAATTATTTGACAACATAGTTCTGTCAAACTTCTCATGCCATTGTTTAGGGGCTTATTTTAGACCGTATAATGACTTGACAAGTTTACATACTTTATGTTCTTGTCCAGCTGCAACAAATCCTTGAGGTTGGTCCAAGTATATCTCCTCTTCCAATTTCCCATTCAAGAATGCTGTTTTTACATCCATTAGATGTATTTCAAGGTTATGCAGTACTGGAATGACTATGAGCACTCTAATGGATGTGATTCTTGTGATAGGTGAGTATGTGTCAAGAAAATCATATCTTTCCTCTTGTTTGAACCCCTTGGCTACCAACCAAGTTTTGTACTTATCGATTGATCCATCAGCTTTGTACTTCATCTTAAGGATCCATATGCAACCTAGAGGTTTGCAACCTAATGGAAAATCAATAATCTTCCAAGTATGATTTTGCATAATGAACTCAATCTCACTATTAATAGCTTCTTCCCAGAGAGAAAGTATTTGGACTAGACAATGTTTCTTAAATTGACCTAGGTTTATTTTCTAACATGTAGGTTAGAAAATTTGGACCAAACGTTTTGGCCATTTTAGCTCTTTTACTGCATCTAGGTTGCTCTACATCTTGCGGAGAACCTCGTATAGCTTCATAAGTTCTTTTGTTGGAGCTTATCTCTTTCATTTCTTTATTTGGAAAGATGTTTTCAAAGAATATCGCATTCCTTGATTCTATTGTCATTCCCTCATTTATGTCGGGAATTTCTGATTTGTGCACTATGTATCGATATGCACTGCTATTGTGTGCATATCCAATGCAATCAATTGTCTTGGGTCCTATTTTCACTTGTTTAAGTTTATATACTTCAACCTTTGTTAGGTACCCCCACACTTTAAGATAATTGTAAGAAGTTTTTCTTCTTTTTCATAAATCATATGGAGTTTTATCCTTTTTCGTGTGTGACAACTTGTTGAGAATGTGATTAGCTGAAAGCACAACTTCCCCCCATATGTTCTGGGGTAGTAAGCCCGAGCTGATCAACATAGCATTCATCATCTCTTTTAAAGTTCTATTTTTGCAGTCAGCAACTCCATTTGACTGAGGTGAGTATGGAGCAGTTGTTTGATGAATAATGCCATGTTCATTGCAAAATTTTCAAAGAAGGCAACATATTCTCCACTTCTGTCACTTCAAATCATTTTGATTCTTGCGTTAAGTTGGTTTTCAACTTCATTCTTATAACATTTGAAAGCTTCAAGAGCTTCGTCCTTTTCTTTCAAAAGATATACATAACAATATCTTGTGTAATCATCGATAAACGTGATAAAATACTTTTCCCACCTCTAGTTTGCACAAATTTCAAATCACATATGTCGGTATGGATTAACTCTAGAGGCCTAGTATGTCTCTCCATTGAATGGAAAGTTGTTTTGGCCATTTTTGCATCAACACAGACTTCACACTTGTTTTGTGAATCAAATTTCATTGCATGTAGTAAATTTAAACTTACCAGCTTACGAAGTTTATTTAAATTTACATGTCCTAATATATCATGCCATATATTAGAACACTCAATCAAGTAAGAAGAATTAATTACTTTATTATAATTAGGCCGCTTAATCTCGCAATGTACAGTCGTTACATTCATCTTAAAGAGCCACTTTTCTAAGTAATCATTTCCTACAAATTGACCACTATTGGTCAGTACAAAGTTATCAGCATCAAATACTAGTCTAATTCGGTTTTGCTTAATAGGGAACCGGATACTATTTATTTGCGAATGTTCAGGACATGCAGCACATCCACAAGCGTCAACTTTTTGCCTAAGGTCATCTTCAACACTACTTTTCCCAGACCAACCACGTTGGAAGTTGCTGAGTTACCCATGAACAATTTCCTGCCAGTAATTCGAGAGTAAGATGAAAACATTTCATTTTCCGAGGAAATGTGGTGTGTAGCCTCGGTATCCATTCACCACTCTCGAATTGTCCACCAAGTTGGCTTCAAATATGACAACTGACAAGTTTAGCTCAGACATTTCTAAAGGAACATATTTTCCCTCGATTAGATGAGCCTGAATTTGATTATCTTTCTTTAGTTGTCGACAATCTTTGGCCATATGACCGAGTTTGTCACAATTGTAGCAGTTGCCTTTGATTCTTCCAACTTTCTTCTTCTTAGGATCTAACTGCGTCTACTTATTTCCCGTTAGATTTCTCTTCTTGTTATGATTTGTCTTGGCCAAGTGCACTTTTGCTTCCATCGAAGCTTTGTTTTCATAATGGCGGTAGCTTCTCAATGATATCAACTACTTGGAAAGATTCACTTAATTGCATTCCTTCAGCATGTATGTCATGCAGAACCAGTTGCAACTCTCGTACTTGGTCCAAGACGGTCTTTTAGTCCACTATTTTGAAATCCAAGAACCTTCCGATAATGAATTTCTTCATTCCGGCATCTTCTGTCTTGTACTTTTTTTCTAGAGAGTCCCACAATTCTTTTGCAATTTTTGCAACCACATAGACATTGTATAAGGAGTCATTTAGCCCATTTAGGATGTAGTATCGGCACAGGAAGTCACTGTAATTCCAGGCTTCCAGTGCTATCCACTTTTGCTCCTCGGTGTCTGTTTCTAAAATAGTTGGAACATCTTCTTTTAGGAACCGGACTAGGTTAAGAGTCGTCAGGTAGAACAACATCTTCTGTTGCCACTGCTTGAATTCTTTTCTGTTAAATTTTGCCAGTCTTTTGGTGTGAACAGGTGTTATTGGAACAGAATTTGTAGTTAGTTCAAATACATTAAATCTCGTCTTAGGATTGTTGATGAATTTGGTATAGGTGTATTTGAACATGACAGTGCTCACAGTCTATGGCAATCATCCCAAGATACAACGACTAGAAACTAAAGGATCGCAGCACAATGATGCCAAAAGTTATCGACGGATTACTTGATGCTCGAAACTTTCTTTAGACTTAGAGAGATAATACTACAAATGCTAGAATGCCTTGTATGCAATTGTAGTGGAGTATGTTGAATGAATGATTTGTATATCTATTTATAATATTAGAAGAGATGTGGTAAATAGGTGTAGTATCCATTCATGAATAAAGGCCTTTTGGGCCGAAGTGGTGTAAATCACACCCTTCGTGAATAGAACCCTTTTTGGGATGAAGTGTTGTGGATCACATCCCTTGACCTTGACTCAAACTCATTCGGCCTATCATACTCATTCACACAAGTATACACCCAGTCGCACGTCCTCACATCTTTTCTCTTCAATATTTTCATATTTTAGTTGCCAACTTTCAGCATTAATTTCTCATTCATCCAAAATTGGATTTGAGAAAATAAATACTCTAAATTGTCTATTCATAATGTAGATTCCGATTTTACAACTTATTTTTATTTATCTTTAATGGAACATCAAATTGAAATTGAACAAAGGATGGTCATTACCAATCTTTTTCTAAGCCAATTTCCAATAAACTGTATGATATTTCACATTATTTTAATTATTCAACATACTTTTTTTTCTTCCAAATATAAGAATTAATTCCATTAATTTTATTTGTTTCCATTTATTCCTCAAAAGACCGATGTCAAAGTAAGTTAATATTGAAGAAAATGATAGAAAAAAATGAAACGACTTTAACTTTTTGGTTAAAAAATTGAAGAATATGTTGAATTTTGAAACTAAATGAAAATTTACAAGTTTAAATTACATGAAACCATGTAGAATTATGAATCTATTGAATGTGATGGTGCAATTTAGCCTTTTAGAATATAGAAGATATAATAAAAATATTGTGGTATAGTCTATTAAATTGTTTGTTTTTAATAATTTATTTAATTTATTGACTTTGTCAATATCATAATAATTTGTAATTTTATTTTTAGAAATAAATATTTTTAATAGTCCTTCAGACTCTGATAGAGCTCGTAAACAAATCTATTGGGAGCTCATTGGATATCCATGTACAAGCCCAATAAAAATTTGAGGAGCGTGGACCTAATTGGAAAGATTATATAGTCCAGTTACAACCAAATAATATTTGTTTAATTAAAAAAAGTAAAGTTTCATTTAAATTGAATGAGCAATTAACTATTGAACCCCATTTGAAATTTTTGGATTACAATCACTGGTTTTATTTGGTATTATTTACAAACACGAACATAATTATTTCAGTGATTCTTGTATTGTTAATGTAAATTAATACATGATTGGAATTTATTGATGAGGGGGGAAAGTATTTTCATTGGCGGAGTTTTGAGTTGTTGTGGTTAAATATTACCATTTAAAAAATTAAATATCTTATTTATATATGTGCAATGCAATTCTATTTTTCAATTGTATTAAAGAATGTAATTATGCTTAAAATGATGTTGTAAGCTCTCAAATCAAGATTTTTGTCGAGTTGATGTAATCTTAATATTATACTACATAAGTTTAAAAAGGAGCCATGTTTGTACAAATTATCATTTAGATTCGATTTTAAGTGAGACTTAATTAATTTATGAGTTCATAATTAATTAATTAATTATTTGGGCTCAAATAATTGATTTGTACAATAAATATTATTTAACTCAATAATTAATTCATCTATAAAATTAATTATTTACCTCCATTTTAACGCACCAGAATCTATTTATGTTAAGTTCATCACTTCACTTAATCCACGAGCAAGCAATCCAATTACAAAATTAATCAATATAATTAATGAATCACCTTTGGATATCACAGTCCTTATGTACTTAATACATCGTTTTGTTCATATCTAACAAACACCACTAAAATGACTCATAAGTAAAAGATAAATTCAATTTGCGAACCATTCATCTGTAGTTACCGTGCAGATACAATATCTTCGCTCGGTTCTCTAATTAATGTCTAGGGCTTGGTCATTTAATACGAACCCATGATTGACATTAATAACTACAATGATCCTTACAAACTCTTGTCGATACGTTGACCCATAACGAAATCACATCTCTTATATTCTGATCAGGTGCCTTGTGCAAGGTCTTCATTGGATACGACGAGTATAAAAAATATAGAGAACAATCCTAACAAATTACTCTACAGGACAACGAATTATATCTTGTCAATACATTGATCTTAAACATAGTTCTACCATACCAACGAGACCCCATTTGGACTCTCAAGAGAGGTTTAAGGAACCCGTCAAATATACGGCTTCTCTTATATAGGACCACATGTATGCGTACAGCCCAGAACTAATTAAATCACCTACAAAAATTAGTACCTCGATTTTCTAGCTACCAATACGACTATCAAATGGTTCAAGTTCCCATGCATAATCAATTAATTGTGTTCATTTGGGACAAACATCACATCCACTAGGCAATGTGGTGTCTCAATACAGATATTCATAGAACGAGATATCCACTCCTAGAGCAACGTTCATCTCAATGCAGGCCCATCAAAATCCTATGGTATCCCGTCTCATAGATTCTATGACTTGGAACATTTATGATTTTAACCACCTAAACTTATTCCATGACGGCCAACCCGTGCATAACCAAGTCTCGTATTACCGAGATAATATAATTTTAATATCATATAAAATGTAAATACAAATAAATATGATAAAGAAAAAAATATTTAAACTTTTATTTATATTCATAAAGAATGTATTTTGAATATCTCTTTTAGGACAGTCTAATTGTTGGCTGCCCGGACACATATTTCTATAGTAATGGACTATTTAATGATATTTTAGATAATTCATTTCACATTAGTTATTCCAATCCTTTATTAATTTATGTTGGTTTATATTCACTATTTAATTATATGCCAATAATTAAATAAAAAATCAAAACTTCTATTAAAGTTAGGTTAACTTAGTACATATTTTCATTTTTTTATTGACTCATTTCAAAAGAGATAAGATTCGGTTAGTCGGAACCAATTAATTTTAATCAAGAATAAAAAATATGAAACAAACATATCAATATGCATGGATTTTGCCTTTCGTTCCACTTCTTGTTCTTATGTTAATAGGAGTTGGACTTCTTCTTTTTTCGACAAAAAAAAAATAAAAATAATCAGGACTATACTTAACAATAAAATACATGGAAAGGCCCAGATAAACATAGGATTTACATGCAAGTCGGAGTTAGTATGCATAATTTTTAGGAAATTTCATGTATCTAAGTGACAAATTTATAATAATTTTGTTTTTTTTTGTTACTCACAATTTTGTTGTAGTATTGAAAGAAAAACCAAAATTTAATGATTTTTACTTATTCTCAAATTTCTAAGGAGATTCTCGGGGATCATAATTTGTACTTATCCTCTTGTTTCGAAGAAGATTTTGAGGGATCACCATTTGTACGTATCTTCTTATTCCAAAAGAAATTATAGGGCATCACGATTTGTACTTATTCTCTTGTTCCAAATGAATTTTTTTGGGGAATTGAAACACTAATCGACTTCTGTAAAAGGAGTAACATGTGAACGAAGAAGCATATCATTTTTCATAGTTGATCTATTCTCATAGTTAGAAACATATATATGAGGAGGAAACGAGAAACCAAGTCATTAGAGAAGAGAGAAACTAAGATCATTGGGCATCAATTATTATTTTCTCTTTTATATAGATGTTAGCTCTGATTTTCAATTCGTTTTCTATGGATTGCTAGTTGATAATGAGTATATGAACAATTAGTAGTTCTAAGGTTCATATAATTATGATTCGTATGGTTTTGATTTATAATTAGTAATTCTAGGGTTCATACAATTATGATTCGTATGGTTTTGATTTATGATATTATTCATTTCCTTTATTCGTTTATGCTTTCTTGATATAATTGTCATGTGTAATTGTTTAGCCATCAATTACATATGTGCAGTTAATTAGCTATGTTTTCTTGATATGATTGTCTTATCAATTACACATGTGTAGTTGATTAGTTATCACCCGAGATGGGTTAATTGGTTAATGGATTAAGAATGCATAACATGAACGTGCTAGATTGAATTGGTAGGTTATCATGATCAGATTAGTTCTTAGGAACTATTGGGAGCTAAATAATATCTTGAAAATGATTAGTATTATCTCGCTACATTTAACTCGAGAGTCGAGAGAAAGAGAAGAGTATGTAGATATATGGTGATTCTCCTACGAATATTGAAATTTAATATGGTTTAATATATTAAAAGAAATCATATGAACCATAAAAGTATATAACCCTATAATTAATCAAATCTTTAGAGGCTTATCTGGCTTGAATTCGAATTGTTTATTTATTTATATATGTTGTTTATTCTTTTTAGTTAAATCATATATTATCAAAGTTCAGTTTTTAGATAAAGTTAATATAAAAGAGTAATTAGTTGGAATTACATTAGACAGTTCATGTAGATACGATGCATGTTCTCATCATAATTTTTCTTGTGCACTTGCGAGTCATTTTTAAGTGAAATAAATTAGTGAATAGACCCATACTTGCTCAATATGTTTGATATATCGAGTCGAAATCTGAGGGATGAAATTCAATATTAGATCTTATATATAGAACATTAATATTTGTATATTTTGTTGGTGTGTGGTATTTATGATCAATTGTCAAAATTGTGTGCTTTTGAGAGTTAATTGTTTGTGTGTAGTAGTGATACTGACATGATTAATTAATCTAAGAATTACATGGACTTCGGGGATGAGGGGAAGTCTACTATTGCGATCGTCATATACGAAATAAGAATAATGAAATTTGATTAGATTAATTTTGATAACATAATTGTTGATAATTGAAAACATAACAATAAGATTCATCTTATCTCACTATATTCACTTATGTTTCTTATTTGATGAGTCATTTGTTTTTACTTGTTTCTCTTATTTATTTGTTTTAGTTTAATTATTAGTCTAGTAATCCATCAACTATTAAAGTTAAACAATAAATTATCATAGTACATAAATTGTAGTATAACATTTTTTAATAAAAAAATATTTATATATTTTTTAGCTTAAGTCCATATAAGAATTTGACATACTATTTATTAAAATTTATCATATATATCAAAATTTTAAAAATAATAATTCAATGCATAAAAAGACTATAGTTCATAATTTAATGTAATTATTTATTTCAATATATGCAATATTGGTGATAATTAAAGATCACAAAAAGAAGAATAATTTGATATATTATATATAAAAAATAGATATAAAATAAAAAAAACTATTTGAATTTTTAAATAATCTTCGGTATTATGTATTAAGAATAGATATAAAATAAAAAAAACTATTTGAATTTTTAAATATTAGTAAAAAATATAGGAGAGAGTAAAGGAGAGATTGCGTGAAAAAGACACGTGAATTAATTACGACACATGCAAAGGGAAGAGAAAAATTATCATAATTCTTCTTTTATATTATACAAGCACAAGGATTGGTTAATTGTATTTAAAATTAAATTATTTCATATTTTTTTGAAAAAATATTAATTAATATTTGTTTGCCGTCCAAATACAATCAAAATAATTCTATATACAATAATGATTCAAATATAAACCTAAACCACCATCCAAACAACAATTGTATTTTTGATATAATGCCTCATTTTGATATATGCAATATGAATGTAAAATTATAGATCATGAAAGGATGATTGGTTTGATATGATACATGAAAATAAACAAATATTTGTATTTTAACAAAATAAAAACTTATTTCCAAAAAAGAAGAAAAACAAAATTAAACTAATAAATGAGTGGTACATTATTTTTCACAAATATTTTATATTTGAATATAAAAATAGGAGAAAAGTTACTATTTTAAACTATTTTATATGTATCTATGTATAATTTTTTTGGTTTTAGAAGCAACATTATTATTATTATTATTATTATTACTATTATTATTATTATTATTATTATATTTTTTAAAATTTTATGTTTTGGTTTTTAGTTCGTTTACCCGGTGGCGCGGGTCGGGTGATAAAATCAGCCATTCCATACTCATAAATACATATGCCCCAACCCCACCCAATCTTACTCTGACTCTATCGCATTTGGATTTCATCTTTCCCAAATTCAGCAATTTCTTGCATTCGGCAAACCCTAGCAATTCTTTCAGTTCTCTGGAACGCCTAAAAGCTGCAGAAGAAGTAAAATCGAATTTCGTTTAGCCATGGTTCCGTTCTCCTCCAAACTTTCCGGTCAGATTAGGTTTCTGCTCCACAGCTTGAATGACTCCAACTCCGAATCGGTTTTACAAGAACTCTGCAAGGTACATCTATCAAATCCTGCTGTATTTCACACTTACGTAATTCGTATACTGCGCCGTTTTTTTTTTTTTTTTTTTTTTTTTCTTTTGTCGTCGTGGTTGACGATGATCTGGTTTACGATAATCTTGGATTTTTACTGAACCCTAAGTCTTGGAACGACTTAGTTCTATGGGCGGTTTAGTTGATGTTCTCCAATTTGTGCTTGTTCGAACTGGAAGTTTTAGGTTCAAAGAATTCACTCTGTAACTCTATATGGGCAGATTTTACCAAAATATATTGAATGGGTTTCCCTTGTTATCATGCACTAGTTATTAGCCATGTTTCATTCTGGACATTCGTGATCTAGTGTAATTCAATGATTTGGTAAGTTATTCTATTTTATTTAAACAGTATTACGCAGTCTTCATCTAATTTAATTGAACATTCTCACCAGCACCTGATGCTTGCTCCTACTTATTCAATTTAAGAAACCTCTCCAAAATTTAATTTGTTCATTATCTGATTTGGAAACTGTGCAAGTCCATGAGTTCATTACATCCTTTCTGATTAATACTCTCACCCAAGTAGATAGAGATGGTCTATATTTTGTTAGTTATTGTGATGGTAAAGTATCATATAAAGTGGAAGCAAAGTTGTATGGAACATCCATAAGACAGCATTTTATTTCGATGAGATTGTTGGGCAACTAAATATGAACATGGCATAAAGATAAAAATTGAGGGCAGCAGAAATGAGATGTTGAGATGGATTTTGGGATATATTAGATATATAGAATAAATAATGAATTCAGTAGAAAGATAGTTGGGTTGCCCCTATAGATGAGAAAACAAGAGAAGCACAAATGTCTGTACATGTGTTTGGCAGAACTTGAGATGCCTGATATACCCATGCTTGGTGTATAGAATATTGAGTCTCCATTATTCAATTAAAAGAGGAAGGGGAAGAGAAGTCTTATTAGAATTGGAAGGAAACTATTAAAATAGACATGTTTTACTTCAAATATAAATGGAAAATGGCTTCTGGCGAAATACATCAACTCTTTTTAGATGAGATGGTATCTAGCTCTCTCAAGAGGAGGTTGGGGGTGGGAATCCTTCCCTAACCCCTACTTCTTAGTTTTGTAAGAAGAGTCCAGTTTTTTTTTTTTTTTTTTTTTAAATATTTTTTTGGACTGAGGCAGCTAAGTTATTACTGTGACAGCTTACAGCGTACATGCTTCTTTTCATATTTTCACTTGAGACTTTTTTATCTAACTATAGAATGGACTATAGTTGATCCTCCCAGTCGCCCCTGCCCTTCATTTTGAAATTACAAGCCACCTACTCTATAAAATTTTGATTTCTCTTGTGATCTTCATTTTTCTGCTTGATGGCAAAATATACTTCAAAAGATTTTCTAGTGGACTTCCTTTCTTAACTACCAGAATTAGAAAACACCAACAGCGTAACTTTTGGATTTTCTAAATGTTTATTGCATCTCTTTTTCGTACAATTGTGAATATGAGATGATTTTGTTTCATCACCATCAATGCACATTCCCTGCATTGCGAGGTTGGTTGCACAGATATTTGTTCACCTGATCTTCTCACATATTATCATTTAATCTAACGTCTATAATTTTTCTAATGACTTCATTCAAGTTTTATATCAAAGCTTTTTTGTGGCCTCCTATGTCTTGCAGCTTTATGAACCCACCTTGAATTGCACCTGTGTTTGGCCTCTTCTACGCATGATAAAACTACATTCAATGATTTCTTCTAGTTATATCCTGCATAAAGGATGTGCGAGTTCCTAATCAGTTCGTTCCTAATCAGTTCATTCCTAATTCTATCTTTACATGTTTCTCCATATATCCTTCATAACACACGCTTCTTGACTTCCACTTCTTATGTATATGTTATCTTGTTGTGACTCAACACTTTGAGACATAAGGTATAGCTGGATGAATGATAGTGATGTGACACCTCCCTTTCAATCTCCCAACACTTTCCTTTATGTCGCATAAGACTTTTGTATTATTCTTCATTTCTCTTAACCTGCTTTAGTTCTATGTTTTATATGTTCTTGAATGGAGATAATAGATACTAAAAAAATACTCGTAAGCCTCTCATTGCAAACTACTAGAAGCAGTTCATTGTGCTTTTGAATTCTCTATTTTGCAATTGTTCGATGGGAGTTTTTGTGATAATATAATTGACCAATGGTCATGATCTAGTATGAATGACATGTGTTTTTAAATTGATAATGAAGAATAGCACTTTGCAGATATATGATATCACCACTCATTGGCATTTGATTATGCTGCTTTTATTACAGGATATGACACATTTTCATGGTTTCTTATGCTAATTTTGTTGCTATATGTCCATCTGGCAGCACTCAATGCATGGAATGGAGGGTAGCATGTTGCTGCTCCAAAGTTGTTTGGAGCAGTTCAATATTTATAGCAAGGACTTCAAGAATATGAAGCTGCATCCAATCTATGCTTCAATATTCAAACACATCTTGGATAAACCTAATTTTAGTACGATATTCTGTGAGTCATTGCGGACTGTAGCAGTCAATGAAGAACTGCTGCAGAATCTTTCTGGTGCATTGCAATTGTCTGTGCCCGAGAAAATTGGAGTTGGTCTTGCGTTGTCTAATTCTGAAGAGCATGACATTAGGATGTGTGGTCAGCTCTCTGTCTCTCTCTGTCTCTCTAAACATGATGTATCTAAGCTTGGAATTTTTTATTGTATAAGTACTGTTGGATTATTTCTTATTAAATGTCCTTTTGGAGTTTTTTTTCAAGATTGAAGAAACTCTAGAAAATGACTAATATGTCCTTGCTTAATTAATTATATCTCTATTTTGCTAAAATGAAGGAGACAGCGATTAGTTTTTTTGAAAATAAAAACAGGGATGAATTTGGATAAAAAATTGCAAAAACCTTTAAAATGACAAATCATTTTGAAACAGATATGAATCTCTGAAACAACCCTTAATAAAAAACGGAGGGAGTTTTGTTTCATTTCTCACAAGGGGTTTTACATTACTTGTTCGGCTAAACATGTAAATTTATTGTTTTTTTGGTTTGCAGGGAAGAATTTTTGTGTGGCTCATATAGCAGAGTTGGTTGCCAATCCCGTGGCACTTGAGTCTACTGAGCTTATTCAGCATATTCTCATGTTTCTTAGTCGATCTGAAGGCCTATCTAAGCATATTGACTCATTCATGCAAATGTTATCCCTTTTACAATATAATGAGGGTGCACAATTTATCTTAGCTCCCTTCCTTCCTGATGAATTACGTGGAGATAATTTCTTCAGGTATCTTTGTTGGAAACTCCTAGTAACAATTTCCTTCAGTATTGACGGCATGGACTGAGACTTACATATCAAAATTACTTTTGCCTTTTCAATTGTATTTTATGCAGGCATTTAGATTTGTTGAATGAGAGTGGTGAAGATGATTTTGATGCCATCCTTGCAGAAATGGAAAAAGAAATTAGCATGGCCGATGTGATGAGTGAATTAGGATATGGGTGCACGGTCAATGTCTCTCAATGCAAAGAAATGTTGTCTCTTTTCTTGCCGCTCTCTGATGCCACTGTTGCGAAGATACTTGGTACAATTGCCAGAACGTATGCAGGTCTTGATGACAGTCAAAATGTCTTTGCTACATTCCGTTCTGCTCTTGGTGGCAGCAGTGTTCCAGATCAGCCATCTTTGAATTCTTGGAACATAGATGTCCTTGTAGATTCAATCAGGCAACTTGTAAGTTCCATGGTTTCACATTATTGCTTAATTTTGTAATTCGTTTTCATGAATGTTTCATTGCAGTACTTTTCATATAATTTTTTGTTTTATTGTTATTGTTGTTGTTGTTATTATTATTATTATTACTACCACTACTGTTTTTTTCAGGTTCCAGGAATTAACTGGATTAATGTCATGGAGAAGCTGGACCATGATGGCTTTTACATCCCTAATGACGCTGCATTTTCCTTTTTTATGTCTGTTTATAAACATGCATGCCAGGTACACACCTTGATGCTTTTGACTTATTGTTCTTCATTAATGTTGGGACATGCATATAATCATTGTCATGGATCTGATTCTTCAGGATCCATTCCCTCTCCATGCTATTTGTGGCTTTGTCTGGAAGAACATCGAGGGTCAGCTATCTTTTCTGAAACATGCTGTCTCTGTACCACCTGAATTGTTTACATTTGCTCATGCTGGAAGACAACTGGTATGTTTCTATTGATAGGTTATTGCTGAAGTAGCGATTGCTTGTCGCACATCTTTATCTTCTTTATTTAGGCTATGCTAGGAAATGAGTTTAACATCTCCCTTCCTTGTACAGTCCTATGATGATGCTGTGGTGGGACATACATTTCAATCTGGACAAGGAAACTGTGCCTGGTTATGTCATGACCTACTGGAGGTGTTGTGTCAGCTATCAGAGAGGGGCCATGCAAGTCTTGTGAGATCAATCCTTGAGAATCCTCTTAGCTGCTGCCCAGAAGTATTGCTACTCGGGATGGCTCATGTTAATGTACTGACCTTGGATATGATCTCAATTTTTCTTCATGCTTTTCCTTATGGCCTGTCGTTTAGTAACCCTACTATATGACGTGCAGACTGCATATAATCTCATCCAGTATGAGGTGGCTTCTGCTGTTCTTCCAATGGCACTTAAAAATACTTCTGGCAACAGTTTAATCTTTACTCTCTGGCGGGTCAATCCTAACATGTTGTTGCGAGGGCTTATAGATGCGTTGAACCTTGATCCAGACACCATCTCTCAGACTTTGGATGCTTGCCATGAACTGAAGGTCTGACTTCTTACTGAACTTTACTACGTCGGTTTCCCCCCAATAATTTACTGGCACTCCTGCATGATGCAATAAGGAAGTCTTTTTCAAAGATAATGCCCTCTGGTGCTTTTGATTGGCTTCATAATTTTCTTTTAGAGTATTCTCACTTGGATAAATTCAGTTTCATTTTTTGATCCGTCTTTATAGAATTCTGATATTATGGAAGCAGTGAGCTTATGTTTTTATTTTTATTTTTATTTATCTTAGATTGTGTTCCTTTTTATGATGATGATTCTATGTTGTGGGTGAGGTCTAATAATGCCCCGCTTTTCCTGAAGGTTACTACTGGGCTGTGTTCCTTCTTCAATTTTTTATTTTATTATTATTTTTTTTTCCGTTTACATTCCTCAAACAAGCAGACCCCCACTACAAAAAATAGAAAGGGTTAAAAAATTCACTCATTAGATAGTTTTATTCTATTAAATAGTCTTCATAGATTGGCAAATTTTGCTGATATATTTGCTAATGGTTTACAGATTCTGTCCCCTGTACTGGATATGATCCCTTTTTCCTTTGCCATTTGCTTAGCTGCACTTGCTTCTAAGAAAGAAATGATGGACCTTGAGAACTGGTTGAGCACTCAGTTAGTGACATATAAAGATGCTTTCTATGAGGTTAGCCATTTCTTGTCTTTGTGAAATCTCTGTTGATAGTAGTTTTGGCATTTAAATTATTATAGATTGTGGCACTAAATCAAGTTATGCATATGCCTCCAGGAATGTCTCAAGTTTCTAAAGGATGCTCAGATTGCAGATCAGGATGTTTCTACTAATCGCTTTCACCCCTCTGGTTCTCTTTGGAATAGTTATTTGGATGCTTGTCCCACTGTCGTAAAGGTTTCACTGTGCCATTATTTTGATTTTGATTGCTGCCAGCTATCAATTACTGGTCCATAACCTTCCGTTAATTATTGTACAGGTGCTTCAATCTCATGCCGGTTTGATTTCCTCAAGTCATTTGTCTGGGGAAATTGAAAAATTGGATGTATCTCAAATATGTGCTAATTCTAGAATGAAAAGTGGTGGGGGTTCTGACTCAACTGCTGAGAGTTATGCTGACGACATTGAGACAGAAGCAAACTTGTACTTCCATCAAATGTTCTCTGGACAGCTGTCTATTGATGCTATGATTCAAATGCTTACTCGCTTCAAGGAATCTACAGAGAAAAGGTATATTTTCTTAAATTTCAAGTTATTTCTGAGTAAATTGCTGGACTTTGCCTTTTTTACACAAAACTGAGACTCCACATCCTTTTTTGTTGAGGAATATCCTGAGATTCCATTTAACCAGTCATTGGGTGGTTTATATTTTTTCCAAAGCTTTTCCGTCCTCAGTTTATGAATAGACTCCATCCTTTCATCTACTTGATGGAATCTGTAGATCAAAATATGCCACTGATGAGAATGCGTTTAATGTCACATGAAAGAGTCTTTCAGGTCTCTTATTAGTCTTATTTGTAAGTTGGTAAATGTCAATTGAACAGGATGGATTTCAGTTGTGATGGAACTTTGTGATTCTTTGAATTAAGCTCTTTTGTGGAAATTTAACTGCCTTAACATTAACATTTTATTTTCAATTAATACATGACCCTGAAGGTATTTGGCATTTTGCAGGGAACAATCAATTTACGAGTGCATGATTGCAAATCTTTTTGAGGAATACAAATTTTTCTCGAAGTACCCTGAGAGGCAGCTGATAATAGCAGCAGTTCTTTTTGGTGAGATCTTATTTTGTTCAGCATGCTTGTGCATTTCCTATAATTGCATCTTCTTATGTTATTTGAAATCATATTTGCTTTCTAAAAGAACGGGAAGAATTTTGTGGTATGGCCCTGTGCACAGCACGAGTTAATCCTCTAGCTGGTCTGCTTGGGGAATTATCAGATGCATCTGGATATGTTTCGTTTCCCTGTTATACTTGAGTATAATATAGTATGGTTTTCTCAAGGAATGAACTCCTAGTTTTCCATTTACCTTTATCATCGGTTATTTATACCTTGGCTAGTTAAACTGTTCTATTTTTGGATGTTCTTAAGGTTGAAAAAGCTGCTTTCAATTTTTTTGATTAGTCTATCATTTATGAGTGTGGCACAGTGTTTTAAAAGGCGTAAGGCGCCTCGAGGCGCCAAACCTGTTTCACTGCCTAGGCGTGAGGCGTGTGGCGAGGCGCTTGCCTCACTAAAGTGAGGCGCCCAAACTAAAAAAAAAACATGTAGATACATATAAAACCATTTCACCATAATAAGAAAAAAACAATAGATTTCTGAAAACATCATTAAATATAGAAGTCCACAACATAATAGTTATAACTAAGCATCACCACTAAGGCACTAATTGTCATCGCTATAGTTCATGTCAAATTGTGGATTATCATCGAACTTGTGTGTCGCCGGACTCCGATTGCCAGTTGCCGTGGATGGGGGGAGCAGTCGCCTGAGGAAGTGGCAGCAAGAGGGGTGGGTATTTGGATTTTGGAAATTAGGGTTTAAAGAGAAAAGAGGCGCTGGGGCTGGGTTAGGGTATTCGTTTCACTCATTGATACACATAATATAAATATATTAAATTAAAAAAAAAAATTTGAAATTGGGCAAGGCATGTCTTTTTGGTGCCTGCGCCTCACAGCGAGGTGCGTGATGTGAGCGCCTCGCCTTGGGGTCACGAGGTGCTGATGGGCCAAATATTGGCGCCTAGCCTAGGCACGCCTTTTAAAACACTGGTGTGGCATATATTGCTTATGGATGATGCTGATATAACGGACATCATATTTTCCCATAGCGTAGTAACTATAATAAGAAAGTCATCTTTTAACTGCTCTCTGATTGCATATTTCAATAACATAACTCATGTTTAATGCACGTTTGAAGGAGGGTGTAAAAACTTTCAAAGATCTTGATGTCTCATCATCTTATATCTGATTGTTCTGGTTTCCTTTTTGTTTGAATCTCCTCATCCCATATGTCTCAAAAGCTGGAATGTTAACCTGAGGCATAAATTCCACTTCTTTGCCATTTGGAAGTTTAGAATTACATGTGCTGGTATTAGTAAGCTAATCAATTACATTAGGCATAATTTCCTACTTTAATGTTAATTTTGTACACATTGTTTCTAGACTGAAAAAATGAAAAGCAATCTCGCTACTACTAGAGCCAGGGGGATGTCAGGAATGAAAAGAAATCTATATTTAGTTGTCTTTATTTATTCCAGGCAATGATTTATTTGGTCACTGGTATCATTTGTAAATGCCACTATGGTTGACTAATACCAACTTTGGGGCACCCTTTTAAGTTTTGTGTTATCAGTTCATCTGATGATTATGAGTCCGTGATATAGTCGTGTGGCATGATAGATCTTTGCTAAGCATGTAAGGGTAATTGAGGAGTAGATAATGCTGTCAAATTTTGGTTTCTCAATATCTACAAGCGCAGTTTAATTGGCATTATTGACATGTTATCGTGTATATATTGCTATGATACTCTCTCTTTTTAGATTACTCAGGATGCAATTATGTTTTCTATTTTCAGGATCACTTATTAAGCATCAACTTGTGACTCATCTCACACTTGGTATTGCGTTACGAGCTGTTTTAGATGCTTTAAGGAAGCCTGCAGATTCAAAAGTTCGTACTTTCCCATTTTTCAATACCCCATGTTGCTGATTTCTATGTTGACGTGGCCTTTGGTTTATGCCATGCAGATGTTCTCCTTTGGGACTAAGGCATTGGAGCAGTTTGTGGACCGTCTCATTGAATGGCCACAGTATTGCAATCATATTTTGCAAATATCTCATTTGCGTGCTGCTCACTCAGACCTTGTTGCATTTATTGAGCGGGCACTTAACCGGATCTCAGCAGCTCATGGCGAATCTGATGTCCCAAATGTTCCTTCTGATACCCAGCTTGGTGGTATACAACCATCTGCTTCGAATGTAGAGGTAATCTAATACATATACATCTATCTAGCAGTTAAGCTTATTCAAGGGAAGCTTTGGAGTATCTTGATGCAATGGTTCCACAGGTCATATTGTGATTTGGATACTGCCATTACTAGTATAGATTTTTATGAATTGTTTGAATTGATTCTTGATTTGAGTTTGCCCAGTTAATCTGCTTGTGGATTATTTTTACTCGTCTGCTTGATATGTAAATTTAGTTTGGTATGTAGTTTGTGGGAATTATAATCTCCTTTTTGTTTTCAGATTCTGGGTTCATCATTTTCTCTAATTGGACCTGGTATCACTCAGAGTGGACCTCAAGTTTCTTCTCAGATCCAACTTCCCCAGAGACCAACAAGTTCTCTAGACGACAGGAAAACCTCTAATCTATCTAATTATATGAAGCCAGCACAATCTTCCTCTGGACAGCTTGCTATTGCTCCGTCAAGTGATACGGCTTCCATTCAGAAGGCAAGTAATAAAATCCGTATCCTGCCCTTAAGTACTGTACTTAGTGTCCTTCTATTCGTAGCTTGTTTGTATGTCTTTCTTGAGCTAATCTTGTCAAGGCAAAGTGCAGTCACACAGTGGAGTTGGTGCACTAGCATTACACACTTCCTCACCTGGTTTTCCACGTTCATCTAGAGCTCCTTCAGCAAGTAATTCCTCACTTTCAATTAAAGTGTGCTGTCTGTGGTGGGCAATTCTCCTAGTTTTCCATGATCATTGGACTGCACTAACAGTTGATTTATGCATACAGGGTTTGGCTCTGCTTTAAATATTGAAACACTTGTTGCGGCTGCTGAAAGAAGAGAAACTCCCATAGAGGTGCTTGCTCATACCTTATTTAAGATGTGTTGGTTTTTTTGCTTCTTGCCGGCTTAGTAGGCTTATAGTTTGGGCATTTTCTTGAAAGCAGTATTGTTGATCTGTAATTTTGACAGCACACTTTGGTTACTCCTATGCTAATTTTTTTGGACTTCTACTAACCATCCTTAAAGGATCTTCTTGAAATCAGATCCTAATATTTCTAACCTCAGTTCAATTTACAACTTTATTCATGAACTTCATTTTAGCTGCTTTTGCTTTTCTTTGACGTAGGTTTGGATTTACCTATTTTCTTACGCAATTTGAGTATAGACAAACTTGCGTGTATTTGACATAAATATTTAATTGTTGGTTCTTAAACTACTTTTATATTGTGGTGTTCTATGTGTGGCCTTTTTAATCTACCGGAAGTTTAGACAGGTTGATTCTCTTGAGAAATGCTCACTGAAATCGTGGATCTTTCACAAAATGACGTGGTTTTGATATCTGGATGTTGCATGTGGTCTTTTAGTCTCTTTTGACACTAATTAAACATGTTTTGTTTCCTGCTCTTTGTCTGTTTTCTTGTTTGGTTACTGATTTTGTTGAACCCTGATGCATTCGTTATAAAGAAGATGCCACAATATGTACATCGAGTATGCCAAATGTTTAAAGTTTATCATATATAGAACTGCTAGGATATGTTAATATTAAACAAGAACTTGCCCAATGACTCCTTTTGTACCTTTTGAATTCTCATATTTTCTAAAATAATTTTTTTTTAATGGAAAATCTTTTGCAAAAGTATCCTTCCTGTTTGCTCAAGGCGATGAGGGCCAGTGTAATGGTGCGCAAGACATGCACTTCCTTTGATCATATCTATACACTACTGTTGGATGCGTAGGACATAGACAGTATAACTAACTGATTGATAATCTTTGTGAACAAGTTGGGCTTCCAACTCGGTTGTTGCTTTCAGTACCTATTTTTGGTTGCTATTTTATTACCTTCCCCTTTAGGCCTAACCATTTCTCCTCGTTCCTGTTCCTCAACACAGCTCCCATTTACCCTTCTTCAAAATTAAGCCAGACACCTTTAATATTCAGAAAATATAGGAGAATCAAACTTCGACATGGAAAAGAAGGGAATAGGATGTCATATCTGACTGATATCCACTCTCCTTCTAAAAGGAAGTTTTAGTGTGGCTATGGCACCCCCATGCTTACAAAATTGTATATGGAGCAACACAAAATACAATTTCTATGTTTTTCGTTGTGTAGCCTCAAAAGATCAGCTACACAATCCTGCAAATTTTGCTGAGGCAAAATTATCTGTTTGTGGTGAAGCATTGATTAGACTCATTTTAGTTGAAAATTTTGGAAAGAGTCATGTTACATGCCTTTTATGTCCCTTGTGCTGGATGGAACTGCAAAGTTTAAAGTCAGCACATGCTTTTGTATTGTACTAGATGATGTATTATTTCATGTTGCCAGTTTTCCCTGCTTTGTTCCATAAATAATTTCTGGTGCCATTGTACTTTCAAGTAGTTTGTTGTTGAACCTTCTTTTAGTACCATAGTTTCTGCATTAATTGGTCTGTTCACTGTGATTATTATGTGGCCTTCCTTTTTTGGAGCAGGCTCCTGCATCAGAAGTTCAGGACAAGATATCTTTTACTATAAATAATTTGTCGGCTGCAAATGTTGAGGCTAAAGCTAAAGAATTTGCTGAAATCCTAAATGAGCAATACTATCCCTGGTTCGCTCAGTATATGGTTATGAAAAGGTGAGAATCTTAGCCTGTGTTATCTCGTCTATAAAATGTACCTTGTGGGTATTTCCTCTCAGCACCTCTCTTCACTTGCGGTTTCTGGAAGAAGTAACATTGTAATATAGTGAGAGAATGACATCTTGATGTTTTTCGTTCCTTTTTCTTGTTGACAGGGCAAGCATTGAGACAAATTTTCATGATTTGTATTTGAAGTTCTCGATAAAGTAAATTTGAAGCCTTTGAACAAAGAGATTGTTCAAGCCACTTATGAAAACTGCAAGGTTTGATAATGCCTGACTACTATATTTATTAAAACCGTTGCTGTTCATAATTGTTGTTCAACTGCTTTTCAGGTTCTCCTAGGATCAGAACTTATAAAGTCTAGTGTGGAAGAACGTTCATTGCTGAAAAATTTAGGAAGCTGGCTCGGAAAGATTACAATTGGCAAAAACCAAGTTCTTAGGGCACGGGAGATAGATCCAAAATCTCTGATTATAGAGGTCTGGTTTATAAAGTTTAGTGTGGAGGAACGTTCATTGCTGAAAAATTTATGGCTGATTATTCTATCCTTCTTTATTTGACCTTCTGATTTTACTCAGTATTTGCTGTGTCTTTGCAGGCATATGAAAAAGGACTTATGATAGCTGTCATTCCTTTTACTTCCAAGGTAGTATTTATGGTTTATTTCAATTTACTTGGGGAATGTATTGTTCACCCTGTGTGCTTTTCAGATTCTGGAACCATGCTCGAGTAGTCTTGCATATCAGCCCCCTAATCCTTGGACCATGGGTATCCTTGGGTTGCTTGCTGAGATTTATGCAATGCCAAATTTGAAAATGAACCTCAAATTTGAGATTGAGGTAATTCTTTATAAACATATATCTTCCCTTACATACTTTTGGAACTGGCCTCTCAAATGTTAGATTCATTTCAAACTGAGCTTTCTTTCCTTTCAGGTCTTGTTCAAGAACCTTGGTGTTGACCTTAAAGATGTAACACCAACTTCTCTTCTGAAGGACAGAGTCCGAGAAGTTGAAGGTAATCCCGATTTCTCCAATAAAGATGTTGGGTCTTCACAACCACCAGTGATAAATGAGGTTAAGTCTGGAATAATCTCAACACTAAACCAAGTCGAGGTACCTCTTGATGTTGCTGCTCCTCCCCATCCTGGTGGTCATTCTAGAATAATGTCTCAGGTTAGTGCTTCACTTGTGTTTGATTTAATAGCATTGGTAGAGGCTGACTATATGTGATCATGGTCAGTATGGCACGACTCTCCATCATTCAGCTGGAACGTTGACAGAGGATGATAAGTTGGTAAGCTTGGGATTCTCTGATCAACTTCCTTCTGCGCAAGGCCTTCTACAAGGACAGACACAGTATGCAGTTAATCAGGTCTGCTTATATTTTCTTTTGTGTTTGCTTCCTGCGTTCTGTGGCATATATTGATGCGAGATAAGTGACGTTATTTTGCAGCTTGCTGTGCCTGCGGCTAATATTGATCAACAAGTTGTTGTCAATAAAAAGCTTCAGGCTTATGGTCTACACTTGCATTTCCAAAGGTCTGTATCAGCAAATGAAATTATTCTATTTTATTTTTCTATTAAATCAGTGCTAAGTACACTTTGTTTGCTTCAGTGTACTTCCAATTGCCATGGATAGAGCTGTTAAAGAGATAGTGTCCAGCATCGTGCAACGAAGTGTTTCTATAGCGACTCAGACAACTAAGGAACTTGTTTTGAAGGTTTGCCGATTCCATTTTATTGATTTAGAATTTGAGGAACTACATTGTTTCATTGAATGTGTATTTCACTAAAAGGCTTTCTGAAAGGAGTTATTTGTTCTTAATTACAGGACTATGCAATGGAACCTGATGAGACTCTGATCAGGAATGCTGCACATTTGATGGTAGCTAGGCTCGCAGGGAGTCTGGCTCATGTAACCTGCAAGGTATTGATAGTTCTCTGTCTTCTATAACTTGTTGGAGTCACGTGTTTATAATCTTCAAGTGATTGTATTCTGATTGAGGATGTTTTGGTCACTGTTTAGGAACCTTTACGTGGTTCAATATCAGGCCAGCTTAGGAGTTCACTTCAGGGCTTGAGTATAGCAAGTGAGCTTCTTGAACAAGCAGTTCAACTCGTGACTAATGACAATCTGGACCTTGGCTGTGTGTTAATTGAACAAGCTGCAACCGAGAAGGTAAATTGATTGATGCTAAGTCTTAACTGCAACAGAGATTCCATGCTTGATCTGGGTTATGAAATTTGGCACTGGACAAGCAATCAATATAATTATCCACAAACATGGAATACACAACGCACAGTAATTATTCAACTTATTTATGATGATCGCATGTATCGCTATGTGAGATCTGATGTTTACCTTTTAAGCAAGAATGGGTTGGATTCATGATTTGCAGTTGAGAAAGTGTTCTTGAGACCTGAACAAGATTGAGTAAAGTTGGAATCAGACTTGTAACATCATTTGACCCTTTGATGTCAGGCTATGTCCATTTCTTTTTATGTTTGCTTGCACCTGATGATGAAGCTCCTTCCGATGTAACATATAGTGGGTCTTTGTGGCGGAACTTTCACAGGATGTATAGAGGGATATTATATTTTAAAGTTGCTTCTTCTTTTGATATTTACCCATGACAGGTCTAAAGTAACTGACCAGAGATGGCCTTGGCAGAACATTGATATAAGTTTTTGATAGTGTTGTTAGATTAGCATGACTGGAGCCTGTAGGTGACTGTTATTATATGTACTGTGACCTTGTTTTATAATCTTGTTTACAGGCAGTTCAAACCATTGATGGAGAAATAGCGCAACAGCTCTCTATTAGAAGAAAGCATAGGGAAAGTGTTGGCGCCCCATTTTTTGACGCTGGTGTCTACGCACAAGGTCAAATTGGTGTTTTGCCGGAGGCCCTTCGCCCTAAACCCGGACACCTGTCGCATTCACAGCAGAGAGTTTATGAGGTAATTATTTGATAGGTTGCTTTGAGATAAGTTGATTTATATGCTTCTTATTATTTGTCCCTCACTGCCTTACATTTTCTTTTGTAGGATTTTGCTCGGTTTCCTGGGCAGAATCGCTCCAACCAGAGTGGGAGCTCAAATGTTGTGCCTGTAGGCCCTTCTGCGTCATCAGGCAGTGGTGGATTGTCCCGACAATTTGCAGCTGCATCTGCATCTAGCCAAATAAGCTCTAGCATTTACGCATCTGGCCTTGTTAACACTGGACTTGGTGCTGTTCCCCAGAATCTGGAAATTGGTTCTGATGAGATGGAATCTGTTGGAGCTCAGATTGCTACTAGGTTGCTCTGATTATCTTTTCTTTTTAATTCTCATATTATTTCTATTTTTCTGTTTCTAAATCTCCTCCTCCCAACCCAAAAAGCAAATTAAAAAAAAAAGTAGAAGAAAGATTGAGAAAGTAAACACATAAATAATTAATTTGATGGTAATGTTTCAGTGTTTCAACACCACAAGTAGCAATTGGTGATAGTATCCAAAATCTTGAAAGTGATACTGTTGCTTCATTTCCTCCTTCTTCGACTCCTGATCTGCAAGTGTTGGAACCTTCTAGTTCTGTAAAGGTGAGAAAATTATGTGTGACTGGCAGTTTCTGTTTTGCTTTTATACTTAATTGACATTAGAAATTCATTTTTGCAGGAATCTGGAAATGCGGCACAGCCTATTAATGCACCTTTGACTTCTGAGCGTCCAGGAAGTAGTGTTTCAGAGCCTTTGATAGCTACAGGCGATGCATTGGACAAGTACCAGACTATTTCAGAAAAGGTTCATCTATTATCTATATTTTTAGTCTTGGTATTTGTGTTTCATTTGGTCCAATGACTTTCAATTGCTAATCAGTTCACACATGGTGTTAATTGGCGGAGATTAGTATTCTCTATTTTTGTTTATTAACATCCTCATCAAAATACGCTGCAGCTTGAAAATCTATTGGCTAATGATGCTAAAGAGGCTGATATTCAGGTAATAACAATATACATATTTACTTCTCTATTTGCTCATCGTGGAAATATTTCAGCTAAATGGTTTCTCTAGGTGGATGCCCTGGATTCAATAACTTATTATCCATATGGTCTTTTGCAGGGGGTTATTGCTGAGGTTCCTGCTGTCATTCTCAGGTGTATCAGCCGAGATGAGGCTACCTTGGCTGTAGCCCAGAAGGTTATAATTATTCTGGATGTACGGTTGATTGCTGTCTCAAAATCACTCTTAATCTGTATTTTTTCAATGCTGCAGGCTTTCAAGGGCTTGTATGAAAATGCATCAAATGGTGCCCATGTCGATGCTCACCTTGCTATCCTCTCTGCTATTCGTGATGTCAGCAAGCTTGTGGTTAAGGAGCTTACTAGTTGGGTACGGCCCATTACTTGATTGAGATCATACTTATTTTATTTGATACATAACAGTGGATGAATAATACATATTGTAGAATGGGCTATTGCGTGACTTAATCTCTTTTGATGATGATTTACCCATCAGTTTAGTATTCTTATTGTTGTTTGTTATAAAAAGAAAAAACTTTTTTTTTTTTTTTCTGTGTAACTGATTGATTAATTGTGTTTTTATAGCTGTAGGTTAAAATGTGAGATGAGAGTTTTAAAGTTTTAACTTAATGGGGCAAAATTTGGTTTGGTCTATATCTAAAATTGTTACATCGCAATGATTTTTTTGTTTTCTCAACCATTGCCCGGATTATGATTTACACCTTGTTGAGATTAGCGTGAGATAATGACCCACCAGTTCAGTAGCTCCGTACCTGCCTTGAGCGTTGCGGATGCATAGGAAATTTGGGATTTCTGGTTTAGACATTCCCAAGTATCATTTGCTTCCCTGTGTGACTCCTTCAATGTTGCGGAAATCAGGAGTCTGCTGTTCCTATCGAGAAAACACAGCTGAAATGTCAAGAATTAAAATCATGTAACAGGTGCAAGCTATTATCTGAGCAAGTTCGGGTTGATGTTAAAACAAAATAAGCAATGACCTTTGGCGCAGCGAGGGACTGTATTTATATGCTGCTAAGTGTTGGGTTGTGAGGAAATATTTGTTTTTGTTATAATTGCTCTGCTTCTATCTGGTTCAGAAGTTTACCTTTGGAAAACTTCTTAAGTGTTCATAACCTACCAATTTTATGGTTTTTGGAGTGTCTTGTCACTTTTTGTGATTTCATTAATGAAGAGTTGGCTACTTTTTTTTAATTGTGTTTTCACAGGTGATATACTCTGAGGAGGATAGGAAGTTCAATAAAGATATCACTATAGGTCTTATTCACAGTGAGTTATTGAACCTTGCTGAGTATAATGTTCACATGGCGAAGCTTCTTGATGCAGGGAGAAACAGTATGTACAGTAAATTGATTGTTCATTTCCTCTTTCTATTTTTATTTAATTAGAGTGACTTTTATATGGTTCATTGTGTATATTGTGCAGAGGCTGCCACAGAATTTGCGATTTCTCTCATCCAAACCTTGGTTATGAAAGATTCTAAAGTTATTTCAGAACTACACAATCTTGTTGATGCTCTGGCAAAGGCACGACTTCCCTCAAATTAGCCTAGGGTGTTTTATATTTATGTTGGGTTTCTGAGTATTTTCATATTTTCAGGTTGCGGCGAGACCTGGATCCCCAGAGTCATTACAGCAGTTGATTGAAATTGCTAAGAACCCTGCTAATGCAGCAGCTTTGTCTCCTTTGGCTGTTGGGAAAGAGGACATTATGAGAACTTCTAGGGACAAAAAGGTCTTTAAAGTATTTTCATCCCCCCCCCCCCCCCCGCCCCACCTCCGCCTGCCATGTTTTTCTTCTCTCTCTCTCTGAGTGGTCTAAATTTTTTTTGGGACTCATTTCAGTTTATGTAAATATTTGAAGTATTTTGATTTGTTCTGGAACAGGCTACTGGGCTTCCTGGGACAAACAGAGAAGAATACAATGCCACAGATTTGGTGGACTCTGATCCTGCTAGTTTTCATGAGCAGGTGTGACAAATAATTAGACATCAGTTAAACTCGATGTTGTGATTGTCTTTTAAGCAAGGTGGTAGATGTAATCAAAGTGGTTTAACTATTAGGTGTTATTTGATAAAAATGTACCTTCCCAAAGGTGGAGGCTTCACTAGTTGCACTAGTTTTTAATTCTCACAAGGCGCACCAAAAGCTGCTCGACTATGATTTTTGTTGGAGCTGCTGCTCGAGCCTTAGATTGCTCAATAGCTTAGGCCTTATAGTCTTTCTCTGTTTCTTTCTCATGTTTTTTTTTTTTTTTTTTAAATATATAACTTATTTCTTTTTTCTTATGAGATTGAAAATTCATGTGCCGCTCACTTATTGAGTTTCTTGCTTTCTCTTTTGAATATAATATATATGCACTAAGGTATCTGTGCTGTTTGCGGAATGGTACCAAATATGTGAACTTCCTGGACCGAATGATGCGGCTTGTGCTCGCTATGTATTACACTTGCAGCAGAGAGGCCTGCTTAAAGGAGATGATGCCTCAGATCGGTTTTTCCGCCGGATTATGGTGAAGTTTCTCTTTTATTGTTGTAATTTGAATCATTGATTTTGGATTTATATGTGTATTTACTGCTCAACTTCAGGATCTATCTGTGTCACACTGCTTAACTACTGAGGTGATCAATTCTAGCTCTTCTCAGTCGCATCAAACACAGCCCCTTTCCTTCCTTGCTATTGATATCTTTGCGAAGTTGGTCTTCTCTGTTCTGAAGGTAGCAATCACAATTGGCCTTGAAATTAGATTTGTATCAACTTTCATTTTGCGGGATTTTCAATTTTTGCCATCCTAATTTTCCGTGCTCATTGACACTATCCTTTCAAACTTTTCAGTTTTGCCCTGTAGATCAGGGGTCAAGTAAACTCTCTCTTCTACCAAAGGTAAGGATTTTACTTTTATAATTTGAATGGTCTGCTTTGCCTCTGTTTTTTTCATATATTTGGCTGTGTTTTCTTTAGGTTCTTACTGTGACCGTGAAGTTTATTCTAAAAGACGCCGAGGAAAAGAGGGCATCCTTTAATCCTAGGCCATACTTTAGGTTGTTTGTTAATTGGCTGCTTGATTTGTGTTCCTTGGACCCTGTATTTGATGGTGCAAATTTTCAGGTTTGCTCTAGTCTCTAATCAGTTCAGCAGTAATTTGGTCCTTTTGTATGTGTGTGTGTTTAATTTCTGATTTTGTGTTTATTTATAATTTTCCTTTTAGGTTTTATTAGTTTTGATTATGAGTCAATTTGAATTTCAGGTATTGACTGCTTTAGCAAATTCGTTTCATGCTATTCAGCCTCTCAAGGTTCCTGGGTTCAGGTTAGTGCTTATTCAGAAACTAGTATGTTCTGTTGATCTTGACCGATCATACCTAAACTTTTACTGGAAAAGTTGTTGTGGTACATTTTAGCTATGGAGACGATCTCTTTTTGGGATGTGTGTGTGTATGTGTGTGTGTGATGGAACATGTGCGGATAGTTTATGTCCTTATGATATGCAACCAACTGTATTATTTTATCCACAATATAGTGTAGGATGACCAGAAATCCAAATTGTTTCTATGGAGTACATTGCATGGGAAAAGAGAAAAACTGCTCGCCTAAAATGCTTCTGGTTAAAATTTTCCTTCCTATTTTTTAGTATATCACAGCGCCCATTTAGTAATATTGAAACCATCAGCCACATTCTTAGGGTAATGTGTGATACATACATACATATAATTTGGCACATAATTTACCTGTGATTTCATAGATGAATGACATTACTAACTATATTATTGGTATTGAAGCTGCATAATTTCGTACGACCTAACTTGTCCAGCTTCTTTCAGCTTTGCATGGCTCGAGTTGGTTAGTCATAGGAGTTTCATGCCAAAATTGCTCACAGCAAATGGACAGAAAGGATGGCCCTATTTTCAAAGATTGCTGGTAGACTTGTTCCAGTTCATGGAGCCATTCTTGAGGAATGCTGAACTTGGAGAGCCGGTTTGTCTCTAGTTTTTAAAGTTCCCACGTTTCTGAAGCATTATTGTCTGCCTATGTTAGTCCTGTTCTTGTGAATCTTATTTTTTCTTTTCTTATTTTGTTTAAGGTTCACTTTCTGTACAAAGGGACACTGAGGGTATTGTTGGTGCTACTCCATGATTTTCCGGAGTTCCTTTGTGATTATCATTTCAGCTTTTGTGATGTTATCCCGCCAAGCTGCATACAGATGCGAAACATAATCCTTAGTGCATTTCCTCGCAATATGAGGCTACCAGATCCTTCTACTCCAAACTTAAAGGTCTGATAATAAATCTTAAAATCATATACATTTTGCTCGGCCTGTAAAAGATTAAATTCCACTTTGATATATTTTGTGATTTTGTAGATTGATCTGCTGGCTGAGATTAGTCAATCGCCACGTATCCTTTCCGAGGTTGATGCAGCTCTTAAAGCAAAGCAGATCAAGGGTGATGTTGATGAGTATCTCAAGGTAAATCTTTAAAAAAAAAAAAAACCAACGACTAAGAAAAGAAAAGAAGAGTAAGTGTTGAAATTTCATTGGAGGCCAGAGGAAATAAAGAGAGAATGTCTTTTTTATTTTTTGTCATGTTATAAACTTCTTGTCAATCTCTCTGCTGCAGACAAGGCAGCAAGGATCCTCGTTTCTCACTGAACTGAAGCAAAAGCTTCTACTTTCTCCAACTGATGCTGCTCGTGCTGGGACTCGTTACAATGTTCCTCTCATCAACTCGCTGGTTCTTTATGTTGGAATGCAGGTACATCTTTCAATGAAATTAATTTTGAAAACTAATAACTAGCAAATCGTGCTTTCTGCTTACTGTCGCCACATTATTTTGAACCCTATTTAAATAATGTTGGTGCAAAATATGGGGAAATTTGTGTAGGCTATTCAGCAACTACAAGCAAGAGCGCCCTCTCATTCACAATCCATAGCTAATATGACTGCATTCTTGGTAAGCGCTGCGTTGGACATTTTCCAGACGTTGATAATGGATCTGGACACAGAGGGCCGTTACCTGTTCCTAAATGCTGTTGCTAACCAATTACGATACCCGAACAACCACACACATTACTTCTCTTTCATTCTTCTCTACCTGTTTGCTGAATCAAATCAGGTGTGTTTGTCTCTCTCTCTCTCTCTCTCTCACACGCACACACGCACACACGCACACACACACACACACGCACTTTCTGTAACATATCTGTTATGACCAGTTTCTGATGTGCGTTCTTTCACTTTTTCAGGAAATGATTCAGGAGCAGATCACTCGAGTCCTATTGGAACGCCTCATAGTTAATAGGCCTCATCCGTGGGGTCTTTTAATTACATTCATTGAGCTAATCAAGGTAAATGTTTGTTTTTTCCTTACCAGGTAAAACTTCAAGATGGACTTTGCTATTGTTATTCTCTTACATGTCTTTGTCCGTACAACAGAATCCTAGGTACAACTTCTGGAGTCGTTCTTTCACCAGGTGTGCACCTGAAATTGAAAAGTTGTTCGAATCAGTGTCGAGGTCTTGTGGAGGCCCGAAACCTGTTGATGATAGTGTAGTGTCTGGTGGCATACCAGACAACCTTCACTAAACCTGTTTACAGCATAGCCTATCATAGAATTCTGTACGTGTAATTGTAAATTCCCTCTTGGCTGTAACTTAAATTGAATGTTAGTCTAGGTCTACTGCTCATCACTCACTGTTTTGAAATTAAATTCACCAATCTATATCTCAGGGTGTTTTGCTGAAAATTTCTCACCATTACAGATTATTATACCTCTCCATTTTTAGAAGATTTTTAGAGTATATATATAAAATAAGTCTTTGAATTTGAATTTATTATAAGTTCTTGAATTTTTGGAAGAATTTGAATTTATCTTAAGTTTTTAATTTTTTTTTTGGAGTTTAATAATATTGTGAAATTTTGATTTTTTATTCATGATATTTGAATTTGTTTCTTGAATTTATCATGTTATTTTATTAATATAATTAGATTTAAAATTTATGACGGTTTTAAGGTCATCGCAAGTTCCAAATTTTATTACTTCAACTTGAGAGGAAATAGCAACCAGGAGTTGGGACATGATTTTATTAGGATGCAAGCAACAACATTTTAAGTAATAAAATTATATTTGTGATAGATTTATATTCGTGGGATATTAATTTATTTATTAATTCATAAAAACATTTAATTAAATTAAAATTATTGATTTATCTTATCCTTTTTGGTAAAAGTCGCTGCAGCTCAAATTCAAGTAATAGATGTTAATTTTTTGCACAGGTTGCCGGCTGCTGCGGTACAAACTTCGTCTTAAATTATTGCTTATTCTTTGAATTGCAAAAATTTGTAAGATGTTGTGAGACGTTCTAAAAGTTAAGTTTATCTATAAGTTTTTTTCTTTTTTTTCTTTTAATCCGTGATTTTAGGCGAAATTAATCTAAAAAGTATAATGAGTTTCCATTAGTTTATTGTGTCCAGAATTTATCATATTATAATTTAGTTGAACTTATAGGAACACTCGTTAACTGATTTTTTTTTTAATTATGATTGATATAGATAAATAAATATTGACGATAATGATGTAAATTTTTTTATTTAAATGAAATGATTGATTTTAAGAGAAGTGTTTTGTATAAGTTGGGAATTTTTACTTGAAATTGAAATGGTTAAAACTCGTACGAATTTGATTAATTGTTTGTAAAGCTTCGAAGTCGGAAAGTATACACTGGAAAACTAAAAGGATGTAAATAGTTTGGGCATTTCGCAACCACATGAAAGTTTTAAAAAATAAAAAGAAAAGCACGGAAAGATTCTACCCCAAAATTCTCAAGAAATAGGATGATTGTCGATATAAGAGATTGTTAGCAAAATACTTGTACAACTCCAATGTCTCTCTGCTTTATGCTTGAAACAAAATTTTCCCAAAAAAACGAAATGAAGCTGGTAGATGAATCTACTCTTTGCGGACGAAGTAGAGCTTGCCCATGACATGGAGAACTGCCACAAAGGCTATGAAACCAATGCTCATTACAAGCACAACATTTGGAGAAATCTTGAGTCCTGGAGCATCATCAGTGTAGAACTGGAGCATTGTCCCACTTGCTCCGCCAGCCGCCCCACCACTAGCACCACTTGTTCTCCTCCGACGAAGGTTAGCTGCAGCAGCTGCTGCAGTTCCTCTCTGAGGACCAGCTCCACCGACTGCCATTTCTGCACCAACAGCTTCAAGTTTTAACCAAACACAACAAAGGTACAGCACAGAGAGAGAGAGAAACAAAATTATTGAGAAAACAAAATAAATAGAAACAAAGGTATTAATATTACAACTAGAACAGCCCTTTCAAGTGAGAGAGCATGAATGTAAGCTTTCAATACTTCACACAGGGTGATTGCAACTACACCTTCGAAAGATATTTTGCAGATTGACAAACTAACATCCACAAGGAAGATATGGACTACATGAAAGGATGCTAACCTTTCCATAGTATCAAGGGTAAGGCAAACCAGAATGGTAGAAAAGGACATGCATAACATTACTGCACAGTCAAGATGAACCTATTGACTTAAGAGGGACCGAGAGTAGGTTTCTAACTCCAGCCCTTGTTTCATATAGAGCTTTGATCTTTTGATTCACACACCCCACTTCCAGTAGAACATGCGTCTTTGGAACTCCATCACAACTTACAGAATTGCATAACAAACATCAGAGCAACCCAAATGTTTAGACTGCACTCAATGTTGCAAAATCCTTCACATAACACAAAGCACGGTGACACAAATATGTCAAAACAACCAAGATTTAACGAATGTATACATCAAAGTCAAGGTTCCGAATACAGAAATTGATAGTACACAACACAGTACGGTATCTGTAAGCTTCAATTCCGGTTCACGAACTACTTATTTTAGCACAAATTTAACGTATAAATGCCGCAATAAATTTTAAACCACTAACATACATTCTGATCGAATTTCAGTCAAATTCTGCAAAACGAATAAGAAAAAAGGAAATATATAATGGTCTACAGATGAATTTCCAGATCTCATGATTCCGATCAGAACTAGGTCGTTTGAAGCAAAAGGAGACGGCAAAATGCAATGACCAAATATTCAGCAACACAAGGCCGGGAAACAGTAAGGTGCTGATCGTATTAATTAGAAATCCATTGCAAAACAAATATCAATCCATAAATTAATTCAGTTAGTGAATTGATTAACGCGTTAACAAGAGAAATTTAAAACTGACCTTATTCTGCGGAACTGAAACTCGAAGACTAATCGACTAGATTTTCTCTCTAGGGTCTTCGGGATTTCAGATCGATCGTGAAACGTATAGATGATGATGTTTTTCCCGTTGAGGGAGAAGTAATATATATGGTTGAACACATCGGCGGACCACTGATATTCTGCCACGTATGCAAACGTGACAAGGATTTGGCTGAGTCAGATGGATTTTTCATTTTTTTTTGAAATGCTTAGTTTAGTTTATTTATGTAAAAGAAAAAATAAGATTTGGTACCTTTTGTTAATATATATTTTCTCGATAAAGCCAAAATATGAAAGAATATTTTGTAGGTTGCTACTATTCATGCTCCGAAATTTTTAAACATACCCCAAAATTTAAATATATCTTATTAAAAATTAATAATTATTTTTTTAATTAAATATATATTATTTCTACCCCTTACCTTCTTACTAAAAAAACAAAAAATAAAAAATAAATTAGCATTTCAATTTGACTGCTCAACCCTCTGTAATACCCAACCAAAATTGATAAATCAAAAGTTAAAAAGCTATCTGCTTTTGAAGAAAAAAATTCAATTTTTTTTCTCTCTACAATTTCTCTATCTACCATAAATTTTTGCACATCCTCTCTTCTCTACCCACAAACTCATAAACAAAAAAAACCCTCATTGTTTTCTCTAATAAGTAAAAACAAAAGTGAAGGAAAAAAATTATTGCTGAAATAAAAAAATGGCACAAATTTAAGTTAAGCATCAAAATGTGACAACGGCTGACGCTAATGAAATGATAGTGCCTAACGGAGCAATGACAGCCCACTCACATACAACTTTGGGGTATTGTGGTCGGGTTGGGTGGGACAACCACAAGTTCTGTCCAAGGTTTGGCGGGCTGGATCCATCTTTTGGGTTGGGGTAGGCTCTTGATTCCGGCCCAAAGAGAGTGTGGGTTCATTTGGTCTGTCCCATGAATTTATTTGATTGATATAATATTATCTACTCATATTATTAATAGAATAATTTAATGTCCTAAATAATATAAAATAAGAGCATATCAATCCTATTATTCAATCAAGAAAAAAAAATCAAATCTCATCCTTACTTTTATGTCATTATTTATATAAAAATAAATTAATTTAATATTACATATGAAAATATTAATTCATATTAATTGTGATCATCATATTTATGTTCAATAAGATACTTTAATTTTAATAATTTTTTGCAAGATTAACAATTAATAGTTAGTATTTATTAAATGATAAGTTTACCATGAAAGTTATTTAAGGTTTGATTAATAATTAAAATTGATGTGAATAAGAAAAAATATATAATAATTATCATATTAAACATTACGAAAAATATGTAATTATTAAGTGTATATTACATCTTTACAAGAATTTGGGGCATATTATACATATTAAAAAAAAAATTCATTTTGTTAATCCTTCTTTAATTATTGATTTATCTTCACTGTAAATAAGTCATATTATTTAATCTCATAATCCACACCCCTTCCATCATTTTTATGTAATTAGCTCAATATTATATCTAATTTAACTAAAATATATATGTTAATATAATTGAAGAAATTTCATTAATAAATCACTATAATTATTAGTTTGATTATTATCAAATAAATTTATTTGATTATAATTTAAAAAAAAATTCATGAATTTTACAAATTTTACCTTAGTTTAGTATATTTCCTGAATATAGATTGGAATGAGTTTGGAAATTTGTCGAGGGACCCTACTCCATTTTCGGTTGGCACAAAGACCTAAGCAATTCAATTTGTGATTTCTATTTTTAGCTTCACGTAATTCTATTCGATAAAATTTGTAAAATTACATTTAAATTTAAGAATTTTGGAAAATATTTAAAATTTATAATCACGAATTTATTTGTAAAATTGCATTTAAATAAAAGAATTAAGGATATATTTAAAATTTATACTAGCTATTATATTTGTAAAGTTGCATTTAAAAAAAAAGAATTAATATTTAACTTTTCATATATTCTCGGCACATTATTTGAAATTTCAGTAAAGGGCACCTATTTCCAAAGTACGGCGACCACTGTGTCCCAACTCACATTTTGTTTACTGATTCTCAGGCATGATTCAAAAATGATCCACGAGACGAAATCAGGGAAAGCCAGAGCGTGTTTGGCAGCTTCCACGGAGCGCGTGGAAGCCACATGTGGACAGCCCACCACCTCCGTGTCTACACCACGTTCAATGTATCTGGAGATGTGGACGCGTGTCCGAATAGTAGGAACAACTGCTCCTGTCCAAAGTTTCGTTTCCCCAGCGCGCGATCCTCTGGTGGCTTCTGTAAGATTCTGCGTCGGTTGTGCACGCGCTCCCCGGAGATATGGTTTCGTGGCTCCGTTCGCATCATTTTCGTACACGCAGTTTTTTCACGCATTTTAAAACGGATCAGTGGAACCATATGTGACAAGCTGCATTTTATTTCTACATTATTTTCTTTTTTCCGAGCAAAATATGGAAGCCATGACGTAATCAACTTGCCCTCGAAGATATATTCATAAAATTCCAAGGACATAATTGTAAAACGCAATTCACTTTTTTTTTTAAATAATTGAATTTTTATTTTATAACATTTTCTTTATCCATAATTTGTTTGTCCCAGTTTTTTTTACTTTAATTAATAAACGAAGATCTTGATTTTTGAAATATAACTCTTGTTTTAGATAATTTTTTTATTTTGAATTTACTTATTGATTTAATTTGATTCAGTCATATAAATTTTTTGGTCATAGTTTTTTACTTTAATTAATAAACGAAGATCTTGACTTTCAATATATATATATATATATAAATATATTTGAAACATAACTCATTTTTAGAATTAAAACAAAATTAACAAGTTGAATGTGTTGGGCAATACCAATCAATTCCCGTCCAATTTTTATTTTTAAATAAGTTTTATCGCTAAATTCATAATATATATATAATTTACATTAGTTTTAATAAAGCATGAAAATAAGTAATCTATATGGGATAATTATTGAAATAATAATAATAAAAAGAGCAATCATTTAGGTCTCTTTCTTTTGGAAATACACCACTGAATTAGACTATGCGATTCTTAGTAATTTTTTTAGGGGATTTCAAAATCCGAATCTGTCACACCCCAACAATTATTCATCTATTTTCTTACTTTTTAATAATCTCATCTACTACTCCTTTCTCCAACTATTCATTATTTCTCTATTTTTTTTATTACCAATAAAATCTCAAAATTAACATATTATATCCCAAAAAATGAGACTTATTTCAAACATATTTTTTTCTTAAAAATTATTTCAAAAGTTAATATTTCATCTTATCATTCCAAATTTAAATATACTTTTTATTTCAAAACACATTACAATATATGATTGAATAAGTTAAATTAACGGATTAAAATAATCGTATGAATATTAATTTATTATTGTTAAAAAACTGTACCTTCATTTAATTAACCAAAAAAATAAAAAAAGATTAACCTTACAAAATATAACATTTTTTTTAAAGACACATCAGTATTGATATTATTTTATGTCCGAAATTTTGAAATACTTATTTCACCGTCTCTGAAAGTAACATGTCCTTTGGTGCAAAAAAAAAGAGACAAAGAAGGACAAAATTCATTGGAAAATTATATTATTATTATTATTATTATATTTATTATTATTATTATTATTATTAGTATTATTATTATTATTATTATTATTATTATTATTATTATTATTATTATTATTATTATTATACTAGGTCCAAAATCTCAAGAACTGCCATTATCATCTGTAATTTTTATTTATTTATTATTGATTATTATTATTATTATTATTATTATTATTATTATTATTATTATTATTATTATTATTATTATTATCATTTTATTATCGTTGGTGTGAGTGTGTGTGTGTGTGTTTTGTGTGTGTGATATAAGTGATTTGCCCATAGTGGCTGTTTTAATACAAGGTCCAAAATTTCAACAGTATGCTTTGATATTTTTGCAATCCAGCTTTAGAGTGCCTATTGCCTACTATCTTTTATTTTCAAATGGCTTAAGAGTTTAAAAACAGAAAGTTTGGAAGATTTTAGAATGTCAGTTAATTATTTAAAAATATCAAAATATTCACGATATCATCTGCTAAGTTCAAGATCGAAATTGTGCCCGTGTCTATTCCACTTATCTACATGTATTAAACAACAATATATAAGCTTAATATCATGTATTCTTTATTGATTGTATTATTAACAATTAGTAATCCATATATATATATATATATTACATGTTACGTTTATCATGTAATTTACTAAGCCTTTAATTAATAATTGTAGTTGATGTGAATATAAAAAAATATATGTAATAACTATTATAATCAAAATTACAAAAAATATATAATTATTCAAGGTGAATTATTCATATTTAAATGAGTTTTTTATTTTTTAATCGTCATATATTTATTTAATTTATTTTCATTATATATAAGTCATATTATATAGCAATGTAATCCACCCACTTACATCATCTTTTTTGTGTAATTTAACTTAGTGTTGTATTTAATTAGAATACAAAATATATGTTAATGTAATTGAAGAGATTGTTGGTAATAAAGTTAGTGTGTTCATTAATTAATTATTGTAATAAAATATTATATTACAATTTTTTTTAACATTCAATTTTACGAGTTCTATACTAGTTAATTGGAATAATTCAGCAATTAGGAGAGCAAAATTTGGTGGCAATAAAATTGATTTGAATGGTTTTAATATATATCAAATAAAAAAATACAAAATTAATTTCCATTCCAATTTATATATCTTCCAAGTTATTGTAAACGCCACCCTCATAATTAATTAAAATTATACAATATTTGATACGATTTCACAATTCAAGAAAAATAATTAAAAAATAAAATAAAAACGTCTGATATTTTGTGGCTGCAAGACAACATCCTCGGAATCAATTCATTCGGAACAGAGACATGTTTCCTAAATGAAATGACAGCTCAATCTACCAACTCCTCTTTCTTATTGGGTTTAATTGTTTTGTATAACTCAATCTACCGAGTTACCAACTCGGTAATTTATATCTAAAATATATTTAATTTTATTTTAATCCTCTATTTTCAAAGTGCTACAATATATAAATTTTTGAGATGGAATTAGTAATATGTGTATAATTGATACAAATTAAACATATACTACTAGAAATAAGATTTAAAAAACAAAATACTGGAATCATATTAATCTTCACACTTGCTTGATTTGTTATTGAATTAAAAAAAAAAAAAATTGTGTAATTATAAGTTGAATCGAGCTTAGAAGTTTTTTACTTAATTAAGTCAAACAAGAATAATTGAAGCTCGAGTAAGTTTGTTGTTCAATTTAGTTTTAGTCTTCGACTCCCATTAAATTATTATTAAACACCGTAAAATTTATTTAAAATAATAATTTTGGGATCATACAAAAGTTGTTAAGTAAGAAAAACTATAAGAAGTTGATAAATTTTCTATTTATTAATTTATAGTGTGTGTAGAAAACTTTGTCAAGTTAAATAAATTGATTGGATTTTATGAATTTAGATATAAATATTCATGGAAACATATTTTAATTTAGTAATTATTCGACGGATAATAGATAAGATATATTATAATCATAATTTTCTATTGTACTTAAATCTTAATTTTATTTAATTAATTTTTTTATGAAGAAAATTATCTAGATTCCAGTTTAATGAAATTGTGATTATCGTTATCGAATATCCCACAAATGATGAAGTAAATGAAATACAATACCAACAAATCTTGTTACAATGGCATGACATACTCAAAATGGATGTACAGCACTTTCAATATTTTACTATTTTACAATTCTAGTACAATATTTAAATCGCAATAAATAATTAAAATTTACAATTAAATTCTCTGATAATATTTTGTTTAATCTGTTCAACGTGGCCTAACAAAATTCAATCGACTCCACTTTATAATAGTTTGTTATAAATATTAAATAAAAATAGATTCTAAGAAAATAGAAAAAAATATTTATCAAAATTATAAGGAATGTTAAGATATAAAGATGATAAAAAAATATTACACGACCTCTTTTCAAAATTAAAAACCAGTAAAGCATAATTATGCTTATCCAAATAATTTTACAACTTATTTCACTTTTTTTTTGTGTGACTTTATGTTAATTTGATATTTATTAAATAATGATCTCAGTTGCGACTGTTAGCTATTTATTTATTTGGACACTTCTTATATTTTCACAATATTCTAATATTTTAAATCAATTTCAAATTTTATTACTATTATTTTTGTAGTTTTTTTATAATTTAATAAATTCGATGGCAAAATTTGAATGAATAGGATATAAGTGTAAGAATGCAAGGTGGGCCTTCATTATGTCGACACAACAAACAAATTGAATGAAAATATTAACTGAGGATACAATTGTTGATAGTATATGAAATGATATAACTAATAATTATTTAAACCTTGTGCTAAAAATATTATAAACATTATGAAATATTTAGATTAAATTGTAGGCTTTGCCAACTCAAAACATATGCAATACTTGATGATTTATTATTGCAATGTGAGAAATCAACCCCAGAATGTCTTTATGCAATAAGATAATTGTAGATGAGATTTCATTAGACTTTATTTTCAAGAAAAAAGATTATAATAATCAAATTTTAATAGAACTTCATGTATATTTATTTATAATCACTTTAAATTATTAATTTATGTTGTCAACTGGACCATAAAGCTATACATATTTTTTTTTCAAAAATAATTAGTATCCCATTAATTGATCAATTTATTAATTTAACATATTGACTGAAATCGAAATCGAATTATTTATTTATTTATTTTATCAAGCAATTTATGAAATAATATAGTATTAACCTATGTTCTGTATGGGGCGCAGCCAAAAGTGACACTTTATTCTAGGTGCATGTTATGTGTACATATCTTTTTCCTTTCACGGGATTGTACAATTGTTGCAATCAAATTTTGCAAATGATTGCTTACTTATTCAAGTGAGGGGTTATTTTCCCTCCTTCTCCTTTTGCAGTCAAGAGCTAGTTAAACAGGCTCTTTAAATAAAATAAAATAAAAAAGAAAAAAAAATATCTTTCAATCTGTTCCCTATATATATCCTCCCTCTCCAGTGACCAACTGGAAACCTTGCCAAGCCATTGATGGACCATACAGTTGCGCTCTCTCTCTCTCTCTGTATTTCTCTCTATCTCTCTCATGTTATGTTATTATGCTTTCTTCTTATCTTTATCAATAGCAACTGGATCCTCGCTCCGAGAGCCCACACCCACATATATTGAACCCCCTCAAGAAAAGAGAGACACAAAGTTGTTCAATTCCTCTTTCTTTACCATCTTTTCTAGCATATAACAAATTTCCTCAAATTTGTTATTATTTTTTGTTTCCATAAATGGTTGTGTAGCTTTAGTTTTCCTTTTAAAGTCCTCAAAATGAATCAGTGCGTTCCAAGCTGGGAGCTCAGCGAGGATTCCCATTCCGTTAAGATCAAGTTTCATGCTCCATACAGTTCGTCCAATTCTTTGCTTTCCGATATCCCCTCGTAATCTTTTGTCTTTCTTCTGTAGATTTTATTTTTAACTTGTGATATCAAATTACCAGAGAGAATTCGAAGTTGTTATAGTTTGAAACTTTGACTCCAAATTTGCAGGGGGGAGTATGAAATCACAGAACTAAAATGGGAAAACGGGCAGCCAGCCATGCATGGCCTAGCCGGTGCGTGCGTGTTTAACAAAGCCATAGCGTCATCTTCTCTCGCCGGGTGGGATAAGCAACACGCCGGCGGCACGTTAGAGTCACTCGTGAACCAAGCCACCGCCCAGACCCAGCCAAATACCCCCGCCGGCCTAATCAGTCTCAACGACCTCCGGCCCTGGTTCGAGCAGCAGCGTGCTGTGGGCACCCCCGAAGTCACCCGCCACATCCCCATCCCCATCTCCATCACCATCCCCATTAACCCCAGGGACGCGCTCGTGCCACACGGAATTAGTACGTTCATAAATGCTAATCAAGAGGCGTCCGCGCTCATGCAAGACGGAATTGGGATTAGCATGAAGCCGGGGTGCTCCACAGGCGTGGGTTCGTGCAGCACCGCCGCCCCTAACTTTGACGGTGTCGGGGGGCCTCTTATGGATATCAACAGCTGCCAAACGTATGGGAGCATGAGCGAGACCGCCGCGTGCGGCGGGGGAGAGAGCCACCAGGTGACGCTTGATACTTTTGACGGGGACATGGGTGGTGCTTCCCTGCTGTCGATGGAAAATACCTTCTCCGGCCAAGAGTGTACCAAGACCTCCGGCGACGATCATGACCCCATCCCGCGCAGCAAGTCACAGGCATGTGATCTATTTCTTACATTACATAATTTTATTCTTCCATTTTAAAAATAATTCAGCTGTTTTGATTTTTTTAAAAATAAAATAAAAATCAGCTGCCCAAACTTAGTTTTTAATTGTTATTCCAAATGTTTAATTTTGTTGTAAATTAATTCGTATTATTTTTGTTTATTTAAACATATCTCTGTTTTTTCAAATATTTTTTACTCTCCAATTCTATATTCGCTCCAATTAATGAAAACAAGGCATACTAAAGCAAATATGATTATTATGACGGAAGTAGAGAGGATTAATTAAAAATATAATTTATTATTTAAGAATGAATTAGATATTTTATCATATTACTTAATTCTTTGTAAGAATTCAGAAAAACATCATTAAAAAAACGCAGAGTGTATCATTTTCATATATGATATAACGCTATTCGTGTATGACATCGCTCTATATACAATTTTTAGTTGGAGTACAAATTCGAGTATAAGCTATTGCAAAATATCAATATGGTATGCACTTATCGTTATTGGATGAAGATAAGGAATTAGACATCCAATAACCACCTTAAATCTTCGCAATTTTCATTATTTTTTAGTATAAAAGAGCGAACATCTATTATTTTTACTCGAAAAATTACAAATTTTAACAAACAAATTAAAATTTTCCTTGTACGAATCATATCTCAATGTATTTTCATTTTCTGCCTAGTCTATTTTGATTCTTTGTTGCATGAAATTCACCGTTTCGCTTTGTCTGCAAAAAAAAAAAAAAAAAATAATAATAATAATTTAATCAATTTATTAATTACAGAAAAAAAGCGGTGATGAAGAGGGGGGCAAAAAGAAAGGAAAATACACAGGTCCAGCAAAAAGGAGTAGGGCCGCCGATATTCATAATCAGTCCGAACGTGTAGGTTCTTTTTTCTTTAGTGAATCTTTTTTTTTTTCCTTAAAAGTTCTTGAATGCAAAAAAGATATTGTTCAAAGAAAAAAAAGGATTTTTTTTGCTTTCGTACTTTTAAATTATAAATTCTTTTTTTTTTTTTGGATTTTCTGGTACTATAAAATCTTTAATTCTTTGATAATCGGTCAAAATAAATATTATTAAACAAGAATAAGCGTAAAATATTGAAATAATCGAATTAATAAATACATGTGTTTGTAAATACATGACATCTGATGATTCAAAACTTTTGGTTATTAATAAATCTGTTCATTCATCAGAAAAGAAGAGACAGGATTAATGAAAGGATGAAGACATTGCAGAAATTGGTTCCAAATTCCAGCAAGGTATGTATATATGCGTGGACTTTTCAATTTAATGTTCTGCATGTTGTGTGAAACTTTATGAGCAAGCTAGGTTTACCATTTTTAATTCACATCATCTTAATTTTTATTCTTCACCAACGGGATGGACCATCTATTATTTTTGCCCGTAAAATTAGCATATCTACTACTTCCATGGCGTTCCATACGATATATATATATATATATATATTTTATCTATGATCCATATATGCTACATGTATAACAAAAAAAGTTTCAGAATATATTTTTGAACAATTTTTCAAAGACATATGTTACATAACATCTTTAAAACATTTTTTATTTTATTTTTTAAGGTAAACATCATTGAAACTTAATTAAACAGAAAAAATATTGAGCGGGGCATATTTTAGACACAAACTTAGGTAGTGCTTTTAATACATGTTTCGACTCGTAGCTGCTAGGGCCACCGTGTTACACCACCTATTTATTGCACTGCCCTGTCTTATTTTGATGAAAATGTACATATATATATATATATAATTTCCTACAAAGAAATCTGAAAAATAAAAGATGTTTTTCAAGAAATTAATGATAGAAGAGACTGCAGATCATACACCAGACAAGGATGTCCTGAAAGCGTGGTCCAATAATTTGACAAGAACATACATTTGTGACAATTTTGGGCAGAGCGTTAGTGATCCTAGTCCACATACAAATCTTGATACTCAGACAACCAGGCATACGTTTGTTTCTTGTATACGGGTCTCTTAAATTCAGTTAAATACTCTACTGGATATGTTTATTATATAATTTTAATAAGAAATAATTTTATAAATATTGTATTGATGACAACCATTAATTTCATAAATTATATATGTTGCAGACAGATAAAGCCTCGATGTTGGATGAAGTGATAGACTACCTGAAACAACTACAAGCTCACCTCCATATGATAAGCAGTATGAACCCGCAGCTGCCGCCACCACCCATGATGCTGCCGCTACCCATGCAGCAACAACAGCTTCAGATGTCTATGATGGGTATGGGCATGGGAATGAGTATGGGCATGGGCATGGGAGTCATGGACATGAACACCATCAACCGCGCCGCTGGGTTGCCGCCCTTCATGCCTCCGCTGCCCCCCTTCATGCGTGTTCCCCCCGCCCCATGGGATATCCCTGTTGACTGTTTCCAGCAGCAGCCGCCGGCCGGTTCCGCCATAACTGACCCGGTTCTTGCCTGCCAACCCCAAGTGAGCTTGACCATAATTACGTTATTTCAATTCTTTAAATTAATATATATATATATGTATATTTATATTGATGAATTACATCCATACATCAATTCTGGATATGGTTAAATTATAAAACAAATTTCAAGGTTCAACGACCAAAATTTTAATATAGGATCTTTTAAATTTTAAAATATTTCGTAGTTAAAGTGTTTAATTTCGTTCTTCTTATTTGAATGCAGGCAATGACGATCGATGCTTACAACAGGCTAGCAGCTATGTATCAACAGATGCAACAACTTCCAGTTTCACATAATTAGTTGAATAAGTTTTGTAAGTTTAAGTTTTTAGTTCGGAAAAACATATATAAGGTTTGAGTCTGTACTTTATCATTTCGTTTCTTCGTGAATTTATTTTAACCAATTCTACTAGAGAAAGGAATGAGCTTTTTTGCCTTTTTGAATTATAAGAGTCGGATTAAGTCCTAATCCATGCGGAAGAGCTTTGTAATTATTATAATTATTATTATGTTTGTTCTTTCATTTCTAAAATTATGTTTTATTTCTTTATCTTTTTATCTTGGGAATATCATTAAGAAATTTGTACATATTTTCTGCTCCAAATAAATTAATCACTAAAATAAAATGGACAAATGTAATTATGTTGCAATGAATTCAAAATATTTTCTGTTGTAATGCCACTCAAAAGGGGACAAACTCTCCTATTTATGGTGCAAATCTGGTCCATTATTTATTTATTTATCATTATATAGTTTTTCAATTATTTAGATCGTTAGGATTTTAATTCTGATTATTTTTATTTTTTTATTTTCTTAAATTCACAAAATCATAATCGTATGTATTTATAAAGTTTATAGGCTAGAATGATCAAGTCTTGGTTGACTCATTCAGAAGACCCATTCAAATTCAGTGAAGTTGAGAAGAAGTTAGTGTTAGCCTTATTCTTTAGGAATATTAATGGACAAATGGAGGTGGACTTCGTCCATCAACAAATTGCGAAATTGAAGGCTAAATTCGTGAGAAGCAAGTTGCCCTACGCCTATAAAAGGTAGAAGAAGATATGGACATAAAATAGAGCTGAAGAGAAAGATTAGACGATTAATGTTGTTAAAAGTGTTTGTAGCACATCTGTGCTTTTTAACTTAATTGAGTGAATGTTTTACTGTGAGCTATTTAGTATAGAATCCGTATTCATGCGCGTATTTGAGCTGTTTAGTATAGACTCGATTTTAGTGTGTGTTTGGTCGTGAGACTTTTTGATATTTGCTAAGTGAAATACTCGGGTGAAGAGCGAATTCTTAGTTGTAACATTTCCTTACATTCACACAAGTTATTTATAACGTGTGATAAATTTTAATCGCGTTTCTTTATTTATTTATTTCCGCTATGTTTTTCGTAGTATTTCTCACACTGTTGGTAACATTCTACTCTTTGCATCACATATTTTCTTTCATAAATATATATTTTATGAGAATATGCAGAACTAATTCAAATATTTGATTTGAAAAAAATTATAAAATTAAAATTAAACCAAAAATAATGAAATCAAACATTTCGGATTTTTTAAAATTAGTTTAAAATTTATTTAGTTTTAATTTCAACAGAAAACCATCCTAATCCTACATTTTATTGCTCCCAATATATAATTATATATATATATATATATAAAAATAAAAGATAGATTCACATAACTACTATTTTAGTGATAAGTCAACACTCACGTTCATTGAAAACAATAAAATGGATTCACCTTTCTAACATCAATTATGTTAATTTAAGGTTTTCTTTTTAATTAAATAAAAATTTTAAAGGTGAGTTCGATAATTATAATTAAATAGTTAATCGAATGTCGTTTTCCCGACCAAAATAAGCTTTATGTTTTTGAAATTGTGATAACCAATTAGATTTTTTCTTTTTATTTTTTGTTTACTCTAATTTTTAATGACCTATAACTTTTTCATCTCAACTTCGTGTTTTGTAAAAAATATCAAATTAATCATTTTTTCATGATGTATAATTTGATATCTATATTGCATATATAATAATAAAATATTAATTTTTAAATATAAAATATTATTTTCATACATTAATTGCGGTATATTTTAATATTTAATATATTTTTATATTGTTAGAAATTTTTTTATTTTAAATAATTTTTATCAAAATATAATTTATATAATTATGTATTTTATTTTAAAAATTATATTACTATTTTTATAATAATTTATTATATTATTATATTATAAATCGTGCATCGCATGTGAGAAATACTAGTCGATATAAAAACTTCACACGCTCGAAACTTTTTCCGAGAAATTTATTGAATTTTAATCATATTAATTTTTAAATATTTAAATTTCAAATATGCATAAAGTGGAGCACTTTCATATTTAAATTACAACACAATCATTTTATTTGTATTGATTGTTAACTCTATAAAATTTTAATTGAAACGCAATTTTGGTTTTCCTTTTCCTATATTTTCCCACTATTTTTAATCGAAATCAACTCAATATAAGTATAGGCTAAACATGTAATTAAATTTAATTGAATTTTTAAATAGTGTTTTATTTCATATTATGGGATAACTATAACGTAACACCTATATATATATATATATAGAAAGTATGTGATGGAACAAGATTCCAACTGATGAATGAAAGGTTTGTCCTCCTCGTTACTTGCGGAAGCACCACACAGAGGGAATTTTCGCATACCAAAATATAAAAAATTCTAAATAGGTCTCTTCTGACACGATTCTAAAATGTCACCTAATTGAATCTTTTGTGTGTGTGTGTGTGTATTTGAATCTTGTGCCGTAGTTGTAAAATGCAATGTACTGATATGAGTATTGTGAAAATTAGTCATATTTTATGCCGCTTAATTGGAATTACAAAAAATATACATAAAATTTAAGTTGAGAATTATAAAGTGAAATCATTATATTATACACACGAAATCCCATCCCCTTTGTGTCTGTATGTATATGATTGAACCAAAAATTCTAAATTTATTATAATTTAAATAACAAAATTTAAAAATCATTCTTTGTTTAATTTATTTATAAAAATTAGAACCAAATATTATCTATCATAATTCCCTTTTCTCATATTCAATCTGTCCTTAAAAAAAAGAGTCATTTTATAAAATTATTTTTGTTAAAAAAATCAAATCTTAAAATTAAGGTCATGTTATATTGGTCTAAGTAAAAAAAAAAAAAATCGCAAAAACATCATAAATAATTTAAAGCAACAAATAAAAAAAGCCATATAAATGTACATTTATGATTTAAAATTTTTTCACCTTTATTAAATAAACCAAATTAAATTTATATTTTTATAAAACATAATTTTTTATTATTATTTAGAAGGAAAGTTGTTTTTTTATAATCTTTTTTAGAAGGGAGTATTAATAGGCTAATTTATATCACCTTAACTATAAATGGTTCAAATCCAATTAAAACGCTCATTAATTTTAGCCTAAATTTGTGTACTTATATATATACATATATATATATATATCTTTTTGAGATTCAAATAAATACTTTTATATTTGACCTTTTCTTCTATGCCAAATACTTTTATCTTTTTCTTAAAATTATCTAGGTCACGTACACGACAAGTAGCGGCCTTATATGTAAAATTATCTTATATTTATATTTATAAAGTTGGACCTTCGTTTTTGTTAAAGTTAAGGCGTGGACGAACTTAACGTTTATTTATTTTTTTGATTTTTTTTTTCTCAATTATTTAATTGTAGATGCAGGATTAATTGTAGAAAAGACCGGGTTTTTAAGTCTAAAGTTTAGAGAACTGGTTGGTTGAAGAGAGAAGATTATGGAGAAGAGAAGATATATTCAAATAACGTATTATGTAAACATATTACAAATAGGTAATAAAATCCGAAATACAAGTCTATGGTATCAATATTCAAATCTGCCTGAATTGAATTGTTGCTAAGAAAGTTAGTTGATTTTCTTAGTTTGTGTTTAGTGGTTCTAGAATTTCATATTTGAAATCAAGATTGTTAAAAGTCCATAGCTTAGATTCGTTCTTTCACTCGATTTTTTTTTTTTAATATTTCAGTTTATGCAATTACAAGTTATTTGTAACTTCTAATTTTTTTTCTCAAAGTTGTTTTTATTTTTCGACTGCTATATTACATTGACACACACTTTTCGTTTGTTTATTAAGACGAAAGTATAAGCCTTTTTCTTGAATACATAATTATGTCGCCAAAGAACCTACCAATTATATTAGTTTCATTCGACCTTCATACGTAAATATAATAAATACATTTAAAATTTACCATTTTGAATAAAATAAATTTGTATATTATTTTATTTCATCTCATAAAAATATATCACTTATCATATTGAACATACTATTAGTTTTACACTTACATACATACCCTTAATTAAATTATCTTATTTCTTTAACAATAAATAAGATATACGGTATAAAGAAAAATTAGTTTTAATGTTTTAAATATATATACACTATCATTTTAAAACTGTGTGAAAATAACTATACTCTATTTTTGGAGAAGAGAAAGTATATGTGATGTATTTTAACGATGCCGACAAGACTACATTTACACATCTTTAAGGCTAATTATTAAACATTATAAATTTTGGGTCATTTTTTAATTTTGTTATTATTTTATTTTTTAAGTGAAATCGCCATCATAGTTTTTATATTTAATTGTCATCATGTTCATCATTGTACAAACTTTGACGAGGTTATCATATATTCACTCAGTAGCGTATTCAAAATTTTAAAATTGGAGTACGATATATAATTAAAAATACACATTATTAATATAGTCTACTATTTAAAGTCAAACGTCCAAAATAAATAATTAAAACAAAAGAAGATACATATTAGCCAAATAAAAACTAAACCCCGAGTCCTCAGTTTTTTAAAGTAATTTAAAAATTTATATAGCAAGAAAAATACAAACCCTAGTAAGTATATATTTCATTTATAAATAACTTGAAACTAAGCTCTTTGACAAATTAACTCAATAATTAAATCAAATAATAAACATAAATCAACTTTTATATCTATTTTTCATCAACAACTAACACATTCTCCCCAAAACATAAGTAAACACATTTACGCACTAAACTTAAAAATTAAATCTCATTAACAGATTAATCCAATAATATAATACCAACAACGAGATAGTTCTACCTACAATAAAGATGGTTAATTTTTTTTTTGAAATTCAATTAAAGATTATTTCGTAATAGATGTCAGATGGTTTAAGAATTTGTTTTTTTTTTCTTAATTTTGAAACTAACAACACACGAGCAAATTGCAATTGTTGTTCATTTTCTATCAATTGAAATTTGAAGACAAAAATTGAGATATATATTTAAATATTTGGTATATTAAGGTACAAATATATATATATATATATATATATATATATAATTGAAAGTAAAATATTATTTTAATTGCGGATACAGCTGTCACCTACTGCTATCATTGTAGTGAATCTAGGGTTGAAGTCACAATTCTCACATATACCACTCTGCAATTCATGGGGTAGTGGTGTTACAATTAGATTCCAACAAATATAATTGATATAATAATTTAAAAAAATATAATTTATAACAAATATTGGTAAATTTTAAAAGTTGTAACAAACACTGCTAGAATTTAAAAAATGATGCTATAATCAAAAATTTACATTTAATTCATAACTTTTTTTTAAAAGTTATTTCTAACATAATCACACATTTCTTTAATTCATAATTATAGGCAATTGTTAATATATTTTCATATTAACAGATTATATTATTAATTTTTTGTAAGAAATGACTCACTTTAATTAAAAAAAAAAAACTAAAAGTAACACACATTAGTTCACGAACAGACCCAATTCAGGTAGCCTGACCTAACTCGAAACCTTTTAATATATATATATATATTTTGTATATATATACGTATATATTATATGTAGATATATGTATTAAATTACTTGTGGTTACAAGCTAATATATCCCTATTATCAAACGAGATCAATCAGAGTAAAGTTTGACATCTGAATTGTAGGAAGGAAAAAGATTCTCGGCCGTACCAAGTGGGCCACCTGATACCAATTTAAAGTGAATATGGGCCGACAACGGTCCATGGACTGACCATTTCCGCTTTTTTAATAATGTTGGGCCCAAAGTATTGATCCAGCAGCTATTCAAAATTTGGTAAGCTACTTAAGAGTGTACTGGCTAAGGTTTGTGGGCTGGAAGCCACCCCTAACGATCATTATTTTATTTTTACCTAAAATTAGACAACCGTTGTTCTTGCCCAAAATATATAATATATTTTATGATATAATTACGAATGAGATATAATATATTTTATATTTAATGAAATTATATTGCTGTAACTATAAAAATTTATATTATTCATAAATTGTATAAATATTATTTTATTAAAATTTAAATTTTTTATGTTACATTATATTTATCATTTTTTCAAAAGTTATCTCTTCTCAAATAATAAATTATAGGACATTTAAATAAATTCTAGAGTCCAATTCCAATACAAATACAAATTGTTTATTCCTCTATAATTCTTTAAATTAAAATCAAAGATTTCAATCCATTAAAAAATATTGAGTTGAAATAATAAATTATATAAATTAAATTGTATAGTATTTAATATTTTTAGTTCAAATCAATATAATAATTTATTCCACTACTTATTCAAATGCAACACATTAAAATAAAAACAAAAATTTAATCACCAAAAAAAAATTCATATTTAAGATATAATATATTTTTTTATAAAATATACAATATTAGTGTCAAATTCAAGGTCACGGAAAAAAATTAATTTAATATAACATACATACATAAAAAGATTTCAAAAAAAAAATTATTTGAATTTTAAAAATTTAGTAAGAAATCTAACACATATATATTCAAATAGAAACTAATAACTCAACCCATAAAAAATATTATATATATATATATATATTAAATATAATAATTTGTTAAAATTATAATATTAGTATTGGTTTTTCAATTTCTTTTAAATGTTTTTATCTGAAAATGATATTTAGAAGAATCTATATTGAAGTGTAACCCCTTATCCGACAAAAATATTGTCATTAATAAAGGATTGGTGCTCAAGTGCGCACCTCGCAATATCAAATTTAGTCGGTTCCTTTTATTGGAAAAGAAAATGAAAAATAAAATAATAAAAGTAGTTATTATATCATTACCAGAAATTACAACACAGTTTTGACGATTTTTATTTCTTTTAAAACAAAATAAAATTATAAATTACTACTGGCCCCCACACACTCTCTTTCTCAAGCTTTCTTGAAATATTGTTTATAAAAATGCTTAATCGAAATTCTGCTACTGCACCAATAAATGTTTAAAGAAAAAAAAAAAAAACGAAGGACGTATCTGATTAAAATTGAGCACGTTCTTTTTTTGCGGGAACATGTTTTAGATCTTGTACTTCTTTAAAAAAGTATTATTCTTTTGATAAAAAATAATATTTATTGAATTGTTTAAATAAAATATTATCTTTTTATCATAAAAGTGATAACTTTTTTGTTGAAAAAGTATTGTGATTGTTTTGGTAATTAGTCAAATTAAAGTATGCTTTTAATGGTAAAAACTAATATTTTGGTGTGAAAAAAGTAATATTTTTGAGCAATTTAAAAAAATTAATTTTTTTCAAAAGATTATTAAAAATATCATAATTTGTGTGTGCTGGATAAATATGCCGAGGGCGGGAGCTTTTGGTCAAATTCACGAGTTTTTAGAAATATTGTAGATTGGGTCAACTCATTCATATTTTAAAAAAAAGAATAATATAGTTAGCGTACAAAAGACCACATTTGAATATTAATATTTTTGGTTTAGTATGGGTCGTTCCAAAGGGGACGAGTCGTCAAGACTTCTGATAAGAAAAATGTTTATAATTATGCGTTGGTTGGTTTGTTTTTTACTAGATAAATTTGATCATTTTGATTGGTTAGGAGTGATTGTCGTGTTAATGACCTCATTATTGTTCCCGTTTTTTTCTTAGTATGTAGTTAATGTTTTTGATTTAAAATTTGACATAGAAATTTTCACACACTTATATATGTAGTTGTGTGTGTGTGTGTGTGTGTGTGTGGAAGACATGATTGATCCTTTTGTAAGGAATTGTGAAGAACCGACACTTATGGCGGGCGTACGTGCAATGAATGTTGAACCAAAAAGGAGAAGATAAAAACTGTTTTTGGATTTATTGCTCAATTATTGTTTCTTCTTTTATCTTCCTTGCAGTCTATAATTTAATTCATATGATGAAGCTGAAGCTGTTGACTCATAAACAGAAATAAATGAATATATATATATAATATATATATATACACAGAGAGAGAGAGAGAGAGAGAGAGAGAGAGAGAGAGAGAGAGAGAGAGAGAGCAAATGCACAACACAGGCTGTATGGGAAAGATTATATGGGGCCGACCCTTTTCACGTCGACATAATGTTGGTACTCATGATATTGTACAAAATCGTACTTGATTTGATTTTCATATCTTTATTTTTGTATAATTCCAATTGATTTTATTGCTGTTGTCTTTATTGTCCAATCCCCATCTTTCATTTGATTTTTTGACTCTTCTCTCACATCTTATAATTCTTAGACCACTGAAATTTCCACCCATTATTAAATTTTTTATTTTGATTATTTTATCGTTTAATGGGCCTCTATATCTTCTCCATTCAGGCGTCAAACCATGTAATACTTTGATTTTTGGATTTTAATAAATATATATAAGTTCGTATTTATATATTGGTAAGTATTTCATATTTTAATAAATAAATATTTTCTTAACTTAATAAAATATACAAATTAATAATCGAAGCATCAACCATTACTTAATTTATAGAGTCCAACTCTGATAAGAGTGTAATTGAATCAAACAACTTGTGACTTATGACTAAATTGACTATTAATTGACTCAAGATTAAATTGACTCGCCTCACTAATCTAGGTGATCGAAACAAGTTTTATCCAATTTTTGAAAGTGAATCATAATACTTTATTCATTGTTTATATAAATACATATCGATCAAATTATCATGGAGCTAGTTTAAAATCACTCCAAATCTAAATACAACACTATATCACACCAACGCCGTGATTACACTCATAAACTGCGCTTTCTAGGCATTTGGATCCAAAAAAAAAAAACAATCATACAAGAAAACAAAACAAAAATGATCAGGTGAAAACATGGGCGTGTGGGGTTTTAATTTCCAGGAAAGCCTATATCGTGAAATGCAAGTTGCAAAGCAAGACTTTGATGGCTAAGCCATTGCACGTGTAACTTGTACTATCTCTAACTACATCTACTGTTGAAATTAAATTTTGACACAAATCTCAAGACATTTGTTTCCTTTAAATCCTCTTCCCGTGGACCCTATCTCTGACCTAACACATTTCAAATACTTCAAATATTTCCTACTTTTTTGTCAATTCTTACCTTAAACCGACTGTCGGCGCCATGTGACAACTATTATTTATTTGTCGCAAAGAGTAATTTTAAGACCTAACTAATAATTCTCTTCTAACTATTATTCAGATTAGTTTTCTTGCAACAACTGACTTGATTCTGTAACTTTGGCTCATAATCCTTTTTTAAAGATGATTATTGCATAATGTGCTCGACTTTGTACATGTCACAAATATATAATGCAGAAGATTGTAAATTTCAACGCTCGAGTTTTACATAACTCAAATGGAGATTTCTGCCTAAAAGACGATAATATGTTCGAGGAAATCTGGTATCATACCAAACGCTTGTATACAGCTATTAGATGAAAAATCAAGTTGAACTGAACGATGAATTAAAGAATTTGGCGTACGCATAGCTAGACTTAAAAGGAAACATAATGAAAAAGAACAGAAAACAAAACAACTATATCTGAAAAAATACTTCCCAAACATGAGAGATCTTCCTTTCTATTCTTTATTCTAGAGTATAAGCTGCAAAACATGTTGATAGTGTACCATGCATTTATTATGAACTGCAAAAGTTAATTAAGTTGAATTACCAACCTCCCTAAATACTTATAGGTTGAAGCATTTATTAAGAATAATTATAAGAATAGGCTAATATTATATGTTATCTAGCATTAATTAATAGCTGGTGTGTCTGGAGTTTGCCTTTACAATTAGGAGGCACATATCTTGTAATTTGATATTCTCCTCCCTTCCTACCCACCTTCCATATACCCCCACACCCACATTTTATAATCCATCAAATTTAAATTACTATAAAGAAACTACTTCTCCCTTTCCTCACACTTACCAACTCTCTCACATCACCATCATATAAATCCCACTCAAATCTCTCTCTTCTCAATCCCACACAAAATTCAAAAGAAAACCCAGAATCCCATTCAACCTTTTCCCCTTCATCTCATCCACATTCATCAAAGCCCCAAAAAGAGAGAAGAAAAGAAAAGATGGCCTTAATATCACCAAGAAAATTGAGATATGATCTGTATTCATACTCATACCAAGAAGACTCAAACACCCCATTAGTGATTTCTGTTCTTGCTTCTCTCATTGAAAGAACAATGGCCAGGAATCAGAGGATCGCCAAGAACTGCAAATGGCAGATGTCGAAAACCCGGGTTTTCGACTGCAATGAAACGCCGGACCTGACGGTTCAATCGTACTTAGAGAGGATTTTCAGATACACCAGAGCCGGACCATCAGTCTATGTTGTTGCATATGTTTACATAGACAGATTTTGCCAGCTTTACCCCGAGTTCCGGATTGGGGCCAGGAATGTGCACAGGTTGCTGATGACAACAATCATGGTGGCATCAAAATATGTCGAGGATATGTAAGTCAGGCATTTCATCATACACCTTGCGATCACTAAAAAAAGCCCGATTTCAGCTGAATATCTCGCAAAGTACTTGCTCATTTTTCGGTGTGATTTGTGCAGGAATTACAGAAATTCATACTTCGCTCGAGTTGGGGGACTGACAACGCTTGAAATGAACCGATTGGAGGTTGAATTCCTGTTCTTGATGAAGTTCAGATTGCATGTGAATGTGAGTGTTTTTGAGAGTTACTGCAGCCACTTAGAGAGAGAAGTGAGCATTGGAGGAGGGTACCAAGTAGAGAGGACATTAAGGTGTGCTGAAGAGATCAAAACTAAGCAAAGACAAGAAAGAAGATACAATGATCAGACTGCTCGCCTTTTGCTCTAATTTAAACCATCAACAATTTTCCAAATTGGGTGTATAATTTATAAATACAAAATTGTACAGAAAATTGTATAATTTAGCATCCTTGTACCTTCTTTCTGATTGAGGGGTTCCAATTTCCAAATTGTTTCTTCTTTCGCTGCTCTTGGGATTAGGAAAAACCAGTAAGAAATTTCATATGATATATATTTTCAAATTATATAACGTAATTATTATACAAGGAATTATCTCACCAGCTAGGTTCACCTGGACCTAATTATTCCAAACGAATAATTTATGTGATTGGCCCCGCGTAAATAAATTACCAAAAGAAGTAATCCAAAGACTATTTTCAGCACATATATATATGATCCTAAAAAATTCAGGACTCTATTATATTATTATTGTATATCTTATACTTTATAATAACTATAAGTTATATGTATAGACGACATCAATAATTAATATATATTTTTATGTTAAAATTTATAAAATAAAAATAAATATAAGAGATAATCAACTCATGTGTTTGACCTTCTATGAAATATATATTAATTTTACATTTGAGTTGTTCTAAATAAAAAAATAATAATAATAAATACTAACTTATATATGCAGTGAGTTATCTCTCCTATCACCAATTAATCAATATGAGTGGGACCGTACTTGATGCTTTAACTTTTTTTAAGATAAAGGTGTCATTTAGAAAAAAGAAAAAAGAAAAAAGAAAGAAAGTAAAAGCTATGTATGATATATGCAGTTATACATTATTAAAATACCTTTGTATCTATTAAAAAAGGGATAACGAAAACACAAATAATTATTATTTATTCTCCAAATAAAAGTGGGACACTCATTCACTTTATTCAGCTTTTAATTTGTATAAACAAGGTGTTTAGATCAAAATTCGTGCGCGTTTGTATTAGTTTAACAAATGTTCGTACTATAATTAAAAGTGCGGAAGCTAAAACAAGAATTTTGAGGTTTACGAGGAAGAATCTCTTCTTTCTCTCAAGTATCTTTATTAGAACTATTTGTTCTCATAAACATTACAGATATAACTTACACGTATTTAGACTCCCCCCTAAATACTTGTCCACTCTATAAATATATCTTCTAGTATCTTACTTGAGCTTCTAGACCACTAGAAGAATTTTGTTGCAAACTCCCGTTTACAATTAGCTGGATTCTCCCGAGTAGCGCAAATGGTGCATCAATGTTGTTAAACAGTCTGTGTGTAGTTCACTGTCAGTTTCCCTTCAAATAACTCTTAAGTTATCGTATTCTCCCGAATTAAATAGCTTCACCATGAAGACTCCATATCTCTCTGCAAATATCTTTTTAATCAAATGTAACAAAGATGATCTTCTTTCTCTTGAACTCAGCTACTTATACTAGTTGACTTCCACATCCAATCACTGAGAATTTTCACGCGTGATTCAATCAACAGTCTTCCTTAGTTTTAGCAAGTCGAATCCTGCCATATCTTCATGCTATCCTTTCCTCCTTTGTCTTCAATTAGCAAATTTTTACCTCCTAGAATATCTCTCAATTTGTTTCTTTCTTGACCTTCCTTAATTCACGTATCCATACAATATACTGCAGACAATTTATATTTAAATTAAATTTTTTAATATGTGCCATTATTTTTACCTTATCACAAGGAAATAAAAAGGACTTTCTTAAAAAAATAAAAAAAGAATAATCATATTAAAATTAGAGAGATACTTTGTATTAATAATTAATATCTTGACGTTGATTTATACAATCTACCATGTTATATACTTTTTCCATTATAAAAATATAATATTTGTGTTACTAAATTACTAAAATATAACATTTTTTTAAATGAAGAAAGTATAATTAATTGGCATTTGGTGCTACATATTCAACCATATATTATACATACACTGATACAAATATATACCCTAATATTTAATTTATTTATGGTGTTTGGGTATGGTAGCTGCTGAATAAAAAATAAAAAGAAAAAAAAGAAAAAAGAAAAGAAAAAGGTTAAGAACTTAAGATTCAATGATTGCTGTAAGACATGGAAAGTTTATGGTAATGATGGGCATCAAATATTGAATTATAGTGGAACAAATATTATAAATAAAGATTCATGCAGTTTGGACAATTATATTCTTCCAGACCAAAATCTAATTATTGAGGAGAAGAAAATCATAATTAAGATTGTGTATGACTATAGAAATTATATGCCACCCTCCACCCCATCATTACTATCGTGGTTTAACTACTCTCTTAAAATTTAATCATACTAGTTTGGTTTCAAGAAAATAAAAATTAATCTTTAATCATAGTACAACTCAGCTTGTCACCCCTTAAGTACAGTCCTAGGAATAAACAATACATTCACCTAATTTCATCAACTGACGAGACGACTTCGTGTGAATTCCAAAACTTGTCTTCTTTCTTCGTTTAGAAACACTTTGTCTTCTTTTTCTTTTTTAAAAGAAATAGTTAATTAATGGGCATACATGTAAGAACATCTTGTTGAAGAAAGTGTGAACTCCTTATTGAAAATATTGAATTAATTTAATTTATGATTGGTAGGTGAGGCACACTATACATTTATTAGAGGTACATATACATGCATTTTACATCCAATTTTACTTTATATATTAGAAAGTACTTAAAATTATATAAAAATTCTCAACATTTTGGAATTAATGTTTGGATCATTTTGTTAACCTTTGTTGTTTGGGCATTTCAACATTATTTCAGTTATTTCAAGACGGGAAGCATATATTTTGGCCGAAATGAAATATAAATTGAACAATTTTGCTAATTAATAGAGATATTTTTTTTTTCGTATTGGATGGAATGAAATGGAATTGAAATATGGTAAGGGCTATTACTATTTCATGATTTACCAATAAAAGTTGGGACAATTTATTTTGGCATAAAAAATAAAGAAAAGAAAGGAAGAAACCAACTAAAATATGATATGGTTGCGTAAGCCCAATTTAAGGGGCCCATTAACAGCCTTGAAGTGGGCCTTGAAAATCTTTTTATAATATAAGCCCAAGAGTTGTGGACTGTTGTTTATCCTCGTCTTGGACAGGTTAGGAGCAGGCCCATTAAATAAGGTAAATTTATATCTACCCATCCAATTTGGATAACATTGACTGGATATATCCAATTTAAAAATTCATTACCTCGTCGACAAAGCCTTTCGGGTCGACCCAAACTTCCATCAACTTCTAATTGATGAATTGATGAACTCAACTCAACTATTGCTCTTGAAATATCTTAAATTCTATCGGGTCCAGTTTGTAGGATCATTATATATTGAACCAAACTAAATGAACTCGATCACGATTTGAACATATGATATATAACTCACTCAATTAAAATACTTTTTCCTTTCTCGATTTTGGGTTTAAGTCCGATGATTCAGCACTTGGATTTATGTCTACAAATAATATTGGTAAAACAAGTTAGGGTATTTTAGTGGATCCTTTTTTATTATTATGATGATAGGAGTGACTCTTCATTTTAGAGGTATTACATGCTTATTAGAGTTTCCCAACCTTAAAATTTTGTAAGAAGATTCGTAAATTGAGAGAAAAGAAGTTATGAACATCAACTGATGTGAATATAATATAATAAATTTAAAACTAATATGATAAGGTAATTATTGTCAATATTATTCGAAAATTTTAATTGATTTATTATTAATTGCAGATTTAAAAGATATTGTGGAGATATTCTAGGAAGAAGGTCAATGTTGAATGAGAAGAGAAAAAGAAGGAAAGGCATGGCTAAAAATAAGGAAAATTAAGAGTAAATCTGTGAACAAATCTTTCAAAGATATGATCAAGATATAAGATATGCATATCCAGGCCATATATACAAAGATATGCATATCACCACCAAGATATGAGAAGATACCGGTAGATCTCGTGGAGGACATGAGAAACTATAAATACAACCTCAAGCTGTAGAGACTGCAGCTCTCCGATATATTCAATTACCATTCATATGGCCAGAGATACATAGAGAGGCTGATAAGTGTGCTGTTATATTCATAAGAATACAACAGACTGGGAAGAACTCAAGAGCGAACTGAAGGCAAACCTCGCAGAGTCTGGATTACTTTGGAACTTCACCACACGTTGATTTCGGGAGATCTCAACTCAATACAGACGGGAGTTTGTATTCAAATCCATCTAGGGGATTAGATGGTTAAGTAAGTGTTTTAGAAGAATTAGTTACACGGGTAGACAAGTATTTAGGGGGAGCCAAATACGTGTAAGTTCTACTGTAACATTTGTGGGAACAAATATGTCTTCTAATAAAATTACTTGAGAGGAAGAAGGGATTTCTTCCCCGCTTAAAATCAAATCTTATTTTAAGCTTCCGCATGTTCATTTACAGTTCGAACTACTGTTGAACACATACACACGCGCACATATTCTGATCTAACAATTGGTATCAGAGCAGGTTCCAGTTTTTTTTCTTAAACAGGTAGATCCAGGGACAGACACATGGGTACTGAGGGGACCACGCTACGCCCACCTTCGCTTGATGGACAAAACTATCCGTTCTGGAAATCAATGATGTTTATCTATCTAAGATCCAAACGATGTGGAGAAGCAATCCAAACAAAGTGGATGTGGCCTAAGATGCAGGATGGAACGGATATAACTAAAGTCGTAGACGAACCAAGAACACGATGGACGGAGGACGAAAGGTGTGCCGAATAGGCAAACTACACAGCATTGTATGCTATTCTTACTTCGGTCGATGTCATGAGACACAAGTTGATTATACACTGTCAAACCGCCAAAGATGCTTGGGATGCTCTACAAAAACAATTTGAAGGAAATGAGTCCGTAAGGAAGTCAAAATTGCAAAGATTGGCCACATTATTTGATGGAATACAAATGAATGAAGATGAAAACATTGAGATGTACTACGCTAGGTTCAGTGACATTGTAAATCAATGTTACACCCTCGGTGATGCTATCAAGGAAGATGTCCAAATCATGAAAATCATGAGAACATTAGCTCCTAGATTCAGAGAAAAAATCACAGTTATGGAATTATTCATGAGAATCACACCGATGTCATTGGATGACTTGATGGGAGAGTTAAGGACGTTTGAGTTGAACAATGGCATGGACACACCAAAAAGCAAAGGGATAGCCCTAAAGACGGAGACAACAACTGAACAATTCGAGGATGATATGACATCAGTTGCTGACAAAATGACACTTCTCACGCAAAATTACAGCAAGCTTGTGAAAAAGTACAATCAGGGGCAGCAGTTCAATAAAGGTCCGCACACTGAAGAGAACATCAGAAAAGGTGGAAACAAATTTTTAAACACTAGGCAGGTAAATCGAAAGGACTCAAAATGCAGAGAGTGTAGTGGATACGGACACTATCAGGCAGAATGTCCAAATTTTCAAAGGAAGAGCAAAGCACTAAAAGCCACCAGGAGTGAATCTGAATCTGAAGGGGAAGAAGAAGCTGACGAACAAGAGACAGAATACCCCAAGGACCTGGGATGTCTCACATCTGCTGTTCGAACTAAGGAGGAACTAGAATACACTGAGGAACCCGATTTTGACGATCCAACTCTGGAAGATCTAAAGAAATTATTTCTAGACATATCTGCCAGATGTACCATATTGGAGAATCAAGCAAGGGGATACAAAAGTAAAGACGCACTTAGCATGGAAAATCAGGAACTCAGTCAAGTGAAACATGAACTGCACATCACTAGGGAAATAAATGACAGACTGAGAGATGATTTGATTATGTCCCAAAAGAATGTGAGGAATCTCGAATATCAGGTCCAGCTTTACGAGACGGAAATTGAGACACTCAAAGCCAATTCTGAAACAGCCCGAACAACTACAACAGGCAATCACCAGGTAAATTCTTCCCTTACAAATGAACTAACAGATTACTCTTCAAAATTGCAGGATAAGGATCGTGAGTTAGCAGAGTCACGAGCCTGGACAAAGCAGTGCGAACCATACAAGGACTGAACAAAGGAAAAGCTAAAAGTGACGAAATTCTGGCATATGGAAGACCACAAAACAATAAAACAGGAATAGGATATATTGAAGAAAGAACATCTGGATCAACAATCTTTGTACCAGCTACAGTTCCTACGTTCGACCATGAAGGACAGAACACTACAAGACAACCTGAGAAACAAAACAAAAAAGGTATGAGAAAATTTATTCCTATATGCCATTACTGTGATGCACCTGGACACATCCGACCAAGATGCTACATAATGAAACGTGACCTACAATCAGGTAATATTTCAACTTGGAATTTTTATGGTGTTCCTGTAAAAAATCATAGGTCTCTAGACTCTTCGAAAGTAAGAAATTTCAAAAACAGTAAAACAAATGTGAAAAAGGTTTGGGTTGTCAAGAAAAACGTGTGCCTTACGTCATTAGTAGTCTCACTCGGGGCGAACAATACTGGAACATGGTTCTTTGACAGTGGACGCTCACAACATATGACAGGTAATGCAACATACTTATCTGATATCACCCCAATAAAAGGACATTCAGTAACTTTTGGAGATGGTAAGAGTGAGCGAGTCATTGGGAAAGGGACTCTCAATATAAGTAGCATGCCTAAATTGTCTAATGTTTATCTTGTTGAAAATCTTAAGGCAAATCTGTTGAGCATTAGCCAAATTTGTGACCAAGGACTCGAAGTAAACTTCACTCATGACAAATGCTTGGTGTTAAACAAGAATAATGAATGCATGCTTACCGGAACTCGGTCTACTAACAACTGTTATCTTCTTGACAGGAGTCATGGATGCTACAATGCTAGCTCGGGAGCAACAGAAATATGGTATCAAAAGTTGGGACACATCGGATATAAACATCTCATTGCCTTGTCTAAATCACAATGTGTACGAGGACTGCCTAAACTCCCAAGCAAAGATCAAGGTATATGTGGACCATGCCAACTCGGTAAACAGGTTAAAAGCTCACACAAGGTAACACAAGACGTTTGCACTAAACAAATCATGTCCTTGCTACATATGGACTTGATGGGTCCTATTCAAACTGAAAGTGCGGGAGGTAAGAGATATATTTTTGTTTGTGTTGATGATTTCTCTAGATATACATGGGTAAGATTTCTTCGTGATAAATCAGACACCTTTGATGAATTTGAAAAATTGATACGTCTGATAGAAAATGAAAAACAGGATTTTGTTGTTCGAATACAAAGTGACCATGTTAGAGAATTTGAAAATACTGCATTCACTGAATTTTGTGCCTCTCGAGGTATTGCTCATGAATTCTCTGCACCAAAAACACCTCAACAAAATGGAGTAGTAGAAAAGAAAAATCGCACATTGCAAGAAATGGCTAGAGCTATGATGATAGGCAAGGAAGTAGCCCAAAAATGGTGGGCTGAAGCCATAAATACAGCATGCTATGTTACAAATAGGGTATATTTTAGGAAAGGATTAGAAATGACTTCTTATCAAATCTGGAAAGGAAAAACTCCTAATTTAAGTCACCTCCATGTGTTTGGTTGTAAATGCTATGTATACAATGATAGACAACAGTTAGGTAAATTTGACGCTAAAAGTGATGTTATTATGTTCCTAGGATATTCGACCAATAGCAGAGCCTATCGTGTTTATAATCTGAGAACTCAAACACTCATTGAAAGCACTAACATTGTATTTGATGATTCTTTGATAAGACAGGAAGTTTACTTGGAAGAAGCAGGTTCATCAGCAGGTCGACCAATGGGAAACCAGAATAGTAAGAACATCACAGAAACTGACCAAGAACCAACGAATGAAAACAGTGATAAAGGTGAACCCTCAACAAAGATTCAGAAAGAACATCCCAAGGAACTCATCATTGGAGAACTCAATGAAGGGATAAAGACACGATGCAAACCAAAACTTGACTATCGGAAAATGGAAGAACTGGTTCACCACGCTTGCTACACCTCTGTGGTTGAACCCAAAAATGTCAAAGAAGCGCTCAAGGATGATAACTGGATACTGGCAATGCAGGAGGAATTGGAACAGTTTGCCAGAAATGATGTCTGGACACTTGTACCAAGACCTGACAGTGCGAATATCATCAGAGCAAAATGGATCTTCAAGAACAAAACTGATGAACAAGGTAACATCACTCGAAACAAAGCAAGACTCGTGGCCCAAGGATACACACAGGTAGAAGGAATTGACTTTGAGGAAACGTTCGCTCCAGTTGCACGACTGGAGTCAGTAAGAATCCTTCTCTCATTTGCATGTCTTAAGAAATTTACTATTTATCAAATGGATGTAAAAAGTGCATTCTTGAATGGTTTCTTGAAAGATGAAGCGTATGTTGAACAACCAAAGGGGTTTGAAGATCCACACTTTCCGAACCATGTCTACAAACTGAAGAAGGCTCTTTATGGGTTGAAGCAAGCTCCAAGAGCATGGTATGAAAGACTGACAAAGTTTCTGATCGGTCAAGGTTACAAACGAGGAGAAGTCGATCAGACTCTGTTCATCCAGTAGTCGAACAAGGATATCACTATTGCACAAATCTATGTAGATGACATTGTGTTTGGATCCACATCCAAACAAAAAGTGAATGACTTCGTCCAGGTAATGTCTCGTGAATTTGAAATGAGCATGGTTGGTGAACTTTCCTACTTTCTTGGTCTACAGGTCAAACAATGCAATAGTGGAATCACGATACATCAAGAAAAGTATGCCAAGAACCTGGTAAAGAAATTTGGACTTGAAGGGTGCAAAGTAGCTCACACTCCCATGGGGACAAATACCAAATTGTCCAAGGACGAAGGTGGAACATGTGTTGAACCAACACTCTACAGAAGCATGATAGGAAGTCTCCTGTACCTCACTGCTAGTCGACCTGACATAAGCTTTAGTGTTGGACTATGCGCTAGATACCAATCAAATGCTAAGGAGTCTCACCTCAAGGCCGTAAAAAGAATCATACGATATGTGGCAGGTACCACTAACTATGGCTTGAAATATTCCTTTGAGACTAAACCTTTCATTGCAGGATACTGTGACGCCGATTGGGTCGGCGACGTGGATGATAGATAGAGTACTTCAGGAGGATGCTTCTTTATTGGAAACGATGCTTCTTTATTGGAAACAATCTTGTATCCTGGCTAAGCAAAAAGCAAAACAACATTTCACTATCAACTGCAGAAGCTGAATACATAGCTGCAGGGAGCTCATGCTCTCAACTGGTATGGATGATGCACATGTTGTGCGACTATGGTATGAACATGACTTCCAGGACTCTGTTTTGTGACAATCTGAGTGCCATTAATATGTCTAAAAACCCTGTGCAACACTCTAGAACTAAACATATAGACATTAGGCACCATTACATCCGAGAGTTAGTTGAAGATGGAGTCATTACCCTTGAACATGTTCCTACCATAAGTCAACTGGCTGATATTTTCACAAAGGCCCTAGATGCGCAAAAATTCATATCCCTGAGAAAATCTCTAGGGATTTGCTGTGCTATGTAAATGCTGTATAAAAAAAAATAATAAATAAAAAAAATAAAGGGGAGGTGGAAGTCTCGGATTGCCTAGGATAACTATAAGTCTCGCACAGGTTCAAAATTTTGTTTGTCTTGAACTTTGAATCCATTATTTCTTCTCCCAGTATAAGAAAAAGAGCTACGACCTTGAAATGATGCTGTGGAATGCTGTCACCAATGTGATAGAGCACCAAGCACAGAAAATGACAGGTCTGTGAAAGCTTCCTTAATAATGTTCAACTCTAAGTTGCACCAAATATAGGGGTTACAAGGTTCTGAGCTCGTCACACAGGGTTTTCCCAGTGTGGTACTTTATTGTGTGGTTTGCGAGCTACTACACAAGAATTCGGCAGAAGGAGCAATAAGGAAAAATCATACAACTCAAATAGCAATCAAAATGGGGTGAACATATACTGGAAGAGAAGACTTGCAGATTTTTCTTAGTGCATTTTCAAACATTGTTGCCTGACTGAGACTTGTGTTTAATATGGTGATCTTTGATTTCATTCCTCCAATATAAAAAAAAATAAAAAAAATCAACCTCTCTTATTTTTTCTCCTGGGATTATATGGATTATTTTGTGCAAAATGGGCCCGGATGATTATTTAGTCATGACTTATATTCAGAACACGTGTCAAAATGGGGACGTGGTCTTCCTTGTTTCAACCGTCTGGACGTGTGATCGTGTTCTTTAATGACTATATAACTGTAATGAGTGGGCGCCGAAAAGGGTTTAAGCAGCCAGTATAAAAACTCGTGACATAGACAGTAATCGAGGCGTCAGCCTTCCTCATTTCACATCATTGTCAGACTATGATTAACTAGGGTTAATTTCTTTCATAGTTCATTTTCATGCCTGTGTTCTTGTGTTTCTTCTTCAACATCTATTTGCAGAAGTGTAATGGCTGACCACGGAGATTCACCCAGCGGCAGACGACCAAGTTGGATCTTGGTTCCATTCTTGAATCCAGAACCATTGGAAACTATCCCTCTGCCCGATTCTGATGAACCGCCATCAGGCGACCAGGGAAAGGACACGCCTCCTCCCGGCCCTTTGTCTCAGCCGTGTCCCGATGCCCCTCAGACTGAAACCACTCCGACTGATGTTCCACAGCCCAGTGCGACTACTCCGCCCCCTGCTACTGCAATTCCTCAAGAAGAAGATCCTTCGCCCATGGAGGAATCTCCACTTCCTCCTCAAGATCTCCCTTCCAAGACGACCTCATATCCACCTCCGAGGTCCAAGGTTCCTCGCAAGGCAAAACCTACAGGCAAAACCCCGATTCCTACGCCACGGCGACATCTCGTTGATGAGTCCTCATCCGAGGACGAAGTGGCAAGATCTCCGCCTCGCCGTTCGCACCGCCACAAAAAGTCTTCTACTGCTGCTTTTACTGGGTCATCTCCAGGGCGCATTCGCAACGAAAATGATGTGCTGGTCAGAGGGAAGGCGTTCTACACAAAGGCAGCTTCCGACCGCTTCAAATTATTTTCTGGTATGGACTTCTGGCCTGAGCGTAACCTTGATCTCAAGCGTTTTGCAAAAACATCGGTTATGGATTTTATCAAAAAGTTTGGGTTAGAAGTTACTGTGACGAATCTGGGTAGGTTTTATAGTTCCATTGTTCATGAATTTTATGCTAATTTGGTCTCTGGCATTCAGGATCCTGAATCCCCTCGGTTCGGGAGAGTTTTTGTTCGAAATAAAATTATTAATTTCAGTCCTGATGCCATTAATGATTATTTGGAACTGACTGGCCTGGATGAGGAAGAGGAGGTTGAAGTTGACCTTGGAGAGGTGGTCGACTTCCTCAGCGAAGGGAAGCTCACCTGTTGGACTAAGCCTGGGATTTCTCCCTCGATACTGACACAGGAGGCCAACTGGCTTCATAAAATAGGGAGGCAAAATTGGACACCCACGTCCAACAAGTCTCACCTAACATCAGCCCAGTGTCAGGTCATCTTTAAGGTCCTGAAGGCCATACCGATTGACTTTGGAAGGATAGCATTTGAGGCCATCATGAGTTTTTCCGAGAAGCCCGACTCTCGCAAGAAGCTTCCGTTCCCTACTCTCATTTGGGGCCTCTTATCGCATCAGGGCATCCAGGCTCAGTCCAATTCAGAAAGCCGCCCCTCCGCTGAACATGGCCTCCAGAGAGGCCAATGTTGCCTATAGGCCACGTACCATTGCAACCACACTTTCTCCCTCGGAAGTAGCGGCCAATCTCCCGCTCTTTCTACATCAGCAACTAGAGATTCTTGATACTCTAGCTGCTGAGGTAGCTGCCCAGAAGCTTTATTTCACTAATGTCTTGAAATCTCTAGATGTTCCCTCTCAGGGCGCACCACACAGTGGTTCCACTCCTTTGGCAGGCAGCTCGAAAAAGGGGGAGAAGAGACCATCTGCCGCGGATAAGGGGAAGAGGAAGGTGTCAGGCAAAGCAACAAAAAGAAAAAGGGTGGCCGAGGAGACTGAAGCGGATGATACTGAGGAAGAAGAAGAATGAGAATATGGGAGTGATTCTGTTTGAATTTGGGATGTTTTTATTAAACTATTTGAACAAATTTCTAAGGGTCTGTAATATTGATACTACAAATCTCCAGTAGCTAGGATGCTAACAACAATATCCGTGGTTTAGTTGTTTTTATTGACTATCTGAACTTGATGAATGATGCTTCTGCTGTATGTGAACATCCTTCTTTTCTGCAGACAGTTCTCCTGCTTGTTTCTTTTTGCAGGTAGCAGATGATCCTGGAATTTTCGAACAACATGCCAAAGAGGGAGATTGATAAGGTAATTATTGTCAATATTATTCGAAAATTCTAATTGATTTATTATTGATTGCAGATTTAAAAGATATTGTGGAGATATTCTAGGAAGAAGGTCAATGTTGAATGAGAAGAGAAAAAGAAGGAAAGGCATGGATAAAAATAATGAGAATCAAGAGTAAATCTGGGAACAAATCTTTCAAAGATATGATGAAGATATAAGATATGCATATCCAGGCCATATATACAAAGATATGCATATCACCACCAAGATATGAGAAGATACCGGCAGATCTCGTGGAGGACATGAGAAACTATAAATACAACCTCAAGCTGTAGAGACTGCAGCTCTCCGATATATTCAATTACCATTCATATGGGCAGAGAGACATAGAGAGGCTAATAAGTGTGATGTTATATTCGTAAGAATACAACAGACTGGGAAGAACTCAAGGGCTAACTGAAGGCGAACCTCGCAGAGTCTGGATTACTTTGGAACTTCACCACACGTTGATTTCGGGAGATCTCAACTCAATACAGACGGGAGTTTGTATTCAAATCCATCTAGGGGACTAGATGGTTAAGTAAGTGTTTTAGAAGAATTAGTTACACGGGTAGACAAGTATTTAGGGGGAGCCAAATACGTGTAAGTTCTACTGTAACATTTGTGGGAACAAATATGTCTTCTAATAAAATCACTTGAGAGGAAGAAGGAATTTCTTCCTCGCTTAAAATCAAATCTTATTTTAAGCTTCCGCATGTTCATTTACAGTTCGAACTACTGTTGAACACATACACACGCGCACATATTCTGATCTAACATAATGCATAAGTAAGTGCTTATGAAATAATGAAGGATATATATATATATATATATATTTATATAATGATAAAAGGAGGTTTATATATGTTCATAAAAGGTTTTCGTTGTCCCAGACAAAGAAGATATTCTTTTCTCACAGCTTTAGACATTTTGCGTAAATTAAATGCTAAAATAATTGAAAGGTTAACGCAGGTATCCTTTTTGTCATTCCTTAAGCACGATTTATCTTAATTAAATCCATTAAAATCCAACAAGTATATCTTCGATAAATCTCATCCAGACAATGACTCCCATGTGACCTCCATGCTAAATATACGACTCTTCCTTGACTTTAACCACCCCCCCTCTACATAAAATGACACGATTATCACGACAACTGAATTCGTGATTACAAATTCAGACGAAATTATGATGAAAATATAATGTTATTACTTTCAAAATCGTCTAAAAGATACATGACTAATTGAACAATTTTTTTCGAAAGATTACCATGAAAGAAACATGTTTCATTTGTTGAGTTAGAGGGGTATAATAAAGTTCAATAATTAAAATTTCCTATTAAATGATTAAAATATAAAACACTAAAAGTTAAGAGAAAAAAAACTCCAGATTTATGGATTTTCATTTTTCTTCTTTCATTTAAAAAAATAAATAAATAAATCCTCGTGATAAATTAATTAATTAATGAAAACAGACTCACCAAAATCCTCGCCTCGTGTTATGGATTTGGCTTTGGGGATAAGTTGGAGAGCGACCCCCATGTGGGAAGTTTGAAATAACATGAATGTGTAACCGCCAGAATCAACGGCCAACGGTCAATTATAACCAACATTAACGGCTGTTTTAAGGGCAGGTTTTCTTGCTCGAATCCCTTTTCGATTGTCATGACACTTTTTGCACTATAAAGTCTACACGCCTAAAATGCATTACGTCTCCATTACAATTTCACGAGAAAATGGTCTTCCACATACAATATTATATTTTTTAGTAATTCTTAAGTTGGATAAAATTTAAAAATGGTAAAAATAAAACATTAATTATTCAGTGAAATTTTTAATATTTGATTGAAATATAATTAAATTTATGCATTAGAAAGATGCAAAACGAATCTTTTTTTTTATTCTAGTTATGTATTGCATTTCGATGTGTCAAAACATCACTAATTATTATGTTAAAGTATAATACAATCTTTGAATGTTGATACGTTGAACTTCTTGAATTGAAATGTAATTAGAATTAATTTATTAGAAATTATATTATTAAATCCCAATACACGTACACAAAGAACCGGGGACACATCATAGAAACACTCCACATTATCTAATAAAATTCAATTAACTTTCTAAAGATACATAATTAATTAAGCGAACGAACTACATTATTTGATTCTAGTCCATTCCTTTTGCATCTATATTAGTCTAAATATTGATAATTAAAATGAATTCCGTCTATCTAAATAAAGTCCAATTAATATAATTAATTCCTGAAGAAAAATTAAAAGGGCCCCACATCAGGACCTAGAATACACGACGGCCCCCAAATTATGGTGTAAATTGTGGGAAAATACTTTCAAGATTTCTGATTATTTGGATGTTACCAAAGATATTTCTGATAAATAAGTAAATAAAAAATTTGACATTTAAAGTTATGTCATTGTCGTGTCCCTTACGTGAAGTATATTTGTGAGCTTAAAATAATTACCTAATCAATTCATATAATTAATACATCTTACTATAATTACTTCACGCAGTAAAAAAAAAAAAAAAAAATTAATATATATATATATATATATATATATTCATGAACCAATATATGCTTCACCAAACGCGGCTATATTAAAATTTAACACAATGTAAGATAATATGGAAATTCCAACAACCAATATACTTTATAGCAAAAAATTTCAAGAGAAAAGCGTTACCTATTGACTTTGATTTTGGGTTTAATTTGAATGGACCCTAAATTTTGAAGAAATAATATAAAAATTCATTCGAATTTTACAATTTTATCATAGACGTAAAGTAGATGTGCTCGTCTATAAATAGGGTTTTCACATGTAACACAGAATCACTCCACAAAATCTTACTCCATTTGAGAACCTTTTACGTTTGCCCCTTCTCTTACACTGTCATGGCTTCTGTTCTGAATCACTCTCTTTTAACTTACTTAGCATTCTTTTCTCTTGTAGCAAGCTATTGCTATTGTTTCAATCCCAAACTCCTAAATGTGTCCAAACTTGATCCCGGATCCGGTTGGACTCCAGCCCGAGCCAGTTGGTATGGAAACCCTTCAGGTGCAGGAAGTGATGGTAATTACTAACACACTATCCAGCCTTAACACACCCGTTCAAATCTCTTTTAACTAGTTGTTGTCTTTAGGGCCGGTCTTGAATAAGGGTATGACCGGCGACTGCTTAAGTCTTCTAATTTTCCGGTCCTACATTATGTTTATATGTGTGTGTGAGAGTGTTTTTTTTTTTGCTATATTTTTATATGTTATTACGTTTTTATGAAGCACTTCATAAATACGAGTAATTGGGGCCACTACTTCTTTTAACATTTTTGTGACTTGAAAACTTCATATTTTAGTGTGAACTTTACATGATATTACTTAATGGAACTGCCCTAATTATTTGTTTTATGCATCAATTAGGGGGTGCATGTGGATACCAAAATGCTGTTGAAGAAGCACCGTTTTCTTCTCTAATAACAGCTGCTGCTGCTTCTCTCTACAACAACGGCGCCGCTTGTGGAACTTGTTATCAGGTTTAGCCAAGCATATAACGACCTTTTACTACTTTCTCCGTTCTAAAAAAGACTAAATTTAATCATACAAACAAAACTTTTTGGAACGAAGAAATTACACTTATGAGTGTGTATGAGGAGCTGCATGGAAATCTGAATTAAATTGTGCTGATATCTTAAATGTCTTCAATTTAGGTGAAATGTACAACAACGGCGGTGTGCTCCGGGAAACCGGTGACAGTGGTTATAACCGATGAGTGCCCCGGCTGCGACGGGCAGTCTATTCTATTCGATTTAAGTGGCACTTCGTTTGGAACCATGGCTAATGGCGGCGAAGCTGATCAACTTAGGAACGTTGGGATTGAGCAAATTCAATATAGGAAGTAAGTTTTTCTTAATTAATTCCATCTATTTTTTCAACTAATTTATCGTTTGATATGGCAAGAAAATTTTAGCACACTTCGCATTATAATATATTCTGCTCAAATTTATCTTCTCGAATTTCCAAAATAACGCGTGTTTCACGTGCGTGAAACTTTTTGCTATTTTTAAGAAAATAATTGTGGAATCTAGAGTCTAGAATAACTGCATGTTGTTATGATTTTTTAATTTATCACATTCAAAACACATATTCAAATCGTGTATATTTTTCAGAGTGGACTGCAACTTTCCCGGAGTATCCGTGGCATTCCGGGTCGACCCAGGATCCAACAGCAACTATTTCGCAACTGCCATCGAGTACGAAGATGGAAACGGCATCACCGGAGTTGAGCTGAAGCGGGCGGCGGGTTCGGGTGGGGAGTGGATTGAAATGCAACGGTCGTGGGGTGCTGTTTGGAAGGCCGATTTGCCAAACAACTACCAGCCGCCGTTCTCTGTTAGGCTAACTGGCGGCGGAAATTCCAAAACCGTTGTCGCTAACAGCGTTATACCTGCTAATTACTCGCCCGGAAAAACTTACAGATCGATTGTCAACTTTTGACGCCTGGAAATACAATTTCAGTAGAATAAAAAAATAGTTTTTAATTATAGGAAATAGTTAAATTATGAAAAGAAAATGACGAATCTGCCCATGGCAGATATGCAGGGTCGAAACTTGTAGAGCAGATGGATCTTTTTATTGGTCCTGTCTCTCGTCTTCCTTGTTACAAATATTGAATAAGTTGTAATAATAATTTGGATCGTTTGTTTTAATATTATATTTTCCTTTAATATTTCATATTACATGTATGTCTTAAGTTGTACCTTTTATTAGTGATTTTAAGGTTGAATTTGTGACCTACAAGTAATTGATATTTACTTAAAGAGCGAGTCTTCTCTGAAACAGTTGTATGTATGATACGATTAAAGTTATTACTTATGTAAATATAAAATTTACTTGTTTAATTATAAAATATAACTATTTTTTAAAGTAAACTAATTAGTAGTAATACACTTAAAAAATACTGGTACTTTATAGTTAAATAAATAATATTTTATAGTGAAACAAATAATACATTATATTATAGAATTTTTGCGTTACCTAACTTGTAGGATATTTATGTGGTCAATATCACCGTCCTACCTTTCTTCCAGCAATTATTTTATATTGTTTAATGTGTTACATATTCCTTCATACTCGAAATGTATATTGTACTAAATCTATATTATATTTCAAAAGGACCTAACGAAATTTTAATAATACATAATATTCATTTATATAAACTGCGACCTAGATTATAGAATCATTGATTATAAAATTTTATTTAAAATTATCATGGCTGAACTAAAATCTATTTTCTTTCATTAATTTTAAATTTCTTGAGATTTGTAATCCAAAATTGGAAGTGGTGATAGTTAGTTAATCAATTTACATTTCAACTACATGTAGTATGTTGATTTCACATGCACGTGGCTACTCTCATGGGCTGGTTTCATGCAGGTGTAAATGAATTGATTTAAGTTGAACATATTATTTTTTAAAATTATTTGAAATGTTATCAAATTTTTAATATTTTATTTGAGATTGGTTTGATTATTAATTGGTTTGAGCTTGAACAAGTTTTAATCGAGCTGAACACGAATCGAGTTCGAGTAATTTGATTTTTTGTATTTATTTAACGAATTTTGCTTAATAAATTGACTTCGAATTGAGTTTTAGATTTTATCAAACGTAAAAATGTGTTCAAGCTTGTTTGATATTATTATCAAATTGAATTCAAACAAATTTTAAATAAACAAACTTGAATCGAGTATCGAATAACTTGATTTGATTTTCAGCCCTATTATCACATCGGACTTTAATATATACACACATCACACCCACACGCAATTTATCTCATATTTTTTTTATTTAAATTCACAATATGTGTGAGTTCGTCTCTTTTGTATGTAAATTTTGTTCCCATACGTTATTATATATTTTATTATATATATGTATATATATATATATATTATTATTAATTTTTTTTTTTAATTTCTTATAGAAGTTAAGCCTGGCTTCTCCAGTTCTCCCTATAATGGGCCGAGAAAACTTTTGGGCTCAAATTTATAAATAAGCTTGTTCCATTAAGCAACAGTATCTCTTCATATGAAATTTTGGTGAATTCAAAATTATATTCTTCACCTTAATTAGAATAATTTTCTAATAAAATTATGAATTTCTCTAAATTTATAAAATTGTATATTTGAGCGGACCCTTGGGGCAATTAGATTCATTATTATTATTATTAATGTATCATAGAAGCAATTTTGTTTTCTTTCAATTGAAATAATGTATAATGTAATTGTATGATTTGTATCCCAATATAATATAAACTTGCAGCGGTTAATAAATATGGGGAAAAAAACTAGAAGCAATCCGAATAAGATGGAGAGGCGCAAGTTGATTTTCGTGGCTTGGAGTTGAATTCACTTCAGAACATTGAACTTTGATTCTCTCCCTCGTTGGACGGATGGGAGAAAAATACTCACCCAGTCCACTACAACTACACATACCTATGCCTATACTAATTTTCTTCAACAAATTTTAGTAGGGAACAGCCACTCTCCGCCGTTGGTTTGGTTGATTGAGCGGCGGCGCCACTGCTAGAAAAAGTCTCTCACTCTCACCTCCTTCCACTTGTCACATACCCTCCACTCCAAGTCCTATTTTCTCTCTACCCTCCAAAATACAGTTACTCCAACTAAAAACTAGGGTCACCCTTACAACAGCTTCAACTACAAGAACTAACCCTATTCTTAATTTCTTCAAATTCCCATGTTTTCCCTTTGTTTTTCCAGTGTCTTAATTTTCATATTACACTCTCCCATGGCTTGCGCCGATGATCAACAACCTAATTTCAAACACTATTGTAGGGTATGCAAGAAGGGTTTTATGTGTGGGAGGGCTCTTGGGGGGCACATGAGGGCCCACGGGATCGGGGATGAAAACGGCAATCTTGATGATGATGATACTGCAAGCGATTGGGAAGAGAAATTTGGAGGGGATAGGAGTAGCAACAAGAGAATGTATCAATTGAGAACAAATCCAAATAGATTAAAGAGTTGTAGAAATTGTGAGAATTGTGGGAAGGAGTTCTTGTCTTGGAAATCCTTTCTTGAACATGGGAAATGCAGCTCCGACGACGCCTCCGAGTCCCTCGTGTCCTCACCGGAATCAGAAGACGAGGACGGCAGCGGCGGTGGGAGACGCGGTGGTGGGTGGTCCAAACGGAAGAGATCGTTAAGATCGAAAGTGGGTTGTCTTAGCTCATCGTCAACCTATGCAACAAGTGAGGAGGATGACCTCCTTCTTGCTACATGCTTAGTACAGTTAGCCAATACGACGGTGGATCTACCGGTGGTTGAGCCAGAGGAGTCGTGCGCCTCCGCTAGTAAGGAGGAGGAGCGGCGGAACCCTAATTCTTTTTTCGCCCCTTCTAGAAGCAGACCGCCGTTGGATCACAAGACAAAAGGTGTGTCTAGCCCTAGAGGATTGTTCGAATGCAAAGCATGCAAGAAAGTTTTTAATTCACATCAAGCATTAGGGGGACACAGAGCCAGTCACAAGAAGGTCAAAGGGTGTTATGCAGCGAAACAAGATCAACCTGATGACAACAATTATAGTACTTTAGCAACTGACGAGGATGTTACCACGAATAACGATCAAGATTTCTTCCCATCAAAATCAAATAATTCATCTTTTCAATTCGAACAAGGCCAACCAGCATTGGTCGGAGCTGCAAGAAGGAAATCAAAAGTTCATGAATGCTCCATTTGTCATCGGGTCTTTAATTCGGGTCAGGCCCTTGGCGGGCACAAGAGGTGCCATTGGATCATTTCGAATTCACCAGAGACATCACCTTTACCTAAGTTTCAACTGCAAGATAAAAGTGATCAAACAATTCATCATCATCAACAACAACAAGATCATAAACCTAGCGCTGATGCCTCCGACAAATTGGATTTGAACGTTCCAGCTTGGGCCCATATGTCGGAGGTGAGGCGGGACCCACACAACCCGTTGAGCTTCGAGGTGTCCACAGAGATGCATCTACAACCTTGGGTAGGGCAAGAGACCAAAAATAACACCACACATTGTCATTCACAACAGCTCCAAGTCAAAAACAAAGATAATAATGGCAACGACAACAACAACAACAATGTTGGCAACAAAGTTAAGAACAATATCAATCATGTTGAAGATGAAGCAGACAGTAAGTTGAAATTAGCCAAATTGAGTGACTTAAATGACTTGAAGGACATGAACCCTACTGTTACTTCATCTCAGTGGTTACAAGTGGGAATTGGCTCTACAGCTAAAGCTGCTGCTGCTGCTGATGCTTAAATAATCTCTTTTAGGCAAACCGCAACCAAAAAATGTACAATTTTGTATTCACATTGTAATTAAGGTCAAAAGACCTACAATATTTCTTTATTCTCATATAGTTAGGGTTGATTCTATTTACTAGTTCATCAAATTGCTCGCTAAAATATTGTACTTTTATAACATCTATTACTATAATATCGAACACCATGATTGGAATAAGGTTGTACTTTCACATCATAGAAGCTTCACACGTCTTCTAACAAAACCATGGCAAATTTGTTGAGATGCATTGTGTTACATATCACACGCTCATAAACAATGCTAACGATGTAGGATAAAATAGGACATATTCCTAGCTTTGAGACTTATATACGTTTATATATGTATATATCACCTGGTTTGTATTGATGATAGTGTATTAGAATATATAACACTTTATAAATAAAAGGAATTTAAAATAATTTAAAGGAACAACCCGTAAGTAATAAAATAATCCTAAGTCATTTACAGGTTATTCATTTAAGAATACAACTATTTTGTTTTAAATTATTTTAATTCTTTTGTTTATGTGGCATTTTCTTTTATTGTGTGACTTTTATTTTTTACTATTTTTCTTTTGCAGATTGTGTGAAAATTTAAAAGCCACGTTAGAAAAATTTCGTCGAAAAAAGGCACGTGAGATGCACATGTCATATTCTGACAAAATTTATAATTTCCACCAAAATTAGGACTAAATTCACAAAATTAAAATTTTTATAGGATATAATTATGAATTTACATTTAAATAGAACTAAAATTACAAATATGAGACTAATTTTACAATTTTCTCCAAAAATATATTAAGCAAAACAACATGAACTAATGCTGAAGTATATCTTGTGAAAATGGAGAAAAAGCATTTCCTCTATTTAACTCCTTTTAGAGCCAAATATTTATAAAGGGTACTAAAGTCTTTCTAAATAAATATTACACATTGCCACATTGGATTTAATGGGCTTTGGATGAGGTGGAAAATTCATGTAATTGGGTCGATTAAACTTAGAGGAGTGGGTATGACGGCCCAATAACTAATTAGCAAATTAAAACTATCAAGTATTGTATTAGTTTGTGTCAAAATATTGCTACAATTTTTTCTCTTCTTTTTTTTTTTTTTTTTTTGTAAAAATACCCTATACTGTTCTTCATCTCATAAATTTTCCTCTAATAATTTTATGTATTCTTGATAGTAATAAATATTTCAAGATTGTTTGCTCCAAAAAAAAAAAAAAAAAAAAAAAGCAAAATATTGCGTAAATATATTATTAGTAGTAGTAGTAGTCGTGGTCGTCATCTTAACCCAATAAATAAGCAACTAATAACTCTCAACTTCTGCTTGCTCATTAAATTAAATATGATCTGCAGACGATTTTCCTTTTTTTAATAATAAAAAAAAAATAAAAGTAGGAGACAAAATGTGTCCAATGTAAGAGAGGATGCTGAAAAAGTGTGTACATGGAGAAACATAGTCAAGGAAGTTAAGTGGGGCGTATTTCTTCGTGTAGACCATCACAGGAGACTACAATTGTCTTTATAGAATTTAATTATGGATGCTACCCAACGATAAGAGGTCCATTGACTTTTACCCATTTTCCATTTTCTTCTTTTTTTTCTTCCTTGATTCATTTCCAGTCTTCCGCTTCAGATCGGTCCTATTCACCATAATATAGACAATATCAACAACTAATGTATCTGTCAATAAGTTATGACGTGTCAACATTATATTCGTCTTTATATTTTCTTCTTTATTTTGCCCTTAATCCAGATACAAAGATATTATATTAAGGCCAAATAGCAAAAGAAATAATAATAATAATAATAATAATAATAATAATCAATTAAACCATAAATTTTGCAATTTGGTGTGATTATGATCAAATTAATTTTTTTTAGTGATATGGAATCTTATAAAATAATATGTAAGGATTGATATTTTTCTAATTGATAAATCGAAGTGAAATATAATGTGCTCAAATATCATCATTTATCTCATCATAGTCGGCTTACACAACATTACTTTTGACCAATTTTAAATTAGGCCACAATTGCACACAAATCTTAAATGTTATGATTAAGTTTACAATTTTTAAAAAGTTTGGCTAGAATTTCACTTAAAACCAAGGTTTGACTTTGAAGTAATTAGGCATATATATAATATATATTATATCGAGAATGACTGAGTAAGAGTTAATATTTTCATCAGTAATTTATTGAAATTAATATATCGAGAATGGCAATTAAGAGTTTATGTGAAGGAGTTTAGCGCCATGAAACCTGTGCAAGGTCTAGTTTGGATGGGCATGCTGAAGTGAGGACAATAACAATAAAAACTCAACCCCTAAAATTATAGATGCAGCGTTCTCAAGCCTTGGAAAGGATAAATACAACTGCCCTAAAGTTTGGCATAAATACAATTACATCTTCTTGTTTCGATTTTCGACTTTTTAAAATTACTCGTATATTTTATTTTATATGCAAATATATATATATATATATATCATTTTAAATAGGGATAATAAAAGAAAATAAAATGATCGTGGACAAAATATTTTACTGGCATGAATGCAAGTTCATTACTAGCATAAGTAGGCAGCGGACTCCAATAAATCACAGAAATTTAGGAATTTTCAATACACAATAAATTTAAATTTGATTTATGTCATTGAATGATTCATGTGTTATGCCAAGTCCCAGCTGTACGAGTTCATGATGTTGCTCGCTTCTTTATTAAAAAAAACAAGTAAATTGGAATTAAACACACGAATAGATATACATATTATGTGTTATTTTGCTTTAATTATTAATTTCAAACATTTATTTAGACAGAAAAGAAAAAAAAAAAAAGCCAATTGATATATTTATGCAGCAAAGATTATAGGGATCGGAGTCGGAGCAAAAGTATACTAAGGTCTGACGTACTAAATAATTAACTTCAAGATGTGCTGCAGTTTATTTTTTGTATTTAAATATTTAAGAAAAAAATAGTTAATCCTTATTCAAGTTGGTTTTTAAACTTTTGTCCGCCCAAAAAAAAAAAAAAAAAACTAAACTTAAACCTCGTACAATAAACCATATTTATAATGTGGGTCGGCAATTCACTATGATAATAAGTTATATTAAAAAATAAAAAAAAGTACGTATCCCGTCTTAAAAAAAGAAGTCCTATTTGAAAGAGGGTTGGTAGTAATTTTTACTAAAATCTTTCATGATTTATGCTTACAAGATTTTCCTACACATCTTCCAAAAGTGAAGTAAAAAAAGAAAAAAAGAAAAAACCCATTTATTATTATTTTCTTATTTTGAGTCATTGATCTGAGAAAAAAGTGGAAGTTGTGAAGAAATCCACGTCAGCAGGGCTGAAATTCTTCTTCTCTTTCTCCTTTTTCAAAGAAGCTGATAGAATTCAGTGTACCTTAATTGTACCAATTATGGTTTCTTACTACAATAATCACATTGTTTTAAGACTACTAAAAGTCATCACAATGAAAACTAGGCATGCCAACGTAATTAAGAACCTTAACTACGCACATGCTCTCTCATTAAACAACTTCAACCCAAAAGGATTACCAATCCCAAATCAAATCAAATATTTTAAAGATTATGTTGTTTTGGTCCATATATTTCTTTAATTATGGGGGAATTTTTTGCCAATTTATGACATTAATGCAAATTTAATAAATTAGTGTGTGCAAAGACGTGAAAGATATATGAATTAAAGCTATCAAATTGCATCCATTTACCAAAATTAATTTTTTTTAGGCAAATGAAATCCCCTATCTAAATTAATTGTCCCAATTATGGGGGAATCTTATTTTTAACTTAATTTTAAAAATCCAATGCGGTTGTTAAGAATAAAAATTGCGCATGTTATGATTTGTTTAAAAAGATATTATTATTATTATTATTATTTAATATGTTATGATTCTGATTTCATCAATTTTTTTTTGATTTCTTAATTATTTATACTAGTCTAATATAAAAAATAAAAATTAAAAAACTTAAAAAAAGACTAAATTAGAAATGGTTTCCATGTCTATATAATTTTGAAAAGTAGAAAAAAAAAAGAACAGACGGTATTTGTTACTATTTACTTGTTTTTTCTTTTCGTCTTTTTAGGTGGGAGATTGGATCGATCTTTTTTTATTTAAAGATGTAACATACAATTTTTTCTACGCATATTTTGAGCAAATTGACAACACGACTCTTCTTCTTTTTGAAATAATTGTGTGACGTAATTAAGTACGTACGATAAGTCAATTGTTTAATAGTATAATCAAGTAAATTTAATTTTGTAATGTAATCAAATTAACATAATATTGCATATAAGTCAAAGGTGTAAACAAGTGAGTCAACTTTACAGAGTAATCGAATAAGCATAATAGTATGTATAATACAATTGTGTAAAGTAAGCTAATTTTATTACGTAATGGAGTAAAGTATAGTATGTAAATCGTACAAGTCAAATATGTAAGCAATTTAATTGTTTAAATTGTAAGTGAATGACGTGGAACCAATTAATTAAGTATATTTTTAGTAACATGAATTAAAAATAAATAAGTAACTAGAATACTTAATTTGAAAAATTAAAAAAAATATTTTATTTAATTTTAAAATTTTCATCAATAATGCTATAACAAATCGTGCAATGGTGGAAATGTTCTACTGAATGCAAATAATCAAAATCTTCTATCTCTACTAATAATATAATAATAAAATAATTTAAATATAATTTTTCACTCATTACTAGTTTCTAAAAAAATAATTTTTGGAAAATAATTTGTCAACTTTTGATTAGTTATATATTTTTCTTTCTTTTTTGGGAATATTTTTTCAATTTTTTTAAAAACAGTTAACTTTTTTTTCTACTCCATTTTTTTTACGTATAATGTATTAATATAATTCTATTTTCAAAATATTTAATTTTACACCCACATCACATATATTAAAATGAGCTATTGTATACAAAATATATATACTTATTGTTGTTGATTATTTGGGTATAGATTGTAATATTTATTGTGTATTGAATTAGTTGTATTGATTTTATGGTGAATAAATATTAGTTAATATTTTTTCTATAAAAATTATTAAATAATTTAATTTTTACACATTAATCAATTTTTACTATAAAAACAATAATTTAATTTTCTGGACAGAGGGAATATATATTTTAATATAAAATTGTATTTTCTGATATGTTTTACAAGTAAAATAATAAAATATTTTGAATATTTTTAAATATTGATTAACTCAAAATTTTATTATAAGTATATTTTATTTTTATTACAAATAATATAAACATGTCCTTCACATGTTCCTTATTATTATTATTATTATATAACATACTTCTAAAATAAGAAAGAAGTATTTAATCAATAATGTATGGTTGTGAAATGAAGGAGAGCAAATAAAAAAGACTAGGTCCACTATTTTTCCCTAACAAAACGGCATTTACTTTCCTACAAACTTCCATTCTCCAAGGAAAGAGGTTAGTTTCTTACCCATTTCCAAACCTCCACTTCCCATCCTACATTTCAAACCAAAGATCCACAACTAAAGCGAAATCTTCTGATTTTTTTATTATTTTTTTAAATTTTAATTTTAAAAAGAAAAAAAAAAGTACAACTAATGGTGGTCACAAACTTCCATTCCCAATTAATTATTTGATTAAATGCATAATCCCACCTTGGTCAAGTCGGCATGCCTAAACACAATGCACTTAATATTGACAATCCCCTTTTTAATCCTGTGACATAATCTCAAGATTCGGAATTTGATTAAGTGGTTAATTACATTTAATTTCAGTAAAGTCAAGAATTTTGATTTTGATTTTGATTTTTAAAAAAGGAGGGATGTAATAGAACAAGTTGCTTTATCTTTGTCTGTCCAAGTCAAGGATAATTATTTAAGGAAGGGATTATTAATTTATTCTTGGAATTTGGTCCAAATGCTGCTTCTGTTTTATGGTTACAAGAATTGCAAATCCAGCAGTTTGCTTGGCTTGTTTAAAAGCAATTCAGCTTTAATATTCTTGTAACCTCCCTTTTATTCCACGAATGCCCTTGTAATATCATCGGTTGACACAGCATTTGATTTTGCTTTTGGAGGGATGGCTTCCGTTAAAGTCAAGGGCTTTTTAGGAAACACAAAAAAAGAAGGGATGGGGATTTAATGCATAGGTCGCATGTTACATGTTTGTATCTGCCTTGATGAACCATTCTTCTTGGGTTAGTTTTTTGTATTAATTGTTTTTTGCCGTTTTGAATAAAATATAACCTCAAATATAATCCAAATCTCATTTATGTAATTCTTGAGAAAATATTATATAAATCACACACACACACACACACACACAGACTCACACAGCACTATTTCATGTGTATATATTCCCTGGGTGGAGGAATGCTTGTCACCTACTCCTTTTAGCTTCCACACTCTATGTACTTCTCAAAATCAGAGTGCAAAAGCAACTCCTACCCTCCCCACACAACTCTCCCAAGAAACACGCACATAAACACTCACTCTGTGATTTGAAAAGGGAGATCTTTTTTTTCTTTTTTTGATGGAGAAGAAACATAGATGCAGACTGTGTTTCAGGAACTTTGCGAATGGAAGAGCTTTAGGGGGGCACATGAGATCCCATATGATGAAGTTTTATGCAGAAGAGAAAGCATCAAAGCAAGAAGAAAGAGGAGGAGATGAAAAAGAAGAAGAAGAGCAGCCGTTTGATGAGTTTCATTCGTATTCTTCAACATCATCACCGCCATCTTTTTCTTCTTCTGATGAAGAAGAAGAAGAAGAAGATGATGATGAAGAAGGGCAAGAGAATCCCGGAAAGAGTACAGTTTTGATGGATCATGATTTTTCTGTTGTGCTTCAAGATAGGGAGAGCGAAACAGAGTCATCGAGGAGGAAGAAGTCGATTTGCAGAAGATCGAAAAGGGTCAGAAAATCAAGAATTTCCGACTTCAATAGGTTCAGCATGGACGGTTTTTTCCAGGTGAAAAGATCGAAGTTTAATCACGAGTGCTCATCAATGGTGGAGACTGAACCTTTGAGTTCGATTTCAGACACAACACCTGAAGAACACGTTGCACACTGTTTAATAATGTTGTCTAAAGACAAGTGGGAAAAGGAAGAAACAGAATATCTTAAAGAAGATGACGACGACGAACAAGAAGAAGAAGAAGAAGAAAAGAAATTTGGAGATGATTATTCTGAAGATTCTGGGGTGGCAAAAGCGATAAAGACTAAAGTTAGAGGGAAGTATAAATGTGAGTCATGTAACAAGCTGTTTAGGTCTTATCAAGCTCTAGGTGGGCACAGGGCAAGCCACAAGAAGATCAAAGCCGGGGCAGCGGCGGCGGCGCCGCGAGTGGCGGAGGGAAGTAGCGGCTCGAAGACGGCGGCGGCGGCGGCGGCGGTTGTCGTGGAGAAGATACACCAGTGCCCTTTCTGTGAGAGGATTTTCTCATCAGGGCAAGCATTGGGTGGGCACAAGAGATCACATTTCATCGGAGGAAGCCCAATTTCGAGAAATTCTAACCCGATTAAACAGAAATCAAGAATTGCAGAAACTTTCAACATAGATCTGAATTTGCCTGCTCCGGTTGATGATGATGAAACGAGCCAAATTGCAGTTTCTGCAGTCTCTGATGCAGAATTTGTCCACCCCATCAAGCAATGATGATGAATTTGCTTTGAATTTTTGGCACAAATACAAACTGATTTAGAGGTAAAAGTTTTAATTTTTATTTTATTTTAATTCCATGGATCTGACGTCTGAGGCTTCGATAGATTATCATTACAAGAATGGAACTATTTAGGCGGTTGGTCAAACCAAACAGACTCCTCTTTTCATTCACAACATATGACTGTAATTCATTTTTCATGGATTATGTTATTTTCACTTACTAAAACAACATGAATCTGTTTCTCTTTCAGTTTCAGTTTTCTCAATTATTACATGCATTCTGGCAAATGGGATTTGCGGTACTGCTCATAGTTTCCACATGTTAGCAGCCAACTGTTATTTATTTATTTTTTGCAGAATTCTTTTTTATACAGTAAATAAATAAAATCTCTGTTGATAAAAAACAGGATATTATTAATCTGAGAAAAAGCAAGGTTCCACCTGTCAATACTGTCAAATGTATTGTACAGTTGAGAAAGAGTTGATCAACTTTTGTTTGGCATTTTTTTTCTTCCCTTGTGTTGCAGGCTTGTCTTTGGTTTCGTGTCAGGACTGGGTTGTCTGAAAAACTGTTGTTTATAGTTGCAGTTATGAGTCATGAATGCTAAGTGCATATTTTCTTGAATTAATTTCTGAGCAATTACTCTCTTTGCCAAACTTGGAAAAGAAGAAAAAGATGTAGAAAGGAGAAAGTGGGGGAGATAAGTGGTTTTAGTGAAAGGAATATTGCTTGTTGGTTGGGCATGATCCAAGTACCCGGCTCATGCAGCCCTACTCACTCAGCAAAGCCGACTCACATTCATCAGTTTTTAATAAATGGCTCGTCCTTTCTGGATTTTTTTTTTTTTTTAGGGAGGATCATGATTTATAGGTACAATTTCCCTATATAATGGATCTAAATTGGGTCTATTTGGGGACGGAGATACACAAATTCGATTTGAGGGCCTAGTTATACTTCGATCATATTTGAATGTTAATTAACAAAATTTAATATTTATGGGTTTGTGTGCATCTATGATGGTTAATTTTTTATTTTAATCTGTCGATATACTTTGAATATGATATGAATTAATAAAATAAAATAGATAATTATAATATCTGATATAAAACTAAATATTCAAATTTATATGTTTTTAGTAACGCAACATTAATTTGGCGGAATAGATGCTCTAACAATCTTTTGGTGGTGGGGCCCGACGGACAATGTGGGCACCTCTCAAGTAGGCTATGAAAATGTAGATATTATTATTACATTATATTTTGTGGAAGTACCATTACCCCCCATGCTGTAAGGTTTAATTAGTAATAACCTAATTTTCCAGCGCTACCAGAGTTGACTCTAAGTTTTCTATATATTGAAACTATATTGGTAACTGTTTACATGCATAATATGGTCACACAATATTTAGGGACTCATCGAGGGATGGTCAGTGATGTCGGCCGTCTTTTAATTTTTTTAAATTTATATTTTAGTATTTGCATATATTTATATTTATAAATTTCTATTTTGTTCATTTTGAATTTATTGTCCTGTCAAATTTTAACAATTATATTTTTAGTAAGTTTTTTTGTTAAAATTTTATATTTTTTTCTTCTAATAAGCAAATATGTTATTTTTTCTTGAGTTAGAATATTTATTTTATATTTTTTCTTAAGAAATTAAACAAAATATTCTCTTATTCAATTCTATCACTTATTTTTATGTGCTTTTTTAATTAAAAATATTTTAAAATTGTTTGTATACGACCCCGCTTCCTTTGTGAACAAATCATTGGTCGAATATTGTTGTGCAAAGTCAGATAATACGCCTGATAATAGTACGTACTCGTCTAGTTAAGAGTATTGAATTTGAATTCAATAAAAATAACTATTATTCAAAACAGTTAAAGTTGTTATTACCATCCAGATCTATTTTTAAAATTTCTTGTTAATTATATAAATAATATTTGTTTTTCGTTTTTTTTTTTTAGAACGGAGGAAGTATATATTAAAAACGAAGGTGGGTGGTAATTAGAAGGATAGATGTGTGTCCTGCTCCACTCCTGACGTGTATGAAACTTTGATGCCTGATGGATTCCTTTTTCCCCCTTTTGAATTTCTTTTGGATTTTGGATTGCTCGCTTTTCTAATGGCCGAAAAGGAAGTGTAACCAAAGCAGCCAATAAGAGTATATACCACTCCTCTTTTCTTTCTCCCTACTTCATTTCTATACATATAATATGCTGTATACATATATGTCATCAAAATAATAATAATAATAATAATATTCGTACGGAAATCAACAAAGTTTAAATATCGGAAATAGCTCAAACAAAATTAAACTTTATTTAAATTGAAAGATATAAGAATGGATTCGAAATTGAATTCGTGGGATGGAAATGAGATTCGTTCATTTCCAATATATTTAATCCAAATGCATTTTTAAACATTTCTAGAAAATAAATTTAAAACAAAAGAAAAGAGAAATTCATGATTGGCTTTATTCTGAAGTTGGATTCCTATTACAAACTTTATTTAATATCATGATATTTTAACAATTTATATATAATATTAATTATCATATATAAAATGAGAAATGATAATAAAAATAAAATACAAGTAAAATAAAGAATGTGGTGATGATGGGGGAAATATAAGTGTGGTAATGGTTGTGGGATAGACATCGTTCTAATTGGATGGCTTTTATGCTGTGCTGCTCATTAGTCGCCTTACCTTCTCGCTGCTTCATCCATTATTATTATATATACACAAAGAGAAAATAAAATGAAAAAAAAAAAAAACAAAAACAAAAACGAAAAAAGGAAAAGAAAAAAAAAACTGGGCAAAGGTTTATTTGTTAGAGTCGGGATAAAAACAATATTGTGCGAGCTTGAACCATAAATGTCAATAAGAATAGTCTCGCTGAGGTCAACTGCCCAAGACCCCAGATTTATATAATTTATCTCACACACACATATATATATGTATAAACATATTTTATTAATTTATTTTTTACATAAAAATTAATCTTTCATATGATCTTTTATTTTCAAAATATATGCATAATAAATAATATTTTTTATTTTATTCATTATGAGCACCCAAAAGGTGAAGCTGGCTTTAAAATATTTAAAATGTCACGCACAGTGCATAAAGTGTGGCGCCTTAAAAACGAACTTGAGCCCAAACCAACAACTTTGTATATATTTATATTGCATTAATTCTCATAATTATGTATACCCCATTCAAAATAAAACTACTGGCTCAAAATAAATGATATTGTTTTTCATCTAAATTGTTCGTACATGATAAGTTTCCACACCGTGACATAAGAGGCTTACATTTTCCTTGGCTTCCATGATTGACTTCAAGATCACCAAAAGAACGCGTCAAACAATTATTATTATTATTATTATTATTATTATTATTATTATTATTATTATTATTAAAGTTTTTTTAGAGGATAAGAATGAAACAATTTAGGCCTGTCTTCAGAATGAAGTCTTAACTTATATTTTCTCTTTTCTTAAAATTGCCAATCTTAGCCATAAAAACTTAGTCATTGAAACACTTTTTCTGATCAATTCTCCAAAGTCCACTTTTTATATCTTTTCAAGTTGGTTGGGGCTTTCTTCCACCACCCCCCCCCCCTACCCCCCCCCCCAACAAAAAAAAAAAAAAAAAAAAAAGGGGAAAAGGAAAGGTTGGGGCTTAGCACTTTAAGTGCATTTATGTTAAGAGTAGAAATATAATGTGAAAATAAGCAATGGCATTTGGACATTCTATTTAAGTCCGTTGATAGTGGCGTAGGCATCACTATTGATGAATTTATGTTCTTGCAAGATGGAATTGTACGACTTTATTTTTCAGCAACTGTAGGCTTTATTTATGGGTGCTGCTAACAAAGTTTCTGCTGTGCCACATTTATTCCTTCCTCATCTCTCCTACGTTTCCAAAGCAGCTTCATTTCTTTCGCTCAAGTCTCTTCCATCAAATTTCTCCAATTTCCTATCTTCACTTTTCCACTTTCCTTTATGTTTCTATCATCCATTGCTTCACCATGTTGATTTTAAAACAATTAAGTAACTCCTTCTCATTGTAAATAAATCTCGTTTTAGAGGCTCGATTTTGTTACAAATAATATTTATTACTATTTTATTTCAATTTTATCTCTACTTATTTCAATTTAAAGAAATCAAGATAAATTTATGATAGTACGAGAATTATGAAGGAAGAGAGTGAGAGAGACTAATTAGGGATATTATTCATTAACGAAGGGCGTATTACTCAAATATTTTTATATTTTATAATTTATAATAAATTTTTTAAAATAATCATTAATTTAAAATAGATTAAGTACCATTTAAGTTATGGCTGCGTCGAGTTTGCAATACAACCTTGGATATATGCAAAATTAATAAATTAAACCATCTTGCATTAAGATGATTTGCAAAAAAGATAAAGGGGAAAAAAGTTTTTATGAATCTATCAAATAATTTGAAGATTCAGTATTTTTTGGTACCTTGATTCATCAAGTTTTGGCTATCTATATTTTAAGACCCTCTTTTTTTTTTTTTTTAATCAAGTATCAGAGTAAAATATTATTGTTAAAATTAAAAGGTAAATAATAGTTATCCTTGTTAATGTTCAAAAATTTATATTTTGTAATTGTTTAATCATATCATTTTTTAATATTTTTTATAAATATATATATTTTAAATAAGAATCTGATCAGAAATATGCCATAATTAAAGAATCATGTTTATTTTGAGCTTATCTATATTTTTATGAGTTTGTTTTTAATTCACCAGATGTATGGATTTTCTTATATGAAAATAAGTCAATTCGATCATCAAAATTAAAAAAATCGTGAATTGCGTTCAAACAAAACTTTTCACACATGTAGAACACATTTTTAAACAATACTTTATCAAAAAATATAATATTTTTTTAACAATCTGAAAAATAATTAAATTTTCTTGATAAAATTATTATTTTTTCTCAAACTAACATTATTTTTGCTATTTTGTATTAGAATCTAACAATGTAGGAAGATGTATAGATATGGTCCATAAAAACCTTTGTCATTATTTATATGTATTTTATTAATTTAGTTTCAATTGTTTTCACATATGTTAGGTTTGTCGTTTAGTCTCTCAATTAATTTGATTTTTTGGTATATTTATATCACCAATCCAATTAGTGACTTAGTGATTTAGGTATTCGTGTTCCCTAGGCGAGTTTAGAACTATTGTACGCATGTTATTTTATCACTAAAAGTTTTTTTTTAAATCATAGTTAAAAGTATTATTATAACTTGATATAAATAGATCAATTGTGCTCCACAATTATTACATGAATATTATCATAAACCAACTTCCAAAATTATTTTTGAGAATCGAGCAAAAAAAAAAAAAAACCCTAAATATTTTAGTTATTTTCAAGAGGGATAGAGATGGAGGCAGAGTTGAATTATGTGGGGGGTGGAAAGACGAATGGGGTCACAGGTAGATCACACTATTATTGTTGATATAACTCATCATGAAATCACACCTAACATATAAACTTTCAAAGGCAATCACTTAACACTCCACATCTCTAACTTTTCTCACTTTTTTTTTTATTATTATTTATAATTTCATTTATTCAGTTGGGTAGCTTCAGAAGAATAAAATGTAGTTTGTGACATTCAAGATTAAATAAACAATTAATTAAAAAATAATTTTGGGCTACGTCTGGAAGATATATATATATTCATATCTTCACTTGGTTCTATGAGTAAAATTACTTAATAGATTATGCACTAAGGTGGGTCAAGTATTAACTCTGCTAAAGAGAAAAAAAAAAGGTCTATGAGTGGAAAAGTATGGCACAACGTGGACAATCATTTTCTCCAAAAACGTACAAAGTTTTTATGCAATTTATAGCACATAGAGAATTACTAAAATCATCGTTGGTAATAACAAAGTAAGATTTACAATATTAAGAATTTAAATCATTAATTGTTTGTATATACTTAGCTCATACTATTTTACACAAGTATATAGAACTAAAACTTGGAATATGGTACAAATTTATATTTAAGTATAACCATTTTATTGAAGTGCCCATACCTAATTTCATGCTTATTCAATTAAAAAACCCCACAAAAGATAAGAGGGTAGCTTAGCAACCCTAATTAAGATTAGTGAAGAGCTAACAAAAAAGACCAATTTAGTTGTGGTTGGTTAACTAGCATTGCTCTATCTCCACCTTTTCATCAATGCTCTAAAGTAACAAACATAAAAGAGCTAGGGTTGGAGAACTTAGTTGCAACACTCCTAATTAAAAATGTATTTTTAGAAAACTCAACACTAGAACCCCTTCGTGGTTGAAATGTCTATCTTACCCCTCCAATTTGAAAATATTCATAAATATTTGTTAGGTTAATTTAATTCTAAACACCCTCTTTCGCGAAAATGATATACACTACTTTCTATCTGTCTATCTCAACCATCTAAAAATTTCAATAACCATTTTATGATTACTCTATCATCTGATCGTTACGAAAAACAAAATTAATTTTTTTGTTATTTTTCATCAGAATTTGATATATGCTTTACAAATCTTATTATATTCGATCATAAAATAAACAAAAGAGTTGTACTGTTAATACAAACTTATACAACTTATGAACAAATTTATTTGATACTTTATCTCCAACTGTTGTGGTTGCATTCTTTACATATATTTGCCTTTTTATTTCCCAATTTAAGCAATCTTTAGAAAATTTATTAAATGTATAGAGTGTATGCTTTTGATGCAACATAGAGTACAATAGTAGACATTCCCTTTGGTTCACGCTACAAACACCATGATTGTTGGTTCCAATTTCCATGCCCCTTTTTGTCAATTTACATCATACTCAATTGCCTCAACTCTCATGCCTACTGTGCCTCCACATGTGACTTTGCCCCCAACACCCACAAAATCATCAATTTTTTTTGCATTTGTTGACACTATTGACCTTCCGTTGACTTTTTTAAATCTTTAGTGGAGAATTAACACTTTTACCCTTTCAATTAATATTAGAAGCACTTTCTTGTTTCTTTACATAATCTTAAAGCTTATGTCAAATTGATGGATCTGAATTCGTGAAAAAAGTTATCAATTTTAATTTTCTATTGCAGCATAATGTTTTTATAATGTGATTTACTACAATATTATACATTTTGTATATACATTATACAATACAAATATTAATTATTTCAATTTAAGATTTTGAGTCTGGATCATAGTGAACACGTGATATCGACTTGGCACTATTAGGTGAAGGTCGGATATTTGATCTTCATTATCATCAAAAAACGATCTTATATGCTACAAAGTGATTCTACTAGTAATGTTTAGCAAAATTAGTTCCAACTCATCTTTTATTTTGACTTAAAATTGGATACAGAGAAAAGAAATTGTAAACTAAATTGAATTCTTGTTCGAACCAATTCTAACTCGATAGTGAAGGCGAGATTTCAAGAATCGCCCAAATTTACAATGGCTTCTTGAAAATTTCTACTTTCAGAAGTAACAAAATCCACATCTTTTCAAGAAGCAATGTAGTACCTCTGCGTTTGGTTTTATTTCCAATTATTTTGAAAAGATTGTTGAAAAATCATATAGGAGAACGAAATTTTGATGAAAGAAACTATAGTGATATATTATCGTGAGACTTTTTTTGGTATAAATATTTTATCATATTGTTTTTTTGGGTTATGCTAAAAATATGTTAATTGTCAATATCTTATTATCTTTGTAATAGGTATTTTGGGAGAGACAAAATATAATTTAAAAAAAGTAGAACCACCAAATTTGTTTTCAGTCTATAGAAGGATAAATAAAATCTGAAACTTTTCAATGTCGGTATATAATTAGAATTGTCTAGGGATGTTTATATTGTTTTCCTCAATTTTATTTTTATTTTTAATATATCGTTTTCTGGATACATCAATCACATTCTATATATATATATTTTTAATTTTTCTCTCAATAAATCACATTACTTAATTCTCCTGTCGTTTCACAATACATGTTATATTAGAATTTTAAGAAAATTGTTAAATAAAAATGATATTTATTTAAAAACAAAAAAAGTAATTTATTTTTCTTATTTTTGATTTATTTATTTAATTTTTTGGTGAAACAACTACATTTGGGATTTTTGTGAAAGAAAAGAAAACAAAAATAAAAAGATGTTTTCTTAGGTTTTTCTCTTTTCCTTTGAAAGTCTTTAACGTAAGCCAAGAGCCCACTACCAATCTCTTTAATGAAAGTCTTCCATTTAATAAATAAATAAATAAATAATAAATAAAGAAGTAAAACAAAATGAATAACGGTCAGTTTATTTTAAAAGGAACATATGGAGACTCAATCATAAACATTCTATATTTGTTTGAACATTTATTTCAATTTTCATTATTATAAAATACCAAATTTTCATATGAATATTTTTTAATTTTAAATAAAAGATAAGTAGATCTACACTAATTTATTTCGAGAATTCTCGTTGAGGTGATAAGTATATTTTAGTGTGTTCGTGTATCTCATCTGCATAATAAAAAGATTATTCTATATTTATGGGATAAAATCAAAATTATTATATAAAAAAATAGAAAATACAAAATAATAACAAGGGGGCCATCATTGAATTTTTCAATACTTGGTGCCAAAAATTAAAAAGGCCCTTTATACAAACTTTAACAACTCATTTATTCCACATTCAAACAACATATCATAATCCTCTACCCTTCATTACTTTCAAACTTTCGTCCAATAATGTTGATTCAAGTAAATTGTCCACATCACCCCAATAATTAATTACCACACACCCCTTTACCCAAGGGTAATCCTGTCTTTTTCCTCCAGGGAGCTTTATGGCCGCGAATTAGCTGTGGGGCAGCAGCGCATCTAGCCGTTACACTACCAGCTATTTGAAAAAGGGGGCAAAATAAAATTCTTTTTTTTTTTTTTTTTTTAAATTCCCAAAGGACCGTTAAGTTTCCTTATTATCAATTTCTTATCATCACACACACTGACACACACCACATTGCTCTTTGTTTTACTCTGTCTTAGGTTTTTGTAAGTACAAAGGGTATAGATTTCTCCGAATGGCGAACGATGTTGTGTTCTCCGAGGAAGAAATGGCGGTCGACGAAGGCCTCGGCTACCCGAAAGCCTACGCTAAGCTCTGTCGAGACCGGAGTTTTGGGCCCTTTGGCCACGGCCCGCCTTTCACTTTCACTCCTTATGCTTTGGTGCCGCAAGAGGTAATTTGGATGCATTTTCTTTTTTCTACAGCTAACCATTCGTTTAATTGAACTCGGAAAGTTGGAAAGTGTGACGGAATTGTGAATCTGGTTGGGGATTTTGATTTGTATTGTGTTAATTTAATCAGATGGAATGAATCTGTCATATTTTGCGGTTTATTTTACAGATTTTTGTTTTCAAATTATGAATTCTATCATGTTTTGGTTCAAGTTTTTCTATCAAGGTTTTGAATTGTTTCACTCATATAAAAAAAATAGAATAATTGGTTGCGGAGAAAATTGATTGTTGAAAGGATTGTGATGCAGGATTCAAGAGCAAAGGAATTGGATGAGACGTTTCCGATAATTGACCCCAAAGCAAAACCTACAACCAAGCCCAAGATCTTTTTAAGTTTGTTATGGAAACAGCTCAATCATCTTGGGTAATAAAACGGTTCATTTTTCATATATTATCATTATATTCCACTTATCTTGAACAAAATATAATCAAGGTGTGTGGTGTAGGTCTCATAATTTATGCACATGCTAAATTTTCAGGAATGCTGGTTTCGATCCAGAAATAATTCGTGTTGATTCGTATGGCAATGTTCTGTACTATCATGCTGATGCTGCTTCCCCTCTTGCATGGAACATTGACCATTGGTTTCCTTGCTCAAGTAAGTTGCCTTAAAAAGATTAAATGTTTATTTATGTCTATCTTACATTGTAGATTTTGGAGTGAGTTTGTAAAGGTGATTTTGTGGGTTGAATCTGTAGGAGGAGGATTGACTGTTCCAAGCAACCTGAGAATATTACAATGGCAAGTCTGCAAAAGAAAGCATGACAAGCTAGAGTTTCTCATTCCTTGGTGGGATTTTCAACTGGGCATATCCATTAACCAGTTCTTGTCCATCTTTGCCTCGTCCAACTCAGATTTCAGGTTGGTAATAGCAACAACATTGTTTCGTTATGATCCCAAGATCTCGGTAATGAAGTTGATTCACTAGATTGCTGCTCGAATTTCAGGCGCAGGGCATTTTCATGGTTGTTTTCGGAAGGTGAAAGTGAAGAACTGAATGCTTCACAGACAGTTGATTCCCACATTTTCCCCCAACATTTCTTGGAATCAAAAGGTAAATTAGGCATGGCTCCGGCTGCTGTTGTTCTATCTCGAAGAGAATCATTTGATGCTCCTTTGAAATCACTCGATCTTAACAGACGGCCTAGATCAAGCACCCCTATAATAGGTAGGTAATTTATGGTCAATCTACATTCAACAAGCTTCAACTAGTGGCTTTTCTTTTAATGCCTTTATTTTATTTTTGCAGCTGTGAAGAAAGGAAAACAAGTTTCAAAAGAAAATGAAAACTCATTACTGGAGACAAACCCATATCAAGCGATTGTAATGGCTAGAGATTCTTTGAAACAGAGAGAAGAAACAGCAAAGGTGCAAGCAGAAACGCAGAAATTAGATAATGAAGTCTTGGAATTGCAGCAGAGGAGTGAAGAAGAGAAGCTTTCGATTCAAGAACTGGAGTTGGTGCTGATAAAGAAAAGAAGGCGGGCTGAAAAGTGTCGAAGGCTGGCTGAGTCTCAATGTTCCTACAGGACAATGCTGGAGAAGATGATTAGAGATGCCATGCACCAGTAAGATTTTTTACAGAATCCCAAGTATGTATTGAGTATAAAAGGCTGTCTTGTTTAATTGAATTGTTTTTTTATATTTTCTCCTTGCAGAAGTGTTGTCTACAAAGAACAAGTGAGGTTGAATCAAGCAGCAGCTAGTGCTCTTTTGGCTAGACTTGAAGCTCAGAAGGCGATTTGTGATTCAGCAGAGAGGGAGCTTCATAGGAAGTATAAACAAAGAGATGAGCTAGAGAAACAGATAAGACCTGAATGGGAGCAGGCAAGGAAGAGGTCAAGAATGGATGATACCCTTATTGAAGAGAATGACAATAAACTGCCTCTGTGTTTGCCGGGAAACGACCCTGAACTGCTAGAAGAAACGGAAAAGAATGACACGTTACTTGCAGAAACTGCCTACAAGAAGGCTATTCTTTGTTTGCCTGAGATCAATTCCAACGTTCATTCTCACAAGGAACTAAGAAAGTTCTTGGAGGAAGAGCAGAGAGATTCAGTGCAAAATGAGGAACTAGAGCAGGAAGAAAATGAAGGAGATGAAGGAAAAACCAGCTTTAGAATATTGAAGCCTGATGAGGACAAAAATGGAGCCATTGTTGCTGAAGAGGAAGGGTACATAGTTGAAGAAAGGCTTGAAAAGTTGGAGGTACAGGATGGAGGGAAAATATACGATATTCAATTCCCATTTCACCATGATGCAGATGAAGAAGAGGAGGATGAAGAGAGCAGAAGGCAACGTGGGAAAGGGAATGTAGAGAAATGGCTGCAATTTCTGCTCGAAAATTCACCAGAGGATGCTGACTCAAATGCAGAGGTGTCTGATGAAAGAGCAACTTCCAAGACCGATGAATTGATCAAGAAGATGAATGTGATATATCCTCACAAAGAGATCAAAGTTTCAAGAGCTCAAGAATTGCAATGTACAAAGACTACGAAAGAGATTGAAAAGGAAGATGAAAGTTATGAAAAAACACAAAGGACCGGTGAAAAAGAATCCAGGAAGTTGATTTCAGACAAAGGAAAAGCGAAAGGGAAAGAAAATGCAGAAGTTAATATGGCAAACAATAGCACCCCTTTCAAGAACCCTCCTTACAGAATAGCATCAGAGAAAATGAAGGTAAAGGAATTTGTTGTGATAGGTAAGGGAGCAGGAAGACTAAGTAGCCCTGATGAGAAAGTGAGAAGGGAGAAAATCGGCAAGGAAAGGGAACTTTTGAGGTCAGAGAGTGCCAGAGCATTTCGGCGCATCCCTTCTTCTCCCTCTCTTATATTAGAAGGCATGAAAAAGAGAGTGGACTGCATAGGAAAGAAACCATTAGTACTTGATGATAATGATGGAGATGAGGATCAGGCAGCCAGACACAGCTTCATTAAATCATCGATCAAAACATTTAAGAAAGCAGTGAGGATTTAGGTTGTCTGCGTGAGTGTGTGTGTCATTCGTTGAGAGGCATGCCCTCTAACTGAATAATGGTGTGAATTCTTTTGTTTTGCTTTTCTTCTCAGTGCTTGTTTGTTCTATATTGGTTGTGAAAAAAAAAAAAAATATATATATATATATATATATGTAATAACAGCTTGTTGTTTGACAGATTGTATTGCTACTGAAAAATCTCTGATCTTTGTTTCCATCTGGAATCTTTCGAAAGGGAATGTGACAGGGAAGAGATCAACAACATTTATATAAGTTTTAGGGATTTATTTATTTTTCTTCTAATTTTGTAGTATTTGAGTAGTGAAGCATGTAAAAAAAAAAAAAAAAAAAAACTTTGCAGACTGAGATACATGTACGTATCGTATACTTCATAAAAATAATTGTGAATACAAAATATTTTACAGCAATGACTACTAAACTGAAATGAAGAAAGGAAGCACATCCTCAGAACAATTCATTTAACTTTTATATTTACATGCATCCCAACTTCTCAAAGTTCTACAAACAAATCTACAAGCTGAGCTTCTGAATCCCACCTTACCCTTTTTCAGGATCTTCAAAAGCCCTGATTTGGAGGTTCTAGATTTTTCTTGGCATGTACAACAAGCAGCATAAATACTTGTAATCCAGCTTCCTTACTGTATATTTTCCATACTTCTTTTCACACTATGAAAAAGAGGTCTTCAATATTTTATCTCAGTCTGAAGATACCCCCCAGTAACCCTCATCTCCACAGGAACATGTCCCATCCTTAAAATGGTGAAAATGTTCGGTGTCTCTTACAGAAATCTCTCTCCGAACAGCCTTCGAGACAAATTTCATCGTATTATGACAGCTCTCACACATGTATAGATTTTTTGTCACCCAAATAGGCATCCCAGGTGAAGTGTTTATGAGCCCAAAAGCAACAGCCAGTCTTTCACTGTGCCCACAGAAAACCTCAGCCTTTGAGGCCTCTACTTCATTTTTGAAACTTCTATCCAGGTCACTATGACCTTCTGCCCTCATTTTCTCATAAAACCCTTCTAAAATAGCCATTAATTCTCTTATTTGGGGGTGGAAATTGTCTCCGCTTAGAAAAGCATGGACTTTCCCTTTAACTTCAACCCAACTGCAACCAGGATCGATACTGAGGCCCATCTCTCTCATTGTTTTTCTTAACCTAGCAACTTCATTCCATTTACCACTATCGGAATAGAGATCACACAGCATAATATAATACCCGACACTTCTGTTATCCATCCCGAAAATATTCTTAGCTGCTATCTCACCAAGTTCTACTCTTCTATGAATCCTACATGCATTTAACAAGGCTCCCCAAATAGCTGGATCGGGCATCATAGGCATTTTCTCAATAAACTCGTGGGCCTCATCCAGATTTCCTGCACGGCCCAACAAATCAACAACACAAGCATAATGCTTCAGATTGGGAGTAATGGAATACTCAGTTTCCATGCTGTTAAAATACTGCAATCCTTCCTTTACCATCCCAGATCTGCTACAAGCACATAGTAGAGCAATGAATGTGATCTCATCTGGGCTTACTTTTGATCTGATCATTTGATAAAACAACTCCATTGAAAGTGCACCTTGGCCCCTCTGAGCATGGCCAGTCAGAAGAATATTCCAAGAAGCAACATCTTGTTCCATTGTCTTAAACTGGTTCCTTGCGGGCTCCATCCTCCCACACCTCACATACATATCTAGGACTGCATTTGGTAGAAAACCATCAAATGCCAATCCAGTCCTGATGACATGTGCATGGATTTCCTTCCCACACATCAGTGCCCCAATCCTAGCGCATGCAGAAAGAACAGTGATTAAGCTGACATCATTTGGGTCTAGACTGAGTTTCATTTGCCTAAAGTAAATCAAAGCTTCAAAGCTTCTGTTATTGATCCGAAGGCCAAGAATAATTGATGTCCAAGAAATGACATTTTTATCAGGAATCTGATGGAAGACATCTAATGCCTTATCAATGCATTTACACTTTGAATAGAAGTCAATGAGAACATTAGCAACCATAAGATGACCTATAAGTCCTGTCCTGTTGACCAACTCATGAAGCTTTATGCCTGTATCTAGAAAACCAAGAGAAGCACAGGCAGATAAAACACTGGCAATAGTGATCTCATCTGGTGCAATGCCTTCTAGCTCCATCATTTTATAACTTTCGACAGCCTTGATAGGAAACCCATTATTGCTATAGCCTGAAATCATTGATGTCCATGATACGACATCTTTACACTCAATTCTAGAAAAAGCTTTTTCTGCTTCACCTAACCTGCCAAAACTTGAATACATCTGAATCAATGAGTTACCTACTGATTTATCATCCCCAAATTCCATTTTTGCAACATACCCATGAACCGTTTTTCCAAGCTTTTCATCACCAAATACCTCACATGCTGAAATCACACTAGTCATGGTCATTAAGTCTGGATGAAAACAACATTCCCTCATGGAAAAGAACAACTGCAACCCTTCCAAACACTCTCCATTTTCAAAGTACCCAGCAATCATAGCATTCCATGAGATCCTATCCCTCCTATCCATTCTATCAAATACCACCCTTGCATTTCGCAAATCTCCACATTTGACATACATAGTGATCAAAGCATTTATAACATCAACATCAGCCTCAAACCCAAAACGTAACACATGAGCGTGAACCTCCCTACCCCATTCCCAATTTCTCAATCCACCACAGGCCCTCAACACACAAGGAAAAGTATACACATCAGGTTTAACCCCAGCCCCACCAAGCCACAACATTCTCCCATATAACTCAATTGCCTCTTCAAGAAACCCATTCTTTGCGTATCCACCAATCAAAACGTTCCAAGAAAATAAATCTCTTTCCTCCATTTTCCCAAACACATACCATGCATCACTTAAATTCCCTAACCTAACAAACATGCTCAAGAGCGCATTTCCTAGCTTTAAGCTCAAATTGGTAATCGAATTCAATACTAAAGAGTATATGAAAGAACCTTCATTAGACGCCCTCTTGAATTCGCACAACCTTACTAAAGATACTAAGGTTTCTTCCTCTATATCAGTTGGAAGCTCTTTTCCTACAGAAGTAAGAAGATTTATAGCTTGGTTTAGCTCATTTTGAATGCAGAGCTGAGTTAAATACGAGTTGGGGTCAGCGGTGAAAGAGGAACTTGAGCTTAAAAGAGAATTCTGGTGGCTTTTTCTGAGGGAAAACTGATTGCTTTTGGAGATGATTTGAACAAAATTCTGGTTCTTAAGATTAAGGAGTTTGGAAAATTGGGGGTTGGGATGGTCGGAACTGAGAGAAATTGATGGGGTTTTCGCAGAGACAGCCATTTTTGCTGAAGCATCAGGAATGGGTGGAGCAAGGGTTTTAGCTGAGGTTTAACTGCTTGGTAATTTCTGCCTGAGACACTTGTGGATAATGCAAACAAGCATTCCTCGCAGCCTGAACAACGGCGTCGTTTAGGTCTTACTATTTTAAAAGTGGAATTTAATCTGAACAGCTACCAACTTTAGTAAGAAAAAATAAAATGTATCATTTCCTACTCTTTTTTCTTTTTTATTCAATCCAAATTTTTAGATTTTTTGTTTATGATGTATTAAAGACTTTATTATTTACCTATTACTGTTTATAAATATTATTTCGAGTAGCCTATTATTGTATTTTGTAATAAACTCATATCTAATCTTTAAATATTATCATTTTTGTTATCAAAACTTTATTTAATTAATTAAAAATATTACTTATTTATTTGAATAATATTAATACTAATAATAATTTTTAATTAAACACATAATACTATAGATAAAATACGCGGGCACGGTTCCGGTTCCAAACCGGAACCGGCGGTCAACGGTCCGGTTCGAACCGTTGACCGGTTCCGGTTCCGGTTCTCCTTTTTTTGGAACCGGAACCGCCGGTTCCGGTTCCCGGTTATGAGCTTTCAAAAATATAGATCAACGGCCCAGATCATGTGGCCGTTGGGAACCGACGGTTCCGAACCGGAACTGGGAACCTGCGGTTCCCAACAAATCTTAAAAAAAAAAAAAACATAACCGGCGGAACCAGGAACCGGCTGTTTCGGAACCGGAACTGGAACCGGTGGAACCGGCGGTTCCAAAACCGAAACCGAAACCGTGTATATGGCAGTTCGGTTCCGGTTCCACCCTCCCCGATTTTGAAAACCGGCGATTCCGAATTCGAAACCGGAACCGCCGAACCGTGCCCATGTCCTTATACATAAAAAAACTCATCTGTAGATATTTAATTTATTGAATAGCAGCTATGTTTTCATTTCCAATTTTGATTATCAAAAGAATAAGAATCAAACGTTACATATTAAATAATTACAAATTGCACTGATAGGGATTAGGGAATCACAAATATAATTATAATGATACATATATATATATATATTACTTTACAGTATTATTTTTAGTTGGGCCCTTTAAATAGAAATTTGCATATATTTGACCCCCATAACATAATCAAACACACGCTAATGATTTTCATCAGATTGGATAAATTATATTTTATTTCAATTTCACATTTTATTTAATTAATATGTATTCACGTAAAATAAAACTTATACTAATTAATATATATATATATACATATAATTAAAAATAAGAGAGGTTTTACCGCAGACAAAAACATTATGAGAGGAAATTTGGGGAAGCATCTTTAAACTTATGATGGTGGGGGGTCCCACTGGTCCAAATAGAAAACTATATATTCGGAGATTTGAATTGTCCCAAGTCGTATTTAGTTAATTTCCATCCGGATGGGAGATTCTCAGCAGATTCCTTCGAATCATTCCTCACAAATCCACATTCCCATCTCATAAATCAATTTTTAATTCAAACTTAATATCATTACTTTAAGGAACATTGACCCGCACACTATTCTTATTTTATTTCTCATATCTATCAATATGTCACGACAATTGGATAGATCCTGACTTATGTTACTTGTCATATTTTAATCCATGATAATGTAAGATATAACCCATATAATTAAGGCTTCATTGTAAAATATATTATCTAATTTTTAATTTAGTAGATTAAATGTTCAACTTTAAAATTATTTGTATGTACTAAATGTTTTCGATCTCGGTACATTTAAGAAATTAGATCTCATCTTAAGAATGTAAAAATTGAATGTATCATAGTTGATTCAATCTAATTTTGTATAAAAACGTATCAGTTCGACATGTATTGTGTGCGTGTGTGTGTTTGGACTTCAATTTTATTTTTGAGATAAAAGTAAATAACCTGCTTCTTAAATTAAAAAAAATATTATAATTTTTTACTTTGACAAATAAATGAAACATCGATTTTTAGAGCTTGATTTTTTTTCGAGCTTAAAATGTGACTCTTTTTTTGGGATGAAATGAATATTTTACTTTGACCAATAAAATTAAACATTAACTTTTAAAACATGACTTTTGGACAATTTTTTCTTTTGAAGATGACTCTTTTTTGGGTGAAGGTTTATTTTTTGGTAAAAAATAATATTTTTTATATTGTTAAAAAAAATTTACTTTTTCATCTAAAAAACATTAAGTTTTTCTGAAAAAATATCATGGTTTTAACTGATTTTTTTTATAATCAGTAAAACAAAAGTGATTATTTTATCGTGAAATATTATTTTTCTCTTAAAAGTATTAATTTTTGTCGAAAAAATCACATTCTGCGTGTGAAGGCCAAATTCATTGAAGTGGTGCCTTAGGCAACATTAGCGATATTGTGATTTTTTGAGTTAAGATATCTCATTCACGTGTAAGAAGCTCATTGCATTTTAAAATTAAAACTAGTGTGAAACCTGTGCGATGCACAAAAGATATTTTTTTTATTTTGTAATATAAGCATATATTCAAGTTATATAATATATTGTAAAAAGTGTGGATTTGTAATTCAATTCTCGTTCACAAATTGATAAGTATGATATCCATGATTTATAGAAGGTTGAATGATTTTTTTTTAAATAGAGATGTGAGCAGATTAAAGAAAATAAAGATTTATACATATCTCGTAAAAATTGTCATTTACACAGTCAAATTAGGGATAAAAATATTAATCAAATCGTCAATTAAATATAATAATATCACAAAATTTGAAATTAGATAGAAACAAATACTTAGAAAGCTAATGAATAATCGTACAATGGTTATACGTCGAAATAATTAGCATATCTCAACAGAAAATTACAAGAACAATCAAACGAAAAATGAAAGACATGGATGAACTTTTTGTTTAAAAATAAGAAAGAAAAATAGTTAATGAAATAAAATATGTTTATAATAAATTGAAAGCAACATATGAATAAAAAAATCTAAAAATAAAATAAACCTGAAAATAATATTTTGAAGAGTCTAGGCTTTGGTGACAACTGAAATAGGGCACATATTGTTATACTTGTCTTACCATTTATAATCTTGATAAAATATATAGAAAGAAGAGAGAGACAAAATTGAGAAATAATTTTGAATTACGGTAAAATCAGTGAAAGTTTAATTTCATATTTGACAAAATCAAATTCTATTCACGTGATTGGGTGATTTTGATAGCTTAATTTTAGAAAAATTGTCCAAGACTTTCCACAATATAATGAAACTACAATGATTTACGGTTCCTAACAAATATTCCAATGTTTATTTATTATTTTGAGTATATTATGAGTTAACAAAATTTTCTTAAAATTCGAATTTGTTTATGTTGAACAACATAAATTAACCAAATCTCGAAGATTTTTTATATTAATCTATATAATTAAATTGTAATCATTTATCTTAAAAGAGTTTCACAAATAAATATAGTTTTACATTTATAGGGTGAAAATTTAGGTCGGAAAAAAAATTTTAAAAAAAAATTACTTTTATACAGATATAAATATATATACATATATATAGATAATTGTTTTGTAAATTTTATAAGATCATGCGATTTTAATTGGTTTGATAAAATGATTCAAGAAGATCAAATCATATATTTATTAGATTTCATATATTTCTTAAATTTCATAATTTAGTGATTTGATTAATATTTGATAAAATATCTAGATTTCAAATCATATATTAAATGCAATAGTATATTCATCTTGATATCATCTTATTTTGAAACACCTAAAGTTGTGGAAAGTTTTAGATTTCAAAATCGAATCAAATTTTTTAGAATAAAAACGTTCAAATTTAATTTAATGACAATATATTTATTCTACATTAAGTAATAAAGTTTAGACGGGAAAACAAAATTGAAAAAAAGTCATTTTGTTTTAAGATATATATAGATTCATATAATTTTGTGATAATTTAAAAAAAAAAAAAGAAAAAAAAGAAGCTAATATGTCGAATTTAAATAGGATATCCACCAAACCCGGCATTAAATATTAGGCGAAAAGTGATTAAATGAGGGTGAAGCATAAGAGCAGTAAGAAACAAGAATATGCTGGGAATTCTGAGACTCCTTTTCTAAACGCCACTTCATCACGCCAAGCATATGCTCTCTAAATATTCTATCTTTTACCCATAAAGCCACCTAATTCCCCCCCACACTCTGTCACAATTCTTCCACATTTAAGTCCTTCCATCTTTCACCGCATTTCTCAATCACCTGGCCCTTCCCTCACCATGAAGTTCGGTAAGAGGTTGAAGCAGCAGATCGGGCAGAGTCTGCCGGAGTGGCGCGATAAATTCCTGTCCTACAAGGAGTTGAAGAAGCTCGTCAAATTGATCTCATCGGCTCCGCCGGCGTTGAGCAGATCGTTGGATTACGGCAAGGCGGAGGCGGAATTTATGTACTTGTTGAACAATGAGATCGAGAAATTCAATGCCTTTTTTATGGAACAGGAAGAGGACTTCGTAATTCGGCATAAGGTTAGTTTATCATCATCATCATCCTCCTCCTCCTCCTGTTTTTTTTTTTTTTAATTATTTTGTGGTGAGGTTCAAAAGGAGCTGCTAAAATATTAAACCATGGGGAAATTGTTATCAGGACTCAACGAGGCATGTATATTATATAGATTACAACAAAAGAATTAGAATTGCAGATTAATTCAGCAATTTCTGGAGCAAAGGTATATAAAGACCTAATCATCTAAAATCGAGTGTCAGATAGAAAGTGGTTTAGCCGAATTTTTTAGTTAGGATAGTGAATAAGAAATAGTCAAATTTTGATTATTTAGTGGTTTAACCTGATATGTTAGTTTAGATCCTTGTTCTAAACTACATTGATGCAGGAATTGCCACAAAGAATAAAGAAAGTGATTGAAAGATATGGACCAAACGGGACACAGCCATCAGAGGTGGAATACAGAGAGCAGATGGCAAAGATTAGAAAAGACATAGTCAATTTCCATGGCGAAATGGTTCTTTTAATGAACTACAGCAACGTCAATTACACAGGTACAGCATTCTATTTCACCATTTCTTTTCATTAATTCATACAAGAAACCCAGAATTTTAACAGGGTTTGGATATTGATAAACAATGAATTGTTCAGGACTGGCCAAAATACTGAAGAAATACGACAAGAGAACCGGCGGAGTCTTGCGGCTTCCGGTGATCCAAAACGTCCTGCAACAGCCTTTCTTCACCACCGACTTAATCTCAAAGCTTGTAAAGGAGTGCGAAACCACCATAGAAGCGGTGTTTCCCCCGTCGGAAGCCACTGCCCTAAAGTTCCGGGCGGCGGTGCCCGGAGAGGGAATTTTCCGGAACACGGTGGCGGCGCTTCTGACGATGCAGGAGATCAGAAGGGGAAGCTCTACTTACAGCCATTTTTCTCTGCCGCCGCTCAACCTGCCGGATTTTGATGTGATTCAGTCGCTGCAAGTTCTTTCTCCCATACAAATTCCATGATTGAATTGTAGTTTTTCTATTTAATGATTGACACGGTAGAACTACAGAATATATATTTATAATTAGTAGCAGAAGATAAACTGTTGTATGGAAATATCTAAAGCAAGTTAATATTACATCTGGTCACTGATGTAATATTACTCCACAATTAGATTAGAGCTCCAGCTGCTCGGTTGAATATTTTTATGCTTATAAATCAGCAATATTAAACAAATTACAATTATTTCTTAATAAAAATTTTATTTAATAATTTTTTAAAGAAAAAACAAGAAGAAAAATAGAGATGTTAAATGGGCTAGCCCTGTCGGTTTCGGGCTAGCCCTAGCGGGTTTCAGGTTAATAGGGCTTTGATTTAATCGGGTCAATTTAAACGGACTTGATTATGGTGAACCTAACCCTAACCCTAGCGGTTTTCGGGCTAATCGGGCCATTATCGAGCTATGAGTCAAAATAATCAAATTATATATTTAAATTTAAAATTTTAATTAAATGCATATTATGCTCTATTTAAAATATAATTTTAGATAACATTAAAAGATTATATATTTTAGAATTTTTATATCACTATACAAAATTTAAAGATTCAAACATTTAAGTCATATACACTATTTCATGCTCTCAATTATAGCTTTAAGAGCATTCAATGTCATAAAATTTGAAATCATGTTACATTTAAATTCTAAATTTAAATTACATTATTTAGAATCTTCTAGGAGTAATTAAATATAAATTTTAATATATTCTACTAAAAACCAAATATGGTATATAAAAAATAATTAAAAATGGTGTATATTATTAATTCAATATTAAAAAATAGACAAATAAAAAGAAAAGTTCTGGCTATTGGGTTAGCCCTAACCCTAAGCGGGCTAGCCCTGTAGGGCTTCGGGTTAATCGGGTTCGGGCTAAACGGGTTGACTTTTAAACGGGCTAATAAAATCAAGCTCTAACCCTAAAAATTTTCGGGCTAAACGGGCTGGCCCATCGGGCCCATGACCCTTTTAACATCCCTAAAGAAGAAGAGGAGGAGGAGGCAGCAGATTAATGAATTATATTCATGCAATATCGGATGACATTGAAACAAAATGAACTCACTGCGTACTATCTTTTTTAAATTATTTCAACCCAATAGTCCAATTGATTTATCTTAGATCAGCATTTTTTTTATTTTTTTTTTACATATATGGCAGACCAATTAAATTTAATCTTTGGTCCAGAGCCAGTCTTGTTATCAGCCCAAGCATTAGTCCAATTACATGCCCAGCCCACGGTCCAATATCAGTGCCATGTAAAATTTCGAAAACAATTTGAGAGCCTACAACTTTATAATGGATAAAAACCTTGATTAATGTCCATTTAAGAGCCCCCAACTTTGTGGGATTGAGAGTTTTAACTTTATACATACATATATATATATATATATATTAATTTTGTTAAAAAAATATAATATAGTTCTAAAGCCTCTACATAAGATTAGATTTGCTCTGTGCGACGAACTTATTTTAAGTAAATTAATGTTTAACATGTTTAAGAATATTTAAAATATTTTATTATTTTAATGAAAAAAGTATATTAAAAAAATATAATTTTGTATCTAAATAAATGTACTTACATTCATGTATAAGAGTTTTGTTTCTAAAATAAAATCGTTAATTTCAATAAAATTAAAATTTTTAAATTAATAATTATTAAGTATTTATATGTAAAACAAATTTAATTCAAACAATTCAATTAACAATAATTTTAAATCTAAAACAAATAATCAATTAAAAGTAATTGTATTTTTTGAATCCATATCTAATTTTGATATATGCAATACGAGTGTAGAATTAAAGATCGTGAAAAATAAATAATTTGATATGTTAAACATCAAAAATAGATTAGAAACAAAAAAATAATAATTGTATCTTAACAAATTGAAAAAATATTTTCAAAAAAACAACAGAAAAAATTTAATTCAACTAGTCAAAGGCTGATACATTATTTTTCAAAAATATTTTTACTTTTAAAACCTAAAAAATTACTATTTTAAAATTATTTTATTATTTATATTGGTATATATTGGAAAGTAGAAATATTGTTTATGAAGAAAAAATCAAGATTAGGTAACTAACTTCAAGTAAGATTTTATTTTGGAATGTGTCTTGCATTTCTGTTTCGAAAGCTTCATTATGAATTATGACAAATTCAAATCTTGACAGGCCAATAACATTATTTTACAAAATAATAATGCAGGGTGGGATTGAAATCCTAAATCATTTCAAAAAATATAAAAGAACTATAGCATAATGAAAATTCTTAAATAATATACTACTTATAAGGTTAAAATCTATTTAATCTTGCTATCTAAAAATTAAATTTTGAGTTTGACTTGTGTTTGGTTCAAATAAAATAAATATTTAAATTTATTTGATTCTATTTTAAAAACCCACAATAACTTGATAAAAAATTGAATAATATATTCGACTCAATTCTATTAGATTGTATATTCACATATTATGTATATATTCCCCTAAAAAAAAGTTAGGAGTTTCTAGTGCAACCATAAACTTGCAGCTACCACAAATCCATTCATACATTACTAAAATTCAATCACAACCTAAAGATTATGTTCAATTTTAACAAATAACTAGATTAAGACATGTAGTGGGATGTTATGTGACTATGCATGGGATGTGATCTGATGATTGCTTAGAGCATGCACACAAATTCGTCTGAAATCAATCATTATTTCATAATAACTACTGATTAACAAAACAGAAATACAATAATATATATATTGTGAAAAAGTTTACAATCCCAGGTACAGCAGCAGCAAAAATGAATTGGACACGACTTTCTGTATCATCGTATCCCACTGAAACGAAGAATGAACTCACTGCATATTATTTTCCAGGACGCAGCTGCAGCAAGACATAATCCTCCTACCACACCGGCAAAGCTGACACTTGAGTGGTGGAGTTTGGTCCTCTCGCCCAATCTACTAGTGTGTGTATGAAGCATTTGATTCTTCTGTGAAGCAAAGTGTATGCTTGTACAGTATTGGCACCGTCGACATGAGAGTGAGAGGTATCCAGATTGAAACAGGGTGGGGGAGAAGCATGGATACAGGAAGGAGCAGTGAAAGAATCCCAAATGAAAGCGCAGCAGTCCTGCATATCCATAGGCGCCGCGGCCGTTTCTTAATTTGTCCCGCAACCAGCCAGTATGCAGTAGTGGCAGCAGTGAAGCACCACAACTGTGCGGAATTTTCCTGAAATATGGCATTTTGATTTGCCTTGATATTTAAGTGGTAAAAGGACAAGAACTGTATGAACCTGTTCAACTCCAGCTGTCTCCTTGCCTCACTGCATATTAATATTGGATCAACTACAGACCAGATAAGAATCAAATCCTTTCGTTATGAAGAATGAGGGGAATAAATTAAAAAAAGAAGCAGACGGACCTTGAGACAGCAGGAACTCCCCTTGTTATTCTTCTTACATTCCAACCACAAGTGCGGCTGCTTCTTGATGGGCATGCACCGTGCTTTGTTGCTTGTACAGTGTCCATGCAGTGCAGGTAGATGATGCCCAAAACTCTTGCTGAAGATGTGTGGTGATTAATTGTCTGAATGAAGAGAAAATGAAGTTTAGCAGCTCGGATTGGCGAGCTTTACAGCACAGGCAGATCACATGGGGCCCACGAAGGGCTTCCTTCCTTAAATTAACTACCATGTTCCAGGTTTTAAAAAATAAACTTTTTTTCAAATAGGAACCGACGCCAATTACAATATTTGTTTTATTTTTTTCTGCAGAAATGAGGTGACAAATTCTTTTCATTTTCTATTTTAGCATCACACCAGAGGCATCACTTTACATTAATTTAACTGGGCACATCATCACAATTGGCCAAATTAGAAAATTTAAAATGACTTCTTGATATGTAAATGACTAAATTTATTAATTTAAAAATAAAAAGGACTATTTCGGCCGCAACCAATGAACGACAATATGTGAATTATATCAATTAATTCATCGAGCTTACATCAATAATATGAGAAGAAAGAAATGGAAAACTGTTTAAAGTGTATTCGAGGAAAATAACACACGTACAACAAAACTACACAAATTACTAAATACTAATACACAGCTTTGTAGCATTCCATATAAAACGAATTAAATTACCAAATACCAAACAATCGAAGAATGTAGCAAATTTGGGGCCTAGGGTGAATTTAAATAATAGAATTAAAAAAAAAAAAAAAATTGGGATCCACATGTAAATGTATCACTCCCCTTCTTCCTCTAAATGGACCATGAAATACTTCAAATTAGCTCTAAATCCAGAATTGTGTCATATCCTAAAATTCATGCCTAGAAACAAAAAACATTAGGCCAACCAGTATGGAACACACATGTACGTCGTTCTCCGGAAATAGGGAATCTGGGTTGCCTTGGTATTTCAGTACTAAAAGGACAAGCACTGAATGAACCATATACTTCATGAACTGTAAAATATGGCTGGAAAACGGGGATGGATTTAGGGGCGGTCGAAATTTCGGGAAAATATATATATAAATATAATATGTAATTACTACAGAGCCTTAAAATGACTGGATTGTGGCACACGCTATTTCACTTTTCTATTTTGGTAAATAGAAATGTAGTATAAAACAAAGATTGCATGAGGTAATTAGATATGTTTTAAAACTGATTTTATGTCTTACTGTGTTCTAGAATGAAAGCTTGTCCAGGTGATTGTTCTTCCTTCATCTTTATTTATTTGTAGAAAATTCTACAATAATTAATTGTACTACATCTTCGGAGCCTTGAAAGGCTTCGATTGTGATGTGTGACACGCTATTTCACTCTTCTATTTTGGTAAATAGAAAAGCAGCATAAAACAAAGATTGCATGAGGTAATTATACAACATAAATATGTTTTAAAATTGATTTTATTTCTTACCGTGTTCAAGAATGAATTCTTGTCATGGTGATAATCAATATAGCAGAACAATATGTATGAAATGGATAAAACAGAGACGTCAATACAAGACGTCAATATCATAATACCCTCTTACACATATATGGAAAATAAAGATTACCACTTTAATCTGACCATAGGAATTACTCTCTTTCATTCCAAAAAAAAAAATTCATTACATGTTTGTGCAAGCAAGATTTTTTTTTTTTTGGGACAAACGCAGTAATATTTGTTATGTCTTAATTTTCTTTTCATTATTCAGCCATCTCATTTGTTGATATAAGTTGGACTACAAAGTCTGCAGGTAGTATGAACTTTGGGCCGGCGGAGGCTCCGCTTCAGTTGCAGAGAGGGGCAGCAGAGTACGTAGTTTGTGCGTGCTACACGGGTAGGTTAGACTCATTAGATGTTTCCTCAGCGGAGTGGAGTCTAGATGCTGCGCTGGAAGCAAGCATGACCAAACTTGTAATACCTCTGTGGAGCATACTGTGCGTATGTGGGCACACCAGTAAGAGAGAAAGAGGTATCCAAATGATAAAAGGCAGAAGCGGAGCAGGGCGCGGAAGAAGCATCGATGAGAGAGAGAGTAGAGAGAGAATCCCAGATCCAAGAGCTGCAGCACGGCCCAGCATCCGCAAGCATTTAGCTCCGACGATAATCCAGTAAACACAAGTGGATGCAACGAAACACGACAGTGGAATTGGATATTCACCAAATAGCGTCTCGTTTTGGGGTTGGTATTTGAGTACTACGAGGGCCAACAACAACGGGGGAGCGTACTTCATCACATGCATCAGAGGAGGAGTTTCTTCGCTTGCCCCATAACTACTGCAGAATGGAATTAATTGTTGGGATAAACACACGAATAATCAACAAAGAATTTATTCGTCTACACAGCGGAATGATCAATTATCCCTCTCTTGTGTGAATCTAGTAGGAAACAATACCAATAATATAATGCAATGAAATATAACCAATCACCAAAACAATAACACAAGCAATTTTAACGTGGAAAACCTCCTCAACGTGAGGAGTAAAAACCACGGACCGGAGTCCACCCAAAAAATTTCACTATGAGCAGAATTCAAGTATTACAATTTGCAACAATACATATTCTATCACAAATATGCCAATGCAATCAATACTTGACAACAACAAGGAGATTAGAAAGATCTCACCCAATAACACCAACTTCCGTTCACTGTTCCCAACGCTCGGAATCTTAGAACCCGATCTCCACCGTCCAGAATCAACCCCTGTCTGTCCTGAACGTGCTGTCCAAATTACAGCTCGATCCAACGGTTGGTTTGTGAGAAACGACCCTTTCACCGTGACTGTGCAGAAGTGAATCGCCCAAAAACAGACCTTCTGTTCTTGGCCTATTCCCGTCAATACAGAGCTCCAAATACGATCTCCACCGTTCAGAATATACTTTCACAAGTTCTGAACGTGCTGTCAAAAATACAGCTCGATCCAACGGTTAGAACTCCGGATATGGCTTCTGCAAAATGTCTGCTTGTGAGATGAGTTTCACTCGTTTCAACTCTCTCTCTCTCTCTCTCCTTGTTTCGGCTGATGCTTGTGAAGAAGTGGGTATTTTTCTTCTATGACCTTCTAGGGCTGCATATATAGATATATCACCAAGTAGTGGGCTTACTTGGGCTTTTTATTTATTGGATATTGGGCTCACCCACATAATTGGGAACCCAATCCAACAAATCTCCCCCTTTCCGATTATGTGGAGGGACTAGCCATTCCGGCTATCACACGACATACCTCGAGCTTCTCTCTAGGCAATGCTTTCGTCATCATATCAGCACCGTTGTCATTTGTGTGAATCTTCTCAAGTTGAAACAACTTATCATTGATGGCATCTCTCATCCAATGATATCTCACATGAATATGCTTCGACCTTGAATGAAACGCAGCATTCTTACTGAGATGGATAGCACTTTGACTATCACAAAACACTATGTACCTGTCTTGCTGCAGTCCGATCTCCTCCATAAACCTTTTAAACCATAACACCTCTTTGCATGCTTCCGTTGCAGCTACATACTCTGATTCTGTTGTGGAGAGTGCAACACACTTTTGCAGTCTTGACTGCCACGACACAGCGCCACCTGCAAATGTTACCAAATAGGCTGAAATCGACTTTCTGGTGTCCATATCTGATGCCATATCTGAGTCGGTGTAGCCAACTAACTCGGGCTTCCCACATCCAAATGTGAGTCTCAAACTAGATGTACCTCGTAGATATCTCATTATCCACTTCACAGCATTCCAATGCTCCTTTCCCGGATTAGACAAATAACGGCTAACAACACCAACTGCATGAGCTATATCTGGCCTCGTACACACCATTGCATACATTAAACTTCCCACAGCTGAGGCATATGGGACTCTCCTCATTGCTTCCTTCTCTTCATCGGTTGAAGGACAATGATGAGCACCAAGCTTAAAGTGAGTGGCAAGAGGAGAACTAACCACTTTAGCTTTGCTCATATTGAATCTATTAAGCACTTTCTCAATGTATTTCTCCTGCGATAAGTGCAGCTTCTTGTTTGCTCTATCTCGGGTGATGTTGATACCAAGAATTTTCTTTGCTGGCCCCAAATCCTTCATGGCAAAGGATTTGCTCAACTGTTTCTTCAACCTGTCAATTCTTGAAACATTCTTGCCAATAATTAGTATATCATCAACATACAACAACAATATGATGAAATCATTATCCGAGAACCTCTGAACAAACACACAGTGATCAGAAATAGTCTTCTGGTAGCCTTGCTTCCCCATAACTGATTCAAATTTCTCATACCACAATCTGGGTGCTTGTTTCAAACCGTATAGACTTTTCTTCAGTTTGCACACATGATCTTCTTTTCCCTTCACCTTGAAGCCTTCAGGTTGCACCATGTATATCTCTTTATCTAACTCTCCATGAAGAAAAGCGGTTTTGACATCCATTTGCTCAATCTCCAAATCAAGGCTAGCTGCCAAACCAAGCACAAAACGGATTGAGGACATCTTAACAACCGGAGAGAAAATCTCTTCAAAATCAACTCCTGCTTTCTGGCTGAAACCTTTGACAACCAATCTAGCTTTGAATCGTGGCTTTGAGGTGTGCTCTTCTTGCTTTATCCTGTACACCCACTTGTTCTTCAATGCATGATTCCCTTTGGTAGTTTCACCAGATCAAATGTGTCATTTTCATGCAAGGACTTCATCTCATCTTGCATTGCTTCCAACCACTCTTTCTTGTCTGCACCTTGAACTGCTTCTTCATAGCATTCAGGCTCTCCCCCATCAGTCATTAGCACATACTGATCAGGAGGATACAACCTTGAAGGTACATGAGCTCTACTGGATCTTCTAGGTGGTTCTTGAACCTCTGGTTCTGGAGCTTCATGTGGTGGTGGTTGGTTGGTATCAGCTCCATCTTGTAAAGGACCATCATCATTACTGAAATCCGGTTGTTCCTGATTTTCCTCTTCAGCTTCAACTTGACTTTGACCATGGGGAACTAATTCCAAGTCAATCAAGTCACCATCGGATGTAGAAACTGATTTATCCACCTTTTCGATATCTCTTATGGTTTTATCCTCAACAAACACAGCATCTCGACTTCTGACAAGCTTCTTCTCCACGGGGTTATAAAATCTGTAACCGAATTCATCTTGGCCATAACCAAGAAACACACACTGTCGAGTCTTCATGTCCAACTTAGACCTTTCGTCTTTAGGAATATGGACAAATGCTTTACATCCAAAGACCCGCAAATGATTATAGGAAACATCTTTTCCCGACCAAACTCTATCTGGAACATCAAAGTCTAAAGGAACACATGGAGTAAGATTTAAGACATGTACAACAGTACTCAGAGCCTCACCCCAAAACGATGTAGACAATCCTGCTTGCGATAGCAGACATCTTACTCTCTCGACCAATGTTCTGTTCATCCTTTCTGCAAGCCCATTCAACTGAGGAGTCTTTGGAGGAGTCTTTTGATGTCGGATACCTTGCTCCTTGCAATACTCATCAAAAGGACCGATGTATTCCCCTCCATTATCCGATCTGATGCATTTCAGCTTCTTCCCTGTTTGCCTCTCAACTAAGGCATGAAACTGCTTGAACACATCGAGCACTTGATCTTTCGTCTTCAATGTGTAGATCCAGGTCTTTCTTGAGTGATCATCTATAAAAGTCACAAAATATAAAGCACCACCAAGAGTTCTTGTTTTCATAGGGCCACAAACATCAGAATAAATTAAATCGAGTATACCTGATGCTCTGGAAGGAGTTGAGCTCTTAAAAGCAACTCGGGTTTGCTTTCCTGCCAAACAGTGAGAGCACTTCTTCAGAGATGCATTCTTCAAGTCTGAAATGAGATTTCCCTTCTCCAAAATCTTCAATCCCTTCTCACTAATGTGGCCGAGTCTGCTATGCCACAACTCGATTATCCCCTCATTCTCAACTGCATTTATAGAGCAATCAATTAGCTTTGCTTGCAATAAGTACAATGAAGAGTACTTTTGGCCTCTAGCAACAACCAAAGAACCTCTTGTGAGCTTCCACTGACCATTGAAGAACAAATTGCTGAAACCTTCATCATCAAGTCTTCCCACATATATCAAGTTCAATCGAAGATCAGGCACATGCTTCACATTTTTCAAAATTAGTGTAGCACCATTTCTAGTCTGCAAACATACATCTCCAACGCCAATGGCTTTAGTTAAGCCATCATCACCCATCCTAACATTCCCATAGTCACCTGACGTGTAGGATGTGAACATATCTCTGCGAGATGTGGCATGTATGGATGCACCACTGTCAACCACCCAACTACTCTCACGGTATGCAAGATTAACAACTTCATAGTCACAAAAGATAAGAAAATCACTTGTAGCAGCGGATACTCGGTCTTCATCTTTTGCTTCTTCGTTCTTCTTTTCTTTCCCTTTATCTTTCTTGTCATCTTGTTTGGGTTTTCTGCAATGCTTCGCTATGTGTCCAGGAGTGTGACAGTTCCAACACTCAATCTTGTTGTATCTGTTGGATTTGCTCCTGCCTTTTTGTTTGCCTTTTGGACCTCTACTTTTACTTCTCCCCCTCTTTTCTGTGACCAAGACCTCTGATTGCTGAAAAGAGCCCTGCGATCTTCTTCTCATTTCCTCATTCAGAACGCTGCTCTTTACTAAATCCATGGTAATGGTACCATCAGGGGCTGAATTAGACAAAGATGTTCTGAACGTCTCCCACGAGTCCGGCAATGTACCAAGAAGCCATAAGCCCTGCACTTCATCTTCAAACTTAATATTCATTCCCGACAATTGATTAATGATGCCCTGAAATGAATTCAAGTGATCAGTCATAGGAGTGGCATCTTTGAATTTCAAATTCATCAATTGCTTGATTAGAAACAATTTATTGTTCCCAGTTTTTCTAGCATACAATTGGTCCAATTTTTCCCACAATGACAGTGCATTTGTTTCTCCACTAACATGGTTCAACACATTATCATCCACCCATTGCCTAATGTAGCCACACACTTGACGATGCATTATATTCCACTCAGCATCTGTTTTACCATCAGGCTTATTTGTTTCAAATACAGGTAGATATAAATCTTTCACGTATAGAAGATCCTCCATCTTCCCTTTCCATACATGATAATTTGAACCATTTAGATTCACCATTCTATTCGTATTCGTTTCCATATTCACCACAAGGCACACAACAGAATCCTTGCTCTGATACCACTTTGTTGGGATAAACACACGAATAATCAACAAAGAATTTATTCGTCTACACAGCGGAATGATCAATTATCCCTCTCTTGTGTGAATCTAGTAGGAAACAATACCAATAATATAATGCAATGAAATATAACCAATCACCAAAACAATAACACAAGCAATTTTAACGTGGAAAACCTCCTCAACGTGAGGAGTAAAAACCACGGGACCGGAGTCCACCCAAAAAATTTCACTATGAGCAGAATTCAAGTATTACAATTTGTAACAATACATATTCTATCACAAATATGCCAATGCAATCAATACTTGACAACAACAAGGAGATTAGAAAGATCTCACCCAATAACACCAACTTCCGTTCACTGTTCCCAACGCTCGGAATCTCAGAACCCGATCTCCACCGTCCAGAATCAACCCCTGTCTGTCCTGAACGTGCTGTCCAAATTACAGCTCGATCCAACGGTTGGTTTGTGAGAAACGACCCTTTCACCGTGACTGTGCAGAAGTGAATCGCCCAAAAACAGACCTTCTGTTCTTGGCCTATTCCCGTCAATACAGAGCTCCAAATACGATCTCCACCGTTCAGAATATACTTTCACAAGTTCTAAACGTGCTGTCAAAAATACAGCTCGATCCAACGGTTAGAACTCCGGATATGGCTTCTGCAAAATGTCTGCTTGTGAGATGAGTTTCACTCGTTTCAACTCTCTCTCTCTCTCTCTTCTTGTTTCGGCTGAGGCTTGTGAAGAAGTGGGTATTTTTCTTCTATGACCTTCTAGGGCTGCATATATAGATATATCACCAAGTAGTGGGCTTACTTGGGCTTTTTATTTATTGGATATTGGGCTCACCCACATAATTGGGAACCCAATCCAACATTAATTGCTAGCATAACGTGAGAATTTTTTAATCCATCATGAAATTCAACCAAGAAACAGCTGGAAATTAGATGTACGGACCTTGAAGGATAGTGCAGAGTAGTAGGATGAATATGATAATGAGCAGCTGCTTTTCTTGTCCTCCAACCTCGAGACTTGACACTAAACGGGCCGGGCCTTCCTGACTTTGCCATGTCCGTTGAGATCGATCATGTCCTCTACTTTGAGCCCAGTCCTTGCTTCTTCATTATATAAGAGACTTTCCTAACAGGGGTGTAAGCTATGCGCGTGTGCAGGTGATCAAATGAGCGTGTGCAAAGTGATAAAATGCGGGTGTGCAAGTTTTAGTTCCCGGCTCACTTTGGAAGTTCCTCAGCAAGCACCTCAGGCGGGCCCATCGGCCCAAGAAAAAAAATTCCTTACGTATCTGCTTTCAGGCAAGATCTATTATTAATATGAAGATTGTGTAAATTGTATGTTTCTCCCACAAGGATGGAAAATGGGCACCATTGCTATTTTAATGATGGATTTTTGGGCATATTTTAAGCCACCATAGATCAGGTTTACCAAAATTACGTCATTTATCTAACTAAAACTTGCAATTACCACACATGAATTACTAATATTAATCACTAACCTAAAGATTCTCGTCTAATAAGTAGGAAATTGTGCGTATTTTCAATTAATAAAATTATATTTTTAATACAATTAATTCTTGTGCATTATAATTTTTGTGACTACATTGATAATTTATTGTACAAGTTAATTTGTGCATCTTGTATATCATGCCGCATTTAAACCATGATCTCCAAAGTTATATCATATATTAAACAAAATTATCTTAGAAAATATACATAATATTGCCATTTCAAAGATAGCATAAGCTGCACGAAACAAGATACCTAAATTTGAAAAAAAAAAATAAAAAATTACCACAATTTATATATAACAATAATAGAAATCCCGCTACTAGAAACATAAGAGAAAACATATGATTTGTTAATTAATTAAAAATGCTGCACTCAATTTATAATAACACTTGTTTAATTAAAAATATTACAATTATTAAAAAATAATAAATTAATAATAATACTTTTTATAAATTAATAAATTATATTTTAATTAAATAAATAATAATATAAATCAGATTCCACAGTTTCAGCAATTAATTGTAATCTTCAGTCCAGGACAAGTGAGTGCAAATCTTGTTATCAGCTCAAACAAGTGAGGGAATTTTCCGGAACACGGTGGCGGCGCTTCTGACGATGCAGGAGATCAGAAGGGGAAGCTCCACTTGGTCCTCATTTCCTTTTGCATAAATTTACCCAACTAATGTAAATACTATTTAAGTGGCCCAACTAATTTTAATAGTGGGTCCACAACCAGTGAGTTCCAGTTGTGTTATCAGATCAAGCATTAGCCCAATTATATTCTAAGCCCATGGTCCAATATCTTTTGAAAGCCCATAACTTTATAATGGATAAAATTCCAATTTTGGTTCATAACCTCATTATGTCCATTGGAGAGGCCACAACTTTAGGTGATTATATATTGGGTTTAACTCATCTAAACAATTATGTTCTAGAAGCATGATTTACTGGCCATGGACCCTCATTCGTTTAAAAGATGAATAAAATGACAAATTTGATTAAGACAGTGGGATGTTATGTGACTATGCATGGGATGTGATGATAATAATAATAATAATAATAATAAATATAATATAATATAATATATTTCTATGATAAGTATACAATGTTCATTTTTTAGTCAAATCATACAAACCGTTTATGAAACAATTGAACTAAAATAGGAGGTTGGTGTATAATCAATTCTATCAAACAAATTATTGATTTTGACAATCTTTTTATTCTTCTCATCAAGCAATTATGCTTCACAACTTTTATTTCATATAAACAAACATGAACATTTTTTTTTAAAGTAAAAAATTTAATATAAGAATGTATAAGAAATTATGAATTCCCAAAGAAAAACAATTGAGAATCTAGAAATCAATTATTAATTTAGAGGTTAAATTTGTTGCTTCATTTGATGATTTGGCCGATCACTGAGCAATTATACTACTGATTTAAAACACTCTAAGTGATTTGAGACTAATCTTCGAAAAAATTGGAAGAACGGCAGACAAAGGCTTAACAATCAAAATATTATAAATAATTCACAAATTTATCTTTTATAGTTGTTTTTTAAGGTTTTTAAAAATTTGTTATAAAAGGACAACGAATCTAATTTTTTTTTAAATAATCAAACCTGATGTTTTATACAGTGATTGAAATGAAAAAAAAAACACGATAGGCTCACTGAAGTATTATAAATTAATAATTATTGGCTCATATAACTTTTCAAGTAATAGCCTAAGAGTAATGATGCACATAGAGAACTAAAAATTCGCACATACATACGTACATACATATATATATATATATGTATGTGTGTATGTATGTATGTATACTAAAACTCTCATGGTTGGTTGGGTCAGCCCCTGTATGCTTGGTGACGTAGCGGAAGGATCAACACGAAAAGATTAGCCTTGATACTCCCTATACTAGGCGTTTCTTAATAGTTTTTATCAATTATCAAAGTTCCAACCCTAAAACAATGCTGCAAACTCAAATAAATAGTGTTCAAGGCCCGTGCAAGGGTCCAATAAGAATAAAAGATAACGGGCCTATACAAAGATAAATAAAAAAATAAACAAACAAATAAATCATATCTTAGGCTTGAAGATACGATCGTGGGTCTCGATAAACTCCAACGCTTCATCGTCCACACCACTTGGGATGTGACAAAATGATAATGACTTCATATAGACAAAATGTATTGTATGTCCCACAATATGATTCATCTTGACCTTAAAATATACCCGTGAACATTCAGAAAGCTTTACGGCATACAGGAGAAGAATGAATGTACTTAGATCATTAAAAGGTTCGATTTCTGTGGAAGGATTCAACTGAAATCAATCATTATTTCATAATTACGGCTGATTAACAAAACAGAAATACAGTAATACGTATCCTGAAAAAGTTTACAATCCCAGATACAGCGGCAGCAAAAATGAATTGTATATGTATCATCTTATGACAATGAAACAAAAAATGCTTATTACTTTCCAAGACCCGGCTGCAGCAAGACATAATCCTCTTGTTAAACCGGCAAAGCCGACTGTTGAGTGGTCGAGTTTGGTTCTCTCGCCCTAACTACTAGTGCGTGTATGAAACATTTGATTCTTCTGTAAAGCAAATTATACGCGCGGTAAAGTATTAGCCCCGACGACGTGAGAGTGAGAGGAATCCAGATTGAAAGAGGGTGGGGGAGAAGCATGGATACGAGAAGGAGCAGTGAAAGAATCCCAAATGAATGCGCAGCAACCCTATACATACCCGGGCGACGGAGCTGTTTCTTAATTTGTCCCGCAACCAGCCAGTAAGCAGTGGTGGCGGCAACGAAGCACCACAACTGTGCGGAATTTTCCTGAAATAGGGTATTTGATTTTCCTTGATATTTAAGTGGTAAAAGGACAAGAACCGTATGAACCTGGTACTTCATCAGTTGTATGAGAGGGGGAACTGATTTCAACTCCAGATGTCTCATTGCCTCACTGCATATCAATATTGGATGAACAACAGACCAGATAAGAATTAATTCGTTTCGTAATGAAGAATGAGGGTGAATAAATTTAAAAAAAGAAAAGAAAGAAGAAGGTAAATGTGTGCGGACGGACCTCGAGACAGCAGGAACCTCCCTTGTTATTCTGCTTACATTCCAACCACGAGGACGGCGGCTTCTTGATGGGCAGGCACCGTGCTGTGTTGCATGTACAGTGTCCATGCAGTTGAGATAGATGAAGATATGTTTGGCGATTAATTGTCTGAATGAAGGGAAAGTGTGTTTGTTTATATAGCAGTTCGGTGGTGACCTACAACATGAACTGCAGATCACATGGGGCCCACATCTTCATTATAAAAACGCGTCTAATCAGGGTCAAAAAGAGACCCACCTATGGTCAAAAGACATCGTCGTCACAAACCAGTTTATGATCTCAGGCTCAGCTTCATTCAGGAACAATAATTGGAAACTTAAATTCTCAGATCACGCTTTTGATGACGGCTTTTTATAATTTAGAAAGAGAATTGGGTGTGTGTGTGTTTGGTGTTGTTGTAACACAAAAAATGAAAGGAATTTCGTAAAACTTGTGAGGCTGCTCCACGAGTACCAAATCTTACCTGTTATATTAAAATTAAGTATTAATTCATAACTAATAATTATTTTATAAGAAAACAAAATTGCGAGGATTTAATTTTATATAAAAAAATACATTTCTACAAAAATAAATAAACTCTCATTGTATTATGAACATTGACATTTTGTTTTATTTGATGCATATTCTCAAAATTGTATGCAAATGACAACAAAATTTCTTTTATATTAAAATTTTAAGTCTTAAAATACTAAAATTTTCATGTAATTTATTATAAATCAAGAAGAAACATAAACAGAATGATAATAATAATAATAACAACAGCAATAACATAATTACTGGAGCTGTATCTTTTTATCATAATAAGTTCTAAATAAATTTGAGTTTTAGCTGTGAGTGACAAAAGAATTAAGCCGACAGAACATCATTCTCATTAAAAAAATATATAAAATTGAAGTGAATCCTCAAATAGGATCCGACCCCTATTACAATATTTGTTGTATTTTTTTTTCTGGAGAAATGAGGTGACAAAGTCTTTTCATTTTTTATTCTAACATCACACCAGAGTCATCACTATACATTAATTTAAGTAGACACATCATCACAATTCGCCCAACTTTCCAGAAAATTTAAAATTTTGTGACCAAACCAAACGCATGACTTCTTGATATATATACAATACATGACACAATTTATTAATTTGAAAATGAAAAGGACCATTTCGGCAGCAACCAATGACCAATATCTGCATTGTTCCCAATATATTAATTAATCCATGAAGCTTACATGAGAAAAAAGGAATGGAAAACTCTTTAAAGGAAAGTGCCACACTTACAAAAAAATTACACAAATTACTAATAGACAGATTTATAACATTCCATGTGGAACAAATTAAATTACCAAATACCAAACAATCAAGAATTAATGTACCAAATTCAGGTTCATTATATAAGCATGTAATGTATTACATTGATGTTGCAATTTCTAACATTTCTAATACACAAATATGCAGACGTTACAAATAGAGACTATATATATATATATATATATATCTATCCATACAAACAACCTTAAATCACATCATGCAGTTGCCAATGGTATTGTAGTAATTTCGTTACACCGGCGAATTAGATGCTTCCTCGGCTGAGTTCAGTTCTGTTGCCCACACAAACATGGCTTCTACTTTCTCTCCAACCCCTTTGATTCCTCCGTGAAACAAAACATACGCTTTTGGGCACGCCAATACAAAAGGCAGAGGTGTCCAAATTAAAAGAGGCACAAGCGAAACAGGGTACTGGAGAACCATTGACAGGAGAGAGAGTGCCGACAGAACTGCAGATGCAAAAGCAGCTAGCCTCAATCTCTGCAACAGTTTACCATTGAGTGATGTTCTCATTTGGTCAACGGTTAGCCAGTAAGCACTTGTGGCTGCTAAGAAGCACCATACTGGAGCTGGATTTTCGCGAAATAGGGTATCTGGGTTGCCTTGGTATTTCAGTACTAAAAGGACAAGCACAGAATGAACCATATATTTCATGAACTGTATCAGAGGTGGTGGTGGTGATGGTTGTAACTCTTGTTCCGACCGTGCCTCACTGCAAAACACGGGATGTTAATAGGCCGGAAAACGGGGATGGATATTTAGGGGCCGGGGCCCGTATGGTAAAGTTGAAAAGGAGAAAATAAATCAGAAGACAAACCTAAAAGCAGAGGGGGGTGGAACATCGGCGGCGAGTTCTTGAGCTCTTCCCCCCTTAAAATTGGGATGGTAACTGTTATTTGGTTGAGGTTGGAATCTGACTAATCCGCAGCCGTTGCACATAGTTAGCAGCAGCAAATAAGGTTTCCCAGAATGTAGCAAACTGGCGGGGATTAATGTTTTATTTACATAAGTATGGATAATTGGGATGTGACATGAATTGACCAAGCTGTGGGCAGGAAAAACAGCTTATTAAAACCGCCCATAGATTTGAAGGAAGTGGCTTCATCATCTAAGTCTTAGGGGATGTTTGGACTAGGCTAAAGGTCTCCTTGGCACAACTGGTTGTGGGTTGTAAGGTTGTATCACAATCAAATGTATAGTAAAAGGTAGTGTTTGTTTTGGGTTGTAATAACGTAGGTTGATATTGACATGTTAAATCAATAAGTTTAGTAGAATTTTGTTTGTATGATTATATTATGAGAGATAAATATTTGTGGATTTAATAATTAGTGATGGATTATATATATATATGCTAAATGAATGTCAAAATAAAGATTTTAAGAAGGGAATTTATATTATATAATTTTTGATAAAAAAATAGATTTGAAATAAAAAAGTTATAAGTATTTAAAAAGTTTGGGTGAAAAAATATATATTGAATAGTTTTTTTGGAAATGATGAGGGAAGAGGGAGGAAGAAGAAGTGTAGAGTGGGTAGGGTTGTGGATGAAATAACCACAACCCACAATCTCGTAAACAAACATGGGCTGGATTGTAGCACAACTCATAACCGATCGTAACCAACCCAGTCCAAACATACCCTTAATGTTATGCTACAGCACTATTTGCAATTGCATTTTAAATCTTACCTATCTTCTTGTTGAGAATAACAATCATTCGTAAACGCATATGTTAGCAAACATAATACGTCTGTGGTATAAAAGTGTCATTTAATCAAGCTTCATAAAATCAGTAAATTAATTGTTTTTCTACCAAACACTTATACTTCATACTTTTTTTTTTAAATTACAAAAATAATTGTGACGTGGGCTAAATAGTAGGTCAGAACTAGTTCGCATAACTTTGATTTTTGCATGAGCAGAAGAACTTATGCGAACTCTCAGAGCAAAACAAAAGCATTGTTCGCAATGCATGAAACCAATTCGGAACCAAACCTTAGGCTCCCAATAGCAGGGCAGAATCGGTCCGATGTGTTCAAGGAGTGTTAGATCAGAGTTGAACTATCATACTTAGTATCCTGCACAATAAAATACGAATAAACTTTGGTTAAATTACAGAATTTACCTTCTTGTTATTGAAGCAGCTCAACTTAACTAATTTTATACACTTTTTGCTAAAAGTATCCAAACCATGCACAATCATAGTACCAACAAATATCGAGCGCAATACCGTTCGAATATTCGATGCTAACAGTTCTAATCATGAGAGTCGGCTCAAAATGAAGATTTTAGAGATGTGGAGTGTTTTTTATTCTTTAAACTAAATTATAGATATATATATATAATAATAATAATAATAATAATAATAATAATAATAATAAAGTTAATGTTTTATAATTCACTAATGCTACAATAAACAACATGATATACAAAAATTCAGTAAATGAAATTAAACAAAAAAATAATCCTTAGTAACTATTAGATAATACAGTGATACACTTTTAACATCAAAGAAGAAAATAAATCAAATCAAAGATAAGAAAATAATTCAGATCATCCTTAATAAAATTTAATAAATTGTTCTACAAAGCTAAACCGGTGACGCAACAACAAATGATTATATTATAATCTTATAGAAAATTTTAATTAATTTATATTTGAATTTAAACTAGTCATATAATTCGGTATTTTCTTATATAGTAAAGCAACGATAGAAAATTAGGGATAATTTTAAATTGAGCTCATATTCAAACTAATCATATAAAGATAATTTAATTTAATTATTTATTTGTACTTTGAAAAGGTTGTTTAATTAGTTCAAAATAGTTCGATATGGTTCGATACGATTTTCAATTTGGATAATTGAAAAATATTCATATCCATACTAAATTATAAGAGAGACAACTACATTGGTATTTTCTATTTCACTTTTATCCATACATATTATTTTTATTCATCATATTATTCTACACACATAATGTGTATTTATAAAATTTATAATATAAAATAAAGTATAAAATAAAATAAAAATATCTGTTTAGGCTAATTTATATAAACTTCCATGCATAACTTAATTTAATATATTTTATATTAACTATTTTATTTATGAAATTATTTAAAAATTTTAAATCCTCTCCACCAGAAAATTTAGTTCCTTACTTTATATTATAATTCAAAATTTCACCGAATTTGCTTAGGAAAAATTTGATGTCCTACATCATACAATGATTAATTTATCAAATTTTTATTATTTAAATTTTATTTTTCTTCTTTTTTTAAAATTTTTCCTAATTTATTAAAATACAAACAACTTTTTGTTTCTACTCCATTTTTACTTATAATATATAAAATTAATCATCTTTTGATGATTATTTTACATTATCGATATATTAAAATAAGATATCATATGCAAAAGATAATTATCATTAATATTTATGTGTATTAAATTTGGACTACAATTAATTATTACCTTTATTTTTTATAATTTAATCATTATACAATTAATCGTTTTATCATAAATACAAAACTCAGAATAAAATGATATATTTTTGCATATCTTTATGAGTAAAATAATAAAATAATTTTGACATTCTTAAATATGAATTAGGTTAAAATTATATTATAAATATATTTTATTTTATTTTGTCGAATAAAGAAGAATACTTAGTCCCTATAATTGTCTTTTTTAAAAGGGAACCTGCATCCTAAATTACCGTTATTTTTAGTGGGCAGTGGACTAGAAACTATGATGTTTCGTCAACATTAAGGTAGATTAGCATAGAATTTATGTCACGAGCCAGCTTGGATTGACCCAATGCCAATTTGCAACTGCCAAAAAGATGGATAGGCGCTTCTGAATTCCACATACCTACGTGTAATTTATACACGTGTACGGAGGAGAGCAAAGTTCAAGGGATTCACGACTTGAAGACCCCAGCTCCCTTCCGAAGTTCCTCTTGGGCCCAAGAAAACGACGTTTGTGGCCCTACCATTCGCATGTGCAACCACCCGTACCGGATTTGTTTCAAAATAAATATCTATCCCTATAAAAAGGCCAACAAATTGTCCACCTTGTCCCTATAAAAATTAAAAAAAATTATAATTTTTATCATTTCAACTTCATTTTTTGTATGAAAACTATATAAAATTAATTCTTCTTTTATGATATTTACTTTAATATTAAAAATATAAATATATTAATTTTTAAATATAAAATATTCTTTCATTAAGTCAATTGTGATATATTATGGCTTTTAAAATATTTTTATATAAAATAAATTGTGAGATATTTATATTAAAACAAAATATTATAAAAAATTCTTATATTAATATTTCTATGACATTATGAATTTATGTAATAAGAGTGAAAATTACTCACACAGTCCGGTAACTTGAAACAAGACGATAAGCACTATTTTAGTAATTATATTATTATTAATAATAATTTACTATTATATTATCATAAATATTATAAATTTCATATATGTAATAATAAAATACCACAAAATTCTATATATAGAGCTTCCAGCGAGAAGGTAATTCAAGACACTAACCCGAATGATACAAATGAATAAGACCGATTCATATTAAATTCGATGTGTATAATTATCTTAAAGTTGTTCCATTAAAATATTTTTATGCATGCTTTCGTAAAAACTAATTATGGATTTAGGTACGTTTTTTGCTTATGTGATTTATTTTTTTATTCTTCCCATCTCAAATTATCATAGCATAGGGGTTTTTTTTAGGTTATTAATGGAGCATGCTTGTTTGATTTAATTATGATAAATTATCTAATTTAAAGCATGTTATTTCTTGACGTAAACTTCCTAACAGGTGGTATTAGAGCTAATTTTTTGGATAGAAGGATTAATTATCTTTTGGTACAGTTGATTTAAGATATATGGGTAATTATGCAGGTATTTCTTGTTTGATGAAAATCTATGCAACATACTTTCATTTTATCCGTGTGTATTCATAGAGTATCGAAAATTTTGAATTTTTGTATATTTTTTTTATTCCGGTAGAAATTATTGTTTAAGAATTTGATGAAAATGTGGAAATGTTTCGACTTTAGTGGGACTAGAAGGAAAATATTTTGTTACTTTAGACTGTATGGACATCTGTTGGAGAATTTGGGTTGAGACGACTAGATGGGTTTTGGGTGGACGATCCCTCGATACTCACGGTGGCGATGGCATAGTTGTGTGGAGAGATCATACACGTGGTTGGTGTGGGTGTTGTTGTATGTGTATGTCCAATATTGTTAAGATAATTATGTATATAATTATCTTAGTCAAGTGTATATATCGTTTCCTAGTTTGTAGGATATGTTTATTGTTTCCTAGTCTATTGTGTTAAGATAATTATGTATATAATTATCTTAGTCAAGTGTATATATCGTTTCCTAGTTTGTAGGATATGGTTATGTTAAGATAATTATGTATATAATTATCTTAGTCAAGTGTATATATCTTTTCCTAGTTTGTAGGATATGTTTATTGTTTCCTTGTCTATTGCCTAGTTTGTAGCCTAGAATTATGGCTGAATTACTCCATGTAAATTGTATAAATATTGATGAGCAATGAAGGAAACGGACATGGAAAATATTCTTTTATGGTATCAGAGCACTAGGGCGACTTTCTTCCGCTGCACCCTAGCCCTCGTTTCCGCCCATCTTTCTCTTTCTCTACCTCTTCTCTGCTTCTTTCAATGGGGGAATCAAAGTCCTCGTTTCACCCCGCACTCACTGTGACGAATATCAAGAACACCATCCCGATTGTTCTTGAATTCGAAAACGCACAATATTCTACTTGGGCGGAACTCTTCAAACTTCACGCTCGTTCTAAGGGGGTTCTGGATCATATTATTCCTCCTAAGTCTAAGGATAAGGGGAAGGAAAAGGCTCCTCTCACTGATGAGGAGAAGGAATTATGGTCTACTTTGGATGCAGCCGTGATCTCTTGGATTTATCCCACAATTTCCAACGATCTTTTGCAGACCATTATCGAACCCAACGCTACGGCCACGGAGGCTTGGGATAGGTTGTGTGACATCTTCCAAGACAACCAAAACTCTCGTGCCGTAACTCTAGAACAAGAATTCTCCACTACAAAAATGGAGGATTTTCCCAATGCATCGGCTTACTGTCAAAGGCTCAAGGGTCTTTTCGATCAATTGCGAAATGTTGGAGCACCGATCGATAATAATCGATTGGTCCTTCAGTTGATTTCGGGTCTCACCGAACCTTATAAGGGTGTTGGTACCCTTATCCGACAGAGTTCACCACTTCCTCTGTTTTACAAGGCTCGATCAATGCTCACGCTTGAGGAGGCGGGGCTCGCTAAACAGGCAGCAACCAGTTCGGCGTCGGCAATGGTGGTTACTTCTCGGGATTCTGATGATGGGAATGACACGTCTGAAGGTTCTCGTGGCCGAAAAAACCCACAAAAGAATTCTGGTGGCCGAAAACAGGGCGGTGGCAAAGGTGGAAAATCCGGGGGCAGTAGTGGTGGCCGGGGTGGCTCTACCCAGCAGCAGCAGCCGCAGTGGCAGTCCCCGCCACCCAAATAGCAGCAACAGCCACAGTGGCCGCAGTTCCCTGGTTGGGGGTGGGGTCCTCAGTAGGCTGCTCCTCCATGCCCGTACCCCAACCAAGGGTGGGCTCGTCCTCAAGGCCCAGCAAGGCAGTCCGGTATTTTGGGTCCGCATCCTCCACAAGCCTATGCCACATCCAATCAGTCCGTACAGTACACTCCCATGGATATCGAGTCGGCAATGCATACTATGACTTTGAGCCAACCCGATCCTTCGTGGTACATGGACACCGGAGTCACTTCTCACATGACATCCTCCAAGGGTAATCTCTCGTCTTATTTTAATTTGAGCAATCATCCTAATAATATTGTTGTTGGAAGTGGTCATACTATTCCTATTCTTAGTTGTGGTCGTACTACACTCTCATCCCCACATCCTCCTTTATCTCTCAATAATGTCCTTCATGCCCCCAAACTCATAAAAAGTCTTATTTCAGTTCGCAAATTTACCTTAGATAATAATGTGACTGTTGAGTTTGACCCCTATGGTTTCTTTGTGAAAGATTATCGAACGGGGATGCCAATAATGAGATGTAATAGCACGGGTGATCTCTATCCTCTCACCAACACCACTTCCACCAATCTTTTTACTCCTTCGAGTTTTGTAGCTTTAGCTCCCTCTCTTTGGCATGATCGTTTGGGTCATCCCGGGTCATCTATTTTAGCTACTCTTCGTAGTAATAAAAGTATTGAATGTACTCGTACTTCAAGTTCTAGTATTTGTCGTTCTTGTGTATTTGGGAAACACATTAAGTTGCCATTTTATTCTTCTATGTCATCTACTTCTTTACCTTTTGATATAGTGCATAGTGATCTTTGGACTTCTCCCGTTTTAAGTTCTTCGGGACATCGTTATTATATGCTCATTTTGGATGATTTCTCGAAATTGGTGTGGACTTTTCCTTTAGCTAAAAAATCTGATGTCTTTGATACATTTTTAGCTTTTCAATCTCATATTCGAACACAATTTGAGCGACCAATTAAGAATGTCCAATGTGACAATGGGAGGGAGTATGATAATAGTTCTTTTTGGCCATTTTGTGAGTCTAATGGGTTGTCTTTCTGTCTCTCTTGTCCCCATACTTCATCACAAAATGGAAAAGCCGAGAGAAAACTACGATCTCTAAATAATATCACTCGCACTCTTCTTGCTCATACATCTCTACCACCTTCCTTTTGGCATCATGCCTTACAAATGGCCACTTATTTGCATAACATTATTCCTAGCAAGCTGTTAGGGAACAAGTCTCCTGTTCATGTCCTCTATCGTCGGGAACCGTCATATTCTCACTTATGGGTTTTTGGGTGTCTTTGCTATCCTCTTATTCCTTCCACCACGATACATAAGCTCCAACCACATTCCACCCCTTGTGTGTTTTTGGGATGCCCTCCTAATCATAGAGGATATAAGTGTTATAACTTGTCATCAAATAAAATAATCATATGCCGACATGTGCTTTTTGATGAAACTGTGTTTCCCTTTGCCAAGCTACATTCTCCTTCTTCTACTGCCTATGATTTTTTGGATGAAGGCCTCTCTCCTTCTCTCATTCATCATGTGCAGACTTCCACTCTATCTAGGCCCATTCCCACGGCCCAACCTCACATGGGTGAGGACGTTTCTTCCCCTCAACATCACTCTCCCTCTCCTGCTACTCCAACCCAGCTCATGGACCCAACACCTGAGCATGGGCCGCCATCACCATCTCATCCATCACCCAGTTCGGTGACATCCACGGCCCAACAACCTCCCCAGCCCACTATCTCACATCCTTCCCAGCCCACTCCTATTCCAAAAATGATCACACGAAGCCAACATGGCATTTTTAAGCCACATAAAAAATATTGCAATGTTGCTACAATTTCTAAAGTTACGAAATCTCCTATTCCTCGTAACCCAATTGATGCTCTTCGTGATCCAAATTAGAAAATGGCTATGGATGATGAATATAATGCTCTTATTAAAAATAAGACGTGGGAGTTGGTGCCCCGTCCACCTGATGTTAATGTCATTCGTTCTATGTGGATTTTTACTCATAAAGTGAAGTCTAACGGTGATTTTGAGAGGTATAAAGCCCGTCTTGTAGGTGATGGCAAAACTCAGCAGGTTGGCATAGATTTTGGAGAAACTTTTAGTCCGGTGGTCAAGCCAGCGACCATTCGAACTGTTCTTAGCCTTGCTTTATCTAAGGCTTGGCCGATTCATCAACTTGATGTCAAGAATGCATTCTTACATGGTGAGCTTAATGAGATAGTATATATGCATCAACCTCTCGATTTTCGTGATCACACTAAACCAGATTATGTGTGTTTGTTGCGTAAGTCATTATATGGTCTTAAGCAAGCACCCCGGACATGGTACAACAGGTTTGCTGATTATGTGTTGTCCATTGGTTTTACTAACAGCAAGTCTGATAATTCTTTATTCATCTATCATTCGGGGTCACAAATGGCATATCTTTTATTGTATGTGGATGATATAATTTTGACAGCTTCGTCTCATGCTCTCCGGTGTTCTATTATGTCTCTTCTTGGCTCCGAATTTGCAATGAAGGATTTAGGTCCTTTAAATTATTTCCTTGGCATCGCTGTGACTCGACACAAAGGGGGTCTCTTTCTTTCACAACGCAAGTATGCTGAGGACATAATTGAGAGAGCAGGTATGTCGGCTTGTAAACCATCAGCCACACCGGTTGATACCAAGCCGAAAGTAGGTGCGTCGGCACTCCATATGCTAACCCGACTCACTACCGCAGCCTGGCAGGGGCATTGCAATATCTGACGTTCACGAGGCCCGACATATCATACGCAGTCCAGCAGGAATGTTTACATATGCACGACCCAAAAGACTGTCATATGGCTGCTCTTAAGCGAATAATTCGCTATGTTCAAGGTACTAAGGATCATGAGTTGCATTTATATCCATCATCTACCTTGTCTCTTATCTCTTACACCGATGCGGATTGGGGAGGGTGCCCCGATACACAGCGTTCTACATCGGGATATTGTGTTTATTTAGGGGATAATTTGGTATCTTGGTCTTCAAAACGCCAAGCTGCACTCTCCAAGTCAAATGCCGAAGCTGAATATTGGGGAGTAGCAAATGTGGTGTCCGAATCTTGCTGGCTTCGAAACTTTCTACTCGAGTTGCATTGTCCACTAAAGAAGGCGACTTTAGTGTACTGTGACAATGTAAGCGCCATCTATCTCTCGGGTAATCCAGTGCATCATCAATGAACCAAACACATCGAGATGGATATACTCTTTGTTAGGGAGAAGGTTGCGCGTGGTGATGTCCGAATGCTACATGTTCCATCTCGGCATCAAATAGCGGACATTTTTACTAAGGGACTTTCACGTATATTGTTTGAAGATTTTCGGGATAGTCTCAGCGTCCGTGGCCCTCCCGCTTTGACTACGGGGGTGTGTTAAGATAATTATGTATATAATTATCTTAGTCAAGTGTATATATCGTTTCCTAGTTTGTAGGATATGTTTATTGTTTCCTAGTCTATTGTGTTAAGATAATTATGTATATAATTATCTTAGTCAAGTGTATATATCGTTTTCTAGTTTGTAGGATATGGTTATGTTAAGATAATTATGTATATAATTATCTTAGTCAAGTGTATATATCGTTTCCTAGTTTGTAGGATATGTTTATTGTTTCCTAGTCTATTGCCTAGTTTGTAGCCTAGAATTATGGTTGAATTACTCCATGTAAATTGTATAAATATTGATGAACAATGAAGGAAACGGACACGAAAAATATTCTTTTAAATATAATGTAAAAGAAAAAATTACTAGTTATTCGGTCGGCTCGTTTTAAAGAGATTTTTTATGGCTAAAACCCAACGAAATAACATTCAGTGAGCCGAAACCCGACTCCGTGATAAAATGACGGTTCCGTTATGGGAGGTCACCCGGCTCACTTCAGAAACTCCTCGGCTAGCAACTAAGGCCCATCAGCCCAAGAAAAAGACTTCCCTACTTAGCAGACTCTTATATAAGTTTGTGGAGGCCCATATATGTTATATATATATATATATATATATATATTTTTTTTTTTAAAATAAATTTAACATTTTTTTTTGGTGAACCTCTAAATTAGCTATTTCTGAAAAAAAGAAAAATACTTTATTTTCCTCCTTATATTTTTAAATTATGCCCCTTATTCTGTTAACACCGATCAGTCACTAATTTAGGTGGTAAAACTTAGAAGATAAGATATTAAAATTAACTAAAAATATATATTTTTTAAGGGTAGCGGTTATTCATACCTAAAATCTCTAAATATATCCTATAATAATTATGATAAAATTAGACATAATAAGTTGATTAAAATACCCGTATTTATTTATTTATTTATTATGTTCTTATTCTCAACCTTAGAAATCCCGTCTTGTCTTTTTCTTTTTCATGTTTCTTCAATACAAACAAGGTGAAATTGCAAATTCATGACTTTCTTGAGATTCGACTCCAAATCTAAAACTCTTTCACCGCGACGGTCAAACAAGCAACAAATACTTAACACTATTCTTTAAATGTTATTTTTTCAAACTTAATTATATATATATATATATATATATATATATTCGATATATGTGAGCATATCTGATTATCTTCATGAGCAACTCTTTAGTATGGAAAGTTAACTCACCAACATCACATTGAAATGTCAGCTTCCTATGTGTTGACCAACATGTTTTTTTTTTTTTTTTTTTGGTCTTATTCAGAGAGGCAGCCCAATTAATTGTGATCTTCAGTCCAGGACAAGTGAGTGCAAAACTTGTTATCAGCCCAAACATTTAGCCCAATTACATGCCCATACCAAACATGTATAATTTCAAAACAATTGCGAGGAGAAAAACTGAACACGATGAGGACTCATTCGTAATACCTTTTCAATCGAAAGTGATACTCTTTTAACAGAAAGTTGATGTTTTTAACAAAGAAAGTTTTTTTTTTTGTTTTCTTTTCTGAAAGCTATTACCAATAAGCAATCAATGGTAAAAAAAATTCAAAAAATTTAATATTTATTTAACGAAAAATAATACATTTTATTTCTGAGGAGTAATATCAATGAATATAAGCATTTATTATACTCTTTGAACAAAAAGTTATACATTTTTTAGAAAATTTAATACTTTTTTAATAAACAGTGAATAATAATATTATTTTTTATTTCTCAAACAAGTAGAGGGTACCAAATCGAAAAAACAAACCACTGAATTATCATGAGTAATACTTCTTCATTAGAAAATGATACCTTTTTTTTTTTTGAAAGAAATGATAAACTTTAATTAATACGAACACAAACACAAATATATAGATTTGTTGGGGCAGATCTCCACCTCCCACTCCCACAATAAGAATTAAATTATCTCTTACGTTTCATAGTATATAAATCACACCATAATTTTGTATAAATTTTTGAAGGCAAAAACATATTCATCCTCTCTGCAACATGAGTAAAATATAATATTTTTTTCTATTCAAAGTCATTTTAAATATATTGAGGAATAATAAAATATCTAATATATTCTTAATTAATGGAAACATAACATTAATGGTTGATGAGAAAATTACATATTATACTTACACTACAAGAAAAAAAGAATAAATTAGAAAAAATTATATTCCTGTTAACCTTTCAGCCGTTATAAGAATAAAAGATCACTTATTATATAAAAAATATATATATAATTAAACATTATTTATTTTGAGTAGAAGGTTCTAAATTACATTTTCCTTAATTAAAAATAAAATTATTTCTTTCAACTTATAAGTTTTTTTTTTTTTGGTATGTGTATGGTTTGATGATCTGGTCAAGCTTTTGTGAGAATATATTTTTTTATTCAGAGCCTCACTAAAATGTAATAGTAAAAATCCATTATAATAAGGGTATATTCTTGCATCGGAAACTGCAATATTCCTTAATCAGAAGCAGCTAGGCTCAATCTCTGCAACAGTTTACCATTGAGTGATGTTCTCATTTGGTCTACGGTTAGCCAGTAAGCACTTGTGGCTGCTAAGAAGCACCATACTGGAGCTGGATTTTCGCGAAATAGGGTATCTGGGTTGCCTTGGTATTTCAGTACTAAAAGGACAAGCACAGAATGAACCATATATTTCATGAACTGTACCAGAGGTGGTGGTGGTGATGGTTGTAACTCTTGTTCAAAACGTGCCTCACTGCAAAATACCAGAGGTGGTGGTGGTGATATTTAGGGGCCGGGGCCCGTATGGTAAAGTTGAAAAGGAGAAAATAAATGAGAAGACAAACCTGAAAGCAGAGGGGGGTGGAACATCGGCGGCGAGTTCTTGAGCTCTTCCCCCCTTAAAATTGGGATGGTAACTGTTATTTGGTTGAGGTTGGAATCTGACTAATCCGCAGCCGTTGCACATAGTTAGCAGCAGCAAATAAGGTTTCCCAGAATGTAGCAAACTGGCGGGGATTAATGTTTTATTTACGTAAGTATGGATAATTGGCATGTGACATGAATTGACCAAGCTGTGGGCAGGAAAAACAGCTTATTAAAACCGCCCATGGACATGAATGAAGTATCTAAATGATGCACAATAATAGTACAAAATATGAAATATCCAGTATAATACTATTACACTACAATTTTATATGAATATTCGTTGCTTAGAGAATCAATTCAGAATGAAGAATTCAAGAGGTGGAGGAGTGCCTTTTATTCTTTAAACTAAAGAAAAAAGAATTATATATATATATACACACACACTAACACAGTTAATATTTTCACTAATGTTACAAGATTTCAATAAATGAAATTAAACAAGGAACAATCCTCAGTAACTATCGCATAATACAATGATATATTTTAACATGAATAATAAATTAACTCAAAACTAAAAAATAATATTGATCATCCATAATAACATTTTGTAAATAGTTCCATGAAGCAAATTTGGTAAAGCCCCCGTAAGCTCCGCCTATGCGGCAGAGAGGGCAGCAGAGGACGTAGTTTGTTCGTTCACACGGGCAGATCAGAATCCTTGGATGCTTCGTCAGTGCTGGAAACTACCATGACAAAACTTCTTAAGCCTCTTTGAAGCACACGTGGGCACACCAATATGAAAGAAAGAGGTAAGCAAATGATGAGAGGCAGAAGTGAAGCAGGGCGTGGGAGAAGCATTGATAAGAGAGAGAGTAGAGAGAGAGTCCCAGATGCAAGAGCAGCCCGCGCGCATTTAGCTCCGACAATGAGCCAGTAAACGCAAGTAGACGCAACGAAACACGACAGTGGAATTGGATATTCACGAAACAGTGTCTTGTATTGGGTTTGGTCTTGGTACTTGAGTGTTGCAAGGGCTAGCAGCAAAGGAGGCAAGTATTTCATCACATGCATAAGAGGAGAAGCTTCTCTGATTGCTGGATCAGTACTGCAAAAAGGAATTAATCACAAACATAGCACCGGAATTCAACCAAGAAACAGCTGGAAATTCGACGTACAGACCTTGAGGGATGGTGCAGGGTAGGATGAATATGATAATGAGCAGCAGCTTTTCTTGTCTTCCAACGTCGAGACTTGACATAAAACGGGCCGGGCCTTGTTGATTTGCCGATGTCCATTGAGATCGATCATGTCCTCTACTTTGAGCCCTCTCCTTGCTTCATTATATAAGAGACTTTCCTAACACGGGTGTTTTTATTTTATTTTATATTTTATCACATATTATAATTTTATCAATATATTTTATAAATTTATTAGTAATATTATTTTAATTGTAGGAATAAAGTTATAATATAAAAAGGTTTGACTATGATTATAGTCTACTCACTCCCACAAATTGAACTTGGATCCCCTTTCCAGTTTCCGTCGGGTTGGACTAAATTGCCATTTTGCAACGCAAGAAACAAGTGTGGTGAAAGGGGGGTTCTGTAATTCCACACGCTGTTTTGTTGTGATACTGGCACGCCTACGTGTAATCTATGCACGTGTACGGCGTAGAGGATATGTGCAACTGTGCAAGTGAGAAAATGTCGGCTCACTTCAGAAGTTCCTCAGCAAGCACCTCAGGCTGTCCATCGGCCGCCGACTTTTGGTAAAGTAATAAATTTTAGATGGTTCTTTTTTATTTTTATAATCCTATATAATTCCAGCCGCAACCATTGACAATTTCTGCATTTTTTCCAATACATTAGGTATATCAATTACTTCATGGAGTAAGCATCCATAACATGAGAAAAAAGGAATCCAAAACTCTTTAAAGTATAAATTAAAAATTATCAACCAAAAATGAACAATTTTTTTAGTGTTAAATTGAATTTTCATTCAACACTGGTAATAAAATATAAGAAGGGCCGTGGAAATTCAAGTATTGATATGTTGATATTGTTTCACATTTAATACTCATATTTTCCTCGTCTTTTGGTTAATTATGGGATGTAATTGATCTAATTAATACGATTTTATTTTAAAAAATAATTAATTAAATTTGGAGAAAATCGAGCCTAAAGCGAATTTTACAGTTATTCAGCTATGTATTAGATCAAGCGAAAAAAAAAAAAAAAAGTCCATGATAAACATTATATTATTCTGTTTTTGTAATGAATTAGCCCATTTAAATACATAGTAAATAATTTTTTTTCTTCTTAATTTGGCCCGGTTCAAAAACCATCTTTTGTCTTGTAAAAAGGAAAAAAAAACAAAATATTGCCTTGGCTTGAAAAAAAACTAACTCACGGCAGTTTTGGGGATTGAGGAAAGAATGTCTTCCCACTTTTGGGGAACCAAATTTTTGTTCACTACTTTCTTTCTTTCTTTTATTTTATTTTTTCTTTTCTTTTTCATTTTATTTCTTATATTAAATAACGTTGATTATGTTTAAGAATTATTATAGTATAAGTGATTAATTTCATGTTTTGATTTAAGGGTTTTGTATTTCAATTATATTATTGTGAGGCATTTGTGATATATATTGATTTTCTTGTTTTATATGTTCAAATAATTTTTATGGTATAGGTAGTCATGAATTTATACTTCTAGTAGTGTAAATGAGTAAAACATTGTAGTATTAGAATGAATAAATTATCCCTATCATTATTTGATTAATCTAATTCATTTTTATTTTTTTTTGGTTGTTAATAAAGCATGCTTATTGCGCTTCACACGGGTAGGTTAGTCATTAGATGTTTCCTCAGCGGAGTTAATTCTTGATGCTGCGGTGGAAGCAAGCAGGACAAGAGAAAGAGGTATCCCAAATGATAAAAGGCAGAAGCGAATCCCAGATGCAAGAGCTGCAGCACGGCTCAGCATCCGCAAGCATTTAGCTCCGGCAATAAGCCAGTAAACACAAGTGGATGCAACGAAACACGACAGTGGAATTGGATGTTCACCAAATAGCGTCTCGTTTTGGGGTTGGTATTTGAGTACTACGAGGGCCAACAAAAACGGGGGTGCGTATTTCATCACATGCATCAGAGGAGGAAGTTCTCTGCTTGCCCCATAACTACTGCAGAAAGGAATCAATTGCTAACATTACGTGACAACTTTTGAATCCATCATGTAATTCAACCAAGAAACGGCTGGAAGTTAGACGTACAGACCTTGAGTGATAGTGCAGGGTAGGATTAATATGATAATGAGCAGCACAGGCACAAGAGGCCACATGATCCATATGTACATGGGATGTGATCTGATGATAACTTAAAATATGCCCAAAATCCACACAAATTCGTCTGAATCAATCATTATTCAAGATAACTGCTGATTAACAAAACAGTAGTACAATAATATATATATCATGAAAAAGGTTTACAATCCCAGGTACACTAGCATGGGCACGGTGGTTCCGCAGGTTAACCTCTCGCTGCTTATTATTTTCCAAGACCCAGCAAGACATAATCCTCTTACAGCACAGGCAGATCACATGGGGCACACGAAGGGCTTGCTTCTTTGCTTCCACACGGCCGATTTCATAGTTACATTAGAAAATTTAAAATTTTCCGACCGCAGACTTCTTGATATATACATGACTAAATTCGATAATTGTATGAATTATGCAGGTAATATTGCAACTAGATAGTGGTATACTGATGTAATGGAATTAATGGAGTGCATCTTTAATAAAATATATCGATAAATTTTAAGTTATTATATATAAATGTATACAAAAATAATTTATAAAAACAATGTAGCAAATGTTAAAGATCCAAAACATACCACAGATCCCAAAAAAAATCATTCATCTGACTAAAACTTGGAACTGCCACAGATAAATTACTAAAATTAATAACAACCTCAAGTTTCTGTTCTATTCTAACAAATAAATATATTCCCTCACAGGCTATAAAATTTAATATTAGTTTTTACTAAATTGCACAAAAAAGAGTCATGATTTGAAGTTTGAGACGTAGCTTGATTAAGACAGTGCACAAGCACAAGAGGCCACATGATCCATGTATACATGGGATGTGATCTGATGATGACTTAAAATCCACGCAAATTCGTGAAATAGGACAATGATAAGCATATAAGCACAAGAGGCCACATGATCCATGTATACAATGATATATATATATATATATATATCGTGAAAAAGTTTACAATTCCCAGGTGCAGCAACAGCAAAAATGAATTGTACACCTTATCATTCGGATCACACTGAAACCAAAAATGAACTCACTGCTTCGTATTTTACAAGACCCAGCTGTAGCAAGACACAATCCTCTTATTAAACCGGCAAAGACGACTGTTCATTGGTCGAGTTTGGTCCTCTCGCCCAAACTGCTAGTGCGTGTATAAAACCTTTGATTCTTCTGTGAAGCAAATTATATGCGTGGTAAAGTATGAGCCTGTCGATGTGAGAGTGAGAGGTATCCAGATTGAAACAGGGTGGGGGAAAAGCATGGATACAAGAAGGAGCAATGATAGACTCCCAAATGAAAACGCAGCAGCTTGGTATATCCATAGGAGCCGCGGCCGTTTCTTAACTTGTCCCACAACCAGCCAGTAAGCAGTAGTGGCGGCAGTTAATCAGCACGACTGCGCCGAATTTTCCTGGAATAAGGCATTTGTTTTGCCTTGATATTTCAGGGGTAGAAGGACAAGAACCGCATGAACCTCGTACTTCATCAGTGACATGAGAGGGGGGACTGATGTCAACTCCAGATGTCTCCTTGTCTCACTACATTGGATCAATAACACACCAGACAATAATTTAGAATGAGGAGGAATAAATTAATAAATTATAATAATAATAATAATAATAAGAAGAAGAAGAAGAAGAAGGTAAATGTTTGGTTCTGTAAGTAAAAAAATATTAGAAAGGTAGGGTTGGAAACCTAATAGTGTAACTTAGTCTAATTAGTTTCCTACAATTTAGGATCTATATTGTTGACTTTTTTTGTATAGCTTTAGGGAAAGATACATATCAATTGTATATATTGTACTATCTCTCGGTGAATTAAATCACATCAAATATTATATTCACATTAACATGGTATCAGCCTTTTTTGACAACAGAAACCCTTTCTTCCTCTAATTCTTCTCTTTTTTGCTGATATTTTCTTCTTGCCTGTTAATGGCTTCTTCAACATCTTCTCCCTCCTCCACTGATACTCTTCCCTATGCCACTCTTATACATAGGCTCAACATAAAACTTACATCAACAAACTACTTACTGTGGCGTAGTCAAATTTATCCTCTTCTTATTGGCCAAAACCTTCTCGGCCTTATTGATGGTTCTCGTCCGGCGCCGGCAAAGGAGATCACGGTTGATGGCAAGCAAGAACCAAACCCAGAATACCACTCATGGCGTGTAGATGATCAGCGTCTAGTTTATCTTATTTATTCATCTCTCACGGAGGAATCGATGGCGGTTGTCATCGGCAGCACAACCGCGCGCTCTGTTTGGGTGGCGCTGGAAAATACGTTCAGCCATCAATCCAAGGCACGCGAATTCTATCTCAGGGGACAGTTGCAAACAATTCGAAAAGGAGATCTTTCTGTTGCAAATTATGGCCGTGAATTCAAAGCAATTTGCGATCAATTATCTGCCATTGGTGTTCTTGTTGATGACACCGACAAGATTCACCTTTTCCTTAAAGGTCTCGGCACTACTTTCTCTAACTTCTCTGCAACTCAGATGGCTCTCTCGTCCCTTCCCTCTTTCACCGATGTCGTTCAAAACGCTGTGACATGGGACATGTTTCAACAGGCATTGGATTCTCCTCCTGTGACTCAGGCAGCGTTTGTTGTTAATAATGATGGCCAACCTCCTTCCCAACAGCAGTTTGAGGGCCATGGTTTTGGCCAGAACGCTGGTCGCGGTGATGATCGAAATAGCAGCAATCATTCTGGTAGCCGTGGTCAAGGAGTGGGTCGCGAGCAGAGGCAAAATCAGCGTGGTAATTGGCAAAAGAGAACACCTCATTGCCAAATCTGTAGAAAAAATGGACATTATGCTAATGCTTGTCCGGACCGTTTCAATCACTCTATTGCTCCTGCTGCAAACATTGCTGAAGCTTTCTCAGCAACCTGTCATATCTCAGATTCTCCTGCATCAAACTGGTATTTGGATACAGGTGCCTCGGTACACATGACTCTTACTTCAACACACTTGGATTCTTCGTTACCGTATACAGGTTCGGATTCTGTTATAGTTGGTAATGGTGCATTATTATCTATTTCGCATATTGGGTCTTGGCGCTTAAATGATTCCATAAAATTTTCGGATGTTTTGGTTGTTCCGGGCCTTACCAAAAACCTATTATCCGTGAGCAAATTAACTACAGATTTACTAATCGATGTCGTTTTTACTGATGATTGTTTTAAAATTCAGCATCGGGTAACTCAGGAGATTTTGGCTCGAGGAAGGCGTAAGCATGGTCTTTATATATTGGATAATGCACAACAAGCTTTGGTTGCGACTAGTAGGCCCAAAGTTTCTTTTGAGTTGTGGCATTCCAGACTTGGGCATGTCTCGTATGATATCATTTCATTTTTAAATAAAATTGGGTTCATATCTGTTACTGCGTTATTACCCAAACCTGTTATTTGTGATTCATGTGAAAAGGCTAAGAATAAGCGTTTACCTTTTGTGTTGGATGAAAAACGCTCGTCGTCTGTTTTAGACATTGTTCGTTGTGATTTGTGGGGTCCTGCTTCTGTGAACTCTCATTCTGGTTTTCGATATTATGTTATTTTCGTGGATGATTATTCTAGATTTACCTGGTTATATCCATTGAGGCAAAAGTCGGATTTTTTTGAGGTGTTGTTACAATTTTCTGCTTTTGTTGAGAATCAGTTTTCTACTACTGTTAAAACTTTTCACAGTGACGGAGGTACAGAGTTCACTAATAACAGAGTGCAAATATTTTTTCGGGACAAGGGAATTCGTCATATCTTTTCTTGTCCCTATACGCCTGCTCAGAATGGTAGAGCGGAGCGTAAACATAGACACGTTACTGAAACAGGTCTCGCAATGCTATTCCACTCTAACACTCCTATGAAATTCTGGGTTGATGCTTTCAGTAGCGTTGTGTATGTCATAAATCGCTTGCCATCAAAGGTTCTAAATGGGAAGTCACCTTTTGAGCTGCTTTTCTCCACTAGTCCGAACTTCGCCAACTTCCATCAGTTTGGTTGCCGAGTTTATCCATGTCTTCGTGACTACACTGCCAATAAATTCGAACCAAGAAGCACGGCATGCATTTTCTTGGGTTACAGTAGCTCACACAAAGGGTTTCGTTGCTACGATCCGGTATCCTTCCGCATTTACGTTTCTCGTCATGCTAAATTTGATGAGGTGTTTTTTCCATTCTCAAATTCTATGGACAAGCCAAGTAATTCTTTATCTATTTCAGAATTCTATGAACCAGCGAGATTGGTTGGTCCACAGCTCCAACCGCCTGTTGTTTCTATAGACGCCACTCCTCCAAATTCCTGCACTTTATGTAATGATGATTCTTCGGCTACAAGGTCTACACAAACATCCTTATCTGAACCACCTGCTGCTTCTCCTGAATCAGTTTCCCCTGAATCACCGGTCATTACTCCTGATCCGATTTTCCCTACATCTCTACCTATTCCTCCGCCTGTTGTAGTTACTACACATCCTATGCAAACACGAGCAAAGTCAGGTATTTTTAAACCAAAGCACGTCACAAATTATGCTCATACTGGTTTGTTTGATGCGCTCATTGCAGTTATTGAACCCCGTGGTTTAAAAACTGCACTTAAATACCCGAAATGGGTTGCTGCTATGAATGAAGAACTTTCTGCTCTACACTCAAATCAAACATGGGATCTTGTTCCTCGCCCTCCTGATACGAATGTTGTGGGGTCCAAATGGGTTTTTCGTACTAAATTCTTGGCTGATGGGTCCATTGATAAACATAAGGCTAGACTTGTTGCACAAGGATTCACTTAACTTCCGGGCTTCGATTATTCTCATACCTTTAGCCCTGTTGTTCGGGCATCTACAGTACGGATTGTCCTTTCTATTGCTGTGCTTTACAATTGGCCTCTTCATCAATTAGACGTCAAAAATGCTTTCTTAAATGGGGTTTTGACAAAACCTGTGTTCATGGAACAGCCACTTGGATTCATCAATGCTCAGTTCCCAAATCATGTTTGTCGTCTCAAGAAAGCTTTGTATGGACTTAAACAAGCTCCTCGTGCTTGGTTTCAACACCTCAGTGATTTTCTCATCAGCATTGGGTTCTTTTGCAGTCGCTCAGATTCTTCACTATTTATTTATACTCAAGGATCGACAACTTTGTTCCTTTTAGTATATGTAGATGATTTCATTCTTACAGGTAATTCTCCAGTCGTTCTTCAATCCATCATTGCCCGTCTTCGTCAGGAGTTTGCTATCAAGGATCTGGGAAAGCTAAGTTATTTTTTGGGGCTTGAGGTCACTTATACAGACTCTGGAGTCTTTTTAAATCAAGCCAAGTATGCTCGTGACATTCTTCAACGAGCAAGGCTTGAAGATTCTAAACCTGTTTCAACTCCTTTAGTGGCAGGTTGTCAGCTTTCTACTGATGGTCAGCTATTTCGAGATCCTACTCTCTATCGATCACTAGTTGGTGCTTTACAATATCTCACGATTACGCGCCCAGACTTATCGTTTGCTGTGAATCTCGTCAGTCAGCATCTTCAAAGTCCTACTATTGAACATTTTCAAGCTGTAAAGCGGATTCTACGCTACGTTAAAAGCACACCAGCCTTTGGTCTTACTTGTACTAGATGTTCTTCACCAACTCTTCTTGCCTACTCTGATGCTGACTGGGCCCGTTGTGCAGAAACTAGAAGATCCACATACGGTTACTCCATCTATCTTGGAGGAAATCTTGTCTCCTGGAGTGCAAAGAAGCAGCCCACAGTTTCTCGGTCCAGCTGCGAATCTGAATATCGTGCTCTAGCAAATGCTGCTTCTGAGATTGTTAGTATTCTCCAGCTTCTTCGAGAACTACGATTTCCACTTTCTTCATCACCGATTCTATATTCGGACAACAACAATGCTATTTTTCTTAGTCAGAATCCAAGTGCCCACAAACGTGCTAAACACATAGATATTGACTACCACTTCGTACGTGAACTTGTCTCTGCCGGTCGCTTAGACACACGATTCATTTCCTCGGATTTGCAAATAGCGGATGTGTTTACGAAGGCTTTACATCGACCACTCTTTGAGTTCTTTCGGGACAAGCTTCGTGTTGGACCTCATCCCACATCTTGCTTGAGGGGGGATAATAGTGTAACTTAGTCTAATTAGTTTTCTACAATTTAGGATCTATATTGTTGACTTTCTTTGTATAGCTTTAGGAAAGATACATATTAATTGTATATATTGTACTATCTCTCAGTGAATTAAATCACATCAAATATTATATTCACATTAACAAAACCTAATATATAATATTTATTTGAGGCTGGGACAGGGGATCCAAACCCCTGCTATTGGAACCCAGCTATTGGTTACGCGTGTCTTTCCTTCTATTTTTAGTAGTTGTTATCTCTTATACTGTTATACACTAACCATGGCCTAGTTAAAATATCTGGCGTTCTTACAAACTTTCAACCGACTTTGTGCTGGATTCTGACACCACATTTCTTTCTTAAACTAACTGATTAATTAACTAATTATATGCTATGTGCCGTTTCCTTCGGACCTTTTTTTTTTTCTTAAGAGTGTTACCAATGAATAAGTATTTGTAATATTACTTTGATAGAAATGATTCTTTATCAGCAAAGAATGATATTTTCTAAACAAAAATTACTATTTTATTTCTTAAAAGCATAATCAATAATACTTTTTCGATCCGAAGTGATACTTTTTTTAAGAAAATTAATATTTTTTTTTCTAAAAAATATTATCGGTGAGTACTCAATGGTAACACTTTTTAAAAAATTTAATATATTTTAACAAAAAATAATACATTTTGTTTTAGGAGTATTACCAATGATTAAGCATTTATAATACTCTTTGAACAAAAATTTATACATTTTCATGAGAATTTGATATTTTTTCAAAAAAATAAATATAATACTTTTTGTTTCTCAAAAAAAAAAAAAAACTGAATACTTATTGATAATACTTCTTCATTAAAAAGTGATATATATATATATATATATTTAAAGAAAATGAATAGTTTTTGCTTCTAAAGAGTATTATCAAAAAATACTTATTTGTAAAACTTTTACAAAAGAAATGATACTTTTTAGGGAAAAAAAAAAAAGTAATTTTGCAAGATACTCTTTAGAATTTATTTTTGTTTAAAGTTTAATAATTAATATATGCTTTAAGAACATATATCTGTTCAATCATTTTGCTTAGGAACAAATTTTTTTTACGGACTTAATGACATATGTGTTTGCGAACGAATAAACTCGAACATAGATGTTTAAAATTACAAGTATGAACATGAAATATATGAATTTGTTGGGCTATATATATCCACCTTCCACAATAGGAATTAAATTTCCTCTTACATTTCATATTTTATAAATCACATCATTATTTGGTATATATTTTGTAAGGCAGTACCTTATGCATCCTCTTACCGACATCACTAAACTATAATACCTTTTTAGTAGAAAAATAACACATTATACTTACACTTAAAAGAAAAATTACGAATAAATTAGAAAAATATATTACTATTCACCTTTAAACCATGAAACGTCACTTATTATAAAAATAAAAAAATAAAAAAAAATTACGAAACATTACTTATTTTGAGTAGGATGTTTTATATTAATCTTTTTCTTTAATTAAAAATAAAATTATGTCCTTCAATTTATAAGTAATTCTTTTTAGTAGGTATATAGTGTTTGTTGATTGGGTCAAGATTTTGTAATAATATATTTTTTTATTTAATGCCGCAATTAAATTTAATATAGAGAATCTATTTTAATAAGGGTATATTCTTGCACCGAATTGAAACTTAGTAATATTTCCTTACTAGTCTATATCTATATAAAAGTAGACAGTATGTCAGAATTACCGAAACGCCATTTTTCCGCTGTATTTTTGTTTTTCTTTATTTTCGTTCATTTTTTAACTTCAAATTTCAAATATTTTTAATTTTTTCGTCTCAATTCATTTTTCATTAAAAATATATCAAATTAATTATTTTTTTAAAATATTTAATTTGATATCTATATTGTATATATAAAAATATTTTGATATAAATTAAGTAAGATATTTTGTTTACATGAAAGTGGGTCCGGTTTAAATAAGTGAATTGATAATTGCATGTGATATGAATGGACCATGTCTAACTAAAATAATCTATGATGGGACTTAGCTTGGGCAGGAGAACAGCTTTTTCAATCCGCCCTGAGATTTGAAAGAATTGACAGTGAAATTGGACTTCATCATCCACGCTTTAATGTTAGGGTAAAGATTGGTATTGGTAATTTTTTATAAAATAATTATATAAAATGTTAAATATGTTTTTTATTAATTAATGGCAGAAAAATAAGTAATTCAGTTTGAATTTGAATTTTGAGTGTGTTTTTCTCTCATCATCAATGAGGCGGTTTCTCTCTTACCATCAATAATAATGAGGATTTTAAAGATTTCAGATTACAATTTTCAATATTTTTTTATAATGATAATTCATACCAATCCGTCTTCATATTAAAGCCAAATTTTATTTTCATTTGTATTCAAACTCTCTTTTCTTGTTCTTCTGAAAAAATAAATGGAGATGAGATATCACAATAAGAGGCCACGAAAATTCTATGTTGTTTTCAGAGGGGTGCGGGCTGGAATATATAGCAGTTGACAAGAGTGTGCACCTTATGTTCTTGGATTTAAAGGGGGCTTGTATTCATCATATAAAACGGAGAAGGAAGCTGTTGATGCATATAATTCATATTTTCGAACGGCTGCATGTGAACGTGAAACATCACACCAAAATTAATGAAGATGCCCTTCAAGATTGATCAAATCTCTTAAAAAAGATCTGTATTTCCTCACACTATCTGCTGTATCTCTCGTTCAAGAATTGTTCTCGTTCTTCATCTTCATCTTCATCTTCCCCAGACTCCCCATGGCAGCATCAATAAACTCTTGGAAAATTCGTTCCGCTTCTTGGAACTTCTTATAATCATCCGTCATGTGTGGATAACCTCCAGCAAAAAATATACTCGAGTGCCGTCTATACACTTCCTTCCTCCATCTACCCAACAGATACCTTTCACTAATTGTGTTAATATTTGGACTCTCCATTGAAATAAAATTGTGTTAACGGGTGAAATGAAGGTTTGAAATTGTGTTAGTTTAATCTACCTCTTTCAGAATCTGGCCAAATGAAAGTTTAAAATTAAATTTTGCTGATGTGTATATTCATCATTATTGTGAGGCTCATTAAATTGCATTTTGATTTACGTATTTGTTGTGAGGCTCAAGAAGCAGCACGCCTGATCGGAAACCAAGAAAGAAGGAGGGAATATCAGAAAGGAAAATGTTATGCAGCCAAATTTACTAAAGGGCGTAAAGGTAATTTTACAAATACAATTATTATTTATATTTAAATTTAATCAATTTTGGCCGGTCAAATTCTGGCCATATAGCACGGTCCTTAATGTTAATCTCATTTTCCTTTTTTCAAAAAAAAAAAAAAAAACTGGCAATTTCCCACTGACACAAGCAGCAAACCTGAGTTCACTGAATTTCTAGCGGCTTCTGCACCATTTCTGGGAACATCACCGCTGACATTCTTTCCTGGCGCAACAAATTTGAAGTCTAGCTAAATTCTCGTCAATACCATTCGAATATTCCATGCTAACGGTTCTAATCATGAGAGTCGGCTCAAAATGAAGATTTTAGAGATGTGGAGTGTTTTTATTCTTTAAACTAAATTATATATATATATATATATAGAATAATAGAGTTAATGTCTTATAATTCACTAATGCTACAATAAACAACATAATATACAAAAATTCAGTAAATGAAATTAAACAAAAAAAAAATCCTTAGTAACTATTAGATAATACAGGGATACACTTTTAACATCAAAGAAGAAAATAAATCAAATCAAAGATAAGAAAATAATTCAGATCATCCTTAATAATATTTAATAAATTGTTCCACAAAGCTAAATCGAGGACGCAAAAAACAAATGATTATATTATAATCTTATAGAAAATTTTACTTAATTTATATTTAAATTTAAACTAGTCATATAATTCGGTATTTTCTTATATAGTAACGCAACAATAGAAAATTAGGGATAATTTAAATTGAGCTCATATTCAAACTAATCATATAAAGATAATTTAATTTAATTATTTATTTGTACTTTGAAAAGGTTGTTTAATTAGTTCAGAATAGTTCGATTTGGTTCGATACAGTTTTCAATTTGGATAATTGAAAAATGGTCATATCCATACTAAATTACAAGAGAGACAACTACATTGGTATTTTTTATTTTACTTTTATCCATACATATTATTTTTATTCATCATATTATTCTACACACAATGTGTATTTATAAAATTTATAATATAAAATAAATATAAAATAAAATAAAAATATTTGTTTAGGCTAATTTATATAAACTTTCATGCATAACTTAATTTAATATATTTTATATTAACAAATTTATTTATGAAATTATTTAAAAATTTTAAATCCTCTCCACCAGAAAATTTAGTTCCTTACTTTATATTATAATCCAAAAATTCACCGAATTTGCTTAGGAAAAATTTGATGTCCTACATCATACAATGATTAATTTATCAATTTTTTATTATTTAAATTTTATTTTTCTTCCTTTTTTAATTTTTTCCTAATTTATTAAAATACAAACAACTTTTTGTTTCTATTTCATTTTTACTTATAATATATAAAATTAATTATGTTTTGATGATTATTTTACATTATCGATATATTAAAATGAGATATCATATGCAAAAGATAATTATCATTAATATTTATGTGTATTAAATTTGGACTACAATTAATTATTACCTTTATTTTTTATAATTTAATCATTATACAATTAGTCCCTATAATCGTCTTTTTTAAAAGGGAACCTGCATCCTAAATTACCGTTATTTTTAGTGGACAGTGGAATAGAAACTATGATGTTTCGTCAACATTAAGGTAGATTAGCATAGAATTTATGTCACGAGCCAGCTTGGGTTGACCCAATGCCAATTTGCAACTGCCAAAAAGATGGATACGCGTTTCTGAATTCCACACACCTACATGTAATTTATACACGTGTACGGAGGAGAGCCAAGTTCAAATGGTAGGTGTGGATCCAGGGATTCACGACTTGAAGACCCCAGCTCCCTTCGGAAGTTCCTCTTGGGCCCAAGAAAACGACGTTTGTGGCCCCACCATTTGCAATGTGCAACCGGCCGTACCGGATTTGTTTCAAAATAAATATATATCCCTATAATTAGAAAGGCCAATAAATTGTCCACCTTGTCCCTATAAAAATTCAAAATTTTATATTTTTTTATCATTTCAACTTCATTTTTTGAATGAAGACTATATAAAATTAATTCTTTTTTAAGATATTTACTTTAATATTAAAAATATAAATATATTAATTTTTAAATATAAAATATTCTTTCATTAAGTCAATTGTGATATATTATGGCTTTTAAAATATTTTTATACAAAATAAATTGTGAGATATTTATATTAAAACAAAATATTATAAAAAATTCTTATATTATTATTTTATTTCTTATATTAATATTTCTATAACATTATGAACTTATGTAATAAGTGTGAAAATTACTCACACAGTCCGGTAACTTGAAACAAGACGATAAGCACTATTTTTGTAATTATATTATTATTAATAATAATTTACTATTATATTATTATAAATATTATAAATTTCATAGATGTATTAATATAATACCACAAAATTCTATATATAGAACTTCCAGCCAGAAGGTAATTCAAGACACTAACCCGAATGATACAAATGAATAAGACCGATTCATATTAAATTCGATGTGTATAATTATCTTAAAGTTGTTCCATTAAAATAATTTTTATGCATGCTTTCGTAAAAACTAATTATGGATTTAGGTACATTTTTTGCTTATGTGATTTATTTTTTTTATTCTTCCCATCTCAAATTATCATAGCATAGGGGGTTTTTTTAGGTTATTAATGGAGCATGCTTGTTTGATTTAATTATGATAAATTATCTCATTTAAAGCATGTTATTTCTTGACGTAAACTTCCTAACAGGTGGTATTAGAGCTAATTTTTTGGATAGAAGGATTAATTATCTTTTGGTACAGTTGATTTAAGATATATGGGTAATTATGCAGGTATTTCTTGTTTGATGAAAATCTATGTAACATACTTTCATTTTATCCGTGTGTATTCATAGAGTATCGAAAATTTTGAACTTTTGTATATTTTTTTATTCCGGTAGAAATTATTGTTTAAGAATTTGATGAAAATGTGGAAATGTTTCGACTTTAGTGGGACTAGAAGGAAAATATTTTGTTACTTTAGACTGTATGGACATCTGTTGGAGAATTTGGGTTGAGACGACTAGATGGGTTTTGGGTGGACGATCCCTCGATACTCACGGTGGCGATGGCATAGTTGTGTGGAGAGATCATACACGTGGTTGGTGTGGGTGTTGTTGTAAGTGTATATCCAATATAATGTAAAAGAAAAAATTACTAGTTATTCGGTCGGCTCGTTTTAAAGAGATTTTTTATGGCTAAAACCCAACGAAATAACATTCAGTGAGCCGAAACCCGACTCCGTGATAAAATGACGGTTCCGTTATGGGAGGTCACCCGGCTCACTTCAGAAATTCCTTGGCTAGCAACAAAGGCCCATCAGCCCAAGAAAAAGACTTCCCTACTTAGCAGACTCTTATATAAGTTTGTGGAGGCCCATATATGTTATATATATATATATATATATATATTTTATTTTTTTTTGGTGAACCTCTAAATTAGCTATTTCTGAAAAAAAGAAAAATACTTTATTTCCCTCCTTATATTTTTAAATTATGCCCCTTATTCTGTTAACACCGATCAGTCACTAATTTAGGTGGTAAAACTTAGAAGATAAAATATTAAAATTAACTAAAAATATATATTTTTTAAGGGTGCGGTTATTCATACCTAAAATCTCTAAATATATCCTATAATAATTATGATAAAATTAGACATAATAAGTTGATTAAAATACCCATATTTATTTATTTTTTTATTATGTTCTTATTCTCAACCTTAGAAATCCCGTATTGTCTTTTTCTTTTTCATGTTTCTTCAATACAAACAAGGTGAAATTGCAAATTCATGATTTTCTTGAGATTCGACTCCAAATCTAAAACTCTTTCACCGCGACGGTCAAACAAGCAACCAACACTTAACACTATTCTTTATATGTTATTTCTCCAAACTTAATTTTGTATATATATATATATATTCAATATATGTGGGCACATCTGATTATATTCATTAGCAACTCTTTAGAGATTATCATTTTGAAAGTTAACTCACCAACATCACATTGAAATGTCAGCTTCCTATGTGTTCACCAACATGTTTTTTTTTTTTTTTTTTTGGTCTTATTCAGAGAGGCAGCCCAATTAATTACAATCTTCAGTCCAGGACAAGTGAGTGCAAAACTTGTTATCAGCCCAAACATTTAGCCCAATTACATGCCCATACCAAACATGTATAATTTCAAAACAATTGCGAGGAGAAAAACTGAACACGATGAGGACTCATTGGTAATACCTTTTCAATCGAAAGTGATACTCTTTTAACAGAAAGTTGATGTTTTTAACAAAGAAAGGTTTTTTTTTTTTTTTTCTTTTCTGAAAGCTATTACCAATAAGCAATCAATGGTAAAAAAATTTCAAAAAATTTAATATTTATTTAACGAAAAATAATACATTTTATTTCTGAGGAGTAATATCAATGAATATAAGCATTTATTATACTCTTTGAACAAAAAGTTATACATTTTTTAGAAAATTTAATACTTTTTTAAAAAACAGTGAATAATAATATTATTTTTTATTTCTCAAACAAGTAGAGGGTACCAAATCGAAAAAACAAACCACTGAATTATCATGGATAATACTTCATCATTAGAAAATGATACTTTTTTTTTTTGAAAGAAATGATAAACTTTCGCAAAAAAAATATTTTTGCAAGATACTTTTCAGAATTAATATTTTTTTAAAGGTTAATAATTGATATATATTTTAAGAAGTTATATGTTTATTTTATCAATTTCGATCACATACACAAATGTTCACGAACTTACTGACATATGTGTTTGCTAACCTATTGGCCTTTAACAAATAAATTGGAACATAAATTTTAAAATTTAATAAATACGAACACAAACACAAATATATAGATTTGTTGGGGCAGATCTCCACCTCCCACTCCCACAATAAGAATTAAATTATCTCTTACGTTTCATAGTATATAAATCACACCATAATTTTGTATAAATTTTTGAAGGCAAAAACATATTCATCCTCTCTGCAACATGAGTAAAATATAATATTTTTTTCTATTCAAAGTCATTTTAAATATATTGAGGAATAATAAAATGTCTAATATATTCTTAATTAATGGAAACATAACATTAATGGTTGATGAGAAAATTACATATTATACTTACACTACAAGAAAAAAAAGAATAAATTAGAAAAAATTATATTCCTGTTAACCTTTCAACCGTTATAAGAATAAAAGATCACTTATTATATAAAAAATATATATATAATTAAACATTATTTATTTTGAGTAGAAGGTTCTAAATTACATTTTCCTTAATTAAAAATAAAATTATTTCTTTCAACTTATAAGTTTTTTTTTTTTTTTTTGGTATGTGTATGGTTTGATGATCTGGTCAAGCTTTTGTGAGAATATATTTTTTTTATTCAGAGCCTCACTAAAATGTAATAGTAAAAATCCATTTTAATAAGGGTATATTCTTGCATCGGAAACTTCTAGCAATATTCCCTTACTAGTATTATTAAACACATTCTGTATAATGAGACACATTCCGGCACGGATTTCTTCCGCCAGAACTGTATTATTGATATCACTCAAATGTTGTATTTATATAATCTCTATATAAACAACCTTATATCGTCACACCGGCGATGCTTCCTCGGCTGAGTTCAGTTCTGTTGCCCACACAAACATGGCTTCTACTTTCTCTCTAACCCCTTTGATTCCTCCGTGAAACAAACCGTACGCTTTTGGGCACGCCAATACAACTGGCAGAGGTGTCCAAATTAAAAGAGGCGCAAGCGAAACAGGGTACCGGAGAACCATCGATAGGAGAGAGAGTGCCGACAGAACTGCAGATGCAAAAGCAGCTAGCCTCAATCTCTGCAACAGTTTACCATTGAGTGAGGTTCTCATTTGGTCTACGGTTAGCCAGTAAGCACTTGTGGCTGCTAAGAAGCACCATACTGGAGCTGGATTTTCGCGAAATAGGGTATCTGGGTTGCCTTGGTATTTCAGTACTAAAAGGACAAGCACAGAATGAACCATATATTTCATGAACTGTACCAGAGGTGGTGGTGGTGATGGTTGTAACTCTTGTTCAAAACGTGCCTCACTGCAAAATACCAGAGGTGGTGGTGGTGATATTTAGGGGCCGGGGCCCGTATGGTAAAGTTGAAAAGGAGAAAATAAATGAGAAGACAAACCTGAAAGCAGAGGGGGGTGGAACATCGGCGGCGAGTTCTTGAGCTCTTCCCCCCTTAAAATTGGGATGGTAACTGTTATTTGGTTGAGGTTGGAATCTGACTAATCCGCAGCCGTTGCACATAGTTAGCAGCAGCAAATAAGGTTTCCCAGAATGTAGCAAACTGGCGGGGATTAATGTTTTATTTACATAAGTATGGATAATTGGGATGTGACATGAATTGACCAAGCTGTGGGCAGGAAAAACAGCTTATTAAAACCGCCCATAGATTTGAATGAAGTGACTTCATCATCCACGCTTTAATCTTATGCTACACCACTGTTTGCAATTGCATTTTAAATCTTACCTTTAAGCATTGCTGCCTGCAATTTTTTGATGAGCTGCTGCAACAACAAAACCCTAACCCTATCTTCTTGTTGAGAATAACAATCATTCGTAAACGCATATGTTTGCAAACACAATTCGTCTGTGGTATAAAAGTGTCATTTAATCAAGCTTCATAAAATCAGTAAATTAATTGTTTTTCTACCGAACACTCATACTTCATACTTTTTTTTTTAAATTATAAAATTAATTCTGACGTGGGCTAAATAGTAGGTCAGAACTAGTTCGCATAACTTTGATTTTTGCATGAGCAGAAGAGCTTATGGGAACTCTCAAAGCAAAACAAAAGCATTGTTCGCTATACATGAAACCAATTCGGAACCAAACCTTAGGCTCCCAATAGCAGGGCAGAATTAGTCCGATGTGTTCAAGGAGTGTTAGATCAGAGTTGAACTATCATATTTAGTATCCTGCACAATAAAATACGAATAGACTTTGGTTAAATTACAGAATTTACCTTCTTGTTATTGAAGCAGCTCAACCTAACTAATTTTATACACTTTTTTGCTAAAAGTATCCAAACCATGCACAAGATAAGAAAATACAGTGTTGACAAATTTGCTTACTCATACAGTGATAATACAGTGATACACTTTTAACATCAAAGAAGAAAATAAATCAAATCAAAGATAAGAAAATAATTCAGATCATCCTTAATAAAATTTAATAAATTGTTCTACAAAGCTAAATCGTTGACGCAACAACAAATGATTATATTATAATATTATAGAAAATTTTACTTAATTTATATTTGAACTTAAACTAGTCATATAATTAGTTATGTTGACTTTTGGCATGGCACGGCGTCGTATCTTCGGAGGTGGAGCCAGATTTTGCAAGTTTGAATATTTTTGTTAGCTAATCAAACTTCAGTTAAATTACAGAATTAACCTTCTTGTTCTTTAAGCATCTCGACCTAATTAACTTATAGACTTTGTTAAAAGTATCTAAATAATGCACAATAATAGTACAAAATATGAAATATCCAGTATAATACTATTACACTACAATTTTATATGAATATTCGTTGCTGAGAGAATCAAATTCAGAATGAAGATTTCAAGAGGTGGAGGAGTAGGGATGTTAATCGGGCTAGCCCTAGCGGTTTCGGGCTAGCCCTATCGGGTTTCGGGCTAATCGGTTCTCGGGCTAATAGGGCCAATTTAAACGGGCTAACAATATCATGAACCTAACCCTAACCCTAACGGGTTTCGGGCTAATCGGGCTACTATCGGGCTATGAGTAAAAAAAATTAAATTAACAATTTCAACACTTAAATCTCAAACATATAAACTAAAATCATAATTCATAAGTTCATACATGATATTACTTGACAATAAATACCAAAATACTAATCAATCATGACTAAACATCATTCTCCAACTTGAAAAATACTTGATTAATACAAGTTCCATACTTAACTATAAACTCAAAAATACTAATCAAGATTAAGCAGCATTGTCTTCAACTTGAACAACATATGGTCCTAGCTTGGACAAAGTATCTTCTTCCAAATCTTCATCATCTAAAATATAGAAAATAAGTAGAATCAATGTTTAGTAAAAAAATTATAAATTATATCCTACAAATAGATTTGTAAAACAAAATCTAAAAAAATATTACCTTCAACAAAGCCTTGCAACCAACTACGTGTACAAATAAGGGCTTCGACATGTTCGCCGAGTAGACGATTTCTAAACTTATTAAGGACACGACCCCCAATGCTAAATGCAGATTCAGATGCCACGGTAGTAATCGGAATGCTTAGTATATCACAAGCCATAAATCAAATTTAAAGAATCAACAGCCTTCCTAAGTTAATTTGGTATATCCAATTAAAGGCTCTCTCTCTCTCTCTCTCTCTCTCTCTCCCCCCTCCCCAACAGCAGTCAACACACAATACAAAATTATCCTAAGTTAATTTGGTATGCAGTATATTACCAACAGATTACTTATTACAAATGGTGGTCCATCTATTATTTTAACACCACAAATATGTCGATAAGAAAAAATACCATTGACCAAAAAAAATATATATATATACTATGGTTTTATTATATGCTTATATATGTACATTATTTTATTTTATTTTATTTTTATGTTGTATAAAATGGTAATCAATATTCAAAGTTTAAGATTTAAGATACAAATATAGAATATTTTTATGTTGTATAAAATGGTAATCAATATTCAAAATTATATTGCATAAAATTGGAAGATTAATTTATAACTCAACACTACACACTTATTTTTAATAAAAAGATATTTCTAAAACTTGATTATTACATTCATTGTTCATTTCATGCCATAATGCGTACCTACATTTATTTAGTGAAAAAACACTCTTTGTTATATAATAAAGATATAAGCATTTCCTGTCATATTTTTGAATGTATTTTTATTTTTAATTCCTGATATTGCTTACTCTTCAACAAGACATTGAAACAGCAATAAGAGTTATATGGACAAGAAAAAATGAACAGAGCGACGGGGGAGGAGGATGGCAGTGAACAATACAATGAACTCACAAAAACGGCGGAGCGGGAGAAGCAGCGGCGGCGGCCAAGATGGGGCGACTAGCAGCGGCGGCCAAGCGAGCAGCAGCCAGCAGGGTGGGGAAGCAGGCAAGCAGCGGCTCACTGTGAAAAATTAGGGCTTCTTTCTTTTGTTTTTCAAAATAAAAATAGAAAGATAGGAAAGTGCAGACAGGCAGCAGACATCAAACTGAGTTAATGACTTAATGTCTCATGACCCCTCCCAAAAAAAAAAAAAAAAGAAGCCAGCCCGCGGGCCAGCCCGATTAAACCGCGGCCCAACCCGATTAGCCCACGGGTCTATCGGTCCGGGCTAAAAAGCCCGGATGTTAAACGGGCTGGAAAAATTGGGCCCTAAACCTATTTTTTTTGGTTAAACGGGCTGGCCCGGCGGGCCGCAGCCCTAATAACATCTCTATGGAGGAGTGCCTTTTATTCTTTAAACTAAAGAAAAAAGAATTATATATATATATACATACACTAACACAGTTAATATTTTCACTAATGTTACAAGATTTCAATAAATGAAATTAAACAAGGAACAATCCTAGTAACTATCGCATAATACAATGATACATTTTAACATTTTGTAAATAGTTCCATGAAGCTAAATTAGCTCAGTGACGCAAAAACAAATGATTGTATTACAATCAAATAAAAAATTTACTTAATTTATATTTGAATTTAAACTGGTCATATACTTTGGTAAAGCCCCCGTAAGCTCCGCCTATGCTGCAGAGAGGGCAGCAGAGGACGTAGTGTGTTTGTTCACACAGGCAGATCGGAATCCTTGGATGCTTCGTCAGTGCTGGAAACTAGCATGATAAAACTTCTTAATGCTCTGTGAAGCACACGTGGGCACACCAATATGAAAGAAAGAGGTAACCAAATGATGAGAGGCAGAAGTGAAGCAGGGCGTGGGAGAAGCATTGAAAAGAGAGAGAGTAGAGAGAGAGTCCCGGATGCAAGAGCAGCCCGCGCGCATTTAGCTCCGACAATGAGCCAGTAAACGGAAGTAGACGCAACGAAACACGAAAGTGGAATTGGATATTCACGAAACAGTGTCTTGTATTGGGTTTGGTCTTGGTACTTGAGTGTTGCAAGGGCTAGCAGCAAAGGAGGCACGTATTTCATCAGATGCATAAGAGGAGGAGCTTCTCTGCTTGCTGGATCAGTACTGCAGAAAGGAATTAATCATAAACATAGCACAGGAATTCAACCAAGAAACAGCTGGAAATTCGACGTACAGACCTTGAGGGATGGCGCAGGGTAGGATGAATATGATAATGAGCAGCAGCTTTTCTTGTCTTCCAACGTCGAGACTTGACATTAAACGGGCCGGGCCTTGTTGATTTGCCGATGTCCATTGAGATCGATCATGTCCTGTATTTTGAGTTCCCTCCTCTCCTTTATAATATAGCAAAGACGAGTTGTCGGCCATTTAATTCATATATTATATTTTATTTTATATTTTATCACATATTATAATTTTATCAATATATTTTATAAATTTATTAGTAATATTATTTTAATTGTATGAATAAAGTTATAATATAAAAAGGTTTGACTATGATTATAGTCTACTCACTCCCACAAATTGAACTTGGATCCCCTTTCCGGTTTCCGTCATGTTGGACTAAAATGCCATTTTGCAACGCAAGAAACAAGTGTGGTGAAAGGGGGGGTTCTGTAATTCCACACGCTGTTTTGTTGTGATACTTTCACGCCTACGTGTAATCTATGCACGTGTACGGCGTAGAGCACATGTGCAACTGTGCAAGTGAGAAAATTTCGGCTCCCTCAGAAGTTCCTCAGCAAGCACCTCAGGCGGACATCGGCCGAAGAAAGACTTCCTTACGTGGCCGACTTTTGGTAAAGTAATAAATTTTAGATGGTTCTTTTTTATTTTGTAATCCTGTATAATTCCAGCCGCATCCATTGACAATTTCTGCATTTTTTCCAATACATTAGGTATATCAATTAATTAATGAACAATATTTTTTGTGTTAAATTTGTTAGATCAGAATATGTGCGCGTGTGTATGTGTTCAATAGTAGTTCGAACTGTAAATGAACATGTGGAAACTTAAAATAAAGTTTGATTTTAAGCGAGGAAGAAATCTCTTCTTCATCTCAAGTAATTTTATTAGAAGACATATTTGTTCCCACAAATGTTACAGTAGAACTTACACGTATTTGGCTCCCCCTAAATACTTGTATACCCGTGTAACTAAATCTTCTAAAACACTTACTTGACCATCTAGTCCCCTAGATGGATTTGAATACGAACTCTCGTTTGTACTGAGTTGAAATCTCTCGAAATCAACGTGTGGTGATATTCCAAAGTAATCCAAACTCTGCGAGGTTCGCCTTCGGTTCGCCCTTGAGTTCTTCCCAGTCTGTTGTATTCTTACGAATATAACAGCACACTCATCAGCCTCTCACTTTCTCTCTGCCCATATAAATGGTAATTGAATATCTTGGAGAGTTGCAGTCTCTACAGCTTGAGGTTGTATTTATAGTCTCTCATGTCCTCCACGAAACCTGCCGGTATCTTCTTATATCTTGGTTGTGATATGCATATCTTTGTATATATGGTCTGGATATGCATATCTTATATTTTTATCATATCTTTCAAAGATTTGTTCCCAGATTTACTCTTGATTCTCCTTATTTTTAGCCATGCATTTCCTTCTTTTTCTCTTCTCATTCAACCTTGACTTTTTTCCAAGAATATCTCCACAATATCTTTTAAATCTGCAATCAATAATAAATTAATTAGAATTTTCAAATAATATTGACAATAATTACCTTATCAATCTCCCCCTTTGACATATTGTTCGAAAATTCCAGGACCATCTGCTACCTGCAAAAAGAAACAAGCAGGAGAACTGTATGCTGAAAAGAAGGATGTTTACATATAGCAGAAGCATCATTCATCATGTTCAGATAGTCAATAAAAACAACTAAACTACGGATATTGTTGTTAGCATCCTAGCTACTGGAGATTGTAGTATCAATATTACAGACCCTTAAAAATTTGTTCAAATTGTTTAATAAAAACATCCCAAATTCAATCAGAATCACTCCCAGATTCCCATTCTTCTACTTCCTCAGTATCATCCGCTTCAGTCTCCTCGGCCACCCTTTTTCTTTTTGTTGTTTTGCCTGACACCTTCCTCTTCCCTTTATCCGCGGCAGATGGTCTCTTCTTCCCCTTTTTCGAGCTGCCTGCCAAAGGAGTGGAACCTCTGTGTGGTACGCCCTGAGAGGGAACATTTAGAGATTTCAAGACATTAGTAAAATAAAGCTTCTGGGCAGCTACCTCAGCAGCTAGAGTATCAAGAATCTCTAGTTGCTGATGTAGAAAGAGCGGGAGATTGGCTGTGACTTCCGAGGAAGGAAGTGTGGGTGGAATGGTGCGTGGCCTATAGGCAACATTGGCCTCTCTAGAGGCCATATTCAGCGGAGGGGCGGCTTTCTGAAGGACATCAGTGGACTGAGCCTGGATGCCCTGATGCGATAAGAGGCCCCAAATGAGGGTAGGGAACGGAAGCTTCTTGCGAGAGTCGGGCTTCTCGGCAAAACTCACGATGGTCTCAAATGCTATCCTCCCAAAGTCAATCGGTATGGCCTTCAGGACCTTAAAGATGACCTGACACTGGGCCGATGTTAGGTAAGACTTGTTGGACGTGGGTGTCCAATTTTGCCTCCCTATTTTATGGAGCCAGTTGGCCTCCTGTGTCAGTATTGATGGGGAAATCCCAGGCTTAGTCCAACGGGTGAGCTTCCCTTCGCTGAGGAAGTCGACCACCTCTCCAAGGTCGACTTCAACCTCCTCTTCCTCATCCAGGTCAGTCAGTTCCAAATAATCATTAATGGCATCAGGACTGAAATTAACAATTTTATTTCGAACAAAAACCCTCCCGAACCGAGGGGATTCAGGATTCTGAATGCCAATGACCAAATTAGCATAAAATTCATGAACAATGGAACTATAAAACCTACCCAAATTCGTCACAGTAACTTCTATCCCAGACTTTTTGATGAACTCCATAACCGATGCTTTTGCGAAACGCTTAAGATCAAGGTTACGCTCAGGCCAGAAGTCCATACCAGAAAACAGTTTGTAGCTGTCAGAAGTTGCCTTCGTGTAGAACGACTTGGAGAAGGCCTTTCTTCTGACCAACACATCATTTTCGTTGCAAAGGCGCCCTGGAGATGACCCAGTGAAGGCAGCAGGGAAAGGCTTTTTGTGACGGTGCGAATGGCGAGGCGGAGATCTTGTCACTTCTTCCTCGGATGAGGACTCATCAACGAGATATCGATGCCGTGGTGTAGAAATTGGGGTTTTCCCTGTAGGGTTTGCTTTGCGAGGAGCCTTGGACTTTGACAGTGGATTCAGGGTAGTTCGGGAAGGGAGATCTTGAGGAGGAAGTGGAGATTCCTCCATAGGCGAAGGATCCCCTTCTGGTGGAACTGCGGTAGCAGGAGGTGGAGTTGTGGCTCTAGGCAACGGAACATCGGTTGGAGCGGTTGTAGTCGGCAGAGTATCAGTGCATGGTGGGGATGAAGGACCTGGAGAGGGGTGGTCCTTTCCCTGGTCGGCCGAGGACTGCTCATCAAATTCAGGAGGGGGAATCGTCTATAAAGGTTCTGGGTCCAAGAATGGAACCAGAATCTAGCTTGGTCATCTTCCGCTGGGTGAGTCTCTTTGATCCACCATGAAAAGTCTGTAAAGAAATCTTGGAAAGAACACAAGAACACAAGAGCACAAGCATAAAAGTAAACTGTGAAGAGAGTGAACACAGTCAATTACAGGCTGACAATGATATAAAGTGAGGGCGGCTGATGCCTCGATTTCTGTCAATTTCACAAGATTTTATGTGGGCTATTCAAACCCTTTTTCGGCGCCCACTCATTGCAGTTATATAGTCATTAAGGAACACGATCACACGTCCAGATGGTTGAAAAAGGGAAGACCACATCCCCATTTTGACACATGTTCCGAAGATAAGTCACGACTGGATAATCATTTAGGCCCATTTTGCATAAAATAATCCATATAATCCCAGGAGAAAAATAACAGAGGTTGATTTTTTTTTTATTTATTTATTGGAGGAATGAAATCATAGATCACCATATTAAACACAAGTCTCAGTCAGGCAACAATGTTTGAAAATGCACTAAGAAAAATCCGCAAGTCTTCTCTTCCAGTATATGTTCACCCCATTTTGATTGCTAAATGAGTTGTATGATATTTCCTTATTGCTCATTCTACAGAATCCTTGTGTAGTAGCTCGCAAACCACACAATAAAGCACCACACTGGGAAAACCCTGTGCGACGAGCTCAGAACCTTGTAACCCCTATATTTGGTGCAACTTAGAGGTGAACATTATTAAGGAAGCTTTCACAGACCTGTCATTTTCTGTGCTTGGCGCTCTATCACATTGGTGACAGCATTCCACAGCATCATTTCAAGGACGTAGCTCTTTTCCTTATACTAGGAGAGAAAATAATGGATTCAAAGTTCAAGACAAACAGAATTTTGAACCTGTGCGAGACTTATAGTTATCCTAGGCAATCCGAGACTTCCACCTCCCCTTTATTTTATTTTTTATTTTTTTTATACAGCATTTACATAGCACAGCAAATCCCTAGAGATTTTATCAGGGATATGAATTTTTGCGCATCTAGGGCCTTTGTGAAAATATCAGCCAGTTGACTTATGGTAGGAACATGTTCAAGGGTAATGACTCCATCTTCAGCTAACTCTCGGATGTAATGGTGTCTAATGTCTATATGTTTAGTTCTAGAGTGTTGCACAGGATTTTTAGACATATTAATGGCACTCAGATTGTCACAAAACAGAGTCATGGAAGTCAAGTTCATACCATAGTCGCACAACATATGCATCATCCATACCAGTTGAGAGCATGAGCTGCCTGCAGCTATGTATTCAGCTTCTGCAGTCGATAGTGAAATGTTGTTTTGCTTTTTGCTTAGCCAGGATACAAGATTGTTTCCAATAAAGAAGCATCCTCCTGAAGTACTCTTTCTATCATCCACGTCGCCGGCCCAATCGGTGTCACAGTATCCTGCAATGAAAGGTTTAGTCTCAAAGGAATATTTTAGGCCATAGTTAGTTGTACCTGCCACATATCGTATGATTCTTTTTACGGCCTTGAGGTGAGACTCCTTAGTATTTGATTGGTATCTAGCGCATAATCCAACACTAAAGCTTATGTCAGGTCGACTAGCAGTGAGGTACAGGAGACTTTCTATCATGCTTCTATAAAGTGTTGGATCAATACATGTTCCACCTTCGTCCTTGGATAATTTGGTATTTGTCCCCATGGGTGTGTGTGCTATTTTGCACCCTTCAAGTCCAAATTTCTTTACCAGGTTCTTGGCATACTTTTCTTGATGTATCGTGATTCCACTTTTGCATTGTTTGACCTGTAGACTAAGAAAGTAGGAAAGTTCACCAACCATGCTCATTTCAAATTCACGAGACATTACCTGGACGAAGTCATTCACTTTTTGTTTGGATGTGGATCCAAACACAATGTCATCTACATAGATTTGTGCAACAGTGATATCATTGTTCGACCACTAGATGAACAGAGTCTGATCAACTCCTCCTCATTTGTACCCTTGACCTATTAGAAACTTTGTCAGTCTTTCATACCATGCTCTTGGAGCTTGCTTCAATCCATAAAGGGCTTTTTTCAGTTTGTAGACATGGTTTGGAAAGTGTGGATCTTCAAACACCTTTGGTTGTTCAAAATACGCTTCATCTTTCAGGAAACCATTCAAGAATGCACTTTTTACATCCATTTGATAAGGAATAAATTTCTTGAGACATGCAAAGGAGAGAAGGATTTTTACTGACTCCAGTCGTACAACTGGAGCGAATGTTTCCTCAAAATCAATTCCTTCTACCTGTGTGTATCCTTGGGCCATGAGTCTTGCTTTGTTTCGAGTGATGTTACCTTGTTCATCAGTTTTGTTCTTGAAGATCCATTTTGTTCCGATGATGTTCGCACTGTCAGGTCTAGATACAAGTGTCCAGACATCATTTCTGGCAAACTATTCCAATTCCTCCTGCATTGCTAGTATCCAGTTATCATCCTTGAGCGCTTCTTTAACATATTTTGGGTTCAACCACAGAGGTGTAGCAAGCGTGGTGAACCAGTCCTTCCATTTTCCGATAGTCAGGTTTTGGTTTGCATCGTGTCTTTATCCCTTCATTAAGTTCTCCAATGATGAGTTCCTTGGGATGTTCTTTCTAAATCTTTGTTGAGGGTTCACCTTTATCACTGTTTTCATTTGTTGGTTCTTGGTCAGTTTCTGTGATGTTCTCACTATTCTGGTTTCCTATTGGTCGACCTGCTGATGAACCTGCTTCTTCCAAGTAAACTTTCTGTCTTATCAAAGAATCATCAAATACAATGTTAGTGCTTTCAATGAGTGTTTGAGTTCTCAGATTATAGACACGATAGACTCTACTATTGGTCGAATATCCTAGGAACATACCAACATCACTTTTAGCATCAAATTTACCTAACTGTTGTCTATCATTATATACATAATATTTACAACTAAACACATGGAGGTGACTTAAATTAGGAGTTTTTCCTTTCCAGATTTGATAAGAAGTCATTCCTATTCCTTTCCTAAGGCATACCCTATTTGTAACATAGCATGCTGTATTTATGCCTTCAGCCCACCATTTTTGGGCTACCTCCTTGCCTATCATCATAGCTCTAGCCATTTCTTGCAATGTGCGATTTTTTCTTTCTACTACTCCATTTTGTTGAGGTATTTTAGTGCAGAGAATTCATGAGCAATACCTCGAGAGGCACAAAAGTCAGTGAATGCAGTATTTTCAAATTCTCTACCATGGTCACTTCGTATTCGAACAACAGAATCCTGTTTTTCATTTTCTATCAGACGTATTAATTTTTTAAATTCATCAAAGGTGTCTGATTTATCACGAAGAAATATTACCCATGTATATCTAGAGAAATCATCAACACAAACAAAAATATATCTTTTACCTCCCGCACTTTCAGTTTGAACAGGACCCATCAAGTCCATATGTAGCAAGGCCATGATTTGTTTAGTACAAACGTCTTGTGTTACCTTGTGTGAGCTTTTTACATGTTTACCGAGTTGGCATGATCCACATATACCTTGATCTTTGCTTGGGAGTTTAGGCAGTCCTCGTACACATTGTATTTAGACAAGGCAATGAGATGTTTGTATCCTATGTGTCCCAACTTTTGATGCCATATTTCTGTTGCTCCCGAGCTAGCATTGTAGCATTCATGACTCCTGTCAAGAAGATAACAGTTGTTAGTGGACCGAGTTCCGGTAAGCATGCATTCATTATTCTTGTTTAACACCAAGCATTTGTCATGAGTGAAGTTTACTTTGAGTCCTTGGTCACAAATTTGGCTAATGCTCAACAGATTTGCCTTAAGATTTTCAACAAGATACACATTAGACAATTTAGGCATGCCATTAATATTGAGAGTCCCTTTCCCAATGACTCGCTCACTCTTACCATCTCCAAAGGTTACTGACTCTCCTTTTATTGGGGTGATATCAGATAAGTATGTTGCATTACCTGTCATATGTCGTGAGCATCCACTGTCAAAGAACCATGTCCAGTATTGTTCGCCCCGAGTGAGACTACTGATGAAGTAAGGCACATGTTTTTCTTGACAACTCAAACCTTTTTCACATTTGTTTTACTGTTTTTGAATTTTCTTACTTTCGAAGAGTCTAGAGAGGCCTATGATTTTTTACAGGAACACCATATAAATTCCAAGTTGAAATATTACCTGATTGTAGGTCACGTTTCATTCTGTAGCATCTTGGTCGGATGTGTCCAGGTGCATCACAGTAATGGCAAGTAGGAATAAATTTTCTCATACCTTTTGTGTTTTGTTTCTCAGGTTGTCTTGTAGTGTTCTGTCCTTCATTGTCAAACGTAGGAACTGTAGCTGGTACAAAGACTGTTGATCCCGATGTTCTTTCTTCAATATATCATATTCCTGTTTTATTGTTTTTGTAGTCTTCCATATGTCAGGATTTCGTCAATTTTAGCTTTTCCTTTGTTCAGTCCTTGTATGGTTCGCACTGCTTTGTCAAGCTCGGCTCGTAACTCTGCTAACTCACGATCCTTATCCTGCAATTTTGAGGAGTAATCTGTTAGTTCATTTGTAAGGGAAGAGTTTACCTGGTGATTGCTTGTTGTAGTTGTCCGGGCTGTTTTAGAGTTAGCTTTAAGTGACTCAATTTTCGTCTCGTAAAGTTGGACCTGATGTTCGAGATTCCTTACATTCTTTTGGGACATAATCAAGTCATCTCTCAATCTTTCATTTATTTCCCTAGTGATGTGCAGTTCATGTTTCACTTGACTGAGTTCCTGATTTTCCATGCTTAGTGCGCCTTTACTTTTGTATTCCCTTACTTGATTTTTCAATGTGGTACATCTGGTAGATACGTCTAGAAACAATTTCTCCAGATCTTCCAGAGTTGGATCGTCAAAATCAGGTTCCTCAGTGTACTCTAGTTCCTCCTTAGTTCGAACAACAGTAGTGAGACATCCCAGGTCCTTGGGGTATTATGTCTCTTGTTCGTCAGCTTCTTCTTCTCCTTCAGATTCAGATTCACTCCTGGTGGCTTTTAGTGCTTTGTTCTTTCTTAGAAAATTTGGACATTCTGCCTGATAGTGTCCGTATCCACTACACACTCTGCATTTAGAGTCCTTTCGATTTACCTGCCTAGTGTTTAAAAATTTGTTTCCACCTTTTCTGATGTTCTCTTCAGTGTTCGGACCTTTGTTGAACTGCTGCCCCTGATTGTACTTTTTCATAAGCTTGCTGTAATTTTTCGTGAGAAATGCCATTTTGTTAGCAACTGATGTTATATCATCCTCGAATTTTTCAGTTGTTGTCTCCGTCTTTAGGGCTATCCCTTTGTTTTTAGGTGTGTCCATGCAGTTGTTCAACTCAAACGTCCTTAACTCTCCCATCAAGTCGTCTAATGTCATCGGTGTGACTCTCGTGAATGATTCTAGAACTGTGATTTTTTCTCTGAATCTAGGAGCTAGTGTTCTCATAATTTTCATGATTTGAACATCTTTCTTGATAGCATCACCGAGGGTGTAACATTGATTTACTATGTCACTGAACCTGGCATAGTACATCTCAATGTTTTCATCTTCATTCATTTGTATTCCATCAAATAGTGTGGCCAATCTTTGTAACTTTGATTTTCTTACGGACTCATTTCCTTCAAATTGTTTTTGTAGAGCATCCCAAGCATCTTTGGCGGTTTGGCAGTGTATAATCAACTTGTGTCTCATGACATCAACCGAAGCAAGAATAGCATACAATGTTATGTAGTTTGCTTCTTCGGCACACTTTTCGTCCTCCGTCCATAGTGTTCTTGGTTTGTCTACAACCTTAGTTATATCCGTTCCATCCTGCATCTTAGGCCACGTCCACTTTGTTTGGATTGCTTCTCCACATCGTTTGGATCTTAGATAGATAAACATCATTGATTTCCAGAACGGATAGTTTTGTCCATCAAGCGAGGGTGGGCGTAGTGTGGTCCCTTCATGTGAACCCATGTGTCTGTCCCTGGATCTACCTGTTTTAAAAAAAAAAACTGGAACCTGCTCTGGTGCCAATTGTTAGATCAGAATATGTGCGCGTGTGTATGTGTTCAACAGTAGTTCGAACTGTAAATGAACATGCAGAAGCTTAAAATAAAGTTTGATTTTAAGCGAGGAAGAAATCCCTTCTCCCTCTCAAGTAATTTTATTAGAAGACGTATTTGTTCCCACAAATGTTACAGTAGAACTTACACGTATTTGGCTCCCCCTAAATACTTGTCTACCCGTGTAACTAAATCTTCTAAAACACTTACTTGACCATCTAGTCCCCTACATGGATTTGAATACAAACTCCCGTTTGTACTGAGTTGAAATCTCCCGAAATCAACGTGTGGTGAAATTCCAAAGTAATCAAGACTCTGCGAGGTTCGCCTTCGATTCGCCCTTGAGTTCTTCCCAGTCTGTTGTATTCTTACGAATATAACAGCACACTCATCAGCCTCTCACTTTCTCTCTGCCCATATAAATGATAATTGAATATCTTGGAGAGTTGCAGTCTCTACAGCTTGAGGTTGTATTTATAGTCTCTCATGTCCTCCACGAAATCTGCCGGTATCTTCTCATATCTTGGTTGTGATATGCATATCTTTGTATATATGGTCTGGATATGCATATCTTATATCTTTATCATATCTTTCAAAGATTTGTTCCCAGATTTAATCTTGATTCTCCTTATTTTTAGCTATGCATTTCCTTCTTTTTCTCTTCTCATTCAACCTTGACTTTCTTCCAAGAATATCTACACAATATCTTTTAAATCTGCAATCAATAATAAATTAATTAGAATTTTTGAATAATATTGACACTAATTACCTTATCAAAATTGAATTTTCATTCAACACTGGTAAAAAAATATAGGAAGGGCCATGGAAATTCAAGCATTGATATGTTGATATTGTCTCACATTTTATACTTACATTTTCCTCGTCTTTTGGTTAATTATGGGATTTAATTGATCTAATTAATGAGTTTTTATTTTAGAAAAATAATTAATTAGATTTGGGAAAAATCGAGCCTAAAGACGAATTTTGCAGTTATTCAGCTATGTAATAAGATCAAGCAAAAAAAAAAAAGAGTCCATGATAAACATTATATTATTTTATTTTTGTAATGAATTAGCCCATTTAGATACATAGTAATTTTTTTTTTTTCTTCTTAATTTGGCCCGGTTCAAAAACCATCTTTTGTCTTGTAAAAAGGAAAAAAACAAAATATTGCCTTGGCTTGAAAAAAAAACTAACTCACGGCAGTTTTGGGGATTAAGGAAAGAATGTCTTCCCACTTTTGGGGAACCAAATTTTTGTTCACTACTTTCTTTCTTTCTTTTATTTTATTTTTTCTTTTCTTTTTCATTTTATTTCTTATATTAAATAACGTTGTTTATGTTTAAGAATTATTATAGTATAAGTGATTAATTTCATATTTTGATTTAAGGGTTTCGTATTTCAATTATATTATTGTGAGGCATTTGTGATATATATTGATTTTCTTGTTTTATATGTTCAAATAATTTTTATGGTATAGCAATTCATGAATTTATACTAGTGTAAATGAGTGAAAACTTGTAGTATTAGAATGAATAAATTATCCCTATCATTATTTGCTTAATCTAATTCTTTTTTCTTTTTTTTTGGTTATCAATAAAGCATGCTTATTGCGCTTCACACGGGTAGGTTAGTCATTAGATGTTTCCTCAGCGGAGTTATTTCTTGATGCTGCGGTGGAAGCAAGCAGGACAGGAGAAAGAGGTATCCCAAATGATAAAAGGCAGAAGCGAATCCCAGATCCAAGAGCTGCAGCACGGCTCAGCATCCGCACGCATTTAGCTCCGGCAATAAGCCAGTAAACACAAGTGGATGCAACGAAACACGACAGTGGAATTGGATGTTCACCAAATAGCGTCTCGTTTTGGGGTTGGTATTTGAGTACTACGAGGGCCAACAAAAACGGGGGTACGTATTTTATCACATGCATCAGAGGAGGAAGTTCTCTGCTTGCCCCATAACTACTGCAGAAAGGAATTAATGGCTAACATAACGTGACAACTTTTGAATCCATCATGTAATGCAACCAAGAAACAGCTGGAAGTTAAGACGTACAGACCTTGAGTGATAGTGCAGGGTAGGATTAATATGATAATGAGCAGCACAGGCACAAGAGGCCACATGATCCATATGTACATGGGATGTGATCTGATGATAACTTAAAATATGCCCAAAAAATCCACACAAATTCGTCTGAATCAATCATTATTCACGATAACTGCTGATTAACAAAACAGTAATACAATAATATATATATATATATATCATGAAAAAGGTTTACAATCCCAGGTACACTAGCAGGGGCACGGTGGTTCCGCAGGTTCCTTCACTGAACCTCTCGCTGCTTATTATTTTCCAAGACCCAGCTGCAGCAAGACATAATACTCTTATTAAACCGGCAAAACCGAATGTTCATTGGTCGAGTTTGGTCCTTTCGCCCAAACTGCTAGTGCGTGTATAAAACCTTTGATTCTCCTGTGAAGCAAATTATATGCGTGGTAAAGTATGAGCCCCGTCGATGTGAGAGTGAGAGGTATCCAGATTGAAACAGGGTGGGGGAAAAGCATGGATACAAGAAGGAGCAATGATAGACTCCCAAATGAAAACGCAGCAGCCCTGTATATCCACAGGCGCCGTGGCCGTTTCTTAATTTGTTCCACAACCAGCCAGTAAGCAGTAGTGGCGGCAGTTAAGCAACAACAAAAACCTAACCCTATCTTCTTGTTAGCAAACACAATTTGTCTGTGGTATGAAAGTGTCATTTAATCAAGCTTCATAAACTCAGTAAATTAATTGTTTTTTTTGCCAAACACTCATACTTCATAATTTTTTTTTTTAATTACAAAATCAATTCTGATGTTGGCTAAATAGTAGGTCAGAACTAGTTCGTATAACTTTGATTTTCACATGAGCAGAACAGAAGCATTGTTCGCTATTCATGAAGCCAATTCGGAACCAAACCTTAGGCTCCCAAGAGCAGGGAAGAATCGGTCCGCAATGTGTTCAAGAAGTGTTAGATCAGACTTGAACTGGATACAACGGCTCTCCTCCCCTTTCATACTCAATGGAGTACGACTACTAACCATCTTTGTCAGAGTTTGTCTGCTACATTAATTACTCTCTAGTAGTGGAGGACAAATCACACCTTTTACGGAATAAGATACAATATTTGTCAGTTAAATACTTTTCAATAAAATAACATCATATAAGAGAATATATTTCACTTCGACACACGCTATTTCATTACTATAAAAATATTTCTCTTCCTAAAAAACCAACAAGATCATCCTAATCCTACTGACTTTAACATCGGAGAGTTCTCGCCGAACCCCTTCGACAAGTCTGTGTAGGTTTGTTCAAAGGAATCTTCAACAACCCAGTTCCTTTCCAAAGTTTGCTGGTGATTCTTGGATCCCCATTGGAGTTCGTCCTCATCTAATATTCAAGGGAAACTCCTCATCAACTTCTATTCCCTAACACTGCCAAAATTTACATTTAAGCGATTTTTGGACATTTTTATATGTAATCGTTTCTTTTTCTTTAAACACAAACAATCAATCGCTAAGTTACCTACATATATATTTATTTATTTATTTTGGCTGGTTCGGAAAATCTTAAAAAGGCTCGATTGGGTTGTGAAAGTCATGCCAAAATAAAATTGGTTCAATTTTGTTCAAAACAAGTCAAATGATCAACAGACTTGGTCGATCCGAATTCCGGTTTGGTTCCAAGTTGTGTGCGCATCCCTTTCATACTAACCTTCTTCTTGTTTATTTATTCCACATAAATATGTCAGATACCTTTCACACCAAACACATTACCTTAGATTTACCCCGGAAAGGACTCACAGTTTCTTTCTTACTGTTTTCTACAATGCATTGTCCTGATGATTAATTAGTAGAGCCACATGATACAAGAAACAGGAATGAATACAGGAGTCATGTATCGTAAGACTCTGTACACATATATGTCAAAAATACAAAGTATCACTTAAACCCGTCCAAAAAAATTACTCCATCCAGTCTCCAAAAAAAACCCGAACGTTTTTAGGATTTGCGTTTTGTCTGGATTTGCGTTTCATCATTTAGCCATCTCATTTCTTGATATAATATGACAATAAGTTGGACTTTAAACTCTGCAGTGACCCACCAGTCACTATTTCTACAGCCATCTCAAAATCACTGGGAATTGGACCGTTACAAAATTTCAAAAATTAGTTACAAAATGTGGACAGCACATATCTATACCATATAAAAGACTCGAATAGCTAATACCCACAGAATTAACTTCCATCTTCTGCTTACTCACTCTGAGGCTGCAGACTGCAGGATCGAAGCTAGACCTACATAATTGGGGCCGTGAAACAGTATTAGATTAATTATAGAGGGGCAGAATCATTAAAATATAAATGGGTTTAAGTAGAATTTCTGAACATTGTGGGGGGGGGGGGGGGGGGGGGGGGGGGGGGGGGGGGGGGGGGGGGGGGGGGGGGGGGGGAGGGGGTGTAAAGCCCCCGTAAGCCTCTGCTGCAGAGAGGGGCAGCAGAGTACGTAGTGTGTATGTTCACACGGGCAGATCAGAATCCTTGGATGCTTCGTCAGTGCTGGAAACTAGCATGACAAAACTTGTTAAGCCTCTGTGAAGCACACGTGGGAACACCAATATGAAAGAAAGAGGTAACCAAATGATGAGAGGCAGAAGTGAAGCAGGGCGTGGAAGAAGCATTGAGAAGAGAGAGAGTCCCAGATGCAAGAGCAGCCCGCGAGCATTTAGCTCCGACAATGAGCCAGTAAACGCAAGTAGACGCAAGGAAACACGACAGTGGAATTGGATATTCACGAAAGAGTGTCTTATACTGGGTTTGGTATTGGTATTTGAGTGTTACAAGGGCTAGCAGCAAAGGAGGCATGTATTTCATCGCATGCATCAGAGGAGGAGCTTCTCGGCTTCCTGGGTCAGTACTGCAGAAAGGAATAATCACAAACATAACACAAGAATTCAACCCAAAAACAGCTGGATATTACTCGTACAGACATTGGGGGAGAGTGCAGGGGAAGATGCATGTGATAATGCGCACCAGCTTTTCTTGTCTTCCAACGTCGAGACTTGACATGAAACGGGCCGGGCCTTGCTGACTTTGCCATGTCCGTTGAGATCGATCATAACATGTATTTTGAGTCCCCTCTCTTTTATAATATAACAGAGAGGAGTTGGTGGCCATTACATAAGTATTTTTTATTTTATTTTTATCAATATATACTGCTACATTTATCGAACATATCATTCTATACATATAATATGTGTATTTATAAAATTTCAATATAAAAATCTGTTTGGGCTATTTTATATAAACTTCCATGCATAACTTAATTTAATTTTCCATTGATTTTTGAATAATCTATGCGACTTTCCATGCACAACTTAATTTAATATATTTTTATATTAACTATTTTCATGTATGAAAGTATTTAAAATCTTTTAATTCTCTTCCCCAGAAATTTAGTTCCTTAATTACTTTATATTATAATCCAAAAATTGGCCGAATTTGCTTGGGAAAATTTTGCTTTCCTACATTATACAATGATTAAATTTTTTTTAACTAAATTCTAAATCCATCCTGATATGTATAAATACATGAAAAAAATTATATAGGAGCTGAATGAGAGGCAAAGAATAATATTTTTTAAAAATGAAGATATTTGGAAAAATGGTTTATCAATTTTGTATTAGTTAAATTTTTTTTTTTGGGAATTATTTTTTCTAATTTATTAAAATACAAACAACTTTTTGTTTCTACTTCATTTATGTATAATATATTAAATTAATCCACTTTCCACGATTTTTAATTTTTCATTCATATCGATACTTAAAATGAGTTATTAAATGCAAAAAATATAATTATTATTAATATTTATGTGTACTAAATTATTTGTATTGAATTTGGGCTTCACATAAAAATTAACTCTTATTTTAGACGAATGTAATATATATTTTCACATTCTTTATCAGTAATATAATATTGAACTTTAAGTATTAATTAATTTAAATTGAATATATTATTAATTATGCATGAGCAATACAAACTTAGTCTAGTTGCTAATAGAACCATTAATGTGTCAAATAACACAAAATTAAATTCATCAATTATTTGATAAAAAATATGTGTCCTTATAAGTGTAGCTCTGGTCAGAGTGATCGGGATGCTTACGCATGCTTAGCCAACTTTTGTTTTCCAAATCAAGTGAGATTTGAGTTGATCTTAGTCCTTAATCACGTTTATAATCTTCTTTTTAAAAGGGAAACTGCATCCTGAATTTCCGTAATTTTTTGTGGACCATGGATCAGAACTATGATGTTACGTCAACACTAAAGTAGATTATCCTAGAATTTCTGTCACCTTTCTCTGTTCAGCCAACTTGGGTTTGACCATTGCCAAGTTGCAAATGCCAAAAGGATGGAAAGATGATTCTGAAATTCCACACGCCTACGTGTAATTTATACACGTGTACGGACGAGAGCACAAGTTTCAAGTGGTAAGTGTGGATCCAGGATCGATGTCACCCCCGCTCCTTGGCAACCACTTCCCTGGGCCCAAAAACCGACCCTTATAAGGTCTGTGGGTAAGACGGCTTTGCCCCCACCAATCGCAAATTCGCAATGTGCAACCGGGTCCGTACCCGATTTGTTACAAAATATACCTATTCTTATATGTATATATAAAAAGAGCAACAAAATGCTAATAAATATAAGATTTACGTACAATTCAAGTTATTATGTGTAGTTTTTAGGTAATTGTTATGTGACGAGTTCATCATGATTTTGTTATATTTTGTTGCGTCACGTGTTTATTGAAGTTTTGACAGAAATTGCTAATTGTTATGTCTAAGTGACGAGTTCATCATAATTTTGTTATATTTTGTTGCGTCACGTGTTTATTGAAGTTTTGACAGAAAAATAGATAATTAAGGATGTATAGACCATGTCTCAAGTCACATGGACAGTGCTTGTCCTCGTGATATAATCTTAACTGTCGCAATTTGGTGTGATTCAGACATATCTTCTTGATTATACATAACATTACACATGTTAGATTGAGAGATTGGTAAGTATTATGATGAGAATAGATCTTAGGCACGATTGAGAGTTAAATAATATCTTGAGAATGATCAGTATTGTTTAATCTACTTTTGGATCTAACTCGAGAGAGATGATCCAGATATCTTACTGATCCTCATACAAATATAGGATTTAAATATGGTTTGATACATTAAAAAAACTCATATGAGCCATTTGAATGCAGGTCCTTGGAATCCATATAATCTTTAAATGTCTTTAGTTGTTTGACTTGATTTGTTATCTATTTCTTCTCTTTATTTGTTTTAGTTTATTTTATAAAACTTATACCATTAATTGAATTCTTTAGATAAAGGAAAATATCATAAACAAATACTCAGTTGACTTTATAATATACAGTCTATGTGGATTCGATATCTATTATCACCATATTTGACTATAATTTACCTCGTGCATGATAAACATAGGATTTTCGGGTTATCATGTATAGTTTTTTTAGGCAATTGCCTGTATCTAAATAACGAGTTCATCATAATTTTGCTATATTTTGTTAAGTCACGTGTTTGTTGAAGTTTTGACAGGAAAACAGATAATTAAGGGTGTATGGACCACATCTCAAGTCACGCAAATCGTGCTTATCCTCGTGATATGATCTTAACCATCGCAATTTGATGTAATTCGGGCATATCTTCTAGATTTGCTGTGATTCGGATATATTTTCTAGATTTGGTGTGGTTCAGACATATTTTCTCATTCCAATCAGAGATACGGTGGCTATCAAAACCCTAGTAATTGTCTATAAAAGGAGGAGCTATATCAGATTATAGAAGATCATACAACACAATATACAATAAATTTTAGGGTTAACAACAAGGATACAAAGGAGGATCAACGTACCAAGTCATCAGAGAGAGAGAGAGAGAGAGAAGAGAGGATCTAACTCGGAAGAGAAGATCTAGATATATTAGTGATTTTCCTACAAATATAGGAATTAAATATGGTTCGATACATTAAAGGAACTCATATGAATCATGCGAATGCATGTCCCTGGAATCCATCTCTAAATATCTTTAGTTATTTGAATCTGATTTGATATTTATTTCTACTTCGTTATTTGTTCTATTTTGTTTTACCAAATCAATCTCAAATTGATTATTTAACTAAAGGATAGATCATAAACAAATACTTAATTGAATTTACTATATACAGTCCATGTGGATACGATACCTGTTCTCACCATATTTTTACTATAATTTACCTCGTGCACTTGCGAATTGTATTTTAAGTGAAATAAAATAGCGAACAAGTTAATGGCACTGTTGCCAGGGGCTGGCGTAATTTACAACTGATATTCGTTTTAGATATTAGACTTTAATTTAAAGTGTAGAGTTTAGTATATTGTTTTTATTTCTTTAATTGATTCGTGTCGTGTTTGCAGGTAGTTTATGAACACTCGATCCAAAGGTGAAAGACATTTGATACCAATTGATCTAGAGATCGAAGCAACTGCCCGACACAGAAGCACTTCAAGTGCGCAAGTAAACTGGATGGATGAAATAGAAGCAATGCGTAGAGAGATGGAGGAGTTGCGAGCATTGATGAGACAACAACAACAACCTCCAGCACCACCGATTCAAGAGTCCTTAGAACCTCTAATTACTGCAAATTATGGAGAAGGACGACTACAACCATATGTGCAAATAATTTTGAGTTTAAACATGCCTTAATATCTATGGTACAACAGAATAAATTTTGTGGTGGAGCATTAGAAAATCCCAACGCACATCTGGCACAATTTTTGGAGATAGTGACACCATCAAGATGAACGGTGTGGGAACTGATATGATAAGGCTTCGATTGTTCTCGTTCTCTTTGAGGGATAAAGCAAAGCAGTGGCACCAATCACTAGATGAGGAATCAATCCGAACATGATCAGATTTGTGCAAGAAATTTCTCAACAAATATTATCCACCTGGAATAACATTGAGATTAAAGAACGAGATCACTACGTTTAGACAATTCGATCAAGAGCCTTTATATGAAGTATGGGAGCGGTACAGAGATCTCTTAAGAAAGTGCCCCCGACATGGTTTTGCAACCGATCAGCAGGTATTTCATTTCTATAATGGTTTATTAGAGCTAACTCAAAATCAAATTGATGCAGCCACAGGAGGAGCTCTATTATCATTAACTACTGATAAGGCTACTTGCTAGAAAAAATGGTCTCAAACAGTGTACAATGCCATCGCAAAGGAATTTAGTAAAAAAGGTAGCTGAAATTTCTCGGATGGAATGAAAGAGTTGTCTGCACAAATGGCGATCATGGCCCAAGCCATCAAATTGTTGACTAAGAATACCATGTCACCATCTGAAAATACTTAAGAACAAGCAATTGTAGCCCAAGACACACTGGAAAATGTGAATTAATGGAAGGACGAGGCTACAAGGACAATTATAGATAAAATCAATTTGGACAAAGAGATAGACTCAATTATTCTAATCCAAACAATTTTTTAGAGCCACCACCCGATTTCTCTATTACAAATGGAGTTATAAATGATGGAAAGAAACCGAATTTGGAGAATATACTTGCATCCTTTATGTAAACCACAAAGCAAATGGTGGATATGCAGGTAGCAAAGGTTGACAATTTAGTCATCATGATGAACAAATTCAAGACAGAATTTGGAGCTCAAATAAAATCTTTACAGATGCAAGTTGGTCAAATAGCTAAAATACTGGGGAGCGTACAACAAAAGGGATAATTTCCAAGTACCACTAAAATCAACCCGAAGGAGAAATGTCATGTTGTACATGTGAAGGGCGAGTTGCATAACAAAGAAGAAAAGAAAAGTGAGAGAGTGGATCGGGGAAAGAAGCAAAGGAAGTCAAATATGTGTCACCCCTGCATACGTTCCACCATTGCCATTTCCACAAAAGCTAAAGCAAGCGAATGATACATAATTTACTAATTTCATAGAAAATTTTAAGAAATTACAAATTAATATTCCCTTTGTTGAAACTATTGAACAAATGCCTAACTATGCTAATTTTTTGAAGGAAATTCTGGAAAAGAAAAAGAGAAATGAAGATTATGAGACGGTCAATCTAACAGAGGAGTGTAGTGCAATTCTTCAAAAAAAACTTCCACAAAAGTTAAAGGATTCGGGAATAATTCCATGTGAAATTGGCAACACTCACTTTAGTTAAGTGTTATGCGATTTGGGGGCAAGCATAAATTTAATGTTGTTTTCCATATTTTAGAAATTGGGTTAGGAACGGTGAAATCATCCTCTATCACATTATAATTTGCTGATAGGTCTATAAAATACCCAAAAGAAATTATAAAAAATGTGCTTGTGAAAGTAGATAAGTTCATATTTCTCGTGGACTTTGTTGTGTCGGATATGGAAGAAGACCACTAGATGCCATTGATTTTTGGTAGATCATTCTTAGCCACCGCGGGAGCCCTTATTGACATGAGAAAAGAAAATTTGACTTTAAGAGTAAATAATGAGAAAGTGGTGTGTTCCTTGTATGATGCAAATAATTTTAAAGGGAATATTGAAGATTGCAAGGCTGCGGATATAGTCCAAAGCACCATCAATCAAAAGAAGTCCAAAAATTTGCCCGCAGAGTGTCTTAAATCTTTTATAAGCCACACTATCCTTCCTTGTAAGTCTATTAATTTTGATAGTGTGAATTTAATTGATAATTTTAAAGCTATACAAGATTCTATAGAATCAATGACGGGGGCATCTTGTAAAGGAAGTATCAAAGAGGAACTAAAACGGGATCACCTTGGTGCAAGTTTAGAAGTCGACCATGCCTGAAACTGAAGGATGGCACCTTCGTGCAAAAGAGAAGGCATTAAAAAGTCTCCTTGGGCATGCCGAGCTTCATAAGAATTTCATGGCTAATTTTTTTTAGAATTACATGACTTATGTGTCCATTGTTTAAAAAGAAAGCCCCTTTTAATCTTGATGAGTTGTGTTTGCAGAAATTGAGGAACGAGTTCATCCACATGAACTCAACTGTCGAGAGAATTGATGCCAACATCGCAATCACGCTGAACATGATGGAACATTGGGGGTTTCAACTCCACCGAACCCACCTTCTCAATAATACAATAGAGGTTAGTGATTCATGGCTTTCCCGTCTATCTTTTCAAACTTATTCTTTTCAAATAATAAGTTTGGGGGGTGGATGGACGTCGTACCATGAATCCCTATTCTTACTTGGAATTTTTAGTACATATTTTCATTCTAAATTAGTAGTGTAAAATATGTATAGAAAGCCCAACAACGATTCTTTTCTTTATTTTATGATGATTGTGGTATTGACTGATGCTAATAATGATAATGCTTTATTTGATAATGATTATTGATAAATTGAGCATGTTGAGAAAAAATGATATTTGTGCATGCAATGAAGGACTTGAATATCTTGAATCGTGATTAGCATGTGAGATTTTGAGCCTATTCATTCTTTCTAATGTGTTTAGTTGGATAAATGTTAGAATGTCTAGAACTTGCCTATGAGTTGCTCAAGTTTAACAGAATAATGTGGATTTTGGAAGTGATTTTAGGCCATCTTTGGTAAACCTGTTATCCTTTCAATTCTGTCAATTTACACAAAATTATCCTAGTAAGCCCCTTTGAGCTTGAGTCATTTTTTTATAGCCAAGTTACACTGTTAGTGCATGAAAGTAATATAAATAGAGTGGACTTGTTAAATAGAAAAGGATATTGCATGTTAGAATGCCTTGGTGAATATGGAAGAATGAATTGAAATATTGTGAAAAAGGATTATGAATTGGGAGACAAGTCACTTCCTTAAAAAAATTATTATCAATTAAAACAACAAAAGTTGTTGAAAATTGGAAGTGACTCCCCATAGCTAATTAAACCATTGAGCAAAATTCGGAGTTGATTGAATATTGGAAAGAAGTTGATAAAGGAGGAATATGGCTAGACAAAAATCTAGTTGTGATCATTGGCAATGAGTTGAATGTGAAAGGTCGTAAAGACCAACAAATTCGACGAATTCAATGTTGATTAAGTCACTTAGACATACATTCTTACCTTGACCAAAAGCCTACATTATAACTAATGTAAAAGCAAGATAAAATCATGGGCAAGCATATGGTTAATTCTACATTTATTTTAACTTTGAGTGTCATTATATTTTCCGATATACTTGAGTGTGAGAGATACACAAACCTGGTGAGGATCAATGATTCAAAATGTTAAATAAGTACTAGTTGCATGACATGAAGTTGTCTATTGGCAATATGGTTGATTTTGATATAATCATAATGATTTTTGTGTTTGAAGCATCGTGTACTATCAAAACACCCATTTGTTCTGAAATGAAGCTCACTACAAGAATGTCTGTTGTCTTTATGCATTTTTTCACACAACGACAACACTTTTGTTACAACAGTTATGTTTCATATGTTGTCTATCGCGTGAGAAGTGGAAAAGGATAAATTTGCCTTGTTTAGGTTAGGATTTGAACCTGGGTTGTCTGCTAGGCAAATGCAATACTTAACCATTTGTTCTAAGTCATCATATTAAACATGATTCAACATAATATTTATACATATAAATATTTTATCTTAATTTTATCCTCTTCTTCCCCAAACCTGATTCAAAAAATATATATATATATATATATTAAAATCTTCTCCCCCAAAATATTCAAACCCAAAAACGATTTCATCATCTTCTAACCCAATCCGATTCCGTTTGACAAAGAAGTCGTATTGACCACCATAGTCTCTGGCTCGGGAGAGCTTTCTCTCACTCATTGCAGGGACCGAGCATTCTCTTCTTCCACCTCTGTTCGTAATCGGAAGTAGCATCTTTGAAATGGCAGCAGACCTTTTACGTCCATTGCTGTGTGCTGCTTCTGCCACTGCCGATTAGCCCGAGGAAGTCATAAAACTACATCGTTTTTTTTTATTCACTCATCCTGCCCAAATTGATTTTGCAGTCGTTGATCTGAGAAAATAATCAAGTGATTTTTCCTAGTAAGTTGAAGATTTTCCTCTGTAATTTACTGTAGTTCTTGTTTATTAATTCCGGGTGTTATGATTTCGACGTTGAACTATTTGATCATTTGAGATGATTGAAATTCTGCAATTTATAAATTTTATGGATTTTTCTGGATGAAATTCGATGTTAACCTTTTCCCCTTTTTTTCTGAGGATATCCGCTCTTGAATTGAGCTGTATAAATGGAGCAATCCTTGTTTGTATATGAGAGAGAGTGAGAGAGTGATGATCGACTATATCCAATCGGTGAAAATCTGATTCTTATGTTCAAATTTTCACTGATGTAGTATATGTTGTCCTCTCCATTTTCTTACTTATGGCTGCTACCGCCGGGGACCAGATTTCTTAAAACAAATACCTATACATGTATTTGCATATATATAGTGCTAATTCTGTTCAGCGAAATCATGTTCTTGATGATCAAATCTGTTTTGTGAACCCTAAGAATAGAGTATTTTGATTATTTCATTGATACATTTTCTGCTGCAATGAAGCAACCATGTATGGATTGCAAGCATGGGGAATTTCATATAACCACTTATAGAGAATAAGGTAGAATAGATAAATAAATAGAAGCAGATTAAATAATTTAAGCCTTTTTTTTAATTGGTTGTTTGTAGGCTGAGGCATAGCAGGCTACCATTTGGTGATGTCTCGGTTTGTCTGTTTTTCTTCATAATCTTTTGTGTTGGTTGACCCTTAAACAACTTGCAAACATATGATTAAAGGTTAATGTGTTGTGTTATTAACATGCTCATAATCTGCAACTAACTAGTCGACATGCTACTATGTTTCCAATGGGTCATTGTATCTTGTCACTAACAAGTTAATGTCTCATGTGATTAATTTATTTTTTGCTGATGTGATATACGACTCAATATTTTTTTGTCGAATCACATTAACACACTAAGGCTAAATACTAAGCTATTATTTTAGTTTTGTGTTATCTGGTGGTGTCGAGTTTTGCCACTATTATAATTATGTGTGAAAATTCAATTTTATAGTTTAAGGTTAAAATAGGAGGGGGAAATTGCAAAGTGTAGTAGTGAGCTTCGAGTCCAAAAAGGTGTACACTACAGCCCATTCAGGAACTTTAAATTTTGCAATGGACAAACAGTAGATGTTAATGGATAGACTATCAGATGAATACAAGCTTAGAGTAGAGTCTTTCATGCATTTTACAATGCAAAATTTAGATGATATCAATTCAATGTCCTGTCCATGTTCAGCTGTGGTAATCTTAGAAAATGGAAAGTTGTTATTGTTAGGTTGCATTTGTTATCAAAAGAGTTTGATAGAACATATCATATGTGGATATGTCATGTTCAATGCTTGTGGTACTGATTTTACTAAGTTATCTACTGTTGTGAAGTTCTATAACTTGAAGGCAAAATATGGTTGGAGTGATAAAAGTTTTAATGAACTACTTGATTTGGTTGGACAAATGCTTCTTCCTCGTAATGAACTGCCTTCTTCCTTGTATGATACAAAGAAAACTTTAGTAGCGTTGGGAATGAATTATGAGAAAATTCATGCTTGCCCCAATGATTGTGTTCTCTATTGAAAGTTCATGCTTGCCTACAATTGATCCATTAAGTGTGCCAAAGCCATTATATATATTGTATTGCTATGTTAAGATAGCTCTTCAGCATAGAGGCAACGTCAGAGTAGATTTCTGTCATGATGTATTTGGCAGTGAATTTCAAATCTTTGTTAACATTGAAGATATTGCCCCGTTTTGTCAGTTAGAGCCAATTTCTTACACATGTATTGTTGTCTACGTATGGTAAGTATTTTAGCCACACTAAATTTTATTTATAGTTCATATTTTTATCTAACATTGTTTTTCTATTGAATATTATTTTAAATTGTGGTTATGTATCTCTACAAAAGGTTAAAGAGAGAAAACAAGCATGAAAATTTCAAATTTGTAAATCCATATGACATTGAACATTTCCAATCAACAAAAGAAGATGAAAACTTTCTAGATAATGAAATGGAAATGAGGGCGCGTGAATTGGTAAGTACGCTAAATGGTACATTGGCTAACCAATTAGTTTTGGCACCATGTAATATAAGGTAAGTTGATATTTCTTTTAAATTGTATATTTTGTTGACTTGATTTGTATGCTCTAATTACTTATTTTTTGTAGTGCCCATTGGATTCTTACAGTCATTAACCCCTACAAGAAAATCATCTATTTGTCGGATCCCCTTTATCAGCGGTTGCATGATCAATCTTGGAAAAAAGTTGTGGATTTGTAAGTTTTAAATTTTTTTTAAATCTTTTATTTCCTTACATTATTATCATTTTTTATGAATGAAGGACCATAAGAATGTTCAATACTGAAATTCAAAAGAAAGGAAGAAAACAAGCAATATGGAAAGTACTCAAAGAGGTATAAAACCTTATGACTAATAGGTGTTCCAACTTTTTTCTATTAACCATTAATTTCTATGTCTCCAATGTACATCCCAATGTAACCTGATTCCAAACAATGTGGTTTTTATGTAATGCGGTACATGAGACAATTACTTGATGAAGATGCAAATACATATATGATTTCGCTCCGGCCAATTGTAATAATTTTATGTCTATTTACAAATTTTGATATTTAAGAATTAGTCATCAGTTTACTTATAATTAATATTTTTTTGTCACACAGTTCGCACAAATGAAGGGATACTCTCTACTTGATATTGATGAAGTCCGTACGGAATGGGCAGAATGTGTTCAAGAACATATATATGAGTAGTTAGAGGTATCACTTTATATGGATCATTTGTTGTTATCTAGTAGTTTACTTATAATTAATATATGATTTGTTTTGTATATTTGACAAGTTGTGATATGGTGGCAGCTATATGGAGTAGTAGATCATAATTTGCAGTGACATTTATCTTTAATTAGTTTCTGACTTTTAGAAATGACTATTGTAACTGTTAATTGGATACTTTGTTTTCATTTTTTAGAATTATGTTGATATTTTTTTTTGGACTAAGTATATTTTGTAGCGATATTAGTTTATAAATTTGGATATATTCATTTTGTTTTAAAAGTTTGGATATATAATAATTATAATAAAAAAATATCCAAAGTGAAAAAAAATTGTAAAAAAAAAAAAAAAAAGCAAACGACAATAGTTATGAAAGACAACAGTAAAAAAACTGTTGTGGTAACATTTTTGCATAAATATGTAAAAGACAACAGTTATGAACCGTTATGTTTAAAATATTGTCTTCATGGGCATAAATTGTAAAAGACAACAGTTATAAACTGTTGTCTTTGGTGTTGTCTTTTGTTTAAAAAGACAATGTCAACCGTTGTCTTTGATATGAAAAGACAACATAAAAAATCCGTTGTCTTTTAGCGCCACCATTAACAACAGTGGATTCAACAACAGTCATAAGTTTAAAAAGACAACAGAAAAAATATGTTGTCTATAAGCATTTTTGTTCTAGTGAAGATTCGTTATCATTGTTCGAGGACGAACAATATGTTAAGTTTGGGGGTTGATAAACATAGAATTTACGTGCAATTCGGGGTTATTATGTATAGTTTTTTAGGCAATTGCATGTATCTAAGTGACGAGTTCATCATAATTTTGTTATATTTTGTTACGTCGCATGTCTGTTGAAATTTTGACAGAAAAATAGATAATTAAGGGTGTATGGACCGCATCTCAAGTCACGCACATCGTGCTTATCCTCGTGATATGATCTTAACCATCGCGATTTTGTGTGATTCGGGCATATCTTTTAGAATTGGTGTGATTCAGGCATATCTACTCATTCCAATCAGTGATACGGCGGCTATCAAAACCCTAGTAATTATCTATAAAAGAAGGAGATACATCAGATTATAGGAGATCATACAACACAATATACAACAAATTTTAGGGTTAGAAACAAGGATACAAAGGAGGATCAACCAACTAAATCATCAGAGAGAGAAAGAGAAAAGAAAATGTTTGGGCTTGAATAGTTTTTTTTTCTTTTATTCTTTTTATGTTAGCCATGATTATCAGTATGTTTTCCATGGATTATGTATTAAATATGTGTGGCTAAACATCTAATGATTCTAGGGAGTGCATGATTATGGATTCATATATTTTTTCTTTAATGATATTATTTTCATTCCTATATTTGTTTATGGTTCCTTAATTTAAATATCGTATGAAATTATGTGGAGACTAATTGCATATGTATAGTTAATTCATTACTGTCTGGGAGGGAGTAATTGGTTAACGGATTAAGAATGCATAACATAATACTTGCTAAATCAGGGGATTGGTAAGTATTATGATAAGAATAAATCATAGGCACGATTGAGAGTTAAATATCTTGAGAATGATTAGTGTTATCTAATCTACATTTAGATCTAACTCGGAAGAGAGAATCTAGATATATTAGTGATTCTCCTACAAATGTAGGAATTAAATATGATTTGATACATTAAAGGAACTCACATGAACCATATGAATGCATGTCCCTGGAATCAATACAATCTCTGAATATCTTTAGTTGTTTGAATCTGATTTGATATTTATTTCTACTTCTTTATTTGTTTTATTTTATTTTACCAACCCAATCCCAAATTGATTCTTTAAATAAAGGATAGTATCATAAACGAATACTTAGTTGAATTTGCTATATACAGTTCATATGGATATGATATATGTTCTCACCATATTTTACTATAATTTACCTCGCGCACTTGCGTGCCGTATTTTAAGTTAAATAAAATAGCAAACAATTGCCCCTTCTAAAAGCTAATCGATTTTTTCCTTTTCTCTTTTTTATACTTTTAGCCTAATAAATTTAAAAAATTATAATTTTTACATCTCAACTTAATTTTTGTATAAAGAATATATGAAATTAATGCTTCTTTTATGATATTCAATTTATATTAAAATTACACATGTATAAATAAAATATTAATTTTTAAATATATAATATTCTTTATTAATTGTGATATATTATGGCATTTAAAATATTTTTATACAAAACAAATTATGAGATACCTATATTAAAAACAAAATTTTATTAAAAAAATTATATTATTATTTTACTTGAAACTTTCTTATATTAATATTTCTAAAATATTATGAACTTATTACATAAGAGTGGAAATTACTCACACAGTACACTAACTTGAAACAAGATGATATGCACTATTTTAGTAATTATATTACTATTAATAATAATTTACAAATATCTCATATGTAATAATATAAACTCAAAAAAACTAAAGTTTTTTCAATCCATAATATATTTAAAATATAAGATGGAGGATCATTCAATTAAATAGTAACCAACTAAATAACATAAGCTTTTATTTGGTCAACTTTCCTTTTCATATGTCAAAAAGCAAAAATGTGCAAACAACTTGGTAAGTTTTGGAGTTCAACACTATACTTTTTGTTTCAAATATCCAATGAATTGGACCGATTCTTATTAAATTAGATGTGTAATTATCTTAAAGTTGTTCCATTAAAATAATCTTTTTTTATTAAATTAAATAAGTCTTAATGAATATTAATAATTATATGTTTGGTTTATGTTTAGATAGCGTAATGATTTTTTTAAGGAAGAAATTGAAAATAAAGCAAATTTATTAGTAAAGTTGGAGTTATGATCCTAAACGTCATCTCTAGGTTAAGAAGGGCGGATTTGATTGTTTGTAAAATTATACGGGGTTCACACAACTTAATTATAAATTTATATATGTTTTTGTACAAACTAATTATGGGTTTAGGTACGTTTCCGCCTATGTGATTTTTTATTCTTCCCATTTCAAATTATCATAGCAGAGGTTTTTTTTTTTTTTTTTTTTTTTTGATTATTTATGGAGCATGCTTATTTAATTTAATTATGATAAATTATTTGATTTCAAGCATGTTATTTCTTGATTTAAACTTCCTAACAAGTGGTATTAGAGTCAATCTAGGTATGATTTTTTCGATAGAAGGATTAATTATTTTTTGTATCGTTGATTTAAGATCTATGGGTAATTATGCGGGTATTTCTTGTTTGATGAAAATCTATGCAACATACTTTCATTTTATTCTTGTGTATTCATAGTATATCGAAAATTTTAAATTTTTGTATTTTCTCTATTTCGGCTGAAATTATTATGTAAGACTTTGATGAAAATGTGGAAATGTTTCGACTTTAGTGGATTTAGGCAAATGATTGATTATAAGGTTCAACTTGAGCATCATAGTTAGTTTAATTTTATTCTTTATATAGTTCTGATGTCTGCTATTTTTATTTCTGTCAATATCAATAATATACCTCTACTTAATGGATCGAACTTTAAAGATTAGAAGGAAAATATTTTGATTACTTTAAACGGCATGGACATCTGTTAAGACAATTAGGGTTTAGATGACTAGATCGGTTATGGGTAGATGATCTCTCGATACTCACGGTGGCGATGGCTTAGCTGTGTGGAGAGATCAGACACGTGGTTCATGTGGGTGTTGTTGTTGTGGTAGCAACAATACCAGATCAAATGATACAGCAGAATCAACTCAACCAATCAGAGCAACTGAATCCTACCATATATATATAAACAGGGAAGAAACTTTTGATAGTGATAAATTGCAGAAAATCATAAAAAACGACACCAAGACTTTAACGTGGAAAACCACTCAAATCAAGGGTAAAACCACGGGACCTACTCCAGGAAAAATTCCACTATATAAACTGAAATTACACAGTCTTCTTCTCTATTACAAATAGAGGAATCATTACAACATCACCAAGAAACTACTCAAGAAAATCATTCTTCCAAGAAACTACTCAAGAAAACCATTCTTGGCACAGAAAACCATTCTTGGTATCCTCAATAAAATGGGAGGAGTATCACAAACGATAGAATAAAAGGATAAGAAATCACCCGTTCCTTGTCTCTCTTCCGTCTCCCACTTTTCCTTTCTTCTGGTGTGTGTTTCTCTCTATGTCTCTTCTCTCATTTTTTTTTCCAATTCTCAGAATTGAACCTCTTTTTTTCATTGAGGGCATAGACCCATTATATTTTGCCAAAACGGGCCTAAGAAATTTTCATGGGCTTTTCTTTAAATGTCAACCCAACTATATTGGGCAAAAGCCCAACAATCTCCCCCTCCCAATATAGTTGGATATGGAATCACACAAGTCTCGAGTTCATACCGGCCAACCCAGTACACAGCTCATGTTTCTCTCGAGTAACCACCTTAGTCATCATGTATGCAGCTTTTCTTTCTCGATTGATCTTCATTCCCAAGATTTTCCTTGCTGAACTTAGATCCTTCATGTCAAAGGATTTGGACATCTCTTCCTTCAACCTACATTCACGTGAAGCTTGCTTCAGGTTTTACAAGCTCTTCCTCAATCTGCAAATCAAGTGTTCCTTTTCCTTAACCTCAAATCCTTCAAGTTGATTCATGTATATTTCTTGCCTCAATTCTCCATGTAAGAACGATGTACGAACATCAAGCTGTTCAATCTCAAGATTCAAAATGGCTGCCAAACCAACACAATGCGAATGGAGCTCATCTTCACCATTGGTGAGGATATCTCGTCAAAGTCAATTCCCTTCTTCTGAGTAAACCCCTTGACAACTAATCGTGCCTTGTGTTTCACTATTTTGACATCATCTTTCTTTAACTTGAAAACTCATTTGTTCTTTAGAACTCTCTTTCCCTTTGGCAATTCAGCCAAGTCAAAAGTATTGTTTTTGTGTAGGGAGTTAATCTCTTCTTGCATTGCTTTAATCCAATGATCTTTATCTTTGAGGGATTGCACCTCCTCAAAATACTCAGGCTCCTCCTTATCGGTGACCCATGCCCATTCTGAATCCGGATACAAGGTATTTGGTTTACATTATCTGACAGGTCTTCTATTTTGTATTCTTGGATTTTCTGGTGGTATATGTGGTTGTTCTGGTTCTACAACATCCGGGATTAGATCTACCACATAGGGGTCAGCTGCCGCTGGCTCATTATTTTCAATGTCAGCTTCGTTACCAATTTCAACTTCTTCTCTACCAGCATCAGCATTGATGGTAGGAATTTTTAGTGGTGTTAGATCAACAACACCTGCATGCATTCGAGTAATGGTATTTCTCTTTTCCAAATCTTCCATTGTTTCATTCTCATGAAAAATAACATCTCTGCTCCTGACAATTGTCTTCTTCTCTGGATCCCATAACCTGTATCTGAAATCCTCATCTCCATATCCAACAAATATACAAGGAGTGGCTTTGCTATCGAGCTTGCTTCTTTGTTCCTTCGGCACATGTTAAATGTCTTACACCCAAAAACTTTCAAGTGGGAATAAGAGACATTTTTCCCACTCCATTCTCTCTCTGAAATATCAAAATCCAAAGGGACTAATGGAGATCTATTGATCAGGTAGCAAACAGCCAACACAGCTTCTCCCAAAAGAATTTAGGTAGTTTAGCCATCCTCAGTATACATCTGACTTTTTTCATAATGGTTCTGTTCATTCTTTCTGCTATACCATTATGTTGAGGGGTATCTGGTTCTGTCTTCTCATGTCTAATGACATGCTGAGCACAATATTCTTTAAACTCTCTAGAGGTATACTACCCATCATTGTCTGTCCGCAGGCACTTGAGCAACTTCCCGTCTGTCTCTCAACCATGATATGGAACCTCTGAAACTTCTGAAATATTTCACATTTGCTTTTCAAGAAATACATCCAAGTCTTGCGTGAAGCATCATCAATGAAGGTGAGAAAGTATTTATTTCCACCTAAGGACTCCACCTCGAGAGGACCACAAACATTAGAATATATTAGCTCTAATGCAATATTTTTTCATTTAGAAGGTGTACGAAAGGAGATTCTATTTTGTTTGCCAAATAAACAATAATCACAATGGTGGAGTGACTTACTTTTATTTATGGAAATCAAAAACTTCTTGGCTAGGAGTTGCAATCCTTTCTCACTCATATGTCTCAGCCTCTTGTGCCACAAATTTGGTGAAGAATCATCTTCGGCTACAAATAGTTGGTCCCGAGCTATCTTGAGCTTCGTCCTGTATAAGGTGCAACAAAGCTTTTCTTTTCCAGCCAACAAGGAGCCTTTTGTAAGCCTCCAGTTTTCATTTGTAAACTTTTGATCATATCCTTCTTTGTCAAGGACATTAACAGCAATCAAATTGTGGCGCAACTATGGAATATGTGTTACATTTTTCAAATGCAAAGTGCTTCCCAATTCTGTCTCAACAACCATGTCAACAATGCCAATGACCGGTGCAACACTCTTGTTTCCCATGAGCAAATGACCAAAGTCTCCAACTCGATAGCTTGTGAACAACTCTCTCTTCAAAGTACAATGATGAGAAGCACCCGAATCAAATATCCACTCAACATTGGGATCCTCAACATGACAACATTCATCACTTATACAAACTACAATTTGATCATCATCTGAGTAAGTGACAACGACTGCTGTATTTTTATCCTCTGACTTCTTCCGATTCCCTTCTCTTTGCTCTTTCTTCCACATCCTGCAATTTCTCTTCATATGGTTGGGTCCACCACAATGATAACACTTGAATTTTTCTCTGGACTTAGGTCTGTCGTTCGATTTACCATGAACTTTAGGTTCTTTGCTCTTGCTTCTACCTCTATTCTTCCGTGACAAATGCTTGTGAAGAACTGGCCCCTGATTCTTTTCTCCTAGCCTCTTCATTGAACATACTTTCTTTGACCATGTTCAACGTCAACTTTCCATTTGGAGCTGTATTACTGAGTATCACCACCATAGTCTCCCAACTGTCAAGTAGATAACTCAACAGAAATAACGCCTTCACTTCATCATCAAATGCAATTTTCATGGTAGAAAGTTGATTTACCAAATCTTGAGAAACATTCAAGTGCTTTGCCACAGAACTTCCATCTCTATATTTCAAATTCACCAATTTTCAGATAACAAATGTTTTGTTATGTGCATTCTTCCTTTCATACAATTCAGCTTTTTCCACAAATCACATTGATCGGTCTCTTTAGCCACATGATAAAAAAATACTGATATCTACCCACTGTCTGATTGTACCAATTGTTTTTCTTCCTAATTTTTCCCAATCTTTATCTTCCATGTTCTCAGGCTTAGCATTTTTGCCTTCAACAGGATCATACAAATCTTTACAGTAGAATAAATCCTTCGTCATAGGTTTCCATATGGAATAATTTCTCTACATTCAATTTAATCATCGACCCAACACCACCCTCCATAGTTTCTGCCTAACCGTGGCTTTGATAACATTGTTGTGGTAGCAGCAATCTCAAATCAAATAATACAGCGGAATCAACTCAATCAATCAGAGCAACTGAATCCTACCACATATATATAAACAGGCAAGAAACTTCTTATAATGATAAATTGCAGGAAATCAACAAAAACGACACCAAAACTTTAACGTGGAAAACCCCTCAAATCAAGGGTAAAAACCACATGACCTAGTTCAGAAAAATTTTCACTATATAAACTGAAATTGCACAGTCTACTTCTCTATTACAAATAGAGGAATCATTACAACATCACCAAGAAACTACTCAAGAAAATCATTCTTCCAAGAAACTACTCAAGAAAATCATTATTGACATCCTCAATAAAATTGGAGGAGTATCACAAATAATAGAATAAGAGAATAAGAAATCACATGTTCATTGTGTCTCTTCCGTCTCCCACTTTCCTTTCTTCTGGTTTGTGTTTCTCTCTCTGTCTCTTCTCTCGTTTTTTTTTTTCAATTCTCATAATTGAACCTCTTTTTTTTTTCATTGAGAGCATAGACCTATTATATTTTGTCAAAATAGGCCTAAGAAATTTTCATGGGCTTTTCTTTTAATGTCAGCTCAACAGTTGTTGTATTTGTATGCCCAATATAATGTAAAAGAAAAAATTACTAGTAATTCGGTCGGCTCGTTTTAAAGAGATTTTTTATGGCTAAAACCCAACGAAATAAAATTCAGTGAGCCAAAACCCGGCTCCGTGATAAAATGTCGGTTCCGTTTATGGGAGGTCACCCGGCTCACTTCAGAAATTCCTCGGCTAGCAACTAAGGGCCCAAGAAAAAGACTTCCGTACTTAGCAGACTCTTATATAAAGTTTGTGGAGGCCCATATATATTATATATATTTTTTAAAATATATTTTACATATATATATATTTTTTGGTGAACCTCAAAATTAGCTATTTCCTAAAAAAGAAAAATACTTTATTTCCCTCCTTATATTTTTAAATTATGCCCCTTATTCTGTTAACACCGATCAATCACTAATTTAGGTGGTAAAACTTAGAAGATAAACTATTAAAATTAAATAAATAAATATATTTTTTAATTGCGGCTGAAATGTTTTTTAATTCTATTACGGCGACTAAGAAAAAAACTGCCTCAAATCTCTTTAGAAAAATTTGGTTGCACAGAAAACAAAATATATATTTATATTAACTTTGGCTCCGTTAAATAAATGATATTTAATTTTATAAATTTTTATAATGATTTCTAACATTTTGATTAATTATGGTTGATTTTGTCAAAATTTTAAAAGCTTACAGAAATTCTATGTGACAAGTGAAATTCACAATGTCATTATTTTCAGCAAGTTTTTAAAATATCATCAAATTAAATATGAATTAAACAAAATTAAACGTATGAAGTTATTATAAAAATTTATAAAATTAAATATGATCAAAGTCAACAGATATAAAGATATAGTAGTTTTATTTTACTTCTTAAATCTGTTATATAAATTAATGTTGAATTGACTTTGGGGCACATACTCTGACTCCGATTGTGAGGGATGTGGAAATTATGTTAATGGATCACTAGTTTAATATTTAGGTCGGATCAACTCGTTCAATCGATTAATATAAAAATTGGTGTATGAATCCCTTTAAAAACACTTATAAAATTTATTTAGGGTTGTACCTGCTAAAATTACTATAACTAATTAAAATCGGTCAAAACATTTTTTCTATTTTTTTTATAAATTAAAATTAAGACTTAACAAAATAAAGAATTCAAAAGCAAATAGAGTATTATGTCTTGCTTTATGGAGTTTGGACTATAATATATTAAGTTATATATCTATTAAAAAAAAAATTGTGTGTGTTAGTATATAATATATGTGGTATCATTTAAAAGATAAGTAAAAGTAAGTTACTGTAGTTTTTCCAATTGGACCGACTGTTCGATTGATTCAATCGATTAAACTGACAACAAATGGCTCGATTGATTCAATCTCAAATCTGGCATAAAAACTTTGGTATGGAATAAGAATTTTTTTGCTTGATATTTTCCATATTATATATAATCATTTCAGCCATATAATTATATATTAATGGGGTAGAAACTTTGTAAACCACTAATGGACTAATGATAAGAGTCTCAAGAGCATTATGCAGGTAATATTGCAATTAGATAATGGTATAATTATGTAATGGAATAAATTGAGTGCAATTTTAATAAAATATATCGTTAAATTTTAAATGTATACAAAAATATTAAAAAAAAAAAAAGTAGCTAATTTATGTAAGTTTGTCTACTTTCTGTTAAAGATGTACATTAGTCCTCAACAACGTACATGCCACTTTATTTATTAATATGATATTTTATTTATTCTATAAAATTGAAATAAAGTTAAGAAAACAATACTTTTTCCGCACGATAAATTTAAAATTAATTTAACTATAGTTTATAAAAATTAAGATCGGGGACAAATTGTCAAATACTAGAGAGAGAGAGGGGAAAGAAAAAAAAAAAAAATATATATATATATATATATAGCCTGCCTGGCGACAATAGTGTACGCGAGTGTAAATTCAATTAGACGGCCCGATTTTATTGAGCTCACACTTTCCTCTTTTCATTATTATTCATTTATTTATATACTCTCCTCTCTATTTTCCTTTCTAAACTGAAAAACCGTACTCAAATTTCCAAAATTTTTAAAACCCCAGATCTCTGTTCTTCACTGCAATCTGCTTTGCGACCGTGTTACTAATCAATCTCCGCCGCCGGGAAGACGTTCTAGTCCCACAGAAATCCGCGATTTCTCTGGTCTCCGGCGGTTAGATCGGCGATCCGCTTAGAAATGAGCTACGGCGATCTCCTCCAAATCGATCCTGTTGAACTTCAATTCGAATGTAATGAAAACTTTATCTGTGTTATTCTTCGTTTTACAGAGTATTGCTTTGTTATGAACTCCTACTTCTTGGTTCAATTATTAGTTCTAGAAGATTCCTTGTTAGAAAATTGGGGAATATGTTGATTCAATATTGTCATTTTAGATCTGTGAATTTTCTTTTTGTATCTTACTATGATGTTTCTTCTGATTAATGTTTTTGCCTCTTTATAAATAGTCGAATTGAAGAAGCAGATCGCATGTTCCATGCAATTGGCCAACAAGTCCGATAATTATGTTGCATTTAAGGTAGGGGTTTTCAGATTTTTTTAATTTTTATTTTTTAATATTAATTCTGCGTTACAATAGATAAAAATATATTTAAATTTATAAATAAATTAAATAAACACGCCCTTGTGATTATCTGGTTGTTATCTTCTTCCGTTTTTGTTTTCATTTAATTATTCAGGTGAAGACGACAAATCCAAAGAAGTACTGCGTGAGGCCAAACACTGGAGTTGTGGTTCCTCACTCAACCTGTGCTGTTACAGGTCTCTTTCTTTCTATATCTATAAATAGTTATTTACATCTGTGTTGTTAGTCTCTTATAGTTGTTGAATGTTGGAAAATGTTAGTATGAAATAAATTTGAAGGGTGTGGCCATAACGAGTAGTTACTAAATTCATAGTTGTTTATTCATTAAGTAACAATGCAAGCCCAAAAGGAGGCTCCACCGGACATGCAGTGCAGGGATAAATTTCTCCTCCAAAGCGTAGTTGTGAAGCCTGGATCTACTGCTAAGGATATTACTGCTGAAATGGTATATTATTCTTTGGCATCCAATGTCCTGTTCAATTTTGGAATGTGAGAGCTTAGTCTGAAATTGCAGCCCTGAAACTCATGTTTTGTTTTATTCAGTTCAACAAAGAGTCGGGGAATCAGGTTGATGAATGCAAGTTGAGAGTTACCTACATCCCACCCCGGCAGCCACCTTCGCCAGTGCGAGAGGGATCAGAGGAAGGCTCCTCCCCAAGGGCCTCAGTATCGGATAATGGGACTGTGAATCAGACTTCTGAATTTAACACTGTAAGTATCAGAATGTTGATTTGTAGTGTGAAGATGTGCTTTCTGTCATTCTGACCATTAACCCTATTCCTAAGAAGTCCAAGATTTATTTATATATTTTTGAATGGCTGCAGATGTCCAAAGGTTTACTTGAACAGCAGCGGAGCTCGTTAGAGGTTATACACAAATTCATACTAGTTAAATTTGAGTTATGTTCATGGTTCCTCTGTCCCTGTCTTTGTTCTACTTTGGATAAACTGGTTCTAACTGGTGTAGTCAGCTTTCTTGTTTTTTGTGGGCGATTGAAGATAGATTTGAAAATGTAAAATATGGATCTTTCCTCCACCATTGACAACCTTGGATACATGGTTAATCATAGAACGTTGACAAGTGTTTGGAATGCAATCTAAGTATTTCCCTTAATGTTAATTAATGATTGTAAGTATTTGTCATAGAAAGTTGGCAAATATAAGAAGTACAATCTAGACATCTTCCTTCATTTATTTTAGGATTTTTAAATGTAAGTTTGAGCATGGAAAATAGAAATCAATGCTAATATCTAGAATTTATTACCTGGTTTATTTTAATTTGATGTTAAATTAAACCTGTTAATTAGAATTGCTATTTCTATCCTTTCACTTGGTGATGCTGGATCTTTTATATGTCAAAGATAGTTACTGGGGGTTCTTAGAACTCTGTTAAAAAGTGTATTGTCCACTGTTACATATTGTTGTTGTGTACAATTGTAGGTTAAGGCCCTGATTTCCAGGTTGACTGAGGAGAAAAATTCTATTCTTCAGCAAACCCACAAGCTTCAGCTAGAAGTGGTAACGCACTGTTTTCTAACTTTTTTGATAAATGGTTTATGTTGATCACTTCTTTGGAAGACTAAATATATAACAACTAAAAGAAGAGAATAAAACCAGAGATAAGCAGAAAGTGTTCTGGTTTGTCTTTCTCATATTTGAACATCATATTGGGTCAAATGGGATAATGTAAAGGAAAAAAAAGGAGTTCTAAAATGAGTAGCATGTGGGCTTCTTGTGCATTCAGCAACTTGTCATGATCTCATTTTGTATAATTAAATTTCCAGTGTCTCACTTGTCTTATTGCTTTGGAAAGTCATTAAACTTATTCTGACCAACTCTTACATTGAGTGCTACCTACCAAAGGCTGTGCACTGTTAAATTATCAATGTATAGTTCAATGCCATACTATCATCTCATATGACATGGAGAAATAGTTGATAGCCACCATTAGCTGAGGAAGGTAGTAGGCTTTTGGGGTGAGCATCCCTGAAAGCTGTGTCCCTAATTTTCATACCAAATCGAACTACTTATAGGCACTTAATCAAATTGAACTGAAATATTTTCCCCCAAAGCTCGAGCTTCCTCCCTTTCTTCTTTTTGAACTGTAGCTGCCATAATAGAAATTGGAATTAGAGGAAACTATTAAGATAATCAAACGTAATCAACCTCAACTTAATAAGGGAAATCTCCTCAAATTAAAATCTCATGCAAATCCCACTTCACTTTCTGACTGCACCATAACTCTCCTCGCACATTAGTGAAATATTGACACACAGATACACTGAAATGGTCTATAGCCTCCAGTTGTAAACTGTACAGTTAAGTTAGAGAATAAATGGATATAGGCTGGAGATGACTAGATCGGTTTTGTGTGGATGATCCCTCGCTACTCACGGTGGCTATGACTTAGTTGCGTGGAGAGATCAGACATGGGGATGAACTTAATTGAGATTGCTAGATCTGGGTGGTGTGTGGGGGGGGGTGGTAGAGTTGCAGGTGCATGTCTAATATAATGTAATAAAAAATTAAAAAAAGAAAAGAAAATATTTTCTAGTATTTGGTCGGTTTGTTGTAATGAGATTTTTGTATGGCTAAAACCCAACGAAATAAAATTCATTTTATATAAACATAAGCGAGCCAAAACCCAACCTCTTAAAGCACCAAACTGAACCTGCCAGTTTGGGTTGGTTTGGTATTTTGGTGGCTTGTGCTCCTTGAAGATGAAATTGGTTTCCATGACCTATGTGAAAGTTTTGAGGATGAAGGATGAAGTATAGCTTCTTTATAGGCGGCGCTTGTGTGCAAAATTCTCTGGCTCTGCATAAATTCTTGTTAAATAAAGCAGTTGAAACTCTCTGGCAATTTGATTAAACTTTTTGCTGTATCATCGCCCTCACAGATTTGTTCATTCATTCATTCACTTGCGTGTGTTGTACAGGATCTGTTGAGGAAAAGAAGCGGTGGGGGTATATCATTCATCTATGTTATCATTATTGGCTTGATAGGCGTGCTACTGGGGTATCTCCTGAAGAGAACATGATCAATGGGTACGATGAGGTGGGCCTGCTTGTTCAAAAAATTTTAGGGTTTGCAGAGTAGTTGTTTGTTTGACTGTAGTAGAAAAACATGCATTCCTAAATGGGTTTGATGGTTCTTGTTATTGCTCAAATGCATTCATAGTGTGACTAATTTCTGGACATCCTTTGGTTGTGTTGTGTAACTTAAAAGAGGATGTATTTCGACACAAGTGTTGCTATTCCACAGTTTTTGGTCGCTAAGCTTCGCTCACAAGGCATCTGGTTTATTCGTTTTCTATTTATTTTATTATTATTATTATTATTATTATTATTATTATTATTATTATTTAAGTTAGGGGACTGGATTTGTTTGGGCTTTGTTTCTATTTTTATGTGCCTCTTAAATTGTACTTTTCAATTAATTGGGGGAGAAGAGAGCCTTTTTTAAGAATAACTGGATAGCTGTTGCCCATATTTTACTATATTAATAATATATGATAAATTATATTATTATTATTATAAAAGTTATATAAAAACTATTTATGTTAATTATTTTTATATAACTATTATATTATTTGATTTTTTTATTATGTTATATCAAATTGTTATTTTCTTTATTTTTATAAAATAATAGATTGCATGATTTTTTTGAAGTTAATTTTAAAGTGTTCTTCTACTTAATATAAAATATTGAACTCGCTAAAATTATAATATTATATAAAGTTAATTATATAGGTTTTGCTTTTTAGAAAATATTTATACTTTCAAATCAATTCATGCAAAAAAATTATTATTTATTCAAATTCAATGCATATATCAAAATAAAAATAAATAATTAAATTCATAAAAAATATATTTTAATTATATTTTTTATTTAAAATATGTAATATTGATTTAAAGTTAAAGATCACGAAAAGATTATTAATTTAAAAATATTTAAATTCTAAAATTTTATTAAAATATAAAAAATTGAAGAGAAACATACACATATCAATAAATAATGGAAATATGTGTCAGTAAAGAAGAAAATTTAAAAACCTATTACAATGAATAAATGTGTTGATTGCATGTGACAATAGATTATCTTTATAAAGAAAGATTTATATTTGTTATTTGGTAGGTAGAGCTGCACAATGTAAAAATTTAATTATAGATTCAAATAAAATTAGAATTAGAATAGAGTAAGATAGATAATCACTTAAATCATAGTATCAGAGCAGAGTAACATAGTATTTTTTTTTTGGAAGGTAACAAATATAATAAGTAAAAAATATAAAAAGGTTCGATTATAGTAGCATTTACTATTATTATGAACAAAATACATTATAGCCATTTCATTGTTTTTCAACACCCCAACAGTGCTATTAGAGATAACAACACAATTTAGCAATTGATAATAAACACATTATTTTGTGATGTAATAAAAAATTATGTTTCTAATTATTATTTTATTTTGAGCCATTAATTAATATAGGGACCGGTTAGGCGTACCACAATTCAAACTCCAAATTGAATATTTATTTTTCCTGGATCATTTTTGACCTCACTAGTTTTCAGCTTTTACTGAAATTGGTCCGTTTCCTTAATTACGATCGCCCATGTTGGATGCCATCCGATCCGTTGAAAATCCCAAGGCGGAGTTTTATCAAAGTCGCCGCCGTTAAATCTCTACCCTGTCGCCGCCGCTGCCGTCCTCCATATCTTCCGGACACGACCATCAGCTATGCACCTTACTTCTTCATAACCTTCTCTTTGTTGCTCACTTCTTAATGGCTCCCCAAACAGTAGAATTCGACAGAATTGCTTTAATCCCGCTCTCCGTCGCCTCCCTCTGCTCCTGCCACTCCCGCTCTAACCTTCGCTCCCACCCCACCTTTCCGAAAATTTCCACCCGATCGAATTTCCAGAAATTTAGTGTTAAATTAGAGGTAAATGGTAGTAGCGCTCGTGAGATTTTTAAAATTCCTAGGGGTGTTATGGTTAACCACCGCCGGCGGGTGATCTCCGGCGTGGCTAGGGCCGAGCAGCCGGAGCGAACCGAGGACAATGATATAACTAATGAGGTAATCTGCAATGAGTTTTACGTCCAAATTTTGATATAGAACTTCTATTTAAGTACACTATCTATGCGAATTTAGGTTTTCAGAATTTTGAGAATATAACCCTGCGGTTTCCCCCCGAAATTAAAAAGAAGACTACTACTGATTATTTATTTTTTTAATTTTTGTAGGACGAATACTTTTAGGATATGATGTTGCTACTGAGTTGAATTTCATGCATCCTTCTTTCCCGGGAAAGAAATTGATTAGATGGATGCTTTTAATATGCTGTTTCTATTAAGCATTGAAATTCATGAATACCTTTATTGTGTTTGGTTTACTTCGAAGCTGTTCTTATGAATGGTTAAAGCATTAAAATATGCCCAAAGAAGAGGAACTGAATGATTTGTATCAGGGCTTGGAATGCTTTCTGGATTAAGTTGAATCGTTTATCCATAGAAGGAATATTAATTTACATAACAAGACAGTCTAATTGTACAAAGAATTTTTAGAGGAGAAAGGGAGGGAGGGGAGCCATTTCTGGTTTAATTATAGTGTCTCGTAATTTTTTCCATTTATTCTTTCGCAGGTGGGGGTTAGCCATTTCTGGTTTAATTATACTGTCTCGTAATTTTTTCCATTTATTCTTTCTCGGTGGGGGTTTGGGGGTTGGCAGTGGTTCTGGGGAGGATGAGATGGTGTATTTATGTTGAGAACATATAACAAGTTATAGCTAATGTTCTGTCCATTTTATTGGCAGGTCCTTGTCCTTATGCAAGTGAAATTTGAGTCATGAAATAAGTGTCAATTTGGGTTCAGAGAGCCCATGAAAGTTGCATACCAATTGAAACCTTTACCGTGCCATCTAATTCTAGATTTCTCATGATCTTTATAAATTATATTATTTCCTTAAAAAACAAAAATGGAAGCTGCCCGTGAATATTATGTGGAAAGAAACTTTCAAGATGCATGTGGAAGGTAAGCAAAAAAAACTTCTAATATTTAATTGAGACAAGATGTCATATATTTAACTAGAGAGTGAGTTGCACAATATATTGTTTCCATTTTCTTAATGATTGGAGGCTATCTTTATGATGCTTTAGTCCAGTCTTTGTATAATCTTGAGTGAATGTCTTGTCCATAGCTGTAAATATTCATGTTGCAATTTAATAAGGTACTTTAACTCCTATCAATAAAAAAGAGGGATGTGCGCAATATTTCCTTACCGCCCTTGATGTTGCAGATGCTTTTGGATTCTTATTACAATCTTTAAAGATATGATTCCTTCAAATGAGCTATTTAACTGGATCTCTGATATGGATCTGTTTTAGGAAGTTAAAACAGGAAATCACTTACCTGTGGAGGGCAGTATTGATAGGGAACATCAACAAAAAACAAGTCAATTGAAGAAAAGGGTTATTTTTGGACTAGGTATTGGGATTTCTGTTGGAGGAGTGGTGTTGGCTGGTGGATGGGTTTTCACATTGGCCCTTGCTGCAGCAGTATTTGTTGGTTCCAGGGAGTACTTTGAGCTTGTAAGAAGTCGAGGAATTGCTTCTGGAATGACTCCTCCTCCTCGATATGTATCACGGGCTTGTTCTGTTGTCTGTTCCTTAATGCCTCTACTCACACTGTAAGAGCTTTTGGGTAGCTTAATTTGTTCTGCCAAATTCATTTAGTTATAGATATCTATCTCAGCTTTCAACCTTCTGTAAGTGGAAATAAACTAGTATTTTCTGTGGCCATCATCTGAAACCATGCCTTTCGACATGCTCAGGCGTCTTTCTTCATAAGACATTATTCGGTTTTGTTGTTTACCAATTATTTGACTTTCCATTGTTCTTTAAACAATGTTTAAAACTTTTTGATGAAGGAATGGCGTCTGATTTTGGAAATGATTTGAATGCCTAAATATAGAATCTGGTATGTAAGACTTGAACAATATAAAGACTGAAAATGTTTAATTTATTAGTGGTATCACTGGTATGTCCCCATGACTTAAATGCTTGCTTCTCAAAGTTTCTAGTTGGTGAAGAACTCAGGGGCAGTCATATTTTGAAATTTATTTTGCTGATGATTATTTGTGTGTTTCTTCTAGATACTTTGGGAATATTGATGTATCTGTGACATCTGCGGCCTTTTTCGTTTCTATGGCCCTCCTTCTGCAGAGGGGAAATCCTCGTTTTGCTCAACTAAGTACTACCATGTTTGGACTGTTTTATTGTGGCTACCTTCCTTGTTTCTGGGTTAAGCTACGATGTGGTTTAGCATTCCCCGCACTGAATACCAGTAAGAAAGTTTTCTATTATGCATTTGGTTGGAGAATCATAAGGATGTCTTATCACATGCAAATTGATAATGTTTGGCGTTGGTGTCAATACATGATTTATGATTTTGGTTTTTCTGCCCTAACTAAGTTACAAGTGTGGATTCTATGGCATCTATCCATGTAATTGTATCAATCTTTAAGTTTTGGCACATCTAGTTTATTAGTACATTGTTTTGGCCATTTAGGCATAGTGATTTTGGTAGGGACTGAAAAGTGGTTCTACTGTTCTGAGAATGGTTAACTACCAGGGAAGGAAGGGCAAGATGTGTGGGTTCTGTATATTTCACTTGGAAATTGGTCATTGCTTAAAGTGTGGGTTTGTAAATCGGGTACTGACATTCTGAATTTTTTATTCATTATGCTGCTTGAGTTAAGTGATGGGGTCTTGTTATGAATTCTAAAGCCCATCGAGCCTTCTGCCGTTTGCCCGGATCATCATTAGGCAACCTGGTTCTGTTTGGGTCTCGAAGTGGAGGATTTTGAGCTCTGTTATTCCATTTAAGCAGTTAAAATCTAGGTTGCTGGATTCTGGATGTTGTGAGGTCAAGAAAGTTATCAGGTAGAGATTTTGATTAAGCAACCTGAGGATAGTAAATTGAGATTTAATTGAATATCTAGCTGAATTCATAGTTGAATTTGATCTGTCTAACTGTACGAACTATTGGGTTTCTACAGAGCATACTGTACTCTACTAATCTGTTTTTGCAAGACACCTGAATGGGAGCCATATCATATCCTGAAAATATCTCCTGAATTCTGCTGAAAGTAGTGTTGTAAAGCTTTATAACTAACCATAATCTTTGTATTTGAACATCTATTTCCTTTGTTGAGACAAATGATTTTTGTTATCAATTTATGTTTCTAATTTACTCATGTTATGTGGCAAAATATGTCGGTGATGCTCTTCAAAATTTCTACATGACTACACTGGTCAACATATTGTTATTACATAAAAAGAATTGAACTTGGTCAATGTTTGCAGGATTTGCAGCATCTTGGCCTATTCTTCTTGGTGGCCATACTCTGTGGACAGTGGGTCTTCTGGCCACCTTGACCTCATTTAGCAGTATTATTGCAGCAGATACATTTGCTTTTATTGGTGGCAAGGTACCTTTTCTTTTTCTCTTTCTCTTATTCATCCCCTGGTGTAGTTTTGTGCTATTCATCTCTTTCAAGCAAGCTCAGCAGTTTAAGTGTGATTTTGACCTGCCAAGAAATCTTGTGACATTGAATTAGAGGGGGAAAAATTATAAGTGAAGCAGAAGAAAAATTAGGACATTGATATACTCCTCTGGGCGGGCATCTGTTGCACCTTTTAGTATTATCCGGTAAATATGTCACCCACAATTTCAGCAGTCACATGTTAGAATTTAAGTGAAGAAAATCATGTTTAGGCTTAATGGTCAGAGAATTATTTGCTATAGTTCCTTATGGCCCTGTTGGCTTATCTCTTGTTGGTGATCATTTACCAAATATAGATATGTACCATGTGGATTTGTGGTCCTAATGAAATTTCATGCAGGCTTTTGGTCGGACACCACTTACTGCAATTAGTCCAAAAAAGACATGGGAAGGAGCTCTGGCTGGTTTAGGTGGTTGTATAGCGATCTCTATTTTGCTGGCCAAGATCTTCTCCTGGCCTACTTCTATCCTCAGGTGCCCGGTGTATTTTTATCTTTCAAACCGTACTTCAGCCTTTTCTCGTCTTGGTGTCTTTTCTTCTTTCTGTTTCTTAGTTCTGTTCCACACATTTCATGATGTTAAATATGATTGCATCATCATATTAAGTTTCCCTGAATATGTGTTCTGCATTATTTTCAGCGCTGTAGCTTTTGGCTTTCTGAACTTCTTTGGTTCTCTTTTTGGCGACCTTACTGAGTCCATGATCAAGCGTGATGCTGGTGTCAAGGATTCAGGATCTCTCATACCTGGACATGGTATGACACTTACTGATTTTTTTTTTTTTTTGTTACCTAGCTGGCTGCCTAACTTTTGTAAACTAGGCTGTATTATTGTTGTTTTCAACTTGCTTTTTGAACATTGGCATAGATTGGTTGAAATTAGTTACATCTAGAGTTTAAACCACTTACAGTTTCCAGTAAAGCTTGATTATCACCTACTTTTAAACTACCTTGAGTTGGAATACGAACTCCCCCAATAAAGATATCTTATTCTGCAAATGGCTTTGGTGACTTCCCATGGACTGTCTATTCTATACTTTCCAGATGATTTCCATAGTTTTTCTTGTACGCATTTGCATGCAAGAGACCCTGTCCTACTATGCTTGAGACAGCCCCCCCGGCTCACTAGTATTAATCTATGTAAGTTAAAACATTTAAAATGATTAATGATCGCCTCCCTCCAGTTTGGTTAAGATGGTTTCCCGTGTTAGGAGAGAGAACTCATTCATGTGTTTGAATTAGTCAATCCCTTACATTACCACCTAATAGATGATTTGAATCTTTACCTTGGAAATTTGGTTTGTGATGGTTCCAGTGTTATCAAAAGGTCTTCTATGCTCTAGCATATTTTGTTAAAGGCTATTCCCCCCCACCCCCATCCCAACACACAACTCTATGTGTTTGTTTGTGAAATTTCCATATCATCCAGGTTCATTTCTAAATATGTTTTCTCTAAGCAGGCGGGATACTTGATAGGGTCGACAGCTACATTTTTACAGGAGCATTAGCTTACTCTTTCGTGAAATTTTTACCACTCAGTGGAGTTTGACAAGTGCATGAAATGTGTGTGGGATGAAAACTCTTAGCCAATTTTCCTAGTATCATCTCAGCCCGTAAAACTTTAGAAGACATCGATTCTCAACATAATGGAATTGCATCTTGACCATCAGAAGCAGGAAAGGAGAAGATCCAACTTCATCAGGTGCATTCAGTGTGCTTATAATATCCTTATTTAGGAAATTTCCCGTCTCAACATACAATGAATTGTTGTTGGGCATTGTGCGCAGCCCAGTTTGGAGTTAGGGTATCTGCAGATTGAGCGACACTGCCCCTGGAGGGCGAGCAGAAATATATATTCATTTATTGAGCGCAATAATCAGTTAATAAGATAACGACCACGTTCCAATTTCTGTCTAGAGTATAAAAAAGACATCTTCTTTTTATTTTTTTTGGTAGCGAGCACTCAAAGCTCAAGCTTCTGCACTTAATAATTGAATCTAAAAGCATTTATGATATTTATGAACTCTGTTGAATTCCGAACTGTCCTCTGCCGGTCAAGAAATGAGAATAAAAGAAGTAAGAATAAAACAAAATGAGGAGAGGTGTCATTTTATGTATATAGTTTTGTTATTGGAAAATGATTCTGTTTATTTATACTAAATCCCTCTGATTGGATCTGAAGTTATCTAAGTTGCAATGGAATTGTGTGCTGGACTTGATCAAACAACTACTGTCACTTGTAATAAGATCTGCTATAGTTGACACTTGATAGTGATATATGCTCAAAAACATAAACTTATCTATAGAGGAAAAGTTTGTTCCTACAATGCATGTCCAGAACCTTTTATCATGACGATTCATGATCAGTTCTCGACATTTGTGCACCGTTTGACCTAGATGGTCTATTTTCTTTCTGCGAGAAAAGACATTTGTGTGCCATTTGTGAGCCGTTCAAGCTACGTAGTCCATTTTCATTTTGCGAGGAAAAACATTAGTGTGTGTGTGCCCGCCCGCAAAGAACCCACGAAGAGGTTCTAAAACAAATGAAGTTGGATTAAAACCAAAAATTGTCAAAACAAGTAGCAGACAGGCAGTTTCCAAACAAAGAGTTTGCTGTTTGCCAATGCCTCCCTCACTTGGATTTGTCTCTTCAACGACATTTACTCATTTTGACAAGAGGGGTTGAAGATTGAGATTGTCCTTTTCATTGCATTGCTTAATTTGCTCAATCTGGTCTATGAAGCACTACTTACTTTTGAAATTGAACTACCCAGTAGCAAGAAAGGGAAACAAAAAATAATTAAGGTAATCACTTTAGTGATTTCAACTAGTAACTGGGGGATTTTGGTCAGACAAGTTAAATCTATGAGCTACTTTTTCATTTTCTCTGTCCTCAAAATGTATTTTTACTTTATTTTTTACTGCAATATTTGTGGCAAGACCAAGACCCATCCTTCCAAAGTGGAGAATCCACTTTTCAAGAACGAAAATATCTAAGTTAAAAAGGAAAAAGAAGAAGCCCACTAGTTGAAATGGTTTTAATATTTGTGGAAGGAGTTCTAAGCATTAATTCCATTGGGAAACTGAAGAAATCAAAGCAAATAACAGTACGTCACTATAATATGAGTTGTCACATTATCACACACTAGTGCATGCATATTAGGGTTTGACCTTCATGATAAGACATTGAGTTACATACATACATATGTATATATATATGTATGTATGTATGTATGCAAGCATAGAGAAGTGACAAAATGAATGAAGAAGAAAAAAGGGAAATTAGAAAGTTGGGGATAGAAAAGAAAGAAAGAAGAAGATGGAAATGGAGGAGGGAAATCCTAGGTCATGGATGCATGATGCAACCAACAAGTTGTGTAGAAGCAAAATAGAGAGTTGAGATAGAAGAGAAAAAGACCGATGATGGACATGTTGTATAGCTATCAAGGGCCCCACCACAAGTGGCTTTTGGACAAACATGAGTGCTTCCTTTTGGGTTTTGGTATATAACCAAACAAAATATATGTGTGGGAAGGAAAGAATGCGTTGTTTTAAAGCAGACTAAACAAAACAAAAGTACTTTTTTTTTTTAAAGAGAGAGAGAAAACACCAAGGTTGGAGAGAGAGAAAGAAGAGAGAGAGTGGAAGAAGATGTGGTGTCCCAAGCATCTATGGAATGGCTTTACGATTGTGAGCGATAAGCTTTACTTGATGACAACCCTAACTTTCTCTTGCCACACGCACACTCCCATATGTAATTCTCACACACATTACACATATACATACATCACCCTTTTTTTTTTTTTTTTTTTTACTTTACCTTTTTTTTTTTACTTTCTTTTCTTTTTTTGCCTCGGATACTCTTATGGTTGAGTTTCTTTTTTTCCAATGAATTTTTTTATTTATTTATTAATTTAGGTACACTTCTATCTTGATGTTGTACATCATTTTACTTTGTCATTTTTGTTTAAGTACTAGAACTTTCTTTATAAGGGAATTTTACTTCAAGAAAATGATAGACTAAGTGTATGGATTTAGGTTTCTTAAATGACAATTGTTAGTTTTAAACCAGATTTTATTTCATCAATGCACGTCATATACACAATAACAAAATAAAACACAAGATAAAACAATAATAATAAAATCTGAATCACTCAAAAGAATGATGCAGGGGATGAATGGTGTAAACCATGAATAATTTGTACCATCAAAATTTGAGTCAACCAACCATTCGGGTTCCTACTTATCATCAAATCTAGATATTGAAGAATAAAGAATGCACATGTATATCACATCAAAGAAGCATAGTAATTGAGAATTGACTTTTTATTAGTTAAGTCAAATTTCATCGATGATTATTTATAATAAATGAAAAAAAAGAAAACTTATTACAAATTATGATACAATGAACTATTTCCAATATTATTCTGAGCTATATATACACATGTCATATTCCACTAACAAGATTTTTGTTTTAATTGACAAAGGAAAGCTGAATTTTGGACATTAGGGTTTCTAATTAGTGACCCCATCAAACATTATATATAAATATATGATTGGAAGAACAAAAAGCTGTCAAAAATGTAATGAATTGTGTGATGATGTCTGAATGTTGGTTTGATGAAATTCAAGAACCCTGACTCCTAGGAGAGTCTTGTGAGTGACAAAAGTGGGCACTTCAAATTCCTTAATGAAAAGTTGCATATCATTATACTTTTCCCATGCATGAAAGGGTGTCTTTTTATTTTAGAAAACCTGCACCAAAAAAGTGTGCTGCTTTTTCCTGCAATTCTATATATCATCCTCACTTTTTTCTCTGTTTTTTTCTTTCTCACCTCTTTAGAATCTATTTTCCATTTTTTATTGCTTGTGGTGACCAAAGGCATCAATATAATTTTCTGTCCATATATACATACATATTATACATATATATTCTCGTTCTGAGCACGACGACATCGAAGATTTTGGGCCATTTATTACCAATCCATGAGATCGAAAAGTTTTGTTATCTTTCAACTTTTTGTTGCATTCAGGAGTTGTTTGAATGTAGTTTCTTGATTAGTACATGTTTATGTGGGTGTAAGGATTACTGTTTGGAACTTTCCCACAGACAAAATATGCAGTTACAAGCCTGTGTAATTGGACAAATGTTCTTCTTGCATGCTTTTATTCCCCTTTCTTAATTATATTTGGTTCTGCTTGAGTTGAACAAATCACATTTGTATCATGCTTAAATGTTCTAAATGCAAAGGCTATAGAAGTGGAATTTAGAATAGGTGTACCAACACTATGATGTGTCCGTACACGAGACATAATCGCTATAGTGCGTATACGTGTACAACATAACTATTATTCATGTATATGTACATGATATAATGATTATCTTGTAGGGTGGTGTGGATATGACCCGGGGCCACTTTATTAAAGATTTTTTTGTCAACTCAAGTGAGGTGGGTATAATGTTAATTTAATAGACTGGTGAAAAATGATGTTATTTTTTAAATGAGTAAAATATAAATTCTTCGATAATGTATTCCCATACTTATGTACATTGTTGAAACTATACCTCCATTCATTAACTTAGATAAATATATTATGGTGTTGGATTATGTATGCATGACCTGGATTTCGCCAATATTGATTCTTATGACGAAAAATGTAATCAATAATGTTATGTTGGTTGAAAATTACTCATTTTGGACCCGTTTTTCCACCACAATTTTGTAGGATCCATTATTTTTAACAAAGTTCATTTTCTGGAATTTCATATTATCTTTAAATCGATTTATTCTCCCAATAAAACATACTTTACCCTTTATAAGTAAGAATTAGCACGATCCATAATAAGTTTAACTTATCGTCTGTCTTATGTACACATGTATTCTCCTTATTGATGCCATCCCAATTGACTAGGTAGATCTCAACTCCAAATTATACTTGGTATAACATAGTACATGATTATCATACATTTGTTGGCAAGTATAAGTTTTGAGTTCAAATAGGTCAACCCAAATTTCGTGAAAAAGACTGAAAACTATTGGTAGTAATTGCCTAGCAAGGCTAGGCGCTTTGAGATGCATGCCATTTATAATGATAAGCGACAAACCATGAAAACCTAACAAATTGCAGTGAAAGCAACTCAAACAAATTGAGGTGTGGGCTACCCCAAACTTGTGGATGCAAGGAGTTTTCGACTTTTTAATGTGTTTAAAGGGCACTATCGATCCTATACGTAATGCATGGTACACAAATTATTTATCACCGCACATTCATATGTAATCACACACTTTTATATAAGTGCGTGTGAATAAGTGATGAGAAAAATCGATACATCATGCATGGAGTGTAGAATCAAAAGTGACGTGTTTGAAGATCAACCCTTTTATTTTTGTTTTTGGAAATCTTCCCTTTTCCAAAAAGGGATTTTTTTAAAAAGAAGAAATTCCCTTCGTTTTCAGTTTTGGGGTGTAGGCATTATATTTGTTTTCCCCACCATATGTAAACGTACTTTTCAGAGGAGCAGATATTATTTATTTTTATGGATGGTCCATACTCCAATCATTTTGACCAATCAACAATTTGGCTAAAGTTGAACTGGACATGATTTTTCTCATTAAAATATCATGTCTAATGTTCATTATTTCCATTGCAGTGGTTGCAACTTGTAAGAAAGTCTACATTGTTTTCATCTTTGACCAATCTTATGAAAGAGTTGGTACCCGAGTTATTCTATTAGAGTAGTTAGAGTTGCAGCATGATTCTAACCATTTTTATCAATTTGGTTTGTTAATGTTCGATTTTTCTTAATTTTTAGTGGTTGTACAAGCAGTCACAACCCGTAAAAGAAAAATTATTTGTTGAGAATTGTTTGACGATTTGCAGTACTTCGATTGGGGTTTTCTTTGATGTCTATATGTTTCAAAATATAGTTAAAGTACATAATGTTATTTTCATCATATATTATGTATACGTAATATATAATATATAAATATAAGGATGAAATGACAATATTTCAGACCAAACCATTCCATTTTAATGTGACATTTGTTTGTATCTGCAGTTATACATACAAAATCCACACATCTCAACCTCCAAAATATGTTATCTTACAACAGCCACAACAATAAAACTAAAAATTGAAATAAAAAATAATGATACTAATAATAATTCTCTTGTGATTTGTGGTTAACCGCATTGCATAAGAAAAAAGAGAAAACCTAACAACTTTGGGAGAATTCTACAACTTTAATTGTGTTTAACTTTATAAACCTCGATATCGAGCTACCCTAAAGTTCGGTACGATTAGTAATTCCCGAATCCCATGCTCAACCCAATAAATACTCAAGGTCATCGGATGGTTGAGATACGATCATTTGTATTTTTTATATTTCTTTTCTTGTCTAAGTTTTTTTTTCAAAATTTATAAATATGGTAATTTAAACATTTTCTTCTTTAAAGTACTCTCAATTTCTACTATAATTGCTCTTCCAAATCTTCCAATTCTCTTCTCAAATCTTACAAATATTGTTCAATCAATTATATTGCAATAATAGTTTTATTAGTTTACTCCTACTAGCCTTCTCTTCAAATCTATTATATATATATATATATATCGGGGGTATGATATGTTCGTTGCACAAGAGACTCATTCATATGAGATATATTTATTTGAGTAATTGAATATGCACTGTATATGAGTAGTAGTTAAATAAAATAAATTAATTAATGCATAACATTCCTAGATTCTTAAACTCTGTAATTTGTATAAATAGATATGGTAGTTACGGATAGATATTAATTTCTATATTTCCAAATAAATTAATCTTGGGTAGGCCTTCGAGTTTATGTATTAATTTATATTTTAATCGAGTTTAGTATATTTAAAAAAGAAAAAGTCAATAAATACTTTAATTGTGAAGAATTACTAATTAATATTAGCGCGGCAGCAATTTCAACTTTTACAGAATTTAATTAAGCTGCCGATGCATCTATTCAGAAGCTTCTGACTATTTCTTTTTCACTATTATTATAATGGAGCTTATTTATTAATTAAATTTTCAAAACTCTCCCTAAAAAGTAAATTTTAAAATTTAAAAAAAAAAAAAAAAGAATTTTCAAAGCTACGACACTGGGGATATGATTTGAACTCCTGACCCCACCTCTAAAATATCGGACCCATCCCAAGTCGTCTAGTCAGGATAAGTTTCATTTTCATTTTCTTTTTATTAATTTATTTTGTTTATTGATGGAAACCCAATCATTTGAAATATTGGGAAAGGTATAAATCCAATCCTTAATGTTTAAGTAAAAGTGCAGATTGACCCCTAATTATGTTTATCTGTTCAATTGCAGACCCAAGATTTTGGTTACAACACCCCCACCACTAACCCCACCTCCACAAAAAAATTTAAAAATTTAAATAATTTAAATAATTTAAAAAATATACTTTTCAATTAATATCACTAATATTTTTATTAATGGAATGGTAGAATGATAATAGAGAAGGAAGGGAAGTTATTAGGGACCCAATTTGGATTTGTGTAAAACTGTTCTCTAGCTAATTTAATCCTCCCACACAAAATATAATATTTTTTATAAACATAAATTTATTTTTGATAATATTAATAGTTTTGAATATTTTTAAAATTGTTACTTTTCCACTATAAACGCCAAAAATTAGTTATTATTTTAAATTGTACATTTTTTTAATTTTGGTTAATTTAACAAAGATATAATATCCTAAATATTATTAATTTGCACTTATACAGCCTTTTTTCTTATTCATTGATTTGGAGTATTCAATTATATATAATTATTTTATAAACTTCAAAAGAATGTTTTATCTAATAGAACGAGATCTTAACTTTTGAAATGTGTTTTTTTTTTGGACTAATAATATTTTTGAAACGGGACTAATTGCAAAAAAATGTATTAAATTAAAAGATTCACATAAAAAAAGTGTGGTTAAAATATAATACTTTCTTACCTTGTGAATAATATTTAAAAGTATTAATACTTTATATTGAGTACATTTTACGGATAAAGTATGCACGCATACAACAAATATCGGATGCTTATATTTTTTATCGGATTTGTGTTGGCAACGTAAGTTTACACTTTTTTTTCTACAAAATATGAATCGAATTCGAGCTGTTACATCAATTTTAAATATGTTCAAATGTTAGATATAAATTTCTTTAATTAAAAATATTATTAATTAGTGAAGAATGTATTAATCATTTCCTATAATACTTAATTTTGAGACAAATATTTTTATAATGACACTTGTTACAGAATGTGGTAGTATATCCCTTTCAAAACTTCATCTCTTTCTTTCCTTTTTTTTTTTTTTTTTAAATATGTTTTTCACAATTCCAAAAAAGATCTCTTGTTTAAGATAATACTAATGTGAGACATGTGCGATACACATAAGATATTTTTTCTTATATTTTGTAATATAATCATATAATCAAGTTAAATAATATATTATAGAAGGTGTAGATTTGTAATTCAGTGATTATTTTTTTGTATAATGAGTAGAAATTTGTTGTAATTTTATGTTTCGCCTTTTCTTCTATTAAAATTAGCCTCATTCACAAATTGATAAGCATGATATCCAAGATTTTATAGTAGGTTGAATCAAATTAAATTTAAAAAAAAAAGCCATATAAGCAGATTAAAGAAAATAAAGATTTGTACAGATCTCGTAAAATTTATCAATTACATAGTCAAATTAAGGATAAAAATATTTTGCAAATTGCTAATTAAATGTGATAATATTACAAAAAATTAAAATTTGATAGAAACAAATACTTTGAAAGCTAATAAAAAATTGCACGGTTCTTATACGTTGAAATAATTAGCAGATTTCAACATAAAATCACAAGAATAATCAAACGAAACATGAAAGAGACGGACAAATTTTTTGTTTAAAAATAAGAAAGAAAAATAGTTAAGAAAATTAAATATCCTTATGATAAATTGAAAGCAACAGGTGAATAAAAAAAATTTAAATAAAATAAACCTAAAAATAATATTTTAAAGAGTGTAGGCTTTCGTGACAATTGAAATATGACACATATTATCTTACATGTCTTACCATTTATTTTCTCAAAACAGAAAACGCAAAAAAAGAGAGACCTTAAAATATTTAGTAATAATCTTGATAAAATATATAGAAAGAAGAGAGGAACAAAAATGAGAAAAGTAATGAAGTTTAGGCGGAAAAATAAAATTGAAAAAAGTTATTTTGTATATATATATATATATATATATATATATATATTGGAGGTTAAAGGTATTTTATATTCTTTTTTTTAGGTCAGAATTGTATATTCTTAAGAATTACTAAAATGTTGGTTTTATATTTTCCTATTTAGAATTTATTTTTTCTTAAATATTTTTATAACATTTCTACATCCTCTATTATAATATATCTAGCTATCTTTTAATTTGCCAAGAAATCATGCAGTCAGAATTCTGGTTTTGCTCCCTGTTCCAGTAGATTGCATTTAATTTACGTAACTTTAATTATTTAAAATTGTATCTAAAATAAAAATGTATTTAATTAAAAAAAAAAGGCATAATAAAGGATATGGTTGTCCTTTCAGCGGGTGCAGTGTAGATTTGTGTGAGCTTGCTTTACCTAAAAGTAAAATATCTGATTAATATTCTGCACAAAATTAAATATAAATGAGAGGGGAACTCTTGAGTGAGAAGAGGGATAAAGACTAAAGAGGACATTGTCTGTCATCTATGTATTATTTAATCACACATAAATATAATATTATTTTATTAAAGCTATGCCTTTATTTAATCAAAACCTTACCACAATTCCGCAGGGCTATTAAAGACTATTCATCACTCATAGGGGGAACGGAAAAGCTACACAACACACACACACACACACACATATATATATATATTAATATTTTTTTAATAATTTAATAATCGAACTACTGACCTATTAAGATCTGTGAAGCTAATATCCAATATTTGTTCATCGTATTTTCTTCACATTCACATCCCAATGAAAAAAACAAATCAAATCTTACTTTCCGATTTAATATGAAATAAATCAATTGAGATCATCAAAGTGTATTTAAAAAATATTGCAATAAAATATAAAATACGATAAAAAAAGATAATTATTTTTTATGAATTGCTCGAATACATCAATAGTGTGTTTAAAGTATTATAGTAGAGTTTGAAATATAATGTCGAATAAATATTACAATCGCTTCTGATCAGATACACAACTACAGTGATCGATGGAGATATTGCTCGTCGCACACCTGATCACGACTCGAAATACAAAGCTTAATGAGGATGAATTCTTCTCCAAAACCAAATTGTTTTTCTTTATTTCTTTTTCCTTGTTTGCCCTTGAACGTAATCAATCGTTGTGGGATCAAAACGACGTAATTAAGCGATTAAATCATCTCTCAAGTATCAGATTAGTCCAAAATAAATTGATTAGAACTAAAGCATCATCAGCACAATCAGAGTCCAAAATTTAAATAAAAAAATAATTAAAAGCTCAATGTGAGTCGTCCATGAGCCAAAAGTGCTAATTATTGAAAGCGTGTAGGCCATATAACACCTTTACCTTAAAACAAATTAGAATTCACCGCTCTGGCCCATTGTCTTTCATTTTTCCATCACCACTAATCCCTTTCAGAATTCTTATTTTAGAACCAACAACAATAACCCTCATCACATCAGGGACACATTATTCGTTAAATCTCGTCTTTTATTTCATCAGTAAGATAGCTATAAAAAAAATACAAGAATTTACGACGTGTAAACGGAATTGTCATTTGTCAGTGATCCCCTACGCCTACCCCTACCCCACCTTGGGGGCACAACATGGCTTTAATCTTTTAAAATTATGGTTAGGATTAAAGAAAGCAAATGAATGAAAAACTTCCAAGACAGGGATTAAACTAATAAAGGGGGGGTCCAATAGTACAAGTCCCATGTGAGTTGATTAGGACAAGCATTATAAAAGTAATTAAAATGGGGCTAACAGCAGCAAGTTCAATGGATTATAATACCAAATGTTGGCATGCAAAGTAACGTGATAACACTAAGAAAAACAAAAAAACATAACAGAATTATTAATTAACACAAAATAAAAAAACAGAAATACATTAGTATAATGCAGTCATTATTAAAATCAAGAAACACCATTGAAAGGGACACACTAATCATAGAGATGCATGTACTAAATAGAATTTCTGGCCAACATCCTATTTGTTGAAGTCATACAAAACCCCGAAATACCCGGCCCCCTATGACAACTCCCTGTTAACATGATTTCAACATCATTTTCACTCACTATTCTTTGATTAATTCAAGGATTGTAACATCATATCTAACACTTTGCTTCATCCATCTTGCCACTTCGTCGCCCAAACTTTACAATTCATTACACTTCACCATCTTCCTTCGCCCCAAAACAAACACGTTTCCAGACACAATGGCTGGGATATGGTTTTGGCGTACCTAGATGACAGAGCGTGCTGGATTGTAAAGTTTGGGGGGGTAGCGACATGCCAAGATTCAAAATTTATACGACAAAGTGCTAAAACTTGAGCAACAAAAACGCATAGCAGGAGTGTAATCATCTACAGATCCATGGAGAATATATGAATTTGCTCATCTTCTTTCTTTTTTGAGCAAATAATTGGGATGCTGTTAAGGTACATACATCCAAAACAAGTAGAGAGACAATGATAACTGAATGTAGAAAGGAACAAAATGAGAAGAGATATACATATCAGATTCTACTTTCAGTAGAATGGAATCAATCTTGAAATGACAAATACTGGATTGATTTAATATTAAAGTATCAACATATTCGACTGAATATCAAGGAATATGAAGATCTATGGAATTTGACATGTAAGAGAAAAACAAAGCTCGAACAGTTGACATCCAACAAAATATCAGCTACAGGATAATATCTCAATGAAATTTTCTGACAAACTCGACGAAGAAACTTGAAGAAGCTTATTAAAACAAAGTCAATTCTCATAATAATGTGCAGTTTAAACATTCTCTTTGATCGAAGAATTGGTGGAAAAAGGGTTAAACTCTAGATTTTCCCATTCCTGGTTTGTCAATACTATCCAGTGTATGGTTACAAACACAATAACCCGATGCTTTTCATCAAGACAAGCATGAACTAAGATCCATGTTCAACATAAGACAGTGAATAAGATAAGCTATATTAGAACATCCAGTACTAAAATGTGCCTGATTTTTCTTAAAAGTCGGAAACAATCTGCCAGAGTAACCGTGAAAATTAGCCAAAGGTATAACTCAGGCATGAATATTCATAAGCTTTTTTTTAGGAAATAAAAGAACTAACATTAGCACCTCCAAGCAGAAGCAGAGATTAGCTCCTTCCTTTGCCAGCATAGAAGGAGAGAAGATTGTCTCTTCTCCACCTGAAACCCTCGAACAGGAGTCCTCTTCACCACACATTCTGCTTGTGATTCTGTGAAATTGCTGAATGTTAATGGTGAGAAACCAGACGACAGAAATAGAGACCTCCAATGCTGTGTTTTTTCAGGAGAACGAACCCGGCCCATTACAATTTTTTCAATTCCGGGCTGGAGCAAGAACCGTTCAATCTTTTGCAGAGCATCCATATTCACATTAACAGCATCAAGAGACTCGAGCAGGTTTGAATATGACTGTAGAGCATGGATTATATGATTGGCAAATGGAAGATCAGTTCTATCACATCCTCTGTCCACAGAAACAACAATTCTGGGTGACAGCTGTTTGACAAAGCGAAGAATCAAAGGCACCGATAATTGATTATTGGCAAGAGAACCAACAGGAAGATTCACTGCAACTGCCTCATTTTCTTGGACGTGTAAAGGGACAGACCAAGAACCGGAATTCAAAGAATCGATGCTGATAGCCTCAAACTCGAATGCAATGTTGATTTCGCCAGCAAATTGAATTAGGTTTTCCCGAGTGAGACTGAGTTCTAGCTGATCGTGGGTTGAAGAAGATGCAAGTGCAGTGATTTTCAGTGAGGGGGCGCCCCCAGATTTCAATGCAAGCTCCTGCATAAGAGAGGCCCACTGCCCCCCATACCCAATATCAAAATCGACAATATGAATTCGATCAAATCCTTCAAGAACTTCAAGAATGGCTTGGTTGCAGGTGAAATTGGCAAACTGTATGAGGGGTGAGATCTCAGAGAACGACTTGTAAGCGCCAATCTTGAAAACGAGGCTAAACGGGGAGGAAGTAGTTGCAGAAGGGTTGTTTGTTTGGAGGAGCAATTGCAATGCCTCCTTACAATAAAAAGCAGCCCTATGGAAAGGCTTGCCAATAGGAGAGAGCTGGTGATTGAGCCGCGCCAATATCCCTTGCGCGAGTACTGGATTCCCTGTCTGGACCAGCTCTGCAGCCTTGTATAGCTGGTCAAGTATCGCCTGTTGTTGTTGCTGGCAATGTCCTAATTCATCCCCACCGATTTTGGGCATCGGGCCCGGCCCGAGTGGCCTTTGCTGCAAGTAGTGAGGAAGCAACTGGAGCTGGTGGGGAAGCGCTTGCTGCTGGAGATGGAGCTGTTGCCTACCCATAAACAGTTCTTGCTGCCCGGTATCCATGAAAGGCCCCTTCGAGATCTGGCTTCCGGGCTCGGGCCCTCCGTCGACGGGCCCGCCGGGGTTGTGTCTCTTCGCCTGTGGCGGCCCGAACATGTTCTGCTCTTGCTGTTGGGTGTATGACAGAGGGAAGAGAAATGAGGGGTTCTGGGCGTGTTGAGTTTGGTGTTGGTTAATCAGCAGCTGTGAATTGAAAATGGGGGGCTTCATTTCTGCAGAAGAATCAAATGCAGGTTGATGATGAAGAGCTATGGCTCCAAGATTGTTAGAGATTGAAGAAGGATGCATCAAATTCTGAGAGTTAGGGGAACACTTGAAATTATTGGGGATATTTGAAGATATGGGATTTGAAGCCAAACCAATCTTTTCAGAGCTGGATCTGTTGTTGTTGGGGAAACTTGGAACTGTGGGCATGAAAGTCGAACCAAATTGGTCTCCACCAAAGCCTTGATCCACCACACCAAAACCACCGCTAAAATCAAACTCCGCCGCAGTGGAGCCGACGGCGCCGCCTCCACCGATTTGAAGGACCTTATTCAGATTTCCCATTGATGGGTCCTCCACATCTCCCATGATCCACCGGAGAAAGGACTGTTCTTGGCTAGGTGACACGGCCGCAGACTCCGACAGGACGCTCTCCCAATCCTCCATAGCAAATTTCTCCGGGTTTCCGCCGCCGGTTATTCCGATCTCCAGAGATGGAGGAACGGGGACGAGTTCGGAATCAGCTCCTCCGGCATTGGAGCTGGTGGCAGTAGTGGAGTCTTGCTGCCATTTGGGAGATGGGTTTGTGTCGGAAACCGCCGCCACACCGGCCGTATCGGTAGAAGCAGCACCGCCCCCACCACCACCGGTGCTTCCGCCGCCGCCGCCGTGAGATGAAGACAGGGTTGAGGAAGACGTGGGTCTGCTGGAAATTCTTGCAGAATCCAGGACAGATGTAGGCTCACCAAAACTGTGATTCAAGAAACAATTTTTCTTGACAAAATAAGATGAAACTGCTGCGCCACTATCTGTAAGAAAATCTTTGTTCTTCACAAGGAATTCCAAGTCCAACACCCCCTTCCCCTCAAAATCAAAGGGTAAGGGCATCCCCTTCATCTAAACACAGCTCCTCAAAATCCACCACTTTCTTTAATTCTTCCAGCTTTAGAAAAGAAAACCAAAAAAAAGAAGAAAAAGACTGAGCTTAAATATGAACCACCAAACCCGTACAAACACCTAGGATAATGCAGTTAATTCAAGAACATATACACAAGTATATACATGCATGTGTGTATATACTCACAAAAACAAGTTTTTTTGTAACAGAGCTCGGGAGCTTTGGGATGATCTTCTTGAATATATTCAAGAAAACAAGCTAATAAAATGAAGGGTGGTTATGTTTGAGTGGAGATGGTGGAAATGAAAATGGCGGGTCTGTGAAGTATTCTTCTTTTTTTCTCTCCCCTAGTCCATGAAGAAGTAGTACTCTGTCTGCCTTCTGTTTTCTGCCATGGATGCGTGCAACATAAAAAAGTAGTAAAGTGCCCCCCTTCATTCATCCTCTCTCTCTCTCTCTCTCTCTCTCTAGTCTATTGTTTTCCTCTTTTTTTTTTCCTTTTCTTTTTTTTTTTTTTTCTTTCACCCTTTTTAGTTAATTTATGTGGCCTGTCTAGTTATCTTTCTTGCTAGGGTTTCTCTCCTTCTTCAGAAACCCACGCGCGCCCACTACGTTTGTTTTGCACCAATCTTAATTAACAAAAACTTAACTCGGCATTACTTGATTTTCAGTGAAATAAAGATTGTGTTTATAATGTTAAAATTGAAAATAAATTGCGATAAATAAATTTGAATTTTTTAATTTTTTAATAAAAATATATTTGATTAAATACTACATGATGTGTGCCAATGAGTCCTTTGTAACAATTACATAACAAAATAGGGTTGACTAAAACTTATATTATTTTAAAAACAATATATCAAATGTGATTTTCACTTTTATATAATAAAAATAATAATATAAAAACAAAAATATATCTTTTGTGGGAACACCTTATAAATATTTTACACAAAAATAGTGTTCTTTAAAAATGAAAGATAAATTTTACAAAAATAAAAAATAAAATAAAATAGAGAATGAGAAAAATATAAAAACTATCAAAGATGAAAATTTTGGGGAAATAAGCATTTAGATTATTTTCTTAATTATTGTGTCTAATCTAATCAAACATGTACCACAATGTACCTTATGAATTGGATTAACAAGGTTTATTAATTGATGTGTATTATTTTATACAATGGTGATGCCCCTCTCAATATCATCTGTATATTGTTCAATAATAATAAATCAATTATATTATTATATTTTAATCATTTTGATGGATTATCAATAATATATATAATATGATCACCTAATATAAATAGAATTGCAAGAGTTAATATCAATGCAAACTTATATAATTTAAAATTTTAAAAGTGCTTCCTTTGAGTTTAAATGGATAAAAGATTCATAGGATATATTTGTTACTTTAGATATTATTTAATATTGGGTAAGTATTTTTGACGTATTACAATATTATAAAAAATAGCGTGTAGATAATAAGTTTCGAGTACGATTGTTGAACAAAAAAATTGTAAGAAAAAAAAAAACCCACCAAATCACAAATTCAAAGTTCATCAAAATAAAATTCAATAAAGATAAATCTTGAAAGTGTTAAAATTTAAATGTTACAATCAGATCTAAACTTGTATGTTGCAATTGAATAATTAAAGTACGATGATTAGTCATATAATGTTAATACCGATAAAGTGTTTGTTATAGGAATAGACATTATGCATAACTATAACCAGGTTATTAATTATGTTAGAATTATTCTAAATTACTCATTAATACAACTTATAAGTGGCGTTGCCCATTAACTGCTCATCCTACTTCAGTACAATTATTTCATTTAATCTTACGGACAACTAACAAAAAATTCTTAAACAAAATTATAAACCAAACTAATTACATTTAATTTTGCAAATCTAAAATTAAGAGTAAGTACAGATGTAATTAACAGGAAGTTGGCGACACGCGCCGAGGAAGAGCGTGATTGGAGGAAAATGAAGTGCTCTCCTTCCGTAGTTTTCTACAGGGACCAACATTGCAGTGGAGAGATGAACTGGCAGAAATGTTGTCCTTCGCCTCCCGAAAATACCCCTCCCACCCGCAGGCCCAAACAGGCCCCCTCGCATATCAATGTGGGGGGTACTCCGGTACTTTCACCACAGCAGTTTCTGCTGTCCTGGTTTTCGAAACTGCATCTGACGACACGAGATAATGAAAAAAGGCTATTGTTTTTGTTCTGAGCCGAGTATTGAAAATATCGAGATCGAACCAACGGACGCGATCGTTGGCGGGGGATGGGGATGGACGGTGGAGATTAGGATCATATTCTTCTATTGGTTTAAGGGCTTGTTTGGTTTTGGTTATTAAATCGCGGTTAAATGGAGGGTGAATTTTGAGCTTGTGGGGGAGCTTGTGAACCAATGGGATTCACTGTCTCTTTCTGTGGGGAGAGGGTAAAAAAGTAAAAAAAAAAAAAAGGAGATTCAGAAGAAAAAAGTAGTAAAAGCAATGGTTTCTGGTGTTTTAAGGATTGTTTGGTCAATTCGTTTGGGTTGGTTGCATGCACTTTAATGGCATCTTGGTAATTTCAAAGGGGCGCAATTGTCATTTCAATTTTCCTATTTTCTTAAAATACACAGTAATTTATTCATTTGTTGATAAGAATGTTTTATTAGTCACTGAATATTTTACATTGGCATTGAATAAATATGTAGGGTTTATTTTTATTTTTTCAATTGAGTCTACATTTTTATTTATACAAATTGAGATTCCGTCAAAATTAAGCTACATACTATCATCTCTAAATAATTCGTACGATTGTTGCAGAAACAATCTCAAATTTGACGAGTTAGATTAGATAGACCCATCTATAATTTTCGAATATGTTTTCAAAATTAAATTTTATTTTAGAAGGAACAAAGTTATAATATACACATAACATTGTATAAATTTAATAAAAATAAATTAAATAAACTCCAATTTTAAACGAGTCTAACTTTTTTCTAAAAGAAAAAATCATGACCCTTTTCAATTTCAATTGAATCGAACCCAAATTCATCACCATTCCTACTCGATCATATGTTGCTGAATACCTATAGAGATAATAAGTTTATTCCCACTTCTAAATTTTATATTGTTTTGGGAAAATTCAGTTAAGTCATTGGTACATAATGTAATAAACCAACAAATAGAGTTGCAATAAAAGCGAGAGTCCTTGACCCAAAGAAGATAATGTCCCGTAAGATTTGTAAGAACGAAACGTCATTTGTAATTTCCAATTTATTCATACTTTCACCCCAAGTCACATAATATGTAATGAAAATAATTGTGCATTTCTAAGAATGTTGCCCATTCTGCCCTCTTATCAACCATTTTCCCTCATATAATTTATATTTATATTTGTTCATGTGTATATACATATACACACACATTTACGTACATATATAATTCAAGAATTCTTGTGATTGATATGTTGCCAGGTGCGTCATAGTTTCCTTCAATTTTTTTATCCCCAAGAAAAATGTTTCCAAGGTCAGTGTAGTGTTCTGTTGATTTGAAGGCAATAATAAGTACCAACACATTACATTACGGTGTCCTTGTTTATTTAAAATATATTATTTTTAAAATAATAAAATTAATAGTAATAAATTTTAAGTAAATATATAATATTTTTTGTTAAACAAATAACAGCACTGTAGATCGAATTGCACGATACACTTAATATACATAAATTTTCTAAACAATATTGTTTTAAACAAAGTAGATTAGAATGGTAGATCAATTATAATATGTGAATTTTAAATTTAAAGTATTAAAAAAGTAAGCCTCGAAGGAGTTACAATTATAACATACTCTTTTATCTTATAAAAGTGGAAAAAAAGAGAAATTTTGAGCAATATGAAGTACAAATATAGCAACAGAAATAGGACTAATAAAAAGTATAGGACTTTCAACACGTTACAATAATGCAATAATTATAATGAAAGAGAAAACATATTTACTTAAATAATGAAAGATAAATATTATACTATTTCAACCCGAAACATTGCGTAAGTCTGACCTAGCAATATAACCATATTTTAAAAAAATTGTATAATTTTAATAATTGATTAATCTTAAAAGTTAATTAATTAAAGAGTAAGTGTTGCCTCGAAATCAGTACAGATTTAGAACCAAAAGAAATTGAAAGCCCCAATGAAACTGCTATATCTTGTGTAATAAAGTGGAAAAGGATCGACCAAAAGAATGAAAAGAGTCTTGAAAGGCCCAAATCTTCAAATTTTAGCTTGTCTGGATCTTCATGCAAAAGCTGTGTCCCCCTTAATTACCCCTCTATTTAAATTAGTATTCACATAATTATAAATTTCTTGAATTAAACCCATTGAAAAGTCGGGATTTTGTGTTTAATGGGTACAATTTAATCTATGTTTTTACTGAATCGAATATTTGATAAAAAGAGTTTACAGAATCAGCAGATTGTTAGAAATCGTGTTAAAGAAATGGCAAGATGCAAATAAAATAATATAATGAAGAAGAAGGGAAATGAAAGGGGGAAGTGCATGGTAGCAGAAAGCATAAAGGAGTTTGTTGAGTTGTGGAGACAAGGTTGAAAATTGTGTGAAGGGAAGAGAGGACATGCTTAGGTTTCAAAAGAATAGTTTAGCACAACCATGATTTGTAATTGCCTCCAATTATATAATTAATTAATTAAACCTTTTATTTTATTTCCTCCCTCCATGTGATCCCTTACTAACTTCTTCCTTCAATGAAGTGGAAAGTGTATCCAACTCACTTGCTCCCTCATCTCACAATCCTTTGTCTTTTTTTATGCACATACATTTAACTAATCACCTCTCTCTCTCTCTCTCTCTCTCTCTCTCTCATGGCTAAAAAGGGTGTTTGCATGTTCTTTACTCTCTTCTCAAGAAACCTTCTTCTCAAGCAAACACCTCTTACACCATGAAAACCCCCTCTCACAATCCTTGTCACAAAATCAACTTTTTTTTTGCAAGATCCTAAACAAGTACAGTTATGTGTTGGATTAACTAATTGGACTCAGGTCATTGGATTAGATCACAATCCTTTCTATGATAATTACTTAATTGCAGAAAATTGTCATACATATAACGTAAATTAAGGTTACACGATGTGAAATAAAACCAAACTCGAAAGTAAATTTCCACTAGCAAAATACAGCATTAGGGTTGTGATTATCAGTCCCTTTTTGCTTGTAATTATCATTCAATTCAATATTTATTTTCGCTGCGACGATAAACAACAAGACTCTAATTCTTATAAATCGAATATTAGATGAGATGTAGAAGAGAAGGCTTCCTAAGAGAAGGGGAAACTAAAAAAAAGGGGGCGGGTGTCTGCTTACAACCCCACCACCAGTCGTGGCTAAGTTAAAGAAAGCAGGAACAGAAAAATGAGAGGAGACATTAAGATTAAACATATGGAAGCACATGTACATAAATAATGTGGAAGATGAATATTAGTAAAATACAAAAGGAAATGATTGGGGGCCGGGGCGGGGGGTTGAATAAGTGGACGGCTGCAACCACAAGACAAAACAGATCTTGTAAATTCGCGGCGCGCACCATCACGGGGATCAATCAATACTAATTACTGCCAAATAATAACACACACACACACACACACACTTACCTAAATTTAAGGAACAAATTTAAATAGATTGATTAGGATAAATACTGAGAATATAGGGTTTGACATTAATCTTGATGCAATGCATGTATGCCAATGCCAATCCATCCCCGCTTTTATTTCTTTCTTTAATAATCAGATCTCGACATGTATAGGGAGGGTTTCTGTTTTATTTTTAAACTATTTTTGTATTTTTATGAGTTATATTGGGTGTTTGAATTTATGCTTTTTGCCTTCAGAATTTTAGTTTCAAGCTCAAATCTTGAACTAGGTTATTCCTTGCTTCAAATTGATTCTAGGGTTTTTTTTTTCTTTTTCTAATAATTTTGTCCTTTATTATTTTGGTTAAACTAAAAAATGTATGGACGTTTTGACAAATACTTATATTCAGAGATGTTCGAATGTTAAAATCGATCAAATCGAATTTTGGTTTACCAAAATAGAAAAAATAATCGAATCGAACTATGGTCCAATTAAAAAAATAAAAAAGAAATTTTGATTTTTCAATATAATTTTGAATTAACGTTTTCTTTTCTTTTCTGGAGATGCCAGCTCTTCAGCCACGGTTTTGGTTTGAGAAAGTTGCTATCGCAAGCAAAATTAATAACTAATAAAGTAATAATGAAAAAATAAACAAATAAAGTACAAACAAATGCAAATATAATATTGAAATAGTGTGCCAGAATACATAACGAAACCATACATACCTATTACCATAAATAATAATATATATATAAAAAAGTGAAAAAAGAGTGTTAAATTCATTGAATTTTATAATAAAAAATCAAACAAAAATCTTTGGTTCGATTCTATTATGATTTCAAATTGGTTTGGTCGGTTAATCAATCTCCTACTTTTAGTTTATTTTTTATCATAATATTTAAAAATCTCAAACACTATCAAATTTTGATATTAAGCGACTTTTAGACGATCTTAATTTTTTCACAAAAAAAAGTTAATAATAATAAAATAAAAAAGAAGAAAATAGCAAACATTTTCATAGATTCAAGATTCAACGTTGACTTTACCATATTTCTTTTATCACAAAAATTTTGATGTATGAGGTACATTGTATTATTTTAAAAATGTAGTAATACATTAAAGTAAATAAATAATATTTTTAATTAAAAAATAATACTATAAATAAAATACACAGTACAGTAATGCACATGAGACTCACTCGTTTCTCTACTTTTGTGAATTAAAATTATGTTAGTTTCTAATTTTGAGCAAAAAGATCTAATTTTTAATTTCACTCTACATTATATTAGTGGGACTCACCACAACCAACTGAGTCAATAAATTATTAATATTTAATCTTATATATATTATATTACCGGAGACACCACAACTAATTACATCCAATTATTTTATTTAATTTTTTAATTCTGTTATTTAATTAATAAGACCCACAAGTCATCTTGAAAGTCAATATGATATACTTAGCCATATGGCATGGAAATTATCTCCGACATTTATTTATGTATTAATTCTTCTAATTATATTCTGCCAATTTCATAATTCATGAGTCCTCCTACATAATCAAATGATTAGCAACTTCAAAACCCCTCTTTAATGGGTCAAGCTCCAATTTTTAATTTCTACCCTACAACAAAAATAAATAAATAAATAAATAAGATACTTTACAAAATTAAATTATTTTCTAAATGTCCCAAAATTTATACGTTCCTTCGTAAAGTTATTTATCGAGACACTTCAAACTTTATAATCGTTAATACACACAACGTTTGTGCTGAGTGTCCAAATATAATTAGAGTCTTGATAGATATAATGTTGAGTCATTTTCAATGCTCATTAAAGAATTTTTGTAGTAGTTCTGTTAAAATTCACATAATTATAATATATTTTCTATAAATAAATATTATTTATTTTTTTAGTAAATAATCAACCCATAACAAATACAATATTGAGTCACTTTCAAAGGTTTTAATTATACGCCAATTTTTACATGTTGCATCCTACTAATATTCAATTTGTGGGATCCACATATAAAAATATAGTCTCATCAATAAAATATAAATATTATTGAATCAAATGGAATCTTTGTAAGTTTTTTAATAAAATAAATTAAACAATATTAAATATTAAGAAAAAAGTACAATATTGCGTATTTACTAAATTATTAAGTTTATCAACAAGTTTAGTTAATCAAATATTGAACAATTATTGTTATTGGGATGATTTCATAATGGTGTAATTAGTCATTAATTGAGTGGCCTTATAGATTATTAAACAAAACAACATCTATAACAAACATATACAACAATAAGCAACAATATGTTTCATGTCGGTCCTTGCAAAATGCATAGCATCTAATATATTTTATTATATTAAAAATTTATGATAATATTTTTATTAATATTGTTTTTATAATAATAATGTACATAACTTATTTAATTCATTATATTTATATAAATATTTCAATTTAAAATCTAGTTTATTTGTTATATTAAATTGTATTTTTATTTCTTAAAGTTAGTTTTATTAAATAATAAATTGTACGATATTTTGAAGCAACTTTTTGATTGTCCCCGAACTAAATATAAATATTTTAACTTACTAAAAAAATTTTGAGGCTAAACAAAAAATTATAATATTATATAAATTAATAGTATAATATTATTTCTATAAATCAATTATTTTTATATTATTAGATTAAATTCATATAAATATTAATATACTATTTATTTAAACCCAACACATATATCAAAATTAAAAAAATAATAGTTCAATCATAAAAAAATATTTCATCCATAAAAACTATATTTCATGATTTAAATATAATTTTTTATTTCAATATATACAATATTGATGTTAAATTAATGATCACAAAAGGAATATTAATTTGATATATTATATGTTAAAAATGGATTTACAACAAAAAATTATTTGAATTTTTAAATTTAAGCAAAAAAAAAAAGGATAGAGAAAATAAAAGACGGGTGTCGATTTATTATGAAAACACATGTTAAGAGGAGATAAAAATAAAAAATTCTCACTGGTCCTTTTTATATAATAGATAGATATTGTAACTTACGCTTGTGAATGACATTGTATAAAAATAAATACATCTATAAATTTTTAACCATAATTTAATATTGCAACACGTACCAAACGATTAAATGTTGTAACAAATATTTTACTTATGAGTCTAATTTAGGAAGATCCTTTGACTGGAAAATATTTGCTAAAATTTTATCTTACACATATATACTAGATGTTCGTTCGTTTGATGCACGATATAAAATATATTTTATTATATTAATAATATATTATAAAAGACTGTAAAATATATAAGTGATATAAAAAATTATAACATGTAATTATTTAACAAAGCAAGAGATCATGATGCAAACAAAATACTTATAAAATATAAAATACAAAGGAAACAATTAATAAATTTTGCGTGTGACTTACACACATTTGTACACTATTTTTTACATGATACAAAGAGAAGTTAAAGTACAACTTTTTCTAAATATATTTTGTATGTATTATTTTTCTTATAATTTAAATTTTTGTGTTCATAAAATCAAATATTAAATAGCATTGTAACAACAATAGATATAAGAAATTAATAATCTTAAATTTTCACTCAAATCAATTTGAGGTATAGTTTCATATATATATATATATTACATTGTAATTCTTTCAAAAAGTTAATTATATGATGAAGTGAATTTTATAATTTAAACTCAATCCAACTTTTTATGATTTTGCAAAGTCAATACAAATATTTAAAATTAATAAAAACAAACTTAAAATGAAACAGCTAAATACATACTTGAATAATATAATATTTTAATTTAAGAAAATATTTATTATTATTATTCTATAATAAAAAATATTTAATATTTTTTATTCATCTCAAATCCATATAAGAACATAACCATTTTTTATTAAAATTTAATACATATTTCAAATAAAAAGAAATAAATTAACTCATATAAAAATAATTTCATATTTTACATATAATATTTATTTTAATATATACAATATTAATATCAAATTAAAGATCGTAAAAAGATGATTAATTTGTTGCATCACATATCAAAAATGAATTTGTAATAAAAAGGTTATTGAAAATTTAAAATTTTAGTTTAAAAAAACTATTTTTTTAAAATGTAATTATTCTTATTATATTTTTTAAAATAAAAATACGAAAATTCTCTGAAGTGACATATGTTGTTTTAGCATATTTTTAGAAGTTCTTCATTTATATTAAGTACAGATTTTTTTATGGTGATGACACAAGGCAAAATTCTTATTTTCAGGTTCTTACTTTTATATGAAGTAACAATATATATATATATATATATGTTGTCCTAAAATTTTAAAAATAGTTAATAAATTTAGACTGCAAAATGATGTCATTTAATCTTTTCAAAATTAGTGGCATTGGAAAATGTAAGTACATCAGATTTTATATTGATCATTAAAAAAAAAAAAGGAATTAGAGTGGTTTAAGATTTTTAAATGCTTGTTAAATGTATTTTGAACATCATGTTTATTTTTTTAGTTTGATAATTCAAAATAGTTAAAATGACGTCATCTTTATTGTCAATTTATCTATCTATTTATTTTTATCAAATTTGAGACAACATGCAACGTAACGTTTGAAAATTGATTGGATAGATTAACAATCTTTTACCGAAATATTGACAATAATTTAAATTACAAAATTATATTTGAAGTTAATTTGTGACTTATTTTGCTAAAATTGTAGGGTTAGCAACATGGCCGGAACTTGAACAAACCCATTTGCGCCACGGGCTACAAGGAAACCCTACCCGTGAGGATGGGCTTGGGTTCTCCTACTCCGGCCATACTCGGTCCCCATCAATTTCCTAATTTATATATATATATATATATATTATATTTTATATTGAGTATATCTAAACATGTTATTGTTTTTAATAATAATTATTATTTAGTACTCAATTTATAAATTTTTGGTGTTTTGTCAAATATAGCATGTAAAACTTAGCATGAATATACATCATAATTTGTTGAAAATATTTTTTAAAATTAAGTTAATGGGATACCTAACCCGACTTTCCTTGCTCCAATCATGCCCTGCTCCTTCATGGGGCGGGTATGACATTGCCAAAATCCACCCTATTGCAACTTTAAATTAAACAAAAAGAACTGAAAATCAAAATCACGGATGACAATTTCAGCACTAATTATGTATCGATTCGATTTTAATTCTACCCACGATTTTAAAAACCAACGATTCCAAAATTGAAACCGAAATCGCGCCAACATCTTTACACTTTTTTTTTAAAAGGAAGATATCGTACATTCTTATCAAACTACTTTGATGAAATGGGGAACAAGAAAACATTAAATTGACAAAACAAAATACAAATACTTTTTGTCTAAGATACTCAACCCTAAACTTACAATAATCACAATTATACCCGCTATCCCTTTCGACATGAATCCAGCAAATTTTAATGGCGTTATGATATATATATATATATATATATATATGTGTGCGCGCGCGCGCATCGAGTGTATGTATATCTATATGTGTGTATGAGAGAGAGAGAGAGAGAAGGGTTTTTATGTTAAAAGGGGTGGCGTGGGGACAAGGGTGAGATGTGAGCCTCAAGATGCAGGGCTTTAATATGACACTCCATCATCTCAAAACCTCCATAGCCCTTCCCATTCCAATCTCTATTATTATTACTATTACTATTACTACTAACTAATATTTTTGTCGTGCGTTGCACGATTTATAATATAATAATATAATATATTATTATAAAAATAATTATATATATTTTTTAAAATAAAACATAATTATATAAAATATATTTGATAAAAATTGTTTTAAATAAAAATATCTAACAATATAAAAATATATAAAATATTAAAATATACCTGCTTTTATATAGTTATAAATATAAAAGTATTAATGATGGTTTCATTTTGTTTTTGGTTTTGTACTAATTTTTTTAATAATATCTTTAATATTCTTACTAATGATTAGATTTAAAAAATAGTAAAGTAATTCAAATTTATATTTGAATTTTATAATAAAATTAACTTAATATTAAAATAAATTTAAGGAGCTTTTCAACGATATATGAAAAGATTACATACAAAAGTTGTTCAAATAATTTTAATTATTTAAAATAAGGTAATATGCAAGATTGTATTTTTATTAATTTTATCTATAACTTTTTTATTTTTATTGTAAATATTATGGAAAAATGTTATATTATAAAATAAAATAAAAATACTTTTTTATCAAATAAAATTAGATAATTTTAAAATAGAAAAATAAAACACGATTGTAATTTGAGATTTATCATGATGTTTCTAATAATTTGTTACGGTAACAAAATCAATGTTTGATCAAGTTCATTTTTTTACAAAACTTATTTACTACAAAGCTTTAATGGTTTTTAAAAATATGTTTTTATTATATATTTATTATATATTTTCTTTTATTTGTATGTATAAAACATGATCATATTATTAAGAGCATAGAATTAGAAAATATATTTAATAATATATATTTAATGTTTATAGAGCGGTTGATAAAAATTGTTCTAAATAAGATAGAATCACAACTTTTGCAACCATTGTAAGAAAAAATCTTATTAATGTATGTTCATCCTAAGTAGGGTCAAGCAACAATACTAATTTTAAATTTTGTGAAGAATTTGAAACTTTATTCTAAATAATCCATTTAATATATATATACATAGATATATATAATTTTTTTCTTTAAAGAATCACATATGCTATTTGAGCAGACATCTTTGAGAAAGTAATAAAGAATATGCTAAAATTTATGAATTTATGTTTTTCAATTGTAAAATAATAAAGGAAATGTGATTTTAGTTTTGTTCTTTATGATTAGTTAAATAAAATATTGTATTTTTTGTTTCGTCTAATATAATATTGTTATTAAATATTAAAATTTAGTGGTAGTTTAGTAGTTTAAAAAATATATATCTGATTATAAAATGTAATAAATAATTTATATTTTACATTTTATAATCTTCTTTTTGTTAAGATCTGAATACTTTGAACTAATTATAAATAAAAAAAATTTGTATATGTGAAAATATATTTAAAGTGCTTTCAAATAATTTATTAGATGGATATAAAAGAAAATTCAGAATAATCTATGTACCTATGTTTGGACATGGGTACAAGCCAGCTCAGGAAACAATTAACCTCGTCAGGTTGACAAAAACAGATACTTTAACCCAAATAATTAATATTGTTTTTATTATTTAAATGTTTGTTTTGTGTTGTGTTTGATGTCGTGTCTAACTTCAACATTGGCCTAAGTCAAGGATGTCTGGCAGAATATATTATAATTTTACTTGACAGAAGCCAAACTAGTTAAGACTTATAAATTATATTTTTATAGGGAAATTTAAAATCGCTATTTTTTTAAATATTATTTGTTATTGAAAAATTATCATATCTTATGGATACAGGACAAATTCGTTTATAACGGCGCCCTAAGCCAGAATTACGAGATTTTTTTATTTTTTTAAATTTGATCGACCCATTAAATATAAGGAGGTTTATTATAGTGCACATGAAATCAACTCATATTAGGTTAAAATGTAATAGTAAAAAATAAAAAATATTCTTTATAAGAAAAAACGTTTTTACCTATTTCATAATAATACTTATTTTTACCCCCATTTCTCAAAGGTGGTGTTATATGCCCAAATTCTTGTTATTGTTGCTCATGTGATACAACTTTGACCATAATAAAGTGGTATACTCTATTAAAAACAAAAAAAAAAGACCTTTTTATATATTTAACAATTTTTGAGCTTCAAGTAATTATAAGAATATATATTTTTACGAGGCAGATAAAAAATTACTATTTTTATTAAAAAATGTGAAAAAATTTATCGAGCCTTATATTTATGTAGGCAAACACTAATAAGATAAAATAATAAGTAGGCTCGCATTTTATACGTACAATTTTGTTAGTCGGGTCATGAGTTCGAGCAACTTATATAAAGTATGGAATCAAATTAATACTCAATACATGGAAATTTTATAATAATCCAACAGTTAATCTAAATTGTTATAATTACTATTATAATTACCTTGAAACATGGTATACGGATATGTAGGAAACATTAATTGGAGTCTTTGGACCACTAGCAAAGGCAACATCTACCTGCATACAAAGAAATTGGAGCTTCTCTTGTTATAGATGTTATAAATGAAGTATGTCAAGTCTAATAATATTTTATTGTTTTTACATAAACATATAATTACGTACAATATATAAATTAGGTTTAAATGAACATTTTCACAATAAATATCTATTATTATGTCCGGCAGTTAATGACCCCAATTACTATAATTTGGTGGAGAGTTGGGATCCTCATCTCTTTCAAATGATATATCCTAACATGATCAATTAGTATTAAGTATGAACAAACTATATTGTATCACGGTTTCTTCACAACATATCTCTAGCATATACCTCCAAACGATAAAAATAAGGTAAATTTTCACTATTAACTTAACTTTTTACAGTTCAACTTTCATCTTATTAATTTTTTTCTCGACGTAACTTTAATATTATAAATTTGTCATCAAGAAACATCCTAGCCAGGCTCACAGCACGTTTCTTATTTTTTAAGTGTCGAATCAAATTTTGCCTCTGTTTAGCCTCGAAGACATCGATACCTTGGATAATATGGAGGATCCAGAGAGTGCAGTCTACCCGAGCATCATTAATATATATACAAATGTATAGATAGATTTGTGTAATAAATGCAATTACATACACCAATTAGGTGTATTTTACTTGATATAGTATATGGACAACATTGTGCGGTCCAAGTGGACCTACACCTACATGGCAAATTGAGCCACATGGGCTGATGCCACGTGGCAGGTGAGACCGTTATTGGCGGTTTGGACACCCACCTATGTCCCTTGCAATAGCTACAAAGACTGTTTAGGCCATGCGTACCTGTCCCTTCAATTCTCTCATGTCGAGTTCCAACTCTAACCTTGTGTATCATACACCACTCCTTGCATGTCTTCATATTTTTCCTATTATGCCTTGGGATTTTCCTGTATCTAAATATTAGAATATATATATATATATATGTATATATATATACATGTGTGTGTACTGTGTGTGTCTACACGCATGTTTGTAGACATTCTCATCATTCTGGTGTTGGAATAAAAAATTAGTCATTAACATTACTTGTATATACACATCCACGTTGGGATCTGTACATTTTGAGATAGAGTTAATATATTTTTTACCATACATGTACATACAACTATAAAAATATATGTAAACATATTCTTATATAGCTAAAAAAATCATACTGAAATGTAATGTATAACCATATAATAGGATATATATTTCAAAAATAGTTGAATTTATATTTTCCATAAATTATAGGTATTACACTATGCTAGTGGTTTTCTTAATTTAGAAAAAATTCATCGAGTACGTTCAAGTGAATTTTGTTCTTAATATACAAAGTTTCTATTATTAACTAAATTTATCATAGTTTTAGGTACGTACAGGACCATTTTTGCCACGTTCATTAGTTACGAGACTAATTTAATAGTTCAATCTCTAATCGCTTGCTCTTTAGATAACATGAATCCATGCAACAATTGCAAGAATGCAATTTTTTTTTTTTTTTTGAGAAGCATGCATAAAATCTTTGACTTACTAATTAAAACCATTCATTAAATAAAAGGCTTAATCTAAAATACATGAGTTGACAATGGCCTCGGGGGTTGTCAAAAAGGCTTCTCACTTTTTGCCTTTCTCCTACATTAAAATACCAACCATGGTAGATTTTCAACGCAAAGTGGTGTGGGGGAAAAGCTAGAACTAGAAACCAGGAACCACACCACATGCCCTTTAACACAAAGACAAGAAAATAAGAGTTAATTCCTCGGTTTAAACAATTTTGGACAAGCTCTTGCTTTATTGTACTTCTCTTCTTTCTTAATTTAATCACATTTCTGTGACTAATTTCTTCTTGAAATACCTCATAAATTCTCTGTTTTAAATTCTTACACTACTTCTTCTGTTTCCTCTTCTTATTTTTATTTTTTCTGTTTTAAATTCAACAACATTTCTTCTTCCTTTCTGTCTCATTACCCATACATCTGCATGTTCTAATGGAGAAACTGATCAACTCCTCCAGAATCTGCATTTAATGCTCCCGTTCTTTTATCTATATATCTACCACCACCATTTCTATGTCGGCATTCCAAAATCAATCCTGAATATATAAATTAAACTCTTGTTATTTAATTTATATAACTTGTGTTGCTTCAAATGTCAGTTGTGATCTCTTTGCTGCTAGTTCTTCTGTGGTTTTCTTCTCATGCATGCGATGCTCGAAGTTTTGGAGTTCTTCGCATTGAGACTGCTAAAGAATTTCACCACTCAGTCAGCAAGGTAATTTCCTCAGATTACTATTTTTTTTCTTCTTCTATATATGCTGATGATCATTAAGTTTGTTAAATCATTTGAAGCTTCAATATGATCCTGATTTTCCGGGCACTTTTGCAGGAACATGTGGAGTTGAATCCAGCTAGGGTTTCCTCACAGCCTGAGAGAAAAGCTGCACTACCCAATGATGCTTCTGGAGATATTGCAGCAGAAGAAATCAGCAGATGTACTGAGAAAGACAAGGCTAACAGTGAGCATAAAACACAGGCGAAAGGCGATGGGGTACAAGTTTCATGGAGGGTGCCTCACAAGAAGGGAGGACAGCCAGAAGCAGGGTTTAATCTGGACTATTTGCCGCCGAAAACGCACCCTCCGGTCCACAACTGAGCAGCCTGCATGAATCTTGAATATCATGATCAGTGCTGTTTCTGCATCAATCTTGAATATCATGGGATGTTCTGTGTAACAGTTTTCACATATATATATATATAGTATAAGCATACTTATGTAATATATTGGAGGATGTCCTAATCATGCCTACTTATGTAGCATATTGGAGAATGTTATTTCGCTCAAATTCACGAGCATTTTGCACCCCCTTCTTCATTCAACTTTTCATGCATTTGGTATAACCTAGCTCCTTAATTTCTTATCGATGCTCTCGATGTCATTTGTGATGTGGAGTGAAATACGAGATGAAATAGGAGATTGTAACACAAAATAACAAATCGGGACGGTGCATTTACATACATTAACGCTATTGTTGTTATGGATCAGGATCATGGAAGCACAGGCATAGATTAATTACAAGGAATATATGATGGATAGAGTGTTTGTTTCTGTGGATTCTTCCTTTCCAGTTGATGGCAGTTAAGGTTTGGAAGCTGATCAGCATTGCCATATTGCCTGTTTGTTGCAAACATTTAATTCTCTTTTACACCCACCCCACATAACTCCTCTCATTTCACAAATAAGGCTTTCTTTCTTTCAGTTTTAATTTCAATGGATTTTGAATTTTGCGAACACATTCTAATTTTCTCAATCACTCTTTTCGTCCAATTTTACAATCACAATGAAACACTACAATTTCATTGTACTCTATAAAACGAATTATTGAACATTACTTGTCCTAATATATTAATATTAATTTGATATCTTTAGTAATAATGGTACACTACTATACAATTCTTAAAAAAAATAGATATTTATAAGATTTTAAATTTTTACGATCAAAGACTTTTCCTGTCTTAATCACATTTCATTTTTGAAAAGTTTCAAAATTTTGGTTGAAAAAAAAAAGAAAAAAAACATTGCATGTGCAGATGCCATGGTATTGGTGAGTGCAGTTAGAGATGTCAAACAGATTGGGTAGCATCGATTGGGACATGGGTATTATAGATATTACATGAATTCGAACCCGAAATGTTTAGTTTAACGTGAATTATAACTCGAACACGACACATTTATTTTGTGGGTCAACCTGATCAACCCAATTAAACCTAAATAATAGAAAATTATTATAAATTTGTAAAAAAATTAAGCTATTTTTTATCATATATTACAATGTGTAAAAAAATTACACAAAATAAATTGTATAATATTTTTATTTAAAACAAAATATTGTTCAATAATATATTTTTATATTATGTATTTTATTTAAATTTATCTTATATTACTATTTTAACATAATGTAATAATCCTATACACATCACAATAAATGACACAAAACAAGATAATAAGTATTATAAATAATGATATTATTATTAATCATAATTTAGTATTATATTATCATAAACTATAGACAACATGCAACCACGGGAGAAATAGTAGTGAATCTTAAAACCTGAATAATTCATAATTTCTAGTCTCAATATGAGTCTATAAAGATTCAAATATGATATAAAATATATTTATAATATATAATATGCATTATATTATACATAATATATAATATATTAATCTATTTAATATGATATGAACTTCATAAATAAAAAATAATAAAATAATAATAATAGCGTATTGATGTCCTAACATTTCCCGCCAGAATATTTCAGGCTCATTATCTAAAAGTAAGATGTCGCTACTTTCTTGTAGCGTTTTCACTTTCAAACACACCCACCATACTCAGAAGTCGGAAGCTTGAAGAGAACCACCTCTCGCCCCCTCCCTTCTCTCAAGAAAAGCTGAAGCAAAAGCGAGCGGAAGAATGGATGTCAAAGAAGCTGGAGCGTCACTTGATGCTCTAATTTCGTCATTCAACACTCGTATATCAGAGCTCCAGCAGCTCGTCATTGCTCGCAACAGTTAATGATCGTTTTCCTATTTTAAAGTATCAAATTCCCTTGCCCTGAAAGTATTAGAATCGGAATATGTTGATTTCTTCTCACCAATTTGTCTTCGTATGTTGGAATTGATCAGTGTACCCAGCGAGCAGCATCAGCGACTTGTCGGCGGTAGATGCGGCATTAAAGGGCATGGAGCTTCAGGTTCAGAATATTAAGAATCGGTTGCGTGACGAAAATCGGGCTATCCCCAAAGCCAAAGTAACATCATTGTTAATAATGGTTTTATTGATTTTTTTTGTTGATATTGTTCGCCCTGGTGTGCGTGTGTGTTGGAGGGGGGGGGGGGGTTCGGGGTTAAATGCTTTGAGTTTGAACTATTTGAAATTATTTTGTGGATGATATTTTTGGAATAAGCTTTATATTTCTATTCTATTATCATTGAATAATTTTGTCAGAGTTTTTGTTCAGAGCTTTGTTTATGGATTGGGGTAACAATCACATTCAAGATGAGGTTCCTTTTTTTTTTTTTTTTTTTTTATATATATATATATAAATATATTGTGATTGCAGAAGTTGATAGAAGCAGCACTTCAGCAACAAAAGAAATTAGAGAGCATTTCTGCTTGTGTTCCTGCTTGCATACCTCAAAGAGTTGCTAACTTGAATCAGGACCATAACAATTGGTATTGCTATAATCAGTTGCTTAAATAATTCAAGTTCATAAGAAACAATCTTCCATCTATTTTAACTAACTTCTTTTTCTTTCTCTATTTGTTTCAGGGAACAAAGAGAAGAGCATAAGCAAGAACTTGTATTTGAACCTTCGAAGCTTGAGGAACCTGCGCCTAAAGTAAGGAATCTCATTTATCATGTTGCATCTTTTGTAATGTTTTCCAAACAACTTTATTTTTCTTCAAATCTTTATCTTGTGTTGTGCAAAGATGTGAGTTGCATAATCATTTATCAGCTTCAACATGCTCAGCTAGCTAGCATGTGTGCATTCTAAGAGAATGAGGTGAGCAAGTCATCATAGATCTTCTCTAAGATTAGAATTCCTGAAGTTTAGAATTCCTGAAGTTGTATTAAATACAAGGTTTAGGCATTAGTATTATCAACTGTATTGTGTATCTCCTCAACCAAATTCCAGAGAAGGGAGAACAAAAGCCAAGGAAGAAAAGGAAAGAGGATTGAGCGAAGAAAAATAAGGGTGGCTTGCTAAGCAAATTGATCTAGAGCATTTAACTTCTGTCTTGTCTTGAGAGCCTTGGTCATCTTCTTGATCCTTGTTAGGTTGTGTGATGGCCTCATAGGTCACTTGTATTGAGTAGGTATCCTCCATTACGTACTTTTAGGTGATGATTCAGAACTAATTGACTAATTTTTTGAATGTGACAGATGTCTGGTTGGTTGATGATTTTTATCCTTTCTTTACCCAAGGGCCAAGACATCACACATACCAAAGTTCTGATATTTATGTGTGATCACTTGAAAACATCAATGATTATGTTGAGAATTTCTTGAGGGCATATGTAGTTTACTATAATAGTCTTTTTCACTGCACTGGCACCACATAAGGAAGCAGTATAGAGTTTAATATTCACAGGAAGTTACATTTTCTCTATTTCACTTATCTATTCCAGGAGAAGAAGGGTCGAGCATCCCCTCCAATGTGGTATATCACTGGCGACGAGCTGAATTCTGTGCCATCGTAAGTGAATTATGTTTTCTAGGCACACATTAGATCAGTTGAATCTTGACTAAATGGACAACTTAGATACTTTAAGGCTTTTTCAAACCTCACCTATAGAATGTGTTGTTTCAGACTAGTAGGTCTAATATATTAGCCATTTGTAGGTACATGAAACAGAGACTCACTTTGGATAAGGTGAATGCTGCAATTGGTGACATGGCAACCTATGCTGAAGCAAATGCCCAGCTTATTTCAGCACCTAGGAAAAAGGTAGTTTTTACTCGTCATATTAATATATCTTTGCTTCTTCCCTTCCTTGGAGCTTATATTACTGATTACACTGATCCCTTTTCTTTTTTCATTGAAATGGTGAAGCTGTCGGATAATAACTTGGACAAGGCTCTGGTAAGTATATTATCTCAGACCTTATTTTAATTATTAAAATTAATTATTAAAAGAAACAGAATAAGTAGAAGTGGAGAGGTTCATTACTTTTTGTTTGTCCTTGTTTTCTATCTTTTCAAGAAAGATGTCAACAATATGCTGATTTTGCCGCTTAGTCCATTGTGATGTTGTATGGTGGACTGTTGATATTAATGCTTAAACTTGTAATAATACCTGATTAAAACCAGATCATGTTGGAAGCGGTGTACAAAATTCTGATCAAGTGTAGAAATTTTGCATTTCTCTCATGGACAATCTTGTCATTGCTCTATTTTTCTTAAGGTATGATCTATATCATACACAGAATTTTAATTTCTGAACAACTGATGCAGGAATTAAGGGAGATTGCAATGACGGATGGAGTAAAAGGGAAGCACTTTTTCCTAGAATCAGATATAAAGGGGCCTTCCATGAAACTCGACAACACTGGAAAAGCACTGTTGACGGTTAGTAGTTTTTATCTGTTTGGAAAAATGATCTGAGGGATTTGATGAAAGAATGACATCTAAACCAGCTTAATATATTTTTCGTCTAATTGAAATATCAGTTCAAGGCGCTTCCTCTGTTCTTGTGGTGCTGAGGTAATATAGCATTCTGCAAGAATGTGTTTGACTGGTGAAGCAAAAACCAGCTTCCTAAATCATAAATACCTTTTATTTTCAGAATACTTTTTTCCCTCTCTTAAGCCTTGAATCACGCTTATAAAATGTGAAGCAGACAATGCTTAGTACTTAGGGAACTATTGGCATTGGCTCCTCTTTTTATTACATTTTTGGTGTACAAAGTGGAGTTCCTGTACTATAAGGAAGTGAAGAACTAATAGGGCTAATCAGTTTCTCTTTTTTACCTTTGTAGGTCCTTCGGCATCTGGGCCGGATAAGCGAGACTCGAATCGGGCATCACCGTGTAATCATCTTATTGAGGCCCTAGTGTATCAGCCATCTTCAAACATCAATGCAGGACGTATTCTCATGTTTTTTTTAGATACATCAGTCTATGTTAGATAACTGTCCTTGAATCTGAACAAGTGCATTGTTATTATAACAAGTTTCAAGATTCCACAAGTGAATTTATGTTCTTCAGTTTTACTTGCCTCATATGCTTCACTCCCGATATTTTTTTCTTTTTTTTTTTCTGCCATGTGCTTTAAAAAGCTGTCTTCCCAGTTAACTGTGACTAGATTCATTATTTCTAGTGCAATAGTGCGCATGTTGCACACGCGCATGTGATTGTGTGTGAGAAAGAGTGAGCATCAACATCATCTTCAACGATAACACAATACAAAACATCAGCAGAATCAAATCCAAATTACAACACATACAGTACAAGCCTTGTCAGCAAACAAAGCCTTTTGGCACCTTCTTCCCACATGAGTTGATAACCAAAGATATAGCAACTGGTACGTTCAGTTTCACAAGACCTAGCACATTGGCCTTAATTGCAGTACACAAGCACAGTGCAGCTTCAAGATCAGCTAGTCCCTCCACTAGAGCACAACATTTGCTGCTGGGGTTTGCCCCAACAACTTCATGGACCAGTCCTAACCAGTCCCCACAAACACCAAACTTAAGGGTGTCTCTTGGGCACTTACCCGCCTTCCCCGGGACAGTTGAGGGGGTGCCCTTTGGGGGGCATGGCACATTATGGGCTGAAACACAAGTGAAAAATATTATGTTAAGTATAATGAAAGCTGGAATTGGATTGACACTTGCCATTCTTTTTTCTGCTCAGGAATCTTTTATGCGTCCTGGTTTTCTTTATATAGAAATTATAGAAAATATCAGTTGAGCTTGTGGGTGGTTCTTGGCCATAGATTTTGTTGGAGCAAGATGTTCATCTAGTGATTGGTGTTGATTGAATCAGACATGGACCATTGTGTTCATTTCTATTGGCCACTCATATAAAAGGTGCAGTGCTTGATGTTATGACCCATATCGTCTTTATCACATTCTGGCAATTGGCTCTACTTCTTGTTACTTTCTTCCCACTGGGTTCTCAGGGAATCATTTGGCATTTTTCGAATTCATATTCTTTTATTTTAGGTCTAATAGCCGGGAAAAAAAAAACTTTATGCTATTTTGGTGGGGAAAAAAAGAGATTATTGAAACCTCAGAGGTAAGAATAAAAAAAATAATAAAAAAAACAAAAAAAAACATAATCAACTATAGTTTGGTGACGTGTGCAGGTTCGTGTTGAGTTAGCGCATACGAGTAACTGCCTACCTATTTCGAGTATTTGATGTACAAATAATATAACATTTCAACTAATTTAGTTGACCCTTGGAGAAGGGGAATATTCTTGCTTAATAAGCCACGAAATATCATTCTAAATAAACATAAAAACTTATGAAAGCATTTCTTGGAATGTGTTTTGTGAGGCAGATTCAACATTGTTTTTTTTTTTTAATTATTTCTTTCTATGGGTTTTTTTTTTTTTTTTTTAAATTATGTTATGACCTTTTGTGTTGGACACTCACAAGAGACATACTCTGATATAAACTGCATTCAGAAAAATAAGTGATAACATTTGCTAAAATATCCAACAAATTCTAAAATGCCATTTTCAGTTTCTGGTGTTTAATTGCACTGGATGTAGAGCTGTTTTTAGCTGCCTGTTGAGCCAACAAAAGAGCTATTCATAATTCGACTTGAAAAAGTTCGATCGAACATATGATTTAATGTCAAAATTGATAAAACGCGTGAACGTAAATCAACTTGTAGAATAATATACCAATAGCTTCAATTCAAATGTAATGTTAAAAGGTTTCTTTGCTCGTATTATATACAAAGATCAAGTTCAACATAATTTCTTGATTGAAATTATATCACTTCATACCCTAATATAATTTTAATATTAATATTAAACTTTGAATGATTGAAAAAATTAATAATTTTACTTTTTAATTCATATTTATTAATTTTCTTTAGGCCCCGTTAAATTAATTAGACAATTTTAAGCTAGCCCAAATTTAACAAGCTCACTTTAATAAAAACAATTTAAGTTCGAATTAGCCAAAACTTAAATGAACTCAAACTTGTTTGCACCTTAATCGAACTAACCCATAATTTCAAAACCATCAGTTTCATTCTTATAGTGAAGAATCAACAGTGCATGAATGATTTTAAAAAACTTGTAAGCCAAATCAAACTCTTATCCCATCAAATAAAGAAGTTTGTAGTGTGTATCATGACTCTAGTTCTCTTAAAAAGTATGGCAATATATATATATATGATAATAATGATGAACCAGTGAGTCAGACTATGTGTATGGCTTCACAGAAATTGAACGCTTTTCTCTTATATATTTCCTAATGTATTTTGGTATTAATTGAATAGAGTTGACGCTCAAACAAGGGGTTAGTACGTGACCTATTCTACAAGAAAAAGGCTTGCTTATACATTTCAAACCATATATAACTACGCATTATCACCCTTCCAAAATCCACCCACCAACCTCAATTTAGAGAGAGAGAGAGAGAGAGAGAGGATGGCTATAATAAGAAGCTTGACATTCATGGCTGGCACATTGTTTGGGGTATATATTGCACAGAATTACAGTGTACCCAACGTCGGAAAATTGTTCAACAGCGGTTACGAGATGGCCAAGCACTTGGAGGAGACCTACCGGAAACCCAACAAAACCAAATCTGATCAAAACATTCAACAATGAATGAGCAGCATCCATCAATCATTGTACAAATTACACTCCCATTTTCAGTTCTCTGCCTTTCTGTGTGTGCAACCTTCTGTACTGTAAATCTAAAGTTTTTCAGTCATTTTGATGCACAAAAAATGTATTCTTGAATTGCTTCGATATGTTATATACATTTACTGATGATAAGAATATAATAGTCTTGGCATTTCAGGCGTAACACACATCGAACTGTTAAAAAGATAGCTCCAAACTAAGCGATAAATGCTTCCACAAATGAATTACAAAGTGCAAGTTCAACATACATAATTATATTTGGATGGGAAAAAAAACATGAAGTCGGACAACACGAACTAAGTCATTATATATAACAAGCGTCCCGATACCAAAACTCCAAATCTGAAAGAATTAAGTTCCAAAAATTGGGGATACAAAACAAATGACCAAAATTTTCACAAGAAACTAAATATTAACCCAAGTCTTGAAAGGGCCAACCAAAATTGAATGAATTTCTGATGTGCAAAATGTATGACATCCGAACAATGAATAAACACTTTTTTCCTGCATTGAAGATCTTATTTCCTTATGAAGTATCCAGCCAACATACCTAGAATCAGACAGAGGAGCAGCAAGGCAATGGATACGCAACGATCACCTTGTCCTTGTCTGATGTGTCTTTTCAGCACTTCCTGCCCAGCAAAAAACATAAATGAAAATTAAAAGCTCATTAGTATGAAAAGCCGACTGATGACAAGCAGATATAGTCATAATTCGGCAAAGATATAGCAATTACATCAAGAGAACAGTACATGATCAGCTAAAAAATAACCAATACCAGCAATTCTAGTTGTAGGTTGTATCAGTATATAGAGCATACACAGAGAAAGGACAACGTCCATGGAAGATCCAGACAGCCAAGTCAACAGTAAAGGTAGATCGTTTTGTAATTTTTTTTTTCCCTTTAAAACCAGAAAAAAGTCTTGTACTTTGATCCAGTGCAGTGTGTGTTGCATAGTAATGACGAAAGGAGGTATTAATATAGGCCAGAGAAAAATCGAGTAAGCAGATCCACAATGTCGAAATAAAAAGGGACAAAATTGTAATCGCCACCAGAAAATAAAGCAAATTTCCATGATTAAGCGGAATCTAACAGCCCTCCCTGCCTGTGAAACCTGGTGATCTAGTTTATATCGTTTGAGAAAGATCTCAAGTCTGTATCAGCTACAGCATGCCACTTTGGTATACACTCCCAAAAAATGGGAAAAATAACAAATATGAAAACACAATATCGACATCCGCCTTGACTCCGCCCACTAAGTGTCTTATATTAGAATTGAATAAGGGAGTCTCTGAAATCTTTTGAGAATTTTATCAAGGATTATGATGGAAACCTGCACATGATCGATTTTTCCAACATATATTGAAGAGATATCTTTTTCACACTACACTCAAATTTGGTCTTTCTGTTTAACTTAATTATATAAAATTTTGGAGAAACTAAAAAAGCCTCTCCTGGATTAGGCCTAAAGAAGACCTCCTAATTTTTCTAATTACAGTTACATGTCCCGGAACAATAGATATCAGGAAACTCTTACCTTTTAGTTTAGACGACTGTCCAGCATCGCAATAAAAATACACAAACCCATATGTTTGTCTAAAATAAAGGGACCTCCTCAACAATTGTCAAATTACTGTTATCTTCCATGAGGTTTTATCTAATATACAATATAAATGCTCTAAATGCTGAAAGACACATGGCTTTCAGTTAAGCATAATGTATCGAAATCCATACCTTATACAAACCCAAATATTAAAATCAGGTTTCAATTGGTGATGTTTTTCTGAGAAAGTGCTATTTAAAAGATAAGAGAAATTAGATAAAGATAGAAATGCAACACTACTATAAAGATGCAAAGAAATCAAAGCATACCAGTTCGCCAAGGAGCCTTTGGTTTTGTTTAAGAACGGAAGCTTTCTCGTCATTCAACTTTGAGACAACAGACAATTCCTGAAAATAAAGATTTATCTCAAATAGAACTCGAGGAAATATCAAACAAAGAAAATAAACAAAGCTCTATACAAAACATACATACTAGAGTCTATTTATGTTTAAGGTATCAGCTAGTCCCAAAAAGTTAAAAACTCTGCAAGTTAAACACAAGCTTAATATACAAGTCCAAATTCCTCCTCAAATTTCAATCCACCAACTCAAAAGAAATCCAAATGTCCTTGATCAATCTTTGAAGAATAACTGGTTTCAGTAATTTACAATGCAAATGCTTAAAACCTTTGCAAGCAACTGTTACATAACCATGGCAATTAGTTTCTTATATAAAGCTTGATGATGAGGCAATAATTAGTCTCAAGGTTTACTGTAAGATGGTCTAAATCAAGCTTTCTAGGAAAAGACTCGCCGATGGATGAACTACAACAATTCCAATTATCACTGAAGAGTTTCAACTAGTAACGGTTCTACAAGGCCAATAATTGGTGAGATATGCTCAAAAAATATGTTTTACCCCCATTACTTTGTTCTAGGAGAATTCATATCCAAGAATTCACAGGGGAACTGTAATGTAAAATGACACCAGTACTATCAGAAAGGATTCTTATCAACTGACAGTGCATTTCCACCAAAAATACAAGCTTCTTGTTACATTACACTTTAAACATCAGTCCATTATAGAGCAATGTAGGTTGTCTTGTATATGTGTTGGGGGGGTGGGGCGCACAAAGGGGGTAATCACCTCAGATGATGAATTTCCCATTGACCGCTTCAATGATTTTGCCACCTGTGCAAATTAAAACCTGTTACCATAGCTGAGGTAAAAAGGGAAAAAAGGAGCAGATTAATGATTAATTATACTCACAGCCTCAGACAATGAAGATTTTCTAATTTCATCCTCAGCTGAAGATGTTCCAGGAGAAGTCCCTTCTTCATCTCCTTCAGGTACTGGGGAAGGAGGATTAGCAGGAATATAAACAACCCTCAATCTGAACTCATCAATAACCTTCCCGTTGTCTCTGTTAAACTGCAAAAAGATTGACATAAGTAATGTAAACACAAACTTCACTAAGCTTAATATACTAGCAATTTTTAGCAAAACTTAACCCACCAAGTCCTGGCTCATATCCTTGCTTGTTGCACCATTTGGAGCAAAAACACTCTGAACCAGAAATTTATCCCTACATTGCATATCAGGGGGCGCCTCTTTCTGACCCTGCATAATAACTACACATGGCATAAAAGAAATGAGGATAAGAACATCCGAAATAACAAGATACATATTACTTTGTAAAGACAATGAACCAAATTTGATTGAAGATATAAAATATAAATAGATGAATCTTTAGAAGGATCAAAGGGCTTTTCACCTGAAACATTGCACACGGAGTGTGGCATAATAATGCCGGCGTTAGGGCGAACGCAGTACCTCTTCGGGTTGGTTGTTTTGACCTTTCCATAAAAAACAAATCAGAATTAAGCCGCCGTGTAATTTCTAACATGTACATCATAAATATCAGGCAGGTTAACTAAGTGACCTTAAATGCAATGTACTGATCTGTCTTATTTGTCAGCTGCATAGCACATGAACTCTGCTTCTTCACTTCAACTGAACCCACAAAGACCACACAAAAGACAATCAAAACCCATATCAATAATAACATATTCAAATCAATTCATGACATTCAAATAGAAAAGGGAAAAAACACTTATGCAGATTCATGTGCAATTGAAAGCGGATAGAAGTTAAATATGAATCTCGAATAGATCAAAACCTAAAAATACAGAAAAAGGGGAGCTTCAAAAAAGCGTTTTAAAGCAACTAACAAAAAATCTCATAAAGTAAGCAGCTTTCACTTTTTCTTTTGGTTTATTCATCTGGGAAATCGAACAAAAAAGAAAAAAATTAAATTACAGAATTGGCTTACATTGGAATTTTAATTCTGAGGGCTGAATACCGAGAAGTTCTCCCATACTCATGTTTCCGAATTTCAATTTGGATCAAGCGGAAAAGGTGTGAGAATTTCAGAGATACGAAATCAAAAAGGGAAAACAATCAAGAATCGTAACTGAGAGTAATCTCCGTTTCTGGGACATGTATCAACCCTGAACGAACGCAGTACGATGCTTTTTCCTTTTCTTTTTCACTAATTACAATAATTGTTTTGTTATTTCGTTCAGATAACGATTAACTAACCCCCTCTTTTTTTAAGGCAAATAACCCAACCTTTTTTCCTTTTTAATGAATGTTTAATATTATTTTCTTTACCTTCCAGAAAAAAAAAATAATAATAATAAAAAAACATTTAGTATTTGTCATTGTCCGTTTTCTTATGGTTCATATTTTTACACCTTTAATAATAGTGCATGGATATTTATTTTATAATATGATATAAATTAAATATATATTAAATTAAATTATTCTTATATTAATGAATTAAGATAAGTTTATACTGGCAGAGCACCATCGAACTCCAACCAAGCAATTTCAATTGAAAATCAAACCATTTTTGCCAATCTCAAAACACTTAATTATTTGTAATATATGTTTAAAACGTTAAGCTTTTACATGCAATAACAAAAATACTCAATAGATCATCGATTATGTAGCATCATTTAAGTAATTTAACAATTAGGTTATAATCCCAGCTGTTTAGCTACACATCTATGTGTTAAAATTTTGTTTATAAATAAAAAGTATTTCAAAAAAATCAAATATTTTTTTAAATATTTATAAATTATCAAATTTTAAACAAAAAAATAACATCACTTAAGCGTTCAATGCTAATTCAATCATCAATAAATTTAAATGATGTCAAATCAACATCGACCTATCGAATAACATACTGCAATAAGTAAAGAGGCAAAAATATAAAAGCTTAATTACATGTTATGCAATAAGTAAAGAGGCAAAAATATAAAAGCTTAATTACATGTTATAAAATCATTTAATTTTGAAGATATTATATGGACAAGAGTTAAAATATGTGGAACATTATAAACCAAAAGGTACTATAATATATCTATCTATATATATATATATATATATACTGACACTATCTTAATTATTATTTCCCAACAAATCACTTTAATAATATTTTATTGTGAGGTCTAATCTTAAGCTACTATGTACCAAAATGGATCAATTTATAATGAAAGCAAATACAAAATTAAGTCTCTATTGTGTAATAATTTATTTGGTTATTAAGTTAATTAACATTGTTTGAATATTTTTTAAATCACGCACATTAAGATTAAGCAGTAGTACAGTTTTATAGCAAATAAATAACAATTTGTTTCATAAATGTGTAAATCAACGGAGTTCATTCAACATAATTACTATTAAAATTATTTGACTTGTTATCGAAAATAAAAATAATAATTGATTTATTTAATTATAAATTGAAAGGGTTGCGATTTTTACATTTAATAATAGACCTAATCTATGATATTCGGCAAAGAGTTAAATGTAGGCAGCCTGATTCATTTATGAGGTTGTATTCATTACCTTTCGCCAACTAATTACTTGGGGCAAAAGGCGACGACGCGGCCTATTAGGTGGGAGGAACAGTGCCACACTGCGGCTGCCAGGACTCGATCCTGCGTCCTTGGGGCAATCTGCCACCCAAGAACCAACTGAGCTGTCCATGCGGACTTCGCCAACTAATTACTTATATATATATATATATGTATATTAAATAAATCTACTCCCATAGAGAAGTTGTAATTTATTAATTTATTCCAAATAACATTCTTTTATGGGAAGAAAGGAATATTTGGAACTAGCAGGCAATTGTGCTACAAGTTATGAGGAGGGAAGACTAATTCGAAATAAATAAATATTATATATAACAAAAGTTTATTAGTTATGACAATTATTTTTTAGTAACATATTATGGAAATATCGGTATATAAAAATAAATAGGTAGCAAAATAATGAATAATGTGCTTTTTGGAAAAAGAAACAATTACAGAAATTAATAATCTGAATTAAATATTAATAATTTATACATATGTAAATCATAATTATAATTTTCAAAAGACCAAAATTACTTAATTAATTATGTTTTGAATTTCTCTATCTAAAGTCATTGCCTATCAATTAATTGACAATTACACACTTATGAAAGCCAATAATTCTTTTAGATGGTAATTCTAATTTGCATCTATTATTTTATTATTTAAGAATATTGACGTGGATTCAAAGAATGTTCACAACTGCTTCTACTTGAAAGGGTCGAGCTCATGTGTAGTCAAAATAAAAATATACATAATTTGACGATGTTGTATTCTCATCTCTTATTCGAGCTTAGAGTCAAATCATATTTGAATTATAGGTGGGTGGGCATCATTTGGGCATAACTAAATGATAAAGAACGAGCTAAGATAGATTTTAAGATAATCAATTTAATGGTATAAGACCTCATAAATTTTGAGTAATTCACCTAAAATAATTTCGACTCAAATAAATAAAATCATTAACATGAGTCACTTTAAAAAGATGTAGTGATTATGATACCTAAGATGATGATCATAGCCTTTGAAAATAAATATCTATAAATACGTCCACTCCTAAGCCAATTAGTCAATTATAAGTCCATTATAGTTTACATTATAAGTTATAATAATTATCTTATTCTTTCTTTAACCTTGTCATTTTCCATCCGACTTCAGTGTCGAAGTGTTCATGTCAAGTCCTTCTTAACGTATTTTCCACATATTTGACAAAATCGAACTTGAAGAAGAGATAATTCGAAGCCAGAGGAAAATTTCTTTGTTCGTGTTTTTTAAAAGTTGTTCTGAAACACAACATATGTGAAAGTTAAGAAACACAATAACAATAAAAAAAAGTAAAATAAAATTGGTATTTCATAAGTTGAGAAAATCTTGAACGTATCTTTATAGATTGTGCTTTATTGATGTAGCAGTTAACTCCTAAATCTGTAGATGATAATTGGCGTTACAAACACGCGCACCCTACTCCTACTGCCACCTATCTTCTATATATAAATCATTGCAATCTTTGTATTTAATTTTCAATCATTTCCAGACCTCTGCACCTTCCATACTCGGTGTAAATTTTAAGGACTGTTTGGCAACCCTTTTAAGGATTTTAAAAAAAAAAAAAAAAAAAAAAGTTATCGTTTCAAAACAACTGATGCATTTATTAATTTTATTCAGACAAACACAGACATATATATATGTATGTATGTATATGAAAATAAATGAGCATATTGCAGCATGTAGAATCAACCTGAATATATCTGAGACAAAGTTGGTCATATATATGGGTCTGTAAGAACGCAATCAAGTGGACAACATGCATCACGTTTATGGAAAAATGCCTACTTTATTTTTGTGTACTTTGTCTTATATGAACTCTCCATATATTATTTTATTTCAATTAAACTTTACAATTTCCATTCACTTTTACATCGTAAGAAATAATTAAAAGTGCAATAATTGCAAGGGACAAGTAAAACCAAAATAAAGGTAAAAGTGGGCACAGCTACGATAATTACAGGAGCTTGTTCCCACCATCAAATAAATAAATAAAATGTCTATAAACCAAAGTACATGAGGCAAAAAAAAAAAAAAAAAAAAAACTATATATGGGAAAATTGGAAAAAACGAAAATGGGTTTTTATAACTTTTATTAAAAAAATTAAATACGAAAATATGTAAATTAAAAAATAGAAAAAATAAAGAACAATTTCATAAAAACTGGAACGGAAAGAATATCATATCAGGTACCATGATATAGTACATAAGAAGAGAAGGAGACAAATTGACATCAACATAGTACTTTAGTACTTAAACTATTCTTTTTTTCTCATTAAATAATATTAATCCAATGGGTTAAACATTCCTAATCTATAATTAAAATCAAAATCAAGGGGGTCCCACTAAAACCTTAAGCCGTTCTGCACACTAAATTGACTAATACCAAAGCCATTTTCCACACCAAATTGACTAATACCAAACTAAAAAGCAGCAAATTGACAACAGGGCCCCTCTGGTCATTGTCATAGTTGAAAAGAAGAAAGTAGATAATTAACCATTTATAACTCTATCACACAGACCCATGTAAACAAGTATAGGTCAGGACAGCGGATGTACTCTACAAAATTTGGGAGGTCATTCCGTTCTTCCTAAAATACCCCTGTGCCCCAAAAAGAGTATTTAAATCCCCATTTTGTCCTCAACCATCCCTTTGCCTCCCCCTCTCTTTCTTCAACCACTATTTCCGTACACATATATCAATGCAGCGGCGACCGGTGAGGCGTACCCTTCCTCCGGTTCATCATGGATTCAGATATTTCAGAAACCGGTCTACATGCCGGTCTGAATCCGGTCCGACCACCCGGGTTGCCGCTTCTTTTCTTTTTGACGATCTCTGTAGTGGCTGTGCAGCAAAGGACTGGACAGTCTACTAAACCTGCTGCGCCGCCGCTGCTGGAGCCGGACTCGGTCCTTATGGAACCGGCCTGTTCTAGAACCGAGTCGGGCGTCATTTGTCCATCGTCTAAAACTGGTTCTGACAGAGAGAGGAATTCGCAGTTGCGGAGATACATCGAAAGCTTGCACCCAGTTCCGAGGATATGTTGCAGCTGAGTAAAATTTACGATAACCCATATGAGAAAATTGGAAAACTATCTTCAATTATCGTAATTCAGTTAAAATCATATTACTTATGGTGTATTTCAAGTGTGTGTTTGTGTGTACTAGAGAGAGAGAGAGAGAGAGACCTTGCAAGAGATAGAGCAGTAGAGAAAAGATTCTTGCAGGTTTCGTTCGCAGGTGATGCAGAGGTTGCCGGAAACTCTGGGTGGCCTACTTGTCTGAGGCCTCTGATTTAAAAATACTACCTTTGCGCTGTTAGTGGTGTAAGACTGCAGAGAAAAAGAAATAGTGCAACCTTTAGAAACTTGAATTACGATGATTAACGCTTCTTGAAAATCAACAAAAAAGAGAGAAGAATCGATTCAAATTACGTAATGGCACTAAATATTTGTAGCTCCTTCCAACTTACTTGCACATGAGCACAATTCATTAGTTTATCCGCATCTGAAAGCCTTATAACATCTTGATACATATACCTTCTTATCTGGGACAAAAAAATGGCAGAAAATACAAAAACTGATAAACATGAAACATAATTTAATACACAGTTAAATTCAAAATTTCTTGAGGAAAAAAGTATGAATTCAGAGAATTGGAGACCTGCAGGAGGCGGTGAGAGCGGTGATTTGTTAAGCAATGAGGGCATAGTCCCTCACAACAATCAAAGCAGAAAACATTCTTCTCATTTTTCCTTGCATTTTCGTGAATTATGCAGGCATTGAAAAACTTCTCCGTCATGAGGGCCGAAAGCCACTCGGGAACCTCTGAAGTATCCAGCTATGAAACAATTCATAAAAACCAAAATTCAAGTTAGCAGCAGAAGCTAATGCATAATGAGAGAGAGAAAGAGAGAAAGACACCCCACCATGTCTTATTTTGCAAGTTTGAAATTTGGGCAGAATCAATAAATTATAAAGATAGTGGAAAAGAACCCTTGATCAGGATATCAGGGAGAAAGATCTCGGTATTCTGTATATATAATCTCAGTATGTGACCATACATGCCGTGTATCTCTATATGTTGTCTCTATATATTATAAATATATTTGTAATTTGAGAGAGAGAGAGAGAAGGAGGGGTGTAAGAAAAGAGAACGGCGCCTGCAAAACTGATACTGGTGTTACTGTTACCAATGAAGGAACAAGAGTGGAGGAGTTAAGCCACATTTAAAGTTTCGGGGCTGCTGGTTCTGGAGCTCAAGCTGGAATGCCGTGTGTACGTATTCTGTAATGCTTTTTCTAATTTCATTTTCTTTTTTCAGGCTTCTCCCCTTAATTTTGTACTTTTTTTTTTTTTTTTGGTCTTATATACTCCAGTACTGTATTTAGAAAACAAAATATTTTAAAAAATCAGCGTCGGCTTAATCTATCTACTTCTGTAATTGCCTTTTAATAATTTGTCACAGATTTGAAAACCCTAATTATGAGTAGTGGGGAAAAGGGATGATTAAACTAATAAAAACACGTCCCGAAACCCTAGAATTATCACTAGATAGTTGTACATGCATAGTTGGGCTTACCCGGTAGCTCTCGCTCTCTCTCTCTCTCTCTCTCTCTCTCTCTACAGAGCAGGGTAGCTAAATGACAAGACAAAGATGGTGACTTTTCTCAGTTCTCGGTGAAAAATTGAAATAGTAAAACAAGTGGAAGAATGGGGAGGGTTTTACAGAGAAATGGCCATAATTTTTGTGACAAATGTTGGGGAATATGACCAAACAAAAATGGGCAAGTTTATCAGGACGACTCACCGGATAACAATCTTACCAACGAAGCTTGTCTTTTTAACTCTAGGGGCATCTTCGTAATTTTCAATTATTTATGATATTAAACTCTGAATTTTTAAGTCTTGCATCTTATCGACTCTTAGGTACTATTAAATTTTTTATATTTATATTTTAAAGTTTTGTTACTAAATTGTTAAGAAAATTAAAAGTTAGATGTGTAACTATATATGAATATATAAGACGGAACAATTAAATTTACGCAAAAACATTTGTGAAATAGTTGCACGTGTGATACGATGTAAGGTATTACTTGTTTAACTATAAAATATTACTATTTTTTAAGTTAAAAAATAATCATACTTTATAATTAAATAAATAATATTTTATAACTATATAAGTAATACCTTAAATTATATCATACGCTCAACTATTTGTTAAACTTAATATTGGAGATAGCACGTAATTGTTACAAAAGTGCTGAAAAATTGAATATAAAAATACTAGAAATATGAAAAGACAAAAAATAGAGAGGCACTTCATATTTTCCTTTTTCACTTTTCTGGAAACGCTATTGTAGTTGTCGACATCCTTCAAACTTATACTCTTTACCATTTCCGTCCTTTCATTCTATGCATAGGAATGAAATTCGTTATAATACTTATTAAAAAAAAAAAAAAGGAAAATTGATTTTAAAAATGTAGGTAAATTTGAATTTAAGCCAAAAAAGTACGTTACCCGAGATATTGCCTTATTTGTAGTTTTCTTTTTTATTTTTTCTTTTTTTGAGAGAGAGAGAGAAGTAATTTTGAAACAATATTATGTTTAATGAAATTATATAATATTGAAATTTCTACTGGGAGAAATAATATATATTATTAATTTCGGGACCCACTCCAATTATAATTTAGATACCCTCTTAATAATAATTTATTATTTAATTACAAATTATTAGGTGATGTTTGATATTATTCTGAGCCTCAGCTTCTAGTTTCACCATTTTCAGGATAAAATAAAAAGTTTTATTGGGTTCTGTGTAGAAAAAATTATAAGTAGGTGAGTTTATTGAAATTTATTATTTATACTTATACGTGGGTCCCGAGAATTCTCATTATTTCACAATTCTTAATATTTCATACCGACATTGGAAATGAAAACGTATTATCAAGAGATATAGAGAGACACAATTTTTGAAAAAGGATTACATTATAATTAATATTAAATAAAGATATGGTAATCACATTAATTTTAAATAATTAATTTAAATTTAAAAATTAATTAAAAAGAAAAAAATATAAAACACATATGATTCGATGTACAATATGTTGTATAAGCCTATAAATGGGTTTTGAAAATAAAATAAAACTATTTCTTGAACCAAAATATATTTTAAAAAAATGGGGTGGTTATTTATTCTTTTTCTTAAATATATTTTTATCGCAAAAATTTATGTCTATCAAATATATTATGTAACTTAATCCAAGTATTATCTATTTACTAAAAATATATTTTTATTAATTTTTTATTTAAAAAATAGTAATATTTTTAAAATAAATAAATAATATGTTTTAACTAAAAAATTAAAATTATAGATTAGGTGTCCGATGTTTTTGATGAATTATTGTTACGGCCTTCTATTAATTTAAAGACAAGTATAAATACGTAAAGTAAGGTGGCCTTTTAACCAAAAAAAACAAGAAAAGTTAAAATTTGTACACTTACCTGCAAAAGAACAGAATGGACCACCATCGTTACGTTAAGACTCAAAATTACATAATTTAAGGTTTCTACAATAAAAAAAAAACAATTATTGTACCAAAAATTAATTAATATTATCATTGCACGCAGCGTCTTGCTAATTCATGCACGTGCTATTATATAATCTACGGCCCTCGTCCATTAATCATCTTATACTTTTCAATATAATTCAAACATGCATTATAAATACTTGGACGTTCCTAAATTATAAGTTTATTTCAAGACTTTTATTATATTTCTAAAATAAATTAATATCCATTTCAACAAAAATATGTTTGTACTAGAATAATTATTTTTCTTTTTAAAATATGTCATACATAAATATATATATATATATAATATTATAGACAAGCTCAAACACATTCCTATAATAACAATTATTTAGAACAATTTGCTTGTGCTAATAACCTTTTATTTTGAAACATAGAGAGTATTTATATATTTTAATATTCGTGTTATTAAATATTCTATTCATTTATCTCTTGAAAAAATAAAAATCAGTGAATGCATTTAATTATCTGAGATTAAATTTTTTGTGTACTTTTTTCTTTAGCCTCAGAAAAAAAAACCCCATTAAACATTTGGTTATAACAATTAATAACTAATTAAATTATACACAACTTATATGCCACAGAAATTATCAAAAAAATAAATGATGCAACGATCATTACAATCGTAATTTATAGAAGAAAAAAAAAACTTGTGGTTCCATATTTATTCAACCCAAATTCAATTAAAGAATACATCGTGATAATTTTATGTAAGTGTATTTTAAAAATAATAATTTTTTCAATAAAAAATTGTAACAATAGATCGCGTCTATTTATGCATTTCACAAGTTTTGAATGTCCTCAAACCTAAATTTAGTTTCAAACGATTAAATGAATGGATTTAACTCTCGTAAAACTTTATTTCCAAAAGAAAAAAAAAATCAACTGGAATAAATAATCTAATCTTACACCAATTTTAATTGAATGCTGTTTATAAAAAAAATTGTAAATAGAAAGAAAAATAATTTTGTATATATTTAGTGAAAATTAAATAGTACAAGCAGCAGGAAGCCCATCAGTACAGGTACAGCACTGCCAAACACTACACCTGGAGTTGAATTTTGTCTGTTATACAAATTTCATGATTTTCGTATATTAAATTAATTCATTGTTTTGCCATCAGCAGTATCACAACAAATGAATGGAGATGGCATTAATGGGGGTTTGTTCTTCTGTCTGTAAACCATATTAGAAAGAAGCCTCTTACAGAGACACAAGAAAACATAAGGAAAGATTGTTCGCAGGTATCACATATTAGGAAATCCTGTATTTAAATGGCTTTGCAGAATGCATATATCAAGATGCAGACAAAAGGGAATTGGGCAAAGTGACAGCAGGGAATAGGCTTAGGTGTTAAGGTTTGTGTATCATACACCTCCTAAGGTATGGGGGGTGTCGATCGAGCGGGTCGATTTCTTGCACGATTTTAGCTCGATCAATTTTGAGTTACACTCAAAATACATGAAAGATTATTAACTTAAGGATAAATTATGATCTTCATACTTTTTTCATAGAATATTAATTTCATGATACTGAAAAAAATTATTTATGTTGTAAAATTTATAAAATATATTCAAAGGGAAAGGTGTTGAGTTTACGCGCTAAGAGGTATTTAGGTGTTCAGCTCGATTTTTTGAATTTTTTTTTAAATAACTTGATATTTCTATCTTTCATTTTATTTTTTTACACGGTTTTGTAGAAAACAATTAAAATAAAATATTGTAAATAAGCTTAATAAAATAAACAATAATATTTATAAATACTCGACGAAAATTATAAATTTATAGTTTTTTTATGAATTGTCCTCGTATTCTAGTAGTTAAAGATCATATGTTTTGATTGAAATATTATTTAAATGTTGCATTAATTAGGTTGAGAACATAATTTGCAAAATCAATAATAGTTTTGAGGTAAGTAAATAATACAATCAAAGTCTAAAATAATATTTATCATTATGGCATAAATAATATATTGGTTAATTAATAATATAATTTAGGTAAACAAATACATACCATTTAAATGCTAAATAAAAGGAAAACAAATTTTTTAGTATAAAAAAAATACAAATAACCTTATTTGTGGATCTCGATCCACAACCCAATTAACAACATTTCGAGATGTCTTGCGATTTAAATTATCCTACATGTAAGTGAATATTACTTGAATTCAATGGTATTATGAACAAATCTAATAAATTATATGATATTATTATTTATCTTGTGAAGCATGATTTGTAATATTTGTAATAATATAATAGTTAGTAAATTATAATTAATAGTAATTTAATTATTAAATTATGCATTTTGTTATATGTTTTATTATCACCGTGCGAGATTTTGTTACTTTTATGTAATAAATAAATAATTATATATTTTTTAAAAATAAATATTCATAATATATAAAATATGTTTTTAATATTATTTTATTTGTAAAAAAATATCTCATAATTTTATTTATTTAAAAATATTTTAAATATAAAAATATATTACAAATAATCTAAAATGTTTTATATTTTTTACTTTTTTTTATAAATATGCAATATGAATATCAAATTAAATATCTTAGAAAAATAAATTATTTGTTATGAACAAATTATTTGAAATGTAAAAGTTATAAGCGTTAAAATTTAAGATGAAAATGTAAATAAAATAAAAAAGATAATTGGCCATCAATTTATGCACGGATATTTTTAATACCACCACACAAATTATTTTGCACACCATTTTTACTATATGCACCACATAAATATATATATATATATATATAAACTTAATTTTACTAAACTCACACTCCAACATACCTATTCTACCCTATTTAAAAAAAAAAAAAAAAAAAGAAAACTCAAAATCTCCCAAAAGGTTAACTTCATTCTTCCCTTCTCTCACCATCCATCACCAACTGTTGCGTATACACCTCCTTTTCCTCCTCTTATTTTCAACAACGAGTAATAGATGCAGAAGATTACAATGTCTCTAAGTTCTCTAGGTAATATTTTAATTTCGTTTAGCGTGTATATTAAAAAACGACAAAAATATAAGTTTAGCACCCTATAAAGCATTTGGCGCTGGTTGGCCGAACTCCCTGCAAAACGTTCAACACTAGTTAACCGAACGCCTTTCTACGCGTTCGGCGTTCCCTGGCCGAACACCCTTCTACGTGTTCGCGGAGTTAACTGGCCGAACTCCCTTCTACACGTTTGGCATGCCTTGGCCGAACACCTTACTATATGTTGATTTGTTAAACTGTCTTACTTTTAAATAAATATAAATTATTCGAAATATGTGTCCGATATATTATATTTTATTATATAAGATAGATTGAGTGAATGGACTTGTGTATCATACAATTGCCCAATAAATTGTAAAATGTGCTTATGAATTTAATCCAAAAGATGAAGAAAAGCGGGAAAGCTGCGCTCGTACTCGATCTTCCAAATTAATTACCAAACTTTAATTTATGAGGCAGAAAAAAGGGAGAAGAGTGTCCGTGGGCCCCATAAGCGGCCGTCAGAAAATTCGTAAGTCTACTGAGCGGGCCCACCAAAACAAATATCCCTAAAAACAGAAGACAAGATATATATGAGACCAGAGTGCCCTACGCAGCCTAATTCATTGTAAGACCGTTCTCTCCCTCAAAAAGGAAATAAATTAAAATAAAATACATTTGACTCAATTCATATTACTGTTTTTATTTTTATTTTTTATTTAACAAAATGTTGAGATTTTTGTAGAATAACTCAAGAATTACAAAGTATTAAATTCATTGTGAAAGAAAGAAAAAGGAAAAAATCTAGATTTTTTTAATATTCCAGATATAAAGATATACCAGAACAGATATGAGCTCGTAGCATCTACAAGACTTCCAGGCTATTTTTGTCCAATTATGTGGGCCAATTAAACTTGGGCTTCGTGGGCTAGTGGTTTCGGTCCAATAGGCCCAGAATATATATACGTATAGAAGAGTAAAATGGGCTGTGACTATTCAGATGCCAGCAACAGTATTTGGAATGGGTGTTCCTACAAGTAATTTAGCTTATCCTTAATAAAAAATCATAATAAATATTAATTATTCAAATTAATATGGAGGCCATCACCAAACACATAACATTAAATTTATATCAAAATTTGCACAAAGTGAGTATGTTCTTAATTTATTCATTTACTACTAATAAAAATTATAATACATTATTAAATACTTTAATTAAATTTGATTCAATAGCAATGTTTAAAATTAATAAAACTAAATTAGAAAGAAATGGTTGATAAACATTTAGAACTTGAATCATGGACACCTATGGAGAATTTAATATATGGCAACCAAATTTAGAACGGATAGATTGAAAATTATGCTTGATTGAAAAAAAAAATTACAATTAAAAAAATTCAATAACTTTTTATGTTTTACCGTTTGGTTCGATTATAATTGTTGTGAGAGAAGAAGCTTCTTAAGAAATTATCGTTATTATTATTATTATTGTTATTGTTTCCTATGTTGATTTATTTAAGGTCAAATATAAGTTTGATGGACTGTGGTAGGTGAAATACGGGAGAACTATATATGCTCATTCTTGCCCTTCCGAAGTGTCCTTCTCTACGACAAAAATAATGGTTTTATAATTTATATTGTTCATTATTAGAAAATGAAAAAAAAAATAAAAAAAAATGGTGGGGGCAGCATAGGTAGTACAGAGGAACTAATGTTGGAGGAAGAGAAGTGGGCCGCATGCAAATAAGTCCAATTATGACTTTTCCTCACCACACACATAACAAATCTCCATTATTTATATAAAGTATATTTTATAATTATAATATTTAACATATATGCTTATATAAATATAATATATAGTGTATTTTTAAAATTTACTATATATAATAAAAATAACAATAATATAACTTTACACGTATTTATTTAAACCAACTTATATTGTTAATTAAAACACGGTATACGATATAATATTATATTGTAATTAAGAATTCTAATTAATATCAACATTTTTAAAAAATGAATATAAATAAATATATTTTTAATATTGTGTATTTATTCATATTTAGAATCTTAATTTCATATTGAATCACTAAAAATATATCTATATAACAATAATAAAAATTTAATTCAAAATGAATCTTTTCGCCCTGCGACCTAACTATATAATGATAAAAATAAATTTACGCTAAATTGATGTTCGATAATTTATTAATCTCTAGAGTATGATAAATGTTCTCGATTGCGATTTTGTTGATATACTACATTCATAACTTTGATAAGATGCTAAAATTAGAAAAATAAAAAATATTGTACATTGCTTATAGAAATCTTAAGAGTTGTTTTCTGAAATTCTAACAACGAATTATGAAATATTTTGAAAACATAAAGGTCAGTATAATTAAACATTAACTTCAAAATAATATTAATTTTATTTTAAAAAAGAATTATGTTTATTTAATTATATAATATAATTTTTCCTGGGATGGAAAAAAATAAAAATAAATTAATGAATAATTTATAAAAGCTTTTCTTGGAGGCCAGCTAACAGTTGACAGTTTGCAAAGTGAAACCCCTTCTTTATGATCTAATATTCCGATTATAAAAACTAAGATGCTAATAAATAATTAAAATAATGATCGAGGTTATAAATAAACATAATATTTAGTAGTTTATTGTGTTGTGGCTTTTTTATTTCTCTGTGGGCCCTATATTCTTTAGGGTTCTTATTGACTTCAAACTTTCAACAAACCCTAACCTACTTTCCCTCAACTTCAAAGTATCCCCATTATATATGATTATATATATATATATATATTAAAACAAAATAAATTTTTTTTAAAATTAATTTCCCGTCCAAACTTTTGTACTAGATGTGGCAAATTAATTTAGAAGAAATTTTTGTTCATAATTGAAATTCAGTTCCTAATATTTTGGAAAGATTTGAAATATATCAAAACAACTAATTTTATGCATTTCAAATATTTAGAAAAATCAAAACTAGCCTAATATATTTAAAAATACACCGTAAAATAATAAATCAAGATAGCTAAGTCAATATAATTTTATATTTTACAATATAAACAAAAATAACTTCCGTGCATCGCATGGGTCTCACACTAGTTGACATTAAAATTAAATAATTACATAAATGTTATACTTTCAATATTTTGAATCAAACTAATAAATTATATTTTTAATAAAAGTAATGGGGAAATTTTTAAAAACCTAAAAGATAGTTCTTATTTCAAAAGTTTAAAAGATATATATTTAAAAAAAAAATGTACTTTCCTGTTATATGAATATTTTAAGGATCTTTTACAAGATTGGATTGTTCAAAGCGTGTGGTTGTATATTTCTTAAGATGATATTATTTTACTATGTTATGTCGCGTGACCTATTACAAGGTTGAATTATTTTAATACATTTAATTATTTAAAAAAAATCTAGCATTTTCAATTTTCTTGATATTTGTATCATTGTGGAAAATAAAATTCAAACAAAATGAAAATAATTACTTAAAAAAAAAACCAGCATTATTATGAGGAAACTATTAATCAAGTGAAGTCCCTATATCAACTTTACTACTTCAAATTGAAACTCTTTCTCCTTTCAATTTTTCCCTCTATTTTGTTTGCCCTTCCTTTGTTTCCCCCTCCTAATATTGATTTTTAATTTTGTTGTGACAGAATAGGATTATAGAGCATAAACAAGAAACAAGAAACGTAAAGAAGACACAAGATTTATGTGGTTCACCAATAAATTGGCTACGTCCACGGGCAGAGAGGAGAACGGATTTTATTATGTGGTATGTGTTACAGATTACAGATCTCAAGGACCATATATATAGTACTGAGGAAAAGCCTAAAACACCGAAATTGGGCTTAAGGCCCAATACAGCGAGACCCCCGTGACAGCTCTGCGAAGTGTGTGATTCAAGACATATCAACAAATCTCCACCTTGACTTGAATCTTCCTTGCAGATGCACAATTACTCCTTTCTGCCTCAGATTTGCCCTCCTTGGGCATCTAACAGCTTGTGACATTTAGCAAGTTCAAACAATGTCGAAACTTGCTATGCGGGACCGGCTTGGTGAACATGTCAGCAGGATTATCAGCAGTACCTACTTTCATCACCTTGATTCTCTGCTCACTCCTCAGAAAATGATACCTCACATCAATATGCTTGGTCCTCTCATGATGGACCTGATCCTTGGTCAAACAGATTGCACTCAGACTGTCACAGAATACAATAACTTGATCATGATGTAGACCAAGATCACCTACAAGCCCTTTCAACCAAACTCCCTCTTTAGCAGCTTCTGTCAGTGCCATATACTCTGCTTCAGTTGTAGACAAAGTAACTGTAGCCTGCAGAGTTGCCTTCCAACTAACAACAGAACCACCAAGAGTGAAAACATAACCAGTCATAGATCTTCTACTATCAACATCTCCAGCATAGTCAGAATCAGAATAACCAGTCACAGAAACGTGAGCATCACCTCCATAAATGAGACCAACATCAGACGTACCTCTGAGATAACGGAAAATCCTCTTCACAGCTTGCCAATGCTCCTTTCCAGGTTGTCCCATGAACCTGCTGACAACACTAACAGCATGTGCAAGATCTGGTCTAGTGCAGACCATAGCATACATCAAACTCCCTACTGCATTAGAGTATGGGACTCGAGACATGTACTCCTGCTCAGCTACAGATTTCGGTGCATAATCAGTGGATAAATGAATATTTGTAGCACTTGGAGTATCAATAGGCTTTGCGGTAGACATGCCAAATCTAGACAAGATCTTCTGAATGTAACTCTTCTGTGACAAGAAAAGCTTCTTCTTCTCTCTTTCCCTATATATCTCCATACCCAGAATTTTCTTGGCAGCACCCAAATCCTTCATATCGAACTCAGCACTGAGCAGATCCTTCAACTTCTGAATATCAGACTTGGACTTCGCAGCTATGAGCATATCATCCACATACAGGACGAGATAGATCATGGAACCATCATCAGCTTTGTTGTGATACACACAACAATCATACGGACTCCTGTTGTATCCCAACTGGATCATGTAACTGTCAAACCTCTTATACCACTGCCTTGGAGACTGCTTTAGCCCATATAAAGACCTCATCAACTTGCAAACATAATCTTCCTTCCCCAGAACCTGGAACCCCTCTGGCTGAGTCATGTAGATATCGTCTTCGAGCTTTCCATGTAGAAAAGCTGTCTTCACATCTAGTTGCTCAAGTTCTAAATCTTGATGTGCAACCATTGCTAGTAACACTCTGATGGAAGTGTGTCTTACCACTGGTGAGAATATCTCATTATAGTCAACCCCCTCCTTCTGTGTGAACCCTCTTGCAACTAGCCGAGCTTTGTATCTCACACCCTCACCAGGTATGGTTTCTTCCTTCTTCTTGAATATCCATTTGCAAGTAACAATCTTTGACCAGCTCCCAAGTCTCATTCTTAGCAAGTGATTCCATCTCTTCTCTCATTGCAGCGAGCCATTGGGCCGACTCACTACCTGAAACAGCCTCTCTGTATGTGAATGGTTCACCTGCAGATGGTTCTTCCTCTTCCACCTCGTCAGCGACTTGTAATGCGTAAGTCACCATATCCTCAAAACCATACCGCACAGGAGGCTTCACACCTGTTCTCCTAGCTCTATCAACCGCTATGCTTGTCTGGCGAGCTTCTGGATGAACATCTGAACTTACACTTTCAGCTGTAGTATGTTGATCTTCTCCACCTTGGAGTTGTGATTTACACTCATCGAGAGTGACTTGCAGCTCCACCTGTTTATCAAACACTACTACAATTTTCTGTACAAATGGACTTCACAGTGGGGTTAAGCATAGAATTCTCATCAAAAATCACATTCCTACTGAATATAACTCTATTTTCTGAAGGTGACCAGATTCTATATCTCTTAACTCCATCCCCGAAACCAACAAATATACCCTTTTTAGCTCTTGGCTCTAATTTACCCTCACTAACATGATAGTAAACATTACAACCAAAAACCTTTAACAGTGAATAATCTGCAAGTTTATTAGACCATACCTCATAAGGTGTCTTGCAATCAATGCCAGTGTGAGGACCACGGTTGATCAGATAGCACGCCGTGTTTACTGCTTCTGCCCAGAACTTTCTAGCCAAACCAGCATTCGAGAGCATGCATCTCGCTCTCTCCAGCAATGTCTGATTCATGCGCTCTGCCACACCATTCTGCTACGGTGTATGTCGAATAGTGTGGTGTCGAGCAATCCCTGCATCCTTGCAGAACTCGTTGAACTCAGACGAACAGAACTCCAGGCCATTATCAGTTCGCAGTCGCTTGATCTTCTTCCCAGTCTGATTTTCTACCAACGCTTTCCACTGCTTGAATTTCTTGAAAGCTTCACTTTTGTGTTTCATCATAATTACCCAAGTCATCCTAGAGTAGAGTCCCCTTGGTCTGATGAACTGCCTTCTTTGGAAACTTGCTGCGATGAAGCTTCCCAAAAACACAATGTTCGCAGAATTCAAGACTCTGCACTTTATGCCCAGAAAGAAGATCCCGCTTTGACAAAATCTGCATCCCTCTTTCTCCCATATGACCGAGCCTCATATGCCACAGCCTGGTCATATCCATGGTCTGAACCTCAGATGATGCAACATCAGCAGAACCTGTCACAGTGGAACCTCGCAGATAATATAAGGTACCACGTTTCAAGCCTGTCAGAACCACCTTTGAACCTTGACAGACATACATAACTCCACCTTCACCTTTGAAACTGAAACCCTTGCTGTCAAGGAGACTCAATGATATCAGATTTTTCGTCATCTGTGGAACATGCCTGACTTCATTCAAGGTGCAGAATACCCCATCATGTGTCCGTATCCTGACTGAGCCAATCCCAACCACCTTGCAGGCAGCACTGTTAGCCATGGTAACATTTCCTCCATCTATCTGCTCATAGGTCGAGAAGAACTCCCTGTTAGGACAAATATGATATGATGCCCCAGAATCAAGAACCCACACATCATTACGATGTGACTGTCCAGCTGCAACCAAGGCCAGATCATCTTCAGAATTTGTATCAGTTTCTGCAACAGCTGCAGAACCGCCGACACCCTCTTTCTTCTCCTGTTTCCTCTTCTTCCTAGGACAATCATTCTTCCAGTGCCCTGGTTCTTTACAGTAATTGCAGATGTCATCGGGTTTAGGACCTTTTGAACCTTTCTGATTTGGCTTCCCACTTTTCTTCCCAGATTTCTTTTGTCCCTTACCCGTGACAAACAGCCCCGATGCCTGATTTTCTGTGGCCGAGCCAGTTGCCTGTTGACGGTCTTCTCTGCTGTGGAGGGCAGATCGAACATCTTCCAGAGACAGAGTATCTTTCCCAGTAATAAACGATTCAACAAAATTCTCATACGATTCAGGCAAAGATACTAACAGAATTAAAGCAGCGTCCTCATCTTCTACTTTAACATCAATATTACGCAAATCTAGTAAAATTTTGTTTAATTTATCTAGATGATCCCGAAGGGGTGTACCTTCCTGCATGCGTAAACGGAACAGACGTTGCTTCAGAAGCAATTTGTTGGTTAGAGACTTCGTCATGTAGAGACTCTCTAACTTCTTCCAGAGACCATCGGCAGTTTCCTGATCCGCAACCTCGATGATAACATCGTCAGACAGACATAGCATGATAGTCGAGTGGGCCTTTTCTTCTAGGGTATTCCACTCTTCTTCATCTACATCCTCAGATTTAGGTTTTCCTGATAGCGGCGCCCACAAACCCTGCTGCTTCAGCAGAGATCGCATCTTGATCTGCCATAAGCCAAAACTATTTCTCCCGGTGAATTTGTCAACCTTTACGTTGAAAGCAGACATTCTTGATCGGCTCCAAAAACCCTAACAGTGCGGAAAATACCCTGATCGAAACGACCAGGCTCTGATACCAGTTTGTTGTGACAGAATAGGATTATAGAGCATAAACAAGAAACAAGAAACGTAAAGAAGACACAAGATTTACGTGGTTCACCAATAAATTGGCTACGTCCACGGGCAGAGAGGAGAACGAATTTTATTATGTGGTAAATTGTGTATTGGTCGGCCACTAACAAATCCCGTGTTCCCACTCTTACGCTAACAATCCTCTTATTACCGTTACTCAGTCGCGTCGACCAGGACAAATAATTCATAAAATAAAATTACATTAATTATTAATATGTACATCGTATTATTACACCATTTTATTCACACACCTAACCTAACTTCTCACTCCAATGGATGAGTCCCTTTCTCTAAATTTATTCCGCATAAAATTCAAGTATCCATTTTTATTTATTTATTACTGCAGCATCTTACAAAACTAAGAAACAGCTCCATTCTTGAATCTAGGCTGTTATGGTATATGAAACATATACATTTCTTAATATTTCACGTGCAATGTTTTTAACAAAATTGTATTTACTTATATTACATGTTAAGTCAATTAAATTAAAATTTTGGATCCCTAATATTGTGCTCAATAATTATCCCAATTTGTTTATTAGAATTAACAACGTACCTTCTAAATTTTGATCCAATTTAGAGTAGATAAATTAATTGAGTCATTATGTCACTAATATAACTGTTAAAATGAGTTCATTTTGATAGACCTGTCCATATAACTTGAAAATATGACTGACCCATCGAGCCGAACTAAGAAAATTATATTTTGAAAATGGGGCCGACATGTGAAATAAACTTGCAATCTCATATTTATGGGTTTTTTTTCAAAATAATGCGAAAAAATAAAAAAATTTACGAAATAGGCATGTTTTGGAACAGTTTTTAAAAATAGGTAAAACGTCACCGGCGGTGACGTTATTTCAAAAAAACGTCACCGGAGGTAACGATTTTAAACTTAAACTAAAGAACGTCACCTTAGGTGACGTTCTTTAGTTTACATGTTATATATATATATATATATTATATATTATATATATGCATACATCATACATGCATATATATATAATATATATGTATATACACTGACATATATATATATATAAACTGTATGATATATATATATATATATATTTTAAATATATATTCTTATTAATATATATATATGTATATATTGATAAAATATATATTTATATATCAAAATAAATATTAAAATATAATTAATAAAATTAAAATATTATAATTTTATTTAAGATAATAAAAAATATTTAAATTTATTTTTATAATACATATATTATATATATGTATATGTATTTATAAAATATATATTTATAAATAATAATATATATTTTGAATATGCATATATATATTTTTATTTATTAAGTAAATATATAAAAATATATATTAAATTATAATTTAAAAAGTAAAATATTATAATTTTATTTAAGATAATAAAAAAATTATTAAATTAAATAATAATTTTTAATTATTAATTCATATTTTGAAAATAAATAATATATATTTATAATAATAATATATAAATATATATATTTTTTCGGATATTATATATATTATTATTTATAAATATATTTGTTATAAATTTTATTTGTTATAAATATATTTGTTATAAATTATATTTCTAAATTATATTTGTTATAAATATATTTGTTATAAATTATATTTCTAAATTATATTTGTTGTAAATATATTGTTATAAATTATATTTCTAAATTATATTTGTTATAAATATATTTGTTATAAATTATATTTCTAAATTATATTTGTTATATATATATTTGTTATAAATTATATTTCTAAATTATATTTGTTATAAATATATTTGTTATAAATTATATTTCTAAATTATATTTATAACTTTTAAATTTTAAATCTATAATATATATAAACTTACACCATAATTTTTCAAACGTTGGCTGTGCCTCGGTGGTCAAGAGCTGGTTGGCTGCGGCAGAGGTTCCGAGTTCGAAACCTGCCAACCGCAATTTATTTTGGGCCAAAAAAAAAAAACAAAAAAATGAAAAAACGTCAGTGGCACTGACGTTTTATTGGAAACGTCAGTGCCACTGACGTTTCCGGCCCATGTATGTATGTGTGTGTATATATGGTATGTATGTGTGTATATTATATATATATATATATATATATTATATATATTTCAAATATTTCTGTAATTAAAAGAAAAATATATTATTTATTTTTTAATTTTTATTATTTGTATATATATATTTATATATTATTAAAAATATATATATATATATTTATATATATATATTTTAGAAAATAAAATTACACATAATAATAATTTAAAATTATTCTTTAATTAACTTTTTTTTATTATCTTAAATAAATTATAATATTTTACTTTTTAAAATTATAATTTAATATATATTTACTTAATAAATAAAAATATATATACATATTCAAAATATACATATATTTTATAAATACATATATATATATATCTATATATATTATATAAAAGAAAACAAAATAAAAAATATAATTTAGAAATATAATTTATAAAAAATATATTTATAACAAATATAATTTAGAAATATAATTTAAAACAAATATATTTATAACAAATATAATTTAGAAATATAATTTAAAACAAATATATTTATAAAACAATATAATTTAATATATATTTTTATATATTTACTTAATAAATAAATAAATAAAAATATATATATATACATATTCAAAATATATATTTAGAATATAAATATATATATTTTATAAATATATATATATACATATTTATATATTATTAATATATATATTATTTTATTTTTAGAATATAAATTAATAATTACAAATTATTTTTTAATTTAAAGAAATTGTTTTTACCTTAAATAAAATTATAATATTTTACTTTTTAAAATTACAATTTAATATATATTTTTAAGTATTTAATTAATAAATAAAATATATATACATATTGAAAGTATATATTTAGGTTAATATATATTTAAAAAATAAGATATATATATATATATATCTTACAGATTTTAATATATATATATACGTGTGTGAGTGTATATATATATAATATATAATAAATAAATAATAAAATATATATTCATGCATGTATGATGTATGCATGTAGTGTATATACTATATATATATATATATATATATATGACACATAACAAATATAATTTAGAATAAACGTCACCTAAGGTGACGTTTTTTAAAAACGTCACCTAAGGTGACGTTTTTAGATTAATTTTTATAATATATATTATATATATATATATATTTATAAAATATATATTTATGAATAATAATATATATTTTGAATATATATATTTATATTTTTATGTATTAAGTATATATATAAAAATATATATTAAATTATAATTATTAATATATATATATATTACTTTATTTTTAGAATATTAATTAATAATTAAAATTTATTCTTTAATTTAAATAATTTTATTTATTATCTTAAATAAAATTATAATATTTTACTTTTTAAAATTATAATTTAATATATATTTTTATATATTTACTTAATAAATAAAAATATATATATATATACATATTCAAAATATATATTATTATTTATAAATATATATTTTATAAATACATATACATATATATAATATATGTATTATAAAAATAAATTTAAATATTTTTTACTATCCTAAATAAAATTATAATATTTTAATTTTATTAATTATATTTTAATATTTATTTTGATATATGAATATATATTTTATAAATATATACTTATATATATTAATAAGAATATATATTTAAAAAATATATATATATCATACAGTTTATATATATATATATATCAGTGTGTATATATATATATGTATGCATGTATGATGTATGCATATAATATATATATATATATATAACATGTTTTGGAAAGAACGTCACCTAAGGTGACGTTCTTTAGTTTAATTTTAAGATCGTCACCTCCGGTGACGTTTTTTCGAAATAACGTCACCGCCGGTGACGTTTTACCTATTTTAAAAAACTGTTCCAAAACATGCCTATTTCGTAAATTTTTTTTTTTTTTAGCATTATATTGAAAAAAAACCCCATATTTATGAAACAAAATCAGAATTAATGAAATAATATATATTATATTCATTTTTAAAAATTATATTTTGAAATATGCATTGTTTTATACAATCAAAGAAAAATACAATCTGTTACAATTATTTATACCCTATTTTATTTAATATTTTAACTTTTCAATTATATTTATTCTTAAAGTATTTTAATTATAAGAATATTATTAAAGTCTTAGCTAAAACCTAACTTTAGATTTTGAAGGGATTCTATACACAATTTCTCTTTGACTCTCTCTCTCTATTTTATGTATATAATTATGAGGAACAGAGTAAGTACTATTTTTGGAAGAAAAAAGGAAAACTTTAATTTTGTTGGACAGTGATCTAAAGAGAAAATAAAATAAAGAGCAGAAAATGATAAAGGCGAAATCCCACTAATTCGCAATCATAATTTTCACAGAGACTATCACGCACGCATTCCTTCGAAGTGATCCAAAGCACCTCTCAAGCAAGCCAAGAATTTGCAAGAAAAAGAGTGCGTTACACACCAAAGATAAGCACAATTGTGCTAACTTTTATGTATAGATTTCGAGAGATGGTGGAGATGGAAGGCGGTCCGTCGTCTAAACAGCCGCCGCAACCGCAAATCTCCGACATGTTCCAGAAATTCGCCCTCGCTTTCAGGACTAAAACCTACGAGCTCTTCGCCGAAGATGATTCCGCCGCCGCCGACTCTGATTGTGACGTCACCCACCTCCTAGACTCCGCCGAGGAATTCATCCCCGACCAGAAAGTTGTCGTTATTAAACCCGACTCGAGTTCGGGCTCGGGTGATTCCGGTCGATTAATTGGAGCTTTGATTCCTTCGCTCTTTGCCACTCTATCCTCCTTTGAAGCAACGTATTTACAATTCCAAGCGGCCCATGTGCCCGAAGTTGACCAAATTGCCCTCGAACAGGCTGATAAGTTGATAGTTTCAATTCTACAGAAATTGACCGAAATGAAGAATTTGTACAGGGATTCAAAGAAAAAAGGCTTAGGTTTGAAATGTGATTTTGAGTTCCCGGCGGGGTCGTTCTTGGAATTTCAAGTGCAGGAGAATCAGAGCAAGCTGAGGGTTTTGGAGACCATAGTGAATTCTTTGCAATTGCAGATTGAAGTTAAGGATGATGAAGCAAGGGATATGAGGAAAAAACTGGGTAAAATCCGGGATATCAATGCTGCTTTAGCCAGAAAATTGGGTCTGAAAGAGGGGAGTAAGGGTTTGGGGATGGAGGTTTTGTTGACAATTCGGGTTTTCGAAGCCATGCTTGGCGATTCAGTTAAGTCATTGCGTTGTTTTGTGAAGCTTTTGATTGATTTGATGCGAAGAGCAGGATGGGATTTGGAAGAAGCAGCCGGTTCAGTTTATTCAGGAGTGGAATATGCCAAAAAGGGCCATTTCCGGTATGCATTCCTTTCATACGTTTGTCTGGGAATGTTTCAAAATTTTGATAAGAATGATTTTGGATTATGCGATACTGAAAGTACCTGCAATGGAAATGGGGTTAAACATAGTGAAAATGGTGTAATTGATAGTGAGCACAACGTTTATCTGAGGCATTTAATCGAACATGTTGCAAACAATCCTATGGAGACTCTGAGCAAGAGTCCAAAATGCAAATTTTCAAGGTTCTGTGGGAGGAAGTATGAGGACCTCATTCATCCCACAATGGAGTCATCAATCTTTAGCAATTTAGATAGGAAGGAGAAGGTCTTGGATTCTTGGAAGTCATTGACTGTGTTTTACGAGTCATTTGTTAGGATGGCTAGCTCAATATGGCTCCTTCATAAGTTGGCATATTCATTTAACCCTGTGGTTGAGATATTTCAGGTCGAGAGAGGGGTAGAATTTTCGATTGTTTACATGGAGGATGTCTTGGGCAGATGTGGTGTGCCCGGAAAAACTAGGCCTAGAGTCGGATTCACAGTTATCCCAGGATTCAAAGTTGGCAAGACTATCATTCAGTCACAGGTTTATCTCACCGACTTAAAACATACAGAGTAGTGAGTTTTATGATTTAATTGTTCGAGTTGCATAATTGTGGGTTTCTGGTCAGATCACAATTCTTGGTACTTGCTCTGTTATCCAGATACCTGGTTATAGTTCTGTTTGAGTGTGTATATTTTTCGTTAGAGGTGTTTTTTTTGGGTCTTTTTTCATGCTTATAGGTTCTCTTGATACTTGTAAAAAGAAGAGAATATAAAGTAAACATTTCCTTTGTGGTTTTGTGGTCTAAGTAAGGGTGTGGATTGAACTGACAAATAGAAATCAATCAACTTGTATGTAGCTAAATGTTATTGAATATGTAATATTCACTTGAGTAAAATGTGATTGTTCAGTTACTTGCTTAGTCTTTTCTGTGTTGCATTCGAAAGCCTTTTTTTCTTCTTTGTAATGACTCGTCGTATTGATTAATGTTTACATACACCACCTCATTCTTCTTCCTTCTGATCTCTTGCCGGCTTTGGCTCCAATAAAGGCTTGAACTTTCTATATTTGGATTCATGATCGGCAATATATGCAATAGATTTCACATTTTACTCTCTCTCTCTCTGTCTCTCTGTGATCAGTAAAGTGTTATACTTGGATCTTTTCAAGCTTGCAAGGTGCTCGATTAGTCAAATTGATGTTTTAGGCTTGGAAAGGGGCTCTATGTGTTGCAGATGTGATATCTTGTAGGATTGTTGAAGAAGAGAATTGTATGGAGTTATTGGCTTGAAATGACATACACCATTCTGGGAGAGGCAGTATTGTTGAGTCTTACGTCCCCTCAACATTTGCATGTCTTGGGTCTTTTTTGTGTGTATAATTTGTCATGTTATCATAGCTAATAGGTTATTTCTCTTCTCTTCTCTTCTCTTCTAGAGAGAGAGAGAGAGAGAGGGGGGGGGGGGGGGGGGGGGGGGGGGGGGGGGTTGGTTAACCGGAGTTTGGTAATTTCTAGTAACTCTTATTCAAAGGGGTTAAATGGTTTGGTTTAGATTCAAAACGAGACAAAATCGTCCCTTTCACTTCGTCAGTTGGGTGACAAAGTAGGTCTGAAGTTGGTCAATCAGGTTTTTCAATATGTGCAGGGTGGATATATATATATATATATTAACCTAGATATAATAGATAATATTGAACTAAAATCAAGTATGTTTTAAAATATGTAGTGATCTTATTTTTAGCTTAATTTCATGAAGGGAAAACAAAAACTCATTTCATTCAGAAAAAATAAATAAATTTAGTTTCATTCAGAAGAAAAATTATAAGAAATGGGTTGGTATATGTCCAAGTGGGTGCAATTTGAGATCCAATTCTTTGGTAGGTGTCCAGTTTGACCCATCTTGTTTCAAATATTTACCCACAAGAATCGGGCCCCTGGATTGGGCCGTATCGAACATTTGTTTGGGCCTTGTATTTTGGTCAGGCTAAAAATTAGGCCTGCTCAATGCATCAAACATGATACTCGGATCCACTTTCTTATCCACATATATTTCTCCACCACGCTTATTAAAAAAAGTGAGGCACCAAAAATAAAATAAAATAAATGGAAAACTAGTGGGGATTGTACATAAATGAATAAAATAACTAAAAAATGGGCACTTCATATTTTATCCTCTATTTCAAATAATGTGTACTACTATGCGCTACATATATAAAATAATATTACCAACAAAATATTAACATAAAAATTGCAATTTGAGGTCCAGTTGTGAATAGAGTCGTTAAGATGGGCTGGCGGTGCAGGACGTGCCAAAATTCACCAATGCTCATCATTTGACAGGGCAGGGCGGGTCAGAAAAAAAAGTTGGGCTGCTAAAACCCCAACCCACCAGCGGGTTACGAGCTTGGCGGACCAACCCACGAGCCGTCGATATTGGGGGTGGGGAAGGCGGGGGGTGGGGGAGGGTGGTTGTCGGCTGTGGCCGTGTCATGGTCGTGAGTCTCGTGATTGGGATTTGGCAGGGTTTGACCGTCTGAGGAATTTGAGAATGTAATAAAGTATTATTTAATTTGGGGTTTAGATTTTTAGTCCATAAAATTGGAGAGTATGTGGGTTATGGGAGGTGGGTGGATCATGGATGGGCCTAGGGGTGTTATGATTAATTATATTTTAAATAAAAATTAACTTAAAAACCCGCAAGTTGGGCTAACCCGCGCGGGTTAGCCTACTGCGGCCCACTAGTTGGCGGACTGTTAAATCCCTGACCCAACCCACCTATTTTGCGAGACGGGACGGGCTAATTTGACAAGTCTGGCCCACTTTAATTATTTATTAAATATCACAATATCTTAATTATTGGCAAACGGGACAAAACAATGAAGGTAGTTATATTATGTATTCATGATTTCATTTGACATGTAGACAACTCGATTATTACATCAGCAATGTACGACAAGCTTCTAAAATTTTAGTATTGAATACAATCAAAAGTTAGAAATCACTAAAATTTCTAAAAATTAAATATCTTATATTAGACAAAACCAAGTTAAGGATCATAAATTGAAATCTTCCCAAATGGTAATGTAGGTTCAGATATTTATGGAAGAGATTAGGCGGCCATGGGTCCAACTGTTGTTCTTTTTCATAAAGATGGCCAAAGCAAGAAACGAGTCTTGCTCTTTTCCCAACTATATAATATATATAACTCATACAGCATGCATTCTCACATTTAACTCTCTACTTATAGCTTGCATATCGTGTGTGTGTGTGTATATATATTGTTAAGTTTTGAAATAGTCAAACTTTTTAAGAAGATATATTTTGCCGGTTTCTTCCTTGATAAAAGACCAGATAAGGTTCTCAAACTTGGGCATCAAGTAATATCCCCCCAGAATAGGGAAACAGTTGAAGACCGAGTCAAAACTCTATCCTGAAAGAGAGACGGTTGAGGAAAGAAAGGAGAAGTGGAGTTCATCATTCCACGAATGTGGCTAAGTGGAAAAGGAAGAAAAAGAGAACTGGAGTACTCTATAAAGGAAATGGAAGAAGAAAGGAAGAAGGATGCACTGAAAACAATACAAATATTCTGATACGGCAGATCGATGTTGCCAAGAAAGTTGTCATCATTCTGACTCCAACATCCTGCACTGTTCATCGACGGATTTTCCTAATCTATTGTTGTCAATTCATACACTGAGAGTTTGAGCGATACTTTGTTTCTCTTAGTTTACTTTCTTAGCTAGTTTAGTTGACTTGAAATCCATATTGGATTTCAAGCACTTAAGGATCGTAGGAAGCATTATTCGATCCCTTTCTGTAATTCACAATTATTAGTGGATAATTTTTGCCCTGTTGGCTTCACAAGTCATTCTTGACTTGTGAATATTTTATTCTGGTATCTTTTATCTATTTCCATCCGGTACCGTACTTTCAAGTGGTATCAGAGCAGTCACTTGACATACTAAGTGAGGTTCTGGATTTGTACAATACCAGATGGATATTTTCAATCAACCACGACCGATTCTCCTCTCAAAAGACAACTACGACTACTGGAAGTACCGAACCAGAAAAATTATAAAATCAGTAGATTTTCGAGCATGGAATGTTGTCACAGAAGACTGGACTCCTCCACAGAAAATCGATCAAGATGGGGACACCATAATCAAGCCTCAGTCAGAATGGACGATATAAGAAATCGCTCAGAGAAACTACCATGAGAAGGCGCTCAATATCATCATGGGAAATGTGGATCTTCACATGTACCGATTGATCAAAAACTGCACTACTGCCAAAGAAGCCTGGGATATACTGGAACGACACTGTGAAGGAAGCGACACTGTAAGGGAAAAAAAATTACGAATGGTCCATGATAAATTCGAAAGTCTGAAGATGGAAGAGAGCGAAACAATCTCCACTAACTATGATCGTGTGATAGATCTATCAAATGAAGCAGCATCCCTTGGAGGTCAAATTAGCAACAGGACACTGGTAAGTAAAGTGATACGCACTCTTCCTTCCAGATATAATCCTAAAGTCTGTGCAGTAGAAGAATCCCACAATTTGAATATCTTAGAATTAGATACTTTAATTGGTATTCTGAGAACGTACGAGATGAACATGGAGAATCAAGAGAAACTGTATAACAAAGGACAAAAAACTACAGCGTTTATCTCAAAGTCCAAGGAGGAGGAAGTCGAAGATGAAGATGAGGAAGATGACGTGGAACTTATTGGCCCAGAAGAAAATCTGAACGTTGCCCTTCTTACTAGACGGTACAACAACCTTACAAAGAAGTTCAACAATAGAAAGAAAAACGCAAAGGTAAAACTTGAAGAAACAACGGAATCATCCTCCCGAAAGACATTCGAACCTGCTGGTCCAAAGGGGAACTATGGACGAAAAACAGCCCCTGAACAATACAGAAATCAATCCCGAAATCTTGATGACGTTCAATGTCGTGCCTGCAGAGGATTCGGTCATTACGCTAATGAATGTGCCAACGTACTTTGGAGACATGGAAAGTCAATGTGGATAACTCTTAGTGAAGAAGAAATCGATGAAATGCATCCAATAGAAGAAGAAATCAAAACCGCTGCGTTGCTAACATCAATCCACGAATTTTCCGAAGATGAGGAGATACTTACTCCCTCAAGTTCGACAACATCCAACAGGTATAATTTCTTCTCAAATTTTGATTTTAACTGTTTTAATGGGTTTATTAGTGATGCAGAATTATTAGAAGAAGAAGAAGATGATTGTATTCTCAAGGAAATCCAAGCCGTACAAACTGAATTGCTCAAAAATCTGGATTTACGACAGAAAGAAGCGGAAAACCTGATGAAAGAAAATGAAGAATTGAAAAAGATTGTCTTCAAATTAGAATCTACGCTCACAAAGAAGGATGTCCAAATAAGCAAGTTAGAAATTGATCTTGAAATTGCGAATGAAACGTTCAGGAAACTGAATACAGGTACCTCTAGACTTGACGAAATATTAACTGTCGGTAATATAAGACATTCTGGAATTGGATATCTTGAAAATTCTGCTGTGGTCAATGCATGCTCGAACTCGAAATAAAAACCCCATTGTGTTTGCTAGAGAAAATAGCAATGTTAAAAAAACAGTAGTCAAAAGAAAAAGAAAGTATGTTTGTCATTACTGTTTCAGACTAGGCCATATACGACCCTATTGTCAAAAGCTGAAAACTGATCTTTCGTTAAATCACATGTCTCCGAAAATGTTGCACAATATTCATCACAATATCGTGAAATTAAAAAATACAGCCGTCTGTCAGAATCTAAAATGGGTCCGTAAACCAAGTATTTCATGTCATGTTGTCTTTACTGCTTTTAAAACTAACCATTCTGAATCTTGGTATGTCGATAGTGGATGTTCAAGACACATGACAGGATCAAAACAATATCTCACCAACTATGAATCATTCCAAGGAGGACCAGTAAGGTATAGTGGAGGAGCACAAGGAAAAATCATAGGAAAAGGAACCCTCTCGGTTGATGGCTTTCCTAATCTTCAAAATGTTTTGCATGTGGACGGTTTAATGGCAAATCTGATAAGCATAAGTCAACTGTGTGATGATAACCTACAGGTAAAATTTAACAAAGACAAATGTGAAGTGTTTAACTCAACCAATGTTTGTATTATGAAAGGAAAAATGTCAAGCGACAATTGCTACTTGGTTGGGAAGACCCTAACGTGTAACACCTCACAAACAGACGAGACAACCCTATGGCACCAAAAGTTAGGGCACGCTAACCTCAGAAATATTGATAGACTTATAAGATTAGACGCCGTAAAAGGTTTGCCCAAACTAGAGAAAGGTAAGCAGATTGTGTGTGGAGAATGTCAAAAAGGTAAACAAACTCGAACCTCTCATGATCCCCTTAAGTTTATAGGCACTACTCGAAGTTTTGAACTGATCCATATGGATCTCATGGGTCCAATCGAAATTGAAAGTCTAGGTGGTAAAAGGTATTCATATGTTTTAGTTGATGATTTTTCCCGATATACTTGGATAAATTTCCTTAGAGAAAAATCTGAAATGTTTGATGTGTTTAGAAAATTGCATGCTAGATTCAAAAATGTGAATGGAACTTGCATATCACTCATAAGGTCAGATCATGGTTGAGAATTCGAAAACTCATTATTTTTAAACTTTTGTGATAATCTAGGCATCATACATGAATTTTCTGCTCCTAAGACGCCCCAACAGAACAGTGTAGCTGAAAGGAAAAATAGAACTTTACAAGAAATGGCCCGGGTTATGATTAGCTCCAAAAACCTTTCTAAAAGATTTTGGGCCGAAGCTCTTAACACTGCTTGTCATATTTCAAATCGAGTTTTCTTAAGACCTGGCACACACATGACACCGTATGAAATCTTAAATGGGCGAAAGCCAAACTTGAAATACTTTCATGTTTTTGGATGTTTATGCTATGTTCTGAATGATCGGGATAAACTCATAAAATTTGATTCTAAAAGAGACAAAGGAATCTTCCTCGGATATGGTGTTAACAGTCAATCCTATCGGGTTTTCAACCTCAGATTAAAGACCATTCAAGAATCTGTAAATGTGGTATTAGACGATTTTTGTGATCTTACAGGAAAATCAGAAAAAGACAATGTCAGTATATATCTGGAACTCAGGCACGATGAAGAAACTCCAGAAACGCCAGATCAAGATGTTGAACAAAATGTTGAAACCGACACAGAACCAACATCACCCTCCGTTCCAGAAACTGAAAATGAAATGCAAACTCCAGACAACTCATCTATCCAACAGAATGAACGAAGAGATCCACCTGGCAGAATACGGAAGAATCACCCAATAACTCAAGTAAATGGGGATGTTCAAGAAGGAATCACCACACGACGAAAGGATCCCGTCAACTACAGAGACATGGTAAAATTTGTTTGTCTTTCATCCACATTTAATGAAGTGAACTCATCATGCTTTGTATCTCAAACTGAACCTAAAAACATTACTGAAGCCTTAGGAGATAACTTTTGGATAAATGCCATGCATGAAGAATTAAAGCAATTCATCAAAAATGACATTTGGTATTTGGTTCCCCGACCTAAAGGAATTAATGTAATTGGAACGAAATGGATATTTAAAAAAAATCTGATGAATCTGGAAATATTGTAAGAAACAAAGCAAGATTAGTAGCTCAAGGGTATACACAAGTGGAAGGGGTCGATTTTGATGAAACTTTTGCTCCTGTTGCTAGAATAGAATCTATTAGATTACTCCTAGCCCTTGCATGCTTCATGAAATTAACTCTTCATCAAATGGATGTTAAAGCTGCATTTCTAAATGAAAATTTAAAAAAGGAAGTTTATGTCGAACAACCTAAAGGGTTCGAGGATCCTAATAAGCCTAATCACGTATACCGACTTAATCGAGCCCTCTATGGATTGAAACTAACCCCTAGAGCATGTTATGGAAGACTAACTGAATTTCTGTTGAACTTTGGTTTTTCAAGAGGAGAAGTAGACCGTACACTATTTATAAAAAGATCAAATCGTGATATATGTGTAGCTCAAATCTATGTTGATGACATAGTCTTCGGTTCTACATCTAAAGCATTGGTAAACGAGTTTGTGGAAGCCATGTCATCAACATTTGAGATGAGTATGGTTGGAGAATTGTGCTATTTTTTAGGTTTGCAGGTGAAACAAAGTTCCGACGGTATTTTTATATCACAAAGCAAATATGCTCGCAACCTTGTTCAAAGATTTAATCTGGAAAATGCCAAATACATGAAAACACCCATGGGATCGACACAGAAGCTCTACACCGACGATGTTGGACAAAATGTTGATCCAACATTATACAGATCAATGATCGGGAGTCTGCTGTATTTGACAGCAAGTCGCCCAGACATCATGTACAGTACGTGTATCTGTGCTCGATATCAAGCATGTCCCAAAGAAAGCCATTTAAAAGCTGTCAAAAGAATAATCAGGTACGTTGCTGGAACTTCTAATTTAGGTATCTGGTATTCTAAACACACAAACACGAACTTGGTAGGTTTTAGTGATTCTGACTGGGCAGGGGACATTGATGACCGGAAGAGTACTAGTGGGGGGTGTTTCTATCTAGGAAATAACCTAGTCTCCTGGCATAGCCGGAAGTAGAACTGTGTCTCCCTGTCTACTGCTGAATCAGAATATGTAGCAGTAGGAGGGTGTTGCACACAATTGCTGTGGCTTAAACAAATGCTGGAAGACTACGGATATCCCAGTGATACTCTTCTTGTCTATTGTGACAACTCTAGTGCAATAAATATCTCAAAAAACCCTGTACAACATTCGCGCACCAAACACATAGATATTCGTCATCATTTTATTCAAGATTTGGTGGAAAAAGATCTTATTCGACTAGAATACGTTAATACTGAAAATCAAATAGCTGATATATTCACCAAAGCTCTTGATTACGAGTTAAGAAATCTCTTGGTCTATGTGTCATGTGTAATAATCCCTGTTCGAATCTGTACATATATGTGTAAATTTCTGTATATTCTACCTATGTGATACCTTTGGTATTAAAAAAAAAAAAAAGGATCTTAGGCTAAGGATACTCATCAACTAGAGTAACTTGGGGGGCACGGCGCTCGCTACGACGATGATACCTTGTAAAATACTGATGAGTTGAATAATTCATGAAATGCTTGAGTAACTAGGGGCACGGCGTTCGCTGCGACGATGTTCTCTACGTAAAAAGAGTGTTTCCGAATTATTCTTCCAACCTCACATCATAAAGTACCTTGGGGGGCACGGCGCTCGCTACGACGATGCTACCTTGAAAAATATGATGAGAACCTGGAATTCTTACCTAATTTTCGCAAAAAAAAAACAAAAAACAAAAAAAAAATGCCAAAGTTCCAGTCGAAAATATATTACTCAATACCATAAAATCCTCAAACACATCCTCTGAAATATATAATATACTGCTGTTTGAAATTTGGTATTTTTGTATTTTATTTGAAATATATTCTGCTTCTTTAAAAATTCTTGGATAAGTGCTCGTGTGTCCTTGTGTTAGTGGGTGGAAGTTGAATTGGCTGACAGTTGAGATTTCCGCGCCCTGGCATATCACCAGGCATTCCCCACTACCCGTCTTCCTTAACTGACGAAAAACTGCCCAGGAAATAGCACTCAAGTTCCATTTCACTGTGCACTGATTTTTTATTTTTTCTTCCCACTTACTGAACTCTTCCTCTTCCTCTCCTCTAACCCATTTGCTCTTTTGAGGAACCAACAATGGCCGACGAAAATTCCAGGAGAATCGTCACCCACATCGTCGAGTTGCTGGCCCAAGTCACAGCCGCCACCGTCGGCGCCGTTCCACCGCAGGTCCCGACGTCTCCAGCCGAAACCCCAGCCGCAGCGTCTCGAATCCCCGCCGTCGACATGTCGCAGCCCGCCATCCCAGACACGGCACCTTCAAAGTCCACTCTGCCGATGCCGCCTGATGTTCCGGCCTCCACCACGACGACCGCACCTGCCGCGTCGCCCATCACACCAACGACGACTCTATCGCCGCCGATCGCTTCAGCCTCCCCTGCGCCTGCCTCGGCGACTGCGCCTGCAGCGTCGCCCGAGGAAGCTGCGTGCCCGGTGCCCGAAGAGCTTGCGCGTCCATCGCTCGAGAAGGCGGCGCACCCGTCGCCCGAGAAAGCTGCACGCCCGTCTCCCGAGGCGCCCTCGCGTTCTCCCTCTGAGTTCACCGAGCCCTCTCAACCTCTGCCCGAGTTCACCGCCGTACACTCATCGCCTGAGTCGACTCCATCACCGAAATCGGCGTCCTCTCCTTCGAGCCCTAGCCGCGCCTCATCTCCGCTACCTTCGGCGGTCAACGTTGTTTTTCCTCCGCTGTTGATGCAAATGTTTCCTGGCGACCCGGACTACCCTATCGATGTAAGTGATCTTCCAGATGTATCTGCAGTGGGTAAATCCAAACGAAAAATGGGCGAACCTGCATTTCCTAGCCGTCGTTCTGCCAAGAAATTCAGCACTCCATCTCGGAAAGTGCTGCGAACTGACTCCTCCACTCGTCCCTCCGGCTTGCACTCCTTTCCAAATTCTGACTCTGAAGGCAGCGACACGGAATTTATACCCCCGGCTTCACAGGCTGATGATTCTCTTACCGATTCTGCTAGCTCTGAGCCAATTCTGGGTCCGTCCACTGTGTCTCACAGGAAGAAACAGCCTATTCGCCGATCTACTGCTCACCTATCTCCATCTCCTGAGCCCATCTCCACACCCCAGAGTCCAGAGCCGAGTTCGCCTCATCCCGAGTCTTCCGAACATTCGCCTTCACGCTCCCTCTCTCGAGACCAGGTATCTTCATCACCTGGGTCGAGTCCTGATCCTCGACAGTGGGATTCCTTTCGGTCTCGTCCATGTTTGACTGAGAGGCGCATCGACCTCAAGAACTTCCATAAGTATAATCTTGATAAGTTCTTTGAGAGTCGAAATATGCTATCTGCTGTTTGTTATGCTTCTAGTTTCGTCCAAGATGCTGTCCAGAGTTGTTATTTCTCTATTTCTCCAACCTTTGATGATGTGTCCCACCCTAATTTCGGTCGGGTGATGGTACGTAGGAACCCGTACCACATCACCCCTGAATTAATTAATGTGGAATTGGAAAATGTTGCCATCGCCCAGCCTAGTTGGTCTGGTGACCTTGACGACATCGCCCAGGCCATCACTCTTCACATGGTCAAGAAGTGGAAGATGCCGTTCCCGGCCTCCCGTCTATCTTTCCTATATTCTGTCCTACACAAGCTGGCCGTGTACAACTGGTATCCCTCGCGCAACACTTCTTTAGTCACAATTGAACAGGGAATCCTGCTGTACCATCTGGGCATGAAGCATCCGGTCAATCTTGGACATATTATCTTTGAGCAGATCACCACAGCTGGACGAAAATCAGGTGGATTCCTTCCATTTCCATCTCTTATTTACTCCATTCTGATTCGGCGGGGATTTCAACCAACTATCACTGACGTATTATCCAAAGTTCCGAGATATCTGACTGTTTATCCAGGGTTTCTACAGGGAGATCGTCGATGTGATCTACTATGGATTTCTGACATTCCCTCGAGCTCTACCGCAGCTGTCCCTCCAACTGACGATGTCATCCCCATTTCACGTTCCTTTGTTGTCCGGCAGATTCGAGCCTTAAATGAGCAAATTCAGCACCTTCTGGCTATCCGGGATACCCTTTCTTCCCAATTAGGGGGAGATGGTGCTGGTGCTGGTGCTGGTGCTGCTGCTGCTGCTGATGACGATGCTGCTGTTGGAGATTCAGATGCCTCCAAGGAATTCTAGGCTGAAGGAAAATTATTCTGGTCATTGGTACACTGTCAATAAGCTAGTTGGATACATTTGAGACTTTATTTTTGCTTAAACTGATGCTGATGTTTGAATGCTGAATATCTTGCTATAATATGGAGACTTTATTTTTGCTTAAACTGATCCTGATGTTTGAATGCTGAATATTTTGCTATAATATGTGACAACTGTTGTGCTATTATGACTGCCTTCTGCTGTGAATATTATTGATGCCATTGCTTAGGTCTGATGCTGAATTCTGTGTTTTGGGATATATGCATGGCATGCTAAAGTGATATGAAAGGCTTTTGTGACATTGATTTTTTAATTTTTGAAAGTCTTACTTGCAATAGTGAATGGTGATGTGTACGTGTGCATTGGAATTAAAATAGACCTTGTAAGTATTCTTTCTGTATACATGAATTAAGGGGGAGATTGAATTTAGGGGGAGATATTCAGTGTTTGACATGATCTCGGAAATGTGTTGTTTATTCGTTCTGTATACATGAATTAAGGGGGAGATTGAATTTAGGGGGAGATACTCAGTGTTTAAATTGATCTCGGAAATTTCGTGTTTAGTTGTTGAAAATTGGGAATTGGGAAGAAAGGCAAAAATGGGGAGATTGTTAAGTTTTGAAATAGTCAAACTTTTTAAGAAGATATGTTTTTCCGGTTTCTTCCTTGATAAAAGACCAGATAAGGTTCTCAAACTTGGGCATCAAGTAATATCCCCCAGAATAGGGAAACAGTTGAAGACCGAGTCAAAACTCTATCCTGAAAGAGAGACCGTTGAGGAAAGAAAGGAGAAGTGGAGATCATCATTGCACGAACGTGGCTAAGTGGAAAAGGAAGAAAAAGAGAACTGGAGTACTCTATAAAGGAAACGGAAGAAGAAAGGAAGAAGGATGCACTGAAAACAATACAAATATTCTGATACAGCAGATCGATGTTGCCAAGAAAGTTGTCATCATTCTGACTCCAACATCCTGCACTGTTCATCGACGGATTTTCCTAATCTATTATTGTCAATTCATACACTGAGAGTTTGAGCGATACTTTGTTTCTCTTAGTTTACTTTCTTAGCTAGTTTAGTTGACTTGAAATCCATATTGGATTTCAAACACTTAAGGATCGTAGGAAGTATTATTCGATCCCTTTCTGTAATTCACAATTATTAGTGGATAATTTTCGCCCTGTTGGCTTCACAAGTCATTCTTGACTTGTGAATATTTTATTCTGGTATCTTTTATCTATTTCCATCCGGTACCGTACTTTCATATATATATTAAAAGAAATACAAATTGAGAAAATACACACACACATATATACCTTATAATAGCCAGTAGTGATACTACAGAGAGACCAGAGGGCAAGATTCTGCATCCAACAGGAGGTGCAGATAGCACTATTTTTAAAGAAAATTTGATGGTTTAGCAGTGCAGTTTGTACTGAGTTTCAATTTTTCTGACATAGCTTCATAATGTATTCAACCAATTTATTTGCATGTCATCTCATAGTCAGATACATAATTTGATTAGTTTTAATTTGGCATAATCTATGATCAACTGAATTACCAAAGGCCAAGACTGATGATAACAAACGTATACGCTATATATCTTCACTTATATTTGTATTGCAACTCGTATTTTGTGGATATATATCAAGTATTGTGTACAGATTGATCGTTGTATTTTTAATGTATGCCGAATTAATGAAAACAAATCAGAAAGTAACAAGAATATTTGTTTTTTCTATTTTGCTATATTGCGTATTTACAAATATCATGATACGTTAAAGTTTTTTTAATTCAATTCATGAAAATGTTATTCAAATATCTTGAAGTTTGTGAGCTTAGTGAACTGTCGGAGAAGAAATATAAATAATTAAATTAAGACAATTTAAGTAATTAATACTTCAAACCTCTGTGCAAGAATGAAATGAAGACTGCTATTGCAGTGTAAATGTTTTCCAGCTTTACTGAATGCTATGTACCTATCATTGACTGTCTTTCGAAAAAAAAAAAATTATTTTACCAAAGAGCAAGGGAACTGGATTTGGTATTACATTAATTAATCTATTCTGATCCTTCAAATCATTTAATTTATGAAAAATCAGGCTCAGGTTCCTCGTTTTCTGAATTTCTGCATGTAGCAGCATGTATATGAGTGATGCATATCTTTTAATTATAGGATTTGAATTGATCGTATAACAAATGTAAATTCTCACTTATAATGAATTAATGTTTGGAACTATTTGATTTTTTAATTTTGTTTGCATTGTGTTTCTTCTCATGTTTCAAGAACTGAAATACATGCCATTGACACATAAAGATATGACATGTGTCGAAATTTGCGAAATAGGAGATGTAATTAACACGAATTGGTAAAGAGAATTGGAGTGGGTTTTGGATTGTGTTTGGTAAGCAAATTAGCAAGAAGATAGATAATAAAGAGGGGACAAGAAGAAAAGAAATTAAATAATATGATGAACGTACAAACACAACAAAGATCTTCATTTTCAGATGGATTTACGAGTTTAGTAGTTAGATTTAGCAGTCATTCCACATCAAAATCCTCTACCACCATTGACACATTTGAAGCTGATTAAGCAATTAATTAACCCGAAACTGTTAAGACCGTCTTCGCGAAGAACATCATAGTAACATATGAAGAACCCTAATAACAGAAACTAATAAAATTAAAGACAAGACAATTTAACATAGAAATATTTGGAACTGCTGCATTTTCTTAGTAGGGAGATACGCCCACGTTGGCAGGTGCAAGAAACCCTTCTTTCATCAGGACATCATCTCCTTCCTTTAAAAAAAAAAAAAAAAAAAAAAAAAAAAGAGAAAAGAAAATTCCTCAAATTGAAAACCCACAAACAGAATTACAAATTCGTAAAGAAACTATTGTGCTGTGTGAAAATGTGTGGGAAATTCTCGAATGTTGATGTGCAGGGTTTTGATTAGTACCTGTTGGCACACATTTGGTTTCTTCACGGGTTGATCAGGCATGAGTCCGAAGTGAATATGTGGAAAGTGGGCCCACTTTCACAAACAAAACAAATGAAAACCCAGAAAAATCAGAAAAAGGAAAAACCAAGAAAATCACACACCATGTAATTTCAAGCAATGGCAGAAACAACATAAACCCTAGTTAAGGAAACCCTAGTTAAAGGGGGGGAAGCCCTAGTATTAGGTTATGTAAAAAGTCAGTGTGTGTGTGTGTGTGTGTTTTTCTCTATTGATTCTTGGATCTTACATTTTTTGCTGCAGCACTGAAGGCCTCCCTGTGACTTATATCAGGGTTTCCAGCTTTGATACGTTGGATCTCGTCCCTGCAAATGTTATGAAAATATGCCGATTTCATTCTTTCATCGATAGTATTACCCATAGCCATTTGCACGCTTTTGTTAATTACTATACAAATTATAAAACAATACCATATTCAGATTTTGCATTGAATGAGTTTATGTACTTAAAAGAAGCCTTTAAATCAATAATAAAGCTGCAGGAACACATGCGCAACACCTGGGTTGGGTGGGTAGGTAGGGTGGGCTGCGTGTATATATACATGAATGTGTGTGTGTATAATTGCTTTATAATTACTTACTTGATGAAGCGGTTGTAAGCAGAGGGCACTCTCTGTCTTTTCTCCGGGGCTGAAAATGAACAGAAAATACAAACAAACAATAAAACAAAAGGCAGACATTAATTCACTTGGCTGACTTTCTTTGGATTTCTGTCACCTCTCTATTTCTCTCATCACTACTTCATCATTATCTAATGATTTTTTTGCTTTTCAATTTTTATCTATATCATGCTTTTGGGGGAGATTTTTTAATTTTCTTCTAACCCAGAAAAAAAATGGAATCTTTAAATAGCAAACAGATCTTCACTGACATAAACCAAAAAAACCAGATGAGCTTAGTTCCAAAACCTAGGGTTTTGAAAAGCTCTTAAATTGGAAAAAAGCCCCAGAATTATTTGGGTGGAAACTAGTGATGAACAATAAAATCATGTTACAGCTTAAGATTCCAACACATGATTTGGTATGGTGGGACTACCGGATATAAGTAGAAATACATGATGAGAGAGGAAGATGTGAGAGAAATGTTTGTGTAGAATTAAGTTTAATAACTGTTAAAAAGTAAACACATAATAAAAAGAGCAGTTTCAGCTTCTTTTTGGTTAGCAAACTACTGTATGCTAGAAAGGCCAGTGTTGACGGTGACTGAAAACATTCTACACAGTCAAGCACACAAGGCATAAAATTAAAGTTCGATGGACCCTGGAAAAACCAATTTCTTAAATATTATGAAAGTATTTATGTGTACCGAAAACTTCCTCAACCAAAAGAAAAAAAAAAAAAAAAAAAAAAAAACTGTTGTGAAAAGGCTGATCTACTGTTTTAAAATCAAGAAAGGGGTTGAATATCTCACGTCTGTTAGCTACTGGAGGCTTAGGAAGCTCGTCGATTCCTCGAACAGGCATCAGGGTTTCGTTAGGATTTGGCTGATTGATCATCAAGTTCGAAGGCGAGCTACGAATCTCCTCCTGAAAATTTACAAAGAAAACTTTAGATAAAAATATATTTGCAGAAAATTGAATAAAATCTGATTCTTGATATCAAGGTTGCTAGCTGTGTTGAATTTACCATCATTTCGAATCTTAAAATGAAGAAAACATGTGGAAAATCAAGAACCCTAATCCTAATAAATTATTTTTTCAAACCCTAATCTGTATTCGGATCGAAGATGCATATAATTATGGTGGATTCTACCAAGATCCTATTTTTTCAAACCCCTCTTACATACCATATTCTCACCCCCCACTTCTCCTTTATAAGAGTTGCAGTCTTTTCAGATTTTTATTTTTATTTTTAAAAGTATATATTTGTATACCAGAAGATTCTGAGGAGAAAAGAATGAGTGTCCAAGATGAAGCTGATTGGCAGCTGGAAGGAGCAATTGACGCACATTCACAGTCACAGACAGAAGGTTGGCGCAATGCCCACATCGCACTGTCACAGTCTTGAACAAGCTCGTGCAAGGTACACTCACCTAAACCCAACACATCACAAAAATTAGCTAAAGTTGTTATAAGGGTTCGTAACAGAGAGAGAGAGAGAGAGAGGGAGGGATTGTGATCATTGATGATACCGCAAGGACAGTGTCGCAATAGTTGCAACCGACGTAACAGAGCTGCTCGGAAGAAGAGAGGTGGTGGTGGTCCGGTGCAAAAGCAGATGAAGATGACATTTTTCTTCTTCCTTCTTATTGTTGTTATTCAAGTGTCTGAGATTGATTTGATTGATTGATAGATTGACTGATCAAGGTATGTATATATGGAGGTTCGTGGGTTTGACAGATTAACCACCTTCGATCTGATCTTCTGAATGTTTTCTTTTTTGGGGGTTGAGTTATCAAAGACAAGAAGCTGAGGGAAACACTGAGTGTGTGTATGAGAGAGAGAGAGAGAGAGAGGGGTAGGGTATTGGGAGAGGGAGGGGGTGCCCACTAATATAGTGGAGAATTTAACACAACAAGAAAGTTATTTATGTTTTTATTATGTTCACTCGCTATAATTCTTTTATCCATCTTCATCATGAATGTGTGTATATACACACACACACACATACATGTATCCATGTGTAGATTGATGTATCTATGCATGTATGGCCTGGGCCGTAGAGGGGAAGTGTATGGTTGGCATTCCCGATGGATTTGTGTTTTAGTGTGTGAAGTGTGTGTGAGAGAAAGGAAGGGGCTGCAGACGCGGCAGAGGTGGGGGAAAGGAGTGAGAAAAGGACGTGTGCATGGGGTGATTAGCTTTCACTCATTCAGCTGTAGTTTTCATAGTTAAGAGGGGTTGTATGTATGTATTGTAAGACATTTTAATTTTCTCGATTCCCAATTTTTCTTTTAATAATATATATATATGTGTGTGTGTGTGTGTATGGAATTGTATGTAACCCCAGGTAGGGTTACTAAAGCCTTAAATGGCGGGCACCTATCCTCTGCACTTACTATTATTACCTTTGAGTTGGAAGTCAAGTCCTCTAGGCCCTTCATCAGAAACCCCATAACCACTTACTACTTCTTAATTTTCTTTGGATTATGCTCTTAATTTTACTTGGAATAATCCCAATTATTTAAATCCTTAATAAAATTTCATCAATTTATTAAATAAAATAATAATTGCAGCATCTATTGTATAGTACTCAAACTTATAGGCAGCATAAAGCCTTGATTTCATCAAAGTGATGAAGGGACATTGGCCCAATGTCCCAGGCCTCCCCCAGCTTTAAAAAAAACAAATAGTAAATTCTAGAGTTATTATATAATTCGCAATTTAATATATTGTCACTAGCATTTCCCCTCAACTTTAAAAAAAGGTCCCCTAAAAATATTGGAAGTAATAAGATTTATTATCAGTGAAGTTTACTCTCAAATTTTGTATAATTTCTCTCTGTTTATTTTCAATTTTTAAAACTTTATTCCTAATAAGTTTATAACAAATTCTATCATGCTTTTTTTTTTTCTTTTGCCCCGAAGTCCATTATTTTAAAACAATTTTTATATACACTCACACATACATATATATATAAGTAACTATTTTCTTAAAAAACGAACTCCTACAAGCCATAAGGACGGACCTTCCATTAGTCCCAAGACTCCGTCGTCTTGGACTTAAAAATTTACGCTATAAAATAATGTAAATTTTTAAGGTCCAAAAATAGTTTGTATATATATATATATATATATATATATCAATGGACAATATAATGGAGGATTCATTTGTTTTGCAGGCAGGTGAGTAGAGTTTCAATTCTTAATGTTGTGGTTTATTCTCAATGCAAAGAAATTTCATCTGACATTTTTTATATATTTTTTTTGTAATTAGGACCCTTTTTTATATTATTATTCGAAATTTTAATTGAGCAGAAAGGAAAAAAAGGGCATTTTGACTTCCTTGACTTCATAAGGAAAACAATAACAAAATAAGGTATCCATTTAGAAGGAAAGAAAACTTTGATTTTCTACAATAATATAAATAAATAAAGTATTGTAAATACTTCAATTTTTTATGTTTTTTTGTGAGATTGTGCAATGGATAGAAAATTATTTTAGGGGCTTATTTTAAAATTTCAAGTCAAAACATTGTTTAGTTCGATTTATCTAACTTTAAAAAAAAAAAAAAGACCTTTCTCTTGAAGTTAAGTTATAGAAAATCGTAAAAGATTGAAAATTTTAGAATTATTTATATACATGTAGGGATACATGTTCAATTGTGGTAAGATTTAAGAGCTTAAGTCCCCACACTAGAAAATAGCATTATAAAGGCAGATAGAAAGTATATGCATAAGCTACAGGCTATATCCTATAATATTTGTGTCTTAAAATACGTTGTCATAAGAGTGGCAGGATCAAATTAATGACACTCTAAACTATCATAATTCATGCATGTATACCATATATTCATATTGGTTAACATGCATTTATGAAATATGCCATAATATTAGTGGGTAATTGATATTTAAATTTTCTGTATTGATATTCGTTAATTTTGTTTACATTCAATATATAATTTATAATTTTATTGAATTTTTATGGATAAATTGTAAATGTATTCAGTAACTATATGCAATTCAAAAATTAGTCTTATCTTTTACTTTTATGATCTTGTCCAAATACCTATTTAAGTGTTTAAATTTGTTTATCTTGTTCAGAAACTTGAAATTCTCGTTGAATATTTGTACGTGCATCATATATATGACCATTTAAATAGGGATTTTATAGTTTTCTAGCATAATAAATAATTTGGACGTGTCACCTTAATAACAACATGACAACAAACATAACCAAAATTGATTATGCGAACCACATATTCACTAGAAATATGTAAATCTCAATGTGACGTGATCGTGTGTTGTATAAGTGCAACTATCCGATATTAACTTTAAAATCTGACTAAAAATGGATCAAACTCGAGAAATTAAGAAGATAAAGACTTATTTTGGAACAACCCGTAACTTAAAGAACTAGTTTTGCTAAATTTTGTTATTTTTTTATTGACCTCTAAGCTTTGATTTTGTCAAATTTATGTATAATTTCGCCTGAAATTTCAAAAAATCGATAGAAATTGTGTGGTGGTCGGACAGCCTTCATGGGTCGTGGCAAGTGAAATTGTGATGAATTTTTACAAATACGATGAAACAAATATAAATTAAACAAAATAAAAAATTACAAATTATTATAAAACTTTGTAAAAGCAGATATTATATATGGAGAAGCAAAAGTTAACGAATATAAAATAAAAAAATTCTCCACATATTTAATACATCATATAGTGAAGACGTTAGGTATGCATAGGCAATGTGAAGTGAAGCAATCCAAATGAGATAAGATACACTATACTGCAACAGCGGATCAAAATAATTAAATAATTAGAAACTTTATATCATTATTTGCTCTCATTTAATTTGGTATAATAAATAGTTTTTTTTTATTCTAAACCAAATCTCAAGATATATATACTTCAACTTGAGGTTGGTAAATATTTTTATAAAAAAAATATTACTTTTAATATTCTATATTTTGCAATATATCTTTTTTCTTCTTGGCATTTTATGCCTTGATTGACAAAATAAATAGGACCAAATCGATTAAGATAACAATAAAATCTCTTTAAATTAATATATAATAAATTAATAATCATTTCTAATATAATAATTTTTTTGGTCTCAATTTGGGGACAATAGGCTAAATTAATATATTTGTTAAAGTAATAAGAAGATAACTTCTACCATATTTATAATTACATGCTCTCAGTGATACTATAACATTCTATATCAAAATATGACTCATTTGGAACTTAATTTTTTCTTGTAATTTAAATATATTTTTCTTCTAATTGCATCTACCGTGTTATATTGATTAATTTCTCAAACTGCACCAAAAAATTATGGAATGCTATTGTTGTTTTAAAGTGTTTGCTACCGCGAAACAAATTCATGGGTATTGTATCATCTACGCGCACAAGGAATTGCAACGACACTGCTATTTATTGCACCTTTTCAAATAATTTCAAAAGTTTATAATTTTTTTTTTATTTTTATCAGTTTTTTTGTTAGATATACTAAATTAATCTTCATTTTATCATCTTTAATTTTACTTTATAAAAATACTATATGAGCTCTTAGTATTTGAGTTATAGTATATGTATTGATTATATAGTTGTAGTACTTAGGTTGAATTTGAATACTTGGGTTTGATTTCATAAATGTTGAAGTGTGCTATTTGCAGCGGGCGGCTAATGAGGTAAAATATAAAAGTAATCAAATAATTATTTGAAATCAAAATTAAAAGTATTCAATTATTTGAATTAAAAAAAATAACTTTTTATATAAGATTATTAAATTATTTTATCTTAATATTTTTATATCAATTGCATGTATTTAGATACTTGTTGATTTGAATATTTGTAATTGATTGAACTATGTGTGATGAGTTTGAGTTAAAAAAATAATTAATCTATTTATTTTTAAAAAATACAATCTTACCTTTTTATAGAATACTAGAATTATTTAGTTTAATTTATTTAATATTTCATCTTAATTTTATTATGTATAAAAGAATATCCAAGCTTTTTTAAAATTTAATTTAAACAACTTAAATATATATTACAATGAATTAAAAAGGAGAAATATTAATATATTAAAAAAAAAAACCAACTAAATGTGTAAACAAGCATTTACTATGTGTCTCCTTTTATGTGTTTTCCAAAGGTAGATACTGATTATCCTAATTTGAATTTTCAATTCCTAGTATGGGACCACTTCAAGATTTTCGGCATAGGTAATTTTTCAAGTATATGGTAATAATTACTAGGAGTTATTTTCTCAAGAATACGACTTTTTATTTAACTTATTTAATCAGATATAACGTGTTTGTAAAATAAAAAACAACTTTCAAAATATGACTTTTTTAGGATAAGAAGTATTTTGGAAATGTGACTCTTTTTTCGATAAAAAATATTTTTATTCTTCCGGACCGAGTATTATTTATTCATATTTTATATTTAATTATGTTATAATCTTTCCATTTTCTTATTTTACTTCATTTCATATATATATATATATACACTTGCACATAAGTATTAGTGTTAGAAAATTAATTAGTGTGTCCTAAACTTAGATGACAAAATCACGTGCGGAAACATAATATTGTGCAGCTTTATGCCCATTTCCAAATACGATTTATTATACGTAGGCCCCATTACCTTGTTTCCTTTTTATTAATCTCACCATCACTAATTTATTTATTTTTTATAATGTTCCACTGCTCATTTATTGTCGGAAAATATCGTATTTTATTTATATACTATATTTATCGTATACACAACTCCATTAGAATAAAATAATAAAAATATACAAATTAGATCTTTAACTCACCTTACTCGACTGAATTATCTTTATAAATACTAAAAACTGAATTATTAAAATACATGGATGATGATTTGGGTTTTCTTTTCTTCTATTTTTTATTTTTTTAATTGTTTTAATTAAATTATTTTATTTTAGCATAATAAAAAGGGTAGAATTGAAATTGTTTGGGGGCAGATTAAGAAACTAAAATATATTTCAATTTATAATGCGTATAAATAATTTATTTGTGTTTTATCAACGCTTATCCAACTTTTTATGCAGCGTTACAATCTATTTATAATATTTCATTCGAATTAAATTCAAACTTAAGAAAACAAAACAGTTAAGCCCAATCAAATTTAAACTCGAGCTCAAATATGTCACTTAAACAACTTAATTTGATTCAATCACATCTGAAAATAATATTTAAAAAAATAAAGTTTGAATTACAAAAGATTTGCAATTGGGCAGAGATGATTAAAACAAAAACAATAAAAGGTTAATTAAATATGTTTATCTTGATTTGACAGTTCGCAGAGGCTCCTCACACACACAGATACGTTGTTGTCAGTGAAATCAGAAGGCATATCTTCCAATTTTTTCTTTTATGTTAGCCTTTTGTCCTCACATTATTTTCTGCAACTCCCTTTGCCTAATTTCCATGCAAATATTTTCTTTTTTTTCTCAAAAAAATATTACAAAAAAAAAAATTAAAAAAATCTTCCCTTTATTTGCCCTTATCTCTGCTGCTCCTCAGGTCAGATTTATATATTTATGCAGTTTCTATAATTCCCAAAAACATTTTTTAAAAATAAAATCGGAATAAATTTGTTTCTGTATTTATTTTCCAATTAGGAAGTGTTTGGAGAACGAAACCCTAGACCTGCTGAAAAAGATAGCTGTCACTTCTTCTCTAACATAATTGAAAACTATCACATCCAAAATATCCAACCTCGTGTGTTTAAATTTTTTTTTTTTGAAAAAAAAAAAAAGGAAAGAAAGAAAGGAAGAGGGCTTTTTCTGTTGTTTGAATTCCGAAAGTGCCCTCAGAAAGGTGGTAATTACTGTTCTCTCCCTTTTCTTGGACACACATGGTTTTGTGGACCAGTGCTCCTTTCTACTGTAAGGTGAGGGATCATTATTCGTGGCAGGTTGGACTTTAGTTGCATGTTTAGGGTTCATTTAATTTATGTCTGAAAGAGAAATTAATTGCAGTGTGGGGTTAATGTTTTACGTGTTTACATAATTCGAGACGTAAATGTAGCAGTCGAATATTCGTTACTATGACTATAAATTTAGAGATGTATCTATAATATTCGATCGTTAATTCATTTTTGTTTAGTTATTAATTCAGTGTTATTTTATGTCTGTTTTGTTGTTCTTTAGTTAATTTATGTTCTTGTGGTGCCATTTACATGCAAGCATGGCTAATTTGTTGTTTATAGCTTTTTAAATAATTACATTCAAATACATTTCTAAGAAACAAGAAATATTGCTGTACAAATACAATGCATATTACATACTTCATTTGTTTCTTTTTAAAGTACGAGTCATATTTCTTTAAATTAAACATTAATAACTTTTTATCAATTTAATGAAATTACAACTAAACAATAAATTCATAATTATACAACTTCAAACACGTTTTTGTAAACTCGATGAAGGTACATATTTTTTTAGGACCGTGCTATATGGCCAGAATCTGGCCGGCCATAATTGATTAAATTTAAATATAAATAATAATTGTATTTGTAAAATTACTTTTACGCCCTTTAGTAAATTTGGCTCCATAATATTTCTCTTTCTCATATGGACCGTGCTATATGGCCAGAATCTGGCCGGCCAGAATTGATTAAATTTAAATATAAATAATAATTGTATTTGTAAAATTACTTTTACGCCCTTTAGTAAATTTGGCTCCATAATATTTCTCTTTCTCATATTCCCTCCTTCTTTCTTGGTTTCCGATCAGGCGTGCTGCTTCTTGAACCTCACAACATATACGTAAATCAAAATGCAATTTAATGAGCCTCACAATAATGATGAATATACACATCAGCAAAATTTAATTTTAAACTTTCATTTGGCCAGATTCTGAAAGAGGTAGATTAAACTAACACAATTTCAAACCTTCATTTCACCAGTTAACACAATTTTATTTCAATGGAGAGTCCAAATATTAACACAGTTAGTGAAAGGTATTTGTTGGGTAGATGGAGGAAGGACGTGTATAGACGACACTCGAGTATATTTTTTGCTGAAGGTTATCCACACATGACGGATGATTATAAGAAGTTCCAAGAAGTGGAACGAATTTTCCAAGAATGTACTGATGCTGCCATGGGGAGTCTGGGGAAGATGAAGATGAAGATGAAGATGAAGAACGAGAACAATTCTTGAACGAGAGATACAGTAGATAGTGTGAGGAAATATAGATCTTTTTTAAGAGATTTGATCAATCTTGAAGGACATCTCCATTAATTTTGGTGTGATGTTTCACATTCACATGCTGCCGTTCTCACAATAAACGAAGAAACGTAATGATTATTTGCACAGTAATCCAAGGCTAATTAATTGCACAGTAATCCAGAAAAGACGGATTATTCCTGTAGATTATCAGATTTTCTCACAATTTTATTTATATAAAAATATTTTAAAAATTAAAATAAAATAAAAAAGTAAAAGGAGGTTATTGGTGAAGTGCACTATCCCACGTCCCCACCTCCAATAACATCCAATCTCTTTTTTTTTTTCAGAAATTAAAAATTAGTAAACAGTTTTGGTGGAAAAATGGCAAAATTGTAATTTAGCCAAACTGTCTTGCTTTTATATAATTATAGATTATACTCTTATTATTATAGTAGAATATAATATAGTCTTATTCTATATATTATATTCCTATATTCTAATTAATATAATATAATATTATTCTATAGATTATTGAACAATATTATTATTATTATTAAATAACAAAATTTAGTATTTTTCTTATATTAGAATTTCTGTAAATTGGGAAAATAGTGGATTGATTACATTTTACCCATTATATAGTTATATGATTTATTTATTATATTCATATCTTTTATCATAATCATGTCACACATACAAATTGTTAAAATAATTATATAATATACTCTTATTTTATAAATTTTCATATAATATGCTCATATTATATAGATTAGAATATAATATAGTATTATTTTATAGATTTTCATGTAATATGCTCATATTATATAGATTAGAATATATTATAGTATTATTTTATAAATTTACATATAATATACTCTTATTTTATAAATTTTACATGTAATATACTCTTATCTTATAGATTTACATGTAATATACTCTTATCTTATAGATTTACATATAATATACTCTTATTTTATAGATTTTCATGTAATATGCTCATATTATATAGATTAGAATATATTATAGTATTATTTTATAGATTTACATATAATATACTCTCATTTTATAGATTTTCATATAATATACTCTTATTTTATAGATTAACATGTAATATACTCTTATTTTATAAATTTTCATATAATATACTCTTATTTTATAGATTTTCATGTAATATGCTCATATTATATAGATTAGAATATATTATAGTATTATTTTATAGATTTACATATAATATACTCTTATTTGATAGATTTTCATATAATATACTCTTATTTTATAAATTTACATGTAATATACTCTTATTTTATAGATTTTCATATAATATACTCTTATTTTATAGATTTTCATATAATATACTCTTATTTTATAGATTTTCATATAATATGCTCATATTATGTAGATTAGAATATATTATAACATTATTTTATAGATTTACATATAATATACTCTTATTTTATAGATTTTCATATAATATACTCTTATTTTATAGATTTACATGTAATATACTCATCTTTTATAGATTTTCATATAATATACTCTTATTTTATAGATTTACATGTAATATACTCTTATTTTATAGATTTTCATATAATATACTCTTATTTTATAGATTTAAATATACTCTTCTTTTATAGATATTCATATAATATACTCTTATTTTATAGATTTTCGCGTAATATACTCTTATTTTATAGATTTTCATATAATATACTCTTATTTTATAAATTATCATGTAATATACTCTTATTTTATAGATTTTCATATAATATACTCTTGTTTTATAGATTTAATGTAATATACTCTTATTTTATAGATTTTCACGTAATATACTCTTATTTTATAGATTTTCATGTAATATACTCTTATTTTATAGATTATCATGTAATATACTCTTATTTTATAAATTATCATGTAATATACTCTTATTTTATAAATTTTCATCTAATATACTCTTATTTTATAGATTATCATGTAATATACTCTTATTTTATAGATTTTCATGTAATATACTCTTATTTTATAGATTTTCATATAATATACTCTTATTTATAGATTATCATGTAATATAGTCTTATTATATATATATTTTCATATAATATGCACATATTATATAGATTAGAATATAATATAGTATTATTTATAGATTATCATATAATATACTCTTATTTTATAGATTTTCATATAAAGAAAAAAAAAAGCTATACAATCTACAAAAGTACTTTAATCATTTAAAAATCTACAAAAGTATTTTAATCATTAATAGATGGCAACTCATTAAACCGTGCATGAGCTGCATATTTGCTTGAATAACCGTGCACAGAAATTGAAAGGTTGTGGTATCTTCATTATAAATTGTCAACATAATACTGTTCATGTAGTAAACCATTTTCCATACATTGTCCTTCTTCTTAATCCAAAATGACTAATACACCAGCAAAATCTTCTGTCTCCAAAGAGTGGAGCGTTCCACCATCCCCAAGAAGTCTTGAGGCTCTCTATTTAAGCACACGGAATCAACACGATTTGATGAAGAAAGAGCTGACGGCGCTGCTCCATAGGCTGGTGAAAGTTTGCGATGATGAAGAACTAAGAAACATGATCCTTGAAGGAGAACCACTAGTTAAGATGTATGATATTTTTCTTGAAGCTCTGCAATCTCTCGCCCAGAAATCGACATCAAGCGCTACTAGTCCGAAAGAAGTGCCTGTTGTCGTCATTCCAGACTCCAGCTCTAGTGCACTCTAATTTATTTTAATGTTGCGAAGATTTGTTTTAATGAGCATACTTTTGGTGCTCTAGTGCATGTTTTTCCTCTTGTTTTAATGATTTCCATCTTTTTTGTTTTATAATCGACTTCGACAAATTTCTAGTCCCTCTTTTTAACTACTCACAATTAGGAATTAAATAGTGATATTTCAGAACAAAAGCGAAATGACAAAAAATAAGAACATTAAATTATTAAAGTAAATTAATTAACAGAATTTTATGACTTTCTGAACTAAAAGCAAATTGATCTTCAAAACAAATTTAATAGAAAAAAGTTTCAATACAACCAGCAATCACTTTAATCACTTTAAAAACATAAATAAAATTCCAGCAATCAAACCAGTCATACAACCAACAAAGAAAATTTTGAAGTTTTTACAGATGCGAATTTTCTTCGTGCAAAGAGATCTTAAATCACTGTGTTTTGCATTGCTCTCAATCTCATCACTTGAATCCATATACGAATCACCTTCAAAATCACCAGAGCTATCTTCAGATTGAACAGTAGTTGGTCGAAAATATGAATTATATTCATCAACAACTTCCTTCTCCGTTTTATATGATGAATACAAGCTCCTTTTAAATCTAAGAACATGAGGTGCACACTCTTGCCAACTGCTATATATTCCAGCCCGCACCCCTTTGAAAACAACATAGAATTTTCGTGGCCTCTTATTGTGATATCTCATCTCCATTTATTTTTTTCGGAAGAACATGAAAAGAGAGTTTGAATACAAATGAAAATGAAATTTGGCTTTACTATGAAGACGGATTGGTATGAATTATCATTATAAAAAAATCCTGGAAGTTGTAATCTGAAATCTTTGAAATCCTCATTATTATTGATGGTGAGAGAGAAACCGCCTCATTGATGATGAGAGAGAAACACACTCAAAATTCAAATTCAAACTGAATTACTTATTTTTCTGCCATTAATTAATAAAGGGCATATTCGACATTTTATATAATTATTTTATAAAAAATTACCAATACACCCTTTTCTGGTCGGCCAGATTCTGGCCACCAATCTTTACCCATTTTTTTAACTGTGAATCATTCATCAAGGAGACATAAAAGATTGAACATAAATACATAATACTGAAATTGAGATCTGGTGTTTGTGTATGGGCCTACACTCTCTCTCTCTCTCTCTCTCGTTTTGCACCGAAGGCAATAACCAAATTAATGAGTCCACAACACAACACATGGTCCCTTCAATTCTTATTACCTGTGAGACATCATCTCTGCAACAAATTGCTCAAATTTAGCAAACCCTTCGAGTTTCACTTTTCCTTTTAAGCTCGCATGTTTGATTCTTCAATATGAAACTATGTCAACTGCTGCACTTTTCACATATTTATTGTTTCATCTGTCCACTCTCATTAATACACACACATATATATATACATATATATATAGATGTGTGTGTGTGTGTCTATGTGTAAGTGTACTGGTGAAATTAATCATAGAGAAAATGCTTTTCATGATTGTTTACAACTCTGTTCTTGTTCTTATAATCGTTCAACAACTCATTTTCTCATACTGAAAATGATTGGATTAGCCTTACTTTTTGGGTGCATCTTGGACTCTTGCGATGTTTCATTTGGATCTAATTATTTTTTTAGAGAAATAGTTAAATATATTGTTCTGTTTTTCTTTTCTTTTTTACTAATCAAGCAATCATTTTTTTGAATGAATTAATAGTCTGAGATGATTGATTTCACTATTGAATATGTTAACCCTAAGTCATACCCACAAAAAAAAAAAAAAAAACTTTAAAACAAGTTTCACATATCCTATGTTGCAATCTATGTTTTATATTTTGTATTTTCTTCGATAAAAGGATCAATTAGAAGAATTTAGAAATATAAAATAAAATAAAAATTTCGATGGACGACGAATAATATAAGGTTGACCTTTTACTAAAATCTATAGTTTTTATCCCACACCTACCGTTTATACAGAGTTGCCATTGTTGGAGTCAACCATGACTAACCGTTGACCCATGGCTTTTGAGAAGGTGCAATCACCCCATTACCAGTTAGTTGTGTGTTTTTGTTGTCAAAAAGGGTTCTAAGGTAAAATGCATGTTCATCCATAAACTATTCATGAGTTTTACACAATATGTTTTGTGTTAACGTATTTCATTTGATATAACAATTAATCTAATTAAAGGTAATTTCAAAATTATTATAATAATGTGTGTTAATTTTTTTAATAATATAAGGATAATAGTAAGAAGAAAATACTATTGCGTTGAACATACTAAACATAAAATTATTAAGTTACGTTAAGTTTAACGAAAATACATAAATTTATATAAAATTTAACACGTAAAAATCACTATAATGATAAACACTACATGAAATTACTTAAAATAAAAAAATTACATAACATAATTAATCACAAAATCCCTAAAAACACGAGTAAAATCTAAAAAATTACATTATTTTTTTCTAGTAATCTGAAAAACAAGTTCCGAACTCTCCAAGTTCTAGAAAAACCGTCCCATCATACCAAATGTACTATGTTTTTTGGAATAATATTATTAATTCTTAGTTTCATTTTGCATTAATTACATTCAATTATACAGATGTTTCAATTAAAGTAAAATGAATATTATATTAAAATTCACTAAATAAGATTAATACATAATATGTTATCATTTATTAATTTATAAAAATCAAGAATGAATAACTAAATTACAAGGAATATTATAAGATATTCCACATCTGTTTAGTGAATTACAAGAGATGGTAATGCATATTTTACATTATTTTAGCACAGAATCTGCAATAAAGTGATACGCACAAAACTACGGGAGATGCTGTTATTGTAATAATTGATGAAGAAATGGATTTAATCCATTGGACATTAGTTGTTTCTATCTGTTTGTCGTTTCATAAAGAGTTGGGGTAGGGAGGATTATTTACGTGCAGACAGTATGGACGAGGGACTGTACTGGACCCTTACATGAATGTGACTAGATGTAACACTCTTAACACTGTTATTTCACATTGCTATAACCAAATTTTAGGCTCTGTTTGGCCAATTTTTTCTTTTCTTATTCAACCTTTTATTTTATAGCAAATTGAATTTATATGATTGTTACCGTGAGATTCTTTTTTCCCAAGCTAGAAGCATATTCTTTTAACGTATGATGTTTAATTTTTCTATTTTAACATCATTAATATACACTTTATTAATTATATCAAATTAAGAGATGAAATAACATCTTCGGTCATAGATGAATTGTCCATTAGCACCCTAAGAGTCAAGTGAGATAAATTCAATTCTCGTTTTGATTCGTAAATACAAAACATAAATTTTAAATACCGCTGCAGTACAACTTTACTCTTTTTAAAAAATTATATATATATATATATAATATTTACCACTCGTCGTAAATTTTCCTATCCAAAAACTTTAAAATTTTGGTCGATCCAATCTAACTTAATCCATCCCATAATTTGTATACTACGGAATAGTTTGGATTTCAATTACCATCTACCTCTTTTCACATTCCCCAACTCGTGAGGCCTTTAAGGAGGATTAGGGCTGCTTTTTCATCTTTAAAGTTAGAACCCTAATTAAGAGCCCATTTTCAAAAGTCCATATGTAATATTATAATTTTAAAAAATGGACCCTAGATGAAGTTATGTATAAAAAGAAGAGTAGGTGTATAAGGTTGTCCAAAAGATGCCCTCATTCCCCGACACCAAGAACGGCTTCTCAACTAGTGAATCAAAACCCACTCCTGTCTACAAACATTAAAGCAATCAAATGATGAATCAAACCCTATACATACATACATTTAATTTGGTTTTTGTTGATAGATTGCAATTGATTTGGCCGTTTGTCAGTCTTTGTCGTTGACATTATATGATTTTCCTTGATGTGCTTTGCAGAATCCCATGCCTACCTCCTTCATCCACACTCTTCCACTTCCGTTAGCCAACATAGTACATGTACGAGGACTCATATATCTATGTCCTCATGCATACATATGGAATTGGATCCCTATTGTAAGACACCACAACATACTATATTGTGCTTTCAAAATAATATCTTTTAATATTGGATCAGTACGGTTCTATTTTGAAGAAAACGATATTTTAAAGTATAACACAAGATATTATAGTGTCCATGACAGAAAATTCATTTTTAATAACATATGCTCATACAAGTTTTACAAATTAAATAATATGTAATAAAATCTAATGAGAATGACGTTTATTTATTCAGTTTTAGGAAAAGAGGAGAAATATTGAAGATTAGAATTAATTTAAGAGCATATGGTATGAAAGAAAGAACTAGGAATTTATAAGGGGGCTACTTTTTAAGGGAGAGAGACCACCGATATTGATTGAATAAATTGAGCAAGTTGGGGCAACATGCTGGCCCATTTAATAATTAGGCACAAACGCATTTGCAAGAGCATATTCACATTCTAAATGTAAATGAGACAATCTATCATTTCACTTTTTTTTTTTACTTCTTCTCTAATCAAGATTCACCGGGTAGTAATTTACATTTGATACTAGATCCATAATAAAAAAACATACTTTATTAGAGCATCTAGATGCTACACCAGATATATTAAACCAAGTGCAATAAAATCGACCTTAATTTACCTACTTACACGTATCCACATGGATGTGTTCACACCAAATCAAATGTGGATATTAGGCCTGATGGATAATGCGTCGGGTCTAGTACCAAATACACCATGACAGGCACACACTTATTACACACACAAAGGACATAGTGTGAATTCTGCAAAAATCGAGAAAGATGAAGGATGATAGCCGCAATTAATGAGCTGCGGCCACTGAAACATGTTTTTGGCATCTCAAGCTCAACGGTGTGTATAAAATTACACTATTACAGTGTCTTTTCTCACTGAGTGTGTGTGTGTGCATAGTACGTACAAGGCTATACAGTAGGAGATAGCCTAGTTTAGCTACACTCCAGGCTAGAGTTAGATAGATACCCTTTCAATTGAAAATGTTAACTCTATCACACATGTATAGAGCCTATATAGTAACAAAACATGTCCTGGGCTTGTTTTGTTTTACTCTTTCTTGCAGCAGATTCTCCCCAAATATGTGACAAGAAATCAGCAATTCTATCAAAATCCAGGTGCGCCCTCCCCCCCCCCCCCCTCTCTCTTTCTCTCACACACACACACGCATATATATATATATATATGTGTGTGTGTGTATGAAAGTTAAAAGAAAGCATGGCATCAATACACGTGTCAGCATAATTGGTTTTAGAGCTTATTAAACAACCTTACACTTGCCATACCAAACTCCGACGAGAGTTGTACTACTGCACTTACAAACATTAGATGCTTAGATTGAGTCTTATCTTATTATGGTTTCTCAATATGGGATTCCCACACAATTTTTTAACTTCACCAAGATGAAATCAACAATCCCCTAAAATCACATACGAAAGCTAGACAAAGGCTTGACCATTTGATCATGTTGGATCACTCATAACATGATCAAACAGCCAAGAGTAAGAAAAGTCACTTAGGCTAATGCAATTCCATAAGGTAAATAGTATAGCAAAAATGTTCCATCGATTGTGGGAAAAACAAACTCGGTATTCACGCATATGGTTCGAGATTGTAGCTAAAGAGTAAAGAGTCTGCATTTTCACTAATAAATCATCCAAATGAACTCAAAGTGAACGCACAACATCAATTCCCCCAAAACCTCAACCTCAATGCAATCACATGTAAAATTCCAAGAAAGTCGTACTACCTTGTAGTCCGGATCCTCACCACACAAACCTAATTGCCGGGGGAGGGGGGGAAGAAATAAATCAACCCAGGGAAAGTAGAATCAATAAAGTTGTTCAAAATAAAGTCTTCTTAAACTGGTAAGATACAAACATAAGAATTAATCCTGCACAAAATTTACTTAGAGATTAAAACATTCCATGAAAACTACAAGGGCATTTGGCTAAGTTTATTTCAATTATCTTATAAGTTTTTACATTTTATAAGATGATTTATCTTATTCTAATAATAAATGGTTGAAATAGTTGTATAAAATAAGATAATTGAACTCATAAGATGTTAATAGTAACAATTTTGTAATTAAAATAAAAATATGAAGACAAAACAAGATCGTATTTCAGAAATAAGATGAGGTTCCCTTATTTTTTTACTAACAGTTCGTAAGCTCATAGCATCTTAAGTCTAAAATTTTACCAAACACTTTTTAAAGAGCTTCCATACTTACGTAACTGTTTGATGAAAGCAAGAGCAGCTCCTACATGCTTCAGAAATCTTAGAGCAACTATAAGCTGGTAAAACAAACCTAAAACGACCTCCTGAGGAAAAAAATGCAGGGTATAATCGACATGTTAAAAGGAAAACACAAAATCTGAAGGGACTACAATATATCAAATGATAAATCCATTACAATATATTTTACTAGAATAACCTGACCGTATTCTTTCTGTACATATAAATATGAAACGAGTTACCATGTAAAATAGGGAGGTCAGAAACCATAACAGCATAACCTTGAAAATACTTTTCTTCTGGAAAACTATGTCTGAAAATTCCTTTAAAAAGCCTCATCCGTCCAGGATGAGAACAAGTAGAGTCCCTGTTTACTTAGAAAGCCAATAGATAATTAGGAAAAGTGTACAAGCAGCAATTACTGCAGATATGATGAGAGTATCTCGTGAACGTTTTCTTCTGATTGAACCTAGGGAGAACATGGAAAAAATTAATCGATGTAGATTTTTACATAAGACATCTAAGAGGGACTATTCTTAACATAATATTACCAATTAGACCACGAATGACTGGAAATTTATCACCGAGTTGCTTGACTTTGCCTTGAACATCTCCAAACAAGGCCCTTTGAGAGCCCAACACAGCTCTAGTTGCTTGAGCTTGACTTATTACATCATCTATCTGTAAGAATTTGGACAAATTGTTTAGTGGCTTAAAATTGGATAATTTTCACAAGCTTAATGTAAACCAATAGCCAAAGCTAAAGTCCAACAATCACAAGGTAAATTATAACAAGCAATAACTAGAATAACTTTGACCCTCATCAGCTAAAGTCCATTCTAACTCCACCATTTAATAAAATCACAAAATAAAACACTATATCGGTTTTTCTTTTGTATTTCAAGAACATATGTTTTGGTAGTGGGTGCTTTGGGGATGATGCAAATAATGTTTGATCTTGTTGTGATGGAGGGGAAAAGTTAGTGTAGATGTTTAGTTTAACTTTGTTTTATATTAAACACAAATAAGTGCATTGAGAGTAATATCATCTTATATTTTTAGTGGGAGGCGAGTTATTTTAAATGACAAATCATAAACCATATATACATATATACATATATATAAATTTATTTGTTTTTTAATTTATTTTTTTTGGGCAAGGGTAAATAGGGTTTATATTAGTTTAAATGTAACAAAGTTACTATAATTTAAATAGCATGAAAAAGGGAGAAATATATGTGTATGGATTTATTTCAGGAAACAATAATAGAAGAACATCAGAATAAAAACTCAAAACGCATTTTCGTTCTGAAAGAAAGAAAAAGCTTTGGAGAATTAAAACGAACACACTAATTTCTTCTGAAATCATCAAAAGACACAATAGTCAGCAGCTTAGAGATCTTACGTGAGATATGCTTCCATGGATGGTTGCCCTCTCCCGTAACAACTGCACACTTGGAGACACACTCCCAGAAGCCTGCAAAAAATCAACTTTTAGGAAAATGGAAGTCATAAATAAATTTGTATATTTACATAGCTATCAATTAGTTGGTCTCACCTTGTATTCACTGATATCATCTCGTACGGAACTAAGAAGTTCTGCATGTTCACTGATCGAGCTAATATTTCCTTTGATACGTCTAAATTCCTACAAAATAATCTGCAGTCAAGTCCACCAGAATAAATGATGGGGGGAAGAAAGCATAAAAATGATCCATGAAAAGATTGAATTATGGTGGAGAAAAAGGAAAACAAAATGACCTTTGAAGCATTAATAAAACCATCAAAAAGGTGAAAGAGAGTTCGCCCGAAAACATTAAAACTCCTCCAGTCTTAGTTTAACAACGATGAGCTGAATAATTTCAAACCAGCCTCATCTAACATCATTGTATGAAACAAATAGGTTCATTAAATGAAGATTAGGATGAACAGGATCATTTTTCTTGCATATTGGAGATGAACTGGAAACAATGACTACAGCATTGATGTTATATAATGTAAATGGAGACAGAGCCAATTTATACTATAAGCTAGTACACTCCGTACCTCCAGGCATTTGATGTAAAATAAAATGACCAGTGTATGAGTGTTTTGAAGCTAGCTCATCAGAATATAGCCATTGCACATGTGAATCCTAAATGATTATTAACTATTTAAAAATTCAAAAATATAATTAAAAATAAAGAAAATAAAGAGAAGTTATACAATCTGCACAACCAGAATTCCTTCCATAGACTATTAATCAACTGACAACAAAAAGCCAATAACCTTTTGAGATAAAAGTAGGAAGAAAATTGTGAGCTGGGATTTCCATTGACTTCAACTATATCAGTTGACACATGGACTATGTTATGCACCATACTTGATCAATTTTGGCACACTCTAAATCTTGCCAGGATTGCCAAGACATACATTCATACATTGGGCGTTCTTCTAATAAGCAAGGACCAACAAGACCTACAAACAATGGAATCTTTATCCAATAAAAACTATAAATGCCACCTGTTGTGGAATGGTGATATCAGCCTGATACCTTATGTGAGGTCAGGAGTCAGGAAATGGTCTAGGGTTCAAACGCTTCCCCATAATAACGTAAAATAAACATAAAAAAACTTCAGATCAATCATGAACAATAACACTCATGCAATAACTAGCCCGGTGACAATGCTAATAAATTATTAAATACACCCCTGATCATGGGTGAACATGTTATTATCTGAGTAATAAGGTGACAATTGAATGCAAACCACTTATATGTTTGAAGACATAGATTGCAATAGAGAGCTTTTTGTTTATCTGATGCAAAATTATATTTTTTGACTAATATATGATTCTGTTCTTCCCCATGTGACATTCTTCAACAAACTTAATAGCAAATTTTTGATATGCTAACTTCTTAGTTGTCCACACTCAGACAATCATTCAGTTAGGTGTTTCCACAGTTCATAGACATGGGGTCAAACATATTCACGATTGATAGTCAAATTTTGGGCATGTATATGAGTATATATAATTCAGAAAATAAGAAGAACACAAATTTTTTTGTTTGGGGGGGGGGGGGGGCATAAAAACTAACAGCCTTACTAAATTTGGCATATTGAAAGACATGTCAGCGCAAGTAATACTTGGATGAGATTTGAGCAATGAAGTTCTACTTAATGGCCAATAAATGTAGAAAATATAGAAAATGAAGCGTTGAAAAAGAAAAAAATGTGTTGTTATGAATAAAATGATTGTCTGACGACGTTGATGAATAGACAAATAAATCAGCAAAATTCTAGGATCCATATCAACCACCTTCTAGTTATTCTGAACTTTAACACCATTTAAATACGAGAAGGATGACTGCACAGCAATACCATTTCCATAATTTTTGCTATTACTTCTTGAATACATTCAATATAAAAGGCAAAAGCATCAAAAAGATGAAGAACAGATCACAGATGGCAGACACTAACCTGTGTAAACTCATGTAAGATATCCCTATGCCTTGAAAGTTTTTGATTAACTGAAGTGGTGGATGCAGCTGACGCAGCACATCGGCTCATTGAATCATTAATATCTAGTAGCTTCTCAAGCAATGACTGAATCTCCATTTCCATGGACTTCCACGACCTGCTGGGTCCAAGACTTGATGAGCTACCATCTACATAGCCTGGATACATAATAAAACAATCAGAAACACAAGAACTCAGGCCAAGTGGAAGTCATTATATATAAATAATTCTGGATGCAAGAATATGCCGCCTAACTGTCGTTTAATCTCACAACAAAAATACTTCATAAATGAAAACATATTCCCTGTCAAAACATTGGAAAAGCAGGTTAAAAATGGTCTCAGTACCGTCCATCATAGAATTTAAGAGACATTTGTAGAAATAAAGGATCTCTGTTAAAGGCGAATGTTTAAACAGATAACACTATTAAAGCAAAATGTTTTACATTACAAAATTGAAACATAAATGCAGGTAACCAACCATAAAATGGTAATTTCTATAACTATTTGTACCTAAGTTGCCTTCCTCCATCAGAAGGCAGACTAGTCTATCTATTAGTTTATAAGAATCAAGAAGTGCTTGTAAGCTACTTGGAAAACTTAAATAATGAAGCACTTTGCGGCTTCCCAATTCACATCTTCTCCGCACAAGGAAGTAGTGATAGATTGATAAGGTACATTTCACCATTATTCAGGAACAAGCATGCTAAGTGATGCAACAATTCGGTTCCTTGCATAATATAGCTGTAACTTGTAAGTTCATGATACTCCACATTGCACCTACTGATCACTTCACAAGCTTAAAGGCCCGTCAGTATTTCTAAGCTCATAGTGTAGGGACATCGATAATATGGTTTACACCAGAATCTTTAAAAGTTTCATTACAGAATGCAACTGTTTTTAGAATAGTCCGGAAATTCTATATCCTTCAGAGGGGTAATAGCAGAAGAACATCAGCCTATGAAACTAGTAAATAATGTTATTCTCAATAAATATGCACTAATAACCATACATTATCAGCCGACCAACTACAAATAATATGTAAACCAAAGGGCATAATTATTGCCTAGCATACATGAAAGTTTGATATTACTGGATAGCAAACTGTTCTGATAGTCTATCTGTAGGTAAACCAAAGGGCATAATTATAGCCTAGCATACATGAAAGTTTGATATTACTGGATAGTCAACTGTTCTGATAGTCTATCTGTAGGTAAATCAGCCCGTATCAAAGCTCATTATAATCAGTCATTTCTAGATTATATAATTCGCATTACGTAAATTACATCTTCCAAGCACAACTATAGATAATTTACACACTGCATAAGGTATTTTTTCGAAGTTGAAACGTTCACACATTCCAAATAGGTTCTAACACAGTCCATTTCACGGATTAAGAATCTCTAAACAGCACAGAATTCTGCAAATTATGACAAAGGTGACAATGCGAGGTCTGGAAGTGATCAAGGATTTAAGAAAATCGAAAAGCTACCGCGGTTTACTAAAAATAATTGGATTTACAAAAGTATTTTCCGATACGCACATAAGAAAAATAGCAATTCGTCCAACCCGACACCACATCATTGCCATTGGCAATTAATTCAACCAAAAATTTGGTAGTGTATATAAATATTGGTACCTCCTTGGTTGAAGCGAGCGCCGAGCTTAGCATAGTTAGAGAGCTTTACATCGAGATCACCTTCCACTTTCCGAGCCTCCTTCCGGAGCTCCTCCCAACCCGATTCCTGCAACACATCCATACTAAGCAGATCCGACCCGCCCTGTTATGCTCCAAATCCGTCAGTTCTTACTGTGAATTGTCGGATTCGGTGTGCGCCACTGTTCGACTGTTCCGTCAGTTATCACTGATGCTTTATTATAACAGAAGTTTCTGCAATTTTTATTGATCAGAAAATGTGCGCGAACGACTCTTTTACCCCTCGGTGTTTCCTTTTTCTTTTTCAAGAACAAGATTTGGAGATTTTTACATGATTCTTAGTGGGCCGTTTTTAGCTTTTAGTCAATAATGGACTTCATGAACATCATAGCTAATAAAATTATTTGGGCCCTAAAACATTTATTCAATTCATGGGCCGACATTCCACCCACGTACTACCCAACAAAAAGAAAATCTAACTAAATAGTGATGCCATTAAGGGTTCACGGCCCATAAAATACGCTCTTTTAATACAGGGCTTTGAAGGATAAAAATTCTTCGATTCAGAACTTTATTGATTTTTTTTTTGTAGAAAAAAAATTAATAAATGATTTTCACACGTAGGAGGGAAGAAAGTAACAATAAAAAAGAACATATACTTATAATGTTAGAAACCTAAATTCCCTCAAATTTTCTAGTTTTTTTTTTTTTTATGAATTTAAAATCTAAAATTCGTTGTTTGAAATTAATTCATCACCAATCTCTTATGTATATATTTAATTATACGCAAAAGCTCCTGTGAAACAGTTGCACGTGTGGCACGATGTAAGATATTACTTGTTTAACTATAAAGTATTGACAGCGCTTGGCACATCTGATCAAGCTTTATAGAACATTCTAAGACGGATTTCAACCATGCAAGAATGGACGTTGACAAAGGCCTCCTAATCTCTGAGCGTTGCTCATATTCATGGTCTTGATGAAGGATACGAAAGCTCAACCAACGGAAGCTTGAAAGCAAGTTTAGCCGATCTGGTAATTTGCCTAACCTATGCTCGCAGTTTAACTATAAAGTATCACTGATTCTTAAAATGTATTACTACTGATTAGTTACCTTAAAAATAGTGATACTTTATAGTTAAACAAGTAATACTTTATAATTACATAAGTAATACCTTAAATTATGTCACACGTGCAACCGTTTCACAGGAGACCGCTCTTAATTATATAGTCACAAAAACACATACACACTCAAACAAAGATGATGATAACAACAACAACAACAACAACAATAATAATAATAATAATTCGAGTGCACTAATGTCAAATCTAAACATACAAAACAAAAAAAAATCAAAAGAAGTGAATTTTAAATAAAAAGAATTTTAAAATCTATTCATTTAAAATCACTTTTATTTTCAAATGCCTGCATCTAAAAAACATCGTCATAGAATTCATGATTATTAGAATAATATTTTGGTGCACATAATTACTTATTAGAATTCACGATTATTAAAATAATATTTTGATGCAAATAATTACTTACACTATAAAAAGTATGATATATTTATCATGTGAAATGCAATAAACTATTCATAAGAGTTTATACTATTTGCACACAATACAATAAATTTTTTATTTGTATTTTTTAAAAGTAATCATATCCAAAAGCACATATATACTGGAATAAACCCCTCATTATTTAAAGCTTTGTGGGCATATTATAACGTTACCATTTACAAATAATGGATGCTGAGTTCTTAATATTGATAATTAATTTTTAGTGCTAGTAACAGCCCATATCGAATGCTGCATACAAACAGGTCAACAATTTCAGGTCATCCAATATCTGACTCTAATCATACAAATATAAAGTCTTCTGTGCACCTACAACACACCCTTCAATCCAATAAATAGGATAAATAAAATAATATTATTTTAAAAATTAACAACAATACTTTCACAACTAACTCTTAATGAATTTTTTTAAAAATAATTAAATAATAAATTTTAATTAAACAATTAATATTATACAAAATTAGCGATCGAATTGCACGGTGTACTCAAATGAATTAATTTTTTTTATTTAAATTATAATTAAGTATACTGATAAAAGAATATATAGCCTATCTACTGTCCATGCATGCATGCATATACATACATATATATATATATATGACCTAGATTAATTCGAAAATACGTAACGCAGTAGCTAGCAGGTAACAATCAAGTTTAACCACCCATGTGATTATATTAACCAGCTCTCCAGGGTATTGTTCAACCAATCTTGAATTTTCTTTATTCTATTTTTCTACTTTGGTGACCTTAATTTTCCTGCTCTTCATAATTGGATTTAATTGTTTCTATCTACTCTTTTAAATTGGGCAGAACAGAGTTGGTGATGACTTTTGCACCTCGTGTTCGATTTTCAAATATTACAAAGTGTATATACATTAGTCATAATATTTTTAAAATATTAGATTTATGACATAAAAATTAAAATATAAAATAAAATTATAATTTTTAAAACTACGATGAAAAATTGAAGTCAAGTATCTGCCAAATAGATTTAACCTTTCGATATTTCTAAAGTATCTAATTATCAATTTTCAACACGAACATACTTAATTTTAATTATTATTGTGATAGGAATGAACATCGTATAACAAGTGTCACGTGCTATACTTGCTGAGTTCCTTGACACTATAATGTTTATAGATATTATAGTATATATATACGTGTCTGTGTTTGATTATATTTGTTCTATCTAATATAGAAATATTTCAAAGTACTAGTTTAAGGCAGACAACTTTGATTTTGACTAAATAAATTGTATGTACTTGATATGTACGATTGGCTATCCTCTTGATAAATCCGTAGAAAAAGTCAATACACTACACGTCAGCAATTATTATTCAATCAAACCATAGAACAAAGACAAAGAGACTATAATGCCCACCTAAATGACAAATATTTACTAGTAAATTACATGCAAATTTTGAGTAATGTCCGATGTAGCACGCATCTAACGGGCTCAAGTATTATTTTATGGTCCAATATAAAATTGAATTTAATTTTGAGTAATGTGCGATGTAGCATACATCGAATGGGTTCAAGTATTATTTTATGGTCTAATATAAAAGAATTCGAGATTCACGATACATGATTTATGTAAACTATTCGCTATTTTATTGATTTTGATTAATATTTTTCTATTATTCCAATTTATGTTGTAGGAAATGTACCTAGAATTTTTTTGTTACACAAAATCATCTATTTTATTTTGTATTTAATCATATGTTTTAATTTCATTAATATATAACATGTGTATAGAAAGATATCATCAACACTGATAAAATTAGAACATGAGATTGAGACAAGACGAGACAATCCCAACCAAAACTTTTCAACGCAACCTTTTTAATTAAAATATAACCCATCAATGACAAAAATTAAAATGAACTAATATCTTTTTCACCCGTTTTAGAAGCACAAAAGCTTTTGCATATCGAATGCACCATGTAATTCAATTTACCATATTATTTATTTAATTAAAAAAATTATTCAATTTTTCTTGAAAAGTGCTATTACTTTTTAAAAATTAATAAATTGATAATTAAGTAATATTTTTTAATTAAACAAAAAATATTGTTAATTGAATATACAACGCACGCGTACAAAAAACTCACTTTTCGAGAAGATAAACCTCATGCAATGATGTATTGATATATTTATTGAAAATGCAAAAAGGAAAAAAATTGATGTAACGTCAGACCTCCAAATTAAAGTTCACTCACACTTTTTATCTTAAGTCGAGTCACGCTTTAGAAAAAAGATTGAATAAAAAAATAGAAGATAATTAAATGAGGATTTTTTTTTCTAACGTCGTGATCTTGATGGGTTGGATTCTTCTTCATCTGACTTTTTCCTTTTCACTATTATTCATAAATAATTTATTGTTATCCTTTTCATATTGGCATTTGATAGAGATTGCGTGAATATATAAAGTCGAATTGTGGGCCGAAAGGCCTATTTTCCACTAAACAAGTCGGCCCATAAACAATAAGTGGATGTTTCTGTCTTATTTTTATCGACGTGGCCCAAATAGGGCCCACCACGCTCAAGATTAGTTTCTGCGTACTTGTACCGTATGTACGGATGTTTACGACCTTCGTTTACTTTTCGGTACGTCGAAGAGTTATTATGGCCCTTTTGCTAATTTTATAAACATGTTACAGTTAAAGTATATTATTAAAAAAATACGCGCATGGCCAAAGTTTGAAAACAGATTTTATTTATTCCATCTTGTCGTATTTTAGTGAATTTAATACATAAAATATTACAAAAAATGTCATGCTGTGCACGACTGTTAACTAACCACAAATGGAAACTATTTGGTTTCATATATGTATTGTCAAATTGTATTGTTGGCTGACATTAAAATATATATTTTCTTCATTTTAAATAGGGCTGATATTAAAATATATATTTCTTCATTTTAAAATACTTTAAGAATATTTTTATATCAATAATAAATTATTTAAAAAGTCAAGATCAAGTTATATTATCAATCAAAGTAGAAAAGTTGAAAAAAATAGATAAAATCACATATAAATTATTCATGTTTGGAGAAGTCGAATAAACGAATAAAAGATGTTGTATAAGTTTGAATTTATGATTGTTACGAAAATTGTACACTTATTAAATTCATCAAAATTAGAAAATTGTACTTTTATAAAATTTGATTTTTTTTTTAGATTGACGGAGTATTATATTCAATGATATGTTAATAAATTCATCGTTTATATGTCCATATCAAATATTGAAATTTTAGATAATTTTTGGCAGTTTTCTATAAATTTTAATTTATCACTCATAGAGGATGAATTTTGCGTTTATTGAGAACTTCTATAAATTTTAATTTATCACTCATAGAGGATGAATTTTGCGTTTATTGAGAACTTCGACATCAACTTTTGAGTAGATTGCTAGCTTATAAAGGGACATTAACTTATTGAGTAATTTGAAATTTACAATAGGACCAGAACTAAAAATTTTAAAAAAATAGTATTTTTTTCATCAAATCATCTTTCTATTTTAAAAGAGTATGGTAAAAAACAAATAATAAGATATCCTGCGCGTGCACAACACTTGCACTCGTTCACGCACTCGTGGTGAAGGTGTGATCTATTTTCATCTCAACTTATTTTTATATAAAAATATATCAAATTAATTATTTTTAAAAATTTGAATTTGATATCAATATTGCATATATGTAAATAAAATTTAATTTTTTAAATATAAAAAACTTTTTGCAATTTATTACTATTATGCATTTTATTTGTGGAAAAATATATTAGTATTTATATAAATTATTAATATATTATATAAGATTAATCTCACATGATATGGTGAGATAACACAAAGCAAAATGATTACTATCCAATAATTACATTATAATTTATAATAATTACTATTATAAATCGCACGACACACAGAAAAATATAAGTTATCTCAATTAAAAAAAGATACAAGATATATTTTAGTTAAAATTTGTATATTGAGGTTAATCAATCGGATACATATATAATTATATATGTATTTTTTATTATCTAAATTTCATGTACCGTTATTTGTATAGATCTGAATTTATATATTCAAATTTTTATAGTTATTGACATTATCTTATTAAATAATTTTATAAGTGAGAAGTTTGGTCTTCATATTTAAAATATTATTATTATTATTATTATTTTATTTATTTAATTTTTTTTTGGTTGAAGACGACCAAAAACAGTTAAGCAAAGGAATCTTCGTCCTACTAAACATTTTTAGTTTATAATGTAAAGAATGGAATTGTCGTTGGACACGTTCAAAAAATGAATATTGGCTTCGACATTTAATTGGTATATATATATTATATATTTAAGAACAAAATATCAAACTGAAGATATTATTCTTCGGAAGGTAGACTTCCTGCTAATCAATATAACAAGTACGTGGCACCTTAATAGTGGCTAACTTTCACTGTTGAATTTTATAGTATGTACATTATAAATTGAAGCCGACTGTAGCCGTCCTTTTTTGATTTATTTAATCAACAAATAAATACAACAAATAGAAGAAAAATCAAGAGAGAATACCATCCATATCTCAAATCAAAATTCCACATCTCATTTTCAACCATATTTTTAAAAAAATTAAAATTTCAAATCATTTATTTTAAGTGATTGGCATATATTGGTCTGCCCCGATATTTTGATTGAGTTGAGTTATAGATTTTTAAACTTGAAATTCGATCGAAATTAATTGATTCATTCATAAATTGATTCAAGAAATTTTAATATATTTTAAGAGTGTTGGGTTGGGTTTTATAGCGTTCGGATAAAATTTTGGGTTGACCCAATCTATTCTGACACTAACCATTAGTTTACGGATATGAACTCAATTGAATCTAACGTCCAAATTGTTAATAGTGTAAAAGTATTAGTTATTGTACATGTGTCCGGATATATCAATTTCAAAGATCAGCCAAGCTAGTTGTTAGAAGAATCAAACTCAATCTTAAATTTCGACTCAATAATTATAGTCATTTCCTCTATGAATATGACCTAAGAAAATACTTAACACTATGTTCATCGAGTTTTCAACCTAGTAAGATTATTTATTAAAAAAATAAAAACATATTATTACCTAAGAAATTTATATTACCATCATGCCATCATATTTAATTAAGTGCCTCCATCCCAAAAATAAGAATTATATTTTTAAAATTTTAATTTTTATTGCTGGTCAATTAAATAAAGATCCAAACTTTTAATGTTTATATAACTTTTTTTGCCGGTCAATTTTTCTTATCTAATTATATATAAATATATTTTATAAAATAACAAATTTTTTTTACATTGACTAATTGACTTTCGAACATGACTTCCTTATTAAAATAAAAATATATTTTTAAATAAAACATTATTTTTTAAATATAATTTTTTTTCGGGTAGATGGAGTAGTGTACAGTAAATACTATATTAGTGTAATTTTATCCAATAGTAACAGAACCCTGTAATTGTAAATTAGAAAGTAATCTCGTAATCATTAATCTGGTCTTAATTTCAGTTGACAATTCTAAACCTATCTCTTATATAATGTCCTCATGCACACCCTGAATTCTTTGCGCACTTTTGTGGTATTTTCTTCCTCTCTCTTTTTCCGGTCCCATCAGCAACAGTTTCAGAATTTATTTTCTTATCCCACCACCACCTCCGCCGTCTCCGCCGCCACTCACTTTCAGTAACTCGCCGACCGAAGAGATATCCCGGATGAAAAATTCTTTTCCAGAGAGTGGAGAAATAACATGGCAAATATACCTACCTCTCTCTCTGAAGTTTGTCTCACTCTTTTCCGTCTAGCCATGTCCGTCGCTGATCCTTGGCCTTCCCCTAGAGTTCTCCGAAACACAAAACTCTAAAGCCTCCTCACGCTTCGTGTCTACTCTATTTCTCACATTCAATTGGCCAAAAAAATAAAAACATGGGCGGGAGAAGAGGTTTCTTGCTTAAACACCGTGTCGGAACCCTTTTCCGGCGTCTGTTCCGGCGGAGATTCTCCCCAGCTGCGTACCGCCGTCTGGAGGGCAACCGGGTCAACTCGCTATCGAGGCTGATCGGGTGGACTCACCGCCTCAAGACAAAAGCAAAGGCAGTTCTTCATAAAAATATGAACCCGGGTCGCGGGTTCATTCGGGTAGGGCAAGAACCGTTTTTGGAAAAGCCGGATCCCATTCCGAAAGGGCATATTGCGGTTTATGTGGGTCAAAAAGATGGTGATTTTCAGAGGATATCGGTGCCCGTTGTGTATTTCAATCACCCTTTGTTCGGAGATTTGCTAAGGGAGTCCGAAAAAGAATTCGGGTTCAATCATCCGGGCGGGATAACAATACCCTGTCGGATCTCGGAGTTTGAGCGTGTTCAAACCCGGATCAAGGCGGTTCAGTGTACCCGGAAGCTGCTGTCGTGGAAGTAACATGATCGAGTTTGATGATGACGATGATATTACAGTAGAGATTATAGTATGTATCTATTTAACTATTTTCGAGCACTTCTATTTAGGCATGTCTCTGGATTACTGAGCTTTGATTTTCAGTATGGTTGTACAGATGGGAGAATTTGAAATTAGAATTTTTTTTTAATAATTAAATCACTTTCTGAGTAGGATAATAATTAATTCATAATTACTGCGGCTCCTAGATTTATTCTACATTTTGTGTTCATTTTCTTTGTGTTCAACCCGTTCACACAATCACAACATTCGTCGACTGGGTTTTTTGTCATCCCAGATAAGAAGAAATTTATTGTATATATTAATTAAAATAATTAAATTGTTATTCTATTAATTCATGTGGTTCTTTGGCTTTTGGATTATAATATTATTTTTAACTAAAAAATATTATTTATTTATAAATCCAATAAATAGATCACCACAGATGTCACTCTCAATAAATATGCGTAAATTGTGGAGAATCTACAATAAGAATGATGAATATCACACCTCATTACTATGGAGGACAGAGGAACACACACTCAATCATGGATTCCCTGTTTGGCACCACACCATTATATGGTCCCAAAATTGGTTTCCTTGGGATTATCTCAAGTCTGATTATTGGTCCCAATTTCACAATATTTAATTTCCCTTCACAAATATTTCCATACCATGTGTGCATTACTTACCACAAAAATTTCAAAAATAAAATAAAATAAAATAAAATTTCGTGCTGAACTCTGATTTGGTTTTATGTGTGGAAAATATCAAGTTATATTCTATTATTCTAATTTCTTTTCCTTTCTTTTTCATTTGTAAGATTAAGAAGCAACTCGAGGTATATTGATGTCACGAACAACCAATGGAACTTCCAACTCAATGAATCAATTAACAAATAAGAGGGATGTCGAGACCATACTCGTGGAAGTTATTGTGTTTCTCTTAAAACTCGTTTTTTAGAGAGTAAATTATATATCATTCATATATGTATATGTGTGTATATATTTAAATTAAGTGTTGTTAAGATATACATAGATATTAATAATCCATCCAATATATAACTTAATAAATAATACTATGTTCGTCCCAAAATATATAATTAAATAAATAAATTTTATATTTTATTTCTAGAACAGAGAGATCGGAGAAAATAGTGAAGAACTTATAGGCATCGGGAATCGGTAGTCAGGTGATAGATGACTGCCTATCGTCTAGACGCTGATTAGAAGGATCGACTTTTTTTTTTTTTTTTTATAAATATTATCAACCCTATAATATGTGATAAATTGATAATATGACATAACTTTGTAGGAAGTATTATTTAACGAACAAAGTGTCAATTTTCATAAAATAATTATAATAATATCTACAAATAGATAGTAACCTTATCGATAGTAGGAACATATAGCAATGTTGCAATAAAAAAAATGAGAACTACTAAAGTTTATTTGGTAGCATATTTTAAGAATATTAAAATATTTTTGAACTTGATTTTTATTTCATATATAATAAATATGTTTGAATTAGTTTTTCTATTTTTATATTGTGTAACAAAATATATGTGTGTAAGAATTTAATCTTTTTAATTTTGTCAAAAGACATGGTAATTAATAGATTTTGAGAAGAAGACTAATATGAATAAACAATATAAGATGCTAATAGATCAAAATAGATAATCTCAACATGATTTTTTTCTTTTTTTGAGATGAAGAAAATATTAAATATAAAAAGAATTATATTCTCAATTAATACATTTTTTTTATAAAATAACATTAACCATTAGTATAGTAAAATAAATTTCGACTCATATGAAGCAACATGAATAGAAATTACACGCAATATAATTATTGTAAAAAATATAAATTAATATAAAAATCTCAACAAAAAAAATAAAAAATATTTTCCCTGCCTAGGGGGCGCCTAGTTCGCCTAAGCGGTGACTTCTGAAAAAAAATATAAATTACCTCCAACTAATTAAAATCAGATCAGAAGGCAACCGCCTAGCACCTAAACGGGGCCTAGCCCGATTTTTACATCAGGTCTTGTAGGATGTTTGTGAGGCTTGGGCACAAGACCGTCCTCAGCTCTTTTTTCAACATTGAAGGACTTATAGGATGTTTAATTGAGCTTATTCAAAAATATTTTATAAGTTCTAATATATCATAAAATATTTATAGAATTTATTAGACGTAATATTTTATTTTAAATATAAGTCGTTAAAATATTTAGTTAAAATATGATGACGAAACCAAAAAAAAAATAAAAAATTGATGGAGTTAATAATATATATATATATATATAATTGAGAATAAATTGTACCCGCCTATATTTTTAAAAATAATTTATAAATTCTTTGCATCTTATTTTAATACGTAATAGGATTTGTATTCAAAATAGTTATAAAACACACTCTTAGATCCATTTCACATGGTCAGTGCTAATTATTTGGATGGATAAACTTGCTATCAATATCTTGAAATGTAATTATTGCAAAGAACATTTAAATCATACACCAAACTTTTAAGATCACATCTTATGATATGCAAACCCTAATCATCGATTTTCTAGTATTTATTTGTGAGAATTTGTGAAATTACTATAAGCCCAAGATACATTGGGTGATGCGATTAATATTTTTGTAAAATATATGGGCCCAATCTAGGCTTCTATTTGAGGCCCGATTCAGGCCATTTTCATATGACCCCAATCAGCTTGCCCAAACAAACTTTTCCTATAATAGGCCGTTTCAATTCCTTGATTCTACTTCTGAGTTGCGAGTATCGCAATACTCGTCTCAATCTCACTTTACGATTTTGTGTTGCGTTTAATTTTTACATCTTATATATATATATATATATATATATATATATATATATATATATATATATATATATGTATATATATGTACACACACACACCGAGCGTTTGAGGACCGACTAGGGTTTAGGACAAATAGGCAGCCGCATAAATTTTAACTTCTAAAAATATTTTTAACTTCTAAAAATATTTTTAGCCCGCCTAGGCTAACTAGTAACATGTTTAGACATAGAAAATATTTAATGATGTTTTTTATATAATCGGATCGCCCACGATCTAGCATCTAGGGGCTAACTAAGCTTTTTTTTTGAATTTTTTTTTATTTTATAAAATATTAAATTTGTGGTGTTAATGTGTATCTTTGATCAACAAGAATGGATGGCTACGGGAGTTGGTGCATAGAGTCTACTCATGGAGTTGTTGCAGCGGATTAGCTCTTAGCTTGTTAGTTAGGTGAATAACTAACTCTCAAGTTAGTTAGTTATGTGAATAACTAGTTGGTTAGATGAATAACTACTAGTTAGTTAAGTGATTAAGTGAATAACTAGTTGGTTAAGTGAATAACAACTAGTTAGTTAGGTGAATAACTAGTTGGTTAGGTAAATAACTACTAGTTGGTTAGGTGAATAACCAACTCTCAAGTTGCAGCTGATGGGAGTTGGATCAAGATGCAACTACTGTTCTTATGTCAACCATTGGATTAAGATGCATGATGGTGGATTGATCTTAGCCGTTGACAGCTAGATATTCAAGAGCTAGGCTAGATCAATCACACATAGTTGAGAATGTAATTCCTTTGAATTCTTGGTTTTCTCTCGTGAAGAGAGGTTGAGAGCTAGTGTGAATTCTACAAGAATTAGCTAGTGATTGAGAGAGAGTTTGAGAGATTGTAAACACTTGTGAATCAATAAGAGAGTGATCATTTCTGCCGCGGATGTAGATCAAACACAACGTTTGATTGAACCACGTAATTGCTTGAGTGTTGTTTGCCATTGTTGCTGTTTCTTTGTTCTTGGTTGTTCTTGTTGTTTGAGATCTTGTTTCCGGGTTATTTGCACAACAAAATTATTTACTAATAATAATAATTACATAATAAAATACATAAAACGCAAAATAAATAAAATAAATTGATATCCATCAACATCAATACTTATGCATGTAACATATCAAACTGCAAAGATGATAAACGACACAGCATAAAATACAAGAATAAGAATCCTTAAAAGATGAACAATGTCGTGTACTCAGATATACAGCCAATTGGTTATATACAGACCAGCAAAAGAAGAAAAAAGCTGACTCCAGTCTCCCTCAAAATATTCCATCACAAGCTAAATCTAATTTGAATTAATTAATAATTAAAATAAGACCTACATATGTCTGTGTATATATATGTATTGACAAATAATAATAATAATAATAATAATTTAAACAAAAACAAACAAAAAAATGGTGCCTGTAAACCTTCAAACACTACTCTAGCTATTACAAATGGTATCTCTCGTCCATCTTTCTTCTCTCACCTTCTCTCTCTTCATCTTCATCTTCATCTTCTTCCCTTACAACCATGGCCGCCTCATCGAAGCCCGCGTCTTCATTTACGCAGGGTGTTCCCAAGACAAACACCCACCAAATTCCCCATACGAGGCCAACAAAAACTCCATACTCTCATCCATCGCCGCCTCCTCTTCCCAAACACTCTTCAACGCCTTCGCCGTCGGAAACGACACCACCGCGCAGCCCGACGCCGCCGCGTACGGCCTGTACCAGTGCCGCGGAGACCTAAAACCTAGAGACTGCGCAACATGCATAGCTGATTCGATCAACAAGATAGAGCTACTGTGCCCCGACACCTATGGCGCGAGCCTGCAACTCGACGGCTGCTACTTGAGATTCGAGCGCACGGATTTTTTAGGGAAATTGGACACTGGTTTAAGGTACAAGAAGTGCAGCAGCGGCGGCGGTAATGATGTTGAGTTCCTCAGACGCAGAGATGATGTTCTTGGTGATCTGCAAGGAGCTGTAGGATTTCGGGTCAGCGCCGCCGGAGCTGTGGAGGGCTACGCGCAGTGTTTGGGAGATGTGGCGGCGGCGGATTGCTCGGACTGTCTTGCAGAGGCTGTTGGGAAGGTGAAAACGCTGTGTGGATCGGCGGCGGCCGGAGATGTGTTCTTGGCGCAGTGTTATGTGCGTTACTGGGAGTCTGGCTACTATGATTCTTCTTCAGGTTATTTTATTCATTTCTTAATTATTATTATTTAAAATTACTAATTTAGAATCAGGTAATATAATTCGAAACAATAATATATTTTATGTATTTATAAGTAAATCAAATCTCAAAATATTTGTTCTTCCAAGTTCCACTAATTTCATAAACATTCTCAAAATAAAGTCACCATTGAAAATAGGCAAGATCTTCTGATGCATATTATTATATTTTTAATTTTACTAATACCCTCTGTACGTATAAAATATCCTTAATATAGTTAAATTATGAAATAAACGTAAAATAAAATAAATAATCCAAAACCACATAAAAAATATGTAACTTGAGCCCTCCTGAATTAAATTAATCGGGAGGACATATAACAATTGAATAATAACAGCCAATCTTTAATTTCCATAAAGTGACAAATAAAGTTGGCACTAAATATGCTTTTTCCTAAGTGAATCTAATTTTATTCCATTTCTTTATCTTATCTTCAACCTTCTAATGTGCCCTTTTTAATAGCTTTTGTATATCTTCCATTTTTAAAAAACAAAATAACTCAACACTATGATTTATTTTAAACCCAGTTGAATTTAATGCCAATAATTTATCATTTCTTTATAATATAGTATATTATCACAACATTAAAGTAAAAAATTAAAAGATTTTGGAGTGTGCAATAATATAATACAGGTTCCAGCAACCAAGATGACGTGGGAAGGACCGTGGCCATAATGGTCGGAGTAGTGGCCGGAGTTGCGGTTCTGATTGTACTTCTATCATTTTGCAGAAAGGCCCTCGGTAAATGTCTAATTTATCTCGTTAACCCTTTTTCAACTGGTGTAGTTTTAAAATTAACATGTGCTTGTATTGTAAATACAGGTTGAGATGACATTTAAAGCATATGTTTGGACAGTGGAGAGATTCTACGACTTCACATGGCTGATGTCTGTTTTGGATGGTATTTTGTGGAATTTCATTTTTATCACAAATTACAATTAATGCAGAAGGCTACTTCTTTTCTTGGTCATTCCATAATTTATTTGCTTAATCATTCGTTTATCATTAACTAGCGCAAAACTCGTGAAATTAAAAGACTGTTAATATATTTATTAAAATAATTATAAACTTTATAGTTATATATATAAATTATTGAAAATAAATAACATGTTATAAGTGTGATAATTAAAATTTTAAACACGGAAGTTGCTTAAATGGTAGATGTTTGAAAATAATTAAGAACAATAATTTTATAATTATGAACAACTTAATAAACTCAATGATTTTTAATAGTCGAATAATGCTTTACTTGTAACTAATGACTAGACTATAAAAATATAATTGTAAAATAATTTTTAAATATTTATGCATAATGTTGTAATGTTTTAGGATATTTAATATTTATTATTAGCTCCCATAAGAATATACATATGTTTAGTTAAAATGTATATAAACCACTGATTTATTACATACCTCTCGTGAAACATGCTCGTGTGACTATTAAATATATATATGTAATTACGTTCAATGTCAAATTAGAATACACACATTGTAGATGTGTAAAGTAACATTTTTTTATAATTTCCACATCAGCAACGGAATTTTCATGCAATGAGATTCTATTATACATACAAAATCCACACAACTTTATTTATATCATAGTATACACAATTAATTGAACAAACTCAATCAAAGGAAACGAAATGAATTAAAATTAAAAAAAAAAAAATGATGCCTACAGTCTACAGACCAGAAGTAAATGGTACATTTGTGGCGGGCAGCCAAGAACTGGCGGCTATAAAATTCCCGGGAGTGAACCTCGCCGCTTCAGACGCGCTTCTAATCACGCGGTATCCCCTCCACCCGACCCGGTTTGCGGTGGAAGACCCGGGACCCGTATTCGCGTACTCTCCGTAATACAAAGTATCCAGCGCAAAGTTCCCGTTCCACGGCATCCAACCCGCCGGGTTAATCAAACTGTCCATGAAAGTCCTCATGAAAACTGTGCGTGAATACCTCTGCCACGGCCTCCCCAAATACGTCCTCACGGATCCTTGAACGGGTCTGAGATCCGGAGCTGCAGTGATCCTGCAGTTGTGGATGGAGATCCCCGTGTTCTGGTTCGGGTCGGTCCGACCCTGTGCGGTTATGGTGTTGGTCCTGTTGGGCGGGTTTCTAGGGTATATGTTGCAGTTTTGCAGGACAACGGCTGCATTGCCGAATATGAAGTCAACTGTGCCGTATACATCGCACTCCCTGTAGAACTGTCTTTGAGAATGGACGTATAGAGTATCTTGGTAGCCCTCGAAACTGCATTGGTAGAATACGGATAGATCCGACCCGGATCGGAGGGCCACTGCCTGGTGGTTTCGGGCACCGGCGGTGTTCCTGAACGTGATGCCACGAGCAATGAATCCATCTCCGACGACAGCTGCAATGCGGAGTCCAATGATTTAAATTTCGTATTTTATTATTATTTTTATTTAAATCATATTAAAATTTCAGGGTATATATCTAAGTATAAACTATTATTAATTTATTTGTTCTGTAGGTGGAAAGAATGTTTGGATTATGCATGCTGATTGATTTTAGTCAACCACATATTGTATACTTAACGAGATGACATGGCGAATATAAAAAAACGAAAGTATAATTAAATATATATATATATATATATATATATGCTTTGTTGTCATATAAATGCTATGGAGACTTTTGGAATTAGAAATATTATTTATTAAAGGTATTTTGATTTGTTCTAAAATTATATTCAGGAGTCCCAACAAAAATTAGTTATATTTTTTAATAGTATAATTTTTATCTTTTATAAATTAGATGAACTATTATACATATTAGTTATGTATAACTTATTTGTGAAATAAAAATTAATTTTTTATTTTAACTAATAAAATAAAATATTTATTTTTTAAATATAATTCTCTTAGGACAAAAGTTATTTTTCAAATAAGATTTTTTTTAGACAGAGAGTAATATAATAAATAGTTACCGAGGAAAGAAACGTATTGCAATAAGAAACAAGTGTGTGACAGACATATTTTAATTACCAAATGAACTCAAATTTGACTTACCAACAGTGGCCGATCGGAAGGTGGTGGAGCCGCCGTCCACGCTTCTGCTTCCGGTGATAATGGTCCTCCCAATACCATCACCCAACAACATAATATTCTCCAAATCATTCCCAATATCCACATTCTCCCTGTAAATCCCCCGCCTCACATAAATCACATACCTCCCATTTCCCGATCGCCGCCCAGCCGCCCTAATAGCCTCATTCACTGTCCGGAAGTTTCCAGAACCATCCTGCGCCACCACCAGATTAGCTCGAGGAGCCGCCGCCTGCAGCAACTTCCGGTCACCTGGTCGCACCCAACTCGGGAACCCACCCTTATAACTCGGCTCCCCATACTTAGACGCACCCTTGTTTAAGGCTAGGGTATTGCTAAGCAACAAACTGACGTTGTTAGACATCATAGGAAACACAAAATCTGTAACACCAAACTCACGAAACCCTGCTTTGCATGTCTCCAGATTGGTTAGGGCTGTGCTCAGCCACGTCTGCGCATCAGCCGTCGTGCACTTAGGATCAATGGTCTTGTTGATCCTATGAATGGTTTCGTCGTACAGCGCGAGGCAGTCAGCCCAGGCCGCCTTCTCTTGCTTGTTCCGACACTTGGGGCCGAGGGAGTATATGTTTTTTTGAGCATGCATGCAGCGGTCGAGGGCTAGTTGTGACGAGACCTTAAAGAAATCGGATTTTTGCTTGATTTGGACGTTGTATTTAGGGTTGTGGGTCAAGAAATACTCACATGGTTGTGGGTTTGGGGTTTGGCTGCACCAAGATTTTATTTCAGCATGAGATTTGCCAGATATACCGGGAGAAACGAGCAAGAAGAAGGACAAGAATAGAAGGGCTAGGATTCTTGTCGCCATTGTTGATTGCTATTGAGGTTTTTGTTTCTGTTTGTGGGGTTTTTGTTTGGGTGATGAGGTTGTCTTATATAGGGCAAGAAAAGATCAATAATGAAGTAGCTTGAGATTGGGGTCGCATAACTACTGGGAATCATGCATGGGTTGTTGAATAAACAATTTACGTAATTATCTTTGTCTTTTCGAATAAAATATAATACAGCCTAATTAATCATGAATTTGTTCATTTTGATTTTTCTTGTTATCCATAAGTTGACCTGAGAAATTGAATGAAAGAAGTTGGGGCAAGCACGAAACGCGCATACGACATATTCCTATGGCCTACTTCTTTCAGACTCCCTTTTTTCTTTTTTCCCTTTTCAATTTTAAGGTCTATCCCTCCAAAAAAAAAAAATCATTTTACAAAAAAAATGTTCCAAGAAAAAGTCCCTGATTAGTCGAAGTTAAAAACTGAAAAACGTAATCCGTCTGTCCCAAAAAAAAATTCATGTTTTTCTCAGTAGTATAAATTTTATTTTCAGTTAATTAAATAAATATACAACCTTCTCAAAATCATAAATTTACATATATAAATTCTTTAATTTATTCATAATTTGATTTATTCAATTATATATAACTTGTTTGTGAAAAAAAAATATTTAAAGTCGATTTTAATTTTCAAAACATAAGACTCTTTATTGGACAAACAATATTTTCAAAAGAGGACACTATTTTGGAGAGGGGTACTGTAAAAATAAGTTATATATATGTTGTTGAAATGTATAAGAGAAATCATATAAGTATGATTATATATAATTTTTAGAAGATTCTTCGTGTTTTTAATTGACAAAAACAAATTATACTCTTCAACATATATATACATTTTTTTATTTTGTGGTGGAGTAGATTCTTTTAGACTTATTTATGTCCTAATATGAATTTATAGAATAGTTAGTGAGAGAAGTCTAGTTCCATGTCCCATGCTATGTGAAAAACATGGATACTGCCGTTAATCCTAATCTGACAATAGCTTTTGCCTTTTAGGATAAGGTTTTTGAATGACATTTATTTATTTGCTTTGTGAAACTACATATACATACATGCATCATGCTCGTACATAATCATATAGTTGGACTTTTGAAATTTATATATATATATATGAACTAATTTTGAATTATTTGATTAGGGTTCATATAAGAATAATATATGTAGATAATTAAAATTATTACTTTATATATATATATATATATAAATAAATGATAAGGAACCCAACATTAGGTTTTTTATGTAGTCAAATACATGAGGTGGCATGTTAAATCATCATTTTTAATGGAACCAAATTAATATTATAATAATAATAATAATAATAATAATAATAATAATACATAATTAAACTATTATTAATTTTTTACTTTAATAATAAAGATGATGATTTGGCATGCCACCTCATTTATTTGGCTTCCTCATAAATTCAATATTGGGTTCCTTTATCATCTATCTCTCTCTCTCTCTATATATATATATATGTATATATGTATATATAATTTTTTAAATGCAAAAGTCTTCAATGTGATTATATAAGTACAATTAATGAATAAATTTCATGAGACCACGTCTATGCCTAACCCTATTGCATGCAAATAAATTCCTATATATATGCCTAGTTCTGTAGCAAAATTATTATTTTGTATCAATGAATTTTTATTACATCATTATCTTCTAGTATGTTCCAATATAATATTTTAATTCACCGTTGGTTACTTACTTTAGTGAAAAATATTATACAGTGTTCATGAAGTGGCTAATGAAATGAGCAAAACTTAGTAAATAATAGAAATAAATTTAAAACTCGACCTGTAATTATAAGGGGGCACACTATCAGTTAGATGTTTATTTTTCTATGTTTATAATTTTATTCTTTAAATTTATAATTATTCGAATTCGATCGCTTTTTTAGTTAAAATTTAAAATTCTTAGTAGATAAATGCATGTGCATTGTATATAATCATGTAAAATTGATATTTTCTTCTTTTATTTTTCTTAAATCTATGGTTCCAATGTAGATTTTGGTATATATTTGATGATATGATTTTTTTTATCTACATAACACGTTCACGTCATTTACTACATTTATAAAAAAAAAATTGATTTGACGCAATCATGTGCGGGAAACATGCAATATCTGGCTAGAATCTTGAATTCTAACTAAAACGAACAAAATTGAGCAATTAAAGAGATAAAAGAAACATTATAAAAGTACAAAGATAAATTAGTGATTTTGGGAGGTACGGCCCATAAGATAAATGACGAATTTTGGAATTTTCACATAAAATTAAATATATAAATCTATAATTGTATATATGAGGAAATTGTAGAATACATCTTGTAATCTTGTGCCCAAAACTTCTCTTTTATCCTTGTACTTTCACGATTTTGTCTTTTATCTTTTAATTGTGCAAATTTAGTCTTATTTCATATAAAAACTGAATTGATGATGGTGAAAATGATCCCCATGCATAACTATGTATTTTAGTAACTTGAATTAAAAAATAATTTAAATAGAATATAAATTATCTTGTAAGAAATTTATTTTTTTTGTAAAATATGACTAAATTAGTGCAATTAGAAAGATAAATAATAAAACCGTCATATTAAAAATATGCATAACAAATTTTAGAACCGATAATAAATTACACAATTTTTACTTTTTTGTAATTTTGCACATATATATATATATATTATGTTTACACACATTCTGGGTGTAGCTTAATGTTTTTGACTTTTTAAAAAAAATGAATTTTCTTTTATTTGGTGCTGCCAAAATATATAGATATGTACATATAGTAGAATAGCAGGTGGGAATTCTGAATTCTGGTACCCTGTTTCTCCTGACTTGAGCTAGCTGTTTTTGGAATGACAGCACAGGTCAAAGGGTCGACAGGCGACAACTACCACACATGAATGAAACCTCAAAGGGCTCAACCGGTTGTAACATAGTACTGTAGTACATGTTTCTTTCTTTAAACATATTATATTATATATATATTTTTTTTATTTTTTTTTGGTCTCAAAAGTATCACAACTTGTCCAATTGGATTCCTCTCTCCTTGTCTTTTATCGAATATCGGGTACGTTTAAAAATAATATTAACCAAATAAGATAAATTTGAGCATTTATAAATTAGTTCAATTACATAAAAATTCATAATAATTTGGTTAATAATCATTGTAATATATTATTAAATCATAATATAATAATGTACTGCCTTTTGTTTGCTTCCTCTTCAATTTTATGCATGGGCGTCCATCTGGAGTTCTATTTGCTTGTATGGAACCTAAAATTTTATGGAGATGGAAGGTGGCCGTGGTCATACTGGGTCTTGTACGGTGATGGTCGGAATTTTTTTGAATTCTTTATGGTCAATAAGAATGTAAACGAGTATAAAACGACGAATGTAGAGGTATAGTGATGACCTTCACGAAGAAAATACAAAATTTAGACCACATATCAATAATTGGAGTCTTAAATTAATGTTTATTTATCAAATTGAGGAAAATATAAAGAATGTATTATTATATATCTTACATTTCGTAAAATATATATTACAAATTATAATTAACAAAAATTAATCAAAACACTTAATATTTGCTGCTCCACAAAATTTATCAAGAAATCTTTTTATTTTTCTCGTTAATGAGTAAGAAATACCCGTTGTTCTAATATAGAGATGTATTAAACTCGTAATTTAATGAATACTTTATAAATATCAATTAAATATGCTAAGTAAATTGCTCTCGATTGTTTAATTATTTAATAAATTACTATAAATCAGACTCAATAGACTTTGATCAATTCTTTTTTTTTCTATATGATAACTGAATCAATAATTTTCGTTCTTCATCATCAATCAGATCATTACTCGTAACCCAAAATTCTATTTCACTCGTGATTTTGCTACATAGTTTATCAGAGTTAGTAACGAATTTAGTGTTCGTTATTTATGGAGCTCATTTGGTGTCTTATAATTTCCTTTAATGTTAGCCAATCATTTGTTAAATTTTTATAAATCATACGTAGTTGTCGCCAAGTGGGACAAATTATCAACCAATATATAATTAATTCGATTGGAAGGTCACCAGCACGTAACATACATAACATTGACATAAATATATATATATATATATATATATATATAATCCAACATTATCCTTTCCACTCTAACTACAGAATTTATTAATTAATAGTTTAATAGTACACTAACGAATGTTTGATTTTACAAACTTTATTATATACACGAATTATTTTTAGTAATAATTAGAATCCGTTGTCAAGACTAATATTGATATATATTAATTATTATTAACATAATAAAATAGAATGAAGCCGTCCGTAACCCACGTACCTAATCTTCTAAACTAGATGATGCTTCCCTCATAAGGTTCCACGACCCTTTTCTTACTATTTGGAAGCCCTCAAATCTGTCCAGAGATACGAATCGGAGCTGTTAAAATAGGTCAAATTCTTCTAGCTCGTTTTTAGATGGCTGTTTGATCCATTTTTTTCTGTTTTATTTAGGATGATTCGATTTATAATTTGTAGTTGGGCGGAACGAATCTAGGTACTTTTTATATCCTACCATACTCCATTTAATCCCTTATATCTAATTGATAATCAATATTTTTAAAATGTGAATATAAATTTATAAACTTGCTTTCAATATTAATATAAAATCAAAATTTTACTAATATTATTATGTGTTATTAATACAAAAATAAATTTTAAATCAGAACGGCTCGCTCGCACGCCCTTTAATTCGTAGTAGGCCGACCCCGTTCTGCCTCATTTAAAACTGAGACAAACTTAGATCTTCAAGTACCCATCCCAATATATTCCATTGCCATCTCTACTCTCTTACATGCATTGCAAATTATGCACTACTTTAGCGTAAAATTTACATATTCTCTCCAACAGTTTGCACTACTATCTTCACTAAAAAATAATATTACACAATAATATTTATTTTGTTTATTTTCAATATTTATTTTTATTACTAAATATTTGTTAAAAACATTATATATGTAATTTTATTTAACATTAAATTTTGAGATAATATTTATTTTACTTATATTCTTAAACTATCATATTCAAAAAATATATATGTAAAATTGAATATCGGGTAATGTTATGCAATTCTATTTAAATTTGTATATAATATTTAAAATCTCATATACTTATTTAAATTATATTTTTATTATTATTTAAATTACACATCATATGATTTTAAAAATCTTGATTTAATTTCAGTTTGGATAATTGAGATAAAAAAATTACAATATTAAATATTAAAAAAAGATATAATCATATAAAAAGAAAGGAAAAAAGTAGAGCAATAAAAAATCTACGCCAAAAGTAGTGCAAAAATTTCAAAAACTTCAAACTGGTGTACAGAATTGAGTATCGCTAAAGGGTGAAAACTGACACCAAATGCCAAAGTAGCTTCTTGTTGAAGAAACTCTTAAGGATGAATTAGATTGTGGATTTACAAGCCTCCTCGAAAGCAGGGCGTAGTGGATTGGCCTGCTTTAATAGAAATTCTCTATATTTACCTTTTTCTGGTGTAATCCAGAACATATACTTCCACCTTATTTGATCCTTAAGATTGCTAAAGATTCTCACTTAAATGTTATTAAGCATTAAAATTTCCATCATCATTAAGGTGCGCGATGTATATTTTGTGCGTCCCACTTTGATATTGTGTGTTTTTATGAAAATAACTTTTTCACAAAATTTATAACTCAAATAACTTTTTATTTTAAATTCATTTTTAATATATAATATACAAAATTAATATTCTTTTTGCAATTTTTAATTTGACATCAATATTGTACATATTAAAATAAATAATAATATTTAAAACTATGAAATATAATTTTTATGAATGAAATATAAATTTTTTATACAATGAATTATTAATTCTAAAATTTTGATATATGTGATTAATTTGAATAAATAGTATATCAAATTTTTATATGGATCTAACCTAAAAATTATAAATAATTTTTTTTGCAAAAGTAAAAATATTATATTTTTAATTTATAGTTTAACTTTAATAATTTTTAGTTTGAAATATTTATATTCAGTTGAGGGAGATTTTAAAATTCACTTCAAAATATTGTACAATTTATTATTTAATAAAACTAACTTAAAAAATAAAAATGCAATTTAATATATATATATATATGTATATAACTATAATTCAAATTGAGTAATATTTATATAAATATAATTGATATAAATGATAGGTTATGTACATTTTTAATAATAATAACATAATTTTTATTATAAATTATTAATATTGCTAATATATTATATCACGTGCATCACATAGCTAGTTGGACATCTAGTTTAAATTAAGAAATTAATCGTTATTATTTTTGTTGCTTATCACAAAAGTTTGTGATCATCTAGACCAATTAATTGATATATGCCCAATATTTTTGGTTATTAATTGAAATAAATATTTTTTAATATGAGAATTAAAATAATTTCTTGTTTTACAACATGCTAATTCAATTGCTGAATTAGTTGTGCATTTTCTTAACAATAAGGCAGCTTTCCCAAGGCTAATCTGCCTTATTATAAAATTATCCAAGCCAATCCAATTGGTTAAAACTCAAAAATTTATATCCATTAGTCATATCGAGAATTTGATGTAGAGTATTATTTATTTAATTAAAAATTATAACTTATTTAATTAAAAAGTATTGCTATTAATTTATTATTTTAAAAATTAATAATATTTTTAAAATAAATAAATTATAGTTTTTAATTAAATATTATAAATTACGGTGCACCCATGGCACAAGAGTAACATCTAAGAAACATGGTAAAAGATTTTTTATTTTTTTAAAGAGTATATTTGTACATTGAACAAGCTGAATTTACATTTTTCTCCTGCAAGGGCTTGAATGGACTCCTTTGGAAAAAGTAAAATGGGCCTGACCCAAGGCACCATCTACTTTCTTTACTCAAATGGACTTTCAGTGACAATGGGCTCTAGTTAAATCCAGCTATAAATTAATTATCTATTACTCCGTCGGTTTTTTTTTTTTTTTTTTTAAAGTTATTTTATATTTTATATTTGATGAACCAAGTGAAAATACAATTTATTATAAATTATCAGTTTTCCTTTATATATATTTCGTTAGTTTAACTTTTCAATATGGTTCTCTCAAAAATATTATTATTATTTGAGTATTATTAAAACTTCAAATAATAATAACTTAAAATCTTTAAATGTTACTTTCTTAGAACATTTTTTTTTTTGGAAACTGAATTTGACTTTGAATGCTCTGCTATTGCTCCAGGAAACATCGGGAATGCATTTAATAATCGAATTAAAAAGAATGTTAAAAATATAAAAGATATATTAGAAAAAGAAGAAATATATTTTACCAACTTTATTTTTTTAATCGGGTTAAGGGGAAAAGAACAATAAAAATGGATTTTTTTAATAAAAAAAGCCCAGTCGGTGAGCAAAACACTGCTGGTTGTCCTGTTCTAGCATAATGTTTATCCATGCATTTCCTCAACTGCCATGCAAACTATTACCTAAGAACCTTAATTCCAAAATGACACATGTCTGCAGCAATCTTGTCTAGGTGTTCGTTTCTCAGCCAAACACCACTCTAAATTAGAAACAAATTCAATATATACGCACACACAGATATGTATATTTTCTCATCATTTTAATTTTCCGGAAAAAAGAAAAAAGAAAAAAGAAAAAAATTAATGGCTTGTTTGTCCACCACATTACTCCTTCTTCATCTTCTTCTTGCAACCACTGCAAATGTTGTTTCCTGCAGAAAGCAGCAGCTTGAGGCTGTGGAAGCAGCACGAGAAGGCATGCAGCAAGCAATAGCTTGGGCCCAGGGGTTCAACACTCTTCACGGGCCGGGCCGTCACTCGGGCTTTTCAGATGGGCCTCTTAAGGACTGTGTGAAGCTGTACGAAGACGCGGAAGCGAGGCTGGCCCGGTTGGTCTCCGCTGAGTGGGAGGAGTGGAGCCATGATGATGGTCTGACTTGGCTCAGTGCTGCTTTGACTAGTCACATCACTTGTTTGGATGGGTTAGGAGAGAACAGCCCGTCTTTTGAATCCCGACGGGCCGAGAATTTGACTTTGGTGATTCGGAAGGCCTTGGCTGTTTATCGGGCCGAGAGCAATCGGAAGGGAAGAAGAAAGGGTAATATCATAGTTGCAACTATTATTTATGTAGCTAGGCCTTCTTCATGTTGGGATTGATGTTAAATTGTTGCAATAATTTATATGAACATTAATTTATTACTTCTTCCGTCCTAGTAACGTAATGTGTTCTCACCAGTTGTGAGAGGGCCGGGCCCGAGCCATGTAAGAGGGCTTTTAGCGTCGTGGAATGCAGCAAACTCAAAGGCCGACTACGTAGTGGCTCAAGATGGCTCAGGAAATTTCAAGACGATCAACGAGGCAGTGGCTGCGCTTGCTCGGTCGGGCCACAATCGGCCCGAAAGAGCTGTAGTATTCGTAAAATCAGGTGTCTATAAAGAAAAGGTAGAGATTGGAAGGGAATTAAACAATATTATGTTTGTTGGAGATGGCATTGACAAAACAATAGTCTCCGGCAATCAAAATGTACAAGATGGTGCTTCAACTATTAATTCGGCCACATTTGGTAAGTTCCAAATTCAATTTTCCAAGAAACTTTTGGTTCAAATATGTTAGGACACATGTAATGTCAAGCCCTCACCGTTATTCTATCTATTTTAAAATAATTATCATACGAAACGTATAACGAAACGTATAATGAATTACTAAGAGGTTATTCTATCTATTTTAAAATAATTATCATACGAAACGTATAACGAAATGTATAATGAATTACTAAGAGAGAGATCCAAACGGGTTAATTATAGAAACCCATTAATTTCTACTTTTATTGCATATATGTGCAGGTGTTTCTGGTGATGCCTTCTGGGCCCGAGACATGACATTCGAGAACACAGCCGGGCCCCAGAAACACCAGGCCGTGGCTATAAGAGTGAGCTCAGATTTATCTGTCTTTTACCGGTGTGGCTTCAAAGGCTACCAAGACACTCTTTTAGTCCATTCGTTAAGACAGTTTTACCGCGATTGCCACATATATGGCACAGTAGACTTCATATTTGGAGACGCAGCCGCAGTTCTCCAGAACTGCGATATATTCGTGAGGAGGCCGATGGATCACCAATCGAACATGATAACAGCACAAGGAAGAGACGATCCAAATCAGAACACGGGGATTTCAATCGTGAATTGTCGAGTATTGCCTGCGTCTGATTTTCGTGAAGTTAAGGGCAGGTTCAAGAATTATCTAGGGAGGCCATGGAAGAAGTACTCGAGGACAGTGTTTTCTAAGACGGAGATAGATGGTTTCATTGATGGGAAAGGGTGGAATGAGTGGAGTGGGAATTTTGCTATTTCCACTCTGTATTATGCGGAGTTCATGAATACTAGGAGTGGAGCTAACACTGGAAATAGGGTGAACTGGCCTGGTTTTCATGTGTTGAGCAATGTGCATGAGGCTAACAAGTTTGCCGTCAGGGATTTTATCGGCGGCGAGTCTTGGATTCCGGCCACTGGAGTGCCGTTTTGGGCTGAATTGTGAGTGTCTGGAAGTGATGTTTATGGTGGTGGTGATGGATTGTAAAGTTGGACCTTATATTGATCAAAAGTTGTATACAGTAGGTTCATGGTTAGGAATCCAATCGGGCCGGGCTTAGATTATGTTTATAGCTGAACTTCTTTTGTGATATAATGTGTAAGTCTATACATATATTGTTATGTGTTTGTATAATATTTATTGTCTTTTATATTATATTTTTTATTTTAAAATAATCAATCATATTTTATGTGAATGTAATGAATTTGAATTTTCTATTTTACTTTATATTTAAAAATAATATAATAATATTACTAATTAAAATATGATGTTTATTAAAAAATAAAATATAAATTAAAATAAAGGATTTAAATTCGCATCGGTGACAAAAGGAACCATTTTTATGTATTTAGAGTATATTTAATTGAGACCATAGGCTAAAATGGATAAGTAGGAGATACGATTTGTAAGGAATATGCTTCAATCATCAATGTTCATTGTTTATTCAGATTAATGAAGGAAGTCTATCTATGAGTAATCTTTGTTGACATTGTAATTTTATATTTTCATAAAAAAATAAGTTAAATATGAAATATTATCGAGAAAAAGTATACGAATAAAAAAGATGTTTTTATGATCAAAACACATTTTGTTAAATCATCCATAATAATAATGTTATGACTTGTATTAAGAGAATAACCAAACAATATTTTTTTATTGGAGGAACAATATCGACCCTAAAAATAATAATATTTTGAAATGAAAATAAATATTGACCTAATTGAAACCTTGTCGAATAGACGAAATTATGCTTAATATTTTTTTTAGAAGAGTTAAAATATGTGTCGTCGAATATTAAATAAATAGTATTTGTAAATTATAACTCAAAAATACTTACCATGAATTTATTTATTTTTTTAAGTAAAAAAAGAGCATTGGATCAAGAGGTGATATTGTCTTTATCTTTATATTATTTTCGAAATAAAAATATTTTAGTTTATTTTAAATATTTTCATAATAATTTGGGAATTCTTACAATTTTATTTTTGGTATTTACTAGAGGATTGCCCTAGGAAAATATAATGCAAAATAATTGTGAAAACGGAAGAAATAATACGGAGTGTTAATAAAATAAAAATATTTGGACTTTGACTAAAATAACCATCCCCACTGTAAGCTATAACCCACCATGCCCCTCCAATTTTTCTGCCGAAAACCCTAGTTCTCAAGAGTGACGATCGTACGACATTGCCAAGGACCAAGGTACAGGACTTCGATGTAATTGGGAATTTTTTCTAAGAAGCGACGCAAGATATGTGGAATTTTCTTGTACTAGCATGTTTTCTGAATTTGTGCTTGATGCAGATAGAGAAGAGATGGCGGGTGGATCAGATGCAGTGGAGACTACAGCTTTATCATGTGCTAAATGTGGAAAACCTGCTAATCTGCAGTATGCTATTCGTTCTTTCTTTCAGTTTTAATTTTGTGCGTGTGCGTGTGTGCGATTCATTTAGTTGCTGCAATAAAGGGGATTGGGGTTGTGTTGATTAAATCTTGGATTTTTGAACGGAACTCTTGAATATCATCTAGCTGTACATGGAAAAAAAAGGGTCTTTTTTGTTTTGATTGAGTGACATGGTTAACTTGTTGATTCAGTGAATATATCTTTTCCTTTTTCTTTCTTTATTTCTTTTGGTTGGCAGTGGGGGGAAATTGTATGTAACTGTACAGTGCACATTCATGGCATTGTCGCTTTCAGTTCCCAGACTGTAGGATAATTATTATCTCCATTAATGAATAATGACATTCTTTGGGCTTGTCTGAACATACCAGTGTACAAAAGCAATTTTGATTAAATAGGTAGCAATGCATTCTGATAAGAGCCTGTATCAATCTGATTTTCTATATGTTTTGTTAATAGGTGCCCAAAGTGCGTGGAATTAAAGCTTCCTCGCGTAGGTGCTGCTTTCTGGTTCGTGCTTTGACTGCATTATTCGAATTTAGTTTTTCTGAGAGTTCTTCTAAGTTCATATTGTGTCAACTGCAGCTGGATTGAATATGTATTGAACTTAGCAGGAGTTTGTAGTTGCATATTTAGTTGATTCCAGTAAGTTGAACAATTTGGTAGATAGAATGTGGTAGAAACTGGTTAGCACACTCCCTTTCCCTAGATCTGTTGGGAGTACAATTGATGGTCATGGTAGTTATCTTATTCAGCATATTGAGAACTTGTATGTGCCCCTTGTTTAATGTGTTCATTTAGAAGAGACTATCCACATTCTGCCTAGATCTAGTAGATACGGAAAGAAGACCCATATATATATATATATATATATATATATATAGAGAGAGAGAGAGAGAGAGTGAGTGAGAGAGAGATTCATTTTCTTTTGGAATATGGAAATTGCTGATGATATTTACATCAAGGGCTCTTATTGACGAAAACCATTTCCATTCAGTTCTCAAGACTGTTTCAAGGCATCTTGGAGTTCTCATAAGTCTGTTCACTTGAAGGCTAAGTCACCGTCCCCTGCACTTGAAATTCCTGGTGAACAAAATTCTGGCCTGCCTGCTGGATGGCTCTACTGCTTGAGGAAAGGACAATCTCGGACACCCAATCTTCCACATTTTGACTGGACTGGGTATAAATTGTTGGTTTTCATTTTTATGTTTTTAGTACATGCTGTGATAATTGTTTTTTACTTCTTGTGGAGTACCCTTGGTAAAAAGGCCCTTTAAAGCTGTACGTCTCCTGGCCACATATGAAGAAAACATAAATACTGATGCTATATTTTTGAGGGCTGCTGTTTCATATGCACCTTTAGCTTTGAACAGATTTGGTTAAATCTTGAGTGGATGAAGAGTTATGTTTAATTTAAGTGAAGAAACAGTAGGATGAGTTTTGCCATGAACTATCTTTGTGATTTCTCTTTGTATGATTACTTGTTTGTCAAATCAAGTCGCAATATTATACATTGACAATATTTTTTAAGAATTATCTTGAGCATGATATGGTTGGAACATTACTTTGTCTGAGGTTTGATTTGCATTAGCTAATTCCTTGAACTCTTCATTTTCCTTGAGCTCAATGGATTTAGTGTATTCTCACTTCAGACGATTTTTTGGCGTATTGCTATTTATCTTCACTATGCAACTATTTTTTATATTTGAAACTTATTCTTAGCTTTTGTCTTGTTCCATTGCCTTTTCTTTTTCAGACCATTAAGACCTTATCCTATATCACAAAGACGTCCAGTACCTGCTCACATTGACCAACCTGACTGGGCAATTGATGTAAGTTTCTTGATTAATTTATTGTTAAATGCTTCAGCACTGTACTTTGACTTTTTTAGAGTTAAAAGTCTAATGATAAATGGCTTGTGTAGGTAACAAATTGATTATTATTTATGAGGACATTTCATGTAATTAAGAAGAGATAACTGTTATTCTGCTCATCTTCCTCCGTATTTCATGTGTATTAACATCTCCATTGTCAAAACTTTTCAGGGAATTCCAAAAATTGAGCCCAACAGCGACCTACAACATCATGTTGAGGTATTCTATGATTATGAGCCTACAATTGACTTACCTATTATATTTGGCAAAAATATCTGACTGAATGCAATTCCTTTCATGATGTATTTTTATGAAGATCAAGACTCCAGATCAGATTGCAAGAATGCGAGAAACTTGCCGGGTAAGCATCTATATTGTTCATTAATAATGAAGAAAACTGTACTGTCCTATATTCTTTGGGAGCTTTATCATCTCCGGAAGATTTTAGTAACATAAAATGTCCATCTGGTTGGACATATGGAAGTTTTGGAAAGCAAAGATTATGGATGTTAGGAAAAGTTGCTAAGATGGAGAAAATTTTCCTATCTGGCCATGGGGCCCATGACATTTTTTTTTTCTGGTTTTAACTAGGAACAATGAGGTTAGGTGTATTTGTGACGAATATTTATAATTTTTGTTTTTTAAATTATTCATATTGTACAATCTGTAAACAAATGTCTGCTGGCAAATGGTGGGTTCTTGTTCGAGTTTGTGGATTATAAAATTTGATTCCAGATAGCAAGGGAAGTTTTGGATGCTGCTGCTCGAGTCATACGACCTGGAATTACTACCGATGAAATTGATGCAGTGGTTCATGAAGCAACAATTGCTGCTGGTGTGATTCCCATTCCTCTCATTTCTTGCTATATTTCTTTATCTGGAGAACAATTTGTTATTGTATCATTTGACAGATGCTCTTAGCCTGCTTTACATGGCTAAGCATAGATATGCTTTGGTGTTGATACTTGCATTATAGGAGCATGAGAATTGAAGCAAATTTAACATAATGTGCTTGACCTGTTGAGCAGTCCGAGCTGGAACTTATTGAAAACCAAAGCAATGATGTTAGACCGTTTCTGATTTTACATGTCCAAAGAATTTTGCTTGGATCCTTTATATTTTGTCATTTTTTTATACCCTTGATCTCTATTTTAGCCATGATTGGTTTGACTCTAGGATTCTGCTCTATATGTTGCTTGCTGGTTTCTTGTTTCGGTGCTATCCTTCTCTACAAACTATCCCTTTTTTTTATGGCAGCATGAGTGCTCATATGTCATGCTATTTTTATGTAGGTCAATTGATTTTTGGATCTGTCTTTGTGAGTACTGTTGAACATAACCCTCTTTAACCTGCAGGAGGATATCCATCTCCATTAAATTATCATTTTTTCCCGAAGTCTTGCTGCACGTAGGTATTTCTTACTGAGAATTTCCTTTTTGTATGCTCTCTGTGTTGGTCCCTAAATATATTGAGATTCAGACTCTTATTTTTCTCAGGTCAGTAAATGAAGTTATCTGCCATGGGATTCCCGATGCAAGGTATGTTTTTAACTCAAGCAAGAACTATCAAGTCCCTGTTCAATGATAACTGCTTATTTGAAGCAAAGGTTTTTCTTTTCAATAATCTATTTCTCATTCTTATGTGGATCCTGCTAGCACAAGGGCGGGTATTTGATGTTTCTCGTTGGCTTTGGATCCTATATATTTTTCACACATTGTTGTCTTCAACCTTACCATTCATTCTTCCTTGGCTTAAGAACTGAAAAACATGATTTTAGGAAAAGTAATTCACCTGTGGCTTAAAAACTTTTTGCTTTTAGATTCAATGTGAAGCCATAATACATTGTGTTTTTCATGCATAATGTTTGTAATAAATTGTGATCAATAATCTATGTGCTAGAATACAGCATCAGCTCACTTCCGCTGATTTTACCTGTCAGGAAATTAGAAGATGGTGATATTGTAAATGTTGATGTTACTGTGTACTATAAAGGAGTGCATGGTGAGTAATCTCATAGCCAACTCAAGGTTATTAGTTATTTGTCGTGTGTATGTAACTTAGAATATTAATATGTTTTTTTTCTTGTTTCTATGCTTTGCAGGTGACCTGAATGAAACATTTTTTGTCGGTAATGTTGATGAAGCATCTCAAAGGCTGATTCAATGTACATATGAATGCTTAGAGAAAGCTATAGCAGCTGGTATGTGTTTGTCTTTTGTAACCTTTGGCAGAATTTTCATGCAATTACGATTCTTCTTTCTTCATCTATCTCTTTCTGATCTGTGCATTCTGTCAAAAAACAAATATGAATTCAAATTTTCATGATTTGTTTAACTGCTTTGCTTGTTAACTTCAGTCGCGTCTCTACTTTAAGTATTGTTGATAAGTTCATGACCCTGACTGTTTTTCGTGGGTCGTTCCTGCCCTCTTCAGTTAAACCTGGAGTGCGTTTTCGGGAAATGGGGGAGATTATTAGCCGGCATGCTTCTATGTCTGGATTATCAGTGGTAAATGACTTTATCTCGCTTTTATTTCTGTTATTTTTGTTTATAAGTTTTTCTTTGGCATATTCCTAATATTTTTTGCTATTTCATCTCATGCTATTAGGTGAAATCGTATTGTGGTCATGGTATTGGCGAGCTCTTCCATTGTGCACCAAATATACCCCATTATGCTAGTATCCTTGATATGTTAAAATGTCTCCTTTCTCATATTCTCATGGTGTATCTTTATGAGGCATGTTTTGTGTTGTTGAGTTGTCCATATTCGAAAAATTGGTTAACTGAGGTAGTTGATTTCACTGCATCTCTTCAAATTAGGACCCTTCATCTGAGAGTATTGGTATCTGTCATTCTATGTTAGCTTGTCAACTTCACATTCCCTTTGGGACCTTAACCTAAGCAGGAAATAAAGCAGTTGGAGTGATGAAGGCGGGCCAGACATTTACGATTGAACCCATGATCAATTCAGGTACACCTGTCTAGTCTGCTTAATTAATGCCCTGTGTCCCAGGCTCTATACATTTTATATATTTTTCTTCTTATATCGTAAACCAATTCTATGGTAGGTGTTTGGCGTGATCGAATGTGGCCCGATGGATGGACTGCTGTAACTGCAGATGGCAAACGCAGTGCTCAATTTGAGCACACGCTTCTGGTAATAGTTTTCTTCTTTTTTAGTGCAGTTATTAGTACGGGCATATGTTATGTATTTACAAATATGCTCTGCCAATATTCTTTTTTGAAGAATGCATATTTATTTCGGATGTACTTGGCCCTTTGTTGATTGGGACTGGGTCCATAAACTTAATTATGAATATTGAGCCCTTATACCTTTATTTTCATTAACATGATGGGTTCTTGTATTTGTTATAAACTCTTCGGACTCTGTTTGCATTAAGATTTGGTTTGAGGTTCAGTGACCTATTTTATACGACCCACACCAAATTTTAATCCAAATAAAAGTGCTAGAACTCGATCTTTATAAATTGAAGTACCAAGGAATGAATTCTTAATGCACATAAACCTACTAGGACTCTTCAAATAAAAATATAGGAATCCAATATAGAGTAGTGAAAGTTCAGTACCCCAAATCAACATTTTTATTAAGCTTGTCAAAATACAAGCAAATCAACTTCTTACACGATTGTGCAGGTGACGGATACTGGAGTTGAAGTTCTTACAGCACGACTGCCCTCTTCTCCGAAAGTGTTTCCTTGGCTGAATTAATAATTTGTTTTGGTCCATTAAAAGGTGATTGAAGAGGTCTTCTTTTAGCAGCAATTTGCGACTACTGGTTAATGTGGTGATCTTGTTTCTCACTTGTTGGAGTGGGAAAATTTGTTGTATTTTAGTCCGCCTACTGTCAAATTTTGAGTTAAAATTTTTCGAATTTCAAGTGTTTGTAACATTTTCAGTGAGGACTCAATACTGGAAATCTATAGATACTGAGACTGAGCAAATATAATGTTTGCATTTATAATTTCTGCCATATTTCAAGTTTGAAATACATATTAAGAGCAATTCATTGAAATTCGAGTTCCAGACCATTGAATCTTGGGTCAAACAAAGTATATCAATGAGAAGACATTATGTTCCTGAAAGGAAATTTAAATGGTTATTACCTTGAAATATAAAAATCTTATTTTTTACTATCTTATAATTAAATAAGATAATGCAAATCGTGTATGACAATTTGGCTATATTTTTCGTATCATATCATGTAAATAAGAAGTAACAGAGAAGGGATAATATATTTCTTTTTTATAATTTTATTGTTAAAGAGAATAAGAAATACGAAATCAGAACTCTAATTGCCAGCTCAGCTACACTAAACTATTCTGATAGGCAAGAAAAAAAAGTCGAAATCCTTTTTTTTTTCTTTTTTTTTTTTAAAATTAATTTTATTTTATGAATCATGTTACGTAAAGTTGATATGTGTAATCCAATTTTTTATTATTATTATTATTATTATTATTATTATTATTATTATTATTATTTTATTTATTTAAATTTTTATTTTTTGTGTGGGTTTAGTTACATTAGGTCAATTAGCGACAGTTGCTCAATCTTATTGCTGTGGAATATATCTCAATTAGGTTGGTGCGGAATATAAATGTTTCTATTTATGATTAAGATATTTAATCATTTACTCTCAGACATCTGATAAAGTGGCTAAAAACATTTACAGACTTAGTTAGAAATATTTGGTTATATTTCCCTAGAAACATTTACATGCATATAGAGAACCAAACCCTGTCACATGTTAGAAACAATACATATGTATGGGACATTCGAAACTCAAGAATTGAAATCGTAAACTAAAATTAACTACATATATTGTGCAAGAGAGCATGAATTTATTTTGTTTACATATGTCACGAACCCTAAGAGTACTTTGAATATTTTCACATAATTCTTACATATAGTATCAATTTTCTACCAATAACAAACAAATCCAATTAAAACAACCTCCAAACGTGTCCAAATCCCCTAAACTGATTAAGGTCTTTTGACATTAGAGGACCTGTATCTTGCAGCAAATCTGTTGAACAAGGCTAAAGCATTGCTAGTAACCTGTTGAAGATTAACAACCTTGGCTTTGATCAAGGCCTTCGTCTTTCTCCCAATGGCCCGGCCCGAGAACCCATCCACGCACCGGCTTGCATCAGACACCGCAGTGCTCATCCATGTTTGGATATTGCTTGCATGCCATGTGAACTCACTACTTGACCCATTTTCCTTAATCTTCTGTGCCTCTTTGATACTATTTGCAAGTAGATCCACCCCATCATTTATTTGATCCAGGAATTCCATCACAGCTTGGTAATCCTTGCCCTTGGTTTGGTTGAGCCATTTTGCCACTCCGGTCACATAGGCCCGTGTTGACTCAGCCCTAGCCAGGCTCACCTTGAGGGCGATATGGGCTAACAGTTGATGACTTAATGTTGTAGTGAAGTTGCTGGTATAAGGTGACAAACACTGAACACATAAAATGGGATATAGCGTGGTCTGACACTGTGACTCGATGAAAGCCCTAGCCTTGGAGCGACGTGGGCTTACTGGATCACGGGCTTGAACTAGGGCAAGGATGATCAGAAAAGAAAGTACAAAAAGGGTTATTCTTTGTGCCATGTCTATGTGACTATTTGTCGTAGGGACAATGAATTAATGTTAGTAGCTAAATTTAGAATTTTATTGTATTTGTTCTTGAAGTACAAAAATGAGGTCCAATATATATATATAGAAAGGAGATGCCACAAAGTTGCAGCATTTCACACCTCTAAGACAGTTGTGTGGGGTTTAGAGTAAACAAGAAACCTTAATTCATGTTGGGGACATTGGCAATGTAAGCAACTTTCGAGATTACTAAGAATTAAAAAAACCTTGCCTTGTCTCTTGGAAATTTGAAATTCGATCAAGAAGAATGTGTGGCAAGTAATTATTACTTTAATTTATAGCATATAAATTTATTATTATCGAACTATAGTCGGTCCCCCGATTGTACTTATGGGTTTTTTCTTTCTTTTTTTTTTTTTTAAATCTAATACTATCAATATACATTATATATATATATATATTTATATTATCATTTTATTCATATATTGATTGCATTAAAATGTATCTCTGCTAAAAGGGGATATATGCACTTTAATCCTAATAATAATTAGGATTTTGGTAGAGTAAGTCCAAGTTAAGATCTCGTGTTACGTACAAAGGGATCTGATTTGATATTTGTTCATATATTTATTTTATGTTTTGATAATGTTATTTTATATACTTAGTTGATATGTAAATAATATATAAAAAACCAAATAATATTAGAAAAATTGATTGGATGAGGTCAAATCCTATTAATATTTGAGAAACCATACGTAAATGTATTGGGAAAAAATTATCTCATAAGCTTCTTTGTTTTCAATAATCCCAGTATTCGAACATCGTCTAACTATTAATTCAAAAAAAAAAAGAAAAAAAAGAAGAAGATATCTTCTATAATCCAGGCTTGCTTTGACCAAAATGATTTGATGTTAATAATTTAATTGGAGTAGAAGGATATTTACAAAGTAATAATATAATTTGATTAACTCTTAAGTTGTAACCTGTGGAAGTAGCTGGCAATTGCGAGGATTAAGTCAAGTAACTATTTAAAAAATTAACTCAATTAAAAACCAATCCACTCCATACTTTTTCATATGTTTGCATGATTAAGGAAAAATAAATAATTATATTCTCTCGGTTGGGGCTTCCAGTCTACCATAATAAAATAAAAAGTCCAATTAGAAATATAGATGTAAGGCTTCTTTTTTACGAAATATAGTAAACTAAATCAACAATTTTTATTTATACTGGGTTGGAAAACATTTCTTAATTTACCATAAAATGTCACATTCAGTGCTTCTTTTCAAAAAAGTCATTGAGCATGATGTTATTTGAGGGAATTAACTAAGAATAAAAACGTTCTGTCCGATGGCATTTTTATTCTTAGTTTATATATGTATATATGCGCAACACACACATATATATATATATTATAAACATGTGATAAATTCTAATGGTTGCGAGTAGGGTTGAATTCTATGGGTATTAAAATCAATTTGAGCGTAACAAATAAAGAAAGTGGTTTCTAGATCAATTAATTTAAGAGTAATAAATTTCTACAAATTAAAAAATAAGTAGACAAAATCACTAATGATACGAACAATAACACCAAAGATGAGGTGAAAATCGAGATATCAAATAAAGAGAAATTTGACTCGAGGGTAAGATATTTAATTATGCTTTAATTACTTGCCAAATATATACTCTTGCAATTCAAGTATTAACTTAAGAATTATTTGGATAGCCATAACAACTCTTTTGTTTCTCTAATATAATCGACCAAAGCAAACATTCAATCAATACTAATCATTAATCGATTGGGCACGATAACATTTCATGTCAACTAATGATAGCATAATCCACATTTGAAAATGGTTAAACCCAATTATCAATAATTAGTATAGCCATAATTAATGAAGTTGGTTACATTGGTTCAAATAGATTGGATAAATCATGATAACCCGCTGCTAGATTTCAATTATTCAAAACTACTTGGAGTGATGAAATCCATAAACAGTGGTGAAAATTTAAATATTAATGTGATTTGTTATGTCAAATCAACAAATTTTTCTATAATTTAAAATCATAAACGCATGAATACTTGAATATAAAACAAGAATACCATAACTCGGGTCTTACAAAAACATAACTGAAATTAAACATTTAATTGAACATTCGTAACTCCGATCTCACAAAAACATAATTGAAATGAAACCTTTAAATTAAATATGAAATTAGCCACTTATAATTTTATTAACACTAAGCAAAAATATAATCATCAAATCACAAGAAGTTAAAAATAAAAAAGGAAAAATGAAAGATAGAATGAAAATAAGGAAAGACACAAAGATTCTTACATAATTTCCAAAACTCTAGTGTGTTTCTAAAAGTATGGGTCAAACTAAAACTAATGATAATAATAAAAAGAACCTATTAACTCCTTGTTCCAAATGGACTGGTCTTTTGGTATGATTTTTTTCAAATCAAATTAATTATTTTTTAAAAATAAAAATTCATTAATTAGATCAATTATATATAATAAAAAATAAGAAAAATGTGAGTATAATATATAGAATAATATAAACACATCAACATGGATACTGACATGCGTACAATATACACAAAAAAAAAAAAAAAAAAGCAACACACACATATATACATATAAATATACACATACATTATATAATTATTATACACATATATAATTCTAATATATATTTACAACTTCATATTTATGTTAATATATTATATTAAATTAAATATATAGAAAATATATGCTTTTTTATACTTATATATAAAATGTAAAGTAATTACATATTGCCATAATTATATAGAAAAAAAAGTTATATATATATTTATATTGTATGATTAAAATAAATTTTATAATTTAAATCAAATTAATTTTTAAACTAATTATGAATAATATATATATATATTCTTGATATTATATATTATATATGCATTTATTTTACAATTAAAAAAATATTACATGTAAAACATAAATGTATACTATGTTTTAATGAAATAACTTTTTAAAGTTTTAATTTGATTTCTTGGTATGATGATTGGATTTTCTTGTTTTAGATACTTATAAATTTCATTAAATGTTCAACTAAGTTCAAATTCAAATTCTTAAGCTAATAAATTGAACATATGAGTTCTTATGTCCAATATATAACTAGTGTGAGACATGTGCGATGCACAAAAGATATTTTTTTTTATATTTTGTAATATAAACATATATTCAAGTTATATAATATATTGTAAAATGTGTGGATTTGTAATTCAGTTCTCGTTCACAAAATGATAAGCATGATATTTACGATTTATAGAAGGTTGAATGAATATTTTTTAAAATAGAGATGTGAGCAGATTAAGAAAATAAAGATTTGTACATATCTCAAAAAAATTGTCAATTACACAATCAAATTAGGAATAAAAATATTAAGCAAATCGCCAATTAAATATAATAATATCACAAAATTTGAAATTAGATAGAAAGCTAATGAATAATCGCACAATGATTATACGTCAAATAATTAGCAGATCTCCACAGAAAATCACAAGAACAATCAAACGAAAAATGAAAGAGATGGACGAACTTTTCGTTTAAAAATAAGAAAGAAAAATAGTTAAGAAAATAAATTATGTTTATAATAAATTGAAAGCAACATATGAATAAAAAATCTAAAAATAAAATAAACCTGAAAATAACATTTTAAAGAGTGTAGGCATTGACGACAACTGAAATAGGGCACATATTGTTATACTTGTCTTACCATTTATAGTCTTGATAAAATATATAGAAAGAAGAGAGAGACAAAAATGAGAAATAATTTTGAATTATGGTAAAATCGGTGAAAGTTTAATGACTTTCAAACTACAATGATTTACGGTTCCTAACAAATATTTCAATGTTTGTTTCTTATTTTGAATATATTATGAGTTAACAAATTTTTCTTAAAATTCAAATTGTTTATGTTGAACAACATAAATTAAGCAAATCTCGAAGATTTTTTATATTAATATATCCAATTAAATTATAATAATTTATCTTAAAAGAGTTCCACAAATAAATATAGTTTTACACTTATAGGGTGGAAATTTCGGTTGGAAAACAAATTTTTTTTTACTTTTATGTATATATATAAATATATATAGATTATTATTTCGTAGATTTTATAAGATCGTGCAATTGGTTTGATAAAATGATTTCAGAAGATCGAATCATATATTTATTAGATTTCATATATTTCTTGAATTTCAGAATTTAGTGATTTGATTAATATTTGATAAAATATCTAGATTTCAAATCATATATTAAATGCAGTAGTATATTCATCTTGATATAATCTTATTTTGAAACACCTAAATTTGTGGAAATTTTCAAATTTCGAAATCGAATCAATTTTTTTAGAATAAAAACGTTCAAATTTAATTTAATAACAATATATTATTCTACATTAAGTAATAAAATTTAAGCGGGAAAACAAAATTGGAAAAAAATCATTTTGTTTTTATATATATATAAATTTTCAAAAATAATAATATTTTTTTGTAAGACAGAAATATAGATAAAATTAATTATAATGTAATTCATTTATATATGAAAATTAATAATAACTAAAAAAAATTCAGATTCTATTTTTTTAATTAACTTCAAATTAGAAGTACATAGTTGAAAACAACTTAAAATCAATCATCAAAGCTCAAGAAAAGAATTGGGTTCCTCTACATACCATTTTGTGATACCATTTTGTAGAGACTCATTTGAAGTCCTCTACAAAGCATTTTGTGAAGACTCATTTGAAGTTAGTAAGTGAGCTACTTAAAATAAAATCTGAAGTATTTTGAAGCTAGTAAATGAGCTATTTAAAATAAAACATTTAAAGTATTTTGAATCTATTAATTGAAATAGTTGAAATAAACTCATTTAAAGCTACTGTGTGATTGAAATAAAAAAACCTTTCAAGTATTTTTAAGCTTAAGTGAGCTAGTTGAAATAAACTCATATAAGACTACTATGTGATTGAAATAAAGCATAGTATGCAGATTCATTTGAACCTTTCAAAAATATTAAAAAATATATTAGATACATATCAATAAATATTGATTTCGATACAAAATAACCTAATGAAAGATTGAATTTTAATTTTCATACGAAAATTGATATTAATGTATATGGAATTCAAACATATGAGAAAATTAAAATATTACAAAAAATATCATAAGTATTATGGATATTTTTGAAAAATTCAATATATATGAATAAATATGAACTTTCATACAAATTACTCAGTGCAAGTATGCATATTATTAACTAAAACAATTTTACCTTATTCCTTATTCCTGTTTATTATTTTTACACTTTACTGCATGTTCATGCATATTAACTAAAACTGAATTTAAAATCATTCGATTAAGGAAAATTTTAATATTTTTATATATAGATTTTCAGAAACATTGAAAAACATGTTAGATACATACCAATAAATATTAACTTCCATACATAATAGTTAAATGGAAATTTTCATTTTCATTTTTCATACAAAAATTGATATTTTATGTCTATTAATTTTAGTTACATTAAAAAATATATTAGATACTGTGATAATAACAACAAATTAATAGCAGCGGGAGTTAGCAAAACGGTTGAGGATTTGTTAGCGGTTATTATTCAAGTTGTTAGCAGCGGTTATTGGTTAATAGAGGTTGTTACAATTGATATGCATCTATAAATACCAATCCATCTCTTCCGGTAGAGGATTGATTCATCTTTCATCTTTGAGTGAAGAAAAGAGAGAGAGAGTTTGAAACACTTGTATCTTGTGTAGATTAGCAGATTCAAGGTAGAGATTGAGTGGTTGTAAAACATACACTATAATCAATACAAAAAGAGAGTTACACAAGTGGATGTAGATCGGTTTGATCGAACCACTATAAAATCTGGTGTTGATTTCTTGTTCACACTATTTTTATTTGAATTTCTTGGATCACGATTGAACTATCTTAGATTCAATCACAACAAATTGGCGCCGTCTGTGGGAATCGTGAAGAAGGTGATTCAAGATGGGTACTACGCGATTTGATGTTGAGAAATTCACTGAGAAAACTGACTTTGGGTTATGGAAAGTGAAGATGCGAGCTCTGCTTATACAGCAAGGACTGGGTGATGCATTAAAGAAGGAGAGTGCAAGTTCCGCAGGAAAGGAGAAGGCGGAGAAATCTGAGGAACACGCTCAGATGTTGGAGAAAGCCCATAGCATGATAATTCTGTCATTGGGGGATAAAGCTCTTAGGGAAGTAAAATCACTTGCTAATAGGCTCTATATGAAACAGAAGCTATACTCGTTCAAGATGGTGGAGGATAAATCCATTCTTACACAGATGGATGCGTTCAATAAGATTTTGGATGATCTTGAAAACTTGGAGGTAAAGATGACTGAAGAGGACAAAGCCTTGATCCTGTTATCTGCCTTACCAAGGTCGTTTGAAAACTTCAAAGTTACTTTGCTCTTTGGGAGCAAAGAATCAATCAATCTTGAAGAAGTGCAAATTGCACTGAAGTCAAAGGAACTGCAGAAATCAACTGAAACTTCAATGGCATCAACAAGTGGAGAAGGTTTAAACATCAAGAAGCAGTATAACAATGGCAAGAAACCTCAGAAGAAGGGGCCATTTCAAAAGAAACAAGAACAAAAGCTAACTGATTTTGTCAATAATCCAGAGATAAGGAAATGCTTTCATTGCCATGATCCTGGGCATTTCAAAAAGAATTGCAAGAAGTGGAAGGCATTGAAGGGAAAAAGAGTTGACACATCAAGTGGGAGTCACAAACATCAGGCAAATCAGACAACAAACAATTCAGAAGCTTTGTGTGTGACAACTGATGAAGTTGAATCAGAGTGGGTGTTGGACTCGGGTTGTAGCTTTCATATGACACCCAACAAGGATTGGTTCTCTATGTTACAGCAAATCAATGGTGGCACAGTGATGCTAGGCAATGATCAAAGCTGTAAAGTGAAAGGCATCGGTGCACTACACATCAAAATGTTTGATGGTGTGGTCAGATTACTGAGGAATGTCAGGTATGTTCCTGATTTGAGAAGAAATCTGATCTCTCTGGGAGTGTTTGATGCAATGGGGTACATGTTTGAATCTGAAGAGGGAAAGCTAGATGTAATCAAAGAAAATAAGATTGTCATCAGAGGAATGAGGAGAAGTGGGCTGTATTTTCTGGTTGGAAATACTATTATTGGGCAACTAAACTCAGTAAACACACAAGATTGCATTGCTATATGGCATGGCAGGTTAGCTCACTTAAGTGAGAGGAACCTATATGAGCTATCTAAACAAGGTCTGCTAGGAGGTGACAGGATAACAAAACTGACTATGTGTGAGCATTGCATATTAGGGAAGTCAAAGAGATTAAAGTTCCCTACAGCAGTTCACACCACCAAAGGGATCTTGGAGTATGTTCATTCAGACGTTTGGGGGCCTGCAAAACACACCACAAAAGGTGGAGGGAGGTATTTCATCTCATTAATAGATGATTACTCAAGGAAGGTTTGGATTTACATACTGAAAACCAAATCTGAGGCATTTGAGAAGTTCAGAGATCTCACTGAAAAGAAAGTGATTTCAGTGAAAAAGATTCACACGTCTGAAAATCCAGCCGATTGTTTCACTAAGGCTCTACCAGTTTCAAAATTTGAACTGTGTTTAAGCCGCATTGGACTGTGTTAAACTTGACAACAAGGGAAGCTGCTCAAGGTGGAGCAGTGAGGAGTATGGCAGCTACTGGTGGAGCTGTGGAAGTGAAAGGTGTGCAAGTAAGCTGCTCAATAGAGTGAGCAGGAATAAGGTTGTGTCAAGGTTGATTCAACATGGTGAATTTGCAGTTCAAGGTGGAGTTGTGTTGATTATTCTATGTAGAATAATTGTGGGAAGTGCTCTTTTGTTTCTTGGCAACAATATAATTGTGCTGTTAAGGTGGAGATTTGTGATAATAACAGCAAATTAATAGCAGCGGGAGTTAGCAAAACGGTTGAGGATTTGTTAGCGGTTATTATTCAAGTTGTTAGAAGCGGTAGTTAGTAAAACGGTTGAGGATTTGTTAGCGGTTATTATTCAAGTTGTTAGCAGCGGTTATTGGTTAATAGAGGTTGTTACAATTGGTATGCATCTATAAATACCAATTCATCTCTTCCGGTAGAGGATTGATTCATCTTTCATCTTTGAGTGAAGAAAAGAGAGAGAGAGTTTGAAACACTTGTATCTTGTGTAGATTAGCAGATTCAAGGTAGAGATTGAGTGGTTGTAAAACATACACTATAATCAATACAAAAAGAGAGTTACACAAGTGGATGTAGATCGGTTTGATCGAACCACTATAAAATCTGGTGTTGATTTCTTGTTCACACTATTTTTATTTGAATTTCTTGGATCACGATTGAACTATCTTAGATTTAATCACAACAGATACATATCAATAAATTAACTTCCATACAAAATAATTTAACGAGAAATTGAATTCTAATTTTCATACAAAAATTGATATTTATGTCCATCAATTTTAGACATATAAGAAAATAAACATATTACATAAAATATAATTAAATATTGTGGATATTGTAAGAAATTTCAATATAAAATAATAAATACAAATTTCCATACAAAATTATTTCATGCACTTATGAATATTAACTCTGATTGAATTTTATGTCCATACGAAAACTTAAATTTTTGTTTATTGATTTCATACCTTGATTCTTTTTATCATAAAAACTATTTTATATTATAACAATCATAATAATATAGTAATTACATTAAAATACTCAAATTCACAAATAAATAAATACGAACTATAATTTATTTATTTTTGTAAAAAGAATTATGAATTGTACTCGTCAATGGTATCAATCAATTATTGCAATGAAAGAAAATCCACTAGTGATATAATTTGCATGGTTTATAGAGATAATTATACCATTTAGTTTTATTTTTTTGATAAAAATTAATAAAGAGAAACAACTTGGAGTACATTGTATGCATGCATCGGCCAAGTTTATTATATTATATTGTTGTTATGATATGTAAATAGAAAACTGAATCATTAATTTATATAATGGAGCTGCTTCGTGCACAAATTATATATATTTATTACATGCAAACACGTTCATGTAAAATTTCAACATAATAACATTTATATAAGAAATAATAATTACATTAAACTTGATTAGACATAATTGATCAATTTAACATATTTTCTAATTTAGCTTATATAAGGACTTGTGCATTCGCGGCATTGATTCATCAATCTATAAGGAATTATGTCATTTGTATATAAGGAATGGTGTATTCGTCAATATTATTCTTGGATTGAGGCTAATAAATATTACTTACATTTTGTCTGATATATTACTTAAATACAATTTGGTGTTACTAAAACATCATTTTAATTTAAATACAAATTTGTGTCAATAAAACCATCATTTCAATCTATAATATTCCGAGCAGTATATAGGCTTGTAAAAAAAATATACTCTTGTATTTTTTTTTTCAATTAGTCTGGTGCAAATTATTATATATTTATAAAATGAATATTGATTACATGTATTATATATATATATATTAACATGGGTTGTTGTTGGAGTAAAATAAATTATTGGGGGTAGTTAGGTAAGTTTCATGTTTGATACAGAGGTAAAAAATCATAGAAATAGTACATTGGTATGATTTTTTTTTTTTTTTGGAAGAAACGCAAAAACAGATTCTATGAGCATGGTACAAAAAATAATTAAAGTCTTTTTTGATAACAAAAAATATAAAAAATATGTTATATACCGTATTTATGATTTATTGATAAATTTACCCATCCTTCCTCTTTTTTCTATCCATTCTCCCTGTTATCTCTCTTTAAACTCCCTATTTTCTCTCTTTTTCTGCCTTCTAGTGTGTAAGTCCCTCTTCTCTCTTTTCTCCCTTCTCAATTCCCCTCCCACTAATTTCATTTCTCCTCTCTCTTTTCCCTCCCCAAGTCTTCCCTCTCTCTTTCTCCTGATTAAAGTGTCTTTTTCTTGTGAATCCCTCTCCTTCTTGTTTTTACTCTTTTCCCCTCTCCATCCATCTCGTGCAAGATTACTGAATCGTGTAAGATTTACTATACAAGTTTACACGATTCACCATGCAGGCTTAAACAATTGAACTTACATTGTTGTGTAAGCTTACACAATTGAACTGACATAATTAGTAGTGTAAGCTTAATAAGAATATTTTGAAATTGTGAATAAAAAAAAAAAAAGTTTTAAAATCTTGAAAAGAACTTTGCATGTAATAAAGGTGTAGACTAGAATTTGCCTCAATTATAAATATTCTATTTGCTTAATATTTTTGTTAGGGTATTACATGAAAATTTATTTAGATTATAAATATTCAATTTGCTTAATATGTTTTTTGGGGAATATATGAAAATTTATATAAATTATAAATATTAAATTTGCTTAATTTTTTGTGTCAGGGAAATACATGAAAACTATTTAAATTATAAATATTTAATTTGCTTATTTTTTTGTGAGAGGGATACTTAATTTATGTAAGATAAGTATTATAACCCATAACCAATTCAATCCACTTTTCACACCAACACAATAATTTAGTGAAGCAAATATGATTAGACTAGAAGAAAAACTTGTTTCAACATTTAGTACTTATATTAATTTTTTTCATTTATCAATTGTTGGACATTAAAAATAGTGATAATATTTAAATATATTTTCCTTGAAAAAATATTTTTTTTAAATTACTATATTGGGAAAACAAACAATGACTAACTTGCAACACTTATTGCAAATAAAATATGTATTGCTAATAAATTATAAAACAAAATATGAAAAATATTCATAGAGTTTGAAAAAATATTGAAGTAAAATGTATTGGTAAACCAATCGATTTCGAAATTGTTTTATGATATTTGCACTTATTCTCAATATTTTCCAATCTTTATCCAATATTTCATCGATTTTATTCAGTTGGACCTATAAATTAATCGATATTAATATCATGTTATAATATTTATCGATACTTTTCAAATATTTATCCATATTTCCTAACGTTACACTAATTTATAGTCAATTTGACTTGTAAGCTAGTCAATATCCATATTTAGTCAAAATTATAAAATAAAAAAAATATCACTTATAATTTTTCAAAACCTCCAAAGGAATCATATTTCATATGAAAATCAATATATCGATTTGATTGAATAATATTTTATCAGAGCTAATATTTATATATATATATATACAAATTTCTAAAATATGAACAATATTTATTGATATTTCTCTAATATTTTTATATTTTAATGTAAATTTCACGGGTTATGGATTAGTTTCTTTTACACATAGCACATTTCCAGCTACTATATATGACATTTTTCATAATCAAATTAATTTAATATTATAATCTCAAACTTAGATATAATAATTACAAAAAAGTGACTCTCTTGTGCATTGGATGCTTCTAAAATATTACTTATTTAATTTAAAAGTATTACTATTTTTTTTTAAAATAACAAATTAATGATAATAATTTTAAAATAATAAATAACAAATTTTAATTAAACAAGTAATACTATAAATTGGATTATCCGATTTGGAGAAATTTTTGTCTTACTAAAATAACTATTATTAGGAAAAACTGGAGCCATGTCAGGTCAATTTAGTTAAACCGAGTAATCAGTATTAGAGGAGTAATTACAATCACGTGGGACTATCTTAAGTTTGCAGATATCATGCCCCATGCATAACGCATCCAACCTGCACACTTCACAGAATTCCCAGTCAAGTCAACGACCCATTTCATTCTATTTAATTAATTTCTATATGGCAATTAAGGCCCATTTCATTGATTTGAATGGATTGTCCATCTTTGAAAGGAAGCAATCACTACGAGTCTAAAATGGTGTTCTTATTTTATTTAAATAATTAATTGCTGCATTTCAGATTAAAAGATATTTTATGTTCAATAGGATTGGTATGAGATCGTCTAAAGGAATCTAATCCATGAGAGTTGCAATGGAGAAAATGATAATCCTATACTTGATGCAATACTTTTTGTTTTCTGATTTCTATAAGACGGTTTCAAAAGAGAATTACGGTGTCATATTTAATTGGGTTTTTTGAAACGACCATAACGGTAATTGAAAGTTTAATTAAATATGCCCCTAGTCTTGATTGCACATATCATAAATGCCAAAACTTTGTATATTCACATAGTTCCTTACATTTTATCAATTTCCATCAACAACAAATAAAACGAAAAAAAATCAAGAAAAACACCTCCAAACTGTTCAAAGCCCTAGGGTGATTTAGGTCTTTTGACAAAAGATGACTTGTATCTAGCAGCAAATCTGTTGAACAGAGCTAAGCCATTGCTGGTAACCTGTTGAAGATTAAGAACCTTGGCTTTGATCAAGGCCTTCGTCTTTCCCCCGATGGTCCGGCCTGAGAACCCATCCACGCACAGGCTTGCATCAGTAACTGCAGTGCTCATCCAGGTTTGAACATTGCTTGCATGCCATGTGAAGTCACTACTTGCCCCATTTTCCTTAATCTTTTGGGCCTCTTTGATACAATTTGTGAGTTGATCCACCCCATCATTTATCTGAGCCAAACATTCCATCACAGATGAGTAATCCTTGCCCTTGCTTTGGTTGAGCCGTGCAGCCACTCCAGTCACATAGGCCCGTGTTGACTCAGCCCGATCCAGGCTCACCTTTAGGGCGAACTGGGCTAATTGCCGATGACTTAGGGTTTTAGAGAAAATACTAGCATAGGGCGACAAAGTACGAACGCACAAATTAGGATAGAGAGTGGTCTGACACTGTGACTCGATGAATGCCCTAGCTTTGGAGCGTCGTGGGCCAACTGGACCACGGGCTTGAGCTAGGGTAAAGATGAGGAGAGAAAGTACTAGAAAGCTAGCTATTCGTGCCATGATATGCCTATCTGAGATGAAGAGTTAGAGATGATTTTAGAAATTGTGACTGTATTTGTGCTTGAAGTACAAATTTGAAGATGGTATTGTGTGGTTTATATAGAGAGGAGTTGTCCAAAGTTTAAGTATTTCAAATCTCGAAAGCCAGCTTGCATGGGATTCTACTCAATATTGTAAAGAGTTCTTTTATTCTATTTTAATGGTGGGATGGGGGTGGGTGGGGGTGGGTGGGGGGGGGGGGGGTTGAGCCATATGTGTTTGCAGTTTCCAAGAAGCAAGTCAGTCAGTTTGTGGGCTTTCGAGTAAACAAGAAACCTTAATCCATGTTGGGGAAATTTGGCAAAATAGGTAACTTTTTAAGACCATTTTGAAATTCAAGAAGAATGTGTGACAATTTATTATTTTAGTATTTTACCAAGAATTACGTTTTAACATATTTTTTATATTTTAAATAAATGATATTTTGTTATTTTTAGTATTTTTTTTAAACACCATTTTTTAAATTAATTTATACCATCTTCTCACTAACAAGTAACAACTAAGGGCTAAACTTTTTTATTAATATTAATTAAGGGTACATTACATATCTTTCTTGATTTTGTAATATGTGCATTTTTTTCTAAAAAAGTACTTATTTTGAACCGGAGCAGATATTGGATATAATGACATATAATTCATATATGAATTTAGTATATTTGATTTATTTTATATTTCAACCTTATTAATATACATCATATGTTAATTGATGTATCATTCTACATGTAACGTATGTTAGTGTAATTAAAACGTAAGATAAAATACAAAATAAAATTAAGGATCTCGTGTATCGAGAAAGGAATGATGACAAGGCAGTCTTGCCGGATTCCACGCAATATGTCGCATCCAATGACTTGTTTTAACCAGCATGATGCTAAGGTGAAGCTAATAATATTTTAAAGAGTTAATTAATTAATTTGAAAAACCAGATTGCAAAAAGATTATCAAAAGTTAATAATATATAAATTAATTAGCTACCTTCTAAGTTCTACCTGTAGAACCGGCTATGCTGGCTATGTAAGTGTTAACAATTAATATAATAACCTTGTCAATCCTACACAAACAATCAAGCTCCTAACCTTTTTCATTTGCAAGTAAATTAAATATTTATTCTTTTAAAATCTCATTATTATATACTTATAGGAGATGGATTTTCTACAAATTCGATATACCAAAAAAATTAAATTAAGAAATACAAAAAATTACTAGACTTTTTGAGCCCGTGTGAATAGTTCAAATCATAAATACTCTATTTTGAATCTTTCTAATTCCGTGCGGTTTTGCTTTTAAACTTATTCTAAAAGACTTTATAATGCGAAGATATTTTCTTCAGATGTCTTAACACTTTTCATATTTAGTTAACGATGGGCTTTAATTGTTCGTCTCAACCAACAAAAATAGAAATTATAGCTTTTCTTTTCCTTACATCAACTTTCCAGCTACAACGGTTACATATTTCATACTGAGATCTATTTAAATAAAAAAATATCAGGCAACAAGTATTAATTACTAGGAAAATATTATTAATTGAAAAAAAAAGTGTATCGAGGCCAGGTTTACTTAAACCGACCAATCAGAGAGGGTTAGCTATAATCACGTGGGTTTAACTTGGTTTACCAGATATCATGGCCCATGCACACAGTCAACGCCACCCGATTTGATGATCGCTTGCGATCCACAGTAAGGAATTTTTTTATTATTTTTTAATTGGGATCCACAGTAACGATTTTATTCCTTCATATATTATGGTCCACGCTCCATAGGTGTTCTATCTGGGGAAGGTTTCTTTCCATTAATTAGAACATGGCAGATTCTTCAAGAGATTCTAGGGTTTCACGTGTGCTGTGTCTTTCCTGGCTTCATCTTTAAGACAGTGATGTCTGTTCCGAGAATAATTTGGAATTTGGTGCTGATGGGCCGTGACCCAGATTTGGGCTCAAGACAGAGGTCTATATTTACCACAAGCCCAAAGGAGAATTGAGGCCCAACATATTGAAATGTCCATAGCTGTATCCGATGTGCAACATCAAAGTAGCATCTATGGAAATTCGAAAACAGGAAAATAAAGTAACATATCTCTAAATTAATATTCGAAAATTTAATAATTTATTTAATATACTATTTTTCTTATCTCAATTCGAGATCGATAGGGTGTATTACTATTTGGAATAAACTAATAAAATAATAACATTTAAAAAATTAGTATTTATCTTGTGTGTTCCATAATTTATAATATAATAAAATTATTAACAAAATAGTAATACAATTTTTAAAATAAAATAAATAATTATATAAAATATATTTTGATAAAATTGTTTATAATAAAAATATCTAACAACATAAAGATATATTAAATATTAAAATATACCACAATTAATATATAAAAAAGTATTTTATATTCAAAAAATAATATTTTATTATATATGCAATATGGATATCAAATTGAACAGTATGAGAAAAGATTAATTTAATATATTTTTCATAAAAAATAAAATTGAGATGAAAAATTTATAACCCTTTAAAAATTAGACTGGAAAAGCAAAAAAAAAAAAACAAGAATAACAACTCATTGCACATAATAGTTTCAAAACATATAATTTTCTCTAAATTGGTCCAACTTTCTTACTTTTAGATATTTATATAGTAGGATAATCCTAACAATATAAATTATTAATTAATAAAATATATATACTAGAATAATAATTAAGGTACAATCAATTTATGCATATATATATATCACATATAATTATGAATATCTTTGTCAGATTTTCGTTAATTAAGGATTTTCACAACTAGTTCTCATATAATAATATTTTTCATTGAAGACATATCATTATTTACAATATTAAATTATGACTATAATTATTAAATGTAGTTGATATAATAAAAGTATATACTTACGTTATAATTAATAAATTATGTATATAGATAATTAAAATCTCTTTTAATTAATAATTTTTTTCTAATCCCAAAATTATTAATTTAGAAAGTTTGTCTTATACAAGAAGCCATTCTCTGGGCCATCTAAAGCTTGTATATAAATACAAAGTGACGTTTGCAATTTACAAATTTATTGAATTATGTACAAATCGATCAAACCAATTATCCTTCCAAATAACATTGAAAAATAAAACATGAACTTAAGCTAATTTAAGCCCAACTTCCTTCCCATTAAAAAATTACTAAAAATTCATCGACAATTACACGTGTTGGACAAGAACCTGCGTAAAAAAAAATATAATAAAGATACTCCCTCCATCCTAAAATAAGAAAAATCTTACTTCGATAACAAAACAAGAGTCTTGTTTCTTTATTTTGGAACGAACGGTGTAATACTTTGTACGACACGTCGCAGGTCCAATCAATACAAGCAGCAGCATGGATTTTCAGTAAACAACAATCTACATATCCTGTGATCCATCTGCAGTATGCAACGATTAAAGTTTTGATATGTACAAGGCTGAAGTTCTAAAGACTAGAGACTACCCATTTCTGTGATATTTCTTTTATGAGAGAATATCATATTACAGATGCTCATATTAAATACAAACAGGACATCTGCTTTCCACTAATCTATGGTTGAAACTAAGCATCAACACTGGGTCCTGGATAGGCCGGTAAGCTCATGATCCGCTTATCGACCACTGGCCCCCCAACCGTAAAATGATAAAGGCTCTGAAACTTCATCCCTGTTAATCCAAGAATTTCGTGTACTGCACACACAGAAAGAGAGAGAGAGAGAGAGAGAGAGATATGAAATTATTCAGAAACACAGGAAGATGAAATACAGGAAGTATAATCACACAACACACTGAAAAAGCAGCCCATATTGAGCAATGAATCCAGTCCAACACAAAATGTATTATGACATTACATTCAGAAAATTCAAAAAAATAAGTAACAAAAAATACAGTTTCACAAGCACCATTTTTTTTTACTAGTTTTAAAGCATATATATATATATATTATCGTTTGTTAGCTTTCCTGCTTTGTAACATGGTTTATGGCTCACAACGGCAACTACTTCAATGTTCCTGAGATTTGAACACCATTCTCAATTAACGTAAGATAAAAAAAAAATTCTATAATCCAAATATTTAAGGTCTGCGCATTTACTTTGGAACTTTTAAATCTACTCTACTAACCATACCCAAACCCTCAATTAACTACAAGCTGTTCCAGACAGCTTGATAAGCCCTCCTTATATCATTGAAAATGGACTAATGATTGTCCCATCATAGCATTCAGTATCAAATTAACTGAGTTGCAGGTATCAATTTACCTATGCAGATTGCATAATTATCCAAAGACCAGAACACCTAAATCTAGCTAGTCTTACGTGCATACAGAAAAATTATGAATGATAAATAACAAAATCTAACGTGATTTAGGAAAAAAATCAAAATGTACAGCATGCCATTTATGAGAATTTTGACAGTCAAAGTCGTTGTAGATGTTAAAGATTTACCATGATGAGTCCTGTTGACTGTCCTAAAAAGGAGAATTATTAACGAATTGTATTACCATATGACTACTCATTCTGGTGTTCAAAATCATCCTCATCATATAAAAGGTATGCTATTCATGGATTATCTTAACTTATAAAGGATTTGGATTGAAAATATGGTATCTATTGCATGTATATTATTCACAATCCAATGACTGATTTACGAACAGACTTACCACACCCACACATTCAAATTCATCTGGCCTAATTACAGCTATCTTTCCTACCAAAGAATTCTCACACATTTATTAGGCAAAAGAAAAATTACTAGGATATTATATCACTAGCAGAATTGACTCCATTTCAGATCTATATATACCAAAGAGATTTAACCAGAAAAAATCACTCAAGGCACTAAACATGCCTCGCCAGAAAACCAAGCATACACAAATTCCAAGTGAGAGGGTCAGAAAATCAACTTTCAAAAGAAGGTTAGATAGCTTGTTTAAAAAAGCAAATGAGCTATCGATCTTGTGTGGTGTAGAGGTCGTTATCATCGTACACGATCGCAATGAAGGCCATTCAACACTGTGGCCCTCCCAGGATAAGGTTATGAATGGGGTCACGAAGTTCTTAACCATGCCTGAACGGGAGAGGTTCAAGAAAATGGTGGTGCAAGAAAATTTCTTGATGGACAAACTGAAAGACATGACTGAGAATTTCTTGAAACTTCAAAGGAAGAATGATGAAACAGAACTGGGACTCCTCATGAATCAACTCATTGATGGCACCACCGTTGATGAACTTGATATAAGCCAGCTGAATGATATGGGCCAGTTTATTAGTGAAAAGCTGAAAAAGCTTCAAAGCAGGACTAATGAACTTGATGAAGTGCAGGGTCAACTTTCAAACAGAGATATTTCACGTCAGTTTCAACCCTCATTCCCGATGACAATGGCAACAAATGCGAGGAGGGGTCAAGAAAGTGTAGCTTTAGCTAATTCTTCAAATGCTACACTAATGGAAGATATGACAGAGAACCAATGGTTTGGAGATACAATGTCTGGTATCCAAAACAATCTTGGTCTGTCAGGAGGAATTAACCAAGTGTCTGAATCAACTGAAGCTGTGAGATCATTCCTTGAAGGAAATCAGGGTGATGTTTTTGGTGATCTTGGTAAAGTGTGGCCCAACATTTTCTCTCCTTAACGTTATGTATGAAGCACACTAGAAAGATTGCTTCCACACAGACAACCTTCCAAAAGAAGGAGAACAACGTCCGTGCATGGGCTCTCTACCATCCAGATTTGGAACTTATTGTTCTTTTTAGTATTTTGTCTTTTAAATCTACATCAGTGGGTTTTTACGATTCCATCAAAATTAATATAAGTTTGAGTTAATTTATATGTAGCAGTGAATTTGTTGCATTTCTGTTCAGGAAGAAAAGTTGCACTTAAAGACTTCTCCCCAGTACATCAGTTCGTTAATGAAGCACACACTTTTACAGGCGTTCAACAAAATTGAGATTAATCTCTAATGCGATAACTTCCTCAACATTGAGCTAGTGCAACCAAACACTATAACTTCAAGTAATTTGTTACACACAACATATCTACATACGTAGATGTGCAAGGGAAAATGTAGTACATAATTAATTCCGGGATCCTTAAAACTTTGACTATTTCAAAACACAACAGTTAAATCAAAATTTGATATCTCAATCTCTCTTTCAATCCACTGCAAACATACAAATAAGGTCAAACACAATGATTTCCCATTGGCCAAATCTAGTGAAGGTTGGCTGACTTCAGTTGAAATAAGGTACCCACTATTCTTTTTTTCGTGAGGCGCATTTGCAAACAAATTAAATTAAATTCAACTTATGATAAAAACTCAAGGTGACCGTTGCAGCCGTTAGTTGTCCAATGGTCAAGGCAGAAACTATAACAGCAGCCAAATTTAGTAACTTCAAATTTGATCCCCCCCCCCAGGAAAAAGAAGTATGATAACACAGCCAAATTTAATCAACCATAGTAGTAAAACCAACAAAAAAACATTTTGTACTTAAGAAAGGAAAGATACTCAAAAGTTTATGTCACTCCAATTTATTTGCGTAGGTTAATGACAAAATATAGGACTGATTCCATCACAAGTGATTAATAAATTTCAAAAATTGAAAAAAAACTGCAATTTAGCGAGATCAGGAACATAACCAAAGTGTAGCATGATGGAAACTTGTTACTAGTTTGAGACGGGTGTTGGAGTCAAGACAGGTTACTTGAATTTGAAGAACAAGCTGACTCATGTATGAAACTTAAAATCTTGGTTTTAATTGATACTGCTATGATCTAAAATATTAACCAGATATTTTCATAGTCGACAAAGGGGAAATGGATTGCGCTTGAAACAAAATAAATAAATATCACATTGAAGCACGTGACCAAATAATATTATATAAATTGTAGTCGCTTGTGCAGTTTCCATAACAACTTCTATCAATGAAAACTTGGTAGCTAGCAGTGAAGACTTACAGTATAGTTGTTATGGTCCGCTAGATTAGGACTCGGCGCAGCACTAATTGTATTAGAGCCACAAGTTACCAAAAGGAAGTCCACGTAAGGCTCAACAAAAAAATCTCTATTGAAAACTATTCCTTTCTTGTTGAAAAATGACTAAATTAAATTCACGATCATATTATCTAATGCTAGCACATTTTACACCTTTTACAACATTCGCAATGCCCAATTCCATTAAGATTCAGTGGATCTAGATTATCATTATTATACGATAATATCATATATGTGCCTCCAGCAAAATCTTTTCTTTTCCTTTTGCCCTTCAGTTGAACATTCATTGGTGAATCTAAGATTTTCAATTAAATGTGGATTCATGAAACAGGGTCCAAGAAGACTGCAGCAACAATTCGTTGTAATATTAATTATAAGCTGCGAGCAGTTCACTTGATAAAACATCAAGAATCCCATAAGTAGTTCCTATAAATTCTCAATAGAACTTTGAGATTGATAAAAAGAATGATCACATACCAGGATCATCAAAAAAGCAACCAATTCCAGTAGCAGAAATCCCAATTGCATGTGATTCCAGATATAGAACTTGGCCAAGCACTCCTGTTTCCCAATAAAGACGTGGATACATCCAAGCATTGCTTTTCTCCAAAGTGGGCTCAAGATGAGCCACCATACCAAGGCTGAAGCAGCCATCACTAGCAATATCCTACATGAAGAAGTTGAAATCGTCAGATGCTAGCAATCCAACCTCCAAAAAATGTCAGGTTTCCAGCAAATTTTCAGAGGTCATAGTTGCTAAGTTTCAAACAGTAAATTATATATAATGATGGTGGTATTCATTCATCAGAATCAACCTGCAACTGTCATATAGATAGTACTATCAAAATACAACCCTCCATCATACTCAAGCACCCAACATGTAGCTATTACTTAACAACTAGGGCAAGTAAGCACTTTCACCACATTTTGATGTTTTATCATGACCATGACACGTGTTCAAATTATAGTTGCATAACACCTACCCTTATATAGTTGCATAATACCTACCCTTAGTATTATAATCAAATTGAGTGAGTGTAGACTTTTAGCCTCAGCCAACGATGGGCAGCCATGAGACTAAAGGTTTTAGAGTTGGGGAGTGCATGAAGACCACCACCACAAGATGTAAATTGGCTATGTTTTATAAGGTCTTGGAAGCTACAGTTTGTACTCAGACGTAATTAAGAATACAAAAGTACAGGGTTCTCAAAAAAACTTCCCAATAATGGACCTGTCACTTCAGTTGACTGCTTAGATCAGAGGAAAAAATGCATAGAAGAATCGACGATAGATGCAAAAGCCCTACACATCAAGCATGTCAACCATGTTTTCATCACAATGTTAGTTTAATAGCACAAGAGCCATTCAACTCGAGCCCCTCATTCAATTACAGAACCTGTCTCACACAGACATCCAATGGTAAAACTAATTACCTACAGAACACTAATTCCCTCACAGGACAAATATGGCATATAAACCTAGAAAATGAGTGTCTCAAGATACAGGTAAATAGGCATACCTGATGGCAGGACAGCCGTTTGGAGAGCTCTTGACAATTGCCTTGTGCGAGTTCATACAAAGGAAGATCATTGGGGCATCCTTCTGGCTTTATCCACTTAAATTCTGATCTCGTGGCTGCCCTAAGCTCTTGGAAATGGTCTTCATTCCTCACCAAGAAGTACAATCCATTAGGCAAACCCACAACCCTGTGAACAAACAGAACAGCATGAACTTCACAATCCCAAGGCAAAGCTCGAAAGGGCAATGCCAATTGCCTGCAATGCTTCTCTCCACCTGCTCGATAGCCTGAAGGCACACAATGCAACAGAATCTGATAGAATGTTTCTCTAGCCATCACTGTAAAACCATCCATATCAACTGCGCTCCTACGCCTCCTCGCCACCTCACCTAGACTAAATCCCTTATAAGAACTCTCACTTATCAACCCACTACTCCTAAATGGCTCAGGGAGCAGTTCTTTCGCCGTCTTTAATGGCTTCTTCACGGCCTCTGCCGTTCTATAGATGATATCCCAACATATATGCTCTTTGCTGAGCACATTTGGCTTCCCCTTCCACTCAAGATTCAAAAACCCTGACAAGGACACTCTGAGCTTTTCATAATCTACCTCAAACTCACTTACACCATTGGGGAAGACCAACAACACACAGTCAGGATGCTCGAACTCAATCTCAGGCATTCTTCCCCTCACCGGCCTGCTCGGAATGCTAAATTTTGGGAAATTCCCCAGTCCCATTAATTTCTCCAGCTCTTCATACCCCAAACCATCTAGAAGCCTGACATCCCACCCCATCCCAGCTGCGGCCATAGAGACTGCTGCTATTGCATGCCCTACATCGTGATTACAATACCTAAGTGCCCTCTCGCCGTATTTCCAGGCTTCCCGCCAGAAAATAGACGATAATCCAATCAAAAAAGAACCCTCCGGAAAACATTCAGCAAAAAATTCCGGCGGGATTCGAGCTCTATACTCAAGTGCGTGCTCTTTTGGCGCATAATGCGCGACGAAACAGTGTTCGGAGAGGGAATCTACGGCAGGCGAAATGATGTAGGCTTCCGTCGGGTGCAGATTCCCGCTGCTAGGGTTTACGCGCAACGACCACGTCGAGTACCCGGTTGTTTTCCAGGCAGATAAGGCGAGGGAATTGTAGAAGAATTGAGAAATGGTGGATTTGGAGATGGGTTTCGGAGATGGAAGCGAATTAAAGAGGGAAGAGTAAGGAGGGGTATCTTGGTCGTCGGAGGAAGGGTGGAGGAGGGGGAGGAGCGGGGCGGAGAGGTAGCGGCGGAAGGGGTTGGGCTGGTTGGCCCAGTCGAGACCATGTGGGCCGCGGGCATATTTGGTGAATGAGTGTTTGGTTTGGTTATGGTATTTCAAGACTTGGGTTAAGAGCTCTTGTTTCTCTTCCATGGCCGTTTCCTGTGACGAGGTGGACATGCTGAGAAAAGGTGCAATCTTTCTGGCGGCGACGGTGGAAGAAAGCGGGGAAGATCGGTGGAGGTGGTGATGGTGAAGAGAGAGGGGGAGTCGGTTGTGTCGGAGATACATGGTAGAAGGCAGATAGCTGCCTTTTGATTTCAGTTATTAACGAACCTGTGTCCACTGTTGTGATCTTTGAACTTGATGGTTTGAGAAGTCTTTGGAATGTTCCAACTTCCAAAATTTTCTTACATAAATTACTCTCTCTTTCTGAACTTAAGTCAGCGGTTAAGAACTTAGGATCCTATACATGAGTTTCACATGTTTTACGGATAGGATAACAAATAAAATTTTATTCATTCGTGATTTGATATTTTATAGTTATTTATATTTAATATTTTTATTTTTTCATAAATTTATATATATTCTGCATGTTGAAATATTTTTTGTGGCATCTAGATGTCTTGAGTTCCCAAAAATAAATTACAGGTAGGATTAGAGTTGATTTATTAAAAAATAAATAATTGTTTTTATATTTTTAAAATATATAAATGGAAAAAATAAAATGAAATTACATTAATTAAAACTAAATTAGAAAAAATTCAATAAATTATAAATAGCCTTACAAAATTACACGTAAATCCAAAAATATACATATAAATTCAAAGAAATACAAATAACTCTGAATATTATAAGATTATTTTGAAATACAAACAAATTTTACGAATTATAATTCAAAGTATAATAAAAATGAAATGTCCTATATATAAAATCAGATAATATATATATGAAATATTTAAAATTTTGAAAATATATTAAAACAAATGACTTCAGAAAATTATAAATAAATAGGAAATTTAGAAAATCAGAAAACTTAACAAAAATTCAGGAATTTAATTATAAATTCAAATTTTATAATTTTTATAAATTTATTTTTATAATTTTTTGAATTTTCAGTACTTTTCATTATTTATTTGATATTTTCTGAATTTAATAATAAGATTTTGAAATTATAACTTTTCAATATTATTTTAGCTATTATAATTTATTTTCAAAACTTATTTGATTTGTTTATGAATTTATGTGTAATGTTTTGTATTTATATGTAACTTTTGGAATTTATGTGTAGTTTTCAGTAATTTCAATTTATATTTAGTTTTCTAATTTTATTCTAATTTTTAAAATATTCTCAATCTCATTTATATATTTTAATTTGCATTTTTTTATAAATTTTTTTAAAAAATTGAATAATAATTTTTTCAATTCATTTACTTTTAGAACAATATTATAGTTCTCCGAACTTATTTTTGTTTTATCATACTTTTATTTTTTATTTTTTATCTTATAAATATATTTATAATTTTTTTAATTTTGTTTCTAATTTTTCACATTTGTTAGTAATTTCCATAATTTAGTTGATATGTTCTGAATTTATTTGTAATATTTCAATTTTTGTAAATTTGCAATTTTTTTAAACTTTTGGAATTATAATATAATAGTTTTATATTTTTAATACTGTTTTTCATTTAATTAATATTTTTATATTCATTTAAATAAATTCTAAATTTATTTATAATTAATATTATTTTTTAAGTCAGCATTGAAAAGTAAAATTTTAATACCATATATGAGAAATATGTCACATAAGCCGGACCCACCGGTCACAAGACATAGAGGAAAAATTATGAAAGTTACGAACATTTTAATTTATACTTTAGTGAATTTAGTCTTTAAAAAATAGCCAATAACCAATATTGATATAAATATAACTTCTTATTTATCATTTATCATCTATCATCCTTTCCTCTTCTACAACAAATTATCTATTCTACTTCCATTCATATTAACATCTAACTTATGCCACATATTTTACTAAATATGTGACATATGATATTCTTATTTTTTTCAAATTGAATTTTGATTTTTTCATATGTGACATATCTAACACTACTTATATATATATATATATATATTTAATTTTTAATTATAAAATTTTAATTTTATTTTATTGAAAATTAATAAATTTTAAAAACTCTTTAGAATTACACTTTTGTGAATGGTAGCTTTCGATAAAAAATAATATTTATTGAACAATCCATATAATCAAACTTTTGGTAAGTAGGTTACTAAATACAAATGTAATATATTCCATAAGAAAACGTAATATTTTTGTAATATTATTTAAGCAAATTTTACAATTACAATTTTTTTAAGTAAGTTAATAATAGGCAACGCTCTCTATATTTACAAATTTTACAATTACAATTTTCTAAAGTAAGTTAATAACAAGTAACGCTCTCCATATTTGTAAATTTTACAATTACAATTTTCTAAATAAGTTAATAATAAGTAACCTCTCTATATTTGAAAATATGAGTTTGTTTCAAAATTTATTTTTTTATTATAAATTAGATTTTCAAAAGTCAAAATCTAATTAGCAGTCAAATTAAAAAATTAAATTTTTTTTTTGACCGGAAAAAATTAAAATTTTTAATTATACAAACAAATTGCATGTGATTGAAATATCAAATTAATTAATAAAAAATTTGTATATATAAGAATTCCTAATTTTCTTAAAAATTATAAATTATTTAATTGATCGTAACAAAAAAATTATACTATTAAGAAACACAAATTAAGAACGCAGAAAATAGTTTTTTAATAAAATATAATATTTTTTAATTAAAAAATAATATTATTTTAACTAATTTAAAAATATAGATGGGCTAATAGTAGACGCCCACTTGAATTGCGTGCTATCGGATTAGAATTCCATAACCCCAGATCAGCACAATTTGGGAAAGTATCAATAGAAAATATGCTTTCCCTTTTTTTTAGTCTTTATATTAGCGCCAAAAAGCGCACCGGAAAGCTCCCCTTTTTTCCATCAGAATTGTGCTCCCTCTCCCCCTCTCCCCCTCTCCCTCACTCTCACTCTCTCTCTCTCTCTCTCCGTTGGGTAAGTCTTCCTGTGTTGAATTTCTTCAGTGGTAGTGGTTATTGATTGTCCTGGTGCGTGCAGGTGTAGAAATTTACTCTGCGTCCACTTTTTTTGCTGGTGTTCTCGCTACCCAGTACTGTTTTAATCTTTTTTTTTTCTTCTTATCTTGATATTCAGATTTATGTTCCTAGTTTTTACTTAATAGTGGTGGGAAATTGGCGGCTATGATTAATTACATAGCAAAAAGAAAGTGATTTTTGATAGAATTTTGAGAAGAAAGGTTTCTTTGGGAAGCGCCTCTAAATAATCATGCTCTCTCTCTCTCTCTCTCACACACACACACACATATGGCTACAGAAATCTTGTAAATTAGTTGAAATGATTTTACCTATGTGCTGCGGTTGTGGTTTTTCCGAGAGAGGAAAAAATTTGATTCGAGATGTATTCATTTAATGGGGTGAGCTTAGTAATGATATAGGGATCAATTTTATGGATGCATGCTAATTAAGGAATTGCTCGCCTGAAGAAATGTTTATCGATCAAAAGAATGTGTTTAGCTATCCCTCCTCTAAATATTTTGGAAGTTCTTTCTGATCATTATTCTAGACTATTGATATTGGACTGATAAACCTGATACCAATCAAAATATGTCATCACAGCCTGTAGATATATTTCTCAAGCTATTTATTGTTCTGCTTTCAGCCGAAATTCTGTAATCAAGAATCACAATAAATGAAGAACGTTGGAAAGATGGGAATTCATTACCTGCAGAGACTGAATGCTGCAAATGTCCCCAAGGACTTGATAGAGAAAGGTCAGAATCGTGTTATAGAGGCATCTTTGACACTTATTCGTGAGAGAGCAAAGCTCAAGGTATTATCAGATTTCCCTTCATGTTGATCAGCTTCTTTTTACAGCTCATGTTTAACCAATGAAATTTTGATTAGAGATGTCCTAGAGCTTTGTTTTGGACTTTCAAGGTAGTAAATACCATGATTGCCCCACACACAGGCTCCAAACTAGTATGGAGAACTTGCATGCCACTTTCTTAAGGAATTAGTGGGTTTGATATCGCGATAAGAAAATACTGTTTGATTCTATATGTACTTAACTGTGTTATTTGTTCAAATGATAATACATGTGCTATTCTGTCAAAACTTATGAACACTCATGGAATCTTTCTGGTTAGAGAAGTTCATCCAACATAATCTTCAAATATTGCTCTAGTTGTTTCATAAATATGTCAGTGTATGTCTCTTCTCATATCAATTCTATCAATAAGTAAATTTCTTTCTGCCAAACTGAATAAAGGTGGATACGAGCCTACAAGGAAAATAAAAAATGAACTACCACCTCGTCTTTCATATGAAATGTAAGCAACATCATCAAGATCATGAGAGAGAAACTAGTAATATATATGGGATCAGCATGTGCATTGGCATTAGAAGCCCTTATATATATCCTTTCTATGGACACATTAATTAAAAATATAGAAATGCAAATCTAGTAGAAGCATAGTAGGTTTAGACTTTGAGAAGGTGTTAGTTTTATTGACTTGTCATGTATTAGAGTTTTGCATAAAGCTTCTACTGTAAATTCTGCGTTACAGCTCCTGGCAGGATCTGTCCATGGGGCATCCTACTTGGGCTTGATTTTTCAATGATGGGAGAAGTGATTGTCTGATTTTGATCTCTGGTATTATTTTCTCTATAACAGGGGGAACTATTACGAGCTTTGGGAGGAGTAGTGGCGTCAGCATCGCTTCTTGGAGTTCCTTTGGGGCACAACTCTTCATTTCTCCAGGGGCCTGCATTTGCACCTCCTCGTATAAGAGAGGCCATTTGGTGTGGAAGCACAAATTCCACCACAGAAGAAGGTAACCACATGCACATGTTTATTGGACATGCCTTTTTAGTTAGGGTTGAAATGTGGTTCTTTGATGATGAGCATCCTGAGCTAAATTTTCTTGGTTAGCCATCCATTACTTTCCACATTTATAAATTTTACATAATTTGTTGTCTAAATTATAATAAGAAAAATGATTTTAATTTTAGTTAGAAGTTTAATTTCTTTTCTTTTTTTGCTGCATCACTGAAAATTGGACAAACATCAGAGGATCATCAATTGATGAACAACTCAAATTTACATGTAACTTCGAAATTTTAGATGCCCCTTGAGTGATGATTTTTATTTGGTGTATTAATATTGATTATCCTGTCTTCAGTAAGCATTAACATTCATTAATACCAAAGCTAGGTGTTCCCAACTATGAGAAGCTCTGCAATGATACTGCTGCTTTTCGGTGTTGTTGAACACTTACAATTACTTGAGTATAGAGACTCTTCCCTTGAAATCCTATAGAACAAAAAAAAAAGTGTCTATTTCATAACAATCCTGAGATTATGCAGGTAAAGACCTTAATGATCCACGAATCTTAACTGATGTTGGTGATGTCCCTGTTGAGGAGCTACGAGATTGTGGGATAGATGATGATAGATTGATGAACATCATAAGCGAATCTGTGAAACTAGTGATGGAAGAGGTAAGCTTCCATTTTCTAAGATGCACTTAAGGATTCCACCCCCCCCCCCCCCAACACACACAAAAAAATGCAAATTATGATTATTTTGTTTAATGCTTTTTTAGGACCCATTGCGGCCTTTGGTGCTAGGGGGTGACCACTCTATTTCATTTCCTGTGGTGAGAGCGGTGTCTGAGAAGCTTGGAGGGCCTGTTGATATACTTCACCTGGATGCCCACCCTGATATTTATCATTCTTTTGAGGGGAATAAATATTCTCATGCATCTTCTTTTGCTAGAATTATGGAGGGTGGCTATGCTCGGCGATTAGTACAGGTATTCGAAGCATATTATTGGTTGTTGTTCATGTGAATTGTATCACTATTCTGCCTCTGGGTCTTGTAGTAGCTTATTGACAAGGCCTAGACACACTAGCATCCTTTTTTTAGGATGTCACGAATTTGCTCCCATATATCCTTTTAATTGTCTCAAGGTGAAATAGCTAGATATGAATGTAACATTACCTTCAGAAGAACTAGTGTCCAAGAAGCTGTCTGTTGCATAATTCCAGCCCTCTTGGATGCCAAAGATTTGAAAATAGCACATGGTGATTAGGGAAAGTCAATTGAAGCTCTCATAATGCTTGATGCAGGTCGGAATAAGATCAATAACAAAGGAAGGTCGGGATCAAGGGAAACGGTTTGGTGTGGAGCAATATGAGATGCGAACATTTTCAAGGGATCGGGAGCTACTAGAGAATCTGGTCTCTCTCTCTCTCTCCCTCCTATGTTTCCTTTTTCCTTTTTCTCTCTCTGAACTACCATGATTGGGCAGAAACTTGGTGAAGGTGTAAAAGGCGTGTACATCTCTCTGGACGTGGACTGTCTTGATCCAGCATTTGCACCGGGAGTATCTCACATCGAGCCAGGAGGCCTCACTTTTCGTGATGTTCTCAACATTCTTCACAACCTTGAAGGTGATGTTGTTGCTGCAGACGTTGTTGAGTTCAATCCACAACGGGACACTGTTGATGGGATGACAGCCATGGTTGCTGCTAAGCTGGTAAGAGAACTCACTGCCAAGATATCAAAGTGATCGGCCTATTGAATCAAATTTGATAGGTTCAGAGATGGCATATTATGCCTTGTGGCCTCATATTTGTCAAAAAGACTTTTAGCCGCCAAAAAAAGAAAATAAAATGACAATTGAACAATTTCATTCAGATATGTATGCATGATCAATGCAGCTGTTAGTTTTTAGTCGATTATATCAAAGCAAGATATCTTTCATGGTTTACATGCAATTCTCTTTTCGACCTGCTAATTTTGTGAACTATGATCCATTTTGTTTATCGAATTGCTATATGTTCATAGGATTGGACTGAAGGAAATAATAATGTGGCTTTTTAGTTACTATTAATCTTTTTATAATGCCTTGGTTGGAAAGTTCACAGACTCTTTGTTGTCAAATAATAAAAATAAAAGGCAGCTGCACAATTTTATAAAGATATTTTATGCGACATCAAATGCAGCTATTAATGTTTAGTCAATTATATATCAAAGGAAGATAGTTTTCATCATATACAGGGTGTTCTATTTTAAACCTGCTAATTTTTTGAAGAATGATCCGATTTTGTGCGTTGAATTGCTGATAATGTTCATATAATTGACTTGAGGAAATCTATTGCGACTTTCTGAGTAAAGTTTGTCACTTAATAACAATTCCATAGGAAAATAGTGAAGAAGTGTTCATCACCATTCTGACTTAATGATATGGTGATGCTTTGCATCATATTTTTGAGTCACTGTTAATCTTTCAGACAGGGAGTTAAGACTTTGTTTTTATTTCCAAAAATCTCGCATCCTCTGTAGTACAAAGACTACACATTTACCCTCGTACACCTCTTGCTTTTCTTTTCTTCATGTTGTCCTAGTTCCAGAAAGCTACAGATTAAAGGTAAGGCGAGTCATTGTATTCTCCAAGTCAAGGCATAGCAGCCTGCATCTCCTTTCCTTCATCCCGTTTCTCTAGTTTCATACACTTGAACCGGTTAGCACAAGTGATGAACAGCACAAGATCGAAGGCAATCAAAGCAGCCGACAAGAAGAAAAACCGATCCATGTGACCTTCATTCAAGTTCGGAGGGACCCACCCTGGTTTACCATTCTTTGATGTAACCTTCATAACCAGAGTCAAAACTATCGTGCAGAGATAGCTACCTAGAGCAGATGAAGACATGGACAAACCAAGGCCCAAGCTTTTCAGCCCATCAGGAATCTGTGAAGCAAAGAATTCCCATTGGGCTACATAGATGAAGGCTTCAGAAACCCCCACAAGAACAAACTGAGGTACTTGCCAGAAAATACTCAAAGAACTTGTTTCTCTCTCATCGGCATACCTGAGTCTTTGTTGCTCAACTAGGCCTGCAACTATCATGGCTATGATTGATATCACCATTCCGATCCCTATCCGTTGTAGCTCACTTGGAGTCTTTAGCTCTTTCTTGGTTACTTTGACATATAATGGCACGATTAATCTTTCATAACAGATGATGAAAGTCGATGTGCTTATGATGTCAAAGGCAGTCATGCTGGCTGGGGCTATGTGGAAGTTTGATATCTGTGTGTTCATGGCTGATCCTTGTTCTACAAAGAGAGACAGGACTTGTACAAATACAAGAGATGCAACAATGGTGCAGAACCATATTGGGAGTAGCCTTAGTACACATTTGACTTCCTCCACTTGTGTTATAGTGCAAAGATGCCAGGAATTTGGAGTTTGCCCCTTTATGGATAACAAGATCTTGTCTGATTGGGTCATCACAGCTGCCCTGTCAAGATACCTATCACAAGAAATAACCAACAAAATTTATTAGTCATCAAGACATCAACAATATAATGAACCCTAAAACCTAGCCACTTCCCATCCCCACCCCCTCGGGGACAAAAATAGTTTCTCTTATAGGCACGAACTTAAATTTTACTCGTTTTTAGACTTACGAAGTATGCTATTCTGTGTTCGGTGGTATAGACCGGTGTATGTAGAACAATCAAATTTCTATTGGTATAGACTAGGGCTGAAAAGTGTGTTTTGATGGTACGAACTGATATAAGTGGAACAACCTAGTTTCTATTAACAATGACTTGTAGATGGTACTGGCAACAAGGATGCTCGAAAGAAAATTTATTGTCTAGCAACTAAAATAAGAATTTTATACGTAGTGATTAAAAATGGCTTTTGTGAACTCGAAGATGTATTTCAACTGGTACGGAAGCAAGAATAAATATATCAAAACAACATAGTGACTAAAATTCCTTGTGAGATATGGAGCTGAAAGATGTATTTCAATTGGTACGGGCAATAAGGGTAAAGATGTCCGAAAAATCTTCTATCCTCTAGCGATTAAAGGGAGAATTATCCTTTAGGTGGTGAATAAAAGTGTCTAGTATATGAACTGAGAGATGTATTTCAATAGACTTACTTGAAATCGTCGGTATGCAATATTTTTCGAGCACATTCCTTTTGATCGTTGCCTGGAACTTCATACAGGCCTTCACCATGAGACGATACATCAAGCTTAAACTTTCTCAAAGAAGCAACAATAACTTGAGAAAATCTGGAAATGGGATTGCCAGAGGGCCTAGCATGTCTATATCTAGAAGTCCCACCAAGCAAGAAAACCAAAGCCAATAAGCCACAGGAAGTTGATATCCAAAAGGCCAACACCCATTTCCCCAGATTCTCTATGTAAACCAAAACAGTTTCTGCTATCAGTGATCCAAGATTCAGGGCCACATAGTAGTAGCTAAAGAATGCAGTTTTCGACTTGTTTTCTTGCGCGTCTTCTTCGTCAAATTGGTCTGCACCCAATGTTGCCAGTGCTGGTTCTATGGCTCCACTTCCTAGAGCTAGCAAGTATATTGATATGTAGAAGCTCGCGACTTTAGCCGGTGATGGCTGGTTGCATATTTCTCCTAACTTTCCACAGCCCTTTGGTTCAAGCATGAATTCTTGAGTTGATAGAGACAGCAAGATCAATCCCTGAAAAAGATGTGAACAATTCAAGAACTTGAGAGAGAAAGAGAGAGGATGAGAGAGAGAGAGAGAGAGAGAGAGGTGACTCACAATGACTAAAACAACTTGAAAAACGACACAAGTGAGGTATCTTCCCAAGTAGGAGTCACTGAGAAAAGCACCAAAGAGAGTGCAGATGTTAAGAGTTCCCATCCACGTACTAAATGTGTTTGCTGCATCTGCATTGGACTGTCTTAAAACAGATTTCAGGAAAAGCACCATATTCACTTCTACTCCAGTAAATGCAAGTGCAGCAAGTCCTTCACTCACTGAACAACAAACAATATAGATAAAAAATAGGTTTCCAAATATAGAAAAAACTGCGCTTTTGTTCAAATTGTACTACATTGTGGTCCTATGATGAAATATTATTTATAGAACAGACAATAAGTTAGCTATGAAACTAAAATACCAAGAACAAGAGATCCTGATCTCCATCCTCCTGTTCTTTCTTTCCTAGCTGGTTTCCCATACATATCCATTGTCCCGTCTTCGGTGCAAGGATCAAGAAGCCCATTTCCTCTTTCCTGCATTGCAGACCAGATCGAGCTAATTGGAGTTCAAGCAAGCCCACAAATGTAATTTCACTCTAAAGCTTATAAGGTTGTAGGACAGGACTTACCATGTTTCCTCAACCAGAAACAGACAGCAGTCCTATATAATGAAACAGATAGTTCCAATGGTTGTAGTGAACAGTTATTTAAGCTGCTGCTGCTCATAAAGTCCAGCAAAAGTTTAAGTAAACTCCAAAAATAGTAACACCAAAAAAAAAAAAAAAAAAAAAAAAGAGTAAAGAGAGTTTAAGATAAGGGTTTTTCCTCCAAAGTATACTTAATGATTGAGAGTTAGAAGAAAGCCTCCATTTAGCTAAATCTGTACTTTTTATGATCACCTGTTGTATTATTAATTCAGCACTTTGGGCACATCAGGTCCACTTCATTTATACTCACCTCTTTTCCTCAATTCTTCAAATACAAATAAAATAAATAAATAAATACTAATAATAATGATTAATATTAATAAATTTGATACTGAAGTTCCAGGGACCTTGTTCTAGAATCCCATTTCCAGAACTTGAATTTCATTATGCTTCTGATAATTATTCTAATCTTCGGACAAAGAAAAACATTAAAGTGGACCGACACTATCAGTTTCATGATATTAAGATTGAATTCAACCAAATTTTATGGCCAATTATCCACCTTTTTTTGGTGAAAAGACAAAGCCAATAAAGGTAGAAAACAATAATCACAGGTACTTTTTTACCAGCAATTTAATATTTTCCGCTACAGATTATATATATACATATATATATATATATTCAGTAGCCTGATCAAGAATGTGTTGATTGCTAATGATTCATAAACACAGGCGTAGCTAAGAGAATTATGTTATTAGGTGGATACAGACACAAAGGGACATACAGGCTTTTCTTGTGTTGCTTTGAGAGTGAACAGAGTGTGCTAAAACCTTAATCATATCAATGGGATGCTGTTACTTCCTCCTAAACAGACATGCAAAAGTTCAAATCTTGTCAAAGTATAAATGAAATCGGTCTAAAAGAGATTTTTTCAATGATTGTGTTCTTACATTTTTATTCACATGTACAATACATAAATAAAACCAAGGAAGAAGAAAATTATAGCTGCCATTCTTGATTTGATAAAAAGGAGGAAAAATACATTTTTTTTCCCTTTTCTTTTCCTGTTTGAGAGTCTGCCCACAGGCCACATACACTTATTATGATTGTAAACAATACTTGAAAACCTAAAAGAAAGTTGGTCCAAATTATTATTGCAAGTAACAAAAGCATCAGTATTATTACTGGGCTGTTGATCTGTCTCCATTTTTTCTTCTTGGAAATGGGGTTAGAGATAGAGATAGAGTTTGAAGATGAGAGAGAAAGAAAGAAGAGAGTTGATTAAAAACATTGTTGAACAATCAAGAATGAGAAATGCAAATGTGGTTCATCCCAGTGTAAAAGTATTTTGTGTAATTTCAAGTAATGTAATTTTTCCATTGAAAAAAACAAAAAAAAACAAAAAAACTATAAACTGGAAAAGTAGCTTTATTGAGATATTTTGGATAAAAGCAATATTATTGAATCATTTATTGTAGTTCAATCTTGTTGGATTTTGTTCTCCCAAAAGTCATGCCTGTGATAGCTCTAATTCATTAATGTAAATATGTGTGGCTTCTCTGCAAAACACATGTTGATAGGGATTTTGAATATTTTGTCGGGAGCACCACAATATATTGTATTGTGATTTTAAAATAATATCGTTTTACATAAAACAATGTTGTTACGATCAATAACCATTAAATCTTATTTGAACCAAAATCAATGCCAAATTCATTTATCCTCAATAATTTTTGTAATAACCAAATTTACCATAATTTGTTAATTTAACCTCATTTAAATATGAACTTTATGTGCATTTGAAATTGTAACTATTGGTCATTTGGGATAATTGATAGTATTGATCCTCAAATTATTTCATTCTACGTGACAAACTAGAGTATTTGAGTATTAAAAATTATTTTATGTTTAATTTTATATTTAATTTGATCGAACATTTTTGGCAAAAATATTTCTATTCGTTTTTTTAATGTTATTTCTTATATTTTTAATCTTTATTTAACAGTATTTTTAAAATGTCAATCTGTATCAAGTCTCCTATTTTTTGCCCAAAGAATAATTAGACTATTTATGAATGAAATACTTTTGCAATTTTCCAAAACAGAAAAAATAAATAAATAACGTTCGAACTCCAAACCACTTAACAAAGAAAAAAAGAAAAAGATGGATCTATATTTTATGATTCAGACCCTAGTTTCTTGTATAATTCCTAATCAACCCACACACAAAAGAGAAAATTGCACTTTTGCCCCCTTACTTCACTCTAATACTGAATTCACATGTCCTGAGTTTTGAGCCATGACAAAAGAAAACCCTGTGGCTCTATCAAACTCCCGCTGTATCTCACATGGCGTCTCTTTTATCCAATTTATCCTCCACAATTTCCCGCCTAACCCTTGTTCGCAAGCCCTCACTTAACTTCTCCATCAAAATTAAAAAACAATTACAATTCCACCGCAAATTGAGTAGACCCGTATCGCCTTTCCTCTATACACCAACTAGTTTTGTTCCAGTCCATTTTTCATCTTGCCCAAAAGCCCAAACCATAGAAGCATCAGGCGAAGATGAAGAATTGGTTATTCTGGGTATTGAAACTAGCTGTGACGACACTGCTGCTGCAGTAGTAAGTGCTGTGTGCGTGTTTGAGGGGGTGGGGTTGGAGAGTGATCTTTGTGTAACAATTTGGTGGGGGTGGGGGGTGATCTTTGTGTAACAGTATGGTGGGCCAGGATTATTTTGTGTAATTAATTAGCAAAAGTTTGTGGGTCTTGGTTATTTTGTGAAACGAATAATAAAGATTGATTCTTTTTAAATGTTTGCGTGATAATAGGTTTGTAGCAATGGTGAAATTCTTAGCCAAGTTCTGTCTTCTCAGGTATGTGTAAATGCGTTCGCGTGCAATAAAGATTTCTAGCATGCGTGATTTCTGGTATTCTTTTATCCTTCACATACATATAACATCATATATATGTGTGTGCGTGTATTATATATATATGTGTGTGTGTGTGTGTTGAGGTGGGCGGAGGGAATTATTTATAGTGGAAGCCATGATAGTCTTAGTTGTATTTTGGTCGAATTTGTGGGAGCCTGTTGGCGTGGATTTCTTTTCCATTCATTGCTTATGTTTTAACCTAATATTTCTTGCATGATGACTATGATTACTTAGAATTCAGTGCTTCATGTTTGTTGCCTTTATTACATGGTCAAAAAGTAATACATGACGTAAGAAAGTTGTAAACATTAATATCTTACCACTTTTTTCACATCGACAAATTTGGAGTTTGAATATTGGTTGATATTTGATTGAGAACTTGTTAAAAAGTGGCACGTATAATGAGCACTCTGCATCATGTTGGTGTTGTTTGATGTTGTCCATGCCTTTATGGGCTCCCAGGTTCAGTTTATCTCTTTACTGATACAACATGTTTGTTACTACCCTAACACTATCATTATTATGAACTTTAGACATCACTCTTCATTTGGTTCTTCCTGATAAAAAAAGAAGCAAATTGCAGAAAAAAATTGGGAAAATCGAGAAACGATTTGTTTCAATTAATTTATCAGGTCTTAGGGGGCACATAATTATTGGATATACTGCTCTTGGGATCTTGTGCAAGCCTGCAAGTATACAATGTTTGAGAGACCCTCCAACTAAAGATAGGTCGTAGAAAATTTTCATTCTCAAAGAACAATTGTTTACATAAATATATCAAATGAAAGAAGATAATAATGGTTGAAAGGTGACAACAGCATGGGAAAAGTAATTTAGTTTTGTCCTACACAAGTTGGAAGGGCTTTCACGTTTTCTTTAGACTCAAAACTAGCAAATGCTTGATCCTTTGGTTGGAAAACTGCTATATCAATTGTTATTAATCTGAGCATCATCAAATATGGACTTTTGTCTGTCATTTGGTTGGAACAGTGTTACACTGTCAAGGTATGGGACAATAAAAGGTAACCTGTATTCTTGAAACAAAGAGTTAGCCCGAATGGATCATTATGTTGGGATTACCAATGCTAATAGCCAATGGAAGTAATCTCTGAGTCATGGAGTCTGATAATTTATCTTTCATCTAGTTTGAATAGTGAAACTTTGTGTTATGAGTTACAGGATGGTAATTTGCTAAAACAGTATATACTTCCAAGTGCATTTTGCTGAGATAACACCCATCCAAAGTTACTAAATTACCAATATATGGTCTACATTGCAGTTCAAGGACTTTGATCTTGATGGCCTGGTATATTGGTTGTAAGGGCATAATGTTATCTTCTTTTACTTACTTTAGAAAATTAGAGTATGCACCTCTGCTGTATTTGCTTTTTCTTGTTTGTACCATACACATAGGATGATGCACGAAATCCATTTACAGTAATGACATTTCCTTGATTTATCCTATTTCACTCCATCAAGGCAGATCTGCTTGTCCGCTATGGAGGTGTTGCTCCTAAAATGGCAGAAGAAGCACATTCTTTAGTGATTGATAAGGTACAGACTTGCTGGCTTGGTGCTATTCCTCTATTTATATGCTTGATTTGCTTCACCAACTTTGTCTTTCCCTAATAGTTTCCGTTGCATTTCCAGCTTTATGTCGGTAGTTCCAGTTTTTACTTGTAATATATATATATATATGTATGTATGTATGTATATATCTGAAACCAATCCAGAATGATCTCCTTCACAAATCTAGCTCAGCCCACTCAAATATATTATGTTCCTTCTGTTAGATAATAGTTGCACATGCTATTATGCTAGTCATTATAACACTCTAGCTACACCCTGCTCATGTATTGTCAAGCATGTTATATTCTCTTACCTGAGGCATTCCTGATAATCCTTATTGTCCTCTGACCTATAAGAGTGCAGGTAGTGCAAGAGGCTCTTGATAAAGCTAAAGTGAGTGAGGAAGATCTTTCTGCAGTTGCTGTTACAATTGGTCCTGGTTTAAGTCTTTGTCTACGTGGTAATTTTGTTGCAGAGTCTTTCTTCCCCCTTACCTTTCTTTCATCTCTTTCTTTCTTATTTTCCCTCCTTGTGTTGAGCCTTATTCTTATGCCTGGATGAAGTTAATTTGGTAAAGAACGTGATCTTTACAATAAGAATCTGTCATTTCAGCACTATTATTGATTTGATGTATATTGTACCACCAAGTTCCACTGAAGTTGGTTCATAGACATGATAGCACTTATTTTGGTTATACTGTTTTTTCATGAGTTTTAAGGATATTGTGCACAGAAAAGGTCCTTACAATTTATTTTTGCCATTTTCCCCAGTTGGTGTGAGGAAAGCTCGGAAACTTGCTGGTGCTTATGCCTTACCCATTGTTGGTGTCCATCACATGGAAGGCCATGCTTTAGTAGCAAGGTAATAATAAATGTGGAAATTGTCATACGTTGGGGGGGTGGGGATGTTATTTGAACTCAAAATTTCACACACTGGATAGAAGACTTTCTTCTAATGTGTACTGTTTGATCATGTTTTGAGGTTCAACTTTACATTTCTGAAAGTGATGGATCTCCAGCGTGTTCCTGATAGGAAGAAATAATTATGATTCTGTTGGTAGAATAATATTTTGCTGTATCAGCCTCATTAGTTTATTTAACCAAACCGTGGCAATAACACGGATGCTTCTGAATGAATTTAGTACCAGTAAAGGATATATATTTTGCTCTTTAAGTCTGTAGAAAACCACAGATCTCCATGTGGATGTAATACGAACAATTTGGTAATTTGGTTCCTCTCAATCTGGAAAGAGAAACTAGAGAGGAAATGTAAAAGGTTTAACAATGCAAGTTAAAATTATAACCTGTTGCTTTCATTTAGGTTAGTGGAAAGAGAGTTGCAGTTTCCTTTCATGGCCTTGCTCATTTCAGGTATGATCATAACTGCAGTAAATAGTATTTATTTCATTTTTGCACTTAAATTACTAAATGAAAAAAAAAAAAATTTATGGCAAGATAACTAATCATTGTTGGTATAGAACATTTATTATAAGCCTTTGCAATCAGAGGTCATCTTAGCTTTTCACCAGTAACTTTTTTAGTTTCATTATTTATTTGTTTTGATGCACGCATCTGGTCTGAAAGATGACGTTTATATTTGATTCATTCACTTAGGAGGCCATAATCTTCTTATTCTTGCACGCGATCTTGGCCATTATATACAACTTGGTACTACAATAGATGACGCAATCGGGGAGGCATATGACAAGACAGCAAAATGGCTTGGTCTTGATATGAGTAAGAGCGGAGGCCCTGCTGTAGAGGAGCTGGCTCGAGAGGGTGATGAAAACTCTATCATATTCAAGGCAAGCTTTGTTACAAACATTGATTGGATTTTCTATCATTTGAGATTAAACTTTTTGGACTGACATATTAGTGTTTTGATGTTCGACAGGTCCCCATGAAACAACATAAAGACTGCAATTTCTCATATGCAGGTCTCAAGACTCAAGTGAGGCTGGCAATCGAGTCCAAAAATATGTAATTTTTCTTCTTAACCATTAGTATTTCTCTATCAGTAGACATTGTGAAGTTTCACTCCTTTTGTATTTCCTGCTCTTCTTGGATTGAGTGATTTCAAATGCAAGGATATGAATGAATGGATTTCAAGTCGATCCAAATTAGAGTGGAATTTCAAATAAACCCAACTTATATTTCAAAATGAGAGTGATCGAATTCAAATCCATACCAATCCAAACAAACACCAATTCATTTGCTGGATTTCAAATCCATCCTCAAATCCTTAAATCCAAACACAATCTTATATTTTCTCGGATTTACTCTGTTTTCAGTTCAGTAACAATTATCATTCATATTGGCCTTCAATATGGCTAACATCTCTTTTGATGGTGTCCAGTGATGCTACGATCCACATTGCTTCAGCTAGTAGTGAAGATAGAAGAGCTCGGGCTGATATTGCTGCGTCTTTCCAGGTAATCTAATCTAATCTAATCTAATTTTTCTCTCCTTTTGTTTGCTTCTTATTTATGTATTATGATAGTAAACCTTCACAGAACTTTCTTAGACTCCCCTCTGAGATTCACAAACATTCTTGGCTGCAGCGAGTTGCAGTATTACATTTAGAAGAAAAATGTGAACGGGCCATTGGGTGGGCATTAAACATGGAACCTTCTATGAAGTATATGGTCTGTAAAATACAGCATTACTGCTATCTGCGCATTGCCTGTATTTGTAGTCCTTCCCTTATGTTGTCCGTAAAATATGTTCTGATTTCATCTTGCAGGTTGTCTCTGGAGGTGTTGCATCTAATCAGTATGTTAGGTCTCGGCTTAATAAAATTGTCGAAAAGAAAGGCCTACGACTTGTTTGCCCTCCTCCCAGCCTCTGTACCGACAATGGTAAGGCAACTCCTCTTAATGTTTGTCTCACTGCATGCCATGCCAGCATTAGAAATCACACCATTCTGGTGGATGAAAAAAGTTAATATCGAACAGTTGTCAGAGGAAGCTACTTTATTTATGTAATTATACAACTTAAAGTAAAGCACGTCTAGCAACGTATATTCTTCAATATGCTTCCTGATTATAAGATTAAACCATAATGTAATCAGTACTGACCCAACTGCACGGAATTAGACCATAGAAAGAAAAGTTGTTCATTGGATTATCCAGTTGGTCATGCTTTTGATTGGTTTCATAGAGGAAATAAATCATCACTTTTCAACTAGTTGATTTCTGTGATTGACTGAAAAATTGCCCAATATATTTACTGTAAAATTCTTATGCTCCAAATCTGAGCTCTGATTATAGTCTCTTCCGTAACATGTTTTAAGCCTTTCTGTTATTGACAGGTGTAATGATTGCTTGGACTGGGATCGAGCATTTCCGAATGGGAAGATACGATCCTCCACCACCAGCATGTGAACCCGATGATGCTCTGGTTCGCAATTTTGCTTTAGTTATGGTCGGAAGTTCAATTGCATGCTACAATAAATCTCACTTGTCTAAACTTCTGTGTCACCACTATGATATTATATCCAAGAAATCCTTCCATTTTTAAGACAAATGGATTTTTTTCATTAAAAAAGAAAAACATTTCTTTTTCTGTAAAATCATCTTCAATGCCTATGTTCCTGAATCAGTGCTCACGAAGGACTAGTTTTATGAGATGCTGCAATCCAGTAGAAAACACGTATCATACTGTTGAATGTCTGAAAATTTCCCCCTCGTGATTTCAGATTTATCAGCTACTATATGTTATGTTAGAACCTCTCTCCTGCTTGTCTGAATTGCTTTTGTGTGTGTGTGTGTGGATGTATCAGCTTGATCTCCGACCAAGGTGGCCATTGGGCGAAGAGTATGCTGAGGGAAGAAGTGAGGCTCGATCGCTAAAAACAGCGCGCATTCACCCCTCTCTCACCTCTCTCATTCAAGCATCTGTTCAACAGCAGTAGTAGCCTTCAAACTAAGTTCAGACATATTTTTGAACTGGGAACATTCTCTCTTGAGTACAGATCAAGAACATGGGGCCGTACAATGATGATGATGATGCTTTTCTAACAAGGACTTCGGAAGCATTTGACACTCTTATCTTAAAAAGATGTTTGTGGAAACTCTCAAATTTTTTTTATTTTATTTTTATATCATATATGAGGCCATTTTAATTTCTTTTTTTTTTTTTCACCATTATAGGTTTATTGTTTTTAAAAATCCAATTAAATTATACTTCATTTATTTACTATTTTAATTCGCGACTCTTAAAATTAAAATGGAAATTTGATTGTGTGAGAGGTTATTATTTGAACTATTTTGATATTTTAAGATAATGTAAATGACAGAAAGTGCCAAAAGTACATTGCACTAATTTTTAAAATTAATAAAATTGGGCTTTGAGAATATTTATTAATTAATAAAATTATTAATTTAATAGATTTAATAGAGTGAGTCAAACTCTGTTCAGTACAAGCACACCCTTCTAGAAACTGATATTATATGCGTACGCTACAAATGAATTGAAATGATCATTGAACAACTTTGGGCATTAATATATATCATATGACTAATTATAATTGCACTAAAACCCCTCTAATTCGAAGTCTATTACAAACTACTCCCACGAGCCGTCTGAGAGATAACTCTTTGAGTACCAGAGGGCGGGAAACCTCATAGTTCATCGCAAATACACGCACAAACAGAGAGATAGTGGAAATGGAAGTCTCGAGTCTGCCCATTTCTGCGTCGCACAGAGGAAAGTTGATATCGGCGGGCTACACTTCTCTCTCTTCACTTTCCTCCGTCACTTCTTCTCATTTAGCTCAAGGTACACTTGCTTTTGTGCGTGTTGCGATGTATCCACTGCGTATGTATATATATTTTTTAATTTACTTGTTTGAGATTCTGTCGTGCTAATTGTTACTAGATTTTTGCGTCCTAGGCGTTTCTTATTTGAATCGTGTCGGATCAATTGTTTTTATGTTATTGATTATATTTTAATTGATTAGATTTGAAGATTTCGGAAAATGAGGCGGCAGAGATTCTGAAAGCGGCATCTGGAAGGAGTGGGTTAGGCAAAACTGAGAACGGAAGTCATACGATTATGGATGGTATATTTAATTCCCGGGCTTTATATGTAGGCATAAGAAATGACTGCTTGCATCTTAATTCTGAGATGTTGTAATATAATGTGTAGGCTTGCTTTAGATATTCTTGGTTATCATTAGTTGTTATGTTATTGGAAGATTGTTTACTTTTAATTCGGTGCCTGTGAAGTATCGTCATCTGGAGCTCCGAAGTTCATCGGTTGAGAGGCTTTATTTTCTTGGAATGATAATCTGCGAGTATAGTTCGTATAAGAACAATTTTAGTTCAAATAGCTCTGTGGAAAAACAGAGGCAGGGGGGTGGGGGGGAGGATTTTCTTTTTTTATCCGTTTCTATTTTACAATTTATTTTGGGAGGAATTTCTATATACATTTTGGTCTAGCATATAGTAATTACTAAAGAATTAGTTACTTTGATGCACAGGCCAGCTGACACAGAAACTTTTCAAATTTTGTGAGACGCAATACTTCACTCACGCCAAATCTTTACATCTCTGTCCACATATTTGTGAATTGAAAATTAGTTATATTTCAGTCCACAGCTTGAAAATGCAGAATTCTGTATTCCTTTTCCCCTTACTACCTCATTCCAGATCAGCCACAGTCATTGTTAAGCAATTGACGTTTTGTATCAATAAGTTTTCACATTCATTTTGTTTAGGAGCACTAACGGCATGGGATATGCTACACGAGGAGGAATCTTCTTTATGCATCACCACGTCTTGCTCAAATTTGGATGATATCCTAGGTGGAGGAATTCATTGTAAAGAAGTTACTGAGATTGGTTAGTCAGTGCTATACATTTTTGTACACCGGTAATTGTTATACCATAAAGGATTTTTTCAATTTCTATATATCCTTACTATAGTGTTCCTGATTCCATCAGGTGGAGTGCCAGGGATCGGCAAAACACAACTTGGGTGAGGATCATCCCTGTCTACTATTTATTCGTTCAAATTGTGAATTTATTAGCTTTTTTCTCAGTCTTATAATGGATAATGTAGCATTCAGCTGGCAATAAATGCCCAAATTCCAGCCGAATATGGTGGCCTTGGAGGGAAGGCGATATATATCGGTATGTGTAGGATGCAGGTTATAATGGTTGGCTGTACTCAATATTTAATTATTTTATCTCTTGAATGTTCAGCTTTCAGCATTGAATTTTTCGGTTCTCAGATACAGAAGGAAGTTTTATGGTGGAGCGTGTTTTACAAATTGCTGAGGCCTGTGCACAGGACATGCTAGAATATAATAACTTGCTGCGAAAGGATTCTCCTGCCTATACAGTGGATAAACAGTCGAAGGATTTTCTTGATAATATATTCTACTTCCGTATATGCACTTACACAGAGCAAATTGCTGTGGTAAATTACTTAGAGAAATTTATCTCTGAGCATAAAGATGTAGGTACATTAAAAAGATGGTGGTTTAAGTTGCGGTCTTTAACTATTTTTAATCTGAGGATGGATGGAATTTTTAGCTTTTGAGTCTTGCTGTTTTTTCAGGTTAAGGCTGTCATTATTGATAGCATAACTTTCCATTTCCGTCAAGATTTTGAGGATATGGCGCTTAGGACTCGGCTACTCAGTGGAATGGCACTAAAATTGATGAAGCTTGCAAAGAAGTTTAATTTGGCAGTAAGAATATCTTGATTTTTTGTTTTTGTGCAAGAAACTCTTTTGCTATCGGTTACACTTTTATGAATCTAAGATCCCAATCAAGATTTTGCTCAAGTTATGTTTCATGCTTCTGCAGGTTGTTCTATTAAATCAAGTAACCACAAAGTATACGGAAGGTTCCTTTCAGCTAACTCTTGCGCTTGGTAAATACCTCAATTGTAATGAACTGCAATTATTTTTTTTCCTTGCATAGTCACCGTTTTTTTCCCATCATCTAGCGAATATCAAAGGTCTTCACACCTACACTGAATGGTGACTCAAACCTAGGACCTTTGGTTCTATGTAATAGACGCTCTAACCTCTTGAACTAATCAACTTTATCTTACTTGGTCAACCTCCTACTAAGGGTTTTGTGTTTTTTATTTCTGTTTGTGTGTTGGGAACTAGGAAAATTAGAACTTAGGGGATATTTGTTATGTTCTAGGTTTTCATTATTTCCAGCGTGGTTTACGAGATTATATTTGTTATGATTAAATGAATATGATTGAGATTCAATTAGATCGGACCCATACCTTGAATAGTAGTGTTATATATAATAGTTTATTAGAATGAAAGTGGTGGATCCCATGAAACGATGATGTTTGAAATTTATTATATTATAGTAGATGATTTTATAATCATAGGACCCACATTTTGACTATTTTTTTAAAAATTATATTTAATTAAAATAGTATATAATGATGTGTTTGAAATTTATTGTATTATGTTATATAGGTGGGAATTTTTTCAAACAAATAATTTAGGTGTAATGATTGATTTAGTAAAAGTGAATGGTAAAAATGGATGAAACAAACATAATTTGTATTTTTGGCATAGTAAGAAATGAAAAAGATGAATTTGAAAACATAACCAAACATCCTGAAATTTCAGATATAACATTCTTTTAACCTCAACCCATGCTCAACAGGTGACAGTTGGTCACACGCTGCTACAAACCGAATCATACTGTACTGGAATGGCAATGAGAGGTATGCGTATATTGACAAATCACCCTCCTTGCCGTCAGCTTCAGCTCCATATGCTGTAACAAGCAGAGGTATTCGAAATTCAACTTCAAACTGTAAGAGAGTTAAACTGATGTAGGCTTACGGTTAGTAAATTGGCAGCAAACTGAGTTTCTTCCAACCCAACCCATCTAGTACATGCTTTCTTTCGGTTACTTGCTTCACTTGTGAATTGCAGCATGAATTGTGCTTGTACATCCTGTTTTCTAAAGTTATAATATATTATCTCTGAATGCCCGATTTATTGTATTCTAAGTTTCGTTTTATAATGTCAAACTGATCGAACCCAGTTGACATTCTTCAAGGGATGGATCCTGCCGTTTTCTTGTACTTCATATCCTAGTGTGGTGTCAAAACTTTGGCCAGCATTCCTTGTTTCTTCAGCCCTTTTCTGTCCTTTTTATTCGGTTACAGTTAACCAGTAACTAACAACTTTGGGGTTTAGTGAATCTGACCTGTGAACCAAAATCATATGCCAAATCAGCCTACAGAGACGAAACTATCCCTTGTAACCCGTCAGCCATTATATCAAACAAATCATTTCCAACATAAGTGAATTCTTAAGTCTGTGTTTTAATCTGTATGGGGGTGTTCGGACTTTTTAAGGAGTTGAAGTTCTGATATTGAGAGTTCTAAGATTTCTGATAAATAATAAGAAACTTTGTTTGCCGTTGGATTGAGAGAGATGACGTTTACAGCTGACTTTATTCTCGGAGTCCTTCGATTGGACTTTGAGGCCAGTCCAACTGGATCCTATTAGCTGGTTAAGTTTTCTGACTTAATTCATTGTTTCTGATAATATGTTGGATTAATATAGTGGATTAAAGTTCAAATCCTTATGGGTATAAGCCAGCATATTCCACATTAGAGGTGTGTGACTAAAGTGCAACAACATCTAAATTTATCTGGAAGGCGAATCAAGGGGAAATGCTATTTTTATCGAGAATTAGTTGGATGAAACTTGGATATCTTTATTATTTAAATTTAGAAAAAAGACAAGAAAAAAAGAAAAAAAAAAGAAATTTATCTAGATGATATAAGAAGGCTATTCAAGGTTCAACAAACATGGGTGTGAAGCCTTGTTCTTGGTAAGAAATAATAAAATAATGATGGATTAAACAAGAAACAAATCAATGGATGGAGAAAAAAAGTAATTTGAAAACCTACTCTTCTTATAGTTCCTGGTCAAACATGCACATCAGGAAATATGCGCATACAAGTGACCCAACGCCAATATAATGAAGAAACATCGAGTGAAATGTATCATTATTTTATTTATTGTTGTTTCAAAAATACACACAGTTATATATTATTGACGAAAATGAAATAAAAAATATATTTATACAGTTAATGCTATACGTAATTAAAATTTCTAGATGCACATTAAAATAATCATCTAATTTGACCATTAATAAATCATTTGACTAAACAATTTACTTTTCTAACATGAGGTCATGTCAATCTTAAATACAGGCAAGACAGCTTTTCATTTTAAAGACAACTTTGATTTTACATTCAATATATAATATATCAAAATATTATACATATATATTTATATAATTATGTAGAAATATATTATAAAAATATTAAATAATAATTAAAATTGTTTATTTAAGAGATTTGTTAGGAAAGCTTTTATGAGTAGAGACTCTAGTGGTAAAGTATGGCCTTAGCCTGAAGGAGGCGCAATAAACCAATAGTACCCCTTCACCAACCAAAACAAGCACCCCCTCACCCACCCGACCCTCCAACCCACTCAAAGCGAAAAGGGAAATTGCTAAACATAAATATATATATCACCAACATCAAATTAGTCGAGTTAATTACCTTTTTAATTAAATTGATATTAATATATATATATATATATAATTTATTTATTTATTAGGATTTGGCATCTTTCTCTTTTGTCGACTTTTGATCACCAAAAAACTTTCAACACCTCATATTTTTCCTTTTATCTTCTCCTCACCAGTTCTTATTCATCTTCGACAGACCCGAGGATACAGAAACTGATAGCAGAGCCATGGCTTCTACTTCCTCCCTCACTCTCTCTCAAGCCATCCTTTCTCGCTCCACCATCCCCCGACATGGCTCCGCCCAGCAGCTCCACCCTGCTTCCACCTCCTCCACTCTCTCCATCCCCTCCTTCTCCGGCCTCAAATCCACCCCCTCTTCCGCTGCAGCTCCCCTTTCCCGCCGCCGCGCACCCCGACGCCCAGTCTCCGCTTCCGCCGCCGTTGAGACCCTTGAGAAAACAACCGAAACCGAACTCGTTGACAAGTCCGTCAACACAATTCGGTTCTTGGCAATTGACGCCGTTGAGAAGGCGAATTCCGGCCATCCTGGTCTGCCGATGGGATGTGCTCCGATGGGTCACATACTGTACGATGAGGTGATGAAGTACAATCCCAAGAATCCCTATTGGTTTAACCGTGACCGGTTTGTGCTCTCCGCGGGACATGGCTGTATGCTACAGTACGCACTTCTTCACCTGGCCGGATACGACGCCGTCAAGGTCGATCCTTTGGCTTGCAATAAAATTTTCAGCTCATTTCTTACTCTTCTTTATCAGCAAATGCGTGACATTCTATCTGCTTTCGCTAGTACTTTCTTAAATGGTTTAATTTTAGATATTTGGTTTGATGATATAATTTTGAACTATGGATCTCGGTTCTGTGATGTTTTTGGATATGTAATGGTTTTTTAGGCTAACTGACATTTCTGTTGGTTTAATTTTCTGGATTGATGAAAATTTGTTTCTTGTAATTGTTTTATGCTGATATATTTAGAGCATTATGGTTATTTGATGTTCCAAATACGGTTGGATTACATGTGTTGAGGTCTGGTTTAGTCATGGATAGTGCTTGTTCTTTTCTTTTGGTGTAATAGTATTGTTGTATGTTCACATATTTCAGTTGTCTCATGAGTATTTCATGTTCATCTTAGCTGAGCTGTGTACTTTGCAGGAAGAAGATTTGAAGGGTTTCCGTCAATGGGGAAGCAAGACGCCTGGTCATCCTGAGAACTTTGAGACGCCTGGTGTTGAAGTCACCACTGGTTTGAATCTAATCCTGAAACTCCTTATGATTTGATTGGTTGCATTTAATCGAGTTCTGTAAATCTTACTTTGCTGTTTACTATACTTTTGTGTAGGTCCACTTGGTCAAGGTATTGCCAATGCTGTTGGCCTGGCACTTGCAGAGAAGCACTTGGCTGCCCGATACAACAAACCAGATAACGAAATTGTTGATCATTACACGTAAAGCATTGAATTTCTCATCTCTTCATTTGGTCCTTTAATCAGTGATTTTATCTTATTGGCAATGGATTTGGATTGTGCACAGATATTGTATCCTTGGTGATGGGTGTCAAATGGAGGGTATCTCAAATGAGGCCTGCTCCCTTGCCGGACATTGGGGACTTGGAAAGCTGATTGCATTTTATGATGATAATCACATCTCTATTGATGGTGACACGGAGATTGCTTTTACTGAGAATGTCGACACCCGTTTTGAGGGTCTTGGTTGGCATGTAATCTGGGTGAAGAATGGTAACAATGGTTATGATGAGATTCGTGCTGCCATCAAGGAAGCAAAGACCGTGACAGACAAGCCCACTCTTATCAAGGTCGGATAGTTTTTTAATGTTATATTCTTTTTATACGAACCAAAGATCTTCTATATGTGTCATATTGTACTTCTTTATCCTTGAATATTTTTTGCAATCTTGATGGGGAAATAGCTATTTTGTTCATTATCTTCTATTATTTCTGAGCAGGTTACCACAACCATTGGCTTTGGCTCCCCCAACAAAGCCAACTCATACAGTGTCCACGGAAGTGCATTGGGTGCCAAGGAAGTTGAGGCCACCAGACAGAATCTTGGGTGGCCATATGAACCTTTCCATGTGCCAGAGGACGTGAAGAGGTGAGGATTGTCTTTGCTTAGTTCACTAGATTGACAGTTATTATTGTTCTTTGCAACTCAATGCCTAGTGATTTTGAATATTCATTGTGGCAGCCATTGGAGCCGACATGTTCCTGAAGGGGCTGCTTTTGAAGCTGAATGGAACGCCAAGTTTGCTGAATATGAGAAGAAGTATCCGGAGGAAGCAGCTGAGCTGAAATCCATTTTCACTGGTCAACTCCCAGCTGGTTGGGAGAAGGCTCTTCCTGTGAGTGGTTTTCTTTACCAGTTCTATTGTTATTAATCTTGTCTCGAATGTAATACAATTTGCTCACAAGTGAAACTTTTTGCCCGTAACTAACCTCCCTCAACGATATTTCTGACTCTCTCTCTACTCATGTCTTTAGACCTACACTCCCGAGAGCCCAGCTGATGCCACCAGGAACTTATCTCAGCAAAACCTCAATGCTCTTGCCAAGGTTCTCCCTGGTCTTCTTGGTGGGAGTGCTGATCTTGCCTCCTCCAACATGACGCTTCTCAAGATGTTCGGTGACTTCCAAAAGGGCACTCCAGAAGAGCGTAATGTGAGGTTTGGTGTTCGTGAACATGGAATGGGAGCCATCTGCAACGGAATTGCTCTTCACAGCCCCGGCCTCATTCCCTACTGTGCTACTTTCTTCGTCTTCACCGATTACATGAGAGCGGCCATGAGGATCTCAGCTCTGTGTGAAGCTGGAGTCATCTATGTCATGACCCACGACTCTATCGGGCTTGGAGAAGATGGGCCGACCCATCAGCCCATTGAGCATTTGGCAAGTTTCCGGGCTATGCCCAACATCTTGATGCTCCGTCCAGCTGACGGTAATGAGACAGCCGGTGCCTACAAGGTGGCTGTGCTCAACAGAAAGAGACCCTCCGTCCTTGCCCTTTCAAGACAAAAGCTTCCCCAGCTTCCCGGAACCTCCATTGAAGGTGTGGAAAAGGGAGGCTATACCATTTCAGACAACTCGACTGGGAACAAGCCTGATGTTATTTTGATTGGAACTGGGTCAGAGTTGGAAATTGCAGCTAAGGCCGCTGATGAACTCAGAAAGGAGGGCAAGGCGGTTAGGGTTGTCTCCTTCGTTTCTTGGGAGCTTTTCGATGATCAATCTGATGAGTACAAGGAAAGTGTTCTGCCTTCTTCTGTGACAGCTAGGGTTAGCATTGAGGCTGCTACCACTTTTGGTTGGCACAAAATTGTTGGATCTAAAGGAAAGGCCATTGGAATCGACCGATTTGGGGCCAGTGCACCTGCTGGGAAAATATACAAGGAGTTCGGCATCACAGCAGAAGCTGTCGTAGCTGCAGCTAAAGAATTAATCTAAGCTCTCTTGTCTGATTATGTCAGAATCATTCAAATCTGGATTTGGGGTTGGTTAAATCATAGTCAAAGCACAGTCGAAGGGCTCGGTTTGGGGGTAGCACAGCTGAGAATTCCTAATAAAGAAGACAAGTTTTAGTCTCTCGTTTCCTTTTTTTTGTTTCTTGAAATTGAAATTGAGCAGCAGCCTTTGCAGTCAGTCTAAATGTGATCAGGAGAGATATAGGGCACATGAATCCTCCTGAATTTGAACCCTGGAACATCTTTTTGATTCTGTAACTAAATGTGTTTTCAATGATTTAATATATTACAAGGTTGTTGTTACAGTTTATCTGAAAGAACGCATTTACATGATAAGCTGCTGTATGGATAAATTCTGATTCTTTTAAGTATACCCTATCATATTACAGCCTCCCATTTCCAGATATTTTTGCAAATCATTAATGGATAAGATGGGACTTAAGTTTTTTTCCTCATAACCTTGTCTGAAAAGGATTGGGTCATAAATTGAAGCCACTGAAATGATAAAAAGAAAAGGTAATCTGTTGAAGAAAATTGAGGCCATCAACTTGTTGTGTGGTTGTTGGAGGGTTTGATCACAGATTGCCTATCCACATTGTCTCCTACTACTCCCACTCTTTGCCATCACACTCATTATTAATGTTACTATTATTCTTATAAATATTATTATAAGGTATGGGATGGGCATGTCAACATGAATGCTTTTTTGGATGTTGAAAGCTAGGTTTTCAATTGGTTCTATTGTCTGTGGAGGGACCATAATCACATAGAATAAGCCTTGAAGCTTCAGCATATTCTCCCCCTCTCTCTCTCTCTCTCTCTCTCTCTCTCTCTCTCTCTCTCTCTCTCTCTCTCAAGTGAGTATTGGTTGGTAATATGTTGTACATTTAAGTTTTCAATAAAAAGACTGCAGATTATTTCTCTGAACAAAGTCTATTCTCTCTTTAAGTTAGGAGGGGTAAACTGGATCGTGCCGTATGGTAGTTTCATACAAATCTTTAAATGGAATTATGAAATAACAAAGAGACGCAACATAATTTACCCGTTAGGAGGGAGAGGGAGAGGGTTACTGGAATGCTGTTGATATTAACACACACACAAGATTCAGAGAGTCCACACACAAGAAAAGAGGCCCAATCCGGCCCACTAAAATATAAGCCCATAAACTGCTGCAGCTACCAAATATTGCGGTGGTTGGTGGCCGTAGTTGGTGGCTGTGGTTGGTGGCACTGTAAATAACTACCAACACACGTAATCATAATTAAATAAATTAATAAAATAAAATACTATAATATTCCCCCCCCCCCCCAAAATAAAACGCACGTGTGCGCACATCCATTTGAATATTTAAGGCCTTAAAAACAATTTTTTTAACCTGAATATTAAAGGGTGAGTCACTTGTTCCTAATTTGCATGTAAGCATATTTGTAATAAATTATTTAATTTGGAGCCATACAATAATATGCGAAATTTTGTTGAAAACACACTCTTCATGAATTTTGCCCAAAGTCAATTTTTTTGGTAGAAAATATTAATATTTATCTTTAAAAATATTACTTTTAAAATTATTTAAAACAATATGACTTTCACTATAAAAATCTTTTGTTTTAGTAAAAAGTTATTAATTTTTATTTGATTGTACAATAAATATAGTTAAAACATAATATTTTATAGATGAAAAGTAATAATTTAATATTACTTTAATAAAAAATATTACATTTTAATAATTATTGTGTTTTTTATGAGAGAAAGTAACACAATTTGATGTAGACAATATAATAATATAATATAATATATTGGTCCACGCTACCAAATATTGCAGTTTTAGTCAATTTATAAGAAATAGAACTAATTTCATTAATAAAATATAATATTCAAGGTTCTAATAATAGATTATTTTAAAATAACAAAACATAAGTTTAATTTTGTATCCATATGCATTTTTCGTACTTGCAAGCGTAACCTATTTTTATTTTGACTTATTAATTAATTAAGTTTGGGTAAACTGATAATTTGAAAAAAAAAAAAAAAGTAAAACATCAAAATCTTGTCAATTTTGAATTTTGTTGGTTACTAGACCATCTAAAATAAAACATTTGCATTGAAATACGATTAAGAATTGTCTATTTGAAATTTGTTTGGTTTCAGTTTCGAACTAGTTTCAAGGTTTTAGTTTTTTTTTTTACTCAATTTTTATATTTAAAATCGTTGGTATGGAATCAAAATGGGAACTGAAGATTTGGAATGGTCGTTCTCAAAACCAAAACGACCAAGTTCCAATTTTAATTTTAGTTCTGAACAATTACCTATGAATTCAAACAATCGAATTGAATTCTCATGCCCATCTCTAATTTGGATATTGTTAAAAATAAATACTATTACGAGCAAATTCTTATATGACAATATTAATACTCCAATTTTATTTTAAAACTTTTTTTATTTTTTGGGAATAAATATGATGAATTACAAATGACTCTTACCTAGATTTGACTACGCCTAACAACTATGGCAGACAAAGGTGGTTGGTAAGAGCACAAGAGCTTTAGCGATACTGACCCCATTTTGGCCCGCCAACTCTCTCATGCTTCAACCTAACCCCAACTCCTACAAGAATTGATTGCAATTTTCTCAATCCGTAAATCTTGAAGAAACCCCGATCAGAAAACCATCAATTCTCCATCTGAATCGCTGAAAAACCACCAATTGCTATGGCGCATGTTACCAGAATGGCGCATAATCTCAGCTCGCCCAAACTCCCAACCTCTAATGCTAAATCTTCTGCTTCGACTTCCTGTTCATTGTTTTTTGGGTCCAAGAATCTGAAGAGTTCATCGAGGAATTCGTCGGTTTTGAATAAGAATTCAATCTTCACTGTAAAAAAGATGAACCAATTGAAGGTTTCGGCTTCCGTGTCCACGACGGAGAAGCCGTCGACGGTGCCGGAGATTGTGCTGCAACCCATTAAAGAAATCTCTGGCACAGTTAAGTTGCCGGGCTCTAAATCACTTTCCAACCGTATTTTACTCCTCGCCGCTCTATCTGAGGTAATACTTGCATTTTGATTTGTAGTACTGGATTCGTTGTTGTGACTAAAGGGTTTATTTTGCTTTGTATAGTGTGTTAAGATGGCAAAGGTTCGATCTGTCGTGGAAGTTGAGAATTCATAGTGTTGGTTGGATTTGTCCGTTCCTCGATGCTGCTTAAGCTACTAACAATGGTTTAAAATGTATTAAGAGATCTCAACATTAAAAAACTTACTAATTGTATTGTAGAATTTATCAGTGGATTTAAGTTACTAGAATTTTATGCCTCTCCAATTCATGATTATGCGGCATAATTGTATGTTTAAATTTGTAGATGGATTTTTACCTATGTTGTTACAATGCCTGTACTGTGATTTTGAGAAGTGTTTTAACTTTCCATTTGTGCTCATCAGCCATCAATCTTGACCGCTTGTGATATTGATTTTGTTGTTACAATTTACAAACGCAATGCACTTCTATCTGTGCTTGTTTTGATGCTGAATTCGATAGGGGTCGTCAAATTAACTTTAGTATCATATCCAAGAGCTGAAAAGATTCTTCATTTTTAGTTTCCACTTTACCTTGTCCCTGACTATGTTTTGATATGGGGACTAAGATCATTGCAATCCACTATTGCAACTTAATGCCCCAAGTAATAGTGGTTTGTTAAAATATTTTCCACTTTATGAAACTGCCAAGGATATTTACCCATTCGGCTGTTAGATGGTGTTAGAGAAGATAAAGTGCTATGCGACAGAATAACCTTCTGTGGGAAGTTTTATTTTAATGGACATACTTTTTCATAATAATTCCTTTAGTGCCTGGTCAAAACAGATGCCTAACATTTTGCAGTTTTATCATACACTAACATGTTAGGTTCAATACTTGTGCTAGGATAATTTTGATTCCTAACTACACATAAAAAGCACTTATATGTCAGCAGTAGAGGGTGTCAAGTATCAGAAGAAAAGTGTCACATATCTGTTGTTGTCGTTTTATGATCATGCTTTGAACCTTTCACGTTTTCTGTCTTCATCTCAGCTTATGTTAGAAATACTTTAGGATCCTCTAGTTGCTATAATGCATGTGTGCTTTTATGAGTATTATAAGTTACCCAGTCATTGGATTTAATTTACTTATGATGAATCTTGAATGTTCTCGAGTAGGTCTTGTATGTATCTTTTGGTGATATTCACTGAATACTTATTATATATTGGGCACCTCCTTCCAGGGAACAACTGTTGTGGACAACTTGCTAAGCAGTGAGGATATTCATTACATGCTTGGTGCTTTAAGGACTCTTGGGCTGCATGTGGAAGAAGACAAAGATAATCAACGGGCAATTGTGGGAGGCTGTGGCGGTCTTTTTCCCGTGTCTAAAGAAACTAAGGATGAAATTCAACTTTTCTTAGGAAATGCAGGAACGGCCATGCGCCCATTGACTGCTGCAGTTGTTGCTGCCGGTGGAAACACGAAGTATGCCATTAGGCTTTTCTTGATCTTATGTCCTTAGAATACACATTTCCTCACAAGTTAATTCTTTCCCATTTTGCTTGATCCTTGATAACTTTGTCTGCGGTTCTCATTAATCTTAACTTTACTTGTGATCTTGACTGGTCTATTTGCTTAGTTGGCTTCTGCTTATTTTAGGTGTACTATAAGTGCCTAGCATTTTGACTACTTGATGCATTTCAGCTATGTACTTGATGGGGTTCCTCGCATGAGAGAGAGGCCCATTGGCGATTTAGTCAGTGGACTTAAGCAGCTTGGTGCTGATGTTGATTGTTTCCTTGGCACAAATTGTCCCCCTGTTCGTGTTGTTGGCAAAGGAGGTCTTCCTGGTGGGAAGGTTGGTCTTCCGTTCATTTGAAATAACCTTATGGAGTTTAACTTGGCATTGGTGTGTAGGTATTGCATGTTCTGATGTATGCATTAATGTTTATTAAAGTGTCCTGTTGATGCCTATTTTTGCTTTAAGATTCCTTGTTAATTTTCTGTCATGCAAGACAAAATGAGTTGATTTTCTGGTTCTTGGTTTTATAGTGGGGAAAAGAAACGGAAAGCATAAAAATATTGAGAGACGCAGTGCACGGTCAGCCAATTTCCTTGAAATTGAGTCAACTAACTTTGCTAGAGAATTTTGCTTTAAAACGTTCTGGTCTTTCTTGTTGCCTTCCCGATATCTGAGAGTTTCCAAGGAGTGCTGTTCCTTCTAGTTTCTAGATTATGCACTAGTACACCACAATCTCTTTAATATTCCCTTTAAACAAGACTTGAGAGTTGTTAATTATTTTTCAAGTATTTCGAATTGATGCACACAAATGCATTCATGTAATGTGAATGGAGAAATTATATTATGTCTTCAGAATCTTATTGAAAGATAAAATTCATCTTCTCTCTGTTTACCTTACTCTTGGCAGGTAAAACTCTCTGGATCTGTAAGCAGTCAATACCTGACAGCTCTGCTCATGGCTGCGCCCCTGGCTCTAGGAGACGTCGAAATTGAAATCATTGACAAACTAATTTCTGTACCTTATGTGGACATGACACTTAAGTTGATGGAACGTTTTGGTGTCTATGTAGAGCACAGTGACAGCTGGGACAGATTCTTAGTTCGGGGAGGTCAAAAGTACAAGTAAGTTCCTTTGCACTAATGTGTGTGAGCATCTTTGAGAAACTTGATTTCATGGGAGGCTTTAAGGATATGAATTTTTCATCAGGTCTCCTGGAAAAGCTTTTGTCGAAGGTGATGCCTCAAGTGCCAGTTACTTCTTGGCTGGTGCAGCTGTTACTGGTGGAACCATTACTGTTGAGGGTTGCGGGACAAGCAGTTTGCAGGTACTTATAATTCCATTGTTCTTCAATTTCTGTACTTTCTCATACTATTTGATGTTATAAAAGTTGTTGGAAGTGCTGTATTGACTGACTACATACTCTTCACGATTAATTTAGTTTATTGAAAAGCATTAATCTGATCGGGATCACTTTTGGACTACATCCAATCCAAGTTTGATTTTGAGTTTTTGATTACTCTGGAGAATTATATAGTTTATCAAAAAGCATGGATCCAAGCAGGATTACTTTTGTGCTCTATGCTTTTTGGAAAAACCCATTATAAAGCCCCTGAATTTTCAAGTTGTCATTATACATTTATTTTGTTTTGCTGAGCCATCGACCTTTCAAAATTTGTTTCACTAAGCCTTTCTACATTTATTTTGTTTTAATAAGCCCTTGAAGGTTCAAAGTTTGTTTTACTAAGCCTTTCTACCTTTTTTCCCTAAGCCCTTGAAATTTCAAACTACGTTTTACTATGCCCCTTCCTTTTTCTTTTTTGTTTGTTTGTTATTGAAGCTCTTAAACTTCGAAATTTTATTAATTAAGTTTGAAAATTTCAGATTTTATCTTACTGAACCGTTCTATCAAATTACTCAGTGTGTAGAACTAGAAGACCTTACAAAATAAAACCTGAAAGTCTTGGTGCGGAGTAAAGAAAAATCAATGCAGAAGGGTTTAGTAGATCAAAACCTAAAAGTTTAGGGGCTTAATAAAACAAAATGTGAAAGATCGGTGCTAAAAAATGCATTTTGCTATTCATTTTCGATTTTATAATGTTCTTTTACTCCTCTTGAAGGGTGATGTTAAATTCGCGGAGGTTCTTGAAAAAATGGGTGCTGAAGTTACCTGGACTGAGAACAGCGTAACCGTTAAAGGACCTCCACGCAATGCATCTGAAAGGAAACATTTGAAAGCCATTGATATCAACATGAACAAAATGCCGGATGTGGCCATGACTCTTGCTGTGGTCGCACTTTATGCCGATGGGCCCACTGCTATAAGAGATGGTATACCTTCATTTACTTAAGGGGTATCTTTAGTACGTTTATACTTACCTTGTCTTGATCATTGTCGTAATAAGAATGACAAGAATAATAACAATTCTAGCAAATACTACTGCAAGAAGAAAAACACGTCTCACTTTCTGACGAGTGCTTCCATACTTGATGAAACTAAAGTTGTGGGAATAGTTGGGTAAAAAGTTTGTTATATCGCTTTCATGGTTTACCTTAACAAACGAAACCAAGGCTAAAAATAAAGAATCCATGTTCCTATTCCCATGATTTTTTTCCCATATCTTATCCTATCTTTGAAACAAATGGGCCTTTAGTAAGCAGCATCTATTCTCAATCCCCTTTGTTTCCTTTTCCAAGATTCATCTGCTTTCCATGTTACCTTTGATATTTGAAATAATGGGCATTTTTTTTTTTCGCTCTTATTTGTTGGCAGTGGCTAGCTGGAGGGTTAAAGAAACCGAAAGAATGATTGCCATATGCACAGAACTTAGAAAGGTTTGGATCTTAAATAAACAACTAGGTAGTTTTCGATTATGATTTAATCGCTTATATTTCATGTTTCTGCCTTCCATTTCAGTTGGGTGCAACAGTCGAAGAAGGGCCCGATTACTGTATAATTACTCCACCCGAGAAACTGAATGTAACAGCCATCGACACATACGATGATCATAGGATGGCTATGGCTTTCTCTCTTGCTGCATGTGCCGACATTCCAGTTACAATCAGGGATCCGGGCTGCACCCGGAAAACCTTCCCTGATTATTTCGACGTTCTTGCTACATTTTCCAAGTACTGAAAAAGCTCCAAATTTTTGCATGAAATGATCACAAATATTATGTTGAGATTGTAACATTAAAATTGCTATTTAGGAATTGTCTTTTGTTGTAACAGATTGAATGTGGTGTGACCATTTCTTGAATAAATAATGTTTGCTTTCGGGCCTTACATCTCCACTCAAAATGAAGAGGCCACTAATTAGTTCTAAATTGTTCGAAAAACCTCTTCTTCTTTTTTCTATTTCTTTTTTTTTTTTGTTTTTTTTTTTGAAGGTGGTGAAGAACCGTGTTAGGTTAATAAGACAACTATCCTAAAGTACTTGAATATATATATATATATATATATGAATTTTTGTCCATGACTTCTCACCTAGATCAGAGTGTGTCTGCGCGCACCGGATGAGACCTGTTTGTCTAAATTGAAGATTATTTTCACTTCCAGCTAAACCCCAACGACCAACAAATCAAATTTTTGTGGAGCTAAACTCAAACCTTAGCGACCTACAAACTAAACTTTTGTCTGAGCTAAACTCAAATCTCCAGCGACCCACAAACTGAACTTTTGTCGAGCTAAATTCAAATCTCCTGTGACCCAAAACTTCTGACAAAACTGAGAGTGAGAGGGAGAGATGGCAGGTTCATCAATTTTAATACGATTAAATTCGAGCCTTAGGTTTTGCTAAAATCATAAATATAAGAATAAGATTAGACGATAAAAAGAAGATAAAATATAAATTTTGAATGTGTAGGTAAAAGACATGTCATGTCATGAGAAAATGATATGTCTCATGATTTGCTGAAATCAATTATTGGTGGAAGAATATTAATATGCTACTTACAAGATTATTCTTTGTTTAACACACACAGACACACACACGTCACCGACTGTACAGATGCATTAATTGGAAAGGCAATGTAACATGGTGCAATTTATAAATACACAAAATTATAGTACAAAACATTTTGTTTTTGGGACATAATTATGTCACCTTAACTTCACATCATGGGATTGTCACATGCTACAGCCGCTTCTTAAGGACACCCACACACACACACACACACACACATATATATATATATAACTCTACATCAAAATGAGGCTCACGAGTGTACGATTGATTAACTATTGCTTTCCTATTTCTACTTCATCTTTCCTTCTGCCATTTCAATTAAGAGTGTCCCTTTCTCCATAAATTTGCCCTTCTAAACAGTTGCGAACAACAACCCTTTCATGTGAATAAAGATTCACATGTTTCCACCAAGCATAGATAGAGAAAAAGGAACAACCAGGGTAGACATGCCATCTTTCTAGTATCAAATTACACCCGATGGTTAATGGTTCGTTGTTAATATAATTTCAAAATTAAAATTAAAAATTGGTTGGTTCGATTTTAATTTCAAAAAAGTTGTTTTTAATTTCGATTTCAGGTTTTTTTTTTTTTTTTTTTTTTTTTACAGTCCTGAGCCAAAAATTCTTAAAAAAAACATAAAACCAAAATCGAGAACTGAAACTAAAACTGCCTATATGTTGGTTCCACTCCGATTTCACCCTTCACGATTCCAGAAATCAAAAAGAACCGTGTCCACATCTACACAAAGTGTGTAATTGATGTTCTTTGCGTACAAATGTTTTTTTGACAAAATTAAAATTCAAAATTTTAAAGAAATTATATACAAAGTTTTGAAATTCACATATAATATGAATATTGATTATTTATATGCAAGTAAAAAAGTGTATATTAAAAATATTTTTATAAAAAGTACTTCAACATTCCATTTCAATTGAAAGTTTTTTACGTTTTTTGAAATGTAATGATTTAATTTTTTAATCATAAAATATGTAAATCATCATTTAACTATATATGAAGTAATGGTAAGCTATCATAACACACAAAAAAAAAAATTAATTAATTTTATAAATGAATATTTAACATTAAGTAGTACATGTACAATAATAATACAATAAAACATACAACAAATTTCGTTAAAATTAAATCCGAAATAAAAAATCGAAAGAGATTCCAAAAGAAATTTAAAATCGCCAATACTTTAATATAAATAAAATTTGTTGTTGATGTTTTGTTCATTCTTGAATTTTACTTCTAAGTCACAAAGAACTTTTTGTTGAAGCATTGCGGTAGTTTGGTAGTGATTTAATGATAATTGCAATAACAAACATATTCACATGTTATCCCAACATTAGTGGGACATAAAAGATGGAAAAAGAAAAAAAATTATTATTTTTTATATTTTTTAAAGAAATAATAAATAAAAAAATAAAATTGTGCTAGTATTTCTGCACATTAAAATGTGACTTCTCATACTCTCGTTGCTTTTGTCTCCTCTTTCTTACACTATGCATTTATATTCACATTCCTCATACCAACCCAATAATCAAGACACAAAATTAGTTGGAGAAAATTAATTTACAAAATAGAAAGGGATTTTATTCTTTTGGGCAAAACAAATAATTTAATCGCTAAGTTGCACGATTTTTTTTTCTAAGATGATGTTTACATAATTATTGATTGAATCGCAACTTATAAGAAAGATTATATTCTATCTCCCATCCATTTTTCTGTCTAAACCACAAGAATATATACAATTTAATCATGATATTTCATATTTACATAATAATGTTATTTTATTCGAATATATGTTTAATTTATTAAAAAATATAATTAAAATATGAAATATGAGAGGGCTAAAATACTATGTATGAAGTTAGAGAAATATAAAACAAGACAAATATAAAATTTAATTAATAGAAAATATTTAAATAAGTATAGATGAAAACTGTCTTAAAATGATGATATTGACTAAAACAATTATACATAATATAATTAATATTTTTATAAGTTATTATTTTATTATTATTATTTAAACATTATGCTAGAATTATAAAAATTATAAATGAAATTTGGTGGGGGGGACTAAGTTCATAAAGATGGTTATAATATGTGTAAGAAAGTTGTACTAGGACCAGTGTTTTTTACTTTTTAATTAAGAAAAAATAAAAATAAATAAATAATAGAGCAGGGTGGGTAGTGTTTGTGATTTTTTTTGGTACAACATACAGAATCTATTTGGTATTTCAATAAAATTTGGACACTTTCGATGACAAGAATAGTCATTCATTAGTCAGCAAAAATAAAATCTTGAATATATATATATATATATATATATATATATATCTTGTGTGTATTGTTATTATAAAATTAATTTGAACTCAAAACTTTGCTCGAGTTTAGAGATACACATATGAACGATTCTTTGATTTTTTTTTTTTTTTTGTATTTTTGATTGTTAATTTATTCAAAATTTGATCGATTTTTAATCAAATTTAATATTAGAATTCAAGTAGTTTAGTTTTTTTTTTCTTTTACATATTTTATTCAAAATTTGCCATTTCTATTATGAAAGTGGTAACTTAGTTTTAAATTTAAGCACACGTAACGATATATTAGCAAAATTGATTCTTGAAAAATTCGGCCCTATCCATAGATGTATAATCCTATGAAATATGCACCATATATTTTTATTTAATTTTATATTCATATATATTAAAGGTATGTTTGGACTTGGTTGGACACGATTGGTAACTGAGCTCGTGTTTGTTTACGAGGTTGGGTTGTGGTTGCTCCATCCACAACCTTACCCCACACTCTACACTCATTTTTCCTCCTTCTTTAATCATTTTCAAGAAAACTATTCAATATACATTTTTTCACCAAATTTTTTTAAATACTTATAACTTTTTTATTTCAAATCCATTTTTTATAAAAATTATATCATATTAATTCTCTTCTTAACATCTTTATTTTGACATCCATTTAGAATATATATATATAATAATTCATCACCAATTATTAAATCCACAAATTTTTATCTCTCATGATATAATAATATAAATAAAATTTTACTAAATCTATTGATTTGATATATCAATATCAATCTACCTTATCACAATCCAAAACAAATACCACCTTTTACTATGCATTTGATTGTAATACAACCTCACAACCTATAATCGATTGTGATACGAAAACCTCCAACTTAGTCCAAATATTTTGTAAATGTACACAAAATATGTTAGATAGGTAATATCCGTACAATAAGACATAATTAGTGGTAGATGGAAGATCAAATTATAGATATCACATCTCGTAATAATGATACAAATTCAACGTGAGATTCTCAAGAAATACCATATCCCCACAAATCTCTCACACCCTCCAATGTAGTGAGAATTAGGGAACCCTCTAATGAACGAACCTCCCACAGCCCCCCCCCCCCCCCACCCCACCCCACCCCACCCCACCCCACGCCACCCCACTCACACACACACAAGAATTTATATATATATATATATATATATATGTTAATGATTAATAATACAATTTGAGAAAATCATTTACAAAATCAATCTTATTTTGCATAAATTTTTTGGGTAACACTTCTCTAAATATTATTTACAAAAAAAAAAAAAAAACAAATATGGTACAATCACTTTGGAATAATTATTCAGTAGTAAAAATGAATCAGCAGCAAAGATTGTGAAAATGAAGGCCTAAAGTATAGGGTTTACACTTAAATAATATCAACCGTTGGATTAAAGACTTTTATTTCCAGCAATTGGACCAATAAATTGGTCAAATTAGCAGATAATCTGACAAGACATAAAAATAAATCCAAAGAAATTAAAACGTAATATGTTTCACAATAAGTAATAGAATTAAAAGAAAATTATTATTTGCTTTCTTATAATGCAGGTTGTTGAATATTTTCATCATCACATATTTAAAAACGTTGATAACTAATATACTAGAAGTATTATTTAAATTATATTTATTTGAATATATAATTAAATTTATAACTTCACGTATAGAATTATCGAACATCAATTTTATACCACGTAACATATTTAGTTAATTAAAAAATAAATAAAACATGTCACATGGAAAAATCCCAAATTTCAAAGTACTTTACAAAAAATAAAAAATAAAAAAAAATAAAAAACTCTAAGTATTATCCTTAAATTAATCCCCATTTAAAGGGAAATAAATAAATAAATAATACATTAAACTCACTAATCTCATGGGAATCAACATTAACCCCTCACCATTAATGTCAAGTCTTGTTTGACTCTCTTCTTACTTCCCATTAATCCATTTTAAAATCTGTTCAACCCCAATTCCCCTCTCTCTCCTTTCTCTCTCTTCAATCAATCATAAAGAAGAATTTGAGATTTATTTTCATCTGTAAAGCAGAGGAAGTAAAGTAAGAAAGACTCCCCAATACAAAGAAAAAGAAAAAAAGAAGAAAAAGAAAAAAATAAGAAACGCCATTGCCACCACCACCAACCACCAGTCCCTCCAAGAAACCAGAAGATTCCCCATCAATGAAAATGTAAAAACGCTACCATACCACCATAGCCACGCACCCCTTTTGTTTCTTTCTCCAACCTTCATTCCCACATTCACCAAATATTGAAGTATTCTACATTTCAATCCCCATTCAAACCCTAGCAATTAAGCGAAGAAAAGGGGAATTTCCAAGTGGGTTGCCCTCAAAATCTAAAAGATTTTTACTGGATTGTGTCACAGATGAAGCACATTGACAGCAACCCATCAACCCCAGGAAAGTTCAAGATCGAGAAATCACCTTATAATAGGCTGAGGCTACATTCTTCCTTAGCCAAGCTCACTTTTTGGTCATTTCTGTTTCTTGGGTTGATCTTTGTATTCTTTTACAGATCACCATCTTCGTCGTCCCAGTTACCGTTAGATCTCTCCAGGAGGTCTCTCAGAACCAGCTCTTACGAAGGTCCTAACTTCGAAAAAAGGGTTAAAGCATCAGCTAAAATCAGGTCAGGAAATGGGATTTCTGTTCTGGTAACAGGGGCCGCCGGCTTTGTAGGCACTCACGTCTCCGCCGCCCTCAAGCGGCGGGGAGACGGCGTTTTGGGCCTTGATAATTTCAACGATTATTATGATCAGTCTCTTAAACGGGCCAGACAGGCCCTTTTAGAGCGTAGTGGGGTGTACATTGTGGAGGGAGATATCAATGATGCTTCTTTGTTGAAGAAGCTTTTTGATATTGTACCTTTTACTCATGTTATGCATTTAGCAGCTCAGGCCGGAGTTAGATATGCCATGGAAAATCCTAGCTCCTATGTGCACAGCAACATTGCGGGCCTTGTTAACTTGCTTGAAGTTTGTAAGGCCGCCGATCCTCAGCCTGCTATAGTGTGGGCTTCGAGTAGTTCTGTATATGGGCTGAATACGAAGGTGCCGTTTTCAGAGAGGGATAGGACCGATCAGCCTGCCAGCTTGTATGCAGCAACTAAGAAGGCTGGTGAAGAAATTGCTCATACTTATAATCATATATACGGGCTTTCGCTTACCGGATTGAGATTTTTCACTGTTTATGGACCATGGGGGAGGCCAGACATGGCTTATTTCTTTTTTACAAGGGATATTATGAAAGGAAAGTCAATTCCCATATTCGAGGCTGCTAATCATGGCACTGTTGCTAGGGATTTCACCTACATTGATGATATAGTGAAGGGTTGTTTGGCTGCATTGGATACTGCAGAGAAGAGTACAGGTAGTGGGGGAAAGAAGAAGGGACCAGCTCAACTGAGGGTTTATAATCTTGGGAACACATCTCCTGTACCTGTTTCAGATCTTGTGAGCATTTTGGAGAGACTGCTTAAAAAGAAGGCGAAGAGATTAGTCATGAAGTTGCCTAGGAATGGAGATGTGCAATACACACACGCCAACATAAGCTTGGCTCAAAGGGAGCTTGGCTATAAGCCCACAACGGATCTGCAGACTGGATTGAAGAAATTTGTTCGATGGTACCTTGGTTACTATGGTAATGGGAAAAAGAGCACACACTGATACAAAATTTTGAATTGTGGGGTAGGATCAATTCTATTCTTTACCATTTCAATTCTTATAATTGTTTTTTAGCATATCTGTGTTCATCACCCAATTATCTTGTTTTCACATATCATGATGATGTCATATAAGGATGAGATTCCTGATCCCACGATGAACTTCATTTCTTGTGGTTGGTGAGCATTGTTTCTCCTGGTGTATTTGATCTGTATCAAAGGACAAACTAGCTTTTGTCATTCATGGGATTGTATTTGTTGTAGTTTTATCACTGTAGAATTCATAACTGATAGAACAATTTGCTGATTGATGGACATGTGTCAATCTGGATCCAATTCAAATAAAAGAGTACATCATCTCTTTGTCATGTTGTGATTCATTTAATGAACTTTGAATATCAATTGCATACTTACTGTTCTTGTGAAGTCCAGAGCAGATGACTTACCTGCTTTTTATTGGCTACATCCTCGGTGAAGCATATTTGCGTTCGTTATTAATTGCGACAAACCTACTTCCCGTGAGTTTAACCGTTTGTCTTCAATACATTGAACTCTAATAGTTGAGTTTTCAAGGCTTTAATATCCGATTTTGTTCCCTTTTGCTTGAATATGGGAACTTGGCGGTTTTGGTAATATACTTTGCTTGATCTCTGAAAAACTAGATCTGTCAGATGTTTCTTTTCACAAAGAACTTGGGAATTAACTTAAGGATTATATATATTTATATATATATGCTAAATGATCTTGATTTAATAGGAAACCTTTGACCGATAACTTCAGCTGAACTCGATTTGAAAATATAGTTCGAATTCTATCTGTAATATGCTATTCCATCTATGAAAGTGATGAGCCATTTAGGAACTTGATGGCCAGATTAAAAGTGTGGCTGAGGTGATTATGTTATGAGAAAGCCCTTCACAGACTCTAGGTAGAAATGCTATTGATTGCTACACACATTAATTGTGAATTTAGAGCAGGCTATCAACTATCGGATGCCTTCAACATTCGAACTTCCCTCCAGCTCTCGATGAAATTAGTCATGAAAATTTGATGTGTTAAGCTGTTTCATTCAATTATCTAGCAATAGTATGCGATTAACACCAGGAAATGATGCTTAAAGAAAAGAAAAAAATCAACAGGACTTTTCCAGCTGTTATTAGCCATTAAAGTGCTTGCTAGAAGGTATCTGGCTGGTTGTTATAAAGGGATTTTGTTCCCAGCCGCGTTCTTTCTTTTTCTGTAGCTCGACTTCACTATGGTGTAAATCATTGATTTAAGATGTAGATGGAGGCAATTTACAACAAATCTGTGTTTACTGTTTACTCAGAACATCTCCTTCATCATGAAATGATTATATAGCAATTGAGTTTCTGGCAATGTGTAATATAGCAGGTAAAAATAGATCTTTGTCTTCAGCCTTAATCATTTCTTCTATCCAATTCATTATGGTATCACCATGTAGCTGTCAGTCGGTTCGTGTAACCTTGCGTACATTCGAATTCATTACGATATACTGTGGCCAATCAGATATCCTATTGTAAATTGTTCTACATCTTCTGAAATCACATCAAAGGATATGATACTGCATTATAGTCTCGATGATCGGGTTCATTTTTTACTCGCTCACTTTTGCACAATATCATTCAACTTGATACAGGTTTTGGTCTTTTAAATTCTTTTGGCGTATGGTTGTCATCAATGAGAATAGATGATGAATCAACAACTTGAGAATTCAAACTTGGTACTTCCGGTAAATTCTCTTACATTTTGTAGCATGAAGCGAAACTACATTCAGAAATAAAACTCACAGAGAGCTACTTTATAACAAAGCAGCTAGGACAACTGGCTAACAATGGAATTCTTCCTAGTCTTGGACAAACTCGTGTGTTCAGTAGCAGCAATTCCAACAACTTCCAGCTTTGTAAGATGCCCAGTTGTCCCTGAAAGTTGGCACCGGACCATCCGTACATAACTGACCCAACCAAATGAAGGGGTCGTAGTCTTGTAACTTCACAACAAAATGTGATGGTTGACCAGCAAAAGAAACCCCTCATGGAGTTCAGAAATCGTACTTTGTTCTTCCACTTCTCAAAATAAGGCATAGCATATCTGTGAGGTCGGAGGAAGACAAGAAAAAGTTCCAAGACTCAAGCATGAGACGCTTTCTTGATCCCTTGAAATGAACTACCTGTGTGGGAAATAGATAAACCTTAGCAAATCAAATCCTAACTGTAACAAAATCCTTTCTCAGTAAAAATATGTTTCTACCTTGACATCCAAGGGCATCCCGTGAAATTGACCTGCACCTTCTGGTGGAGTCCAATTATAACTAGAGCATGGTAAAAAGAGGACTTTAGCACCTCCGATTTTGTCTACAAAGGCCTCTCTTCTAGAAAACCTTCTTGCATTAAAGTTGGGGTTAGATCTTACAACCCACGCAAGAGCTAATTGATCCCCAAGCATTCGAGAAGCTTTCATGAATTTTGTACTGTAGACTTTCAGCACTTCTTGTAAGAAAGCCACCCCCCTATTTGACAACATTAGGTTAGAGGGAAATGGCTATCCATTTATGAAGATTGATGACAATGAAATATGTTAAGCTACCAGTTGAGAGTGCAGCCAATATAAACACAAACAATTACAGATTCAAGCTTTTAAGTGTACGATCAAATTATGACAACGACCCCCCTTAGCAGAGCCCCTTACTGCAATGAATAATCCATTTTTTATAATCCCATTTCAGAGAGAGCGAGAGAGAGAGAGATAATCCCACCTCTGAATTCCCTCAGCAGAGCCCCTTACTGCAATGAATCCTGAATTTAGAGGTTGCTCCTTGTTATTTCGGAAGGTAAGAGCCAGATCAAAATTAGAATAGTCAGCAAATATTCGTCCCAGGTCATCTACTACTGCTATATCAGAGTCTGTGAAAATGAAATGAGTGATTTGTTCCTGCTTCTGGGACAGCTTCTCGAGCCTTGTTTCTAGAAATGCCTGTGCAAACACGTGTAGCTAATAAAAAACAAAAAAATTCTCAAGAATAACTGAAGGTAGATTCTCAAGCAGGTATGTTACTAATCAGCATTCAGTGAAAATCCACCAATTCAAGGAAGATCCTCACAAATTATAAGATATAGACTATGACAAGAACATGGAGAAAGAATGAAGCAAACTACAATAGACAGTGAGGGAGTTAACAGTGCAGAAAGATAGCAATGTCCTATGGAGTGCTATCTTATCAGGATGCTATAGGTAAAAGAGTTCACAATGGTAGCACATGAGGAAAAGGAACTACTTTAAGCTATACTCTCGAATATAGTACAAAAATACACATTTAATGTCAGGTGAACACGTGCCGCACAGAAGAACCAAATTATGTCATAATCATTAGTTTCAAAACATAGAAATCAACAATTCACTATGCCCTTTATAACCAAAAATCTAACACATATGTACCATGAAGCTCAGGTAAACAGAAATTAATAAGAAAAGATAAAGTCCCATTTTCCAACAATGCCTTGTGCTCTTACAATGTAAGACCTGATTCTTTGAAGCATCAACTTGTCTCGCGAATATTCACCTTGTATTGGCTGTACGGCGACATTATCTCTATGCAACAGAAGTTCAGAGGTTGGATTGGTAAGAATGTAAACATTGCTTTGAGGCATGGTCACCTACAACAATTAATCGAATATCAATTTAGCTGGGTTGCTTACACTATATTAAAACAAAAGGAGCTAGGGTGGTTAAATAAAGGATGTCAAATTTATTTCATGACATCAATACTAAAGTTTAGCTTACAAGTAATTTACATATTTTCATGTTTAGCGTATTCAAAATTATACAAAGCATGATGAAGTCATACTTACTTTCGGGCAAATAATTCAATGATACCCATGTCTTTAGTGTTAAAATATTGTCGAAGTTCTTTTTGCATTCTTTAGTCCAAATATAAAGGAAGGATGCAGTTTTACTTCCCATAAGATCTTTCTTAGAAGTCAAATATGCCTGTAGATAACATTTCTACATATCATCACCAAACATTTCTACAGTTTTGAATTTGAAATGTTCAGCTACTGCTCATTGACAAATGTTAGCATAAGAAATTATACACAGATTAACAAGCCTAAGTATAATGGCTTCATATCTTTACAGTGTCAAACTTTTCTAAATAATTGCAGTTCAGAAACCAAGTTAACCAAAATACCTGAATGAAATTTACAAAGACATTCAAAATGGCCATTGACCTCTCCACTTTGTTATATGACATGTTCCCAACAGTAACCAAGTCCTCTGGTCTACTCTCAACAGTAGAGTTGTAGGTAGTAAATACAGTGACAAAAGCTACTTGATCTATAGAGTGAGAACTGTATTGGGATGTCCCATGATGCGTCTTATTAAGAGCCTTCATTCCTGCAAATATTTTAGGCTTAGCAGTTAGTGCCTAAATCATGTGATAGAGAACTCGATCATGATCAATTCAAACACAGGGAGTTGAATTAGTGAAAAATAAATTTACCGAAGTCAAGGTAATCATTATTTGATACAAAATATGCAAGGACAAATAGAACAAGTGCAGATTTGGCCATGCCCCAATTGCAATATCAGGCATAAAATTATTTCTTCAACTTACCCATGAGCGTAAGCAAATCAGAGAGAGAAGGAAAGAAACATTCTAAATGAATTTGCATGAAAACACTCCTACAATTTCTAGCCAAATTGACAGGATTCTTTATGCATGGAAACAAGACATAACTTTCATATGAAATACTATGAGAATGGCAGATTTAGCAAATAATCACAAATTTCTAAGAAGTTGACAAAATATTTTCCAACTTCTGGCTGGCGTTAAAATAGAGTTATGCTGAGAATCATGGGCGAGTTTACATCTAGAATTCAATCAATACATTTACTGTGACAAATGTAGAAGACAATAAACTAGAAGGCAAACTATTGTGAGTACAGAAATTAGGATAAAAACATCATGCCTAGCATTCAGTAAGATTTTGTTCGAACGATATTCGTGCACATTCATAAACACTGAAATTAAGTCTATCTGAAGGTGATCGAGATTCTCAAAACCTTGGCACTGCAGACGATCAGGCAGTCCCTCGCCAGCAGCAGGTCCAAGAATAAGATGATCAAACTTCTTTGGCTTCTGATTATGTACATCCCCAAAATTCATTTGCTGGTGGAATTCCTTAACTGAAAGAATCATCCATTTCTCTTTTCATTCAAAATTGCTAAAATACATTTAAAAATAACAAAGAAAACATAATGTTCGTGGGGAGGAGGGGGTGAGGGGAGGATGAAATTATCAACCTGATAGCATATGGGTAATTAAAATAACAACGGGCAGACATAAAAGCAATCGATTCCAACCAACACATATTCTCTTTCCCAGCATAATAATCCCGATCACTCTCTGCTTTCAGCAGCGCCAAATGCAGTTTCTATATGCTTGAACTCTCTCTTTCTGCGATTCCCACTGCAACAGCAATAGCAGTGTATGTAACTATAGCACGCCCAAATCATCAAATAAAGATCGCTCCCCCACCCAAGATAAAAGCTACTCTGCAATCAGATTTTATCACAAATTCATCCCGCAGATGGTTTAATATCGAGTAAAACCAATATTTTAGTACATTTAACATCATATCTGTGAAAGATTTTTTCATAAAACAAATTGGTGAATTTCATGAACCCAAAAAAAAAAAAAAAAAAAAAAAAAAAAAAAGGGAAAGAAACTCAAGTGTGATGGAATTGATGGATTTAACAGTACCTGTAGGCATAATAATGTCGGAGGTACAATAGAATTTGCTTCCTTCTACTGGAAAAATTGTGCAGAAAACTAGATCACTTACCTTAGTCGGCTCACGAATAACAGGAGGGTTGGATTTTGTGATGTATTTTTTCGGGTACGGCTCGGGCCTTGAATTAATAGTAGCCCATTTCAAAAGACCGGGCCTTTAGTTCTGTTTCCCGGTAAGGTTGTTTGGGCCATGCAATTGTATTGGGTCGGGCTTTTGAATTTGCCATTTGTTTTTCCTCTTATCCTAAAAGTTAATATTAATTAATCAATTAATTATTTTTTGTCAAATAACAACGGAATTTGAAGGGATGTGCTTTTAGATATGAAAATTTAATAATTTATAAAAATATAAAATTCGAAATTATTCTAAAATTAATAATGTTTATTCTCTAAAAAGTATTTTTTTTAATCTACAATTGTAGAATTCTACACTATTTTCTTTGATTTTTTAGTGATAAGACATTAAAATAAATTTCTAAAACACTAAAAAGAGATTCAAATCAAAAAAAAAAAAAATTCAAATAGATTTCGATCCAAGAGAAAAATTGTTCTGATAAGTAAATGTGCACTAAATTTTAAAATTTCCTTATTTTCCTACATTTTTTTAAAAATTATTTTCCAATTTTTTTCTTTTTCACTAAAAACTTGTAAAATGGGAAATTCAAGAATAAGGCCGATGTTTAAGGACTCAATTGCAAAGTGTGCATCTCACATATAAAAGCCCTCCGCATCCAGTTTACGCCTCTAGGGTTTTGTGCTCTGCTACTCGCTACCGCAGCTCTTAAGCCAGCCAAAGCCGCCGCCGTTGCGATTCGCCGGGCATCGAACATCGTCCACCATGGGTCGTATGCACAGCCGAGGGTCTGCTTTCTGGCTATCTGTTTGTTTTTCGCTTTTAGTTTTTGCTTTCTGAATTATTAAATTTGCACCTTCTCGGCTATTGCAGTAAGGGTATTTCAGCATCAGCACTTCCATACAAGAGGACTCCGCCGAGTTGGCTCAAGATCACTTCCCAGGATGTACGATTCCTTGTTTACATTCGGTTATTTTTTTTTTTTGTTTTTTTTTTTGGGATTTATTCATTGGCACTTCATACAATTAACATTTATCAGATATATGTTGGATTAACTAGATTAGCCTTAAGATAAATGATACAAAAAAATTCAGTTATAATTTACATGGGCGAAATCATTGCTATTTGTTGCATTGGCTCACATTCTTATTTTCTGTCTTAAGTTTCTATGCTTATTCAACTTAATATATTTTAGATCGTTTTAGTTAAGTTATTTGCTGAACCAAGCAGTCGCTCTGACATTTATGCTTAATTTCTCTGATTATACTCCATTATGCATGAACTATTTTTGTTATTAAATTCTATTCATCAGGAACGGAAATTGCTTATTACTCCCAACATGTATTGATTATGATTGATAATCTTAATTTTCAAATGATTGAGAGTGAGCACCAGAAACCCTTAGTGTCTCTAGTTAACATGGCCTTCAGTTTTAGGATTCTCTTCATTCATCTATACTGCTTATCATGTTTGTGAAAAAGATTGTATGATATTGGTTCTCATTATTCTCTCATTAATAAATTTCTAACTAGTACTGTCTCTGAAGCCCGTAATATGTTATTTATTTAGGATTGTTTGTTGATCATATGTAGACCATAGTGATTCCATTTTTCCACTTTAAGTTTTGTTGTGATTAGGTACATCAAAGGCATTGAATGTTTCACGTTTTCGTCTTAGTTTCTGATTTAAGAGTCAATATTGGAAAAAGGTGTTTGAAATTCAATGAAGTAAATTAAAGGACTACTATTTTTACAAAATTGATGTATAAATTTATATAATGTAAAATTCATAAGCTCTCTTACTGTACGATAATCCTAGTTGAACTTTATTAGTTTGGTCTGGTCTCCAACATAACTCCAGCTTCCACTTTATGTAGTCACTCTCATTCATAACTCACCAATTATGAAGCAATTTTTATAGGGTTGTTATAAGTGCGTTTACATAATTTCTTTTCTTCTCTCAGAGAATTTCATGTCACTTTTGGTTTTTAGTTCATTTTCTGGCTTTTCACATATTGTACGGTGAACTTGAATGTTATCTACCATCTCATTGTGAGGGTAAATTTTTCTGCTGTCTACTCGCTACAGCTGCGGTTTTATATGTGTTTGGAATTCAAGTAATTTTCTGTTGTTTCAGGTTGAAGAGAACATTTGCAAGTTTGCAAAAAAGGGTTTGACACCTTCCCAGATTGGTGTTATTCTTCGTGATTCTCATGGGATTGCCCAGGTGAAGAGTGTCACTGGCAGCAAGATCTTGAGGATTCTTAAGGCCCATGGTATATGGCTTTTCCATACAATTATGACTTTCGGCTTCTGTTACAGCTTCTGCTCATTTTTGTAACTTACCTGTATTCAGGACTTGCTCCTGAGATTCCAGAGGACCTGTACCACCTCATCAAGAAAGCTGTTGCCATCCGGAAGCATCTGGAAAGGAACAGAAAGGACAAGGATTCCAAGTTTAGGCTAATTCTTGTTGAGAGCAGAATCCACAGACTTGCTCGCTACTACAAGAAGACTAAGAAGCTTCCACCTGTCTGGAAATAGTAAGTCTGTGTAATAGTGCTCATAAATCACCATTTCTGTGCCGACTTTAAATACCCCTTTGTTCAAACTTTGATTCATGCTTGTCTGTGTTGCGAAGATTATGTTTGCTTTCATTTTTTGTCCCTGATTTGTCAAATGTATAATAATCTGCTCTATTTTCTTTGCAGTGAATCTACCACCGCCAGCACTCTTGTGGCTTAAGGAATTTGGCAGAAACAAGGTTTTTATTATTCCAGTGCTATTTCAAGATCAGAGAGTTTTTACCATTTTAGATGCTTTTCCTTAACTTTCGCTAAGGCCTTGGTTTTGATATATGACTATTTTAATGGATCTTCAACTTGGTGAAAGTTGATCACCGTGCAAAATCATTATCGCTCTTGTTGCTTTCAGCTTTTAAGACATTTGCTTTTTAAGTTTATTTAAGTTTAGATCTTCTGTCCTTCAAACAGGCATCACGATCAATTTTCTTTGATTTCAACTTATCATTCTCATTTTAGAACACCAGCGTGCAGTTTAGCACTTTATTCGTGTATGTCTGGATAGAACTGTAAGAAGAAGATTGAGTTTATCTAGAAACCTCCCTCTCCTAGTAACTGTGGAGGTACGTGTGCCAAATCATTGTCATGTAGAGCAGTAAGCATGCACTGATAACATACCTCTTTTAAGCCTTCAAGCAATATCAGAAGTATTTTGGGGACTTTCAACATAAGTTGCTCTAGCCAAAGGTGTGCAACTCCGTTATTTCATTTACTTCCGCACCCCTCCTATCATCTGGTCAACTCTTAAGCTAATTTGACCGACTTCTGCTAAAATATGTTTGCTAGCTGGAGTAAAAACCTCACCTCCAGTTTTCATTGATCCCCTTCCTTGATATCTTTGATAAGCTCATACCAAATGCGCGTTTCAGTTGATCGGCATTTGAAAATTAATATGAGCCTACTATAGGTAGTTGATCAATAGGGTACTTACATTTTTACATGAGTATAATACAATCTTCTATGTGATGATCAGAATGGAACATAGGGAATACTCTTAATGAAAAGATAATAAAAGCTAATGGAATTGGTATAAATGTGAATAATCATTATCAATAAATATTTCCGGTTCAAGTTTTGCATTTCCCTTTCACTTCAGGTATCTTGTAGGCTTTTCATTAAATGGTATTACCCAACCATAGACTTTCATTTTCTTAATAAAAACACTTTTTTAGATTTTTAATTTCAATTTTAAGTTCATATTTAGGGGATCTCTTCTCTCTCTTCAATCTCAACTATGAGGGTTGTAAATAATTTGAGTTGAGTTGAGCTTCTAGGTCTTTATGTTTGTTTGTTTATTAAAAAGCTGAAGCTGAATATGTTGAGATGGTACACATTACTTAAATTTAATGGTGAACGTGTTTGACCAAAATGTCGTGGACATGTGTGCTCTTGAACAAATAATTCACATTAAATACATATAATTTCTTAATCTCCATACAAACAAATTTAACCAAATATCTACTAAAATAAAATATAAAGTAATAACTAAATTATTTGTAATATAAATATTATTATTGTTGTTTTTATTATTATTACTTTTATTGTTAAACTAAGGAGTACCTAACTTGTTTATGTGCTATTAATAAACAGATCAATCAGTATTCAAACTCATCTACTAAACAAGCTTAAAACATTTATTCGGCTAACAAAATAAACAAGCTACCACGCATTTTTTGTAAGCAACCATAAGTACTACTACTATACACATATAGAGGCCTTTACATGTGAGAGGGCCTTACCACTCGGACAACCTTAGTTGATAATCTTTAGCGATGTACGCATATATATTAAAATAATAATAATAATAATAATAATAATAATAATAATAATAAATAATAATAAAAAATAAAAATACTTGTAAAGACATGAAATAATAATTTCAAAACGACTAAATAGTATTTTTCACCTTAGGTTATTTATATATAGACACGCGCGCGCACACACACAGAACTACTTTACACGAACTACTTTACACATGTGACCAGCAGATTAACTAAAAACCAATACAACTAGATACAAAAGTCTAATCCCAGTTCGTACCAACCAATACACTAAATATCACCAGAAAACCACACAAATCGACCTCAGTCACTCAATCGCAAAAGAAGAAGAAAAATGCTGCAATATAGTAAATAAAGACAAGACTTATTACTGCTACAAGATCTCTCCAATATTCCTGCAGTTGTGTGGAAGAGTGATCCGCAATATGCTTGATTTCAAAGCCTGACTATTCAATGTTCATTTTGACGACAAATTTTCACACTTCTAGCCTTCAAGAGGAAGAATTTAGTCGATGTTTATGGTTACAACCTTTTTGGGCCTGCCTGCAGATGATTGTCGGTGGAGGTTTTGATCAAAACCCCGTCCTCTGCTTCTTTCAGAAAGTTCTGTAAATGGATCCGAAAACCTTCCCCAGGCCAGTGGACCTAGCCTGGAACCGCCCGTCCCTGTCAAAAGCATTTATAAGATTCAGGATTGATGTAGGGGACACCTTTAACATTTATATTTCTTACCTGCTATGATAATAGAACTTTTTTACTTCTCAATTAAAACATAAGAAAAATGTAGCAGGCATTAGGCAACTTCAGCCATGTCATTGTAAATCGTTGCATCAGGATGTGAAGTATGTTGCTGATGAACCTTGCACTAAAAAAGAAGCAAAATATGCATGCTCAACTAACCTGAAAATCCAGGGAAATCGAATGTATCATTCCAGCCGCCGAGACGTCTGTCACCCCACACTTGTTCAAAGCCCGGTAGCTCATCTGTAATATGTTGTGTTAACCTCTTACAGTGGCGAAATGGGTAACTTACATCAACCATAGTTCTCCAACACAACTGACCTTCATTTAGGTTGTGTAGAGTCTGCGTGGTGTCCACCTTACCTTCTGAATCAAGCTTCCTTGTAACTGAATGCCCCTGCAGAGAAGTATCTAGTTATCGACAATAAGAACTCATCCAATAAGAGAATCAGAATATCTGGACTAGTTATATAGGCACTCTAAGGAGGTATCAAGCCTGAGATCCACAAGTGGCATGGCATGGAGAAGCACTAGGACCTTGAGGCCACATATTCAAGTCCCACCAAGCATGCGTTTGTCCTACATTAAGTTGGTTTTTTAATTCTTCGACTGTTAGTTGGTTGACTTTGTGATTTTAATTCCAGTGATAACAGTTGTAATATGTATTAAGATCTTAAAAGATAAAGAGAGTCTAAGATGTACTAGCAGAAGCACCATATGGACATGAAATCTTTGCATCTTGTCATTTATCTGAACATTAGCTTCGACCAACAATCATAAAATCAGCAAGCAAGCAGCAGGCATGCCACACTGGAGGAAAGTATGATGGAATCATGTAAGAGAGAGATAACTGATAAGAAGAAACATCTAAATTCACACTCCAACACAGCAGGAATTATATGCCAAGTTGCTGAAATCTTTTTGTGGAGGAGGAATCTAAGTCCATAGAATCATTTAACATCCCTATATTGATCACAATTTCAGAGACTGCAAATGAGACAAAAACCTGCTCTTAAGTGAAATAGAAAATTCTGCAAATTAGTATTCTCAAAAATTAACAGACGTGACCAGCTAATCCGCACCTTGTCCTGTATTCCTCTAGAGACCCTGTGTGTTGCTTGACCAGTTGTTCGATCAGCTTGTTTGCTCTCTTCCAGTGTCACCTGATAAGCACAGTAAGCGTAATATGAGAGAGGCTCAGAATATTCAACTTCACAAGACATAAAATGAACATACCCCATCGCTCCCCGTCCTACGAGAAGTCGTTGCAGAGTAATACGCCCCATTAATCCCACCATACGTTACCCTCTGGAAGCTGACACTGTGAGTTTGTGGCTGTGATCTTTCTGCTTTGTCATAATTGGCAGTATGTGATGAAACTTCTCTTCTATTGTTGGTGCACTTCCCATTATCTGCCACATTGGAGATCATTCTCAGCAGTCAAATAAACTTCTTTATGAAAATGACGAAAACAAGATGCATCTAACATACCTTTGTCTTGATCTTCTGGATGCTCAACGAGAGGATTCTTATTCGACCAAGAAGCACCATCTTCCTCCTCTTCGTCAAGCAACTCTTCAGCATCACTGTCTAGCTCTTTGATTACTGGTCCTTTTAATTTGCCAGTTTGATGCAATTGACCAGCATCATTGGAGCTAGTATCGCTCCCAAACATGCTATCATAGGGGCGTGAAAAGAAAGGATCCTTCCCTCCAAATATGCTGGGAAACATGCTACCACCAAAACCAAAGCCCCCAAAACTGTTGAATGGGCTATCTGAATTATTGGAATTCTCTCTAACTTCTCTGTCTCTCTGCATTTTGCGTTTAACCCCCTACAGTTTTTCAAAATCACCAGATAAGGAGTCACTAATCGTAAGAACTGCAAAACACCGTATTTTTTATCCTATACATGATAATTAAGGTTCATCTACATAATGTTTTAAGACTCGCAATTCATATAATCTTTCCGGAATCATCACCAGAAGTTCTATGCAACCATAGACAAAAGCAACCAAACCAATCAACAATTCGAAGTATTTAATCCACACATTACGTAATTAAAAAATAAAACAGATTGTAGCTCATTTTCTTTCAACTCATTATCGTCTTCTGAGAATCAAACCATTGCGATAGTGCCAAGCCTCAGGCATCAAATACCGGAAAATTGATTATCAATAAAACAGGGTGAAATTCTTCTCTGAAACAATTCAAGCGCGATCATCCGAACAATATCAACCAATATTCTTAAACAACAATCAATTCGCGCCCACCTGCAACACCTTAAGAAAGGTTCAGAACATACAGAATGTATGTAAATTATTTGTCAATTACCTTGTACTGGCTCCGAGTCCAGAGAGATCGATATAATATATATTTTGAATTCCGGTTCAGAGAGGGCTTGAAAGAGAAGCGAGGACAACGAAATGTTTAGAAAATTGGATGAGAATATATAACGTTAGAGAGAGTGAGTCTAAAGGTGACACGTGTTGGAGCCCCTAGATTGTTCCCGTGCTTTCTCAAAATCTTATTTACGTATGATAGTTTCCCATTTTATTTTTAGAATTTTCCAGCTTTTATTTGTGTTGCTGTATATTCATGTTAACGCTTTTTGTTGTTTTTCGGGCCAATTAAGAAATAAGGAAAAGTAAAGGACTCTTATCATAATTTTGTGTAGAGTTTTAGGTTTGTTGGGACATTGTATATTTGTAATAATAATAATAATAATAATAATAATAATATTAATAATAGTAGTAGTAGTAGTGTTGGGACATTGTATATTTGTAATAATAATAATAATAATAATAATAATAATAATATTAATAATAGTAGTAGTAGTAGTAGTAATAGTAATAATAATAATAATAATAATAATAATCAACGCCTGTATATCCTTTCCTCCTATTCCAATATTCAAGATGTGGTGATTTCTTATTTTAATTGAAGGAGATTATACTTTTTTTTCTTCTTTATCTACATTTTTTATTTTAGTCTTTTGATTTGAGAAATTTAGAAATTGAGGATGATCTATAGTCTATACTAGTAATGCACCTATGTCTACGGCATCACAATTTGAAATCAAAATCAACGGTCTACAATTTTGTTGAATTGCTAACGTATTTTGGAACCAAATTTAACAATTGGCTGACGATTTCAGAAAAAGTAGTTCTATTTGATTCTGATTCCGAACAATCGATTTCAGTTCCTCACAACCAATTTTAAATTCGATTCAATTTCAAATCTCCAGTTTCAGGTTTAAAAATTTTGTACAGTATTAGTTTGAAAATATGATTATTTAGTTTTAAATAAAAAAATCAAAACCAAAGAAACATATCTATATCTATATCATGCAATGCAAAGACAATAATATGTGATATAATTATCTTTTAATTAATATAAAATGCATTAAACAACTTTTACTACTACAAAAGCATAATATATATATTTTTTGAATTCTTTTTCAACTACTAAGTTATAAATATGAAGACTAATAATGATGTTTATGTATAAATTTCTATACTCAAATTTCAAATTATTAATACAGGATATGCTGTTTCAATTTGGCATTTATTTTTATTTTATATAAACTTTTTTCCATCAAATGTAAAGCAAATATACAACAAATTACTCAATTCCTGGTTACATCTCTGCGCCTACACACACAAACACATGGCTGGAACAAAGGTAAACATGAACAAAGAAGAAAACAATGAAACAGAAAAAAGATAAAAACGGGGTAAAAGAACGCCACTATAATACAACCAGTTTTACGTGTTAAAGACGCGGCATTAATCTACATTTCCAAAAAACGAACAAGGCTTACAAGTTACAACAAGTTGGCGTGGCCCAGCCCAGCCTAGTGCCACGCCACACCACACAGTCAGCGTTCCGTATCATATTCATATATATATATATATATATAGCCCCCGCAATTTCTCCATCTGATAAGAAAAATCTAACCCTCGATTCTAAACATCCCCTATTGAGCTGCATTCCACTAATTTTTCTGCACAAGTTTACCCGTAGTCCGCGAATAATTCTGCAGAAGGCAGCTGATGGGTTGATTTATACGGAAGGATGAATGCCTTACTCGGAGCACCAGCGATCTTAAACAAGAATGGAAGTATGGTAATTGTGTCATCATTTGTCTCAGAATTCTTGAGCATCTAGGTCAGGTTTTGAAGGATATTCAAGGCCCTGAAGGGCGGGCATTCTTCGCAAATCTTCTTCAGAGTAACCCGGGATTAACCAGTACTTCTTATCCATCCCAAACACCTATTAAAAGAATAATCCGTCTTATAAGACACATATTTCATTACATCAGATTAACAAAACTATAAAAAGCAGATCAGGAAGATTCACTGCAATTTGGAGACTTAGCAGCAACGAAAGCTTAGGATTATACAAGAAAGGCAGTAATACAGGATTTAAAATGGGTAAGATTACAAGAAAGGCAGTAATACAGGCAGTAATCCCGTCAATGTCTATCTAAATGGCTTCTTTTAAATAGATGAAATACTATGCAGTAAACATTCTAAGCAACAGGCAAACAGCTGACATGGGGAATTAGTAAAATAGAACTGAGTTCAGATAAGAAAAGCTCAGGTGAGCCATAGACAAACTGTCCATACAAGTAGGTAGAATTCCTGGGACGGACCACATAACTTTATATAAAACTAGTGGTTGCATATCAAGTTAACTGTCATTGATAACTGTCTCTTTAGTATCGAACATACAATTCGCTTTTTTCTGCATACATCTGAAAAGGAGCATTATGCTCAACTGATGTACACTTTCCCTTGGTAAGATACAGACATGAGTAAATAAATAAAACCATAATGACATTGGAGACCACACAAATAAGCAAAAAAAAGTTATTGACAATTTAAATTCTTTTTGATAGTCATACAGTTGTAATTATTCTGCTATGAAAAGAAGATACGGTAGTTGAAACCTAAAATTTCCATTACCTGCTCGAAGTTTCTTTTTCGTCCAAGATCATATCGCCATTTTGGACTAGTCTTCTTCTCGTAAGCCTAAGATACAAAATCAATAAAATCAGGCAAACATCCAAATTAACAGCAATTATCTTAAGAAAAGGAATATAAGAAAAGCTCTCCAAATAAGTTCATAAGCATTTCAAAATCAACTTTTTTGCAGTCTAAAAAATATTAACAGATACAAGGAATTATACCGGAAGAAAGGAATCCCCCACCCTCACCCCAAAAAAAAAAAATAATAATAAAATAAAAGAGTGCAAAGTTCAAGTAACCACCCAATGCGAATGTGGCATTAACCTTCGAAATAGATATTAAAAATATCTTAAAACTTACATCAAAACATGAAGTAGTAGTGGTATCTCATCAGGATGATGAGTCCCTTATTCTCAATATCAAACTATGAGCACAAAAAGAACTTGGTATACCTCAATGGTCGTGGTATTGGCCGCCACCAGCGATATGTGCATAATTAGGAATCCCATTACACTCAATGCAAACGCCAAATTCAATACTGCAACGTGACATATATCATCAGCTGAGTACAGAAAAAAGTTGGAAAAGAACAGGGAATAGTACTGTACCAAAGGAAAGAAAAGTGGTTGCAAGAGTTCCCGGAGTCCCAGGGATCTCTCCATCGCTAAAAAATGCAATAAAGTGCGGCAGTAATGATAAAGTAACGAGACTTGTTTCAAGGAACGTGTAGAACTGCATCACAAAAGGAAAGTAAACAGTAATGTCATATTCCAATTAATATGTAGTACAAAGACTCGAAAAGAAGTTTTAATAGCTCAAAGCATGTTCTATTTTTCACGTATTAAATGAAAAATATCCAACAGTCACACTGGTAATTTATAATGATGAAAATAGCATGGACAAAAAACCCATGAAAAGGCAAAAGTTACATCATCACAAAGAGCCATGGCATGCACATATGACTGTTAGTAAGTTACAGTATCATACCAGGAAGAGGAGAAAATTTTTGTAGTTCAATGCCCCGACACAATTCACAACCCAAACACAATGATGGTCCATCTTCAGAACGCACCTCCCACCTAAGAAGGTAATCCAATAACAAATTACCAAAGGAAAAACAATAAAAACAATCCTAAAAGTCTCCAAGAATTTCTGCAAGAAGCTACTCACAGACAGAACAGTGATGACAGCGAGGTGGTTTCAACTGGTTGCACTTCCTACAAAAGCGGATCCTCTCTGAGTCTGGAGGAAATTCTGCAGCAGTCAATGGTTCATTATCTCCCCTTTCTTCATCGGCCGCTGGCCTCCAATTTGGAGGTACACCCCCTGGGTCCGTAAACACAACTGAAAAATAACTCCACAATAGCATCACTAACTGCAAAAGAAGTAAATTAATTAGCAACTCCGTTCCATACATGAAAGGTAATGCACGTTGTCAATCAACAATAGCAGGGAATGAAAACCAAGATCCGTAATCAAATTGAACGAAGTATCTCACTGTTGTTACTAAAAATATATAAGACCCTTAAAATGAATATCAAACAGCTGAAACAAGAATAACGAATTGTCCCTTCTTAGTTCAGAAGACCTTACACAATCTAAATGCAAACATGATGGAGCAATAGTACCATGATCCCACCTTTAGTTTCCATGATCAAACGCAATACTCAGTTCAAATTACACAATAAAAAGTTTAGTTTCTGAAAATCATCAATTATAGCTGAAATTCTTGGAATCTTAAGACTCCCCATAGACCAACCTAATTGCCTTTCCAAAATAAAAATATTTTATACCCTCCTAATTGTTCTTTCAGGTAGAAAATATTTGACACCATCTGAATCAAACCCACTGGAAAGTCATTTTTGCCACCATTACAACATTTCACATCAAATTTCAAATTGGAATTAAACCCAAAATCCAAATGATTGATATTACACTTCTATAGAGCTATCAAATCCAAATAAATTTGTAATCAAGCTGATCTTTGACAACCGAAGACACCACAAATCCACGTACGATCCAGAAAACAATAAAATTCCCTGAATACTCAAAACTAACACTGGAGTACCAACCGAACATTGACTTTCAGATTTAACAAATAGAAAAGCATCAGAATACGACCAGAAAATAAAAGGTAAAGAATTCAAAAATTCCCCGAAATCGTAGCGGATTACCAGAATATGAAACAAGATTAGAACGACGAAAGCGGTGAGAGATTCGAGGCCGCCGGCAGCGAGTGCAGGGCCGTAATTACTAATCACCACCGCATAATAGCTGACGCCGACGACGCCGAGAACCAATAGAATCATGATCGAGCCGAGACCCCTCAGTGCCGTACAAAACTTGAACACGTTCCACGCCATCACTGCTCCAGATCTATACATAATATTTGGTTGTTCAATTACAAAATTAAAATCGCGAAATGAAAAGGAGGGAATTCCAATTTCTTGATCTTCAGCTTCTAAATCGACGATTTTTTGGGGGGTGTAATTAGGGTTTATGGATTCCGCCTGAAGAGTTTGAGTGCAGCTACGGTGGAATCCATGGGAGTGAAAACAGATGGGAGGACGATTTTATTATTTGTTTCTTTTACGACTAAAAGTTTTAGGCTGCATGAATTATGAAATAAAGTACATGTGATGTGATGTGAATAAAATTAAATAAAATGTAAATAACATATATATTTTTATATAATTTTTTTTTAAAAAATAAACATTAATATTTTTATTATTAATATTATTCATTCTTTGTTCAAAGACACTCACCCATTAACCTTATATTCAAACGAATCAAAATAAAAGTTGAAATATTTGTAAATAATTCATAATGAAAAATTGCAATACCAATAATATAGAAAATATAATTATCATAAGAATTACACAATTAAATACTGTATTTTTCAACGAAAAATATAATATTTAATTGTGTAATTCTTATAATAATTATATATATGTATATAATTTATATTGTATGGTCTATTATTGATTACTTATAAAATATTTTTATTTTATTTTATTAATTTGAATATAAGGTATAGTCAAGAATGAAGAATAACAATAATAACAATATTATAATTTTGCTTAAAATATATATAAGAGTATATTTGTCATTTATATTATATTTAAATTTATTCAAAAAATTAAAGTGGTGTGAATAGTAATTTTTGTGGTGTGTTTAGAAACACCCTTAAATTTATGATGGGATACAGCAGTGTTACAGGCTTGTAGCTATTACTTTGGTCAAATAACACAAATTCTACTAATTCTAATTCATCACACACCTCATTATTCATTCATATCTAAATCGAAGATTTTTAGATATATATATATATATATATAATAAATATTTGAATTGAGTTCTATCCAACAAATTAATATCAAAACAGTCGAACAATTTTATTTCATCGTACGAACAATATCTGCATGTATTTTATACCACATATTGTACATTCAATTAATTCAAATATTATAGAGTGAGTCTTCTGTGAAACGGTTGCATGTGTGACACGATTTAAGATATTACTTATATAACTATAAAGTATCACTATTTTTTAAGGTAACTAATTAGTAATAATACACTTAAAAAATAGTTATATTTTATAGTTAAACAAGTAATACTTTATAGTTAAACAAATAATACCTTACATTTTGTCACATATGCAACCGTTTCACAGGAGTTTTTGCGAATAGTATATGGAACTTTCTAGTAAAATATAATATGATAGTCTTTTTCTTTTATTTTTAGCTTTAGGAAGATGAAAGTTTTCTTCATTAAAAATGTTACAACCCTTTTTTTCTTTAAAATTTGTGGTAAAAAATATTTCGATTCGAAAAATGAAACGCTAAATAATATTCAATACAGAATGCTTTGAGTGTTTATTTTCTTACGAAATTAAGAGTCTTGGTCAATTGTGCCGTGTGAATGGATGTTTTCTTTGCCTTTTGTAGTCATCTTTCGTGGATGAACATCTAGAAGATTATTACATTTATTTATAACCAAATAAATTATTTGTTCCGGATGCATCGTGCAATTTGATTTATAATATTATTTATTTCACTAAAAAATATTGCTTATTTACTTAAAAAAAGATTACTTATTTGTTAATTTTAAAAATTAATAATATTTTTAATTAAATAAATAATATTGTAGATCGGGTGCACGGTGCACTCGACACAAGAGTTTCACTTTTAATTATATTATTGTTTGTAGTGTTAATAATAATAATAATATTATTATTAAAAAGTGACATTGAAATTATAATTATTAATTACAATATTTTAAAGGATTAGGTACTAACGTTGCCAATTAATTAATATAAGAAATTGGAAAGGTTGTTGAGAATACGGAAGTGGTCGTCGATTGTTTTTATGTGACCATTTCTTGGAATTTTTTAAATGAAGGTGACCTCATTCTTACCAAATTCGAGTTTCTCTAAGTTTTTATAAAATCATTTAAATGGAATTACAACTTATAAAATTTAATTTCATCTTCAATTATTTCCGTACTTACTAAAAACAAGTGCAGAACTCGTAAAATTTATTAAATGTTAAATTCTTTTTTTTAGTAATCAAATTAATATGTATAATTATGGCTGACATGGTTCATAATCTATATCCTCGACTAATCTCACTCTATCAGAAAATTTTATTAGATATTGTGTTATATCTTTATGACGTACATGTATTATGCTATTGTTAAAAATATATATTATGAGGGACCATTCCAACATTTTTATAATATAGCTATTGTGATTATGGTATTTTATTTTTAATAAATTATCAAGTTTTCTTAAATATTATTATATGGTGTAAATATGTGCATTGTATTATTGTAAAAAAAAGATATAGGTGCATAGCTTATAGAGGAAAGGTCACATTAGATTTTTTTCATTTAATTCTATTTTTCTATTTTGGAAAAATGCATTGGAAGATAAGACAATAAAATAGAAGTATGTGAAAATAGATAAAGTAAAGAAGCATATAGTTATGGCAATAAATTAAAATATATATATATATATATGTATATATATGTATATAAAAATAAAAAGAAATTTGTAGGTATTATTGGTACTTGTAAATGGATAATTTTGCCACAAGCAATATAAGCAATATAAATATAAAAAATTATTATTCTGTAAGTTGAACCGATGAAAAAACTCTGTCTTCGCTTCGTGCCTTGCTGCTGAAGATCTCGAGATCCTATTTGGCCCCCCAAGCTTTCATCATCAGAGAGAGGGGATCGCTTGTCCGGGTTGCTTTAAAAAAGAGAGCTTTCCCCAGGAGGCGAGAATGGAAGCTTGATCTCGCTAGTTACATCTACATCGAGCACCTTTATTATTGTTAATTTATTATATTATTTTATTTCAAATAACTCTTTCTCCTCTCTCATCCTCCTCCGCTTCAACCCTTCCCTCTTTATTTTCCAAATACTTGTTGTAAATTAGTATTTCATGTCTTAAGCAATTATGTCACCAAACCCTAATTACTATGTTTTTATTAAACTTAATTTACGAACAAAATTATCAAAGATGAGAAGAATTAGGTGGTGCGGCGCCAACCCTGACACAGATGCACGATGCTATCTTATTGGCCGTAATATCATTGTCTTTTCTCTGACAAGATACAATATCGATAAGATAGATACCACATAAAATTGTATTTTGATAGTGCATATAGAAATACTTTAAATATAATATGATTCGTTGTAGGTGTTCATTTTGGGCCAAATTCAAGACTCTAAAATCTCTAGCTTAACATATAAAATTTAAAATTAAATTTTCAATTACAAAAATAAATTCCGAGATGATTCATTTGAAATTCTTTTTTTTCAGAATTCAAATCTAATAGAATTATTCGATTTAGACAAATTTGAAATTTTTTACATATTTCAATGAAAGAAATCCAAATAAAATTTAGAGGAGTCGGTTCAAATACTAAAATTCCTCTGTTTTTATACGTATGCATGTGTATTATATTAGTACCATATCTTTATATTTTTTAATAATGTAATATATATATATATATTACTATATATACTTATTTGTTTGGATTTGGAGGTTACGAAATTTATTTTTCCTAACAAATAATTATAATTAGATAAAAAGAAATTAAATATTAATTTAAACTTGAAATATTAATCGAATCTCTCATTGAAATTTTTCCTAATATTTACGTTCTTAATTATACGAAAGACTCGTCTCGAAATTGCAGAAAGAATTTGATTATTTTGCAGTTCCACATTTGAAGCAACATAAAGTCAGTGCCAGCATCTAATCAAATTTTACTTTATCAAACAATTAAATAATATTATCATTCTAATAAGATCATATTGATCCATTGAACCACTTAAAAACAAAAAAAAACAAAAAATAATAAAACAAGAACTTTTACCATTTCATATAATAACTATTAGGGCTGAAAATCAAATCAAGTTGTTTTATATTTGATTCGAGTTTGTTTGTTAAAAATTTAATTTGATAATAATATCAAACAAGTTTGAAAACAATTTTATATTTGATAAAATTTAAAGCTCGACTTAAGTTCGAGCTCGTTAAGCAAAATTCGTTAAAACAAGTGTAAAATATCAAACTACTCGAGCTTGACTCGTATTCGGCTCGATTAAAATTCGTTCAAGCTCGACTCGATTAATAATTAAACCAAACTAAAAAAAATATTAGAAGCTCGATAACATTTCAAACAAACTTTAATAATGGTACGTTCGACTCAACTTTACTCATTTACACCTCGAATAACTACTTCCTGCTTTTTGGTTTGGGTGGGGCCACATCGAATTTCATTTTTGTGTTTAAAAATATTGAATTATGCTTTGAATTGAAGATTTTTATTCTATAATAATAATTTAAAAGTAAGAGTTTTTATCTTCTATTTCATTCATTGTTTAATTTATATTTTAAGATTTTTAATACATGTCATCACTGATGGTAATTTAGACTGTCCAACCCGGCCCGATCCAAGCTCGTAGGCCAACATTAAAAGTTGGGTTGAGGTGGGTTAGCATGTCATTAGGCTGCAAAAAATCATGCCTAAATCATCCCAATAATCCTAAAATCTACCAAAACTCCTTGTGTTGGTCGATGGCCCGTAGGCTATTGCCTTAGGTCGGACCAAATAAGTTCGGTCATATTTCGAGCCTCAAAATATATAACACAACCTATTTTGGTTGGACCAGCTCACCGAACTAAGCAAATTTTGTCAGATCTACACGTGTTACATTAATTAGTGATATTATTAAATGAAAATAGCATGTAAAGCTTGTCTTAGAATGTAAAGTAAAACATAGAATAAAATATGAATTAATACCAAAAACTCAAATTAGATTATAAACTATTTTTTTGTCCTATTATGTAATTGAACTTTTAAAATAAGCCAAAAAAATCCTTGAAATTTTAAATATATAATAAATAAGGCTCTCCGAATATTAATTAATTAAATAGAATTTTAAAATTCAAATAAATCTAAAAATAAACAAATCAAATCATAAATATATTTAAATCAATCAATAACTAACGAATTAAAATTTTAAATATAAAAAAGTGGTTGAGTTTTGGTTATTTGTTATATTTTTTAGATATTATAATTTTTATTATATTTTAATAATTCAACTATTTTGAGATTTATTTGATTTATTAAATAATTTGTAGATTTTATCATTTTATTGTTAACTTCTTTCATAATTTTTATTTAAATATATATTTAATTTATTAAATAAATTTTAAATTTATTTTTTTATGCTAATTTTTTGAAAGGACCTATTTATTGTTGAGTAAAAAAAAAAGTTAAGGACCTTATTTAATTTTATTTTAAAAGATAAAGATTCTATTTCACGAAATAAAAATTTAAAGCTTAATTTAAATTTGATTAAATATTTTTAAATTTATTTTATTATGTTAATTTTCTGAAATAACTTATTTATTGGATAATAAGAAATTCTTGGACTTCTGAACTATTAATTAAAAATTAATTTATACTTTTTTTTTCAAATAAAACATCTCAATCTAGCGGTCAATAAAAGTCGAACAGATAAAATTTTAGTTACTTTCCATATGTTTGTGCGACTGTCCTTTGTTTATTTTAATAATATAACTTTTAATAAAATGCATATAACAAAAATATTAAATTATGATTACTCATATATCATTTTCATCATTATGAAAGGTGACCATTCGTTTATATACACATATACATACACAAAGATCATCATGAATGAGGTTTTTTTTTTCCTTTGTTTATCTTAGGCGGCATATTTGCGCCGCCTTTTATTACGAAATAATAAATAATATTACTTAATTCTATATTTTGGATAAAATATTAATTAAAGAAAGAAAAAAAAGCAATCACTGTCACTTATAATTTTAATTTACTTTGCCTTTCTTTTACATCAAAAAAAAAAAAAAAAAGTTAAATTTTTTTAATAAACATTTATTATTTATAGATGTTTATTTCGTTATATCTATAACTATATAAAATTGGATTAATTTATAAAAATATTATTTTTTTGTTTAAAATTAAATTTTTATTTTTAAAAACTGTGATAATCGATTATTTGGCACAGGGAGTAGTTATATTATTTAAGCAGATTCATTGGTATTTCAATGAGATAAAGATACAGGGAAGGTAAACACAGGAAAATAGAGAGAGAGAGAGGATGCAGGAAAGCCAGAAGGGAAGAGTGTGTGTGACTGGAGGCACAGGTTTTCTTGGATCATGGATGATCAAGAAGCTTCTGGAAGATGGCTACACTGTCAACGCCACCATTAGAACTGATCCAGGTTCCTGTATTCACTTCTCTCTCGTTTTAGGATCCATACTTGATATATATTTACCTTTTTTTCTTTCTCCAGAGAATAAGAGAGACATCAGTTTCATCACCAGCCTCCCAGGCGCACCAGAACGGCTGCAGATCTTCAACGCCGATTTAGACAAACCCGACACCTTCGCCGCCGCCATAGAAGGCTGCGTCGGAGTTTTCCACACGGCCCACCCTCTAGATTTCGCCGAAAAAGAACCAGAAGAAGCGAAAATAAAAAGGGTCATAGCCGGACTGGAAGGCATTTTACGGGCCTGCGCCGAATCCAAAACTGTCAGACGAGTTCTCTACACTTCCAGCATATCGGCGGCTCTTTTCACCGCCACGCCGGCAGGTTCAGGCACCATAGACGAGAACTCATGGACTGACGTGGAGCTTGTGCGAAGCTTACGAGCATTTGGAGGACCCTATGTTGTTACTAAAACGTTGGCGGAAAGAGCAGCTCTGGATCTTGCAGAGGGGCTTGGATTGGATCTTGTTACAGTGCTTCCGACATGGATTACTGGTCCTTTCATTTGTCCTAATATCCCTGATACTGTTCACATCTCCATGGCCTTGATCTTTGGTATGTTCTCACACTCGATAGAAAGAGGAGTTAAATTACCTTTTAGCCCTCCTACTTTTTGCAACTGAGACTTTTTTCACAAATTTGGCTCTAATTTACACGTATCTTTCAATCCAAAATTTTAAATTGATCTCTTTGTAAGCATTTCAAATATTATGTAATTTTGTTAAGATTCTTTTACGTAATTTATGTATTTTCTTGAATTTATACGGTTTGAAATCATTTTTAAATATTTTATATAATTTATTTTTTTTAAATTACTTTAATCGTTAAAGTAAGTTTGCTTAAGCGTTCGATCACAAAACAATATATGAGCTTAAATTAAGATCATCATGTCCATATAGAGCCGAACTAAGATAGTTCAACAAATTGTATTCTTAATTCATGCAAATAAATAATTAAGGCTTAAATTTAATAACCGAAAGAATAAGGTCCAAATATTTTAATTGCAAAAATATGCAGGGTGAAAATGACATTTAACTTTAAAGGAATTATGAATACAATTCAGACAAGTAAAATTGCATTTTTTATTTTATTTATAGCAATATTTTTAAAATTTGACAATTTTAGGATTATAACTTTTCAAGTCATTCGTACTAGGTTTCATATTTTGTGATTTTTTAATTTTTCCAACTTCATGATTTGATGCTGACTGGATCCTTATTTGGATTAGAGTCATCAACTCTATTATTTCTTCAATGAAATTAGGTTCTTGATTTGCTAATACAAGAAAAGTTAGGTATATTTTCTAATTTTGTCTAGGTTCCGTCGAGATGGTGGACCTTGCTTAGATCTTAACTATATGTTAGTTTTCATCTCGTCAACGACTAATGTCATCACTTTCAAAATATTTCTTTCGAGAATTGAAGGCGTACAATAGTAATTTAAATTTAATTTTGTTGTATAATATCTTATGTAAATCAATTTAGTGTGCATACGTGTGTATATATATTTACACACACGTATATATGTAGTTGTGTATCGAGAATTTTGATTGAGGTGGTACAGGTGATGAGGAACATTACACGCGTATAAAGGATTCAAGTTTGGTACACGTGGATGATGTTGCGAGGGCCCACATTCATCTCTTCGAACATTCAGAGGCCAAAGGAAGATACATTGTTTCTGCTGTTGAATTCCATATAGAAGAGCTTTATGAATTAATTTCCAGCAGATACCCAGAACTCAAACTGCCCAATCCTGAGTAAGTTTTGATCTTTCCAAATTGATGATCATCTTTGTTTATCTCCCTCTCTCTCATCCTAGTTAGAGACTTTCTCTCTCATCAATCTGAAATTAATCCAATTTGCAGTTCCTGGAAAGATGTGATACCTGTTAAAGCATCGAGCCTGTCGACCAAGAAGCTTCTAGAAACTGGATTCAAGTATGAAAACGGGCTGGAGGAAATGGTTGATGGAGCAATTAAAACCTGTAAACAAAAGGGTTTCCTTCAGATGTGATGACATGATTTTATATTCATAGTATTGTTTTTTGTGGTCTTATGTTAACTTTGTTCCTATTTATTAATTGTTGTCCAATTTTAAGAACTATTATGATGATTTTTATTTTTCTAATTTTTAATTTATATATTGAATTGTTTAAAAATATTTAAAATTTATAATTACGAGTGTGGTTGAAAATTTGATCCTCTAAAGTATTTTAAAATTAATAAAATATAATAATATGAATTTTATATAATTTTTGTGTTCATATTCTCTTCAAATTCAATTAAAAAATTACGGAAGTGTGTAATTGTCCGACTGAACAATTGAACAACTTTATGTTTTGTCTGAATTTTGAACTTAAATATTAGTTTTGGATTTGAGGGGTTGGGAGATGAAGGTGTAATTCATGACAATATAATAATCTAAGTGCGATTTGGTTGAGAAATTTGAAAGGAATTATTTTAAATATCAGTCAGGATTTTAATTGTTTTGATTCGTAAAAAAATACTCATATTTTTTGAAACATTAATGAATTTTTATACGATTGTTTGAATGGATTCATTTTAATATTGATATTTGAGATCCATTACTAACGTTTTAAATTATTTTTAATGTATTATACGTGAATTTAAACTTTTTTATATTTAAATTATTTGTCACTTTGATTTGTGAAATTGAACTAGATTTTAGTTTTATTTAGCTATCTTGTCAAAATTATAATTTGACCTGTTTTACAGCTAATTTATTATGTTTTTTTTTTAATTTATGATAAATTGACTTGTGATTCACAATGAAGCGGGACGGTCTGGGTACCTCTTTTGTCCTAATCCATCTAAACTCATTTTATGTTATTGTTTATTAATACATACATAATATAAGATAAATATTATGTTGTATGTCAGATTCGAGCAATAATTTGCAGAAGCAATCGATCAAGAACAAGATAAAAATGTAAACTTAAAAGAAAACACAACACCAATCTTAAGTGGTTCGATCTATTTCTAAATCTACGTCCACTGCAAAATGAGAGATCACTTCTTATTTCTCAAGAAACAATGCAGATTACAAGATTAAACACTTCACTCAATCATGATGGACACTTCTCACGAATCTAACTGGATATGAACACTCAAGATTCACAACCCAGAAACTGAACTTCACTTCTCTCTCTCTCGATTTGCTCTTCACTCTTCACTTTGTATTTTCTCTTCTCTCTTCACTTTTTTTTTTCTTCACCGTGTATTACGGATGAATGAATTTGCTGAATTTATTCACCTCTTCCCCCTAGTTAGTTGAGATGCAGCTAACCAACTTATCAAAAAGTGGCATGAACTTCTACCACAAGTGTTGAACTCTTAAAATTTGTTAAATGTTAAATTCTTCTTTTAGTAATCAAATTAATCTGTATAATTATGGCTGACATGGTTGATAATCTATATCCTCGACTAATCTCAATCTATCACAAAATTTTATGATATTGTGTTATATCTCTATATCGTGCATGTATTATGCTATTGTTAAAAAAAATATTATGAGGGACCATTCCAAAATTGTTATAATATAGCTATTGTGACATGGTATTTTATTTTTAATAAATTATCAAGTTTTCTTAAATATTATTATATGGTGTAAATATGTCCATTGTATTATTGTAAAAAAAAGATATAGGTGCATAGCTTATAGAGGAAAGGTCACATTAGATTTTTTTAATTTAATTCTATTTTTCTATTTTGGAAAAATGCATTGGAAGATAAGACAATAAAATAGAAGTATGTGAAAATAGATAAAGTTAAGAAGCATATATTTATGCTAATATATTAAATATATATATATATATATATGTGTGTGTGTATGTATATATATAAAATAAAAAGAAATTTGTAGGTATTATTGGTACTTGTAAATCGATAACTTTGCCTCAAGCAATATAAATATAGAAAATTATTATTCTGTACACCTACGTCGACTATCTTGTTATTGTTAATTTATTATATTATTTTATTTCAAATAAACTCTTTCTCCACTCTCATCCTCCTCTGCTTCAACCCTTTCCTCTTTATTTTTCAAATATTTGTTGTAAATTAGTATTTCATGTCTGAAGCAATTATGTCACCAAACCCTAATTCATATGTTTTATTAAACTTAATTTACTGACAAAATTATCAAAGATGAGAAGAATTGGGTTGTGCGGCGGCAACCCTGACACAGATGCACGATGCTATCTTATTGCCCGCAATATCATCATCTTTTTTTTTGACACGATACAATATCTATAAGATAGAGACCACCTAAAATTATATTTTAATTGTGCATATAAAAATACCCTAAATATAATATGATTCATTGTAGGTGTTCATTTTGGACCAAATTCAAAAACTTTAAAATCTCTAGCATAACATATACAATTTAAAAAATAAATAAAAATTAAATTTTCAATAACAAAATAAATTCCGAGATGATTCATTTGAATTTTTTTTTTCAGAATTCAAATCTAATAGATTATTCGATTTAGACAAATTTGAATTTTTTTACATATTTCCACAAAAAGAAATCCAAATAAAATTTAGAGGAGTCGGTTCAAATGCTAAAATTCCTCTGTTGTTATATATATGCATGTGTATTATATTAGTACCATATCTTTATATTTTTTAATAATATATATATATATATATTACTATATATACTTATTTGTTTGGATTTGGAGGTTGCGAAATTTAATTTTCCTAACACAAACAATTATAATTAGATAAAAAGAAATTAAATATTAATTTAAACTTGAAATATAAATCGAATCTCTCATTGACCTTTTTTCCTAATATTTACGTTCTTAATTATACGAAAGACTCGTCTCTAAATTGCAAAAAGAATTTGATTATTTTGCAGTTCCACATTTGAAGCAACATAAAAACAGTGCCAGCATCTAATTAAATTTTACTTTATCAAACAATTAAATAATATTATCATCCTAACTAGATCAAATTGATCCATTGAACCACTTAAAAAAAATTAAAAAAAGATAATAATAATAAAGCAAGAGTTTTTACAATTTCATCGAATGTCTAGTAGCTGAAAATCAAATCAAGTTATTTGATATTCAATTCGAACTTGTTTTTAAAAGCTCATTTGTACTCACTTTGATAATAATATCAAACAAGCTTGAACACAATTTTATATTTGATAAAATTTGAAGTTCAATTCAAGTTCGAGCTCGTTAATCAAAGTTCGTTAAAATAAATGTAAAATATCAAACTACTTCAGCTTGAGTCGTATTCAGCATGATTAAAACTCATTCAAGCTCGACTCGATTGAAACAAGAAATTCTTGAACTTCTGAACTATTAAATTATATATTCTTCCAAATAGAAGATCTCAATCTGGCGATTAATAAAAGTCGAACACATTAAATTTTAGTTACTTTCTATATGTTTGTGCAACTGTTCTTTGTTTATTTTAATAATATAACTTTAAATAAAATGCATATAACAAAAATATTAAACTATGATTACTCATATATCATTTTCATAATTCCATGAAAGGTGACCATTCGTTTATATATGTCCGTACTTTATTTCTTTGTTATTTTATTGCTAAAGACGCCAGTATTGACAAATGCGCGCTTTCCACTGAAGCTGTTTCGGCGGCTCATGCATGTACGTATATACACACATATACATACACAAAGATCATCATGAATGAGGTTATTTTTCCTCTGTCTTTCTTAGGCGGCATATTTGCACCGCCTTTTATTACGAAGTAATAAATAATATTATATAATTCTATATTTTGGATAATTAAAGAAAAAAAAAAAGAAGCAATCGCTGTCACCTATAACTTTAATTTACTTTGCCTTTCTTTTACCCAAAAAAAAAAAAAAATTAAACATTTTAATAAAAAATTATTATTTATAGATGTTTATCTTGTTATAAAAGTGGATAAACTTACAAAAATATAATTTTACCGTTCAAAATTAAATTTTTATTTTAAAAAACTGTAATAATCAATTATATTTTTTTCTTTTTATTTGCTTTTTACTCTAACATTTAAAGACTTATATTTTTTTATCTCATTTTTATTTTTTGTGAAAAATATATCAAATTAATTATTTTTTTATGATTTATAATTTAATATCCATATTGAATATATAAAAATAATATATAATTTTCATACATTAATTATGCTGTATTTTAATATTTAATATATTTTTATATTGTTGAATATTTATTTTATCAAAATATATTTTATATAATTATGTATTTTATTTTAAAAATTATATTATTATTTTTATAATAATTTATTATATTATAAATTGCTGATCGCTAACAAAATTACTAGTTTCTATAATATGTCGATCTATGTTTTCAAAACTATGATTGTTACAGCCTATGGCCATAAAATACTAAAATATTTTAAATGAGGTTAGTTTTAAACTAAAATTATATAAATTTTATTTTTGAATAATAAGGTGAATGCACAACCATAGATTATTATTTCTACCACTTCATTAATATATTAGTTCAAGTTATTTTATTTGATATAATTTATTTTTAAATTTAAATATATTAATTTTTTATTTAACAAATAAAATGAGATAAGGTATCGGACCACCAAATAATTTGGGACTGGAGGATATATTATTTAATCAGATTCATTGCTATTTCACTGAGATTAAGATAGGAAGATAAACACAGGAAAATAGAGAGAGAGAGAGAGAGAGAGAGAGAGGATGCAGGAAAGCCAGAAGGGAAGAGTGTGTGTGACTGGAGGCACAGGTTTTCTTGGATCATGGATGATCAAGAAGCTTCTGGAAGATGGCTACACTGTCAACGCCACCATTAGAACTGATCCAGGTTCCTGTATTCACTTCTCTCACGTTTTAGGATACATACTTGATATATATTTACCTTTTTTTCTTTCTCCAGAGAATAAGAGAGACATCAGTTTCATCACCAGCCTCCCAGGCGCACCAGAACGGCTGCAGATCTTCAACGCCGATTTAGACAAACCCGACACCTTCGCCGCCGCCATAGAAGGCTGCGTCGGAGTTTTCCACACGGCCCACCCTCTAGATTTCGCCGAAAAAGAACCAGAAGAAGCGAAAATAAAAAGGGTCATAACCGGACTGGAAGGCATTTTACGGGCCTGCGCCGAATCCAAAACTGTCAGACGAGTTGTCTACACTTCCAGCATATCGGCGGCTCTTTTCACCGCCACGCCGGCAGGTTCAGGCACCATAGACGAGAACTCATGGACTGACGTGGAGCTTGTGCGAAGCTTACGAGCATTTGGAGGACCCTATGTTGTTACTAAAACGTTGGCGGAAAGAGCAGCTCTGGATCTTGCAGAGGGGCTTGGATTGGATCTTGTTACAGTGCTTCCGACATGGATTACTGGTCCTTTCATTTGTCCTAATATCCCTGATACTGTTCACATCTCCATGGCCTTGATCTTTGGTATGTTCTCACACTCGATAGAAAGAGGAGTTAAATTACCTTTTAGCCCTCCTACTTTTTGCAACTGAGACTTTTTTCACAAATTTAGCTCTAAGTTACACGTATCTTTCAATCCAAAATTTTAAATTGATCTCTTTGTAAGCATTTCAAATATTTTGTAAATTTGTTAAGATTCTTTGACGTAATTTATGTATTTTCTTGAATTTATACTGTTTGAAATCATTTTTATATATTTTATATAATTTAATTTTTTTAAAATTACTTTAATCATTAAAGTAAGTTCTCTTAACCGTTAGATCACAAAACAATATATGAGCCTAAATTAAGACCATCATGTCCATATAGAGCCGAACTAAGGTAGTTCAACAATATATGCAGGGTGAAAATGACATTTAACTTTAAAGGGATTATGAAAACAATTCAGACAAGTAAAATTGCATTTTTTATTTTATTTATAGCAATATTTTTAAAATTTGTCAATTTTAGGATTATAACTTTTCAAGTCATTCGTACTAGGTTTCATACTTGGTGATTTTTTAATTTTTCCAACTTCATGATTTGATGCTGACTGGATCCTTATTTGGATTAGAGTCGTCAACTCTATTATTTCTTCAATGAAATTAGGTTCTTGATTTGCTAATACAAGAAAAGTTAGGTATATTTCCTAATTTTGTCTAGGTTCCGTCGAGATGGTGGACCTTGCTTAGACCTTAACTATATGTTAGTTTTCGTCTTGCCACCAACTAATGTAATCACTTTCAAAATATTTTTTTGAAAAACTGAAAGTGTAATAGTAATTTAAATTTAATTTTTTTGTATAATATCTTATATAAATCAATTTAGTGTGCATACGTATACGTGTGTATATATATTTACACACACGTATATATGTAGTTGTGTATCGAGAATTTTGATTGAGGTGGTACAGGTAATGAGGAACATTACAAACATATAAAGGATTCAAGTTTGGTACACGTGGATGATGTTGCGAGGGCCCACATTCATCTCTTCGAGCATTCAGAGGCCAAAGGAAGATACATTGTCTCTGCTGTTGAATTCCATATAGAAGAGCTTTATGAATTAATTTCCAGCAGATACCCAGAACTCAAACTGCCCAATCCTGAGTAAGTTTTGATCTTTCCAAATTGATGATCATCGTTGTTTATCTCCCTCTCATCTCATCCTAGTTAGAGACTCTCTCTCATCAATCTGAAATTAATCCAATTTGCAGTTCCTGGAAAGATGTGATACCTGTTAAAGCATCGAGCCTGTCGACCAAGAAGCTTATAGAAACTGGATTCAAGTATGAAAACGGACTGGAGGAAATGGTTGATGGAGCAATTAAAACCTGCAAACAAAAGGGTTTCCTTCAGATGTGATGACATGATTTTATATTTATAGTATTGTTTTTGTGGTCTTATGTTAACTTTGGTCCTATTTATTAATTGTTGTCCAATTTTAGGAACTATTATGATGATTTCTATTTTTTTAATTTTTAATTTATATATTGAATTTGTTAGATCAGAATATGTGCGCGTGTGTATGTGTTCAACAGTAGTTCGAACTGTAAATGAACATGCGGAAGTTTAAAATAAAGTTTGATTTTAAGCGAGGAAGAAATTCCTTCTTCCTCTCAAGTAATTTTATTAGAAGACATATTTGTTCCCACAAATGTTACAGTAGAACTTACACGTATTTGGCTCCCCCTAAATACTTGTCTACCCGTGTAACTAATTCTTCTAAAACACTTACTTGATCATCTAGTCCCCTAGATGGATTTGAATACAAACTTCAGTTTGTACTGAGTTGAAATCTTCCGAAATCAACGTGTGATGAATTTCCAAAGTAATCCAGACTCTGCGAGGTTCGCCTTCGGTTCGCCCTTGAGTTCTTCCCAGTTTGTTGTATTCTTACGAATATAACAGCACACTCATCAGCCTCTCTATGTCTCTCTGCCCATATGAATGGTAATTGAATAACTCGGAGAGGTGCAGTCTCTACAGCTTGAGGTTGTATTTATAGTCTCTCATGTCCTCCACGAGATCTGCAGGTATCTTCTCATATCTTGGTGGTGATATGCATATCTTTGTATATATGGCCTGGATATGCATATCTTATATCTTCATCATATCTTTCAAAGATTTGTTCCCAGATTTACTCTTGATTCTCCTTATTTTTTTAGCCATGCCTTTCCTTCCTTTTCTCTTCTCATTCAATCTTGACTTTCTTCCAAGAATATCTCCACAATATCTTTTAAATCTGCAATCAATAATAAATTAATTAGAATTTTCGAATAATATTGACAATAATTACCTTATCAATCTCTCCCTTTGGTATGTTGTTCGGAAATTTCAGGACCATTTGCTACCTGTAAAAAGAAACAAGCAGGAGGACTGTATGCTGAAAAGAAGGATGTTCACATATAGCAGAAGCATCATTCATCATGTTCAGATAGTCAATAAAAACAACTAAACTACGAATATTGTTGTTAGCATCCTAGCTACTGGAGATTGTAGTATCAATATTACAGACCCTTAAAAATTTGTTCAAATTGTTTAATAAAAACATCCCAAATTCAAACAGAATCACTCCCAGATTCCCATTCTTCTTCTTCCTCAGTATCATCCACTTCAGGTTCCTCGGCCACCCTTTTTCTTTTTGTTGCCTTGCCTGACACCTTCCTCTTTCCTTTATCCGCGGCAGATGGTCTCTTCTCCCCCTTTTTCGAGCTGCCTGCCAAAGGAGTGGAACCTCTGTGTGGTGCGCCTTGAGAGGGAACATCCAGAGATTTCAAAACATTAGTAAAATAAAGCTTCTGGGCAGCTACCTCAGCAGCTAGAGTATCAAGAATCTTTAGTTGTTGATGTAGAAAGAGCGAGAGATTGGCCGCGACTTCCGAGGGAGGAAGTGTGGGTGCAATGGTACGTGGCCTATAGGCAACATTGGCCTCTCTGGAGGCCATGTTCAGCGGAGGGGCGGCTTTCTAAAGGACATCAGTGGACTGAGCCTGGATGCCCTGATGCGATAAGAGGCCCCAAATAAGGGTAGGGAACGGAAGCTTCTTGCGAGAGTCGGGCTTCTCGGCAAAACTCATGATGGCCTCAAATGCTATCCTCCCAAAGTCAATCGGTATGGCCTTCAGGACCTTAAAGATGACCTGACACTAGGCCGATGTTAGGTGAGATTTGTTGGACGTGGGTGTCCAATTTTGCCTCCCTATTTTATGAAGCCAGTTGGCCTCCTGTGTCAGTATCGAGGGAGAAATCCTACGCTTAGTCCAACGGGTGAGCTTCCTTTCACTAAGGAAGTCGACCACCTCTCCAAGGTCGACTTCAACCTCCTCTTCCTCATCCAGGTCAGTCAGTTCCAAATAATGTTTAATGGCATCAGGACTGAAATTAACAATTTTATTTCGAACAAAAACTCTCCCGAACAGAGGGGATTCGGGATCCTGAATGCCAATGACCAAATTAGCATAAAATTCATGAACAATGAAACTATAAAACCTACCCAAATTCGTCACAGTAACTTCTAACCCAGACTTTTTGATAAAATTCATAACCGATGTTTTTGCAAAACGCTTAAGATCAAGGTTACGCTCAGGCCAGAAGTCCATACCAGAGAACAGCTTGTAGCGGTCGGAAGCTGCCTTCGTGTAGAACGACTTGGAGAAGGCCTTTCCTCTTACCAGCACATCATTTTCGTTGTGAAGGCGCCCTGGAGATGACCCAATGAAGGCAGCAGGGAAAGGCTTTTTGTGACGGTGCAAACGGCGAGGCGGAGATCGTGTTAGTTCTTCCTCGGATGAGGACTCATCAACGAGATGTCGACGCCGTGGTGTAGAAATTGGGGTTTTGCCTGTAGGGTTTGCTTTGCGAGGAGCCTTGGACTTTGATGGTAGATTCGGGGTCGTCCGAGAAGAAAGATCTTGAGGAGGAAGCGGAGATTCCTCCATAGGCGAAGGATCCCCTTCTGGTGGAACTGCGGCAGCAGGAGGTGGAGTTGTGGCTCTAGGCGGTGGAACATCGGTTGGAGTGGTTGTAGTCGGCGGAGTAACAGTGCATGGTGGGGACGAAGGACCTGGAGAGGGCTGGTCCTTTTCCTGGTCAGCCGAGGGCTGCTCATCAAATTTAGGAGGGGGAATCGTCTCTAAAGGTTCTGGGTCCAAGAATGGAACCAGAATCCAGCTTGGTCGTCTCCCGCTGGGTGAGTCTCCTTGATCCGCCATGAAAAGTCTGTAAAGAAATCTTGGAAAGAACACAAGAACACAAGAGCACAAGCATGAAAGTGAAGAGTGAACACAGTCAATTACAGGCTGACAATGATATGAAGTGAGGGCGGCTGACGCCTCGATTTCTGTCAATTTCACAAGATTTTATGTGGGCTATTCAAACTCTTTTTCGGCGCCCACTCATTGCAGTTATATAGGCATTAAGGAACACGATCACACGTCCAGACGGTTGAAACAACGAAGACCACGTTCCTATTTTGACACGTGTTCCGAAAATAAGTCACGACTAAATAATCATCCGGGCCCATTTTGCACAAAATAATCCATATAATCCTAGGAAAAAAAATAAGAGGCTGATTTTTTTTTTTATTGGAGGAATGAAGTCATAGATCACCATATTAAACACAAGTCTCAGTCAGGCAACAATGTTTGAAAATGCACTAAGAAAAATTTGGAAGTCTTCTCTTCCAGTATATGTTCACCCCATTTTGATTGCTAAATGAGTTGTATGATTTTTCCTTATTGCTCCTTCTGTCGAATCCTTGTGTAGTAGCTCGCAAACCACACAATAAAGTACCACACTGGGAAAACCTTGTGTGACGAGCTCAGAACCTTGTAACCCCTATATTTGGTGCAACTTAGAGGTGAACATTATTAAGGAAGCTTTCACAGACCTGTCATTTTCTGTGCTTGGTGCTCTATCACATTGGTGACAGCATTCCACAGCATAATTTCAAGGTCGTAGCTCTTTTCCTTATACTGGGAGAAGAAATAATGGATTCAAAGTTCAAGACAAACAAAATTTTGAACCTGTGTGAGGCTTATAGTTATCCTAGGCAATCTGAGACTTCCACCTCCCCTTTATTATTATTTTTTTTTTTTGATACATCATTTACATAGCACAGCAAATCCCTAGAGATTTTCTCAAGGATATGAATTTTTGCGCATCTAGGGCTTTTGTGAAAATATCAACCAGTTGACTTATGGTAGGAACATGTTCAAGGGTAATGACTCCATCTTCAACTAACTCTCGGATGTAATGGTACCTAATGTCTATATGTTTAGTTCTAGAGTGTTGCACAGGGTTTTTAGACATATTAATGGCACTCAGATTGTCACAAAACAGAGTCATGGATGTCATGTTCATACCATAGTCGCACAACATGTGCATCATCCATACCAGTTGAGAGCATGAGCTCCCTGCAGCTATGTATTCAGCTTCTGTAGTTGATAGTGAAATGTTGTTTTGCTTTTTGCTTTAGCCAGGATACAAGATTGTTTCCAATAAAGAAGCATCCTCCTGAAGTACTCTTTCTATCATCCACGTCGCCGGCCCAATCGGCGTCACAGTATCCTGCAATGAAAGGTTTAGTCTCAAAGGAATATTTCAAGCCATAGTTAGTGGTACCTGCCACATATCGTATGATTATTTTTACGGCCTTAAGGTGAGACTCCTTAGCGTTTGATTGGTATCTAGCGCATAGTCCAACACTAAAGCTTATGTCAGGTCGACTAGCAATGAGGTACAGGAGACTTCCTATCATGCTTCTGTAGAGTGTTGGATCAACACATGTTCCACCTTCATCCTTGGATAATTTGGTATTTGTCCCCATGGGTGTGTGTGCTACTTTGCACCCTTCAAGTCCAAATTTCTTTACCAGGTTCTTGGCATACTTTTCTTGATGTATCGTGATTCCACTTTTGCATTGTTTGACCTGTAGACCAAGAAAGTAGAAAAGTTCACGAACCATGCTCATTTCAAATTCACGAGACATTACCTGGACGAAGTCATTCACTTTTTGTTTGGATGTGGATCCAAATACAATGTCATCTACATAGATTTGTGCAACAGTGATATCATTGTTCGATCACTGGATGAACAGAGTCTGATCAACTCCTCCTCGTTTGTACCCTTGACCGATCAGAAACTTTGTCAGTCTTTCATACCATGCTCTTGGAGCTTGCTTCAATCCATAAAGGGCTTTCTTCAGTTTGTAGACATGGTTTGGAAAGTGTGGATCTTCAAACCCCTTTGGTTGTTCAACATACACTTCATCTTTCAAGAAACCGTTCAAGAATGCACTTTTTACATCCATTTGATAAAGAATAAATTTCTTAAGACATGCAAAGGAGAGAAGGATTCTTACTGACTCCAGTCGTGTAACTGGAGCGAATGTTTCCTCAAAATCAATTCCTTCTACCTGTGTGTATCCTTGGGCCACGAGTCTTGCTTTGTTTCGAGTGATGTTACCTTGTTCATCAGTTTTGTTCTTGAAGATCCATTTTGTTCCGATGATGTTCGCACTGTTAGGTCTAGGTACAAGTGTCCAGACATCATTTCTAGCAAACTGTTCCAATTCCTCCTGCATTGCTAGTATCCAGTTATCATCCTTGAGCGCTTCTTTGACATTTTTGGGTTCAACCACAGAGGTGTAGCAAGCATGGTAAGTCAGTCCCTTCATTTTCCGATAGTCAGGTTTTGGTTTGCATCGTGTCTTTATCCCTTCATTAAGTTCTCCAATGATGAGTTCCTTGGGATGTTCTTTCTGAATCTTTGTTGAGGGTTCACCTTTATCACTGTTTACATTCGTTGGTTCTTGGTCAGTTTCTGTGATGTTCTCACTATTCTGGTTTCCCATTGGTCGACCTGCTGATGAACTTGCTTCTTCCAAGTAAACTTCCTGTCTTATCAAAGAATCATCAAATACAATGTTAGTGCTTTCAATGAGTGTTTGAGTTCTCAGATTATAGACACGATAGGCTCTACTATTGGTCGAATATCCTAGGAACATACCAACATCACTTTTAGCATCAAATTTACCCAATTGTTGTCTATCATTATATACATAACATTTACAACCAAATACATGGAAGTGACTTAAATTAGGAGTTTTTCCTTTCCAGATTTGATAAGAAGTCATTCATATTCCTTTCTTAAGATATACCCTATTTGTAACATAGCATGCTGTATTTATGGCTTCAGCCCACCATTTTTGGGCTACCTCCTTGCCTATCATCATAGCTCTAGCCATTTCTTGCAAGGTGCGATTTTTTCTTTCTACTACTCCATTTTGTTGAGGTGTTTTTGGTGCAGAGAATTCATGAACAATACCTCGAGAGGCACAAAAGTAAGTGAATGCAGTATTTTCAAATTCTCTACCATGGTCACATCGTATTCGAACAACAGAATCCTGTTTTTCATTTTCTATCAGACGTATTAACTTTTCAAATTCATCAAAGGTGTCTGATTTATCACGAAGAAATCTTACTCATGTATATCTACATTACCTCCCGCACTTTCAGTTTGAACAGGACCCATCAAGTCCATATATAGCAAGGCCATGATTTGTTTAGTGCAAACGTCTTGTGTTACCTTGTGTGAGCTTTTTACCTGTTTACCGAGTTGGCATGGTCCACATATACCTTGATCTTTGCTTGGTAGTTTAGGCAGTCCTCGTACACATTGTGATTTAGACAAGGCAATGAGATGTTTGTATCTTATGTGTCCCAACTTTTGATGCCATATTTCTGTTGCTACCGGGCTAGGATTGTAGCATTCATGACTCCTGTCAAGAAGATAACAGTTGTTAGTGGACCGAGTTCCGGTAAGCATGCATTCATTATTCTTGTTTAACACCAAGCATTTGTCATGAGTGAAGTTTACTTCGAGTCCTTGGTCACAAATTTGGCTAATGCTCAACAGATTTGCCTTAATATTTTCAACAAGATACACATTAGACAATTTAGGCATGCCATTAATATTGAGAGTCCCTTTCCCAATGACTCGCTCACTCTTACCATCTCCAAAGGTTACTGACTCTCCTTTTATTGGGGTGATATCAGATAAGTATGTTGCATTACCTGTCATATGTCGTGAGCATCCATTGTCAAAGAACCATGTTCCAGTATTGTTCACCCCGAGTGAGACTACTGATGAAGTAAGGCACATGTTTTTTCTTGACAACCCAAACCTTTTTCACATTTGTTTTACTGTTTTTGAATTTTCTTACTTTCAAAGAGTCTAGAGGCCTATGATTTTTTACAGGAACACCATATAAATTCCAAGTTGAAATATTACCTGATTGTAGGTCACGTTTCATTCTGTAGCATCTTGGTCGGATGTGTCCAGGTGCATCACAGTAATGGCAAATAGGAATAAATTTTCTCATACCTTTTGTGTCTTGCTTCTCAGGTTGTCTTGTAGTGTTCTGTCCTTCATGGTCGAATGTAGGAACTGTAGCTGGTACAAAGACTGTTGATCCCGATGTTCTTTCTTCAATATATCCTATTCCTGTTTTATTGTTTTGTGGTCTTCCATATGCCAGGATTTCGTCAATTTTAGCTTTTCCTTTGTTCAGTCCTTGTATAGTTCGCACTGCTTTGTCCAGCTCGGCTCGTAACTTGCTAACTCACGATCCTTATCCTGCAATTTTGAGGTGTAATTTGTTAGTTCATTAGTAAGGGAAGAGTTTACCTGGTAATTGCTTGTTGTAGTTGTCCGGGCTGTTTCAGAGTTGGCCTTAAGTGACTCAATTTCCATCTCGTAAAGCTGGACCTGATGTTCGAGATTCCTCACATTCTTTTAGGACATAATCAAGTCATCTCTCAGTCTGTCATTTATTTCCCTAGTGATGTGCAGTTCATGTTTCACTTGACTGAGTTCCTGATTTTCCATGCTTAGTGCGTCTTTACTTTTGTATTCCCTTGCTTGATTCTCCAATATGGTACATCTGGCAGATATGTCTAGGAACAATTTCTCTAGATCTTCTAGAGTTGGATCGTCAAAATCGGGTTCCTCAGTGTGCTCTAGTTCCTCCTCAGTTCGAACAGCAGATGTAAGACATCCCAGGTCCTTTGATGATGTACAGATGGTAAGATTACTGGGGTATTCTGTCTCTTGTTCGTCAGTTTCTTCTTCTCCTTCAGATTCAGATTCACTCCAGGTGACTTTTAGTGATTTGGTCTTTCTTAGGAAATTTGGACATTCTGCTTGATAGTGTCCGTATCCACTACACTCTCTGCATTGTTCAGAGTCCTTTCGATTTATCTGCCTAGTATTCGAGGATTTGTTTCCTCCCTTTTTGATGCTCTCTCCCGAGTTCGGACTCTTGTTGAACTGGTGCCTCTGATTGTATTTTTTCACAAGCTTGCTGTAATTTTTCGTGAGAAGTGCCATTTTGTCAGCAACTGATGTCATATCATCCTCGAACTGTTCAGTTGTTGTCTCCGTCTTTAGGGCTATCCCTTTGCTTTTTGGTGTGTCCATGCGATTGTTCAACTCAAACGTCCTTAAATTTCCCATCAAGTCATCCAATGTCATCGGTGTGATTCTCATGAATGATTCTAGAACTGTGATTTTTTCTCTGAATCTAGGAGCTAATGTTCTCATGATTTTCATGATTTGGACATCTTCCTTGATAGCATCACCGAGGGTGTAACATTGATTTACAATGTCACTGAACCTAGCGTAGTATACCTCAATGTTTTCATCTTCATTCATTTGTATTCCATCAAATAATGTGGCCAATCTTTGCAATTTTGACTTCCTTACGGACTCATTTCCTTCAAATTGTTTTTGTAGAGCATCCCAAGCATCTTTGGCGGTTTGGCGGTGTATAATCAACTTGTGTCTCATGACATCGATCGAAGCAAGAATAGCATACAATGTTATGCAGTTTGCCTCTTCGGCACACCTTTTGTCCTCCGTCCATAGTGTTCTTGGTTTGTCTACAACCTTAGTTATATCCGTTCCATCCTGCATCTTAGGCCACGTCCACTTTGTTTGGATTGCTTCTCCACATCGTTTGGATCTTAGATAGTTAAACATCATTGATTTCCAGAACGGATAGTTTTGTCCATCAAGCGAAGGTGGGCGTAGCATGGTCCCGTCTGTACCCATGTGTCTGTCCCTGGATCTACCTGTTTAAGAAAAAAACTGGAATCTGCTCTGGTGCCAATTGTTAGATCAGAATATGTGCGCGTGCGTATGTGTTCAACAGTAGTTCGAACTGTAAATGAACATGCGGAAGCTTAAAATAAAGTTTGATTTTAAGCGAGGAAGAAATCACTTCTTCCTCTCAAGTAATTTTATTAGAAGACATATTTGTTCCCACAAATGTTACAGTAGAACTTACACGTATTTGGCTCCCCATAAATACTTGTCTACCCGTGTAACTAATTCTTCTAAAACACTTACTTGACCATCCAGTCCCCTAGATAGATTTGAATACAAACTCCCATTTATACTGAGTTGAAATCTCCCGAAATCAACGTTTGATGAATATTCAAAGTAATCCAGACTCTGCGAGGTTCGCTTTCGGTTCGCCCTTGAGTTCTTCCCAATCTGTTGTATTCTTACGAATATAACAGCACACTCATCAGCCTCTCTATGTCTCTCTGCCCATATGAATGGTAAATGAATATCTCGGAGAGGTGCAGTCTCTACAGCTTGATGTTGTATTTATAGTCTCTCATGTCCTCCACGAGATCTGCCGGTATCTTCTCATATCTTGGTGGTGATATGCATATCTTTGTATATATGGCCTGGATATGCATATCTTATATCTTCATCATATCTTTCAAAGATTTGTTCCCAGATCTACTCTTGATTCTCCTTCTTTTTAGCCATGCCTTTCCTTCTTTTTCTCTTCTCATTCAACCTTGACTTTCTTCCAAGAATATCTCCACAATATATTTTAAATCTGCAATCAATAATAAATTAATTAGAATTTTCGAATAATATGGACAATAATTACCTTATCAGAATTGTTTAAAAATATTTAAAATTCATAATTACGAGTGTGGTTGAGAATTGGATCCTCTAAAATATTTTAAAATTAATAAAATATAATAATATAAATTTTATATAATTTTTGTATTCATGTTCTCTTCAAATTCAATAAAAAAACAATGGAAGTGTGTAACTGTCCGACTGAACAATTGAATAATTTTATTTTTTGTCTGAATTTTGAACTTAAATATTAGTTTTGGATTTGAGGGGTTGGGAGATGAAGATGTAATTCATGACAATATAATAATCTAAGTGCGATTTGGTTGAGAAATTTGAATGGAATTATTTTAAATATCAGTCAGGATTTTAATTGTTTTGATTCGTAAAAAATTACTCAAATTCTTTGAAGCATTAATGAATTTTATATGATTGCCTGAATGGATTCATTTCAATGTTGATATTTGAGATCCATTACTAATGTTTTAAATTATTTTTAAAGTATTATATGTGAATTTGAATTTTTTTATATTTAAATTATTTGTTACTTTGATTTGTGAAATTGAACTAGATTTTAGTTTTATTTAGCTATCTTGTCAAAAATGGTAATTTGACTCGTTTTACAGCTAATTTATTATGTTCTTTTTTAATTCATGATAAATTGACCTGTGATTCACAATGGAGCGGGACGGTCTGGGTACCTCTTCTGTCCTAATCCATCTAAACTCATTCAATGTTATTGTTTATTAATATATATATATAATATAAGATAAATATTATGTTGTAATTAAAAATTTTAATTAATATCAATACTTTTAAAAAATAGATATAAATTTATAAAAGAGCTTCAAAAAAATTTATTTAAAATTTTATTAATATTATATTATATTATTACTATAATAATAAAAAATTAAATTTGTCACACTTGGCCTCACGATCCGCAGTGGGAACATTCAATGGGTAGATAACATTGTCTACGGACTAAAAACGCTCATATTTTACCAATTTGGAGCGAAACATCAACATTGAATAAAAGGCCCAAACTGTTGAAGCCCATCTACCTACAATGACATTTCTTAATTTGGATTCGGCCCAACAACATTTGGAGGCCCAATTGAACTTTTATAAATAAATCACAGGCTAACCAATCTTCTAATTACTTGGCATGAAATTTTATTTTGGGGATAATTTATTTGCTTTGAAATAATATTTCATACCAAATTAATTTACATAAAAAATTATCACTCGGCCAATTTAATTAGCATAAAAATACATTTCGAATGAACTTTGCAAACATGAGATTTATCATTCAAACCAGCTTACAACGGATAAGAAAATTATCAGTCGAAACAATTTAGAGTGCCAAGCTGTCTTGAATATGATCATTTGGGCCAACTGCGTTGACACAAAAATTATCATTTGAATTGATCTTTTATATATATATATATATATATATATATATATATATATATATAAAAGAATCTCTGCCTAGTTAAAATGTGAAGTAAAAACACATGGGTATATTTGTGTTGGGATGTAAATCTTCGTGACACATTTGAATAATGATGAAACTTATTAACAATTAAATAAATAGTAAAAAGTTGTGTTTATATTGAAATACAATAATATTGGATGAGAATTGTATATATTAAATTAATAGATATAATTAGGTGTATAAATTAAAATTAGTAATTTTTTATTTCTCAAAAGAATTATTTTAAATGAAATAATATAAAATTGGATGAGATTCTTTTGAGGGCCATCCCACTCCAAACATATTTGCAGTGTTGTAACTATTACTTACCTCCACCTACCCACTTTATACTCCCACCTATAAAATATCATTTCAGACTGAGCAACACAGCTGGACTAGGGGGACATAATTTATGATCTCTTTATATATGATAGTCATAAGAAGATATATGATGTCAATTAAATAAGCACATGTACCACTTTCTATTTGCATACAATAAAATAAAATAAAATTTATATTTTCATCTTAAAATAACTAAATAAATGAGCATAGATAGCTGTTAAATTCATAGTAGTTTCATAGAATTTCATACATTGAAGCATACCCAATATATAAAAGGATAATCAATATTTATAGTATAGTTTTATCTTAAAACTAATTGTAAAAGAAGTATCTCACTAAATTTATAATGTGACAACCCATCCAGTTCAAGCACAGGACCTTCCATGCATCGTCATATTGATGGCTCAAGAATGTGGTTAGCTCTTATGCTATATTAAATTTGAGGGACTTGATACAGTCCTACATATTGAAACATACATACTATATAAAGGAGAGACAAATTATTCTAAGTGAAATTTGATCCTAAAATCAATGGTAGGAGGAGTACATATTGTATATTACACAAGTAAATCAATGAAAACAGCAAGTGATAATCTTCTTTCATGGTATCAGCCGGTCTCTCATCCACACCTATTCCTCTTCACTAGCCGTCTGTCATTGTCCTCCTTCTAGTTTCATTCTTGTGCCCTTCACAATGTCTAACAACACAAAATTGCATCCTACTTTATCATTAACCAATGTGAAATCCCTCATTAACATCACATTGGACATGGAATTCGGACAAATACCTTTCATGGGGGACTATATTTGAGGTCCAAGCTCAAGTCCATGATGTAACCAAACACATTATTCCTTCGACCGACATGAAAGAGAAGCAGGCCTATGAAAAAGTCAAAGTCGTTGACCTTAGCTTTATGAAAACGCATGGATGCGGCGGTGCTCCAGTGGATTTAACAGTTTCTTCTTCTGACATTCTAAATTCCATGCTCATTGATGATGATACGGCCGAACACGCATGCGATTGCTAATCTTTTCCAGGACAACAAGAATTCACGAGCATTACATCTCTACAAAGAATTCAACACCATAAAACTGGACCAATTCTCGTCTACCGTCGTTATTGCAACCGTCTTAAGAACTTGGCCGATCAACTAGCCAATGTAAGGACTCCTATCACCAATAGTGCCTTGGTACTAAAGGTCTTTGAAAGTTTGGGCGAAGAGTATCACGAATTTGCCACTGTCAAGGCACTTCTTAGCTCAGAATTTGCTATGAAAGATTTGGGTCCCTTGAGTTACTTCTTGGGCATAGCAGTTACTCGACATGCATGTCATTTATTTTTGTCCCAAAGAAAGTATATATGCACAAAAATTATTAAACGTGCCGGTATGTCCTCTTGTAAGTTTTGTTCTACTCCGGTTGATACAAAATCAAAACTTAGTGCTAAAACTAGTAATCCTTATGAGGACCCCACCCACCACCGCAGTCTCGTAGGTGCTCTCCAATATCTTAATTTCACGAGACCTGACATTTATTATGCAAAGCAACATATTTGCCTATTTATGCACAATCCAATAGATGACTATATGAAGGCACTCATGTGCATCCTATGCTATATTCGGGGAACACTACGTTATGGACTATATCTTTATATCTTCCTCGATGACATCTCTTATATCTTATACAGATGGACATTGGGGTGGATGTCCAGACACCAGAAGGTCTGCTTCTCCTTAATACGTGTTTTTTGGTGACAACTCACTCTCCTGGTCCTCTAAACGCCATGCCACATTGTTTCGCTCTAGTGTTAAAGATGAATAAGTAAGGAGTTGCGAATGTGGTTTCCGAGTCATGTTGGTTACATAATCTTCTTTTCTGGAGCTTCATTTCTCCATCCAGAAGGTCACATTGGTTTATTGCGACAATGGTTGTGCAATATACCTTTCAGGTAATCTGGTTTAACATCAACACACTAAATACATTGAAATAGATATTCATTTTGTTCGCGAAAAAGCTGCTCCTGGACACGTTCTTGTCTTACATATTCCATTGTCGTATCAGATTGCAGATATCTTTATGAAAGGACTTCCATTATTGTTATTTAAGGATTTCAGAGAGCGTCTCAGTGTCCGAGAACCCTGCTACGACTGTGGGGTGTGATAGAATATATAAATATTATTCTTCAATATCTCCTGTAATTTTCTCTTTTTAAGTTAGTATAAATTATGTTGGTAATTAGTCAATAGTTATTTTTAATTTATAGCATTAGATTAGGGTGTACCAATTGTATATTATGCAAGTAACTCAATGAAAACAAGCAAGGGATAATCTTCTTTCAATATATATATTAATTGCAAAGAAGAACCAACCAGTCCTACCAACTATTCTACTGCAACCCAATCTTGATATGAGAATATTGGTATTGTCCTAATCTTGTTGCATGAGATTCTGTTCTGTAAGATTTAAAATAATGATAATAAATAAAAATGCAAATCAGACACAAAATCGTTTACAGATATACGGTCAAATCTTTACAAGTCTGCTAAAGGAAAAGACGCAAATGACCTTCATCAGTGTCATTATTAAAGCAGATGCATGGCTCTGTTTCTGCTCACAACAAGAGAATATAATAGAGAGAGAGACAGAGAGAGAGAGAAACATGGTGCAGGAAAACCAGAAAGGAAGCGTGTGTGTGACTGGAGGAACTGGTTTTCTGGGATCATGGATGATCAAAAGGCTTCTCGAAGATGGTTACTCCGTCAACGCCACAGTAAGGCTTGATCCAGGTAATTCTTTCATAATCCACACTCAAACATTTCTCCCATTAAATTACTGAAATAATCATTTTCACAAACATTTAATCTTCACAACTAGAACGCAAAAGGGACATCAGCTTCATTACCAACCTCCCAGGCGCATCGGAACGGCTCCAACTTTTCAACGCCGATCTGGACAAGCCAGAGACCTTCGCCCCCGCCGTCGAAGGCTGCGTCGGAGTTTTCCATATGGCCCACCCTCTAGATTTCGCCGAGAAGGAATCGGAGGAAGTGAAAATCAAAAGGGTCACCACCGGATTGGAAGGCATTTTGCGGGCCTGCGCCGACTCCAAAACCGTCCGGCGAGTTGTGTACACGTCAAGCATATCGTCAGTTGCCTTCAGCTCGACTCCTGGCTCGGGCCTCATTGACGAAGATTCCTGGACTGACGTGGAACTAATCCGAAGCTTAAAGGTATTTGCAGGACCCTATATTGTCACTAAAACATTGGCAGAGAAAGCAGCTCTAGATCTTGCTGAGAAGCTCGGGCTGGACCTTGTCTCTGTCATTCCTACCTGGGTTACCGGCCCCTTCATCTGCCCTACTGTTCCTGATTCCGTTCACGTCTCCATGGCCCTCATTTTCGGTATTTTTCATATTTCTCTATTATTTTTTACGGCTTATTTCGAAATATTTTTACCCGGTTCATAAAAATATATATTCTTAGCCCTTTTTTAAATTAATAATATATTTCACAGCTCATTATTTTCAAAATATATTTGTCTGTAAATTGAATCTCTTCAACATATCAGCGAACTCTTGATCTTCAAAAACAGTTCTTGATGATGATGAACTTCAAGATATAATATCTTGAAGATCTCATTGTTGATCAGTCAACTCATAATTCTTAAGTTATTAACATATATATCTCGAAACTTATGAGATTTGATATACTTTGCTAAGCTTCAACGAGTGATATATAATCGGGAGCTGATTTTTACCCGGGGACAAGTGAAATTTGAAATATTTATTGATATGTATCTAATGGTGCAGGTGATGAGAAACATTATCAGCACATAAAAGATGCAAGTCTGGTTCATGTGGACGATGTTGCAAGGGCCCACATTCATCTCTTGGAACATTCGGAAGCTAAAGGGCGATACATTGTTTCCGGTGCTGAGTTCAAAGTAGAAGAGCTTTATGACATGATTTCTGCTAAATACCCTGAATTTAAGCTGCCAAACCCTGAGTAAGTTTTAATTTTCTTTCTCATTTTAGTTGAAGATCGACACCTATTGTGCGCGCGACTTTTTACTGTTTGTGTTTATATTCGCAGGTCGTGGAAAGATGTTGCACCCGTTAAGCTATCCGGCCTGTCGACTAAGAAGCTTCTAGAAACTGGGTTCAAGTGTGAAAAAGGGCTGGAGGAAATGTTTGAAGGAGCAGTGAAATCTTGCAAAGAAAAGGGTTTTCTTTGAACTGATGATGATTTCTGTTGCCATTATTGATGTATTTTTAGTTATTTTCTCATTCTATCTTCTGGCTTAGTTAATGTTAGTATATTATTGGAATAAATGATCGAATTTTCTGTTTTATTTTGTGGTTTTTTAATATTTTAATATCATTAATATTTGAACATAATTATTTTTGCAGAACATACAAAAACTCCCCAACTTGGCCTAAATCAAAATGATGATGAACAAATAAAAATGAATTGATGAGAATATATATTTAATATTAGTATGTGATACATACGTATGGAGAACAATATATTTTTTAAATAAATACAAATTTATTGAAAAATAGGAAATATATACATACGTGTATTGTGATATATTTGACAAATAATGATATTTGATTTGGGGAGGAATTAAAATATAATGTTATGTTTTAAATTTTTGTTCATATTACTTATATATTTTATAATATTTTATGATAATAATATAATTTTACAACATATTATTAATACGATGAAATATAATTTATTCCGTGAATCATAAGGGTGAACATCTACAAAGTTAATAAAATTAGCTTCATAATTATTCTGTTTCTTATTTTATTAGTCAAATAAAAAATTAAAAGTTTATTTTACTAATAATTTATATATAATTGAATAAGTTAAAAAATAAATTAAAAATTATATAAGACGAGTTTTTTTATATTCAGAAGATCGGAAGTTTATAATCTTTAAAAACTGTTTTTATCTTTTGGGACGGGGAGTTTATTATTATTATTATTATTATTATTATTATTATTATAGATGCATAATAAAACTTGAAAATTTTGATAATTTGAAACACGAAAATTAAGATTCAAATTTAATTTATTTTTAAAGCAAGTCAGAAAAGAATAGAAAAACAAAAGTCTCGAAACATATTTTAATAATTAAGAGACTAATTAATTGATCTCTCATACAAAAATATTAACATCTTTTAGAGACGAAAGATTAATTAATTGTTAGGATAATGTTGTTTAAAATGCATTGAAAAGATATCAGACACACAGATGGGATGTGTGGGGTAATAATCTGCTACATTTATGTCCAATATTCGTATGTCTTAAATAAGTTGGTTAGGCGTGGGCCAGAGGGGCCACATTTATGGCCACCTATATATATATATATATAGATACACACACATATATATATATATATACATAAATGTGCCTTATATATAAATATATAATTTTACATGTATACTAATGTGTATGTGTTTCCAAATAATAATGAATACAACATCGAATTTACCTTTTTGGGTGACTAAAAACTTTTTAAATTAATAATTTTGAGATTGTGCAAAATTTATTAAGAAATATATTATTAATTTAGCATAAATTAATAATTTATAATTTACGGAGTGTATTCATACTAAATTTAATAATTATAATTATCAATTTACTATTGTATATAATAAGGTATCTCTAACCAAGGATGTTATGATATGATAAATGATCGTATAAATTCTTAATTTACGAAGTTTGACAAAATGCAAATCAAAATATCTTTTTTTATAGGGTTAATTGAATAAAAAATGCAAATCAAAATATCTTTATTTATAGGGTTAATTGCATAAAATATTATAACTTTTGTGAAATTCGCATTTTAATTTTTATAATATTAAGCACTACTTTTTAAGTTTTTGCAATACAAAGAATTACAACAGTTTTAGGATGAAATTTCTGTTTATATATATTTAGTTTGAAATTATGATTATATTTAAAATATTGTAAATGAAATTATATATAAAAATTATATTTTGTATATTATTTCTCATACATATGAAATGATACAAAAACATAAATTACATTTTTTTTCTTTAGTGATATAAATATATTAATATTCATACATAATTAATTATCCTGTGCATCTATTTGAATACTTGCCAAGATCTGAATTATATTATAAGACATTAATTTAAATTTAATTAATAAATTTATAAATGAAGGACAATAATTTATTTATTGGTTACATATATAACATTTGATTAAATTAAACAAAGGGACAACTTTTGTAAGGAGAACTGCTACGTACCTAATTTATTTTATTAGAAGTTATTCAATTTTTATTTTTTTAATAATATGATTGTTTAAAGAAAAAAAAAACATGAGATCAATAAAACTTATTTAATTTCTGATTATTTAATAAAAGAAAGTCAGGGGTGGGGTAGGGTAATTTATCAGTGTTGATATATTTAATTTGTCCAACGCACACAAATCTGAACACTTTAGAACTCACCGCACATAGTGATGGCATCCCATACCAGTTCTAAATTTCATGCCAGATTTATCTATACATATATATATATATGTATAAATCAATTTTTATAATTAATTTATATATCGTACAATTTAATTTATAATATTATTTGTTTAACTAAAAAATATTAATTTTTACTTAAAAATTATTATTATTATTTTGGAAAAATACATATTAAAGCCTTTAAACTATTTATGCATATTTAAAAAGGTTCTTGAATTATGAAAATATCTGAAAAGGTCCATACGTTATGAATAATTGTTATGTACAAGCTCCTGAGTATTTATTTACACTAAAAAATATTTATTATGAAATAACTTGCACGTAACATTTTTCATAGTTGAGGGAACTTTTTAAACGTTAGTTAATAGTACAGATTTTTTCACACATTGTGAATAATTGAAGAATCCTTTCAAATATTTGTACATAGTTGAGGGACTTTTTCAAATAACTTTATAGTACAGGGACCTCTTGAAACATTTGTGATTAGTTTAGGGACCTTAAGATACATTTTGTCTATTGATTTGTTATCATAAAAAAGTAGTAATCTTTTTTAAGTAAATAAGTAATACGTTTCAGTTAAATAACTTTATAGTACAGGGACCTCTTGAAACATTTGTGACTAATTTAGGGACCTTAAGATGCATTTTGTCTATTGATTTATTATTTTAAAAAAGTAGTAATTTTTTAAAAGTAAATAAGTAATACATTTTAGCTAAACAAGTTTTATTATAGATCGAATGCATAGTACACCCGATACTGAAGAGTTTCTCTATTTTTATATATAATATTTTTTTATGTTATTTGAAACCTTAATATATAAGAATTTGTCCCCTCATTTTCCTTTCTTTTTTTTTTTCATATTTGCTCCATTAGGGTTAATAAGATTTGCTCAATTACTCAGATTAAATTTTGACCACTTCATATTATAATAAAAAATAAATAAAAAATTGTCTCTTCTGAAATTAAACTTTGGATACACCACCGATAATAAAGCAGTAATAAATATAAATTGGGGCTAATGTATTGGTAATTTTGATGGAAATATAAAATTATTTTGCCACATACACCATAAATAAAATTTATAAATATCACATAAATAAATTATATAATTTTTAGTTGGAAAATTTAGGGGAGAAAGCCAAAAAGGGGATTTTATTTATTAGGCACAGTTTATTTATTTATTGAGAGCCACTCATTAGTTATTTATTTGTTCTGACATTTTATCAATTCAAATTTACAGTATTATGTATGATCATTTTCTTGATGTACGTACCAGTACCAGTACCAGTCACGTGCTTGCGGCGTTATTGGTTGAACGAACTTAACTCCGCGAGTTTTTATTATTTTTAAAAATAATTTCAATTATTATTAATTTTTTTTTTTAAAATAAAGATTCTAGAAACAGATCTGATTAGCTCGTTGAACAAAAAATTTAGAAAAAATAATTTCCAAATAAAGTTGTTTTGGTTAGATAGAGCTTCAAAAATTAAAAAAAATAACCGGCTGTGTATTTTTATGTTAATTTTAAAAATATACAATATATAATAAATTGACCTATATGTATTGAATGGAAAAATTTATATAAGTAAGATATATTATTAATTATGTTTGAAAGATTATGATGCAATTGAAAATTATCGATTATTAATTTTTATGTAATTAAATCTAAATTTAAACTACTAAAATTAGAGTTTACGATCATTACTAATTGAAGAATTAAAAATGTGTTTTTAGCCAAATATTGGGTCCATCAAAAGTGATCGAACACTCTTTTGGGTGTGTTAACATGTTCTTCTGTTGAACGATCGCCGATCGAGAACTTAAAGTATACTCTTTTTTAACCATGATGGGTTTCACAGTCGACCATTTGACAGCCCTATTCTATTGATTCTGTACCTATGGGATAGGGATAGAAGAAGAGGAAAAAACCGAAGATTTCATATAGTACTTTTGATCGAAAAATCAATCTGATTGATTTCGTACCCTTCGTTCAATTGTCAAATTCTACAGGATCAAACCTATGGGACTTAAGGAATGATATAAAAAAAAAAGAGGGAAAAAGAAATTAATATTAAATAAAAATAGAAGTAGAGGAACTCAGATTCCAAATGAACAAATTCAAACTGGAAAAGGACCTTTCTGATTCTCGAAGAATGAGGGGCAAGGATTGATCGAGAAAGATCTCTTGACCTAAACGATTGGTAGACCTAGTTACTACGGAGGTGTGAAAATGATAAAAAAGGAATTTTTTATTCTTATTCCTGTGTTTGATCTCTTCCATCTCTGCCTCGCTCGAAGATAGAAGAACGCAACTGTTGCAAAAACCGGGATTTTAGTAGTAGCTGCACCCCCTCGATCCCTCGTAATGAGGCGACAAGATTCTTCTCGGAATAGTCTAGGGGTGCCCAATGCTGCCCCACTATGACTTTCTCGATGGCGCAGAGCTTCATGGCACAGGCGCAGTAGGAGTTGAAGAATAAGGAAACCACAAATACAGAGAGGCAATAAATTCATTTTGCGAGAAGGGGGGTGATTAGCCGGGAGATTCTTCAACGGATGGGTTCGTTGACAAAGAGGGGTTATTGACTCTCTCTCTTCTTTGACCATTAACGGGCGTTTTTGAGCACTTCTCATACTGAGATTATTTCTCTTCTTCATATGCATTGGGTCTTTCACCACAATCCGCTTACCCCTACGGGAATGGAGCAACAGAAGTTTTGAGAATTCAAGAGAAGGTCACGGCGAGACGAGCCCCACTCTTCTTTGATCCGTCTTAGGACCGAGTGGCAGCCTCGACCCGAGCGGAAGTGCGATGTGTCTGGAAACTCGGGATCGTAAATGGATTCGAGTACCATTCTCGAAGACCCCTGGTTCTGGAAGGCACATGGAGCGCCCCTGATAATTGCGTCGTTGTGCCCGGGCTATGAGGGCTCTCAGCCATATGGATAGTTCAATGTGCTCATCGGCGCCTCACTACTTGGAAGTGGTGACGGTCTGCGCTCATTCATCTATCTCAGTGAGACCATATCAGGCAATTTAGGACTTTTCTCCTACTGGGGTTGAGCTTGGTTTTCTTCACCCGAGCTAAAACAACATGCCGATGTCTCTAGTAAACCAAAGTCATCGATGAATAGCTATTTTGCTCCAATTTCTTTCTTTAGACTCTTCATGCGTGGATTCCTCATACGAGGTCCTAAACTCGCTTTCAAGCTTCCGTTGGTTGAGCTTTCGTATCCTCTATTTTAGTAACTTGGAATGAACATTGAATAACAAATATAGATTTCGAAAGTCTGCCTTCAATTACATCTGAAACTGACTTGTAAACTTTATTATGACCGTCCCTCATTGGTTGCCCGCGGATTCCATTATCAAAAAGTGTCAACTCTCCATCATCTTTCTTTGGCTGAGCGGCATGTATTGCTATGGTGCTCGTTTTTCCAATTATGAGGCGTGGCTAAGTGATCCAACTCACATTGGGCGTGCGCATATCGATTGCGGTTAGTCTTTCCAATGACGGATTGGTGGTTTTGCTCAATTACTCTTTTACCCGCAAATGCAATGTAGGAATTTGGTTCGGCAATAATAATATCTCCCAACATACCAAAACTCGATGTTATTCCACCAGTAGTGGGAGATATAAGGATTGATACATACAATAACTTTTTATTTGATTGATAATCATATAAGGCAGATGTGAGCTCGTGGACCTAAGAGGATTGTCTCTAATAACAACAGTTACCTTAGTTTAATTAATTATACTAAATGGGCCGAGTTAACTCAGATAAATTGGGTTCAACTTATAGACCGTCAAAACTGAACTCCAGCTGTTTTGTCCTATAAAAAGGTCTGCTTCTTTTGTTAGAAAGACTGAATGTAATAATATGAAATATTTATATAATTTTCTTTTTCATATATTTTACATGTTTAGAGTTTTATATACATGTTAAGAAAAATATTATGGCCCAAAATTTATTGCAATAAAAAGCAAATTGAAATTTATTATATGACCCAAAAAAAAAGTCATGGCAATAAAAGCAATGAAGGTTAACAAAGTTGTTTGTATTGGGTTGGACGGGGGATGGGTCCAATCTCAATATTTGTTTGTTTTACTGATATGACATATCATCATTTGATATTTGTTTGTGTCTTTCATTTTGTTCTACTTCATTTCAATACAAACATAACTTTTTACTATTCATCTGGATGTAAACTTTTTTAGTGTACTTATTCGGATATATCACGAACACCTATATAATAAAATTAACTTTAACCCTTTATTTTATTTTATGTTTTATTATTTATTTTATTATTTTTAATATACATTATATCTTAATTAATAATATTATTCCATACACATAATGGATGGTAATTATTTTAAAATATAAGAAAGAATACAGAATAAAATAAACGGAAAATGTACGAATTAACTCTGAACTAGTACCTCATGTATAAATTAGAATCTAAATTATTTTTTAGTACAAATAGAACCTTCAACTTTTAAAATGGGTCAAATAAGCATCTAACTTCTTATTACCAAATAAATAGATCATTTCAATAAATTAAAACAACAACATAAATCTAAAAAATATTTAATAAATTAGAAAAATATTTGATAAATAAAAAAAATTATAAAAATAAAATATAATAAATATTTTAAAATAAAATGATAAAATTTAAGTTATTTAATACATAAGAAATATAAAAAAGACCACAAATAATTTAAATGTAATAAAAAAATAGAATACTTAAAAAACATAACAAATCATCACATCTCAAACCCATTTTTATATTTAAATTATTAATAAATTTTACTTTATTAATTTATTAATTTATTTAAGTACATATATGATTTAATTTGTTGATTTTTAGATTTATGTAATATTTTTAAAATTTGTTAGTTATTTAATATTTTAGAGGGTTTTATTTGTTGTATATTTAAATTTCAAAAGTTTATTTAACCTATTTAAAAAATCAAAGCTTATTTAACTATTTTAAAATTTTAGAACTTATTTAACTTATTTTAGAAGTTAAAGCTTCTATTTTTATTGAAAAATAATTCAGAATTTAATTTCAATCTGTGATATTAATTCACAAGTAATTTGTACATTTTCTCAAAACTAAAATCGTACCGATGCATTTGAGTGGGAGAAAACATATAAAATAACTATCATTAAAGACCCTATATATATATATATATATATATATAATTTTTTTTTTTTTTTGGAAATAAGACCCAACAACTTTGTGGGTCTTAAATGTAATGAAGAAAAGACCTTCGTCCCTAAAGAAAAATCTGTCTATGGCCTGCGTAATGTGGTGATCCTGTAAGAGAGAGGGAGAGAGAGGGAGAGAGGGAGAGAGAGAGAGAGAGAGAGAGAGAGAGAGAGAGAGAGAGAGATGGGGGATAAGAAGGGACGGGTATGTGTGACAGGTGGAACAGGGTTTGTGGCATCGTGGCTTATTATGCGCCTTCTTCAAAATGGTTACTCTGTCAACACGACAATAAGGAGAAATCCAGGTTTTTTTCCTCTCTCGCAAAATTAGAAAATTTAATTACAAAAATGATTTTCCTTATCAGAAATCTGTAAAAACAAGAATCTGAATTATTTCCCTCAAATATCATGAACTGCTTCTCTTATTACCTCTGCCGTAGTTATTTCTCAGGCATCGCCACCTATTTTCCCGACAAATTCTCCGGTGGATAGACTTCGGTTTTTCTTTTTTTAATTATTTTAATCCTAATTTAAGAAAATATTTTCTTCCGACCACTCAAACCCAAGATTGTTGGTTCTAGACAGTACATGTTCTTACCACTTCGACCTCAAAAGCAGCATATAACGTGTCCTATGCGTGAAGTTAAGATCTTTTCATTCTAAATTATGTTATATCTATTCGTTCATAACCTTTACCACACTGTTATGCGTATATTTATAACATCATTTTATATAAATTATATAAAAATGATGAAATATAATATAAACTATTATTTAAAATAGAGGATTTTATATGCGGCTCAAGGCCAGAATATTTGGCCCGGCCCGAACTGTAAGCATTGGAATAATAGATTCTAGCTTAGCTAATAAGTTGTATGGTGGGCCCATGTAGCATGAGAGCCCAGACCCAAACCTACGAGGTATTGAAATATAAAATATAAGTATATTCGAGTTGATTAGTTTCTACAGGATGAAAAGATCAATTGGAGAATAGTTATTTTATCTCATATAAAACGATGAAGATATTATTTATGTAAAGAACAAAGTTATGTATTCTCTTAGTGTGCATCACAAGTAGCCTTGTCAATAATTGAATGTGTATTTGTTTAAAATGTTTTTGAATTTGTAATAGTGTATTTAACTTGGATTTGAGCTTGAACGAGTTAATCGAACATAAGTCAAGCTCGAATAGTTTAATGTTCTTACATTTGTTTTAACAAATTTTACTTATCGAGCTAGATGTTGAGTGGAACTTTAGATTTTATGAAACGTGAACGTGTGTTCCAATTTATTTGAAATGAGCTTTTGGGTAACGATCTTGAATTGAGAATATAATTTGATTTGATTTTTAGCCCTAATTACAAGACCGGCAGAAGCACACAAGATCCTATGTTTTAATGTATTTTATGTCATGTTCTAATTTCACTAAAATACGACATGTTAGCTAATAACTTGAATGTGTTTTTCCAGACTCCACAAGAGACATAAGCTACCTCACAAATCTGCCAGGCGCATCAGAAAGGTTACACATTTTCAACTCAAATCTCGACAAGCCGATGAGTTTTACTCCAGCCATTACAGGGTGTATCGGAGTTTTTCACGTTGCTCATCCCATGGAGTGGGACGAGAAAGAGACAGAAGGAACGAAGACTGATCGAGCCATTGGAGGGCTATTAGGCCTTCTACAGGCATCTCTTGATTCAAAAACTGTGCAGCGATTCGTGTACACTTCTAGCGCATGCGCTGTTGTTTTCAATGGCAAGGATTCGGACATCATAGATGAGGACTGTTGGACCGATATAGGTTTCTTGAGAAGTTTGCGCCTGCATGGAGATTCGTATGTTGTAACCAAGACTTTAGCAGAGAGAACAGCAATGGAATTTGGTGAGAAACATGGATTGGATGTTGTTAGTCTTGTTCCTACCTGGATTCATGGTCCTTTTCTTGGTCCCTGTTGTCCTTACTCTGTACGGGTATCGCTCGCCTTGATTTTTGGTATGTTTTTTACTTCGAGAAGGTTCGATCCCATGGCAGTTCCAACATCACCACAAATTAAGAGCGCAGATGCTTTATATCTGGGCTCACGAGTTGTGATGATGCTGGATTCAGGCTGTTACGATGAATTTATGAATTGTAAATATAACGAGTTTATAATGAAGGAAATATTCTCCTTTTAATTCGAGACATTTTGGAAAGAACAAGTACGTGCAGAATCTGGCTCAAAAGTGGACGATGTTATATCAATGTAGAGATTTTGGGCCCAATAAACACATTTGCACTATCCGAACATTGATTATCTGCTTCAGAATTCCTGCAATTTTCCTAAATCCATGCAGGCGATCAAGAAAATTACAAGTTCCTTGCAAAAACAAGTCTTGTCCATGTAGACGACGTTGCTAGAGCATACATTCATCTGTTCGAGTATCCTAAGGCGAAAGGGCGGTACATTTGCTCTGCTCTTGATGTCAGAATAGATAAGTTGTCTGAGTTTCTTTCTGTTAGATACCCTGAGTTCCAAATACCAACTGTAGAGTAAGTTCCAACCGCCCTCTCTCACTCTCTCTCTCTCTCTCTCTCTCTTAATCAGAAGACATAATTTAAGGTAGTACATTGGTCTTAATGCAGTTCCTTGAAGGGTATACCACCAGTCAAGTTTTCAGGCCTTACATCAGAAAAACTCCTGGAAACTGGATTCGAGTATCAGCATGGCCTGGGGGAAATGTATGATGGAGCAGTTCAAAGTTGCAAGGAAAAGGGTCTTCTCTAGTTCATGATACATATTCTCTTAGGGCAGTTTTGCATATGCAATTTGAATCATGTATTTGTCGATGTGGTCTTTTTTATGGTACGTGTTCTCAATATTGTATCGATTTATATTATATGTAATATTATTATTATAAACATAACGTACACTAGTTCAGTGGTGGAATTGATAATGAATTACTAATAGAAGCTTGTGTTCAAAAGAATAGTGAAATATACACTAATAGCTACTCGTTTCATAAACTTAGCATGTTAATGTAAGAAATAGAGCCTAACATTAATAATAGATTAAATGAAAACACACACCAATCTAATTTGTTATTGTTGTTATTATTTTTAAATATAAATTTACAAGAAAAAGAAAAGAAAAAAAAATCTCCCAACATAATAAATAAAGTGTTAAAAAGTCTATAAACCTTTTATTTTCTTTCATCTCTCGGTTTTATTTTATCATTTTTTATTTTTCTTTTAATTTAGATCGTGCTAAATTATAATTGAAATTGAATGAATTACTGTACATAAATCATATTCCTCAATTTTTTTTATTTAACCTAGATAAAATGTTTTGCACCAAAAAAAAGAGTAGATTAATAATTATTTTTATCAATTTAAGATCAATGAGAACCCTCGATTACCAAATATTTTATATGTTAAAATTTAGTAGATTATTTAATCTATTTTATTCATACCATATTTCAATTTCATTGATATATTATTCATATATGCTCGTAAAATTAAAATTTAAGATGTAACACAAAATAAAATAAAAAAATCTATAAATAAATAGCCTTGCCAAAACTTATCACAAGGAATTATGTACTTTTTTTTTTTTTTTTCCTGAGGGGGAAGTGATTTAATTGTTAGGATTAGGGAAATAAGAGAAGTATGGATAGTATAGTGGAGGAAAATTGAAATATGAGAAATAAAGTGGAGGAAAACGCAATATGTACAGAACTGTACCGTTGGCGCAAATCATGCGCCCCCACAAACATAACGACCTTCTCCCTTCAAAAACTCAACGCCACTTCCAACTCTTTCTCTCTGTCTGTCTGTCTGTCTCTCTCCCTCTCTCTCTATTTCATTTTCCATTGCTGTAAAGAATAAGAAAAAGAATTGAATTTGTTCAGAGAAGAAAAACAATTGAATCGAAAGGTTCATTAAATTCCAGCCCCGGAAAATGTCATTCTCGGACTCCGAAACCTCCTCCCAGGGTGGAGAGTACAAGACGCTCCGCCAAACAAGCCGCGATCGTAAGCTCCGATCACTTTGCTTGCACCCGTCAGTATTATTAGGTTATTGCGTTGCTCTGTTTTTCCTCCCTTTTTCTTTCAGCATTTTCCCTCCCTCCACTGATTTCACTTGATGAATAAGCACAGCTCCGATGTAAGAATTGATTAATATTTTTATGTTCCGAAGAAGAGATCAATTTATAGATCACAGTAGCGTCTTAGTATTATATATTCGGCGAGGACAAATAAAAACCCCGGGTTCATTCATAGGGAACAAGTTGATTTTTTGCTACTTAAGAATGATCAGTGAATGTCAAATGGTAAATGTAGATCCTTAGTATTTGCGATTTAAAATATTTATTTATAATTAAGACAAGTAAATCGTGTTTACAGCCTCATTCAGCTAAGAACTGCTTAAAATCCATGAATTGAGAATATACTCGAGAGGTAAATAGATTATAATAATCTAGAGTTATGTTGGTTGCCAATTCTACTGTCTACTTTAAATTTCTTTGGATCACTGTATTGGCATAAACATGGGAATGGTGAATGTTGGCTTCAGATTATAAGATAATCTATGCTGTGTAGATTGACTATTTTGGTGCAAATCTCTTTTAGGATTATTGTATGAAATGCTACAAAGTTCAAAATCTGGAGATTCAAGGTCATCATGGAAGGTATACTTATCTCTTTTTATATTAGTTTTATGTGATGCAAACTTCCAATGTTTGAAACTCTGAAGTTATGTTCTTAATTAATTGCACTAGTTAGATTTGGTTCTTTTCCGAATAGCCTTCCAACAATTTTGACCCCAAAATATGTGTATTTAATAGGTTCCTAGTTTAATCGCTTGTTAAGATGGGGTAACACACTCAATTCCTATTATTAACGTCATCATCCATTTATCCATCTCAGACCAATATAATCGGAAAATAAAAATTTACGAGCTTGTGTTAAGTTTACTATAAATTTATTATTAGTCTTGGGTGATGTATGGAAATACAAATTATTGGATCTTCGTCAGTCGTGCTGCATAATGATTTATCATTGGTCCCTATACCAATATAACCAGTAGAGCATCCAAAGTTAGTTTTGCATCCCATCCCCTCCTTTTTTAGGGGTTAGGGGTGCGTCTATCTTCTGGAATGCATGAAAATATATTAGGTGCATTTTCTCAAAATGAGAAAATGGGGTATTTTCTCCTAATATGTATATTTGAACTTGTGCTAGCAATTTGAAAAACAGGGTTTGATGTTTATTAGATGACTTGGTTAGTAGAAAAGACTGATTGAATTTTGAATGTGTGTGCACACTGCTGGACCAACACCATCCTTATGAATTGTTCATAAAGCACTTGAAAGTATTCAACACACAATATGATTATTTTCAGGTACTCATTATGGACAAAGTTACTGTAAAGGTGATGTCCCATTCATGCAAAATGGCAGATATCACAGACCAAGGAGTTTCATGTAAGCATTAAATTTTGCTGTATTGGAGCAGATATGCTGCTTGAGGTTGAATATTGTTAAATTTTGGTGTATTGTACAATCGGATTTTTTCTCATTTTAGTTAGGCATTAACAAATTTAGAAACTTATCACAAGAAAGCGGCAATTGCCATTAGTTTTTTTTCTGAATTCACAGTAGAGAGCAAACTCTTGATTTTATCCCAAAGGTATTTCATTTTTTTAATATATGGTCAGATTCAGTGTAAATTAAGTATTCAACAGCATTTTTAAAGGTGTTTAAATGAGTTATCAGCATTATAATTTGCATGTATCATTTTCATTTTCTGCAGTGGTGGAAGACCTTTTTAGAAGGAGAGAGCCTCTACCTTCAATGGATGCAATATATTTCATTCAACCTTCCAAGGAGAAGTATTGCCTATCTTCAATTTTTTTAGTTTATTTCATGCTGTAATTCCATTGAAGGAAAAAACAGGTTGTAACTAGATTAGACATGTTATATTCAATTAACTAAGAGATATTTCTTGTTCTGCAGTTTTTACTCTTCTTTTTTTCATTTCTTTATTTCTTTATTTTTATTCTCTTGTTCCTTGGTTTATAACCTTTTAAAAATACCTTTCACCTCATGATGGGTGCTTTAGTATTTAGTTACTTAAATAATATTTGACTGTTTTTCAGACTGATTATTAATTTTTCTATCCTTGTCAGCATTGTCATGTTTTTGTCTGACATGTCAGGAAGAGAACCATTATACAGGAAGTATGTCAGAGATTTTATATCCCCTAAATATTTACGCTGTCTATGTTGTTGGATGAAGTCTGACTACTTCCTTTCTTGTCTTGATAATCCATGCCTGCAGAGCATATGTTTACTTCAGTTCACCTGTATCAAAAGACCTTGTATCTCGTATCAAGGGTGATACTAGTGTTTTACCACGCATTGGTGCGTTAAGAGAGGTAAACATTGTGCTTGATTTTGTAAATAAATTGAAAACACTACTTTGATATCCAAGAAATTTCTTTTGTTGATCTATTTACCTTTGGCATATTCAGATGAATCTGGAGTACTTCTCCATAGATAATCAGGTAACTCCAAGACATTTTGCTTTATTAATTTTGATTATTTTTCATTGGGCATTCTGGAATTAAGAGTATCAGTAGTCAACGGATAATTGTCGGAATTCTAATGCCAGGCCTTCATTACTGATCAAGAAAGAGCACTTGAAGAACTCTTTGGTGATAATGCTGCAAATTCTCGCATATCAGATGCGTGTTTAAATTTAATGGCCATGAGAATTTCTACTGTTTTTGCATCACTAAAGGTAACAGAATCATCTTGTTTTATCCTTATTCTTAAATTTTGTCTACCCTTGCACTCTAGAAAATAAAAAGTTGTTCTCCAAATTGACTGTCCTTGTTTACCTTGGCAATAGTCTCATTGCAGCAGTAAGTGCTCACATAGTTCTATTCTCCAGATTTACGAGATGCAGTTCTGGATATTTTTGCTTTTGATTTCCGATTTAGATACACATAATCTGGCATGATTTGGGTCTTTGTAATTTTTTTAGCAGTTTCCTCTTGCCTACATGTATAATTTTCAATTTCAGGAATATCCTTTTGTGAGGTATAAAGCTCCAAAGGGAGGTGATGGCGCTGCTGCAGCTAGTGGTCGGGAGTTAATTCCTATGAAGCTTGCTGCTGCTGTTTGGAACAACATTTCAGCTTATAAATCAACCATTGCCAACTTCCCATCAACAGAAAGTTGTGAATTACTGATAGTGGACAGATCAGTCGATCAGGTTTCGTAAAGTCTATCTCATAACTTAATGAACTTGTGTGTGTGTGTGTGTGTGTGTTTTTTGAATTTATTTTTTAAGTTCCTTACTGAACTTTAAGAAATTTGTTTCAGATTGCTCCCATCATTCATGAATGGACATATGATGCTATGTGTCATGACTTGCTCGAGCTGGATGGAAATAAATATACACATGAGGTAAATGTCTTTGTTTGAACAGTCTATTTGCAGAGGGAAAACTTTCTGATGGTATATAATGGATGTAAGGTTCCTAGCAAATCAGGTGGTGAACCTGAAAAGAAGGACGTCCTTTTGGAAGATACTGATCCAGTGTGGCTAGAGCTCAGGCATGCTCACATAGCAGAGGTATCTTCTCATGCATATATCTTTTTTCTTTGTGTCTTTTCTTTGTGTACAGTCACGTGAAACTTTCATTGGAGAATGGTCTTTATCAGTTACTCATATCTGCCATCTTAATGTTCTCAACTTACAATTTTAGGCTAGTGAAAGGTTACACGAGAAGATGACAAACTTTGTTTCCAAAAACAAAGCAGCTCAATTACAACAGAGGTTGGTGATGTTAAATTCATGTGTGCTTACTCTTATAATTGTGGCTACAATATCTTGCCAGACTCTGTTCATCAAACCACTATGTGCTTCATTTTGTAATGGGAAACATCATTATTATTTTTTTTTTTTTTTGGTAGTCTAGTTTGTCTCAATTATTATACTCGATTGACTGGAGGCCATTTTCATTTAATTGAATTTGAGCCTAAAGTGTTGAGATGGCTATGTGTTAGAACGAGAAACTGCATTCTGATTTATTTCCTATCAGATTAATGTAACTCAGTAAAGTAGGTCATGTCTGGATTTGAAACAACTTTGCGATTAGAGTACCGCCACTTTTCATAACCTTAAAGCCAAACTAGATGCTTGGATTGATATGAATCTCTTGTGATCGACATCTCTGAGCTTATTAAGAACTCAAGATCCAATGTTTTTCATTTAATTACTATACTTTCTGGTTAATCCCTAACATTTACATGCTTTTGTTTATTGTCAATCTATAACATCCAAGTCTTTTCATATAATATTGCTGTTTCTTATCAATCTCTAACATTCAAGTTCTGCTTCTATGTAGAGATGGTACTGAGTTGTCCACAAGAGACCTGCAGAAAATGGTTCAAGCTTTGCCACAATATAATGAACAGATGGAGAAACTCTCGATTCATGTTGCGGTTGTTTACCAACTCGAACGTCTGAAAATAATTTAATTTTATCTTTTCATAAATGTATAGAACGTGACTTAAGAAACACCTCAGGCCTCAACCAGCCAATTTACCGATGAATTTTGGTTTACATTATGCTACTATATCATGATAGGCAGAGCTCGAATTTTCCTTCTGACTAGTCAAATGTGCAACTAATATGGCCTAAAAAATGAAGACTTCTGATAAAGATTATGTAGGGGAAAAATATATACTTGTTAAGAACTCACTGATCTTATACATTTTTCCTCATCAGATTGCTGGGAAGCTCAATACACTTATCAGAGATATGTATCTAAGAGATCTTGGACAACTGGAGCAGGATCTTGTGTTTGGTGATGCAGGAACTAAGGAAGTTATCAATTTTTTGAGAACAAAGCAGGTAAAATCTTAATGCCTCAATGTACGAATGCAACAAGCACTTTCATTCTGGCTCAACTATATTCGCTGCCATGGTAATCCTTTCTTTACCGTTCAGGACGCAAGTTGCGAGAATAAGTTGCGGCTTTTGATGATTTATGGTGTTGTGTATCCAGAAAAGTTTGAGGGTGATAAAGCATTAAAACTCATGCAGGTTGATCTCTCTTTCCACTCTTTCGCTGTGTATTGAGCAAATGCTACTCGATGCATATATGAGTGTGTGCATGGAGTGTATGAAGACTCATTCCTCTATGCTATCATGTCTCTCCCATCGGTGTTTTGCCTTCCTGAAAAATCACATGAACAAAGCATAATACAAATTAGGGACGTCTAGTATTTGGCACCTGGAATAAGTAGTTATAACACTATACTCTAATGTGATACTGAGATATAATCATGACTAAAACAATACAAATGGAATTGGGGGTGTGTGTGTTTTATGTTTTAGCTTCATGGAGTGAATATCTATGATTGATGCTTCTACACCTTTTACTTATACAACTGTTCCCAGAACTTTGTCATCAATATTAGTCAACAATATCTCTGTCAGGCAATCAAAGAGAGACAAGTAAACTTCCAAATACTATGACACTCTCTCCTGTTTCAGATCATAATACATTCTAATGAATTGACACATTAATGATATATTACATAATTTTTGCTGTCATTACTGCGCATATAAAATTAATACCACCTTTATTTGCAAATTTAGGCATATTTCAGTTTTAAGATAAGGGGCATAACCAAAATTCGGGAGTTATATTTGGCTGATAAACTTGCATGTAATATCCTTCTAGAATAATGACAAGCACAAGAAAGATACCACCCAGCAAACAGCATATTCGAGGACAAAAATATGTATAATAGAAAGACATTTTCTATCAGTATAGTTCATTAGAACACGACCCTTACACTGCACTTTCTTCAACATTGGCTTCTTGGCCCATTCCCCTGGGGCAGATTACTTTGTCTTAGTTTCACTCTCTTATGATATCATACAGTAATGTAGATTACTTTGTCTCCTTGTGTGGAAGTTATCTATTTTATAAAGGATCATGGTTTAACTGATTTGTTTATTCATGAGTGAGGCTTATTTTCTATTTGAAATATGGATATCTCCCTTCCAAAAAATCTTTATTATCTTCCTAAAGCCGGTCTTGTTTAACTAGGAAGTCTGGACCATCACAATTTTTTCTAAAAGACAAAGAGTCTGTTCACATGCACCTATTTTTCTGAAGTTCTTTAGATTTATGAGCCCCTAGTTAGTCATTGGAAATATGCTAGAAGTTATTTCTTGATTAGGCCTGAAAACAAAGTTTTAGATATATATTTGTGTGGGGAGGCTGGTGTTGACGGGGACTAATCCCAGCCATATGATCACCTACATTTACAAACTAGATGCTTCACAAGCTCTAGCTAAATTAATGGGGATATTTTGATGCTTCTTCAGTTGGCAAAATTATCACCCGCGGACATGAAAGCTGTGAAAAATATGAAACTGCTTGAGGCAACAGATTCCAGAAAGACTTCACAGGGGAGTTTCTCCCTTAAGTTCGATTCAGCAAAGGTAAATATTTATACTACACTAAAGTTTTCAGAACCAACGCATGGACATAGAACTGAGACCTGATTTTCCCTAATATGTCGCTCATCAGAAAAAGCACGCAGAAAGAAAAGATCGAACTGGAGAGGAAGAGACGTGGGCACTATTCCGGTTTTATCCCAAGTTAGAGGTTTGTTTTATGATCATATGCATATGTTGCTTGCGCAAGAACTGCAAAATTACTACCATCTCATGTTATAGCTAGAGAAATATGCAATATCGATACATTATAAAAGATATTTCCTGTTGCACAGTGCACTTGTTATGCTTTCCTTGGATCTTGAGGCCAGAACCTACATTTTACATTGGAAGTGAAATATAGCACAAATTCTTTTTTATGAAATTTCTGGACTGGATCCCAAGTTTTCATGCAATATTCAATTTCACTCCCTTGGTTAGTACTCAAGTTTCTTGTTGGAGTTGGTTAATTTTCATGGAGAGCTACTTCTGATAAGAGTAGATCAAGCTGGGGAAATCTGTTAGCATAAAATCAGCATATTTATTGGGACATTTCATTAGCATATTGATTGGGGCGTATATTAGGAATAATCTCAGCCTATCGTTTGGGGTTAATATCATCATATTAATTTGGGCTTATAAGATATCATTAGGAGAGGTATTTAGATGACTTAGGGTGTGCAACAGAAGGGAGGGCTGGCAGAAATTACTTCTGGCCACTGGTATTCAACCTTCGGCTGGGCCGAGTTTGCTCTGTCGGAAGTACTTCCTGGAATCCTTAAGTCAACTAAAAATAGTCCTTTAATAAATTACTATTTTGTTTTCCCTTCTCTATTTTCTGCTCTTTACTCTATCAACTATTCAACTTAATGTGGTGAGAAAAGGCTAGACATCTGGAAAATGGTGATTTAGCACAAAAGAGTTAGGTGCAGGGGGCTATCAATCCATAAAAATAGACATTATGAGATGAGGATGTTTGTGAATAGTCCCAAAAATTAGTTTTAACTTCAAACTATGGAACTACAGATTTACTAGGAGCTTCCTAACTAACAGACAAATGTCTTCATACTGTTAGTTTCTTTTTTTATTGTCGTCGTTGTTGTATGTTAGTTTCTTTTTTTATTGTCGTCGTTGTTGTATGTCTTGATAATCTTAGTTAAACATTTAGGGTGTATAGTTCCATACTGTGTATTCTTCTTTGTACGACTTATACTGGCCCAAAAATGCTGCTACACCCATGAAAAGTAAGACGAATCTAAGACCTTGTTAACTGAACAGAGCATACTTCCATGATTCATATGGGAGTATCAAAAACATTTTTTGACTTTACATATAGTAATTTGATTACATTCTCAGGAGTTAATTGAACAACTGAGTAAAAAAGAATTGCCAAAAGATGATTACCAATGCATGAATAGTACTAGTCCTTCCAACAATGGAAGTACTGGAGCTTCACAGCCTACATCAGTTAAAGGAGGTCAAGGTACTGCCCCACATTCTATGCGATCAAGACGAACTGCAACATGGGCCAAGTCTCGCTCTTCTGATGATGGATATTCAAGGTAACCATGCTTTCTATTGGTTAAGATATATTTTTCTCTTCCCTGGATTCCTTACCTGCTTTCTATAATCCTCCTAGTTGAGATCAACAACGGTCTTAGAGATCTCGATTGCAATTTAAATTTTGTATGATGAGAAATGCATTTGAGTTATCTTTATTGACCTGCTCGACTTTCCAGTGATTCAGTCCTGGGAAATGCCTCCGCTGATTATAAGAAGATGGGACAACGCATTTTCGTATTCATAGTTGGTGGGGCCACCCGATCTGAGGTAAAAATTCTGATCCTTCTCATTTTCAACCTCATACATTGCCGCATGTGTGCACACTACTGAGGTACTGGTTGTGTGCTCAGCTTAGGGTATGCCATAAACTTACAGCAAAATTAAGGAGGGAAGTAGTCCTCGGTACAACTATCGTTGATGATCCACCTCAATACATTACGGTACGCCTTACATTACACCATCGTACGTTTTGATTTTCATCGAAGATTTTAGTCTGCACCTTGTTTCCAGTTTCTATTCATTCTTACGGTCTCATCTTTTTTGGCAGAAACTTAAGCTCCTCTCAGAAAAGGAGATTTCGACAGAAAACTTTATCTGAAAGCTCGAAGTTTTTGTACAGATACTAATGACAGAGGAACAACAGGTTAGTAATAATAAATACATCAAATGATGCGTGAAAATTCCCATCGAACTCTCTATATATCTATCTATTGATCGTTCTATCCATCGATCCACTACTTATATATATCGTGTTTAACAATGTCTATATTGAATGCAGTTGGTATATAAAACGGCCAAAAGTTTGATTCACCATTGCTTTTCTGAATGAATCATATTGCATACGAATGAAGGAAACATATTTGAAGAAAGCAACAGGGGTTATGAAAATACATTCCTGGACTGGCACTTGATTCACCATTTTAGTGCCAATTAATTCCACAGATCATTTGTTTCTGGAAAACTCAACTTTATTCTTTGGATAGTTAGTTTTGTACTTGTAAATCACTGCTGCTGGCATTTTTATTATTATTATTACTTTTTTTTTTTTTTAAGTTTTTTAGTCTGTATTAAATAGGGATCTGAACTAGTGAAATTATTGGTAATTTTTTTATCTTTCCATTTTATGCAAATATAATCGAACCACGTGAGTTTGCCAAAAAAATAAACAAGTATTGAAACATATATCCAATAATCAGAAAGAAAAAGGAACTAACTTTTATTTATAGGAGTTGTAAATGGGCGTTAATGATAAATTTATCGTTATTTCTTTATGGGGTATAATTATAAAAAAGACGAATTCAAAAGATTCGTGAATTTATCCTTTTTTTAGTTATTAAGATTTTGGATGAAAAGGAAGGTCCTGACTTAAATTAATTTATATCAAGAGTTCGGACACACCCCCAAAAAATAAATGACATGTAGTTACTTATATTGGTACTTCAAACTCTGACTCAGTTTCTATTATGGTTAGATATTATAATGTTTGGCAGGCCCACGGCCCATTAGTGGAGGCCCAAATTAGTCTGCAACCATGCACCGCAATATCGTGGCCCAGCAATATTGAAAATTCACAGAAAGCGCTGTTAGAGAAATGCGACACCAGCTGAGAGTCAGAGACCTCAAGAGACGGTACGTTGGAACGACCTCTCTGACGCTCTCAACACCATTGCAAAACAGAAGAATTGCAGAAGCTCCTGTAACATAATAAATCCGCTAATTAATAAACCTGAAATTAGCATTATTCAGGGTTATTTACCTGAAGATTATCGAAATGGATGCTGTTCTCCCAATTATCGCATTCTCGGTGATCGTCGGAGCTGTGATCGCATTCGTTTTATTCGGCACCTACTTCCGGAAGCGAAAATCAGAAATCCAGTCCATCACTAGGCCTGAAACCATTAACCCGAACCCGAATCCAGCTCCGAAGCCATCGGGTGGCAAGAAGACCCAACATAAATCTCACTCGCATTCTCAAGCAGCGGATAAAGTAAATATTGATTTTCAATTTTATTTTTATTTTATTTTTCTGCATTGTTTCATGGTTTAATTGCACTGTTTTAAATTAGACCTTTAAATTAATTTGGTTTCCCATGCCGTTGTATTATGAAATTTAGGATGCCAATAAGAAGCATCATCATTTGGATTTGAATACTTTGAAAGGCCACGGTGATGCCGTTACGGGTGTTTCTTTTTCGCCTGATGCACGTAGCTTAGCAACTGGTAAGTTCTTCGTTGTTTTCTTCTACTATGCACTTTTATGCTTCTTTCCACTTGCGTAATTTGGTGTGGAATGGCATCCTATGGAAAAGTTTTATTTTTGGCTTTTGGTTATCTTGTGCAATCCTGTAAAAATTGAGAATGTAATTTGTGGTTTTCATATAGAGGCTGGCTGAAAAGTTCCTCTGATGATTTATGCTTTGGAAATCATTCTCTATGAGCAAATATTGTTGTTTACAGGCTGATATATTGTGGATCAGCAGCTAAAAATTTTCAATGGGGTCTGCAACTTCCAAGAAGTTTGTTAATAATATATGTAATCATTTCGTTAGTTTCTATCAGAGGGTCTAAGACATCAGACCATGTGATAAGTTTACCTCGAGTCAGGAGCTAGTAGTTGTCACTGATAATTTATCAGTTGGGTTGATGTTGTGGGACTGGTTTTCTTTGTTAAGTGTGGACTTGTGACTGCTCAGGCATGTAAAAGAGAGAGAAGATTACCACGCTCTGTTCAATTGATTGGTTAATTGATTTTTACATTTTAACATTCTTCGCACCATCACTGGTGCAGTACTTTTCTGTTTGAGTTTGACATAAAATGAAGCATTTGACTATATGCATCACATGAATACACTTGCATCAAAGTTAAGAGGTTCTTTTTTAGTCCAACAGGCTATATGTTGTTGCTGTATGTGTGATAGCCTTTTATGTGTTTCAGATATTGTATTTTTCTGTTACAACTTATTAATGGCTCAGTCACTGTCAAATTAGAATTTTGTTTCCAACTGTCAACTTATTTATGCTGATCCTGAAGTTCTATATGCGTGTTTTCTCTGACAGCTTGTGGAGATGGAGTTGTTCGGATTTTCAGGCTGGATGATGCATCAAGCAAAAGTTTCAAGTACTACTAATCTTTAATTTGTGTTCTCTGGTTCTGTTGAACGGATGCAAGTTCAGGAATATATAGTTTTGGCCAATTTTCAATGATGTTAATTTGATCTTTTTAGGTTTCTGAGAATTAACTTACCTGCTGGAGGCCATCCAACAGCAGTTACTTTTGCCGGTGATGCGTCATCTGTAATAGTGGCTTCCCAGGCACTCGCAGGATCATCCCTGTACATGTATGGAGAAGAAAAACCCAAAACAACTGGAGAGCAGAAGCAACAGAGCAAACTCCCCCTTCCTGAAATCAAATGGGCACATCATAAAGTCCATGATAAGAGAGCCATCATAACTTTGGTCGGGACCAAGGCAACTTATGGAAGTGCTGATGGAAGTACAATTGTTTTGTCCTGCTCAGAAGGTATTCATGATTTATCTTATGACCATTGGATTTGCATAAAATTCTAATATTAGGACATTTCTTCTATATTACTCTCTTTCCTGTCTCTGTAAGGACATTGCAAATAATTTCACTTTCCCTGGTTATTGACTCAGTGTCAGCTTATTACTTCGTAACCATTTGGTGTTAGCTCTCATGAGTATGTTGTCAGCATTTTTTGTAATTTTTTTTTTCTACCTGCTGCCCACTAGGGCTGAAAATCAATTCAAGCTATTCGATACTCGATTTGAGATTGTTCGTTAAAAGCTTGTTTAAACTTTGTTTGATAATGATATCAAACAAGCTTGAACACATTTTTACGATTGATAAAATCTAAAACTCAACTCGAGCTTGAGCTTGTTAAGTAAAATTTGTTACAACAAGTATAAAATATCAAACTACTCGAGCTCGACTCGTGTTTGACTCGATTCAAGCTTGTTCAAGCTCGAATCGATTAATAATCAAACAAGCTCAAACACAATATTAGAAGCTCGATAGCATTTCAAACAATTTTGAATAATGATACGTTGGACTCGACTCGACTCATTTACACCCCTACTGCCCACCCTTCACTCTCTGCTTTAAGAACTGTGTGAACTGAGAGTGGGCAGAAGAGAAGGAGGTCCTCATGTGGATTCGCACACAACCTTGAGCAGTGCAGGAGACAATGGGTCAAGCAAACTCCCCTTTTTTAAGGTCGGAAAAATAACATACGAAGCTTTACTTAGATAGGGCTTTGAATTTTTCTTAGTATTGAATAGCTATCTTTCACAAGCAATAGAGGTGCTGGAGTCAACGGGCTCTCTTTCTCGACTGTTTAGGAAGAGATAGCTTCCATAAAGAGGGAGTGGGATTCGGCTTAAGTGAGTTCAGTGCCCTGAGAAAATGAGCTTGCTTTTTTAGCTTATGCTAAGATTTTATTTGCTTGATAAACCACTGAAGAGTTGCATAGATAATGTGTCTGTAGCCTGTCTTTGCCATTGTTCCCTTATCTTTATAATATTTATCATTATGCAGCCTCATTCATATATCATTTGGATCTATGGAGCATTCAGAACTAATATATTCTGCAAATCTTGGATTTAGAATTCTTCACTAGCTCCCTGAATACACTTGGAGATATGTTCAACATTTGTTCTGACAAGTCTCCTTGGACTGCTCACTAAAATTGGTATTAAAACTTGCATAGTGTACGGAGTTGCTACTTTTTCTCTGTGAATATTATGTATCTTGTATTAACAGCTATCACCATATATTGTTGCTGTAAAATAAGTTTTGTGGTTGTGTGACTATGAACCACTCTAAAACTATTCTTCTTTATTCTTTTCACCGTGTTGTTCAGAAAAAAATGAGGGTTGGACGGATAAGAAAATCTGCAGAGAAATAATCTCATTTCTTTTCATGTTTTTTTGTCAGGCACTGATATTATGCTCTGGCATGGAAAAACTGGGAATGTATTGGGTAATGTTGATACAAATCAGCTGAAAAATACAATGGCCACCATATCTCCAAATGGTCGTTTCATTGCAGCAGCTGCATTTACGGCTGATGTCAAGGTGACATTTCTTTTCTTTATATATTTCTCTTCATCTTCTTTTGCTTGGTAATATGTATCTCCATGTTTCTGGATCAAGTTCTTGTGATTTATTACCCACAAGGTAGACATTCTTTTTTCACATCAATATGATGGAGGTCCACTTCTGCTTATGATGTCCTATGTGTCTCCTCATGAAACTTGCTAAAATTAGTTGGCTGCCTTAATGGAAAAGGTTTTGTATGCCCTATGAATATCACATCCTTTGGGAAATTGACTTATATGTTTAGGCACAGTGAATTTAAGCCCCTTTCAAGTAATACATCTTTAAAAATAAAATGCCAATGTTAATGCCCATGCCCTTTAGTATAATTCACGGGACCTAACCCATTATTTTAACTAGAAAGTGATTATGTTGTCAAAATAAACGTGGACAACTTAATGGCCACATTATCAAAAATTAGGGAAATAGAAGAATATTGGAACTATTTTGTTAGGTAGGTAGTTTCATATTCTACAATTTTAAGAAGCTCGAGGGATTTAATCTGCTAGGTGTTAGTGAGTTTTACGTGCTTTTGTTAGTTTGTAGTTTTATTTATCAGTGAATATCGAGTTAATATGTTAGCTTTATTTTTCAGGTTTGGGAAATTGTGTATTCAAAAGATGGCTCAGTGAAGGAGGTTTTGAAAGCTATGCAGCTCAAAGGTCACAAGGTTGTGGTTGCATTCATGCTTTGTAATCCTTTATGTGCTTGTCTGCCCTTCTCCTAGGTCAATTTTTATGGCAAAACTAAGACTTATTTGGTTCAAACTTGAGATGCTGTCTTTGTTTGATTGATTATTTAAGGTTTCTGTTAGGGCCTCTGTCCTTCACTATCTTAGTTGAGACATTTTCCTTCTTTTTTTCTGGATTTGTGGTTGCATAACCCAGATTCAGAGGATATTCAGCTAAGCTTGTTTGAAACATCTTGTAAGTTGTTTTTAGAGCTTATAAGATGTTGGATCTTATTTTAATAATTATCTGTTGGACTTTGAAATAATTATCTGTTGGACTTTGAAGTGTTTGGATAAAATAAGATAATGGAGCTTACGAGATGTTAGTAATGACAATTTTGTAGTTAAAATAATGAAATTTGAAGGAGTTGGTGAAATAAGATCTTATGTGAGAACTCATTAGCTCCTTACATCTTATTTTGAGATGAAATAAATATTTTTTTAAAACCTTTACAAAACAACCTGAAGGAGCTTCTAAGTCTCAAACATCATCTAAGATGTTTTTAAGATCTGATAAGATCAACCAAAGACTCTTATTCATGCAACTGACAATCCATTTTCATATAAGTAATCAGAGCTTCATCCATTATATATGTTGGAGCACGCATAAAAAGTTTGGTTGGGTAGGTAAGTCCTCAAGTTTTCACTCAAATGATGATTTCTTGAGGATTTTCTTTTTCCCCTTCTTATTTTCCATTTGTATGATTGTTACTTCCAAAACCAGCTTTTCTAGGCCTCAGTGTGTGACATTCACATATTTCTTTGTTCTGGTGATCATAGTTAGCAAATCACCTTCACAAAGAAAAGATAAACGTTGGGAATAAAAAAGGTTCTCATTATTCAAACATTGAGTTCTACATGTATTATCAGAGCTGAACTTATTGTTTGACGTGAGAACATACAATTTCCGTATGAACTCTTGCAATTGATCCTGATTTAAGTTGCATCCAGTTCATTCTTGGATCTCGATCTATGTTTTCCACATTAAAGAAATGACACTTTCTTATTAGTTTTGCATTGTGATATTCTTTCTGTTACTTTATAGTTTGAAAACCCTGAATTTGTTCTATTGCTTCATCCGCTCTCACTATCTTTTTTCAACCATTTTAACTTCTTTGTCTATGATGATATCCAGAGTGCAGTGACATGGCTTTGCTTCAGTCCAGATTCAGAGAAAATCATCACAGCCTCCAAGGATGGTTCTATAAGGATGTGGAATATCAATGGTATGCATAGCTTCATAAGTTCTTTTCTTTAGTTCTTCTGAATTCATGAATTATATGAAGATAGAGTTTGAGATTTCTCTGAGACATTGCCAGGGATTGGACTTATGTTATATAGTTCTGTTCTTGTCTTGTAAATTCAGACAATGGATGACTCGTCCCTTGATCCCTTCTCTTTACTATGAATAAAATCCTTTGTTTCTCATCAATATGTATGTATGCATGCATGCATCATGCTAGAGTTTGAGATTAAGGACATTGCTCTAAATTCGTTGCCAAAAAGCACTCAGCAGTTTACACTATATGTGTGTGTACGTGTATTTTATCTTATTTTCTGTGTCCAGTTACACTCTTAAAGTTTTTGATATCATCGTGTAAGTTTCGTTACATTGTTGAGATTGACAATATACTATCCGTGAATAGTAAATAGAGAACTGCCAGTTACAAACTTGAGATTGTTTTAAAATCTTTACGTATCTCAGAAGTTACAATTGCTGATCATTGCCGCTTGGCATTAGTTATCCATCAGAATTAGATTCATTGCAATTTTGCTTTTTTCATTTTTTTTTTATAGTTATTACAGTGTACTTCTTACTGACCTTTTGTTGTTTCATGAAGTTCGATATCATCTTGATGAGGACCCTAAGACTTTGAAGGTGATCTCAATTCCACTTCATGACGCAAATGGGACTACTTTACACTATGATCGTCTCAGTTTGTCTCCTGATGGAAAGATACTTGCAGCAACTCATGGTTCAACATTGCAGTGGCTTTGTGCTGAGACAGGACAAGTTTTGGACACTGCTGAAAAAGTCCATGATGGTAAACCCTCTATCTGGATTGCCTATAATATATTGTTTAATTATTTGTCATAATCTTGCATTAAGGATTTTCACTTGATGTTATTGTTGTAGATAGTAGAAAACTATGACAAAAGTATTCCATAATTCTTCCATTTTCGCTGTCTGTCTGAAAAACTGGGATGCTTAAGTTGATATTCTTCTCTCTTTTCAAAAAAATAAATCATTGTTTTGCAAAGGTGTTTCTCTGTCCATTAGATTTTGAATATCGTTGTGTTTGATTGAGGACTTCAACTGGTGTATTGATTTGGGCTGATGAAGTTGCAAAATTTTAGATATTGGTCATGGGAATTTGTAGAACTCCGATAGTCATCAAAAGTATGAGCGTCACCCAGAAAATTTGTGCAACTCAGTTGATTTATCTTCTTTGGGTTGGTGTTGGACAAAGTTGGCTTTGATCCAAAACAGTAGTGTTCTGTTCTCATATCCTAATCTGTCGAATTTGTTGGAACTTAAGCTCCGGTAGTTTCACCTCTCTTTTATTATTTATCGAACGGCTGGTGTTGGAGTTGGGCATGGAGGGACAGCCTCGAAATATCCTTGTCACAATCCCCGTGGCTCTCATTGATGTTGTGAATGAAAACTCCAGCAATAAACGCCATCTGAGCTGTTTTGACTATTCTGATCCTTTATTTCAGTTGCTGCTAATGCTGTTTTTACATACATATTCACCACATGCAGTTTCAGGTCATATATTAGAACTGCTTTCCTATGGATTTGCCTTCAATTATATTTGACTTGAGCAAACCATAATGCAGGTGATGTCACTGACATGGTATGGGCACCTACAACAATTCCAATGGGTAAATTTTCTTATGCGTTTCAATACTATTCTTTCACTTTATTTTCTTTATACTTCTATTATGTTAATGGATCTATGTGAATTCTTCCGATCTTTCTGCAGAAAACAAACAGTTGGCTGTCTTAGCCACAGCCAGCACCGACAAGAAGGTGAAGCTGTGGGCAGCCCCATCACTCCATACCTCGTGAGAAAAAGTTATTTGGGCCATTCCATTTGGACAGGGCCATGGGAGCAGTGCATTTGAGATGACAATTTTCACAATCTTTTATGTGGAGAATTATGACGGGCTTTAACCTCAGTGATCATCGTCCTCACGAAGTAGAATTTCTTAGGCAAGGATGTGAGTTGCAATACTGATTATGTTCAAGAGTTCAAAGGATGATGGTCTGCCTTATGGGTTTTTTTTCCAACTCAAAAACAGCAGAGCTAGTAATTCGGGAGTGCTTTATACTATCTCACCTTTCCACTTCGAGGAGGGCTTCTTTATAACTTACACTATGAGAATGTAATGATGCAATATTATGTGATGCCTCAAAAGTTTCTTGAATTGATATGGTATGTTTAATTTAGTGATACTCTTAAGTGTATTTTGTCCATTTGAACTTAGATGATGCTTCACTTCAATTTTGGAGACGCTCCATCGATGGATGGGATTTAACAAAAATATATTTTTTCATATATATTTGCAGCTGAAATTTAATATAAATAATATGCAATTACAGAAATATTCTTCTTAAAGAAAAAAAAAATCAAGTAATCAAAAGATTGATATATCGTTTTTCAAAAATATATTCACTCTTAAAAATTAAATTTGGCGGAAGTTTTACTTTTATCAGTCTTTCAATTACATTATTATTATATTAATATAAATTTAAATCACAATAAAAATATTAAATGTAGGAGTTGATCCTGAAAATTCAAAAATTGTAACAAACTTTTGTAATTAAATTTTTTATATGAATCATATGAAAGGATAAGAATATCAAAATGATCAACTCAAAATATTGATGGCATAATGTAATTCATCTAAATTCACATTTCGTGTTAACTTCGACAGATTCTATATGATCCCATACATAACCTAATTCAAAAATAAAATACTAGTTACCTTTCTACTAAAATTAATTGAATAATAAATATATAAGATAGTCTTCACTCCTTTAATATTTCAATACGAAACAACTCACATTAGTATTTATATCATTCTATAAAATAATAAATATATATTTATTTACTCGTTGATTTATTCCCAAATCTTAAGCTTAATTTAAATATATGATAACAGTAAGGTTTTTGGCTCCCATAATGCAAGTTTTAGTGGATTGGGTCACACTCAAAAGGTTAGATTAACATAATAAATTTAAGATATAAAATATATCATTAAATTGAAAAGAAATGTTGGGTTGATTCGTATTTATACTGCACAAATTTAATCTTGTTTAAGCTCGTACCTCACCCTGCTCCACACACACACACACACACATTATATATATATATGAATTTATTATATTTTATAGAGTAATTGAATATAATATTTTAAACACAATATAAATATTTATATTTACAGTAGACATATAAAAATATTGCATACTAGTTTTTATTATTGTGAAAATGCATTGATTTTAAAAAAAATATTTTTTTGTGGTCGTAGTAAAACTAATAAAACTTATATATTTGAAAAAAAAAAAAAATATATATATATATATATTCACATAACTTAACAGAATATATAGTGTAATATCTCTAAAAGATTACAATTTCTTTCAAAATTCACTAATAACATAAAATGTTTCAACAAAACTTGTATATGCTGAAACAATATATCAATGATAAAATAAATAAATATACATACATTAACATTATAATATTAAAAAAGAGTCAATATTGTCAAATAATTATAAATTATAATCATATTCTTCAATTTCATTTAACACGCAAATCTCAATTTTTCTAACAAAAATTATTATTAAGAACAAAAAAAAAATTATTATTAAGAACAAAAAAAAAAACACCACCATAGGATATTATTTTTTGTATTTTTTATGTCTTTAGATAAACAAATATCAAAAGATATACATAATCCAATAAGATTGATTTATTGCTTCGTTATTTAGAGAATAATTTGTTTAATATCTAATTAGCTATTTTAGTTAAATATAAAAATATATAGCAATTAACTTAAGAAAAAATATTTTATATTTAATAATTAAATTTTTATGTATATATATATATGTATGTATGCAATCTGGATATTTACTAAAAAGATTGTTAGAATAGAATTAAGTATATACATTTTTCATAAAAAACAAAGTTGAAACAAAAAATTTATAAGATTTTAAAATTTGTAGTAAAAAATAAAAAATAATAAAAAGATAAAATCAAATAAATATATTTTGATAGATAATAATAATACATCATAATTTTAGTATATCTTGAAAATAATAAGAGTAATTTCAAAACATACATATAAATATTGATATAGATATATAGAAAAATGAATACCATAGTTAGAAAGTAATTTATGTGGGAAAATTTAATGTTTTTTAGGCGATACTTCTCTTTATATATATACATACAGATAATGGTAGTCAATAAACTACTTAAAATTAATTATATCATTTATTACACATAAAAATGAAAAACAACCAAATTTAGTAAGAAAGTTACGATGGAAAAATGTGATAAAATTTCTCTATAAAAGTACTAATATATATATATATACATATATATATTAGAATCAATAAAAAAATAATAAATACAATTGCGTTAAAGAAATATATGAAGATTGTGATTGAAAGAAAATCAAATCTTTTAATATAGAAAGATTATGATTATAAATTAAAGTTTGGTGAAATTTTTGTATTATAATCTTCATAATTTATTGTATATGATAATATTTATTTGATTTAATGTATGTAAAATAAATATTATTTAAAAGATTATAACTATGTTGACTTTCTATAAAAAAAATAGATATTTTCTTGATTTAAAAATTAATTTAAGCAAAAAAACGCTGCTAGCTGACTTCTATTTATATATATATATACATAGATTAATAAGTTATTTAACAATAAGTCTAATTAATTAATTAATTCTACATACCAAAATGACAAAGTTATTAATTTATGGAAATATTATATCTATCCTAATATTCTCTGCCTTAATTGATACTTATTTAGGTAATTGTCATTTTGATTTATCTAAGGAATGCTATCAGATATGTTGGGTATTTTAATTTTACTTTATTTCAATAAACATTTTTATTATAATAATAAAAAAAATTGGAATAGTGCAAAGAAAATACAGAATATAAACGGCCTCCTCCCGCCATACCTTATGTACGTGTATATATATGTGTGTGCGTAACCGTATAACAATAAGGATCTCGATTCAACAAATCGAGAAGCACTGTAGAGTGAAGACCCGCTCTCTATCTCTCTAGGGTTTAAGGGGAGGAAAATCAGGGATACTAATTAAGATTATTGCCGAAATCATCCGAAGCTTGACGTCTTCTTTCTGAAGAATGGCTTTCTGGGGTTAGACCTTTTTCTCCCGCTCATTGCGTGTGCGTCTCAGTGTGGTGTATTTTCATGACTATGCTGGAAATTCAACATTTTTATTCTTTTTACTTAGTATTCTACGTTTTTTTACTGTTAATAAGCCAAAAAAAATTTTCTGCGTATGTGTGTGGGGGAGGGGGAGGGGGAGGGGGAGGGGGAGGGTTGGGTTGGGTTGGGTCTGGAAGGGCCCTGAACTGGTGTGGTACTATTTTATGGTTGCTGAATATTTAATATTTATTAATTATTATTGTTTTTATTATTTTTTTTTTTAATGTCTGGTTGCTGATCCTCATTTTTCATCTTTTTATTTGTATTTCAGCCGTAGAAGTAAAACCCGGGAAACCAATTACTCTTTCTTGTGAAAAAGCCAGAGGACGGCTTCGAATTTCCGGGGTATTGGTTGCTGCCTTGCTGGAATAACATATAAAGTCAAAATCGTAGTTAATGTTTAAAACTTCTAGCATACTAGTATATCTGATTGTGTCATAATTTATTTTTCAATTATTAATAAGTTCTTTATATAATGCATGTGAAAATTTCTGATTAAACTTCACTTTGTTTGAGAAAATTGCACTGTTCTTTATCTTTAAGCTACCAAAAAAGCTTCACCAGATATTGTGATTGTTGAAGTTTGTGATAAAAAAGAATCAATTTACAGCATATCGGAATTAGATTTTGAATTCTTGTGTTGTTTGTTGCAATTTTATTTTTGTTGCCTGTGCTGTTTAGGCGACTCTAGGGTCTGGTCAAGCTTTGAAGAGGTCTGTTCAAGCTTCAAATAAAATTATTGTACGGTGTAAGGTGGGTGCCAGAAGGCCAGTCCCGCTCTTTGTATTGGTGCCCGACATAAAAGAGTCATGCCGGTTAGATTTGGAGTTTGAGGAGGCGGATGATGTGGTTTTTTCTGTTATTGGCCCTCGGAGTGTTTACCTCACTGGTTATTATGTCCAGCAAAATCAGCGGTCAAATTCCCATTGTGATACGTATCCTTTTTTACTTGTTCATTCTCTTCATTCTATTAGTGTGACGCCATTCTTGTCATAATTTTGTGACCATTTCTTACAGTGGAAAATGTCGTTTCACAGTGTACTCAATAACTTCAACATTGTCTTTCTTCAGTGTGTAGATTTCTCTTCTATGAGTTAGCCTTGCTTTGATATTGCCAAGTTTGAAGTGTTTCCTGGTTTCCTTTACTTGATAGAGAATCATACGGCGTTGATATTGAAAACACCCAGACAGATGCATCTAGTTACCATAGTGATGATGATATGTATGAGGACAGTTTTATTAATGATGATAATGAAATAAAAGTGTCTCCACACTCCCCTGTTTCAAGCAGCAAAGGTATGTTTTAGACCAATAATTGCTTGATATATCTGTTTTAACAATTGGATGCTTTGGATGGATATTTTAAATTCATTTTAATGTGATTGATACAATATCTTATCCTGAGAGCCTTATCATAATTTGGGACAGGATCCTAAGTATTTGATTCCCATTCGTATTGCTACTCTATTTTCACTTATTGTTTATCATTTATAGTAAGGCTGTCAACTTGAGGATTGGGGCTTTATGTGTTGTGCCTTCTTTTATTTAGGAATTGATGAGGTTGTGCTGGAAAATGATGAGCCGAAAAAGAGAAAGGATTTTGGCAAAAAACTTAAGAAGAAACACAAAGTGATTGGGTCAGTCAATGATGCTAATTCCCATGAGCTTGAAGATGAAGATGGTTCTTTATCTGTAATTAAGAGTAGAAGAGCTGTGAATACAACTGTGTCTGATGTTGGAGAAAAGATTGCTCAAGTAACAAAAGAAATAGATGATGAGGCAAATGATGATGATTTATGTGGTAGTGAATCAAAACAAAAGGATGACGATCCTCTAGATATCAATAGCAAACTACAAGGGTAAGGAAAGCCAGACATTTTTTATTAGCCTTTCATGTGTAATTACTTCTAGTTTCCTATATTTGAAAGATTTTTTTTTTTTTTTTTGGGTGGTCTGAAGTTGAATACTTGATTTTTGGGGATGTGCAGTATCCAGAAAGATTTGATTATCTCTATGATGGTATTATATCACATGCTCTTATTTCCTTCATGTATTTATATAGAGAGAAAAAGGCATCATTGGATGAAGAAAAGACTGAGGTCAATGAGGAAAAGGATGAACTTCCTGAAGAAGATGAGAGTCTTGAGAAAATCATTGTTTCCATTCAGGATGCTATTCATGGAAGCAACACAAAAGATACCAGCATCATTCAAAATTTGCCTGTGAGCAATATGGAAGACCAATTGCCATCTATTGATCTGTGAGTATCATCTATCAATGTGTTAAACAACTACTATTAGTCACACACTTTTACATTGTTCTACTTGGAATGTATTAATTTTCTGCATTACTGGGGTGTGTCAAAAGAGCAAAATCAAAAAAGAAAAGAAAAGGACGAGCTGCAAAGGATGATAAAACCAGCAAAGTCCAGACTAACAATGAGGATCACAGTGAGCTCAGAGAGGATAAAGGACGTGAAGTTGAGGCCTCCACTAATCTGTAAGAATTTTATATGTTTGCTTTACAATAATGGTCAGTGCAATGGCTCATATTTATGCTCTTTAGCGATAAGATGAACAAATATCTGCTCTTTAAGATAATTTTTCATAGTAGTACATGTTCAAGCAGGGGACTTGGTGAATTTTCTTTGGTGACCCATCCAGAATTGGGCTCTGTGAATCAAAGATCAACAAAGAGAAGGAAAGAACTTCCCCCAGAAGGATCACTTACAGAAGGAAGTGATGAAAAATGTCACGATATTCCTAAAGAGGATATATCCAAGCCGGGTTTGCTACATGCTGACAGCATTATAAATGACCTACAAGCAGCAAATGGAGACTCAAGGGCTCAGTGGGGTACGCAACTAGCAATTGGTTAAGGCCCTTCAATAGTAAAAGCGTCATGTGTGTGTGTGTGTGTGTTTGTTTTAGCTTAGAATACAGGAGGCATGCATTTATAAACTGAGAAAAAAAGAAGTTTTTTACAATAAAAAATCGTAAAATCCCTAAAATTCAAAAAAAAAAAAAAAAAAATCAATTGGAAGGTGTAGAATAAGAATATCCTAAAAATTAGCTTAGAAAATTTCAAGTGAAAAAATAAAAGCACTTTAATATCCTAAAATCATGTGCTAGTAACAAATAGCCATGCTTGATTCAAAAATTTAGTTACTACTTGTGAATCTAGAAAGAGTAGAAATAAAACTTATGGTTATTTTTAATTTATTAATTTTTTTTAAATTAAAAGGACTCATTTTTGTGACTTTCCTAGGGCCCCTACGATTGTTAAGCCACCTCTGTGGAGAATATGAAGATCAACAGAGGGTAGAACAAACAAGGACGGAGGGTCATGGGGCAATATGTCAGTCTATGCCCAGGGAGGATGAGGTCATGCAAGAACCACATGATGAGATCACGCCAGAGGATGCGGCTGCGGCTGCGGCCAATGCAGAAGTACAGGAACAACAGATTGAGAAGTTAGTTCTTTTGTTGTCTGCGTTTTCTTGGTTTGGGTTCTTTTCTTTGGATTTTCAACCCCCATGCATATCAAGGAAAATGAGTAAGAACATCAGATTTGATTAAAATTTTCCTTAAGAGTCTTAAACCTTGTATGTTCAGAGCTGGCATATTAATGGAGTAATTCATTCTCAACTTAGGCATCTTTCTAATCGCATGGCTCCTTCCTAGAACTCCTGAAATTTTGAAAATTAGTTGTAAACTACAATGGATACAACTCTTTAAAGAATCCTGGGTTGGCTCTAGACTTCTAGCTAACAGGAAGGTATACAGCCTAACCCCCACCTCTCCTCCAAGTAGACCTATGTCATCCCTTTTTTTATTGTGACTTTTTTCTAGCAGCCACAGTAATTACTTCGAAATTTTATCTAAGCTTTCTATGCTGTGATTTGATAAAAGAAATTTCTACTTGCAGTAACATCACTACAAAATCTGAGTTACTAGCTAATGACGAGCGACTTGATAAGAAGATCAAGAAGAAGAGGAAGAAAACTAAAGGTGAGATAGGCTTAAATGTGGGTGTGATTGAGATGACAGATAATGAAGAGACAGCACCCATGAAAGATGACGATCAGACTACTAAAACAACACCACTTCAAAAGAGGACCTTATCAAATGGGTTGATTATTGAAGAGTTGACAAGTGGACCACTGAATGGAAAAGTAGCTGCTTCTGGCAAAAGAGTATGCTTTTTTGTCAGCTTAGTCAAGAGATAATTTATTTGCCAATTGGTTAGAAACTTAGAAGATATATGTTTGATTTGATATTTTCATTTCCTTTTTTTGGTATGGAATAAATGAAACTTGATTCAGGTCAAAATTCATTACACTGGCATGTTGAGGGAAACCGGGCATGTTTTCGACTCGGCTGTGGGTAAATCTGCCTGCAAGTTTCGCTTAGGTATCAATTCCTTTACCTTGGTTCAACTTTCATTCGGTAACTGACTACTATGTTTTTTTGTTAGATGCAACAATGGTATGTTTACTTATCACCATCATTCTTTGATATTCAGGTGATGAAGATTATATTGATGGATTGAATGTTGGTGTTGAAGGTTGCTACTTTTCACCTAGCCCCTCTCTCTTACACACACACACACACACACACTGCCAATTGCCTTAACCTGCAGCTACTCTAAATCTGAATGTCTTCCCAGGCATGCGTGTTGGTGATAAGAGAAGGCTGATCATCCCACCTTCAATGGGGTATGTTTTAAATCCTCCATAAGGATAGAACTATGAACCTCTCCTCGACTCATTTCCCAAGAAATACGTTATTGTTTTTGTTATACAAATCTGCACGCCGTAACGCAACATTAAGACTTTGGTATCTGTGTTGCAGTTTTGGAGATCATGAAATGGAAAATGTTCCGCCAAACTCATGGCTTACATATGACGTAGAATTGGTTCGTGTTTCTAAATAACCCATCTGTTTTGGCTGGCTTCATTTCTCTTCCATTCCGACAATTTTGTTCTTAATGCCCTGGAAGAAATGAGAATTGAAGCAAAGAAGGTTTTGATGAAATGGGGTCTGAAGCTAAAGGTCCGTTTTGGCTGATTATTTAATTTTGTTTATTGTGAGAAGAAGTATGTATATTGAATTCAAACACTGGTAAGTTTGGGGAAAATAGTAGCAAGGTGTCTCACTAAATGTTCCTTGTGCTGTAGACTGCCTATTTGCAACCCATTATTTACTAAATACGCCCCGTGAGTGGGGAGGTTGGGGTGTATTTCAGTTAGATTGATTTGGTTTAGCTTGGTGCCTCAAAAATTAAAAGGAAAACTATCTACATAAGTTTCAACAAATTGTTTGGCTTCAATTTCATATGTCAATTAGTTGAATTTTATTTGTGCTCAGTTTAATTTGGTTGTTCATGACCTTGTTTTCTTTGCCAAGAACTATTCCGCTTATGAGACCTCATACTCCCCCTTGACTGACTGATTCCCACTTATAAATGAAGTATTTCTTCATTCACAATTTTTTTAAATATACATACATATATATACACACGAGACTTATTGTTAGGGGTGTCAAACATGTTGGGTTGTTGGTTCACGGGTCGAGTTGAAATATGGTTATTACAGATTTTGCATGAACCCGAACTTGACTCATTTAGCTAATCGTGTCAAGAATTATAATCCAAACAAGATTCATTTATTTTGCGAGTTGACCCGACCAACCCAATTAATCCAAATAATTAATAATTATTAAAAAAAATTATGAAAAGTGATATATGATATTTGTCAATGTACAATTCTATAATTTTACAAAATAATAATTGAAATTAACAATATATAATAGCATGTAATAAAGTTTTCTATATATCTGCGATATTTTATGTTATTACAAAGTAGTAATTATACAGGTAAGTGGGATGACATGTGGGTTGACCTGATTTGACCTATTTTTTAATTGGGTCATTTGGGTCTGACCCGAACACGTTAAGAGTCAACACAAACCTGCTATATTAATGTTTGATTTGTAATGGGTTGTAAGATTGTGTTGCAAATTGCCACCTACTTATTGTCTATTTCTAAATAAATATAAATACATTTACAATATATATATATGTATGTGTGTGTGTATATATATGTAAGAAATTACACCTCAGAAAATAATAAAATATCCAATCACACTAATTTAAAAATTAATAATAACAAAAAAAAAGTGCGGCTATTCATACTCTCAAAACCTCTAAATATACCCCAAAGTCTACATATACTCAAGTAAAATTAATAATTATCTTCTTTTTACTAAATATACCTCATTTATACCAATTAAAATCTTTTTATTAAAAAAAATTTATATATAACAAATCAGGAATGTCCAACTCGAAATTTCCAACACAAATTCACAAATCAAAATAGAAAAAATTTATGTCTTCCCCAGAAAAATTCAAAAAAATAAATTTCTCTTGCAATTTTTCTATCCTTTAATCTACTATACATATATCTCCCTTTTAACCTCCACCTTCTCTCTTCTCTACTTAAAAATCCGAAAAAAGAATAAATAAATTAGTATAACACATTAGCAGAAAAAATTGTTTCTTATGAGATATATATATATATATATATGCTTCTGAGATACGGGTTATTTTGTTGCAGAACAGTGCTGTAAATCATAAGAGGTTTGGAAATGGTAGAAATTTTGTTTAGACTGCTTTTCAAATCTAAATACCCTTCCTCTTATATTGAAAAATATTTTTCTGTTATATATACATATATATATATATATGAACCCTTATACACACAATTTTTAACCAAATTAAGTTTGAAAAAAATAACATTTAGAGAATATTGTTAAGTATGTGATGCTTATCATATTTGGCATCCACGGTGAAAGACTTTAGATTTGGAGCCGAGTCTCAAGAAAGTCATGAATAAATCTGCAATTTCAGTTTTAGTTTTGTATTTCTATATTCAAGAAGTATGGAGAAATTTTATATTTCTATATTCAACAAACATGAAGAAGAAGAAGAAGAAACATGATTATGGTTGTTCAGTTGAGAAAAAAATAAAAAAAAGAATAAAATTAAATTACTTTTAAATATAAATATATAAATATATTTTAATCAACTTATTTATATTTAATTTTATCATAATTATTATGGAATATGTTTAGAGATTTTGGGAGTATAAATAACCGTACCCTAAAAAAATCTTATCAATCATGATCAGCGCACCTGAATTTAATATCATGGATTTTGGCTCTACTTGAGGGCCCCTCTGCTGAACCTGTTATAGGGTCATGTTTACTGCCAAAGATGGACCTAATTGTGCATCAATCTGATTAAATTCTGATGTTATTCAACATTTGTGGTCCAGACCTACGTACTTTGTGTCCCACAGTGTTGGCTGAATTCCAATAAAGAAATGAAGCCCTGACGTTAAAATAATGGAAGAAAAATGTAACAAAATGTCTCACATTTGGACAAATAATTAGTTGGCCAGAAAAGCATCAGCATCCAGTTTAAAACAAATTTTGGAATTTTAGTCTTGAGAATGATGATTAGCAGCTGAAACAAAACAGCACCACAGCCCTGAACCCTAAACCTATCCTGAACTTACCTCATTTGTATTGCCCTGGTGTAATTCAAAACTTCATCCTTATGAAGCTTTTAAAAGTTTAATGCCAACAAGATTATGGGTTTATCCCGACAAAAGATACGTCAAATCTAGGTCAGATGTACAATAGAAACTACAGCATATTCGAGAATGTGGAGGTCATGTTCCATTGCATTTACTTCGGAGGGTTGCAACAAGATCCTCCATGTAGCTGTCCGTACATGACTCATCTTCTGAATCCACATCAATCCGACGATGACTTGATTCAAGAACTTGGTTTTCTTTTTCATCAATCGGCGAAACATCCTCCCCATCACTAATGAATATGCGTCGTTTCCTCTTTGTAATCAAATTTATGGTAGAGTCCTCATTGTTTCTCTTGTTTGAATGATCTGAAGTATGGGTTGCATCAACGGGTTTCCACTCATCGTCACTATCACATATCTCAATGATGTCTACAAAATGAGACTTCTCTCTGATGGGGAGTCCACCATCAGGATGAGGACCTGCACAACATGCACACACGTTATAACATGTCGGAGCGCTAAGCCAAAATAAAGCTTGGGCTTCAATGAAGAGACACAAAGCCAAATCAGACAATCACCAAGACACCAATTCACCAAATATGTTTTAGGAATTGGGAAGATATGTATATTTCTAGATTGTTTGGTGCTCAGCATAACCACCACTTAAGATTAAATGTTAAAATACAATTTACCCTCAGAAAGCAATGTAGTGAAAAATAAAATACATGACACAAGATACATTTTCACCCCAATGCCACGTAAGAAGTAGAAGGTGTTTTTTCTGGCAGGAACCAGCAGAACTAACGTATCTTCTACTAGATTATTGTAATTTAATTATTTAAGTCCATAAAACTAATAAATTATCAGCAAGAGTTAAAATTGACAGAACTCAGGTAATTTTCGGATTGTTCAAATCCTAGAACGCATAATTACAACTATAGGCAGATCTATATTTCAAAAGCAACTCTGTGTTATCTTGTTCATAAATGCTAACAGAAACTGAGAGCAATAACTGACACACCACACTTATCTAATACAGAAGAACTGAAATAAGAACGAGGCCTCCATGCACACGTCAAAGTTTTAGAAAAGTAATATCTGCTATAGTTAATGCAATTTATATTGTAAAAAATCTCATCCCTCCAGTACTTTAGTTTAATACCTGAAACCAGTGACCCTTCAACTTCATTGTGTTGGGCGGCAACATCACTTTCTACATGACCGCGACCGGATTGAGGACCAGTTGAAGTGCATGCAGTATCTATGCCCTTCACTGTAAAAAAGGGAACTAAGTTTCTGCAATCTGTAGCCATGCATCTTGCAAGTTATTCTTATGCTAAACAATTTCTAAATACTCACACAGATACTAACCCTTCTTTGTTACATATATATGAGAATAGTATTGTATCATGCCCTTCCAAGATAGGCTCATTTCCAAAAATGAGATTGATGTTAAAAAAAGTAAAGAAAATGAAAAAAAATCAGCAGTGTCAGATTTTACAAAATGAATTTGAGATAAGTCTATCAAGTGCTGCAGATTAGCTAATTAGGTCATCGACAAGTCCGGAGAAGATCCTTCAGAATATCCGACACTAACGCTTCTTATGACAGCCACATAGGAATCCAGCATTTTAGCTCTCCTTAATGCAGATATTTAAAACAAAATTAAGTCAAAAAAGTAAAAGCCATGAAGGTGACACCTATAGAAAGTAGTTGAATGGAACTAGATGTGGAAAACCTTTTTGGCAAAATAAGCACTAAATATTAATGACTTCCAAAAACATTAAATAAGACAACACAGAATGCAGCATTGTATTGAAAAATATGTGGATACAACACCAACTTAATGCATTATACTTGAGACCCATTTTGTTTTTGTTTCAAATTACCTTTATTTGGTAATCCAATGCCTGCACTTCCGGTGGATTTAGAAGTAGAGTGCACCCCATGTGACACGACAGCCATATATTCAACATCAGCATTTGTATTGCCATTTGCCACTATATCATTCCCACCTTCAGAAATTTCTGGCGGACACACATTTTCCCCATTAGCAGCAGCCTCTAGGATATCTGCTAGATTACCAAGATCTTCCACCTTCACATTCAAGATATTGGCAAGTGCAGCCTCAACCTTCGTGACCCTTAGCTGGAGCCCACTTTCGTAAAGTTTAGCCTGCTCATACTCTATAAGCCTCATATCCAGACTTTTTAATTTCTCTTGATATACACCTACCAAACGCTCATTTTCCAAGTTTTTATTCTTCAACTGATCAAGTTTTTCATTCAACTCACAGATTAACTCATTCTTTTCCTTGGCAACCTTTAAGTTCTCCTCCCTCACAATATCATAGCGTTTCTCTGCCATTTTTGCTTTATCCGAAGACACCCTCTGCTCCTCATTCAACCTTTTATTTGTTTCTTTCATTTTCTCACATTGCCTCTCACACTTTTGCAGTTTCTCCTCAAGTTTCAGCTTTTCAAATTCTGCTAAGCCCTGAGCTCTCTCCAGCAAAGACGTCTCTTCCTTGGCTGAGTCACGATCCCTTATCAGATTTTTTATTTCCGTTTTAAACTTCTTCTCGCGGTCCATCAGTATGTTCTGGACCTCATTAAACTCGCATTCACGAAATGAGTGCTTCACGTACTTAATCAGTTCCAGAATGGATGAGTCTTGGTCAATCACGGGGATCCGATCTTCATCTTTTGAACTCATTTTGCCAAATTTTCAACAGTGTAGACAACTGAAATCAACCAGCAGAGGGCGTTTTATAGCTACAGGAGGAAAAAGGAAACCGTAAGATAAAGGAACACAACCAAAGACAAGAACATTGTGCGATTTTCAAGTTCAGAGTTCAGTCGGGGGTGTTCATTCCGCTTAATCGGATTTCGCTTCTCGAGCTAATCGGTTCAGAAACTGAACCAAATCATTTTCCCCAATTTCTGATTTTTGAACATTCATAAAATTCTGATTTCATTTCAATGAACAAATCAACCGATTACAGAACAAACTTTATTTACCAAAGGTGGCGGGGACAAACTCTCTCTTTCACTTGATGATTGGTACTGGGGTTTCATTCACAGAAAAAAATGGAGAGAGTGACACGGAATTGCGCAGCCAATGAAGACGAGGAACAAGAAACAGAGAACATGAGGAAGAGAGAAAGAACAAACCTGATAGAAACGACGGAGTGCGGCAGTCCGGTTGACTAAACGGCGGAATGAGACCGCGGTTGAAAGCCGGAGGGCGGCGGCGGTGGGCTCAGGTAGCGGCCAGGAGGACAAGGCTCTAGAAAACGACGACAATCAGCGACGGACGGTTGGAAAGTGTACGACTCGGAGAAAATGGCAACTTACAGGGTCGTGAAGAAGGGCGCTTCGCCCAAAATGATCAGTTTTAAGCTTTTAATTTCCTTATGTATATAATAATAGGGTTTATTGCATTTATTCCATCAAAATATCTGTGTTTGGATATCATTACTCAACTTTTTCATAACAGTGTCGTTACCACTGCTCTCTATAATTTGTATCACTACTGTTACAATAATTATTGATTATTGTGTTTTGCGCGGGATTATTGATTCTTGTTTCTTGCGCAGGAGTTAGACTTTGTATCATTATTATTAAAATAATAATTATTATTATTATTGTTTTTACACCCAATTTTTGCACACATGACTTTCACTATTTTATATATCTTTAAAGTATTCATATCTCATTATTTCGCCCTTTATCAAATTTATAAAAAGATAACTTTAAAAAAATTAAGCATTCGAGTCGTTGAAAATATTTTTTTTTCAAAATTAATTTTTTTCAAGAATCGATGAAATCGAATACTCAATCACTATGGTAGAAAAAAAAAAGAACTCGATGGCGTAAATCGACAAAACAGTCTATCAACATTTCTTTTTCCAAATTTCCAAATACGCAACAGGGAATCTTGCAAGAGGAAATCACATTCAGGATCGATCATTTCCTTCGGTCTGATTTGTCATGTGCTTTTCAAAGTCACAAACTTCGTTGTCTTTAACATCAAATGAGCTACTCATATTCTACACAAATTTCAATAATTTGTGTGGAGAAATAATTATAAAAAATGTAATAATAATAAATTGAAGCATCGATTGATCTTGGGTTTTCTTCTCATAAAAGAACAATTTTCTTCAAGAATCGACGAAATCTTTATAGTCAATTATGATAATGATAAAAAAAAGTCCATACAAACTCGATGGTATAAATCGACAAAATATATCAATTAACATTTTTTTCCTCCACAAATCCAAATACATAAATTATGCAACATGAGGGGATCGTGCAAGAGGAAAAATCGTACAAATTGAATGATCTTTTCCATAATTCGATCATTTCATGAGATCTTGTTTTTATGCGTTTTTCACAATCACTCGTTTCTTCGAATTTTACATCAAACAAATCACTCATATTCCACAAGAACTTTAGTAAGTTATGTGAGGAATGATAAAAAAAAAAAAAAAAAAAGCTCCGCTCCATCTTGGGCATTATAGGACTGAAATATCCATTAATTGTGTTTTGACAATGTTATCCACCATATAAGTGATGAAATAAAAATATCAATTTGAAACTCATGCATGCAAAAAGTTCAACAAAAATAAACGACAAACGGTTATTTTAATGTTAATGATGCAAATCTTATAAATTTAGTGTGATGACACCTATAAAAATTGAGTAATTTTTATCTAAAAACGACAATAATTTGCTAGGTTAAGTGCAATAAATTACATGTAACACGTATTATTCATTTTATTCTGAAATAAATATAAATAAATATAAAGGGTCAACGAGACATGTGTGTTGACCTTTTCGTTGGATTGGGTTCGCTTCAGTTGGACTTATGTATTAAAGTATTGAGAGGAGTGATCTGACTTATTTAATTAAAATCTGCCAATACTATCTTTATATTATTCTTTTTTTCTGAAAAAATATATAAAGTCAGATTGCTATATATATATATACATACATACATACATACATACATATGACTTAACAGTACAGAAAGTTATAATTATATTTCTAGCTATTGCTAAAAATTTCCTTTTTTTTTATGTTAAGTCAATCTAGCTGATAATAATCGAATGCAAAGAAGAGTTATCACTAATTATTTATTTGTTTGATTAATGAAATTGGCATGCTTACAGGATGTAAAGGACTCAAGCAAACACGACAATCTAATTAAAAATGAAATAAGAAGAAATTAGTATCAGATCAGCCAATATTAGGATATACACAGTAACCTACAGAAGCAAAAACTCTCAAACCAAATCACATCCTCAAAGGATTCCCAAACACATCTGTTATCTAACATACCTAAAATGAAGCAAAGCAAGAAAGAACTGGAAGACATATATATATATATATATATATATATGCCAAGATTAAATTTTGACATATTTTAAATTAGTTGGTCACAAAAGCATCAGAGTGTCATTCAAAGTCCAAACATTCTTCACAGATTAGCCTACTTCTCATTGTCCCAGTGAAACTAGCAAAGATCATTGCTCACCATTTGGCTCCATTTTCACAAGCAAGGGTCTAGCTTCATTTTCCGGAATGTCACTGCATGGAGATAAATATAGTGTCAGAGGCTAGTATTTCATTTGGTGGGAGGATGAGGGGAGAGGAGCTAGAATATGAAGAAACAAATACAAGATGGCAATAAGGTCGAACCTCTCAGGTGCTTCACTCTTGCTTATTAGCATCACCTCATGGGATGCCAAATAATCAGCAAAACTTTTGAGGTGTTTCTCCTGGCAGAATTTGTATAGATGACGCAAAAAATCATTGAACTGTTTTGGTTCCTGTAAAGGAAAAATTAAGAGCTAGTAAGTATAATTCCATAATTAACTGATATGATTAGTTCCAGATGATATATATATATATATATAGAGAGAGAGAGAGAGAGAGGGGGTATACCTGCTCCACAATGCAGCCCTTACGAAGAGCAACTATACACTTTACTGCTTTCTGGTATGTATCTCCTTCTGAAGAGTTCTCAACCAGATTAAAAATCTTATCTTTCATACTCAGAATAGCTTTGCCAACCCATTGTGGGCTATCTCTACGAGATATCATGGCTTCAAAATCTTGAACGGGGTCTGAATCCCCGATTTTCTCATCTTTGACTTTGGATGTATGTTCGATACCATCCATAGGTTGGCCAACAGCACCAATTCTATCTCCTTCCTCACTTGATCCAGATGGTTTTTCCCTTAATACTCTTCGTGTTGATTTCTTCAGCTGCAGGATGACCAAGTTACACATGATAATCCTTTATTTTTTGGGGGGGGGGGGGGGTGTTATGCTATGCACTGAGATATGTAAAAACCTTTGGATTCTCTTTGAGTTCAAAGGCCCTACGAAATTCCTCAATCACAGCTCTGTTTTCAGAAAGAAGTTCGGCATCAGGCTCTGTAATCTTTCTGAGGGTCTCATCAATAGGAGGGACACCAGCATCAGGGGCCTTGGATTTCAACTCAAGGGAGCGGTAAAAACGCTGGAATTTTCATGGAACAGCTTTACTTTAAAGAAAATACATAATCCAGAAGTCAATGTAACATTCACATAGTTCTAGCTTTATAAGTAATGTTCTCCTCCACTACTGAGCAGTAGTATTCATCTATATTCCTATTTCAGTTTGTACCAACTGAATCTTCAACTATGTGACCTCCACAACCAAAAGCCCGAATTGGCCTTGTCTTTGGATAAGGGTCAGTCCCAACCTAATTTTGTTTCCACAGTTTATTTCTACTCACAAGTTTATATTAATTTCTTGTATCCAGTGGATATGCCCAGACACTCATGATTATGTTTTGACAGAAAGATCAATCACTGAATAGCTATATGTGACATTATCTTGCTGGTGATAATTTCATAGATTTATGTTGTCTTGCTACCAATAATTCCACAAATTCGGTAGATATGTATGTACCAATAATCAAAAGGTAATTTGCTGCAAGAAGATGGCTTTACAAAATTCAAGAAGACCTTACAGAAGTAGCGGAAAAAACAATCACTGGTTTAGTGATTTTAAACAGCAGGCTAATTACACAAGAAATAGAGCAGGGTTTATGTAACAATTAACCAACGCAAAGCATTCTTTACAGTGACCCCTGCACTGTTTGTTAACTTCAATGCAATACTGTGCACATAATTCATACAGGCAATACCTCAAGAACAGGATTGGGTGTGAGGTTGGGTTGCAAAGCTTCCTGTTTGCCAGCTGGAGCAAGATCAAGCATCTGAACCAACCTATCTGCAACCTCTTGCTGCTCTTTATTTGGTTGCATTGATGAAGGGAGATTGCTAAAAGATGGAAACTGGAACTCTCTCACGTCCTCCGCAAAAGGAAGTACATTGAAATAAAATGAATCTGGCTACAAGATTTAGTAAGTACATGAAAATCAATAGCATATTCGAATATGTTATAGACAGGCTTGGTTGCATGTCAGCTTGTAGCAATTACTTACAACATTATCTTTATCGGATATGTTAGGAGTGAGGACCCCTACAACAACATTTGCCTGTCCTTGCCTCCACACGCAGCGGACAATAGCTACTTTGTTCATTTCCTTCATTGCTCTTGCTAACGCTGAAATTGCACGAATGGCCCTTGCATTTCCAGGTTCAGCAATGAAGAGGTTTACATCTTTCATATAATAATGTCTGAGGACATGGTGATTGAAAGAACAAACTCTTCAATAATTCCATTAGAATAAACTAATAGAACAATCAAAAGATTTGGCAGGAGGCCTCTAAATTTTACCTCATTATATTTGAAGCTTCTGTAAAGCCTAGAAGCTTCACACCTTTCTCTGGTTTGAACTTCACAGCATCCAACTCAGCGGATGATATAGGTACCACTTGAGGACCATAGCGGTAACCTTTGATCCTTTGATCTGGTGGTACAACTCTGTTAGGATCTTCAATAGCTTTGTATTCATAGTCAACCTTAATTTCATGTGTGGCAAATTTATCTGTTGGAGGCGCTTTATCAGAATACTTTTTCAGAGTGGGAAATTTCTCTTCTGATGTTTTCTTGTAGACCCATACCTTTTAGAAAACCAAAACAGAAGGGTGCATCAAATGTCAGCATTGACAACATCAAGACATGAATAATAAAAAAAAAAATCATCAATAATTCCATGCAACTGTATAGATCGAGCAAAAAGTCTCAAGCACCCAGAACTGAAGCTGCCACATCCAGTGGAACTCTAAACAGAGAGCCGTCATTCTAACTCACTAATTATACTTTTTTAAGAATACAAATTAAAATTATCAAATGCCTATCCTCTCTAGCACCTTAAAATTTTCATGAGTTGGGTCATTCAGTATGGCATCAGAGAAAATCAGACGTTGGGTTCAAGTCTTACTGCCAACTCTTTCTTAAAAAGATTCTAAGTGCATGGCTGCAAAACGGAAAAAATTCAGCCTGAGAGTGGAGAGGTGTATTAATTTTTCAGATTAGCTGGTAATTTAATACAATACAAAATGCTTTTTGAAAACATCCATCTCTAAGTACAGGTTTTGAAATCCATATGCCATCTTTCATAAACACAGGTACGGCCACTTCTGCAGAAAACCTATTTGACCTTTAGGTAAAGCTTGAATATTAGAAGACAATGAATCTTTTACCTTGATGTTTTCAGCAGTTCAGTCACAACAGCAAGAATATCTATAATTAAAACAATATCTATAAATATGTGAAGGACAATGCACATGTAACAAAGGATCTAGTGAACCAGATAAGAATCAATGTCATCCACAACACACTGTATTGAAATGATCAAAGTTGAAATAAGACGTGTGAAATTTGTAGGAAAAAGGTGAAGAACCAAATAGCAGGAAATTAGTAATAACTTCGAGGTGTATGAGTGCTAAATAATTAAAACTAACAATAATGTAAGAGTGAATTGTAGGGCATGGAGACCTAAAAAAATGCATGTTACATAATTTCTGGATAATAATATCATGCCAACTGAAAAGGTCTCTGATAATAAAGCACCTAGATTATCATTATAAGCAGGTGCAGCAGGCAAATGACGCATAACATATCCTTCGTAAGTAAGAGAATTTCCAAGTTGAAAACTGTGAAAATGTTAGCATCATATGTAGGACTCTCACCTTGATGTTCATCGTAGGGCTCAGCTCAAAATCACCCCTGTATATAGTCACTGGCGATATATTACGAGTTCTCAGAGCACCTAACAAGGAAGTTGCATTCTCAACATACACCTTTGAAGAAGATTTGTTGGAAAGTATACTTAATAGGAAATCATTCTCTTCCAAAATCTCCTTATCAACATCCGAATCTTGTTTCGCTCTAACAATGACGCAATCCATCTTCATGCCATGTGTCATCATCTGTGCAGCAACTGTTTTGATTTGATCCTCCTTTGTTCCCTCATACGGATCTTTGGTTGGAGTAATTGCATTGGTTATGAGACATAAACGTTTCTTTCCCTTGTTAGTTTCCCTGTACTTCTTAATCAGCATATCCATCCCAACAACAATTGCATCAAAAACTTCAGAAAAGTTAAGGGAACAGGCTTTTGACATGAAAAACATCAAACAAAAGTACCAACAAAAAATTTATTTTCTCAAGCAACTACATCAAATGACTCATTCTTCCTTCTTTTAGACATGTTTTCCTCTTTAAGTGAAAATATGTTGAAGCATAAACCTTATGAGCATTTCATAAACAGATATAGATGATATACAAGAATCAGAGATCAAAGAAGAAGCTCTTGATTAATGTATCTTGAAGCCCATCCAAGAGCACAATACTATTTCCAGACCCAAAATAAACTTCATTGCCCAAATTGGATACAATCTCCGTGTACGCTTCCTCGAGGAAGTTGATGTAGTGCTTCAACAAGATCTCCATCTACAACTTTTATATCCCGCAAAACCATCACGTTTTCGTATCCGCCCACTTCCACAGTCAAGTCATTTTTAGTATCTGAATTTCAACCATAAGATATTCATCATTTTTCTTAAAATGAAAAATATAAGATAAAATTGATCGAGAAACTACTATCAACATTATGTGATAGGAAAGAAGAAGGGTTGTATTTATTCATTTAAAGTATTGGCGCACAAGCCAAATTGCACTAAAAATTAGCATAGCGAAAAATTATTTTCAAAATTTTGAAAAGTCTGACATATCACTGCATCAAAATTCAAACACTTGCCGAAAATTACCATAGCTAGAAATTAATTTCAAAATGAAAAAAAAAATGCTAACATATCACTACGTCAAAATTCAAACACTCAATAGTACCTGCAGTACCAAATACGACAACTCCCACTTCATCATATTTGCCGTAAACCAGCTGCATAAATTTAATGAAGGTTATTGGAAATATAGAATAACTCTAGACACGCAGCTAAGAATTCAAGTAGTGGATAAACTTAATATAATATTAATGAGTATTCTTGTTTTTGGTACAAATTTTAACACACACACACACACACACACAAACACATTGGGAGTTAGCTGGTCGGGAGAAATATTGTTAACTGAGAGTGAGCCCCCTCCAACTACCACTACAAAAAAGGAAAAAAAAAAAAAAAGGCAGACAGTGATCACAACAAACCAGTAACTGTAACTATTTTATGTACCTTCTTCTGTATAAGCATGGAACAAACTTTTTCAACTTCCGGCAGCAGAGCATGCATCGACGGACCAACATCAAGCACCAAAACCAGACCCTCCTGTCAACACAAGAACAAAATTAAGGTTTATCTTTTCCACATCTCCTGTATATTTCCAACACTAAATCAAAACTAATTCCTCATGGACATAGCAAAGAACTCGATTATGCGCACACAATAACAAAAAAAGAACAATCAAACTAAAAATCACAGACCCCCTAATGCTAACTAAACATATAAATTAAGCTAAAAAAACTACCTTATTTCGAGCCATTTCAAAAATTACTTTTGCAGAGATTGTCTCACAAAAAAATACCGAAGAGGGTTTTTATAAGTTTCTCGAAAAATAATAAATGGGCAGTGGTCAGCCTCGGTTTTTGACCTTCTTCACTTATTCCCGCGCGGGGTGGAGGCGACGGCCCCCAGGGGCGTTTGTTTTTGTTAGCTTGCCGAAGAACTTTCTTTTTCTTTAATTTTTTTTATTTTTTATTTTTTAAATAGAAGCCCAACAGATATGTTGAAATTTTCTCGTATAAAATTTCCAAATTGTTTAATTACATAGTATTAAGATAACTGTCTAAAAGTTATTATAAGTTTAATAAACATTCCTATAAGCTAACAGAATTATTGAACGAGTTAATATAAGTTACATCAATTTATAATTAGATGAGCTAACAGAAGTGTCAACTCGTACAAATTATGTTGTTATCATATCAATTTAAAATTTGTACGATTCAATAAGACTATCAATATCTATCCTAACACAATATTATAAAAGTTCATTTAGCCTGATATGATATGTTAAGTCGATAAACTAGTTTTTTGTTTCCTTCAAATCAAAACTTATATGAAAATAAGCTATGGAATTTTTGAATAATTATTTTTCCAGGCAAATTCGTTTGATGTTTCTTAAAGAGCGCCTCATCTAATTTTAGTAAGTGTACCAACAACATTTTACTTTTTGGCTTTTTAATTTTAGAGCGACACTTGCAACTTCTAATACAACAATAAACAAAACGTGCAATGCTGCCCTTGACTAGGTATTTGAATTAATTTAATCTTTTATTTAATTAATGAGTATCACCCATTTAGTCACACACACACACATTACATATACAAATATACAAATATACAAAATAGATTTTGCATCTCCTTCTCAATTCTTAATTAACATCCAGACTTTTCCTAATGATAAAATTTAAAATACACATAACTTAGAAAACTTTAATAGTACACAAATTGGTTAATAATTAGTAATTAAATAAGATAAAATACAATATTTATGGGGTAAAGATTATCCAAATTAAACTGCAAATCAACATTCTGGGTTAAAGATGGCCAAAGAAGTTGATTCTCCTATGTGTGTAGAGAACATGAAAGCCCAATATATATATATATATATATACATTTTTTTTTTTTTTTTTTTTAAAGACCCTTTTCCGGCAAGGAAACATCAAACAACAACAGTTTTAAGAAAGAAAAAATTCACCAAGCTTAGGGGAAACAACTTTATACTGCAGATACATCAAATTATCAAGCAAACATCCTCTACGGCATCCTAGGCTTCTCTACCTCTCAGTTCGATAAACAGGGACACAGGAAACGGAGAAGCTGGATTTAATCTAGCCTGAGATCCATGAACTCACGGCGTGCTCCTGCAGAATTCAAAATGACCATCTCCAGCTTGTCTCCCTGTAAAACAAATTTACATCACACATTCATTAGAATGGGAAACGGGTGGATATTTTCCATCTCCAACATTTGAACATCTCATGTATTCATGATACCACTCAAGAGGATAGAAGAACCGATTCCTACTTATCCATATCACTGTTTCTGGAATAGTCACTTCTAACAGAGGGGTGTGTGTGTGTGTGTGTGTGTGTGTTTATATATTATAGTCCTGGCTTGTATTACTACATATCCATCAGCTTTTGGATAAAATAGTCACCTAACACAATAATTGCAGCACTTTGATGCTAGATAACCATTAACAGTTCCCAAAAATTTAGCCAAGCAATCCACTGATAAGGGTTCCAAGAGAAGAGTCTAAACTTACCGTGTATATGTCCCTTTCTGTTGCTGATACAAAGCAGGTTTTCACCAAGTCAACAGCTTCTGACTCTGAAAGAGGAGTAACCGCATCCTGCAGTAATTTATGGTTGTTAACTGGAGACACTAAAAATAAAAGCAAAAGAGATTAGTCTCGAAAATATTGTTGCCAAGAAGAGACCTTTGCAGGTAATAAGAGAGGACTTGGAGACTTCAGTTGGTTGTCCAAGAAGGGTGTGATTAGAGTAGCACCAGACCCTTGAGCGCTGTAACCCACCCTCTCATATGATCCAACAGCGTCATATGTGTAGACACATCCCTTTCCTTTAGGATATTTGAAAAAATATAAGATAGTAACATGTCAGCAGTAGGAAAATTATGGACTAGGCCAACTTATATATGCTGAAGTTTTACCTTCACTGTCAAGACCACCCAAGACATTGAAGGCATAATACGGGAAGAAGCGTTTGTAGTACAAAGTATTTGAGAGCAGCTGGGCCATTGCAGGACAGCTCATTTGCTTGTTATGTTGATGTTGATAGATCTAGAAATCAAACAAAAGCATCAAAGTTGAGCATCAATTCCTACATGTTAGGAAGCATCACAGATTGTAAGCTATCAGTCAGATCCCCATCAATGTGAAACCTCTGATTATGAAAAATTACAATACACTCAAGCTAAACAGAAGTGGGAACATTCAAGAAGATATCAGCATGGTCAAACTTTAAATGCTTAAATCACTCACCAAGTGCCTGGCTCCCAAGACCTTTTGTAAAGCTCTCACGTCTGCCTGAAAACCTGAGGAGGCCATCATGGATTTATCCGCTCTACAAGGTTAGAAAAGCAAATGTAACTCTCTCTTCCTTTTTTTTCCTTTTTTTAAAGAAGGATATAGGTCATAGTCATGTATTTGACTAACATCAATAATGAACTTATTTCATGAATCTATTTAAGTTTAACAGAACCCATAAAAGGTGATTTGAACAAAAGAACTAAGAATTGATTTAAGAAAAGGAAACAAGAGATGAAATTTTAAATTGAACCCGAGCCCATAACATTCATAACAGCATAGATCATAAACAGATCTTAAGCAAGCATTTCTTCATAGCATCTCTACTGTGTTTATTGTCACATACATAACTTCTAAAACTCAAGAACATAACTCTATTTACCTCAAGGCCCCAATAGTTCTAGTGTAAGGCGACAATAAGAGAACAAAGGAAATAAATGACTCGAAAGCAAAAAAAAAAAAAAAAACCATTTCCACGTCTTTCAAGAGCTATATAAACAGTCAAGAAACCAACATCCAGAAAATATTGGATTTGTCAATTGTGTGCTTTTATTTTCATGTACACACTTCCCCTCCCTTCAAATATATCGGTCCATTTTTTCAAGCACACTCATAAATTGAAAACTAAATCACCTTGAAGCTCATAATCACCAAATGCCACCTTATATTGAACTTAAAATATAATAAATTGGTTGTACAAGTTAACTACTAGTACTAGTCCTAGTCCTAGTCCTAGTCAAAAGGGCAAAAGCAAATGAATAAACTGATTTCTTATATATGTTTCCACATAAAAGGAGAAGGTTATTCCACAAATTAAAGTATAGTTATGTCCATCCTCATATTAGCACGATGAATACATTATATTAAACAGAAAATCATATAAAAAAAATGTTCGATCAGGGATCCTCGAAATATATAATTACAGCTGAATAATTTTGGAGTAATCACGAGTAAGAATGTTGTAGCCAGTGGACATTCGAGTGTCGGACGCAATCACACAGTAATCTGCTCCAGCAATCGCAACACATGTCCTGCACAAAACACACAGAATAAAACCAGCATTGTATTATCCTCAGCGTTTTTCGACCTTCTAATTCACATGGATCGAACTAGGGTTTTTGCATACCCTCCATTGTTGTCGTACGGAGACCAATTCGCTTGCTGTTTTGTCATGGTGATCCTGAACGGAGAATGAGAATTCACTGAGAGGGATACAAACAAAGATCGACGAAATTCAGATTAATGAATTACTCTCAGGTTTTTGTTCTTTGGGCTCTCTGGTTGTCTTTTCTCTCAAGAAATGAGACAATGCTGATGAAACGATGTCGCACCACTAGCTTCTAATTCGAAGGCTCAATTTTATACAATCAAACGATTTCGATTCGTCTGGAGTCTGGACTGGGCCACCTATATGCCAGTCTAAATAAGCTCGGCCCAATTACCTTTTTTCGGGTCGGCTGGTCCGTCGTCCGGCCCAGTAGTTGTTTGGTGTTTTTTCTGTAAAACATGATGGGTTGTTTGGTACGGGTTAAATAGGTTTGAAAAACTTTAAATTGTAAAACTTTGCACATGAAAATTTTAAAATTTTATAAATTATATTCTTAAAATAGTATATGATTATTATAAATATTCAATCAGTGTTAAATAATTAAGGTTGATATATTATTTATAATGATAAATAATATATAATAATTAATTTTATAGAATAATAATGTTGTAGTGTTAATATGAAATTATAAAATTTGAATACCATAATTATAAATATATATATATATATAGTTCATTTACATTCGGTTCATGTGCAACCCAACTTAATATATTATAATTTTTATATTTTACAAAAAAGTTAATTTTAAAATATATTTTATCTTATAAAAATTATATTTAAAAGTTAATATTAAAATAAAATTTAATTTCTTTATATAAAAACAAATTATGTATATTATAAACAAGTTAAATTAATAAATAACAAATTTATGTATACATTAATTTTTCATTTTTAAAATGTTATGTCTTCGTGTTGCCTTATAAAATGAATATATTTTTGAACTGAGGGATTTTGGTTTTTGTTCCTTTTTACTATCTGCCCCTCAAATTTTATAAATACATCTTATTTAATAAATATATTTTACTTATGATAATTATATTCTTTTAAAATAAAACATAAAAAAGAAAAAATAAGAGAATTATAATATTTGTATTTTTTTTGCATTTTATTTTGAATTCAATCGAACGCATATTTGTATATGTTCGAATCTATTTAACGTATCTGTTCGTGTTCGATAAGATTAAGTGTACACATATGTTTATATTTAAAACTTATTTGTTAAATAAGAACAAATATATCAATCTATGTTTATTTATTTATTTTAATTTAAAAAATATAAATATTATAAATAAAATATATTATTAAATTTATTTATATTTATTTATTTAATTAAAAAAATATAATTATTATAAATAAAATATATTTATTAAATAAGGTGTATTTAAAAATTTTGGGTGGTAAATGTTACAATATACACCAACAGAAGCAATTTCAGCAAAACCCGCCTATGATGGTAAATCGTGTCTGATGCAGTTGTTGAAGAACGGAGAAGAAATAAAGTGGCATAGCCGAACTGCAGAAAGAAAGGAAACGACTAACGAGGGGGCAATGGGGGATTTAATTGCGTGGCTAATTTCCTTTTTTCTCGTCATAGCTATTATTGGCATAATACTTTACCAGGTATATTGCAATAAATTGTGTGCATTTCTGTCTTCTTGCCCATTAATAGCTGTATGCTAATTTTCAATCTGTTTTACTGCGCCCTTCAGCTCTGCAAGCATTATATTATGACTAGTTGATGTCTTACTTGGATGCAATTTTTTTGTTTTCTTAAAGAAAGATTGTTTAGTGTTATTTCAAGGATTTGAAGCAAGAGAGTTTGGTAGACTAGATATGCTAATTTACAGTTTGTGGAAAAAAGGGCTGCGCAATGGGGAAAAAATACGATTTTTGTGAAATGAGGTAGAATAATCATGATAAGGGGTTTACTGTACTGAGGTTTGTAAAATTAGCTGCTGAAAGGAAAAAGTAATAATTGAGAATAGTAAGTTCTTCTAGCAACTATCTGTTATATATTTAAAATCGAGCACAAACCCCTGTGGATGTATGAAGGATTGATGAAGTTTCTGAAATGCCATTAGTGTGAGACTTTTCCCAGAACTGAGAAAAGATTAATAAACTTGCATTATAGCATAATGGTTAGTTGAGTTTGGTACTGAAATATTAAGGTTTTACTGGCGTAAGCTTGACATATTACCGGTTCTTTTGTTGCATAAGTGACCGTGTAAGGTTCAGATTCTCTCAATCAATTGTTAAATTATCAATTAAACGAACTATGGTTTCATAATTTATCTGCAATAGATATGGGGCTGCCCTTTGAAAGAGGTGACGGCAGGAGCTAGAAAAGGATCAATTAGTTCTAGGATGTTTAACAGGGCAAGGTAAGAATCAAAGTGACATTTGATATTATCTTTCTCAGAATTATCCTCCTTTGGGTTTGCTCCATCTTTCACTTCCCTTCATGTTCGGGGAAAACTGATGCCTAAATATTGTATTGCAGCTGATGTGCTTGGCTGACCTCGAGTACGATTATATCAACCCATATGATTCAGCATCTAGAATAAATATGGCTGTTTTGCCCGAGTTTATTGCTGAAGGAGTTTTGTGCTTCATCCATCTTATTACAGGGCATTGGGTTATGTTTTTGATCTGCGTTCCATATGCATTTTACAATGTGACAATGTAAGTTCCTTTCTAATCATATTATCTATAGTGGTGTCTGGATCCAAACTTTTAAATGGCTATTTAATTTGGAGACCCTTCTCATGGGTACTCCCCCAAGTTTCCATTTATATGTGGCCCATAAGAGGACAACACTTAGTTCTATTCTGCTTCTGCACTGTGAACAAGGGAGACAACATAAAACTTTTGTTGGGTTTATGTACTGGTGAAGATTCGTAGGACTCATTTTTAACTTAACTTTGTAAGAATTATAAAGTGAGTGAATTTTATAGCAACATTTACATAAATGGAGCCCAATTTAAATTTTAAACATCAATATATATAATGTCTATCCACATTGTCTTCATCAAACAGTCTAGTATTTAATTTGAATGGTTGGGCCTACAACCGTGTCTAGTGCTCTTGAAAAACTGTATGCTGCTAGTAAGTTGCAATCTAAAGGGCAGTGTGTGGCTGCATCATGCAAATGGTACACAACCTTGTGTCGGATTCTGCATTTCATTTTTCAACATTCTGAAAAGCTGATGCATATTTCATTAATCTTGGAACTTTTGTTTTCCAGTGAAATAAAATTTCTGTAACTCCTAATTTTTAAGGCAGTTAATGGAGTTTATGAATCTAATAGTTTGTCATTTGGCAAAGAGATGCCTATAAAGTTTAATATGAGCATTGTCAGTTCAGTTGAATATAAAAAGGTGTATCACCTCTCTCTCTCTCTCTCTCTCTCTCGGTGTGACGAGGGAGTCTTGACAATTTTGTTGCCTCTTAGTTTTCCTATTGATGGTGATGCTTTAGGTCTTGACAGCCTAATCAACCTAACCTATGATGATTACTAGGAAAAGCTTGGATCTCTTCTAGAAATTAGTATAGTATCAGGTTTGATATTAATGTTACATTTGACAAAGGCATAAACATGCAGAGAACAAGGAAGCAGGATCTTTTGACCCATGTGTGGGGCATTAAAAGATGAAAGATATTAGCATTTCTACCTGATATGAAACAGGCCCTTTTCTGCTACGCAGTGTTGGAAGGCAGTTGTGTTCATATCAAGCAGTAACACACATCATTTTGTCAGGCATACTCTTTGTCCAGAGAAATTAGGATGTAATGGTTTTGAGTATCTTGAGAACAAGCTTTACTTTGGTTTAAAACTTAAATCTCTGGATTACTTGTGTGATTGACACACTGACTGGATGATCTGGAAGAGTCAGATACATGGTGACAATCAAAAAAATTGAGCTAGTTTGATTTTATTTTGATTTGATCTTAGTTTGATTGTTCTTGAACTTGGTTGCCCTGTCAACTGAATACTGAGTGTAAGTTCAGAATAGCTGCTGCTTGCATATTAATCTGTTTCTAAACTGCTGATATGCTCTCAACTAAAAGAATGAGTAGCTCTTAAACTATGTCTGAGACAGTTAAAGTTGTCTTCTCTTCTTATAGTATGGACTGTAGCTAGTTGTTCGTTATATGGTTTAAACCTTCCTAGCATTTTCCCTTAGCAGACACAACACTGGTTAGCTTGGTAATATTTTTGCTAGTATTAACGGGTCCACAAGAAGTTCGAGGCCATTCACATTTCTTGCCCTTTTGTATTCACTATCAAATGTGCAATACTTTCTGGTTCTGTTTGGATTGAAGGATATGAGGATGGATTTAAAATCCATGATAGTAAATCCCTTGGTGGGTTTTTCAATTGTCATGGATTTGAAATCCATCAATTTCATTTTGAACTAAATTTCAAGAGATTTGGGTGGGTTTGAAACCCCTCCAACTTGGATGGATTTGATCCTTCAATCCAAATGCAACCTCATCGACTTTAACTGCTGATTTATAAATTTCTCATTTTTATTGGAATCTTAGCAGCTAATTGGTGTTGACCCATGATCAGATATACTCGGCAGTGGCACTTGGTTGATGTAACCGAGATATTCAACCAGCTTCCTTGGGAGAAGAAAGTAAGATTGTACAAGCTCGGATATCTGGTCATCCTTCTGGCTCTGACAATATTCTGGTGAGCTTATATGAAGTTTTGCATGATAGATTTTGAAATTTGGGGCATCCCTTGATTTTCTTGTTTCCGATATTGTATGTCATTGCAGGATGATCTGGACCATCGTGGATGAATGATCAATGTGGGTTTGGTGCTGTTATAAATTACTTAGAGATTCTGTAAGCTCTCATTTATTATAATCATTTGGAAGTCTTTTGTACATCAAAAGTATCTACCTTGTCTCTTAGCCCCATTTAATAAGGCTAAAAAGATCATATCCTTTCTGCTAGGAATAGAAGACTGTGCAATATTTTTATTCAGAGGTCTGAGTAACTGTTTATCAGCATATAATGTTAAGGCAACATCATTTGGAATTTTTAGGCTGGCAAAGTATGCCTTGGAACTAGGAGAAAAGCTAGGAAGAAGCAGGTACATTATAGAGCCTATGAAATTCTTAATCTTGGATAATGTACAATAGGAAGCAGCAAAATGGAACAGAAATTCTTGAATCTATAGTTATTCTTCAAGTTCAGAGGAAAATAGATATTACGGAATAACTGCTTCACCCAAATGGAACAGTAATTCTTGAATCCTGACTTTATTGTTTCAAGAACAAAAGCATGAAGAAGCATGCAAACCTGGCAAATGAAAATTTTGTGCTCCTCAAGAATTGGAAGGACCAAATCCGAAATATACTTTCTAAATTAGAATTAAGAATTATTCAAGATAAAGTCTTACATTCATTTGGCTTCAGTTTTCCTTGAATTTGGTCCCTCTACTTAGTGGTTACATAAGGACCACATTTTAGTCTATTGTCTAAATGGAAGTATAAAAACAATTTTATTAGCAATGAAGTACAGGGACCTAATTCAAACAGAACTAAAAGTACAGGGACCTAATTCACAAAAGAAACTTAAAAGTACAGGGACCTATGTATAGATTTTTCCTGTTCTATTTGTCAAATTTCATAATCTAATCATTTATTAAGCTGAGAATTTGTCAACATACTCGGCTAACATTAGTCCTTGGATGCATCCCTCCGCCGTTGTTTATTCAACACAGATTCAGACTTTCAGGTCATGAAAGTTCAGATATACACTGAATGCCGTGGATCACTGCTGGCTGAATGTCCTTCTCAGTCAAATTTTGAATCAGGGAAGCATCCCTCTAACTTGATAGTGTACTCTTACTTTCTAATTATTGGAAAAAAACAAAGTAAAATTATGTGTTGCAAGAAGATGGTATCTGGGCATTATTTCTCAGGGATACTGCACAAGACCATAATGGTAGCATGATTCTTTGTTTTATGTGATTTCCGCTTAAAATCTATGTTTCTTATCACCTAATATGCTAGTAAACAAAATCCCTTTCCTCCCTCACCTAGGTTAAGCGATCCCATAACCATTGGTTCTAGGTAGTGAGTGTTCTTGCCACTTGAACAAGCTTACTTCGTCCACTTAAAATCTAGGTTTTGTTACAACATGATTGTCATGAGTCATGACTTGGTGGGTTGTCCAAAAGTGGCTCGAAAAATGCAATATCGATTGAATTATCAAATAGGCTGCCTGCCCCCATGCCGCTTTCAAGTTAAGATTTTAGTATTAGTATTGACTTTTTTGTTTCCTGTGAAGATCATACCTGTTGAGTTTGGATGTCTATGTTTTGAGTTAAAAAAATGTTTGATTGAACTGGTGCATCAGGGGGGGTATTATTTTAAAGTTGCTTGCAGCATTATTACGAGCTTACTTAAGAGAAAACAAAATCGTCACGGTCTGATATACTTGTTTATCATTCAGACACTCATTCGATAATCAATTTCGATTTTTTTATAAAATAATTTATTTCATATTTTATTATAAACAAAAACTTATACGCATCATATGTATGGATCTTACTGTGCGATGGATCTGATTTCTGCCCAACAATGGATTTTTATCTTACTGTATGCATGGATCTCACATCATTCATCAATGCATTTGTCGTGCTGCTCGTGTTTTGAAACTAATACATTTTTTGGTAAAAAATAATATTATTTAGATAAAAGTAATATTTTTTTAGATAGTTGGAAAAAAACTACTCTTTCATAAAAAAATATTGCGATTTAATTGTTTTTGATAATTAGTCAAATAAAAACAATACATTTATCATGAAAAAATAATAATTGCCTAATAATTTAAAAAATATTATTTTTTTCTATCTAAAAATGAAAGTCATTTTTTAAAAATATTATTTATCCTAAAAAAGTGCTTTGTTTCAAAAGTTAATGTCTCATATTTTTTATGGGTACGCGTATTTTATTATACCGCTATTTTGTGATATCGTATGAGAGTGATCTTAGCTGTTACGTTCATCTAATGATGCAACAATTATTTTATTATTATTATTATTATTATTATTATTATTATTATTATTTTGGGAGTTATTAGTTTATTATTACAGTCTTTGAAATTTCAAGTGAATCAGTTTGGTGTGGTAGTTTCTTTTGGACGTTTCTTCTTTTTATTAATCAACCTTATTAAATGAGATTATAATAATACGTATTCAAAATTATGTAGCAATTCAAGCTTCTACGCTACATGCAATACCATTACACGTTTGTTCTTTAATACAACACACACACACACACACTAATTACAAAATAATAATAATAATAATAATAATAAATAAATAAAAATTATGAATTATGGATCAATTTTTAGTTACAATATGAGCTTTAAAACTTATAAATGTTTGTAATGTCCCATGAAATTTTTTCAATAACATTATCAACTATATTTTTCGACATCTAATTGCATTGTTACTGCTGTTTATTTGCCTCGGCTACATCGTTTTAGGTCTTCCACCATGTATTAGTCGAATGTTTATGTAACGATTGACGTGCCTATTGTTCTAAGACAACTGAAGCGGTTGATTGAGAAATAGATGATATATTTGGTATGAACATATTGCGCTACATTGATTCAATAATAGTTGTGGCTTCACAATTAGCTCCCCAAAAATACAGTAAATATTATAAATGAAAAATTAAATTATAATTTATAATAATTTTTATTATAAATAATATTTATATTGCAATTAAAATTTAATTAATTATTATATTTTTTCTAATAATTAACCTATAATAAAATGCAACTTGTTGAAGAAAAAGAAAAAAACTTCTAGACTACATGAATAAATTAGAAAGATGCCGGGCGCTAAGTGCAATTTATTATTAATAACTTGGATCATTTCAATTCTTTGTCGGTAATTATTATATGTTATCTTTGACTTTAAAATCACCAATTCAATGGTCCTAGAATTTTCATATATATCACCAATTTAATGGTTCTAGAATTTTCATATATATATATATAAAATAAACAAAGAGCACTTGTAATTGTTGGATATGGCTTTTGACTTACTTCAAAAGGAAGCCCATATTTTTGACTTGAACTTACTATTAAGTTTGGGACTAAAAATAATCAAAACCAAATTAGAATTATGTAACTCATTCTCAATCTACTCCAACCACTCTTTCAGTATTTTGATCTTTTATTTATTTCATATAGGTAAGATATTTAATATCTTTTTTTATTATTATTTACTAAATAAACTTTTGTTTGGCGAAAAGAGAAGTGTCTTATTTCTCTCCTCTGATTCAAATATACCGTTGATGATTTTTGTATATGATGCAAATTTAAAAATAAAATAAAATCACTTCAAGAAATTGAATCTTATTACAATTGAAAAATGAGGCGCAAGGGATTTATAAAGTTTGTGAGGCGGTATATATAGAATAAAATTATCGATATTTTTGAAATGCCATAATTTATTTTCCTAAAACATCTTCTAGATCCTAACATGACGTAGGTGAGAAGAATAAAAGGTAATTATAACGACTATTATAAACATAATTGAAATGTTGAATGCAATACTTTACAAGTCTTTTGAATCGTATATAAATAATAAAAAGATAAATATGATTCTACTAAAAGTTTTGGAAGAGAAAAGAAAAAAAAAAAGAGAGAGAGAATTTAAATATGATATAACGATTTATAAGCTTGTTGCATCATGTTCGATTATACAATAAATAGACATGAAAAATTAAATTCATTGATTCTATCCAAAAATTACTGAAAATTTTGTCTGATTTCTTATAATCTTTTGCACATTCCTATCATTATAAACAAGCATAGCTAAATGTACAAAATCTTATGTGTAGCTCAAAAGAATTATTTCATTGTTTACAAATGAAAGTGTTGATAATAATGAAAATCAAATAAAAAGAGTGTTTAGACAGATAGTGATGGGCTTTGGTAAAATCGAATTGATCTGTAACAATTTTTTTAAATAAATTTAAATTTAAAATTTTTAAAAATTCATATCGAACTATGATAATATTTTTTATTATAATTGAAAAAATGATTATTAGTTTGAATTTTTAAAGATAAAACTTAAATAGGTGTGGAATGGAATTAATTTGATGCTACACATAACGAGTGATTGGTATTTATTCAATTTAGATCGGTAGAATTATGCTATTACTATTGAGCATAGGTAAGAGATGTGCCACTGCAGAAAACAACAAGCGTTGGCCGGGCCGGGCCGGGCCGGGCCGCTGAGATAAGTTAATACAGGAAAGCGGCAGCACACATGGAGGCGAATGGAGGAGGCACCGCCGGAGAAAGCAGATCCACTCAGAAATAAGCCACATGCGCCGACACGTAGACGTGTTGCTTTGTAAATGATCCACCGCCTCAAACTCGGTCAATTGTTTGCACTTCCGTCTTTGTCCCCAGCTTCGGACCTTTTCTCCTTTTTGCACTTTTCCTTTTTAATTTTTTATTCAGATATATATATATATATATATATATATGTGTGTGTGTGTGTGTGTGTAATTATTAAAATCATTGATGGTGTAAAACGACATCGTAATCATTGGACAAAAGAAATTAAATTAGCGATGATTTATTATTATTATTATACCGACGTTATGTATTGGTGTAATTGTAATTAATATATTCGAATAATGATAGTATTGTGTTAAAATAGTTCATTTAAAAAATAAATATTATGTTTTGTAAGAATACAATTTTTTTGTCAATTTGATAAATATATATATATATATATCTTTGTATAATTATAATTTTGTATTTGTACAATTTATTTAAGTTATTACTTTGACCTATTCAATTATATATAATCATTTGTGAAAAAAAATAACTTTTAACATTGACTATTAAACAAGATCTTGCCACTTGAAATAAAATTTCTTTTGAAACAAAAAATTGTTTTTAAATATATTTTTTATATAAAAAATGGAGTGAGTAATACGAAAACTTCTAAATTTATTTATTAGGTAGTAATTATATTGCTATTATGATTTTAAATTTACATTATCATCATAAATGTATACTTTAATTATAGATGGTTATTTTTTATTAAATAGAAATATATAATATATTATAATTTATATTCTTTTCAAGTATTGTTATAATCAATAAATTTTAACGATGTCTACTATTATTTTCTCACTCATCGACCTGTATTATCCATTCAATCTCAGAACAAGCTATTATTTCAAATTTTTACGGACATTATACACTCTTCAATCATATTCAGCCACACTTTTATATATTAACTCGACTTACTTCGATTACACCCGAGTACCACTAACCTTCGAAGAGGGACAGGTATATGTGGGGGAGAAAGCCAATCTTGTATCGATGGGCAGAGTTAAGTCAACGTCCACGCCTGTCTGTTGTCTTAGAAATCAACCATGTGCGTGCTTAACGGGCTAAGCATTGTGGCATCCCTCTCCGGTTGTCCCTTCCTGTCCCCGGAATTGGCTTTTACATTTTATATAAGTTTTTTTTGGAGGGAAGAAATATTATTTATTAAAATTTTATTTTATAAGTAAATATTTAGGCATATATATATATATATATATTATAAATGGCTAAAGAAAGACACAATATTAGAATAAGATAATAAGTCTAGAAAATATTTTGTAAGTATTTGGATAGTTCCGACCGAATATACTATATTTAATGAATACAGAGACGCTTCTATTAGACACAATATTTTTTATATTATTTTAAAATACGAAATAATTTGTTAAAAAAATAAAAAAGAAAAACTCGATTTGGTATCCATTTTTGAAGCACAACTTGATAATAATATATGCATTAAAGGATCAAATTACAAGAGCTCAATTCATATGTATAAGTTTATTCTATTTTGATAGTTGATAACGAAAAAAATCAAGAAAAAGTATGAAAATGATTTTATTTATTTATTTTTTTCTTGAAAACATGTTGTCTCCACAATTTGTTATGGTTTGCAGCTAGATTCTTATATATATATATATATATAAGCTTTATTTTTAAAATAAAATTACTAATTATATAAAGATTAAGAAATTTTAATAAGTTTATAAAAAAAATTCATGTTAATATTTTTTGGAGTCTAAATTCAATACACAAAACTTTGCATCTAATATCCATTTTAATACATATAATATGAGTGTACAATTAAAGATCGTAAAAAAATAATTAATTTAATGTATTATTCATACAAATCATAACAATATTACTAAAATTATTATCTGTAGACCTTTTAATAAATTTAAAAAGCAACCCATCAGAAAATGATATATCATTGTCTAAAACTATTTTTGTTCAGAAATAAAAATATATATATAATAGATTATTTAAAATATGTTATTATTATATTAGTATAGATCTGGAAGGTACATATATTGATTGCATTATAATTTCCATTATTTATATAGAATAATCACATTCTAGTAGCATGCATCTATGTTATGTATAAGCTTCGAATCCATGTACAATACAATATTATTGCAGGATTTATTTTTTTATTTTCTTATAAATCCCCAGTGAATGATTGAGATCAATGACGTATGTATCCCTACATCATCATGGAATAAATATTTAATAACAATTTTTCTTTTTTAATTCTATGTATGTTGACTTGGTTGCAAAGTCTTGGTCATTCGAACATTTCGATCGACACGTTAGTTTTTTATTCTGAACAATAATGCTTTTGAATGTTTTTGTTACATTCTAACAATAACAACAACAATAACAATAATAATATAATAATCTTGATAAAAAAAATTTAACGAGTCAAAATATTTTTGCTATAACAATAATAGTAGCGATACAAAATATTTTACTAAAATAAAATGGGAGGAATCATTACAAAGTAGACAAACTTTAGTTCATTTCATTGAACGAAAGTCGGGGATTGTTGCATATATATGTGCTACTTATCGATAGTTCATTTTAATTTTGATTTGTATTGTTCCTAGGTTGTTGGTGTGAGATAAATCATGAAGTCTTCTATATTCGATTTGATATTTGTAATGTATATAATGGTCTGTAACGTAATTAAAAAAAATTTAAAATTTTTATTTTTACATTTTTGTTTTGAAAAATAAAATTATAAATGAGGTTTGTCGACCGATACAACAATGACAAAATATGTAATAAGTCAAAAATTTCTATATTCCATTTAATATGATTCTCACTTTTTTCATTTCAATCAAACCAAACACGTCCCAACGATCTCCTAGGCCGACATTATTTTATTTAATGCCTGGTGTGATTACCATTACCGTTGAGAACAAATTCACGTGAAAATCGAGTTAATTAACCTCAGTCGGCTGAATTTTTTATAATTTAATTAATAATTTTTCATTAAATTCGATCAATTAATTTCTTTCAGAATAAAAAAATAAAAATTGTGGCACATCTCAAATTTCTGGATTATGCATAAATATTTTATGGAATAGCCTGTGATTATTATACGAGTTGTAATTATTATTTTTAATATAATCTTTGTATAAATAGGTACGGTCAATACTTAAATAATTAAATGAATTAATAATTCTGTAAATTAGTATTATATTTTATGGGTTTTAAAAAATAATATATTTAATGTGGTCCCAATTAGTGCATAATTAAGTTCCCAAATTCTTAATAATTATTACACATTAGATAATTAAAATTCCAAGTCGGTTGACCTGCGATCCCAGACAATCAATCATGGGGGTGATAGCCCCCCATGAGATCATGCTGTATGATGTAGTTCTGTACGATCACCTCCATTCTTAAATATCTCACTTTAATTGTCCCACATGATTACCTTCTTTTTTAATTTATTATTCTCTGCATTATATTTGCCTTTATTATAATTTAACTAATGTAAAATTCGTGAAATTTAATATAATTGTCCGATTTCAAAGAAAGATTAAAAAAATAAAAAGAAACAAACAAATTGATATTTTATAATTCAAAACACAAGTATTCTTCTTTTATAAATCTTACAAATCTTTAAATTCTGGTTCGATGGACGATTAATCTGTTTTCTTTAAAATGTAAATAATAAAAATAAACTAAAATTATAATTACTGAATTCTTAAATAAATAAAGAAATATGTCTTTTCCATCATATTTATTTTAAAAATATGTGTGGAATTTTCTTTTCTTTCAATTTGAAAGATTGTACATTCGTACTTGCAATTTCTCTGCACATAAAATTTAAATAATTTTCGTCCTTACAAAACATCAAATCATAAATCACTAACGTTATATGTGTTCTTTTATTTTTTAGAATAATAATAATTAAAAAAATTGGACCCTATGAATAATAATAATGATATTCTTTTGGTTAAATAAATTCATGTACTGCCTTACTATAGATTGGATTTCTTATCCGCTCATTGTGAAGATATGGCTCATTGTGAACATGTGGTACGAGGAAAGTAACAAAATTTGTCCTCATGCAATAAGTACACATGTGTTCTAATATAAATGGGTGGCTCAACTCACATGATTGTAAAATCACTTTAATTTAATTAAAGACGTCGTGTCATTCAAAATATTATTTATTTAATTAATTAAAATAATATTTTATTAAAATAATAATATTTTTATCGAACAAAAATATTTACACTTTGTATTTATATAATAGACAACAAACTAAAATATTTTTGTACAAATTTCAATTGAATCAATAAGATGACACCGTGTATATATATTTTTGTTGGGGGAAAAAAGTGGGTGTTTCTATTTACACCACAATAACCTCTTTTCACACGACAAATATTTTTTAAACAAAAATAACTTTATATTAAATGTTTAATTTGTCCTTCATCTCAAATAAGATAATTCTCCATTTTTTCATTAATCTTCTTCTTTACCCAGCAACTGTTCTACATTTGTTTTCTCAATCTTCTTCCGCACAAATTTGCTGCCAACATCACCTTCACCGATCCATGAAATTAAAAACAACTCTAAAAAAAAAGTTATCATAAATTAATAAGAATAATTAATAGAGATAATACCAATTGATTTGATTTAGTTGTAAATATTGATTTGATTTGATTTGATTTGATTTGTGTCTATCCTGTATTTTAGGTATACCTTAACCATATCCTTTCCTTAATTATAGGATATTATTGTAACTACACATACGTGTATATATATGTGAATATACTCTCACCAGTTCTTACGGTGATTTTTCCAATCTTCTCTCAATTCTCAATTATGTGCTGTACATATTCTGTCATGGTATCAACCTAACTCGTTCCTAAACCCTCAATTCTTCCGCCGTCCTCCTTCTCTACCTCGCCGGTGTTTACATCCGGCTCTCCTCTTCTCTTGTTTCGGTGATATTGGTCGGTATCCGCCATCGCCAAATCTCAGTTTCGTCATCATCATGTCGAACTCTTCTAATGATCCTCTCCCTGTTACCACAATGATAAATATGATGCAAATTAAACTTGAAGCCTCCACATATTTGATGTGGCGCCACCAAACAATACACATGGCTGAGTGTTTTGATATTTTGGGCCATCTCGATGGTACGACTCCAGCGCCGTCTTCCACGATCACGCCGGAGAGCGGCGCTGCCACTGCAAACCCGGCTTACACGATGTGGCGTCTGAAGGATAAACGCCTTCTCAGTGTCATATATACCTCTCTCTCTGCCGACGCGGCCTCGGAGGTCATAGATTGCACATCCGCCAATCAAGCGTGGGAGGCGCTTGAGAGTGTCTATGCCTCTGCGTCCCGTTCTCATCAACTCCGGGAGGAGTTGTTATCACTTCGCCGAGGAGATCTGTCTGTTGAAGACTATGGCAAGAAGTTTAAACATCTCTGTGATCAGCTGCAGGCCATCGGCCGTCCCATTGACGCCGACGATAAACGACACTGGTTCCTCCGCGGGTTGGGGGTTCAATTTGCAGGTTTTGCCGACACTAGGATGGCTATCTCTCCAGTTCCGCCTCTCCGTGATCTCCTCCACCAAGCTGTACAATTTGATATGATGCTTAAATCCATGGAGGGTTCGTCTCCCTCTCCTGCTTTCTCCGCCGTTCGCCAGAATTTTCAGACGGCTGCCCCTAAGCCGTCGCCTCGACCATCGTCTCGTACCTCTCAGCAGCAGCACTCTTCTCGCTCAGGAGGTAATTTTAATTATGGTAACAATGGTTCAGGTTCAGGTGCTTCATTTAATTCTGGTCGTCGTGACAATTCTGGTGGAGGTGGGTTTCGTCGTACGCCTAGATGCCAAATATGCCGTGGGGAGCACTACGCTGATAAGTGCTCTAAATACTTGAATGCTCTCAACTCCAACTCAGCTGCCCACCTTGCTCAGGCGTTCACGTCCACTTGCAATGTCTCGGATCAAACTCCTGATTGGTATCTTGATTCGGGCGCCTCGGCTCATATGACGAACCAACTTTCAGCTCTTGACACTCATGAGTCCTATTCTGGTAACGATTCTGTTATAGTTGGTAATGTCAATGTTTTAAATATCTCGCATATTGGCAATACTAAAATTTCTAAGGATGTTAAATTGTTAGATGTACTTGTCGTCCCTCATATCACAAAGAACCTTCTGTCTATAAGTAAATTAACTGCGGATTATCCTGTGGATGTTATTTTTTCTGATAAGTTCTTCGCCATTCAAAATCGGCTCACAAAGAAAATCCTGGCTCAGGGAAGGTGTAATCAAGGACTTTATTTACTTGATCGGGGTATTCCAGCTTTGGTTGCAGCTATTCGGGTCAAGAGGTTGAAAGCAAGCTTTGATTTGTGGCATTTACGCCTGGGGCATGTCCCATTTTCTGTTATTTCATTGTTAAATAAGCAGGGTTGTTTATCTGTTACTTCAGTTTTACCAAACCCTAGCCTCTGCTCTTTTTGCCAGTTGGCCAAGAGCAAGCGTTTAACATTTTCATTGAATGACAAACGTGCTACTGCTGTTCTTGGCTTAATTCATTGTGATTTGTGGGGTCCTGCACCCATTTCCACTTCTGATGGGTTTAAATATTATGTGGCTTTTGTGGATGATTTTTCTCGATTTTCGTGGATATATCCATTGCGTGCTAAGTCCGAGTTTTATGATGTGTTTGTTCGGTTTCATGCTTTCGTCTGCAATCAATTTTCTCGAACTATTAAAACATTTTAGTCTGATGGGGGTACTGAGTTTATAAATGGAAAGGTTCGTGATTTTATGCATCTGCATGGTATACATCACCGGATTTCTTGTGCTTATACACCACAGCAAAATGGCAGGGCCGAACGTAAACATCGTCATATCTCTGAATCTGGTTTATCTATGTTATTTCATGCTCAGGCGCCAGCTTCCCTTTGGTTTGATGTTTTTGCCACTGCCGTTTATGTCATTAATAGGCTACCCTCTGTGATACTTGATAACATTTCTCCCTTTCAGGTGTTATTTGGTTATACGCCTAGTTATGATACTTTTAAGCCCTTTGGTTGCCGTGTCTATCCGTATCTTCGTGACTATGCAGCTAATAAATTGGAACCTCGCAGTCGGCCTTGCATCTTTCTAGGTTATAGCAGCACGCAGAAGGGTTTTCGTTGTTTTGATCCGAACTCTTCTCGAGTTTTTATCACTCGCCATGCTCAGTTTGATGAGCTCCACTTTCCTTTCTCACGGATACCGTCTGTTACGAAAGTCACTGATCTAGATATCTCGATGTTTCTCGATATCTCATCTGACTCTTCTCTGGCTCCTGTCTCGGCTCCTGTTCGTCCTCCACATCGTTTTTCGGTTGATAACGATGCTCGTTCACCGTCCTTGGTTCTCGATGAACCTCCTTTGGAGCCACCTACTATTGATCCTGTCGTGCTTCCTGTTCCCGACATTGAGCCTCCAGCTCCAGAACCACCCCAGGCTCCTCAGCCCACTCATCATATGATCACTCGAGCTCGTGCTGGTATTTTCAAGCCGCGCTATCCGGTTGATTTAGCATCTTCTGCCCTTCTCTCAGCTCTTGTTGTCACCTCTGAGCCCCGTGGCTTCAAGTCTGCTGTTAAGCTTCCTCAGTGGCTTGCTGCCATGCAAGAAGAGATTGATGCTCTTCGCTCAAACTCGACTTGGGATTTAGTGCCTCGACCTTCTGGCACTAATATTGTTGGCTCCAAGTGGGTCTTTCGTACAAAGTTTCTTGCAGATGGGTCAATCGAACGTCACAAAGCTCGTTTAGTGGCTCAGGGTTTTACTCAGGTTCCTGGTTTGGATTTCCATCATACATTCAGCCCTGTTGTGAAGGCGGCCACAGTTAGGGTTGTTCTGGCCTTATCTGTTCAGCGTGGCTGGCCTCTTCACCAGCTTGATGTTAAGAATGCCTTCCTGAATGGGATTCTTTACAAGCCTGTCTTCATGGCCCAGCCCCCTGGCTTTGTTGATCCTCGGTACCCTGATCATGTCTGTCGACTGAAGAAGGCACTTTATGGTCTTCGCCAGGCTCCCCTTGCCTGGTACCAGCGTTTCAGCTCGTTTCTCTTCAATCTAGGTTTTTCACAGAGTCGTTCTGATTCGTCTCTATTTCATCTGCATCAGGGTAAGACCATTATATATCTTCTCTTGTATGTTGACGATATTATTGTCACAGGCAATGATCTTGCTGCCCTTCGCCAGTTCATAGCTGATACTGGAGATGAGTTTGCCATCAAGGATCTGGGCTCCTTGAGCTATTTTCTTGGTCTTGAGGTCTCTCACACCGATACTGGGTTGTTTGTTGGTCAGGCCAAGTATGCACTTGATATTCTTGAGCGTGCAGACTTGGTTGAGGCGAAACCTGTTTCCACCCCATTGGCGACAGGTGAATCTCTTGTCAGTACAGGTCCTGCTTTCAAGGACCCCACATTATACAGATCTCTGGTTGGTGCTTTGCAGTACTTGACCATCACTAGACCAGATTTATCCTATGCTGTCAGCTCTGTTAGTCAGTTTCTTCAGTCGCCTACTAAAGATCATTTTTTGGCTGTTAAGCGTATCCTTCGCTATGTGAAAGGTACTCTCCATTTTGGTCTCTCGTTCACTAAGCGTCCTGACTCTTCCATCTTGGGATACTCTGATGTGGATTGGGCTCGTTGTGTTGAGACCCGTCGCTCAACTTATGGGTACTCTATATTTCTTGGGGGTAATCTTGTTTCTTGGAGTGCAAAGAAACAACCAACTGTTGCTCGTTCCAGCTGTGAGTCTGAGTATCGGGCCCTGGCCAATGCAGCTGCTGAACTTGTTTGGGTTTTTAATCTTCTTCGGGAATTGCGGGCTCTTCCTCCTACTCGGCCAGTTCTGTTGTGTGATAACAAGAGTGTCATTTTCTTGAGTCAGAATCCTGTTGCACACAAGCGAGCTAAACACATTGATTTGGATTATCACTTTGTTCGTGAATTGGTCTCATCTGGGCGCATTTCCACTGAGTTCGTTCCCTCTCATCTTCAGCTTGCGGATATTTTCACGAAGAGTCTTCCTCGTCCGGCCTTTGAGTTTCTACGGTCCAAGCTTTGCGTGTGTCTTCACCCCACGCAGCGCTTGACGGGGGGTAATAGAGATAATACCAATTGATTTGATTTAGTTGTAAATATTGATTTGATTTGATTTGTGTCTATCCTGTATTTTAGGTATACTTTGACCATATCCTTTCCTTAATTATAGGATATTGTTGTAACTACACATACGTGTATATATATGTGAATATACTCTCACCAGTTCTTACGGTGATTTTTCCAATCTTCTCTCAATTCTCAATTATGTGCTGTACATATTCTGTCAATAATAAATGTAAAAAAAATTATTGATAATCATGATTCTAATAAGAATTACTCCATCTCACCCTTGAACAAACAAAAAAAGTCGAAATAATTTCTTCTATTTAAAACCCATTTGCTCCCAAATCATAACTTGTGAATCTGAATTTCTTTTCTTCTATGATTTGTTGCTAAGAATTTTCAAATCCATATATTTAGCTTGAGATAAAATTTCGACTAACCAAATATAGAATGTCCAATTAGTATGTGTCGAACATTTTAAAACTTGTATAATGAATCATTACCGAATGTCACTAAATTGTTTTTGTTAAAATATTTTTTCAATTTTTTTGCATGATTGTTTTTCAAAAAATCAAAAAAGTTTTTTGGATAAACCTTCTTTAAATTCGGATTTATAAAAAAGACACGATTGTGAAGAATTCAAACATTCATCAAATCAATTCAATAATTTTAAATATGATTTTGAATAATTTTGAATTTGCAGAAAAAGAAGGAAGAAGAAAAACTGCAGAAAATTTATGTTAACTTTTTGTTGAGAGTTGTTCGTAATTTTATGGATTGCTGAAGGTAATGTTGGCAGCAAATTTGTATGGAAGAAGATTGAGAAAACAAATGTAGAATAGTTGCTGGGTAAAGAAGAAGGTTAATGAAAAATAGAAAATTTTCTTGATTTGAGAAAAAAGATAAATAAGACATTTAATATAAAATTATTTTTATTTAAAAATATTTATAATATAAAAAAAAATTATTGTAATGTAAATAGAATTACCGTATTTTTTTTTTAACATTTGGGAAATTGAAGTAGGCATCGAAAAGTTTGACCATGTGGGAAGCGCCGCATTCCCACCCAAATTTGGTACGAAAACAACAAGAGAGAAGGAGATTGAAGAGTGGATCGGTTCTCGTGACCAACACCTGGCTTACCCGCCGCCGACCTACCCTATTAGACGAGGATACGTAATTCGCCACCGCAGTGATGTCACCCTTGACGCCATCGGATTACATCAGCTCCATTAACATTTACCGCTCCTATGTTCTGGAAATGTGTGAGCTATATGACGTCAACGTCTGAAGCCGCGTTGACGTAAGATGGTGGGTCGGAGTAACGGAGCATTCATTAACGAGATATGGGTTGAAAATGGCGTTCTTAATGAGCAGTGATGAATAAAAGGACAGGTATTTTCTTATTTCTTTTTCCTTTTTCTTATTTATTAATTTACTGATTGCTGTTGGCATCACTGGTTTTCTTTAAATTTGAAGCCGCAGCGTTTTTTTCCTTGTAAAATTACAATAAATTGCTTATTGGAAGCAGAAGACATTGCCCAAGGTGCCTTTTCCTATGTTTGTCATTCTTTACCTCTTTCACCCCCCCCCCCCCCTCCCGACACACACACACACACACACACACACAATCTCACTATACTCTGTGTGCTAGTTTGTGTTGTGTTACCTTTTGGTTTCACGTATGATGGAGTAATTCTCTTTGTGATTGTTAATTTGGAAAGTTTAAATTAAAACTCAGCCGTTGAATTAGTGATGGGTTAATAGCTTTTATCGTACAAAAGTAATCAGTAAAAAGTGTAAATATTTTGAGTTGGTTTAACATGATTGGCAAGGAGAATATCTTACCTTTTTTTGTCTTTCCCTTGCTTCCATTCAAGAATCTGAAGCTTTTCTAAATCCCATTTATTTATTTATTTTCTATGAAATGCTTGAAAGCAACACAATTTATCTTGTTATAGGATCAGAATCCTCTGTTCTATGGTGATTTGAATTTCATTTAGTCTATTTCATTATGAAGACAAGGTGTTTTAAGTTCTTGGACTGGCTTTGTCTAGTTGGTTAGCATGCATGAATGCTTATCACTGCATTTGTGGAGCAAATGACTTGGAAAGGAGATGGGATTATCATATCTTCGCTAAAAATTGGAATTTTCTTTTTCCCGAAAGAATTAAGTCCATAAAACGGCCTCGACCCAGTATCTGATCATCGTCGGACGTTCGATAATTGTTAGCCATGTACTTTGAAGTAAGACGTAGTGGCATCTCCTTGAAAATTGCTCTACTTGCTACCAAAAAAAAAAAAAAAAAAAAAAAAAAAACCTCAGCTGCAATTTCTTTGATTTTATTTTTTATCCCACTCCCCCACCATCAGCTGCAACTTCTTTCATCTCTACGATATTACTCAGTATGTCATTTGGTGTTTGTACGTGGTTCAAATACGAGTTATGGTTATGCATATCTTGTACTTTTATGAAGAAAAAAAAAACACGATAAACTCATGCAACCAAAGAGAGAGAGAGAGAGAGAGAGAGTGACATTTCACCATAAATACCTCAAAGAATGTGTGTGTGAAGTTTCAACATTAATACATGATTAAAGTGGTTTCGATGTCATATAAGCTGGATCTTGCTGGATCTTGCTAATAAGCCTACTTTTGTACTAAGGTGCAGATTACTAAGCCAGCAATCTTTTTCTTCAGGATTTTTTTCCTTGCAAATCATGATGGCTTCTGTTTGCATCTGAAATTAACTAACTGCATGTCTACCTACGCACGAATTTCGCTCTCCTCCATTAATTTTGCAAGTAAATGTTGTGATTATTGTCTGTATTTTCTGCATCTATCAATACTTATCAGTATGAAAAATTTCTAAGATTGAAGATGTGAAGTGGTATCTGTATCTGTGTTCTGTTTTCTCTAACCACTTTCTTGATTTCACAAATGAAAGAACATAAGTTAATCATGGACTTTTGACTTGTTCAGGCTCCCAACAATGTAGGAATTACAGAGGGCATTTTTGAAAGATCCAGTAGTCAATTTGGCATTGCATTTTTCTTGCTGATTCCTGTATTCTCTTTCATAGATATTTAGAACGTCCATAGCTTCAAACAAGGTCACTCTGGACAGTTCTATCCGATTTGTTTAATCTTAGGTAAGACTGGGTTCCAATGGAAACAAAGGTCATTAGTGGAATCCAGTTCTCAAGCCTCCCCACTAGCTATATCCGTCCAGAATCTGATAGGCCCAAACTGTCAGAAGTTGAGGACTGCAATAATGTTCCCATCATTGACTTGGGTTGCAAAGATCGAAGCCTAATCGTCAAACAAATCGGCAATGCTTGCCGAGAATACGGATTCTTCCAGGTTACTTATTCTTGATTCTTGACACTAAAAGCACCATTTATATGTATGTGTGTGTGTGTGTATTTTTTTCTTTTTTTTCGTTCTTTAAATGTGTGTTATCAGGTGATCAATCATGGGGTACCTAAAGAAATAGTGGATAAAATCCTTGGAGTGGCTCATGAGTTCTTCAGTTTACCTGTGGAAGAGAAGATGAAGCTGTACTCTGACGACCCTTCAAAAACTATGCGACTATCAACAAGTTTCAACGTGAAGAAGGAGACTGTTCACAATTGGAGGGATTATCTCAGGCTCCATTGTTATCCTTTGGAGAAATATGTGCCGGAGTGGCCTTCTAATCCCTCTTCTTTCAAGTAAAAGCCTACTGTTATCCCACAAATTACTTTACATTTTCTCACATTCAATATTTAAGGTCCTTTCTTTTGGGGGTGTTCTTTGTAGGGAGGTTGTAAGCAGTTACTGCATGGAAGTACGACAACTCGGGTTCAGATTACAGGAAGCAATATCGGAGAGCCTAGGATTGGACAAAGATGTCCTAAGGAATACAGTAGGAGAGCAAGGGCAGCATATGGCAGTAAACTATTATCCTGCTTGCCCAGAACCTGATCTAACATATGGATTACCAGCACATACTGATCCAAATGCCCTCACCATTCTTCTTCAAGATTTGCAGGTTTCTGGTCTTCAAGTTCTTAAGGATGGAAAATGGCTAGCAGTAAAACCACAGCCAGACGCATTTGTCATTAACATCGGTGACCAAATCCAGGTAGGCCATACATGTTCTTTTAATTCCATTGAAAGAAGAAGATTATCTATATATTTTTGCAGAGAGACTTACTCCTTGGTTCCATTCTAACGCTCGTTTTACAAAATACTTGTCCTTTTTAGATTGCCAAGAAAGATTGTAGTCTTTCTTTCCAACTTTACCCTGATCGAACTTTGTAGCAAGTCTTCTCCTCTTAAAGTATTTGATAAAACACAGCTTTTTAGCCTCTTAAAACTAGAAAGTGTAGTTATTTTATATGTATGACTACACTTAATAAATACTTCCTTAATCTTTGTGAAACGATCTTGAAAGACAGTGAGCATGAAACAGATGGAGTAATACAAAGTAACAATGAAACAATGAGAGCCACTCTTTTCCTTTTTGTTCTTTCTTTCTTTTCCCGTTATCTAATCTTTCAAATGTTTGATCCACTGAACTGTGTTCGTAATTCAACCAATAATTTCTGCAGGCGTTCAGTAACGGGAAGTACAAAAGCGTTTGTCATCGTGCCGTAGTAAATGCGAATAAACCAAGACTCTCAGTAGCTTCCTTCCTCTGCCCTTGCGACTCTGCGAATATAAGCGCTCCGAGAGAGCTCACAACCGGAGATGATGAAGCCCTTTATAGGGATTTCACGTACGCTGAGTATTACAAAAAGTTCTGGAGCCGGAACTTGGACCAGGAGCACTGTTTGGAACTGTTTAAAAATTAGGAAAAGTTGCAATTCCGCTCCTCCAAGTATATGGCCCTCATCCTCTATTGGTGCACTACGTTCACGAATTTACATAAATAATATGCTGCCTTTCAAAATTTTGCCCGTTCGCCTGAAGTCGCCGAGTTTCAACAGGAGAATAAAATCCAAAAAGGTGGAAGCTCGTGTACAGAGCCATACTTGAGAGGATGAAGATTGTAATTTTTCTAAGAAAGTAGTATTATGTTTCAGTTTATCAGTTGCATAACTAGTTAATTTTGATCTTAACTTCAATGAGTTGTTATTCCCTTTGTCCAGCTGGGTATGTATGGTTGTGCTTCTGAGAAAGCTATAAAGCAGAAGAGTTGCAGTTATAATAGCATCTCTCCTTCTCAATCTTTTCAGCACTAGTGTAGCAAGTGATGATATCTTATGAACATTAATTTTCTTTAATTGCAGCCTTATTTATTATCCTTTATTCTCTTCTTTCTCCTTATTTTATTATTGTTGTTGTCGTCCTAGTTTTTATTTTTTTTAAAAGAAGTTTCAAATTTTCAGATATCGTTTTATGTTTGTTCTAACGGATTTTGAATTAATTATGAGCCCATAAATATATGAATTTGGTTCAAACTAAAGGGTCAATAGCAAGAAAAATACAAACAAATCATACATATATATATATATATATATATTTGTCGAAATGAAGTGCATATGAAGTTGGGAAATATGGGAACATCTCCAAAATGATAATAATCTTGTATTTTTGCCCTTTGATCAAAGTAGAAGATTGGCTTATCTTTAGTGAACTCAAAAGAAGTGTTGGCTACTTTTCAGTTGAAGCAGTTCGGAAAGTCTTAAAGGGTTGTTTGGATGGTCATTTTTGGCTGTAAAATAACCAAACTATCCTTTCCTTGAAATCTGCAAAGAATCTATTTACTAAGAAAAAGGAGGAATAATTCTTTTTATTTGCAATTGAACTGCATGCATTTGTGAAACCCTAAAATTATAAGGGGAGAAAAATTAGTTGGTTTAATTATTGGGTGTGTGGATTTAAGTTAGGGTGTGTTGTACTTAGATTTAAGCTATATAGAGGTTTAAATATTTCTAAGCGAGGCCTATATATATATATATATATATATGAAGAATTGTAGAACCTACCGGCACATGCCACGTGTCAGTTATTGTAATCAAATAATTGATGCAAAGTTCAATTTTGACTTCTTTTCTTTAGCAGTGACTTTTGATGTGTGATTGTGACTTTTTGTCATTAGAGAATGGGTTATATGGGCCGTTCTCTCTATCTATCTCTGTTTATTCTGACATGGGCTTATAATTGTTTAGGCCCAAATATTATAGGGCCTATTTTAACCTTTACAAATACCTCAAATGGAAAAATGAAAAAATAGTTGGTTAATTATTGAGTTGTGGTAAAAGTTATATTTTTTTTAATTGGAATTGGTAAAAATAGTCCTACAATTCTTATTTTGTAAAATTATTTGATATGTTCCACTGATGTGATCGATCAAGTTAGTGAAAACTCATGCAAAAAATAAAAATAAAAATAATGGAGTTTTTATTTCACGTATGACCCTTTTTCTGTAGTTTAAAATATATATATATATATATATAAAATAAAATATGCAAAATGAGGTGACAATTATCGTTGATTTTATGTTGATGTGATTTTTTTATTTTTTATTTTTAAATATTGGCATGATTTTACCATATTCAATCATCACGTCATTATAACTTACCTTTTTTTTTAACAAAAATTAAGGATTGAAACTAATTATACGATAATATGAGACAATGTTTTCCAAATTTGAAATAGATGAGACCATTTTTGCCGTCATTGAATAATTATAAGACTATTTTTGCATTTCTCTTTGTAGAAGAATAAATTGGATTTTTTTTAAAAAAAAGGTTTATATATCATATTAAGAAGAAGATGAATCTACATATTTCACATATTTTTCGAGAGGGAAATAGAGTAGTAAATTATCTTGCAAATAAAGCTATTGAGACACGTCAAGTTTACAATTCGATGACATAAATGTTTGTAATAGATTTAGGGGTTTGTTATCTTTGGATGCTTGGAGATTATCTAACTTTAGATTTTCTTAAGTATTGTTTGTACATTTTTTTTGTCAAGTAATAAAATTGTTAGAAAAAAAATATATGTATATATATATATATATAATCTTAAGAACATGCATTTGGTGGAATGGAGCTGTGATGATGCTAGTTTCAATATGTCATCCACAAACACACACACCCCAACCAAAGTCTGAAATCTCCATGAGTCTGTCTTATCCATTGCCGTTGACTTTGTCTACAGCTAAGTCAACCACCGGATTGCTCATAAAATACTAAATAAAGACTTTTCAGGGTGTTTTGCCTTCCTTGATACACTCTTAGATTAAAAAGTTACAAGTGTGTAATGGATTTTTAAATTATTAAACATGATTATCTATTCTAAATCATTTTTTTTTTCCTAAATTGATATTCATGCAATGGGATTTACAGAAACAGACATCAAAATATCAAGAAGGAAAAAAAAAAAAAAAAGGAAAAAAAAATCAGAACATGGCTGCTTCTAGGCAGAGCAACCTTTCTGTGATCATCTCTTCCTTCCATTTCCTTTTTTTCGCAGCTATGAATTCTTCAATTTTCTCATTGAAATCGTCGTCTTCATAACCTCCATTATCTTCACTATCACCTTCATAACCACATTGATAATCACAGTCACACAAACCAGCAACCTTAAGATCATAGCTGCATATTTCATCACCATCATATCCTTCATGATCATACCCTGTGTTTTTGCTTTCTGGAGGAGGGACGGATTCGCCGTCCCTATGTTGGAAAATATTTTCCAGATTTCTCATCGTCTCATGATCGTGGAGTGATAATACTGCTGTTGGACTGAGATGTATATACTGATCAAGAAATGGAATAGCTGACAGTTCTTGTTTCTCCAAGGGAGAAGTCTGGTCTGTGAGCGTGTGTGGGTCAGAGTTTCTGTATACTAAGTGAAACACGCAAAAGATGATGAAAACGGAGATCTGTATATATTTCTGATGTTGATGTACAGAGATGAATCTGAAGAGGAAGACGAAGAAGAGGGTGTTAATGGTGAAATACAAGATGAAAAGAAGGGCATGTTTGGCTGCCCCTATTAGTTTCATCTTGCTTATCTGGTCTTGAGACTGATGAAGTTTCTTTGAACTTCTTGTAAGAAAATGGCTCCAAACAGACAGGCTGAGATAGTATTTTTATTATGACAACAAATGTAGCAAATCTCTGTTTGGATAAAAAATAACACTAGTTGCATAGGTAGTCATTGTCATGGATAGTGACAATCTCCATCAGTTGACAGATGCCAATGGTATCTAATTGTCAAAGATAGAGAGCAAACAAACAAAGCTTTTGGTGGACAGCTTGTGAACAAGCTCATTTAAAACTCAGTTAATAATAATAGTAATAGCAGTAATAATGACAAAAACAACATTCATTTTACATATAATCCAGTGTTATTATATTACATGTAATTCTAGTGGAAATTTAGTTAAGTTTGTTCCTTTATATGGAGGTTTAGGAAATATTTGTTTATTTTATGTTCGTGAACAATGTTAATTAGTCGTTCGAGCGCAGAAGTTCACAAACATGTGATCAAACACATTCACGAACTAACGCAAACTCCTTCAAGCTTGAACAAAAATAAATGAAAAAAACACGAACACCTGCATAAGTGATATCAAGGCAATAAGTACAAATGATATCAAAAGTCACATGTACATAAACATAATGAAGGTACAAACAATTAGAACAGGAATAGAATCTTTGAGGTCGCTAGTGAATTTGTTCAGAAGGGTAAGAGCAGTAACCTTACAAGTTATTGCAAAGTTAAGAATTGTGATCTTCCGGGACTACCCCTGCAAGGAAATATTGATGTCTGCTGTGGACTTCCTCGACTTTTCTGTAGTTTGAATTGCTGCCCAACCAGTCGGATTGTCAGCAGAACTTGAGCAGATGTTCCCTTGCGCGTTGTTGGAGCTCCTTTTCTCTAAGTTGAGAGCAGGTACACCGTCTGGACCTGTTGCGTTGACTGTTAACTGCTTCTTGTGTTTGAACTCATTTGGACTGCTCAGTAGGAAACTCGCGACAACAACCTAGAGTGAGAGAGGTACAAGGGAAGATGGGAGATTATCAGGAGTTTGAAATAGTTCCCAACTGATATAAAAAAATCGCTAATAGAAACCGGTGAATTACATCTACTTCCATTGAGGTTTAGTCAAATTATCAAACACAACCCGGAGGATTGTAGAAATTACATTAACACCCTTAACGAAAAATAAACAGCCTAGTCAAAAGCTAAAAAATGTAATACATTCGATAATTTGAGTAAACCTTGAAGAGAGGTAGATGACACTCACCCTTTAGAAATCATACATAGAATATCTGAATCATATAGGGGAGAGAGAGGTGAACAAGAAGTGTACCTTTACTTGAGAAGCAGCTATTGTCAATCCAGAAACTAAACCTCCCACAACACGACCATCGGCTCCTGACAAGGTTATGGTCATCATACCGGGTCTTCCAAATTTGTCGGGCATCTCTGTTGGCGTAAAGGATCCAGAAAAGGAAAGAATTTCAAAAAGACCCTACAAGCCAATTATAGGAAGAAGCCTTTAGGCTAACCTTAAAGATTGGAAAATCTTATATAAACACCAAGGTTGCATTTGGATTGAAGGATTTGGATTGCCATGGATTTGAAATCCATCACTTTCAATTATAACTAATTTTGAGGAATTTAAGATATAATGAATTCGAAATCCATGTATTCCAAATCTTGCCTTTCAAATCCTTCAATCCAAATGAAACCTAAAAGACATTGAATTGTTTGTAATGTTAAGGACAAAGAAGAATGAGGTTATATAGCAGCTGGACATCCTGTACTTAATTTCGAACAGAGCCACCCGAAACAAACAGCAACATAAAACATAAATTCAGCTCTCTTAAGTATGCTTGTGCAACAACTACTTGGATGATTTACCAAAGAGACCCGCTTCATAACATAATCCACTTTTAGTGTTCAAAGACTATCACAAATTCTTCTAAAGTTTGCATTTTTCGTAGGAATATAAAACATATAACAACATTTCGAGTATTTCTCCAGCACTGGTTTCATCTTTTAATACAACCTTAAATGGCACATTTCCTCTTTCCATCAAATTACATATTCTCATAAAATATGCACTGCACTTAGCTCTCATGTAAAGGAAAAGTAAGAAGAATGACAAAAGAACAAGACTTTCAACTGCATATAAAAAAAAAATGATCACGGGTACCAACTATTAGCAGCACAAAGTAATGGCACCACATTATTCCCAAAGAAGATGCATCATGGTTATCAAAGTTATCACAGAGAGGAATCATAAATGAGATGCATCATGTGTCAAAGTGAACATTACTTGCATAAACCACTCTTTATGTACAGCATATAAAACAAGAAGAATTATGAAGAATTTCTTTAATTTCATTGATTTGCAGTCACCTGACTTCATCAAGAATGTAAATGTGCGAAAAAATCCAAGATCAATAGCAGACCTCATAAGTCAGAATTCCCCCAGAGGAATTGGGATGCCGAATGGTTACGTTTGAGACTGTCCCACTGCCAGATATTATGCAGACAGCTCGTGGCCCTTGTCGAGAGAACTCCATTATCTTTGTTGAAATATCCTAGCAAAGAACAGAATCAGTTAGAACTGATAAAAAAACTATCCATAGTAAAGATGATATTACTTCAGCTTCATCTTGATCTAAACAAGTGTACCTCGCCAGCATTGACAGTGATCACATGTGGCAAAAAACTTGAACCCGTTGAACATTGAACCCAGTCATCTACATAACAAGCAGAATAAGTTATCGGGGACTTAGGAAATAGAAATAAATGAATTGCACAATCTGATGGTTAACAGCCTCTACAAGGATCCAGAATCCTGAAAAAATACATGAGTCTAATGCATACAGAAAAATAATTTTGTTTTCAAAAACTTGCCACGAGAAATTTATCCTTTTTCTCGTAACAGTACTAAGTTACTCTCACATCTTTAGTCAAACTTGAATGAGAAAGGATGAACCAGTATCCGCTATAATCATCATCGCAATAATTATAGCTTACATAAAGATTATTACATACAATTTTAGTAGATGTTTAACACTGGTAATTATATACAGTAAATTAAATTTAAAAGTGAATCTTGGATAAAATTGTGCAGGTATCTTGAGCACTGATACTCCCAAGACAAATTCTTCTTCTTCTTTTCTTTCTCTCTCTCTAACATTTTGGTTGGTTATTTTCATTTGTATAGATCATCTATTACTAAAAGCACTTCAAATTCACAAAGGCCACATTAACTAAAAAATCAGGAAGCCATTCAAATACCTAATTTTTCTGTTCCAATTTTACTCTTATGTTTCTTCTCAGAATTGACAGGCCGTGCAACAGTTAGCTTAACATTCTCTGCATATGCCTTGCCTGCAGCAGGTGGAGCAGATGACGATATCTGCACCGGAGAAAATGCCCCGCTTGATGATTCATCTGGCTTATACTTCCTAGGCCTGCCTCTCTTCTTCCTCTCTGAGCCCACACTCATCATTGGTGAAGCCATTTGTGAGGAGCCAAGGTCCGAGTTGTCGATCCTTGGAGCCATATGGTAGTTGGATGGGGCTCCAGGCCCAACTACTGTCACCCCTGATGCCATTGCTTTCCCTGGATCCATCACTTGTAATGAAGATTCTCTATGATACTAATGTCAAAAGGCTGATATTCCTACAAAAAATATAGTCATATACAAATTAAACTTAGCAGTGCTCCAGTACTTTCATAAAACTGTGAAATGCAACTAATGTTGATATTAAAACTTATATTGGTCAAGATAAAATAAAGCTCAAATACTCTTCCCATTAGCTCAAAAAAATAAAAAGTTGATAATAATAAAACCCAGAAATTCTAACAAAAAAACCAACCAAATAGAAACCGAAAACTGATTGAATTATCAAATAGAAGCACTAAAATCTAGTTTAGAATCTTACATGAACAAACAGCATTATTCTCTCTAGTTCAAACATTAAAGCTTAAATCTTCACTATAGTCAGCCCATGCAAAGCCCATAAAGAAACAGTACACAGACCGCAATTAAAAACCCAGAAAGGTGATAAAATTAACAGAACAAAATTCCCAGCTCTACCAAACTCATAACAAACAGAATTTCAACGTGAAAAAAGAAGATAAGTAAATGAAGACGAAGAAGAGGAAGAAGAAATTATACGTACAGTGAAATATTTGCTCAGCTCCAATAAATCCCAGCATACAGCTATTAACTGTTTACAGCAGTCAATAAAACTGAAAAGAAATCGTTCTTCCGTTTCTGCTTTTCTTCGGGTAAAAACGAAAGAAAGCGATAATAAATTGTCAAGTCCGGTTCAGAAATTCAAGATCTTGATTAATTTAGTATGTGTAATCTAGTGAATAATGGAGCACTCTACGATTATATTAATGGAAAAAAGTTAAAGTTTCTTTTGAATTTACAAATATATTTTTTCCATTTGAAGGAGAAAAATAATTAAAATCTTGTAGGGGACCAAAGGCTTGGAGCAGGAATTTTGTCAAACTTTTTTCCTTTGCTGCTGACCTGCTTTCTGTCCTTTATTTCCATATATTATTGGTGGAAAGCAGTACAAAACCCTGGAACTCTGAATTATTTACTAATCATGCCACTGATGGTTTTTAGTGGTTGTATTACAGTTCTCGACATGATTAAGATAATCTAAACTGTAATTAAGACAGAAAATGAGAGTGATTATGAGGTGGGACACCACTTTTTTTGTGCTATTTTCTTTCTTTTTTGGGAAAGTGAAAGCTAGTTATGGGTTGACAAGAAATCTAACGACATGGATACAAAAGAAGGGGAAAATTTAAATTAGATCTTGAAATATTAGTTTTTTTTTGTTTATTTGTTTAAATAGATCATGGAATTTATAAGTTATTAAAACCCTCAAATATAAGATTAATAGGAACCTCATAAATTGTAAAATAACTAAATAAATTTTAAGTATATTTAATTTATATAAAATTGAACAAATTAAATTATATATTTTTAAATAAATCAATAAATCAAAAAGATATTTAATTTTTTTTGATAATTTAAATATAAAAAGTATGAAGAGACTTGGGGATTTGTTATTCTTTAATAGATTTTATTATTTTATTTTTAAATTATAAAATATTTGAAGATTTTTATTTCGATAATTTCTTGATTTATTTAAATATATTTTGAACTTCTTACATAATTTTAGACTTATTTAGCTATTTAATCTATTTATCCGAAGCACATGGGCTTATTTGACTTTTTAAAAAATTTAAGAATATATTCGCGCATAAACATTAGCTATGATTCAATTTGAACCGAGATATTAATTTATGAGCTAATTTGGATAAGATAAATACGTAACGTAGACACACAATCTATGATTTGTGCAATAAACACAATCCAGTCCGAACGCATCCATCCGCATCTCTCTTTTTATTTATTTCTACAGCTTAAATTGGTGCATGGTGCGATGGTGAGTGATGTATGCACCAGCCAATATAATGAGGAGAAGGAAGAATAAAATTATAGAAACGAGGTAGAGGACGGCAATGAACGGTAGATGATTGGTAAGTTTTTCGTTAAGGATTGATAGTTGATAAAACTAGCCAGGTTCAGAATAACTTTTTTTTCCCTCCTCGAACATAAAAACTGTCGCGACCGTCAAGATGTTTATGATGTTTTTAAATAGAAAATAATATTTTTTCTGTGAAAAAATAATACTCCTAAAGCAATATATATATATATATATATAATTACACTTTCTGTAAATAAAAAGATAATACTGAGACAGTTTCAAGTGGAAACAGAAGACAGCACCATGTTAAGGCGTACGAAGTTAGTAAGAAGCAACCGAGTGAGACGGCGCAAGATGCCATTGACCTGAAACGGGCTATATCCTGTCTGAAAAACAACCACCCTTGTACAGGTGCAATAACAAATGAAACAGACAGATTCAACAATGAAGTTAAAAATTCGAAAAGAAATGGGCGTGTGTGTGTGTGTGTGTGTGTGAGAGAGAGAGAGAGAGATGGGGTTCAGGGTGCATAAACTCAAAAACCAAAACAATAATCACAAATGCTGTTGCAGCTTTTTTCCAAATATTCCTATCAAACAGGTTTTAGATTCTGAACTTCTCAAAATACATGAAGCAGCCTGTTCATAGCGCCTGCTCTCATACAGAAACATTATATCTTGTTGATATAAAAAAAACAAAACAAAACAAAACATGGCATACAATATAACAAAGGTAATAAAATTTAGCGCTGTCTAGTTTTTGGTTGCATCGATTATTGTTAGAATGCAAAAATTATAGGAATAGAATGATACAAATAGCTTCACTTAGTGAATCAGAAGATTTGAGGAGCTAGCAAAGCTGCAAAAGATGAAGCATTGAACCACACTGCAAAACATAAATCTTCATTGTTCGTAAACCGTGAGCACTTTAGAGTGCGAAAGGCAATTAAATGGAAATTCTCTCAATCTGACTATCAGTTTTAATAATTAACAACATAGCATGGGACATCTAGAAAATCAACTACTGTTTTATTGTAATGCCGTCAAGCCAGACACAGATGACCTATGGATTATAATATCATCAGAAGGAGGGAAATTCAATGTGATGATTAGAGACAAATATCATGCACAAATGATGATTCTTACACACTGATTTACTTCATTAGGTATATGGAATAGTTTTCACATAAAAGGATAAATGCCAAATAGTTTAACCAGAGTTATGAAAGGCAAACATGCAATTACTTTGTTAGAAATATTGTTCTTCAGAATGTCATATGCCTCATGAATGAGTGTGGCATCGTCATCTTTACCTCATTCTCACACCAGGATTGCAGAGAACATCATAATATATCATATCCTGTATAACAGTATGCAGCACTGAGTCGTGGATCCACCACAGACACATGGTTTTATATGTGAAGTAGGGGCAATTTACATCTTAATTAAGTGTGTAAGCTCTCAGTAATGATGTCAATACCTGATAAAACCGTGATTTTCAGACGGCATTCAGAGTTGCTTGCTAAGTCATCCCTGTAAAATACACTTTGCCAATTCCAATTACCTCATATAGGTGCCGAACCATCAGTTCACCTTGCAAATCAATCATTCATCACATATAGTTAATGATGGCTCAACTAGCAATGATGGATGCCTCACATATCTAGAGAAGTTTCATATCCAAAGCAAAAGGGATTATACACCTTCATAATTTTTCCAGCTAATCTTCAGACCATCTCAGAATACTCAAATAGCCTCTCCATTAATTCAGTACACTAAGAATAGGGAAGAAATTTTCCTTTTCTGCCTATAAATACATCTTCATATAAAGATGAAAATTGACATCATTACTGTGAATCTGCAACAATTGTGGCCTTAACATTAACTGTGCGTCAAACAAGAGATCACGAAATATGGTAAAAGTGCAGCTGAATTTTGGAACCAGCAAGGCATAGAAAAATGTTATCCATAATTTATGTTAGAAGAGAGGGGAAATAATGTAAGGGCTAAGGAGGATCCAAGAGTTGCCTAGTTGGATCGATTATTTTGAACCAGCAACAGAAAAGTAGATGATATTAAGTTTGATACAAAAATTTTGAACTTATCAATTAACTTAAAAGTGTAGACCTAAACTGCCAAACAAGTTGGTGTATGCCACAGCTTAAAACAAGGATAAGGCAGCCTGAAAATTACAATATAAACTGGCATATGTGATAACTCCATGGATTGCACATGTCAAAATAAGTTTTAAAAGGTCCAGAACGAAGGAACATAATTCTCTGTAAATAAAAATAATAACAGACAATAATAAAGTTGATTGCATGTTGTCATTGATTACAGATGACCACAAGCACCAATGCTATAACTGGAAGCTCATAAGCCTCATATCCAAAATATCATCTTTCAATCACACTATCTAACTCTTAGAAAACAAAAGAAATGCCCAAATTGATTGAGAAAATCGTTATTACATGCATATGAAATTAGAATGATTCAGTGAGTATGCAATTCTTTTTTAGACATACAACAAGCACCAGTGTATAACTGGAAGTCCATATCCTATTTCTACCACACTATCTAACTCTCAGAAAACAAAAGACAATGCCCAAAATAATGGACAAAGCCATCATTTAATGATATGAAATTAGAATGTTTACGCAGTGAATATGCTTATCTTTTTTGGACGTACAATACCAAACACAGATAAAAAACGTTGATTATACTTCTTCAGAAGAAGTGCTGGAATGCAGATAAAAAGTCTAAATGAAACCCGGTAAATCAACATCTTCTATGGTAGCAAAAACAGCATTACAATGCATCATATATAACAGCAAAATGCTACTGTAATAGTTACCTGATATTACACTAAAAGAGAAATGTACACTGCCACTGTAAGATGAACACTATTATCTAACTGAATACATTCCACATATCTCAGCAATTAAAACATCTATACAGAAACTTCATTAAATCAAATAAAGCTAAAATAGCCAAATACAGGGGCTCTACTCATTAAATTTAGACAATCCAAGTTTAAGCTTGAAATTCATAAGAGTATCAACAAAGAGTCACTTAAAAGTATATGCAGAGATGCCAAAAAATGGCTATACTTTCCAATTCCATGCAATAAATCTACCTAAAGGACTGTGACCTGTTGAGAGAGCTTTCAAGCTCTGAGAAAACAGATTTATATTTTCATTTCCAACACCGAAACAATATGAGACATCATAAAAACTAAGAATTAAGTTAGTGGATTCACCGAGATAAATGATCTCTAACCCATCTCCCCATGTCGGAATCCGCCATCACCACAATCAGCTCCAGAGTCCAATCCACAAGGAGAGTCGAACCACTTTGGATTTTCTGGGTAGAAGCCATCGACCTGTATACCAGCAAGACCTAAGTGCGGCCCTATCACCTCCTCATGCCTAAAGGGCTTGACAAGCTTAGAACTGCTGCAGCCAAGAATGCCCTTTCCCTCAAACTCGCCACATCTCAACCACTTCTCTTCCTTACAAGTCTCACCAAGAAGATCCTTCTCAGTCCCGCATTCTGTCCTCATCTGATCCCAAGAAGCAACCTCCCCCAGGGTTCTCCCAAAACTGTCCTCATCATCTTCAATAACATCTGCTTCCTTTCCATCTCCATATATTCTTGTGTGATGATCATCGTCCCAATCTGGCAAATCATGCTCCACTACCAATACATCATCCAGATGCTGCTTATCTGACAACAACCCAACAGATTTTGAGCTGTCATCTGCAATATTTCTAAGTTTATTCATAATGTCAAAGAGATCACGTGACACCGAACCCATCAGATGGGGAGGTACTTTACCAATCCTACCCTCAAGCAAAGCAACCTCATTCCTCAAATTCTGTAGCTGCTGTGGAACAGAATGCTGTAATTCTCCAGAAGTTTTCCCCAAGGATCCAAAACCATCATTTTCCCCTTCCTCAGCTATCCCGTAAAGAGTCTCGTGATCCATCAAGAAAACCCCCTTTTGCCCAACCATTCGGTGCATAATCCTTGCATTGCCATCCAAAGGCCCAGGTTCATGTCCTGAGTGCACTGCATACAGCTTAAAAACAGCTGTCCCCTCTTCCTCATAGACAAATGTCTTATCCTTTTCATTGTAGTTCGATATTGGAACAATCGCCCTTATACGAAATCCACAGCCACACCTCTTTGACGTGTACGGCTCTCTCTTCAAAATCCGTGATTTTTTTGACGAAGCCGGCTCACCAGCCCTATGACATGCATAATCCTTAACCTCAGCCATAAATGGCTTGTACCTAATATACTTTTGCCGAATACACAACACGACTTTATGCTTTAAGGCCAGTTGTTGCAGCTTAACAGGCACTTCCTTAGCAGGCACATCAAAAGACTCCGTATATTCAAACCTACGCCTCTTAGACCTGGGGGCACACCCAGATGATTCATCTGAGCACACAGGGCAGGCTGCCACACAAGTTCTAATATAGCTCTCAGGAATGCCGTAAAATTTTGTGCCTACAGTCCACACCTGCTTAATTCTATCTATAGTTTCTTTTAACCCCAGATGTTTAGAATTCGGATAACTATGAAACGACATAACTATGTCCTGCCACTGATCGACATGCGATACAAATTGATTGGAATTACTCTTGAAACAAAGAAAGTGATTACCATTACCGGGGAAGGCGGCAGCAGAATCCGCCAACTGGACAGTGAGCTTGTCCTGGATGCGCTTCCAGGCAGTCAAATACGCAGTATCCTCAATCCGATCCTTCCACACCGAGCGCCAGCTGGCGAGCACCGCCGGCGGAGTCACGGCGCGGATCTCCTCCGGCATCGCCAAGCGGCCTTCGATTAAGCATTTAATCATTAGAGCATGGGATTGCTTATTGAAGGTGTAGAATTGGGAGGAAATATGGGGCTCGGGGCTAATGCGCAGCGAGTTGTGATGGCTTTGCCTCTTATTATGGTTAATTAGGGGGGAATTGGGGAAATTAGGGTTTGGAGTAGGCACGGAGATGTTGGGCGGAGGGAGGGGGATTTCCGCATCAGACGAGGTGTGGTTGCCGTCATCGTCTTCATCGTCTCGGAAGAGGTCGATTTCGGTGAGGGAGAAAGCGTCGTCGTCGATAGAGGGCTGGGATTGAGTGTGGTGGGGGTCCATGAACCGATCATGGTGGGACGGAGGTGGGCCCAGATGGTGGAATAGATCTTCCTCAATTTTGCTCGGATTCATCAGCAGCAACGAATTCACCGATTGAGCTCTACGTAAAGATTATCAATGGAAGGTGCCTGGTCAGCAGTTCTGACACAAAGCGAGGCTCTGAGAGCTTTCTCGCTCTACAATCTCTCTCTCTCTCTCTCTCTCTCCGAAAGTAGAAATCAGCAGATGAATTTGAGATCAGTATTGTATTGGGTCGGAGAAGGGTTTAAATTGGGGGCGATGGAGGGGAGGGGAACTGACAACATCAGCAACGATGATACAATGGTGGATGAAAGTATGTTTGGATCCTCTTTGACTTATGTCAAACATGCACAGAACATCTTACGTTCGAAGTTTGAATCTTTGTGTCGGTTTTTGTTTTCAACCATAATCAAATCATCGATTCCCTTCACTTCTTCTTGTCTGCAAGTTTAATGTGGATTATTATTATTATTATTATTATTATTATTATTATTATTATTATCAACACGGTATCATAATTAAATATGAATATCTGGTAGTAATGAATGGGTGTGAGATATATTTGCTTATAATCCATTACAAAATGGTAAAGTTATTAATTAATACAGTAAAATATTAATTGAGAGGATGTGGATTGTACAATAATGGAAATTGTGTAGGTACAATAATGTTTTCTTATATTATAAAAGATTTGTAATTGATTTTATCATTCTATAATAGTCTGTTGTAATTTTTAAATTAAAAAAGAACGAGTTCTATTTTTTAGTTATATTTTGAAGTTGGAGAAACAAAACATTAGCTATGAGTTCAGAGTATGATTTAGGTTTAGTTAATAAAAGTGGTGATACAAACATAGCTTTTGGTTTTTGTTTCATTTCGTCCACACTTTGAGTGTTCTTGTTTGAAAAAGATACAGTGATACTGAAATAATTGAAATGAGCGAAATATTAATTAATGCAAGTTGTAGAAATGAAAAAGAAAGATTACTTCTCTTTTTTATTTTTAGTTGATTATCTTAACAAATTTTTTTTATTTTTATTAATCATAGCATACGACCAAACTCGAAAAGATTAAATTATTTGTACTAGCTAATAAATAGTAAAATTGGCAAAAAAAAAAAAAAAAGATTAACAAAAAGCATTAAACCTTGTAAAATATGTTAAAGAAAACGATAAACAGAGGTGCCGCTAAGACCTTTTCATGAATCTGACAGCAGCAAAAGAGTTCACCAATCTTAAACACATCAAACATAATACTACATTACAAACTCTAACAGTGGGAAGTTGGAGGCCTGAATCTGACACCTGGAAAGTATCTAGAAACATATTCTCTGGCGAGAGATTGGAGATCGTCTTCAACACCTTCTTGATTATAATCAATCGAGTTGCAAAACCTCACCATTTCTAGACACGTTTCCTCCGGCTGGCCGGAGGCGTCGAGAAGGGCCATTTGGACGGCCAATTCAGAAGTGGGGGACGAGGAAAGAGTCGCCGGAGACGGCAGGGATGGGGCCCGCTGCAGCGTTGATATACGAGCTTGCGTGTATGCCAACTCAGCCTGGAGATTGACAACCTGCAACCATGAAACAAGGTAGCAGCTTACTCTCTTTAGAACATGTTTTTGAATAAATATGGTTTCTGCAAATTCAAAGATTTTATCAAATATCTTTTTTTTTTTTAATTAACTTTTTGTTGATCCAAGTGGAATATCAAGAAATGTTTTCTATTGAATACCATATCTTCTATTCACATTATCATTTATTCTTATATTTAATATATAGTTAATAGGCAAATATAACTATTTTTTATATGAGAAATACTATTTCTCATAATCGGATTTTTCGCTAAAACTTTTATGTATCAAATGCACCGTACAACCCAATTTACAATATTGCTATTTTAACTAAAAGAAAATTTCTTTGTTTATAATTAATATTTCTACTAATTTATTAACTTATACTTTTTAAATTATATAAATAATATCCGGACAACACATTTAGAATTTGATATATTAATTTTTTTCTAGCTTGGGCCTACTTTGGATCCACAAGTACAAATTAAGATTACAGCTCAATGTATCCTAAAATTATTTTGGACCCACATTTAGCCCAAAATCTAACAAAAACAATTACCTGAACTGGCCCAACATATCCTTACAGCCCAAAGCTAGCTGGGCTGTTTGGCCCATACGTCGAGGCCCGCATGGGACCCATTTCCGATCGCCCAATAATTGACAATACATGAATATAATATTCAAAATAAAAATATTTAAATTACGTGCCACTAGAACATAAATAAAATCAAATTCTGGAAATTGTTTTCAAGCGCAAACGTAAAATACAAGTCAGTCAATAACTACGCCAAATACAGTTCCAAAAAAAATATTAAAAATTAGGATAAGACAGAATAATGCGACCATAAAATCCTGGATAAGACAAGTTTTGCAATCCAATGCGATGAATTAAAGACAATTATATATGAGTTCATTAATTTTAATCTCATATATGGCAATAAAGTCAAACATAAGTCAACGAATATTAATGCACTGCACAAGTGTTACTACCACACTCCAATGAACTTGTTAACAAAAAAAAATGACAAATCTCCGACTTTGTGTTTCATCTTTTATTTTAAAATAAATTTATACAAAATGATGTTAAGGTAACATTAAATATAAACGATAGAAATAAAATTGACGACGAATTATATTTAAAATTAAAGATTCAAGAAAATTGTACTTGTGACCTCTAACTAATAAAATTAAGATTTTATAACTAAAAACATATATAATGTATAGTGCAAAAGAGTATGACTAGGATCCCTTCATAATTTAATAATAAAGGAGATTTATGCATACATTGGGTTATTATTTAGGAGTTCATATTATATAATATAAAATAATTGAGATATGTGACTGTATATCAAGAAAATACATCAAATAAACTTATATCGTAAAAAATAAAATTTAATAAGTTACTGGAATGAAATTCGAAAGGGGCAGTTTAAAGTTAATTTCTTGTGCAGGATAAACAGCACTCACAGTATATGTGTGTGTGCACACACACATATATATATATATATATATATATAGACGAAGATCAAGTAGTATTGTGTTAATTTCTCTTTAATGGGTGTGAATTATTTCTGTTACATGTAAAAGATGTGTGACAGTATGTACAAATTATGTTTATAATGGCGATACACACAGAGAGAGGTGAATTACCTGTTGTTGGAGGGTGAAAATATGGCCAACACAGCCATAAACGGGGTCCCTAACCCTAGCCAGCGCCTCATAACAAAGCGTAATCACGGCGTCGAGGCGGCAGTGCGGCGGGATTTTCAGCAGCAATTTGGAGGCATTGCTAGCTCCGAACACCCTATGCACGGCGGCGAAGTGGGCGGTGCCCTGGTCTGAGTCGAAGTAGGGCGCAAAAATGCAGCCCTTGACGCACTTCCTTCTGAGGAACTTGCAGGCACCACATGGCCCCCCACCACCTCCATTTTGACCACCACCAACGCCGCCTCCGCCGCCGCCGTTGTTCATTATATTACAGCAGCAACAAGCCGTATCTATGGAGTTAACAATTTGTCGACGAGGAAGAGTGAGGTTGCAAAAGATGGGGTTTTTAATTTAGAAGAAGAAGAAGTGTTAGTTGCACTTTTGGTGTTTGATATATGATTTCCAGTACGATCACATTTATAAATGGTTGGAAAACTTTGGTCTTGGTGGTGGGTCACTTGATAGTACCGAGGGAGCTCCCATTGTTTATGCACTTGAGTGAAGAAAGGTGATTCCACATATTATTATTTAAAAAATAAATAAAAAGGGGGGTGGGGGTTTGATCGACACATTAATTTCTACACCAGAATCATATTATAAGATTTTGGACTTAACTTTGTTTAGTTTGACAACCATCGAAGCATTCCTCAAACATTATGAGAAGGTCTCAACTAAATCCACAAGTTTTTATTGTATTGTGATTGACAGACGTCTTATATTCGTGCATAATTATCGTTATATAAGAGTTTAATTTCATTCGTTCAATGTATTTAAGAGTTTGTTCTATTCAAATCAATTTTATTTAGATCATTAATCTCGTCTAACTATCTTCTTGAGGTTCATCATCTTCATGTTGTACCACTAATCTCCACCACTTGATTTATTCATCGAACTCTTTAGTACCATAAGAGTCCCTACAAACACCCAAGTTTGAGCATTGCTAGAACATGATTGGTGCGTAAAAGCCATGAGGCCATTTGATCAATTTGAGGATAACATAAATTTTATTGCTATAAATCAATGGTGTAAGATAATATGAAAAAGTGGATGTTTGATAAGTTTGACTTATAATGTATGTAAATTTATGGTATTCAATAGGTTAGGTGAAATAAAGGGTTTATTTATATACAAAATTTACAAGTTTTATGAATACAATTATAAAAATATACAAATCGGTAAGATAAATTTTTTTTTTGTGGTTTTATCTGAATCTTTTGCTATAATTTTTAATAAAAAATTGTGTGATTAATTTCTTTCAATCGAAATAGACACAATACCCTTATAAGTTTGTAATAGACCTACAATATAAAGATCAATGTGGCTTTTATATTCACATGATATATATCTCATTGATTCAATATTTTTACTATGCATTTGATTGTGATACAACCTTACAACCCACATCCAATTGCGTTACGGAAGCCTCCAGCCTAGTTCAAACATCACCTAAACATAATTTAATTGTTTTCTTAAGACTTATTGATTTTGTTTGACATTGAAAATTTGCACTGATATACTTTCGTGTATTAAAATTTGACTTTGATTATATTTGTTGGGCCTTATTAGGATTTCAATCTCGACATTATTACAATATTCTCTAATAGTACTTATTTCAATTTAATTTTGTTGCTATACTTTCCCTTGGTACTTAGTATTATTACTATTATATTTTATATATTTTTGTCACCTCCTCAAAATGAATTTATTACAATTTTTTTCCAAATGTATGTTGAACAACAAATTGCTATTCAGCTTTAGCATTCGTCATGAAAGAAATACTCTAAAATAGCATACATATACGTACACACATATATATATATATATGTGTGTGTGTGCGGAAACCGTAAAGGAACAGCAAAAAGGGGAGAAGAGACGAAAATTATATTGGGGTTGTGAAGAAGAAGAAGGTGAAGCTTGCGTGAAGCAAACACAATAGCCATGCAATCACACTCACAGTAATGGCAACAACCGCCGGAGGTAGCCACTGCGTCTTCTCTCTCTCTCCCTCTCTCTCTGTAAACAAACCCCCCACCCCACCTACCCACGTGCAACCTCTCTTCCACGTGGGACAAACATCCCATCTTCTTTCTACTAAGTCTTTTCTCTTCTGTCATTTCCATCAGTCTTTCCCTCCTCACACACATACTCTCTCTCTCTCTCTCTAGATAGTGATGGAAGAGCAGTGTTCTCTCTCTGCAAACCCTAGGTAGCTAGGGTTCTAATCTTGTTTTTTGTGTATATATATATATATATATATATGCATTTTGTTTTTCTTTTTCTTTTTTTAACTTGAGACGCCATAAAAGCTTTTCTGAGTTGTGTTTGTTTTACCGATGAGATGTGAATGTGATTAACCAAATGACAGTTACCATTTATCCAATAATGATTGGAAAGGTTTGTGGTTAATTACAGGTTTCTGTACACGTGTCCCGGATTCAAAATGGCTTTCAATTCACTTTAAAATATTATTATGGAAATGCAAAAATTTCGACAAATTCAACCCTGATTTTATATAATATTATTTCCTTTAACTAAATGATGTTATTATTTTATCTAAAAACACTATTATTTGACAGGAAAACTTTTTTTATTATTTTAAAATGTATTAATGATAACTAAAAAATATTATTTATCACGCTAAAAATTATTGTTATTAATTTTTTAATATTATTATTATTGTCTAAAAATAGTATTAATTCTTAAAAGTAACATTTACTGAACTGAACGTCATGCACCAAATGTATCAAATAATTACTTCTAGAAAAGATAATGGATCGGTGTACAAGAGAATTTCTTTTACGATAAAATATTGAATAAATATTAGGTTTTAAGTAATTTTTTAAGAAGATCTTAAAACAACAAAGGTATCAATTTTGAAAATTAAATGAACACATATTTTGTATAATATTTGAAAGAAATTATAATTATTTGACTGTTAGCGGGTTTTTTTGTATGTCTTGTCCGGAAAGAAGAATTAGAAATTTGGTAGATGAGAATCCCGTAAAAACTTCCTTCGAGGAATGGACCAAATTGGATCGTTGTTGTCGAGACTTTCAACATTTTCTTTAACTTAATTTATTCCTTTTGAGAAGTTTTCATGAACGATCGCTGTAAACACACGAAGAATAACATAACAAAGACTTGGCGCAGAATATAGGATGAAGGGGGCACCAAATTTTTTGTCTCAATATTTGTAGATAGATAAGTCTACTTAGATCAAAGAGGACAACACATTGTTATAATTTTAAGGTTAGCAAGAAAATGAGACCAAAATAAATAGACCAAAATACCCAACTAAAAATTAATATTGTGTGTGTGCTTCTTTCATTTAATTTTTCATTTTTTATTCATATATTGAATTTTGATTTCTCTTAATCTTTTTCTAACATGAGTTGCATCGGATGTATAAGTGTTCAATTGTTTTAAAATATTATCGAACTTTTAATATTATATTTAAATTTATTTGGGTATTTATCGAAATAAATTTTAACCGAATCAAGTTTGAATAGTGTGATAGTTTTTACATTTATTTATTTCAAGCTTTGAATTTTATCAACATAAAAATATGTTTAAATTTATGTAATATTTTTATTAAATAACATTTAAACAAATCTAAAACTTAATAATAAGTAATTTATTTTAATTTATACTAGTATTTATTAATTTATGTGTTTGTTGTGGGTCATAAAATAAGAATTAAATGCGGTCGTGGGCTACCCAGTCAAGCCCACCAACAACAAGCTCGATTATCGATGTTGAATTTTTATCCCTAAACACACGTGGGCTACCCAATTAGGCCCACAACTGAATTTTTTTATTTCAATATTATTATAATCAACTAATTTATACTATTTTTTTTTTCAAATTAAGCCAATTTGGCTTTTGAATTGCATTTTGATGGTTATAATATTTTAAGGAATTTGGTAAAAAAGAAAAAAGTATTTTATGGATTTAAAACACGTTGAACAGATCTATGTATTAAATAAAATAATATAATCAATGCATATAAATATATAGTTCTATTTTGTTGCTACGGCATTTTTTCACGTTGTTGGTGCTATTTATAGACGATCCACAGCAGTGTTCATTATTCTAGTGCGAATTATGCACCATTTTAGTGTAAAATTTACATACTCTCTCCAACAGTTTGCACTATTTTATCCACTAAAAAATAATATTACACAATAATTTTTTTATTTTTAATATTTATTTTTATTACTAAATATTTGTTAAAAATATTATATATGTAATTTTATTTAACATTAAATTTTGAGATAATATTTATTTTACTTATATTCTTAAACTATCATATTCAAAAAATATATATGTAAAATTGAATGTTGGATAATGTTATGCAATTCTATTTAAATTTGTATATAATATTTAAAATCTCATATACTTATTTAAATTATATTTTTATTATTATTTAAATTACACATCATATCATTTTAAATAAACTTGATTTAATTTCAGTTTGAATAATTGAGATACAAAATTACAATATTAAATATTAAAAAAAGATATAATCATATAAAAATGAAAAGGAAAAAAATAGCGCAATAAAAAATTTGCGTTAAAAGTAGTGCAAAAATTTCAAAAACTTCAAATTGAGGCAGAGAATAGAGTAATGCTGGAGGGTGAAACTGATATCAAATGCCAAAGTAGTTTCTTGTTGGAGAAGCTCTAACTATTCATTATTGATATGCATCAATTTTTAAAAAAAAAAAATTATTACGAAAAATGTGTATATTTAGCAGCAAAAGTCATATAATAGAGTTAGTTACGGAATTTTATTAATTTTAGGGAAGGGATGATTTTTTAATTCATATATTTTAAATAATAACTAAAAAAATAGTTGGGCCCGGCCCAATATAAAGTCTATTGGTATTAATAACAACTCTGTTAACACAAGAATTTAAATTGTAATTTAATCTAAAATATTATTTATTTAATTAAAAATATTATTTATTATTTAAAAAATATTATAAATTTATTAATTAAAAAATAAACAATATTATTTAATTAAACAATAATACTGTAAATAATTTACATTAAATACCAAAATTTAATATGAATTTGTAAAGGCATTCCAAGACAGGGTAGGCCCCACTTAACTCATAAAATGTTAAAAAGGAAAAAGTCAGATGCAGTATTATTATATTCACAATTTGGTCCCATAAAAACCTGAGTAATTGTGCTTCATTCCGACGCTCGAGATACTTACTTCACTTCACCAAATTATACCAAAATTCTCTCGATTTTGTTTGAAGTAAAAACGTGTTATTTGAAACTTTTGCTCAAAAATAAAAGGTGTGGATTAATTTGATCACACCGAAGAGTTTTTAATTAAGTAGAAATAAAATAAGGGTGTTTCTAAAATCACAACTAAATTTGCTTTGTACACCACATTAGTTTTACTCATAAAATTAGATATAATGTAAATAACATAAATACCCTTATTTAAAAATTAAAAACATACACAAATTTTAATTTTTAATAAATAAATATTTATTTCATCCACACACAAATTAATACATATTTATTGATTTATTAAAAATTAAAATTTGTGTATGTTTTTAATTTTTAAATAGGGATATTTATGTCATTTACATTATATCTAATTTTATGAGTAAAATTAATGTGGTATGCAAAATATATTTAATGGTGGCTTTAGAAACACCCATAAAATAATTATACGCATGATCAAGATTCACGAGTTAATATAATTATAACAATAACCAACTCATGCTAAATAATATGGTACCAAACCTCAAACCTCGATTTAATCAAAATTTTGAATTCTTCGTCTCCATATTTTCCAATTTGCAACAAGATTCGAATTTACAATATATATTATGATAATAATAATAATAATAATAATACATTATGAAATTCGGATATTAAAAAAAATAAAAAATTTGGGGGGGGGGGGGGGGGGGGGGGGGGGTGGGGGGGGGTTGAGTAGGGGTATATATACTATTTGGGAAGTGTAAGAAGTTGGGAAGGAATAGTTGAAAACTGGAAAAAGCAGCAATGAAAGGTGAAGTGATTGCTCATAAATTTTCCCCCCAACACCAAAGGCTTTATGCACTCTATTTCTGCAAACCCATCTCATAGCCTTTGAACCAACCAACCCTACCCGAATTTATTGTTCAAAATCCACATTCGGGTCACTCCAATACTACTCCCTCTACAGCTCTACTCTCGAACAAGACAAAAAATCAATGTTCATTACTATTAAGTTTTTAAACTTTCTTATTTTGTTTTATTTGACTTTTCTCTAGTTATTTTGTTATATTAAATAATTTGGGTATATTTAAATTGCTCTCCACTCGCAATAATTGGATTACAAAATACTCAAATTTCATTTGTTTCAAGGCGTAAAATAAAAAATTCTAATATAGTTAATTCTACCGTATTATACATATATATATTATGTAACTCATCAAATATATATTACTACCGACACAATAAAATATTACAATTATCTATAATTTTTAATATTAACGTGATATTTACATTAAATTTTATCCTATGCAATTTTAATCCAAACAAATATTATAACTATTTAAATTTATTTAAAAATCCTAAAATTTTTAAATTAGATTTTCCACAACCTACTTAAAACTAATTCAGACATCACCTCAACATTCCTTATTTTCTCTGTTATTAATATTATTTTTTTAATACAAAAATTGAGATTTTTTATTTTATAATTGGGTATAATTTTTTTAATTAGGCAATATGAGTTTTATTTTATAAATATATTTATATTTTTGAAAGAAATAGTTACAATTCAATTTATTTGATTAGTTATTCTATTTGGATAAGATATTGTGGTTGAATTCTAAATTTATGAACTTTCATACGGATGACAATTTGATATGCCCCATAGTTGATCATTCTTATTTGAGGTTTTCTTACCGGCGAAAGATCATAAGAGCATAAATCAATGACGTCTCAAGCAGCAGGGTGGGTGGGACTTAATATATCTCTTTTACTTCATCCCGCTCCGTTATGATCCATTCCATATTATTGTATTATATATATATATATTGTATTTAACATACATATAGATAAAAATAATATAAAATATATTTTTTAAAACATACTATAAATAACAATGATTACTTTTTCAAGACAATTTATATTGTTAAAGTGTATTATAAGATATAATATCACATTTGTATTAATAATTCTTATTGAAATTAATATTTTTAAAAGATGGATGTAAAATTGAAAAACATGCTTATGATCTCATTTATTTAATTTTTATTTAAAATATTAATTTTATACTAAACTTTTAAAATATTACTATATATTAATATTATAATAATAAAATTTTAATTTAAAATGAATTGGTCCTGCCCCACACAGTGTTGGGTGTCGAGATCAACAAATAATAAAATACTTGTTCTTAAAGATTTGTGATAGTGATGAATAAGGATCGTGTCCACAAACATTGGTAAGATCTATTCTTTTGTGTAACTAAAATCTGGGGGGTTTTGAGATTTGGTGAATGACAATATTCAATTGAACGAGAATAATGTGTAATATGAATGCAAATCAGTTTAAGTAAATTCAATCAAGAGGTAACTTTAGAATATGTTCCTATAATCGATCATGGATGTAAAAATGGTTCTTTCATTCAATCATTAAGTTGGTTATAGTTGCTGGTACGACCAAAATAACATATCTCTCCTTAGTTGTTCGATAATTAGGATACGACCTCTAATTATTTCCCTTATCAATAAACAATTATAGATACGATCATATAATTTAATTTAGCAATAGCATTAGGTTGAGAGAGACCACCAATTATAGCCAACAAACGCACATGTAGGTTTATTTAAGCTATATCCTACATCTCTATAACAGATTAATTCAAATAATCATGCTATTGTAACATAAAAATTAGAATGATTAAACAATCACGGATTTAACATTTTAATTGACAACATATTGTTTCAACATTCGAAAGATTGGCCACCTCATTAATCATCAAAACAATAATATTTTTCGCGCACAGAAGATATATAAATAACAAAGAATGATAGAATAAATAAAGACTAATCAGATCTCACAATTCGGACGAACATAATTTTTTGTAATTTGCTTGGATGAAAAGATGAAGTTTAGCCTTACATGGAGAATTGCAGGAAAATGAAAAGTAAAAATGAGAGTAGTACAAATTTTAGATGTCTCTTACGTATAACTCCTTTATATATAAAGTCTATCTTAATTCCCACTAATTCTAATAATAATTATCATATAAATCAGAAGTAACTGTCAACACTTAGTGGGAAAAAAACAATGGGTAGTATGTTTATTTCTGTTAGTGAATGTTCGGGCTAAGGCGTGCCTACACCTTATGCGATTTTTCTTTGACTGCTTTGTCTGAAGGTAAGACGTGCCCACACCTTATGTAAAAACTCCGGCTGGCTCTTGCACATCTTCAAATCCACCATTTTATGCCCAAGATTCATTAATCCATTCAATTGCCATACAAAACACAATCTTTAAGTATGATTATATACCAAAAGTTAAAAAAAAAAAAAAAAAAAAAAAAAAAAGATAAATAAATATATATATATATATATATATATATATAATATATCCTATCACTAGATTAGGTATGGGGTGAGCCTCAATCTTAATGTACTCGTCTTGCCCTATTATTATCCCATGATGTAATGAGGAAAGAGAAAGAAATGAATTATAAAAGTTCTTTTTTTTTTTTGTTAATATCAATTGAAAGTTTATTTTAAAAAATCATATATTAATAAATAATTAAATAGTAGAAAATAAATTTGATAAGTTTTGTTTGACAGGCAAGCACACCCTTCACATTTCAGTTTTCTTATAAAAACAAAAATATTAATAATTTATATAATATTATAATTTATTCTTTCACCTCAATATATTTTAGTGGGTTAAATTTTTTATATTGAGTTAGGAACAGTTTAAAATTTACTTTAAAAAAATCGTACAGTTTATTATTTAATAAAAATAGTTTTTGAAATAATAACAATATAATAAAATATTAAAAAATCAAATCCTATTTTTTATGTTATAAATAATTCTTATGTATATTTTAATAATAATAATAATTTTATTATATATTATTAATATAATAAACATATATTATGTTGCGTGCTTACTGGCACTTATCTAATTTCTCTAAAAGAAATATTATTTACAAAAAAAACTTTTGAAATTGGAATGCAAAACCTTATTATTGAGCCGTCGAATATAATAATATTTTTACTACGTAATTTGGGCTTGGGCCATGTAGACTATATAAGGATAGATAAATATGGTAAGTTTTTTCTGGCCCATCCAACAATTGTGAGGTATGGATGGCAACATAATATATACTAAAAGTCATAATAATTCTAAAATTATAAAAGTTAATATTATTCGTTTTGAAATTGAATTTAACATATTCAATATTATATTTTAAAGTAATTACCATAAACCACATTATATAATAATATTATTAATTAATATATAATCATTAATATAAAAATCGACTTAAACAACTGCATAAACGCTAGGCAGTATGTTGCCAATCCAATTATGTAAAAACGACACTGTTAGGCGTTCTTTTATGCCTAGACGGCCCATACATATTGTCATAATTTTTCTAATTTAATTTTTTAAAAAATTTAATGTTAAAATATGTAATTATGGTATAATATTTTCAAAACATTAGAAATATGATACAAAGAAAAAATGCTAAAAATATTTAGAATTAAAAAAAGGAAATTTAGGCGGTCGCTTAGTCGGCCTTGGGTCTAAAACGTCTGATTGCTAATTTTTTTATTTCTACAACTTGCATGTTACATGTATTAAAAATATTAAAATAAACGATAATAAATAAATAATCGAATTCAATAGAAAATAATGTTACTACCTAAAAAAAATAAATGTTCGAATATATTCAATTATTTTCTCTATCCCAAAAAAATTATGTTTGAAAATTAGTGTCACATTTAAATATATCAAATCATCAAACAAAAAAATTAAATAATTAGAATTTACAAATTTGAAGATATCGTACTACTTGATAAAATATATATATATATATATTATATACACATTTTGATAATTAAAATTATTCTTTTCTGAAGATAGAAAGAGTCTTTAATTATAATGATCCCGTAGTCCTAATTAAGGAGGGAGGTATAGGATATTGTAGCTATAGGTCATTCAACACACCAGCTCGGATTGTTCTGCGTCAACTATTCTTATTTAAGAAGGTGTCAGTTAACGTGGTTAAATCCTAACACGTGGCGGTCAAACGTGGGACCCATATGTCCATCACGTCCTTGCTTCCTCTTCACACCACACGATTTGGACCGGAATCGGACGGCGCGGCAATGGCGCCGTTACGCACTGTTGCTGATTCTTGTTCCTAGTCTTCACCGCCTTTCTCTAATTTAAATTTAATGTTTTTTTTCAAATCTATATATATATATATATATAGGATTTGATTACAATTTTTAAACAACGAACCACATGAAATCATTTAATCACTTTAACATTATATAAATTATTATTTACAATAATTTGTCTAAATATAAAAGTTATTTTTAATAAATATATATATTTTTTGGTCGGTGATATGATGGTATATTTTTAAAAAATATAATTTTTTATATTTTTATTAACAAAATGAGATATTAATTTTTAAAATAATATTTTTATTTTCGAATAGAGTGAAGTGATAAACATATATAATAAATTTATTATAATTTTAACTTTTCAAGTAAATATATAATATTATATATTAAATTATACGATACACAAAAATTACTCGACGAAGTGATATGATATGTTTGAAGAGACATTTCAAATGTTTTTTCTTTTTTTTCTTGGGATTATAAAATTGAAAATTTGCAAAATAATTCTTTTAAATAAAAAAAAAAAAAGTGGCACTGCGCTAGGAACAAAAGGGTGAGTACATCCCAAAAAAGTGCTGAGGTCATCAATGTTCCCTCTTCGGTTACGACTCTCATCCTCCGCTTCTACGTTCAAATTTTGACTTTTTTGACCACCATTCATTTTATTTTTATTTAAATTGATTTTTTATCGTTTTAATTTTCTTTTATATTATTATCTATAAAATGCATTTACATTTTTGAGATAACGTTGGATGAATAAAATATTTATTCATAAGTTCTATATGATAATTCACATTATGAGATAACGACAATCAGCTGAATAAGAATTAATCGTTGTTGTTTTTTGCTTTTAATCTTTGAAATTGTAATTACATATTTTTATTTTTTCTCGTTTTATTTCAATATAAACAAGATACCCAAATTTGTCCTAATTATTTTTAGTAGATCTAATTAAAAATTCAAACTGCAACAACACTTGTGTGGAGTTGTGTCTAATTCAATTCCTCTAATCCACGACAATTGGTGGTTGTCAAGTTTCTTGGTAGCTTGACCTATCTATAAAAGAATATCCATACATCTCAATAGCATGCATAAATAATCAAAATTTCAAAATAAACGGAGTCTTGAAAGTAATAGTGAAGTCGAGTCAAGATTGTATATAAATCACATTAAATTTAATCGAATACATTATTTAATTATTTAAGTTTGTTTATTATTATTATTTAAAAAAATTCATGTATGTGGGTGTTCGTTATTGATTAAGTTGTTCGATCAATTTGAACATGAGGAACCTCGAGTTATTTAAATATTTACATTTTTTTCCTACTTGCCAACTAGTTTTTGCTTTTTAGTAGATGATCTTAATTAAGTCCAGTCGTTTAATTTGATTTTTAGCGTCAATCTAGCACATGAAAAAGTATATTAGAAAATATAATTATGTAATTAGTTGGTTTAGAGAAATTTGGTATAATGATAATAGTGCAAATTGCAAAATTAATATTATAATTATAGGTTATTTGTAATTTCAGTCTTATTTAATAGAATTTTGTGACTAAATTCTATAACAATTTTAATTTTGCGAATTTAGTTTTTATTTTGTAAAATTTTGTTGAAATCTCACTTGCGTTGTTTGGACCATTTTTCAGTCAAACTAGTCTAACATGACACTGAAATGCAATACCATCTGTGATTCATAAGTTTACAATACAATTTGTTGGAGTATATACTAATTTAACGTCACATTAACCAAATATTGCCCGAAAAAAGATTCATGTGAAAGATGTAAGGCGCACCAATGAAAGTTGGACAAAATTTCAAAATTTTCAAATCAAAACTTTAATAATACTTAATTACAAATTTTAATTTGAACATAACTAAAATTACAAAATACTTTTATAATTATTGGATTAAATTTACAATTTGTACATAATTGTATGGGATTAGAACCATACATTATAAGTCACATTTTTGAACATCTATAAGGTAATCAGTAAAAAAATAACATTCTTTCTCACTCATCTATTGTTGGATTTTTCTTTCTTCTTTTGTGACGTTAAAAGTAATTGCACCAAAAAGTATAGAAGCTTTTTGTCGATGCATGTTCACATATAATTAAAACGAATTCTCTAAGAGTCGAAACGATTACATATGTTCAACCTTTTCTCAATGTATGCTCTTATGATTTGTCGTCTATAAGTAATGAAGTTGTGACCATGTCAAAAAATTTCATATGTAAATTACAAATATATAATTGATTGATTGTGATCTTTCATTTTACGTTGTGTTTCAATTCACATATTGTAAATTTATTAATATAAAAAACGCAAGATAAAATAGAGGGTTTCGTCTGAAAAACTTGACCATTACTCTTGATGATTGTGAAGATTGAAAAGTATCACACATGTCTAATTGCATTCTCTATGTATGTTGTTATGATGTGTCTTTGTTAAGTAATGAGATTGTGACCATGTGAAGAAAATTACAGATAGCGGATTACAAATATATAGTGGATCGATTAAGATTTTTCAATTCACATTGTGTTTAGATTCATATATTGTAAATTTATTAATGTAAAAAAGTACAAAATAAAATAAAGGGCTTCGTGTGAAAAACTCGACCATCATACTTAATGTTTGTGAAGATCGAAAATTATTACAAGAGTCTAATTGCATTCTCTATATATGTTGCTATGATTTGTCATCGTTAAGTAATATGATTGTGACCATGCGAAGAAAATTACGTATAGTGGATTACAAATATACAATCACCCGAATTTGTTATTTCATTTGATATTTTTAATTCATATATTGCAAATTGAATTATACCTAAAAAATCACATGCACACACACACACAACTGAGATAAAAGAGTCTCATGTGTAAAACTTGACTGTTACCCTTGATGATTGTGAAAATTGAAAAGTATTACAAGAGTCTAATTGCATTCTCTATATATGTTGCTATGATTTGTCGTAGTTATGTAATGAGATGGTGACCATGCGAAGAAAATTATGTATAGTGGATTACAAATATATAATCGATCGAATTTCTTATTTCACTTTGTATTTTTAATTCATATATTGCAAATTTATCAATATAAGAAAAATAAAAAAATAAAATAAAGTGTTTTATGTGAAAAACTCGACCGTTACTCTTGATGATTGTGAAGATTGAAAAGTATTACAAGAGTCTAATTGCATTCTCTATATATGCTTCTATGATTTTTTGTCGTTAAGTAATGAGATCATAACCATGCGAAGAAAATTACGTATAGTGGATTACAAATATACAATCGATCCAATTTCTTATTTTACTTTGTATTTTTAATTCATATATGGCAAATTTATTAATATAAGAAAAATCACAAAATAAAATAAAGAGTCTCATGTGAAAAAGTCTACCGCTACTCTTGATGATTGTGAAGATAAAAAAGTATTACAAGATTCTAATTGCATTCTCTATATATGCTGCTATGATTTGTTGTCGTTAAGTAATGAGATTGTGACCATTGCGAAGAAAAGTACGTATAGTACATTACAAATATACAATCGATCATTTTTTTATCTCACTTTGTGTTTTTAATTCATATATTGCAAATTTATTAATATAAGAAAACTTGCAAAATAAAATAAAGTATCTCATGTGAAAATCTCAACCATTACTCATGATGATTGTGAAGATAAAAAAATTATTACAAAAGTCTAATTGCATTCTTTATATATGCTGCTATGATTTGTCGTCTTTAAGTAATGAGATTGTGACCACACGAATAAAATTACGTATAGTAAATTACAAATATACAATTGATCAAATTTCTTATTTCACTTTGTATTTTTAATTAATACATTGAGAATTTATTAATATAAGAAAAGCCACAAACTAAAACAAAGGGTCTCATGTGAAAAACTCGTTTGTTATTCTTGATGATTGTGAAGATTGAAAAGTATTACAAAAGTCTAATTGCATTGTCCATATATGCTGCTACGATTTGTCATCGTTATTTCACTTTGTATTGTTTATTCTATTAATATAAGAAAAACTACAAAATAAACTAAAGGGTCTTGTGTGAAAAACTCGATCGTTACTTTGATGATTGTGTATATTGAAAAATATTACATGAGACTAATTACATGGCCCCGACTTTATTTTTTCAGAAAATAAGTAGTTTGGCATATTTTAAAACTACATATTTCATTGCAATTTAATTTTCATTCAAGTAATGCAAACAAATTATTGTCTCAAAAAAAAAAAAACTTCCATATTATTCAAATTAAAATTAGAAAATAGTATAATTTTTTTTGAATTTATACTAGTGATTGATACTAGCCATTTATCCCTACCTAAAAAAATGACCGTCTTAGTCTAATTGATAGGAAATCGCTTTTGTATGTTCAATTATTGTATTTATTAAGTTGGTAAAATGATCACAAAGTGCAAGTCGGTAACCTGCAAATGGAATAAAAAGTGGTTAATGATTAAGACAACCCTTAATGACATAATATCACTTACTTATTTGAGGCTATTGTTCTTCTAAACCTTCCTTGTACCGATTTGGTTTCATTTTAACAAGCTATTTTTTTATTTTTTAATTTGGAACCTTTTAGCCCATTAACTTTGGCTCTATTCAATATACAATTTATAATTTGGTACGGCACTTTTCTTATGTGTAAATATTTTTTTAAATTTGTGATGTAAAATAAAATATGAGATACAATATTGAATTAATATATGAATCGGGAATTAAGAAAATTATAATGCTAGTTTTAACCTACTTCCAATGCTTAGCGCGCTAGGTGTTTAGACATTTAATAATTTTGCACAATATATTTGTATTGTGAATACGTGTAAATATATCGTGAATAATACGTGATGTATCATATAATGAATACGTGTAAATATGTTGTGAATAATACTCGGTGCAGCATACAACGGGCGTAGGATAGAAATTGCGGAACAATGATGATTTGGAGGTATAGAAAGTCCCTTTGGGAATGAAAAAGGTGGAGAGAAAGTGAAAAGGAGTTGGCATTATTGGGCCTTTAGACAGCTTGAAACACGCAGCTGGGAGGCCAATTTTTTGTAAGAGGCTCTCGTGGACACGCCTTAATTCCTCAAAACCTCAATCTTTGTTTTGTCTGTAATATTGTGAACTTAGCCAATACCATGATATAGATGTGGATGTGGATATAGATACACCCACTTTGTATGTATAAATCGCAAATGATTGGGGAAAAAAAAGTTAAGAAGAAAAGAAAAAAATGAAAACATGAGTTTTGCTAAGGCAAATTCACGAGATAAATAAAAAGGCAGGTGGCTTATCGCATGTTTGCTTCACGCAAGCAGCTAATGGGGGTTTGCTTCATCGCGTGGCTTCAAAGTTTTCATTTTAGTGTTTAAAAACCCACCCCCCCTACCCCCACCCCCCTCCAAGAAACAACAAATACCACCAAACCCTAAAGCCAAAAAATATTTTAGAGAGATAAAAACTTGTATCTCTTTCCCTCTCTCTCTCTCTCTCGCTCTCGCTTGCTCGCTCTCTGTGTGTAATAATTTCTGATGAAAACCCTTATTATGTAAAATCTTTACTCTGAGCAGTTAGTGAGTGAGAATTCAGGTCGCGGAAGAGATTATGAGTACTGCGAACGTGGCTGGTAGCAGCACGGCGGGTGGCGGTGGGGGGAGCAGCGGAGGCGGCGGAGGTGGAGGAGGTGGCGGTGGGCCATGCGGAGCATGCAAGTTCTTGAGGCGGAAGTGTGTTGCCGGCTGCATATTCGCGCCGTACTTTGACTCCGAGCAAGGGGCGGCCCATTTCGCGGCGGTGCATAAGGTGTTCGGAGCTAGCAACGTGTCGAAGCTCCTCCTCCACATCCCGCCGCAGAAGCGCCTCGACGCCGTCGTTACCATTTGTTATGAGGCTCAGTCGCGGCTGAGAGACCCGATTTACGGCTGTGTTGCTCATATTTTTGCTCTTCAACAACAGGTATTATTTTACGGGTTTTCGAACATTTTATTCTTGTTCTTATCTTATTAGAAACATATATGTGCTGTGGTGGTGGAATTATATGTTGTCGAGTTATGAAGGGATATGTTTGTTCATGGTTAATCCTTAAAGATCTGTCTTATCGGAGTTGGTGAACTAAAGACAACCCTTTTAATTCTTCTTCTCTTACAAACTCATGTTTCTCCACAGTTTATGTCTGAACTGTAGATTTATTCGAAAATGTGCCAAATCGAGAGAGAGAGAGAGAGAGAGACTGAAATCGGCATGCATGTCTGAAACACAAATTCCTGGATAAAAGCCTCTCTTTTGCATTGAGTTGCTAACTTGATTTTCCGATCTGAACCAGGTTTTTGTGTAACATTCTCGGAAATTCCAAAAACAAAAATGGTTTTTTGATCTTATCTCTTTCAGGGATTCCTTAAACGCCTCACATGAAAATACACGCCGTATCTACATAAACACACACACACACGTTTAAGTGCAATTTGAGGGTAAATACACAAAACACACACGATCACGGGGTTTAATCCGGACAGAATTCTTGCTGTCTTTGAGTACCAAATAAGGCTTGAGTTGGCATTTTCTTCTTAAGATTTCAAGGAAATGTCTTTTTTTTTTTTTTGCTTCAAATATAATTAAAAAACTGTTTAGAAATAGAAAAATTAGCAATATTTTCAAACACCTCGGAGAAGTATGGGGAGTGTAAGGAATTGTGGACCATGATGTGTTGCATTGGGGGAACAGTTACATATTTTGCTGAAATCAAGAAACCTGATTCTGACTGATTAACTTATGATGATGTAGTTGGTGTGCTAAAAAATTGAAGTACACTGTACATCCTCTATGTCTTTATTGTTTTCTTTCTTCCAAAACTTCTCAATTTTTTGCTGTTATTAAGGTTTTGGTCGGCCTGGTCCTCATTTTTCTGTAACGCTTGGGAACCAGATGGGGTCCTCATGAATTCTATAGTCCGGGTCTGGCGTTTTTATTTTTCGTCGTTTGTGATAGAGACAGTTACTACTCGGAGTACCTTTTTTAGTATATTTTTAAAAAATTGTACTTTTGCTTTATTACAACGTTTTTATCCTACTATTCGTACACGTACTTTGACTCAATCGTAACAGCAAAGGTTAGGCTGTATCACATTAATCGATGCAAATTGAATTAGGGCATAGTTAAAAATATAAATCTTAAAATTTAAATTGTGGCTAAAAATTGTTCGACTAGAGTACTTTTAAAATCGAGCCAAGCTCATATCTTTTCCTATATTTTTAGTGTAACTTTTTCTGTCCTTTAAAAATGGTTTAGAAGTATCCGTGTGCACTTTGTCAAATAACATAACTTAATTATAGAATATTAAATTATAAGATAAGATCAAATCATAGTATTCAAAGTAATTAATATTAATTAACAGCAGATAATGTCTGTTTCTTCCCCGTTGAGTTGCTTTCAGCAGAAGGCAAGTCGCTGTGAGAGTGGTCTTATCAGTAGGATTTGCTTGTTTTGACAAGGAACTGCCTGATTTCGATGTGTTGACAATTAATGGTATTGTGTTGCATTAATTATTCACTTATTTTATTCATTTTTGGTGTTAGGGTTTTTTATATATGTGAATCTTCGATATCGAATGATAATTGATTTTATTTTATGTGATGTCTATAATGTAATATATTATGCATTGATGTAACAAGTACAAGATAATTAAATATTTCTATAATTGAAAAGATAAATTATTCGAGTCAAATTCTCTTCCATTACTTATATGTTGGAATTATATGAATTTCAATTATGAAAATTTCGTCTTTTTATGTATGTGCTTATTTTATTGTGATTTATGTAAAATATAAGTTAGTATAAGGTTTTAGGTTTTTTTTTTTCTCAATACTAATTATACTTTTATTTTCCTCTTTTTTCTCTATGTTTAAATTCCCTAATCCAAGTCAAATAAAACGACGTCACATTCGTATATAATTTATATCTATTCACACTTCCTGGAATCTTTCTGCTACAGGTGGTGAATCTGCAAACAGAACTGTCCTACTTACAAGCCCACCTCGCCGCCCTGGAGCTTCCAACTCCGCCTCCGGCGCTGTCCCAGCCGCAGCCACTGTTCGTACCGTCGTCCCAATCCATCTTAGACTTGCCAGCAATTCCGGCGGCGTATGACTTCTCAGCATTCTGCGACACGGTGGTGCCGTCGTGGTCTCTTTATCAGCGGCAGCAGATCGACCAGAGGCAGTTCTTGAACCCCGCTGCCAGAGCTCCGATGGAGATTCAGTCGCAGATCGGCATCGGAGGCGGCGGCGATCTTCAAGAACTGGCCCGTGAGCTTCTGAATCGCCATGCTCCACCTACAATGCCATGCAGAAACCAAGCTTCTTTGCCGCCCAAATAGATTTAAAAAAAAAAAAAAATTATGAAACTGATCAACTTAACTAATCTTGCAAGTAGTAGAATTTTCCCCGCTGAAACTCCAGGAAATTTGTTTCTAATTTCTATTTTCCCTTTTTTTCTGCACAGTGGGAGAGTTTTCATGGTCGATCAACCGATTATAGTTTTTGTTTTTGTAGTATTTTCTTAATGAGACTCTTTTGCTTCTCTAATGAATTCTAGGTTATTAGATGAGTTGCAATCTATTCTTATTATTTTTTTAATTTTATGCTTCAGATATGCTATTATGAAATTTTTATTGATTTAAATTGATTTTTTAAAACAATTTTACGATATATAGCAACGTGCTTTTGTTTCATATGTGTAGTTAACTATGAGATCCTCTATTAAATTATTGTGTTCTATCTTGTATTTTATAATAATAATCGTGTTAAAGATAATGAAACACAAGATAAAATGTCAAATATAATAAAGATCTTGAATTAGTGTTTATTGGACTTGAAAGTATTTTTCTATTGCAATATAATTGTATGATTAATACGTACTAAGTTAATATATGCTAGATATATAAGTGTACAAGTGTGTGTGTGTGTGTTTAGTTTATATTTGTATATATTCATTTAATTTAATATTAATAAGATTATAATAAAAGCTGTTTTAGTGCTACATATATAATTTTATAATTTGAAGGGGTTTGTGTTGTATGTCTTTGAGATTTACTTTCAGTAAAATCTGCTCTTATTTGTCATTTAAAAAAAAAAGTTTTGGATATAAACTAATAATATTTTTTAAACAATTTAAAATTTATTAATTTTCACAAAAAAAAACGTATTAGGTTTTATTATTAAAGCATCACTTTTATTTGACCTACTATTAAAGGTGTAGTTAAACAATTTGTAGAAAAGTAATTTTTTTTTTAATGAAATGTAATATTTTTTTAAAAAGCCAAAAAAATATTACTTTTTGCTTGAGAAGTGTTATTTTTAATTCGTGTACAAAATATGCGCGCACTTAGCCAGCGTCGGATCCTCATATTATTTAGTGGGTCCAGGTCAAAGTGGCTAGGTTTTGCATGCTTTTGGCTTCTTCTTTTTTTCTTATTATTATTATTATTATTATTATTATTATTATTATTATTATTTATTATTATTATTATTATTATTATTTGTATTATTATTATTATTATTATTATTATTTGCTTATTTATTTATCCACATAGTTGCACAAATTTTAATTCATGCGTATGTCTCATATAAGTTCTAGTGAAATATGAATTTGCTTCATATTTATGTTGAAGGAAGCCGATTTTTTTTTTTTTGGTTTATTTATTTATTTAATTTTTATTTTATTGTTTTTTATTTGGCAATTTGAAATTTGGTCTATTGAATCTTCTGTCATGAAATGACATTTCAATTTATCCCATAGTTCATTTTATTTTAAATATTGTTTAGTAACTTAAGTGGCTTTGCTTGTGGAGGACTAAAATATGAACACTTGAATTTTTCCATCTAAATTCGCCAGCTAATTGAGAAAGAAAATTATTATTAAAAATCAAAAGGAAATAAACGAGCATGCCGGAATATTATATTTGAATCTACATTTTTTTATTATTTGGATATATATTTTTTTAAATACAAATATTATATGATTTGAAAATGGATTTATTTTTATTATTAAGTATATTTCATAAATTTTCTATTTTATTATTTTAGTTATTTTAGACTACAATTATATGATTTTTTTATTTTTTATTTAATAAAGATGCATAGATACCGACAAAAATAAATAGAACGCAAAATAATATATATGTTTACATCTACCATCTTCAAACTTTGCTTGAATTTATAATTTTTTTACTACACAAATTAATTTGCCATATGTGTATACACACGTGAATAAGAAAATACTCAAACAACTTTGTCACTCTCTTCTTTCTTTTTCTTTTTTTTTTCTAATTTTTTTTTCTTACTAAAATTTACATAATTTTTCACTTTAAATTCATTTTTAATGTATAATATATTAAATTTATTATTTATTTGTACTTTTTAATTTAACACAAATATTACATATTTAATATAAATAATTATATTTAAAGTATGAAATATAATTCTTTGGATAGAATATTTATTTTGCTATTTTGATATATACATTGGATTTGAATAAATAATATATTAATTTTCTTATATGAATTTGATCTAAAAAATAAATATATTTTTATAAAAATAAAGATATTATACTATTTATTCATATACTATTATAATGGATTATTTCATCTTAATTGGTTTTAGTGATATACTAATTTTGTAATTAGTTCAGCAGAATTCTAGAATTCACTCCAAAATATCGTACAATTTATTATTTAATGAAAAACTTTTAAAAAAATGCCAATATAATATAAAGTGAAAGATAATTAATATATATATACATATAATTATTATTTATATATTTTTGAATAATAATAATATAATTTTTATAATTTATTAATATATTTTGTCTTGTGCATTGCGCGAGTAACCATCTACCTATTATTATGCATGAGCCATCTATCTGATACTAATATAGAAGTACTTAAGTGGTAAAAATAATAATAATATGTATTTTCGCCCAAAATAGTTGCTAAAATTAAGAAAAAAATTATTACTAAATTCACTTAAATCATAATTCTGATTTTCTAAAAATCAAATTAACTTAGTAGTTTTTTAATGTTTCTTACTAAATATATGGTCTGTCAATTAATGTTAATTACAAACTTATTAAATATTTCATTAATTCATTTTATTGATTGACTTTAATTTTTATAAATTTGCATAGTTAGAAAATAAATTAATATTACTTTGACATATTTTTAAAAAATATTTGGAGATAATAATATTTTAATAAAAATTAAAAATTTAACTTAATAATAATTTTAGTTTACATATAAATACATATTTTATTTTTAACAACTAGGAGCCCTTTAAATAGTCAAAACCCAAGTGAAGACAAAGTTTCCACGTGGCTCTGACATTTCACATCTGTACTGTTTACTTATTTTTTGATAGCCTTAATTAATATCCTAATCCAAAAATTAACAATACTTATTTGGGAACATATTATAATATGCAACATAAGAAAATGTTTAACAAAAATAAAGATAATTAAAATAAAACATAATGTAGGGGGCAAAAGCCTTCTTAAACAGACAACATTGAAAATGTAGGGACAAATCCGACAAAATTGAAAATGTAGGGACAAATATATATATATATATATATATAGAAAAAAGGTACAAATTAATCTTTAAATTAGTACTTCATGTTTAAATTTAGACTCTTAATTACTTTTTAATATAAATAAGATCTCTAATTTTTAAAATAAATTACTAAAATTTAAATATATAAAAAATAGGATCATGTTAACTGCAGTAAATTAAATCACAAATATAATTAAATAAATTAATAAAATAACGAAATAAAATTTAATAATAATTTAAATAGAAAAAGAGTTTGAAATGTGAAGGTTGGTTATGATTTTTAGATATTCTATTTTTATTATATTTAAATTATTTAAGATTTTTTTGATATTTTTTATGTATTAAATAATTTAGATTTTATTATTTTATTTTTAGATATTCATTTATTTTATTTTAATAATTTCTTTATTTATCTAAATATTTTGTAGATTTCTTTTGTTATTTTTAATTTATTGAAATGACCTATTTATTTGAAAGTAAGAAGTTAAGGGGCTTATTTGACTCATTTGTAAAGTTAAAGGTACTATTTGTACCATAAAATAGTTTAGAGTTCAATTTATACATGCTGTACTAATTTAGGGGTTAATTTGTATCTTTTTTCAATGTATATAAATATATTTATCTTCTAAAATTATTCTGCAAATGGAATTAAATAAACAACGAATATATTGGACACGCTTTGATTCTTGAAACTGTCGGTCAATGGTTTGGTTGAATCGGTGATTCTATTCTGAATTGAAATTGAAAATTATCTGATTCGATTTCCGTTCCAATTTAGACGTTCTGATTTTAAATGGACAATTCCAACCATTAAATTTAAAAAGGAAAAAAAGTAAATCGAAAACGAAAACCATGGATCCTAAGATTTGAAAACTAAAATCAAAGCTGGGAAAATATCCATGTCTAGAAGATATACCGTAAAAATGATGTAAATTGATACTAAGAAAATTAATAAAATTTTAATATAATAATGTTTTCTAAGTTTAATGGAAGGAGGATTGACTAAATTAATACTTAATAAATTAATAATAATTTTAACGATCTTAAATTTATTAATTTTAATAAGTTTTAGTATATAATCACCATGAATTAATTTATACCAATTCTCGTGCAGATTTGGATAATTGATTCATAATAAAAAAATTACATATTTGTAAATCTCAATCTGACCATCCCGAGGGCCTTCTGGTCATTTCAACAATCAGAACTTTAAACTACGGATCAAATCCGTTCACCTCCACGATCCATACGCTGCACTCTTCCCGCAGCACCGCACTCTCATTTCTCTAGATCCACCACTCCGCCACCGTTCCGCCACCACCACCGTCGCCGTTACCAGCACACTGAAAGTGCAAAACAGCCCGGGCTTCCACTGCATTCACTTCCAGAAGACAGTAAACTCTCCCACTACCATCTTCAAGCTCCGGGAATGGCTTCTCCGGAAGCCGATTCCCGCTTGAACCAAGTCCTAATCCCCGCCCTCGACAAGATCATAAAAAATGCTTCGTGGCGCAAGCACTCCAAGCTCGCCGCCGAGTGCAAATCTGTTATCGAGCACCTCACTTCACCCAACCAAAACCCTACCGCTGCTTCACCACCTGCATCGCCGTCCGGCCAATCTGACGCCGACGCGTTATCGCACTCCGGCGTCATCCTAGATCTTTCTCTATACGACTCCGAGATCATTCTTAGCCCTCTTACCAACGCTTCATCTTCTAACTACGTCAAAGTTTCGGAACCAGCACTTGATGCAGTGCAGAAATTGATTGCCCATGGATATTTGCACGGTGAAGCGGACACAACTGGCGGTCTCGACGCGAAACTGCTCTCCAAATTGATTGATTCTACGTGCAAATGTCACGATTTGGGGGACGAGAATGTAGAATTGTTGGTGATCAAGACGCTATTATCGGCGGTCACGTCAGTTTCACTGCGACTACATGGTGATTGTTTGCTGCAGGTCGTGAGGACATGTTATGATATATACCTGAGTAGTAAGAATGTGGTGAATCAGACTACCGCCAAGGCGTCATTGATTCAGATGCTAGTTATTGTGTTTAGGAGAATGGAGGCTGATTCGTCGACCGTGCCATTACAACCTATCGTGGTTGCAGAGATGATGGAGCCCGTGGAGAAGGCGGATGCGGATGGTTCCATGACAGTGTTTGTTCAGGGTTTTATTACTAAGATAATGCAGGATATCGATGGAGTTTTTAGCCCTAGTACGCCTAGTGGTGCCGTGGGATCAGGGGCTGGGGCCCACGATGGGGCATTTGAGACTAAGACCTCAACGGTGGAGGGCACAAATCCGGCAGATTTGTTGGACTCTACGGATAAGGATATGCTGGATGCTAAGTATTGGGAGATCAGCATGTATAAGACGGCATTAGAGGGAAGGAAAGGAGAGTTAGCCGAGGGTGAGGGAGAAAGAGACGATGACTTGGAGGTGCAGATTGGCAATAAGTTTCGGCGGGACGCTTTTCTGGTTTTCCGGGCTTTGTGTAAGCTCTCAATGAAGACTCCTCCCAAGGATGCTGCGGCGGACCCTCAGGCAATGAAGGGGAAGATTGTGGCGTTGGAATTGCTCAAAATTTTACTGGAGAATGCTGGGGCAATTTTTAGGACTAGTGAAAGGTATATGGCTGTCTCATTGTTTTAGCTTTCTTTTCTCAAATACTTCTTCAGTAATTTTTGCTTCTCAGCCTATGCATTTTTAAACCAATGATTTGTGCGATTTGACTTTTGGGTTGCTTTAAACGCCTAAAGATAAATATTCAGCTTGTGGTCACTTGTACATGCTGCACATTGTAGTTCCTCTTTTTTTTTTTTTTTTTAATTAAATTATTTGGGGGGTGGTAATCTGTTATAAGTGGAGAGATTGCTGGCCAACAACATATGAGAAAATTGCACATGTTGAAGTATTTACCCATAATTTTACCACTAAGAAATGCATATCTTTTGTGCCTCGAGTGCATTCGTCTACTAAAAAAATGAGAAGCTAAGTGGAAATGTTGATCATTGCTAGAATAGTCTCGTACTCTCATTGATATTTTCCTCAGTTGCTATTAGATAGGGTTCTTTTAACTTGGAGGTTTAGTATATGGTTGCTGTGAATGCGAATATTTTGACAATGGGATTCCAAAGGCTTTGGAATTGGGTATCCTAAATGAAACTATTGACTTACTTGTAATGGATACAACCAATTGATCCCTATGTAATAGCGCCACATCTTCTTTCAGTCCTATAATTACTAAGATGTACCCCTTCACATCTAACTGTAATTTGTAGAATAGGATAGTTGTTGGAGAGGAGTATATAATGCAGTCTTCACTGAGCTCATTGAAGATGGTAGTCCTGGTGTGGATAACTAGTGTGCCATACTTTTTTGGTTGCTGAACTAATCTCGTATTGTCTCATATTCTGTCCTTCCGTTAAGCAGGCATTGCTGTTCATTTTGGTTTATTTGAATAATTAATACTCCCTCCATCGCATAAAAAAAGAACTAATCTTTTTTTGTACCAAAAAAAGAGCACCATTTGAGAAGACAAGTTAGTTATAGTTGAAATTTCAATAGTACATTTAAGACAAAAGTACATTTGAATCAAATGTGATTGAAAAAAGTCAAACCAACAAATAAAAGATTTTATAACAAGTTGTGCATCCATTTGGTTGATAAAAAAATAAAGGTATTGGCTTCTGTCATTAATCATGCTAAAGGCTGCTCATCAAAATATTGATTTAAGAAGTTATCCAAAAGAACAGACAGATAGAGACTTCTTTCCTTATTCAGCTATCTAGTACTAATATTAATCCTGGAGCTATCCTAAGCTATGCATGTAGCTACATTTACCAGGAGTAAAGCTATCCATAAGCTAGTACATTTCCTTATAAGCTTACTGTCAATTAGTCATCTTCATTACTCATTAGTCAGTTCGGTACCGCTAGCTAGGTTGAATTGGAGTTCTCCAATTCAGGAGGTTTAGTCAAATTCGTCCTTAAGGAAGCAGACAGAGAAGATGTCTTGAGTTGTGGTGGGTTTCACGTTAGTGGCTTTGCTAGTCAGCTTTGTACATTACAGGCCATTTGGTTTTTCCCTAATTCAGGTTGTTTGTTGCATTTGTTGATGGTTTCAATTGATTGTTTTGTCCTGAATGTCTTAAAACACTGCACTGTGTGGTAGATAAATATTTGAGATTCCTGCTAAAGCTTAGATGCTGTTGCCTCTCTTTAATGCTTTCCTTGGCTTTATCAATTACATTGCATATGGTTTCTTTAACTTTGATAATTCTTGTATGGTTTCTGGGAATGTGAATGTTTTGGAATTGGAATTCACCTTCTGAAAAGAATGTGAATGCTCTTGAATTGTGATCCTTAAATGATTAAACAACTAATATTCCTAATGGATAGGGTTAATCCTTATGTACTGCCATGGGGTCCACATTGTGTTCCAGTCTTATCATCATCCACACCTTCCATCTCCATAGACTGTTATTTGTTACATTGGCCAGCTTGAAAGAGCTTATGATATGGTCTTCTTTGAGCTCAATAATTAAGATAGTAGATTTTGCTTGTATAACTGGTTTGTCATAATTCATTTATAGTTGTTGCACTAGTTCTGAACTGGTCACTTCCGGTCCTTCCAGCAAGCAGCATGTACTTTTTTCTTTTCCTGGTATTTCTCTATATATTGGTCTTGTAATCTTGCTATGTTTTTCCGAGGTCTTTTTCTCCCCAAATTGATTACTTCATCTTTAATCTTTTCTTTGACGCTTTTGGGTTGTTATTATTGATATTCATGCACCCTGCCATTTTCTTCATTTCTTTTTTTATATTCTTTCCAGTTGCCTGTTTATGTAAGTAGTAATCACCTCTGTCTGTTTTTCTTCTCCAACAGATTTTTAGATGCTATAAAGCAGTACTTGTGTTTATCCTTGCTGAAGAACAGTGCTTCAACTCATATGATTGTTTTCCAGCTCTCATGCTCAATATTTATAAGCCTGGTATCACGATTTAGAGCTGGACTGAAAGCAGAAATTGGAGTATTTTTTCCTATGATTGTTCTCCGAGTGTTGGAAAATGTTTCACAGCCAAATTTTCAGCAAAAGGTGACAGTCCTTCGGTTTCTGGAAAAGCTGTGTGCTGATTCACAGATCTTGATAGACATCTTCCTTAACTATGATTGTGATGTTAATGCTTCCAACATATTTGAGAGGTAAGGATTTTTCAGTTGATTATTAGGGTTGATGCTGTATCTCTCTAATATTTTTTTGGGTTGATGCTGTTTGCAACAGTAAGCATTGATCCTCTGTAATTTGCATGCAATATATACCATAGCATATAGGTACTCTTATACAAACCTGAGTCTCTTGTTCCTCTCTCTATTTTGTTGTCCATTCCAGAATGGTCAATGGACTACTTAAAACTGCTCAAGGGGTTCCACCTGGCGTTTCAAGTACACTTCAGCCTCCTCAAGATGTTAGTCTGAAGCTAGAAGCTATGCAATGCTTAGTTGCTATTTTGAAAAGCATGGGTGACTGGATGAACAAGCAATTGCGAATTCCAGATTTTCATTCTTCAAAGAAAGTAGATGCTGCTGACAATGGTTCTGATCCTGGCAGCCCTCCCTACCTAAATGGCAATGTAGATGAACCTACTGAAGGATCAGATACTCAGTCTGAAGCCTCTAGTGAAGTTTCTGATGCTTCATTACTAGAGCAGCGCCGTGCCTATAAACTTGAACTTCAGGTACAATTTGAGATAAATTTGTTTGATTAATGTGTTCAATAATTCTTCTATCTTTTGAGCCTTACATTAAATTAATCCATGAAATAACATTTTCCATGTGGCAGGAAGGTATCTCTCTTTTTAATAGAAAACCCAAAAAAGGAATCGAGTTCCTGATAAGTGCAAATAAGGTGGGGAATTCCACAGAAGAGATAGCAGCTTTCCTTAAAAATGCATCTGGTTTGAATAAAACTCTGATTGGTGACTATTTGGGTGAAAGGGAGGATATGTCGCTGAAAGTGATGCATGCTTATGTGGATTCATTTGATTTCCAAGGCATGGAGTTTGATGAGGCAATTAGAGTCTTCCTACAGGGCTTTAGACTTCCTGGTGAGGCACAGAAGATTGATCGTATTATGGAAAAGTTCGCTGAACGGTATTGGAAATGTAATCCAAAGGCTTTTACAAGTGCTGACACAGCTTATGTGCTTGCTTACTCTGTTATAATGCTGAACACTGATGCACACAACCCTATGGTGAAGAATAAGGTAAATTTGCAAAATTGGAATGCAATGATAGTTGATGGGATATCTGTGGCCGATATTTGATTCTTCTGTTTCTTTTCATTAATCAGATGTCAGCTGACGATTTTATAAGGAACAATCGTGGGATTGATGACGGGAAGGATCTACCTGAGGAGTACTTGAGATCATTGTTTGAGCGGATATCAAGAAGTGAGATTAAAATGAAAGAAGATAACTTATCCATTCAACAGAAGCAGTCTGTGAACTCAAACAGAGTTTTAGGTTTAGATAGTATACTAAACATTGTGATCCGAAAGCGAGGGGAAGATAGTATGGAGACAAGTGATGATCTCATGAGACACATGCAGGAACAGTTCAAAGAAAAAGCTCGCAAGTCAGAGTAAGATTAATCTTAAAGTCTTCTGCATCATCGATTAAGACTAGGCCTTCTTTGGGTGATGAACATGTTTATTCTTTCTAAGCATCTCTACCTTTCTCTGCCATGTTCGAGGAGCCATAGCCTCTATACAACTACCTATCTTATATTTTTTTGACCAATATAGACATACATAAGAAAGTAGATTAAGAAAGGTTTATTTTTATAAAGATGAAGTAACACTTGGTTCGTCTGGCAGAGCGGAAGGGCTTTATAAAGCCTTTTTTTTTTTTTTTTGGAAAAATAGCAATTGGTAGAATCTTCGATAAAAATCTGGATTTCATCCTGATCTTCAACTTTTCTCGGCAAATTGTAGGTCAGTTTATTATCCAGCTACAGATGTGGTGATCCTCAGATTCATGATTGAAGCATGTTGGGCTCCAATGCTGGCTGCCTTCAGTGTTCCTCTTGACCGAAGTGATGATGAAGTTGTAATAACCCTGTGTTTAGAGGGCTTTCGTAGTGCAATCCATGTTACCGCAGGAATGTCCATGAAAACTCATAGGGATGCATTTGTGACATCATTAGCCAAGTTTACATCACTTCACTCACCTGCGGACATTAAAAAGAAAAACATTGATGCAATCAAGGTAAGTTAGTACTTCTTTTGCATGTATAAATAAGCATTTAAGCTCGTAATGGTATAAATGGAATTACCAATCTTCACTCTGGTTTGAAATCCTAATGGGGAATTTGAGCCTTTTAAGGTGTACTTTGTTCAGCCGGAGAATGGCTTGCCCTTCTAATGGCACATAAAAAATAAAAATAAATAAGTAAAAGAAATTGTACATGATGCCTTCTCCCTTCTTTGGTATCCTTTTTTCCAGTCTGAGTAAATACTCCCTTGGCATTCATTTATGGGCCCATACAATGCTGTTTTTCTGGTGTAAGTCTTCTCCAATTTTACTGGGTGACTGATGTGATATTCTACCATACATGCTAATGCGAGTCATCTTTACTAGGGTATTTTTTTTACCCCTCATATAGAATGCATAGCACTAAAGAAAACATGCCACAAAATCAATTTCAATGAACAGGTGATAACACACTTGCATGAGATTTGGAGATTGTTTCGATTTATCCAGAGTAACTGAAGCGCATTCCTTATTGAGTAGGTTATAGTCTTTGTCAGCTTTGACATGTCAGATAAATTATGAAACAGTTATGTTGGCTGCCTTTTGTTAATTCTTCACTGGTCTCTACTCCCTCTTGATGTGCCTTTATCCTCTCCATTTCTTCCTATCTAGGTGGATAGACATTAAATTGAAGTTATACTTTATCAACTAATTTTGCCCCCTGCCTTCTTTGACCATTACCTCTGCATTGTGTTTTTCGATGGTTTTTTGTGTGTTTTGGTTGGAGTTGTGCATGAGTAGGACTATTATCTCCCATATTTTTTTCTGGCTGCTACCTTCAAGTTCTCTCTCTCTCTCAATTTATTTTATCAACAGTGTATTTTATTTCATTAATATTCATGGGACTTATCAGCTTACCTCAGATCTTCTGGAGATTTCTGATCTATAAGCTTGCATCTACAGGCTATAGTCACCATAGCAGATGAGGATGGGAACTATTTACAGGAGGCCTGGGAGCATATTTTAACTTGTATTTCACGGTTTGAACATTTGCATCTCTTGGGTGAAGGTGCACCACCAGATGCTGCTTTTTTTGCAATTCCACAGAATGAACTAGACAAATCTAAACATGCCCGATCAAATATTCTTCCGGTTCTAAAAAAGAAGGGACCTGGGAAGATTCATAATGCCGTTTCTGCTGTAAGGAGGGGTTCATATGATAGTGCTGGTATTGGTGGTAATGTGGCTGCAGGAATTACACCTGAACAGATGAACAACTTGGTCTCTAACTTAAACATGTTGGAACAAGTTGGTGAAGTGAACCGCATATTCATTCGGAGCCAAAAGCTGAATAGTGAGGCAATAGTTGATTTTGTGAAGGCCCTCTGCAAGGTATCTATGGATGAACTGCGATCTACATCTGATCCTCGGGTTTTCAGCCTCACAAAAATTGTTGAGATAGCGTATGTTACTTTCACCACTTGGCCTTTCACTCTTTTCACAATTTTATTTTTGCCCGGCAGAACCTGAGTATACTTCTGTAACCCTTTTCCTTTGTTGGTCATCCAAATGATTTAAAATTTGTTCCCTTTGTTGGCGATGCATATAATTTCTAATTGTTCTCTTTGAACAGGCACTACAACATGAACCGCATTAGGCTTGTATGGTCAAAAATTTGGCAAGTACTATCTGATTTTTTTGTGACCATTGGCTGTTCAGAAAACCTTTCTATTGCAATATTTGCAATGGACTCTTTGCGCCAATTATCAATGAAATTCTTGGAAAGGGAAGAATTGGCTAATTATAACTTCCAGAACGAGTTTATGAAGCCTTTCGTTGTTGTGATGCGCAAGAGTAGTGCTGTTGAAATCAGAGAATTGATTATAAGATGTGTTTCTCAGATGGTGTTATCTCGTGTGAATAATGTCAAGTCGGGATGGAAGAGCATGTTCATGGTAGTGAACTCTAGCCTGAATAATCTAGTTCTTGTTCATTGATTTAATATTGCTTAAGAGAACTCTTTCTATGGAAACACATATATTTATGCATTCAGTTTCATAGTTTTTTGCTTTTGATTATGTTCACAACTGCAGGTCTTCACAACAGCTGCTTATGATGATCACAAGAACATTGTCCTCCTGTCCTTTGAAATAATTGAGAAGATTGTGCGCGATTATTTTCCATATATCACTGAAACTGAAACTACCACTTTCACGGACTGTGTAAATTGTTTGATTGCATTTACCAATACTAGGTTCAATAGAGAAATTAGTCTTAATGCCATTGGTTTCCTTCGGTTCTGTGCTGCAAAACTTGCTGAAGGAGATCTAGGCAAGGAAACTCCTGCAACGGTGTCACCATCTTCACCTCAAAAAGGCAAAGAAAGAACTGACAGTGGGGAACCCACAGAGAAGGTGGACCATCTTTATCTATGGTTTCCTTTGTTGGCAGGTAAAGAAGCTTGATTGTTCCGGATGGTATAGCTCAACATTGTAGAATATGATTAATTCAAGTCAGTGAAGTGACTCTCTCTTTCTCCAGGTTTATCTGAACTGAGCTTTGATCCAAGGCCCGAAATCAGGAAGAGTGCCGTACAATTACTCTTTGATACTTTACGTAACTATGGTCAACATTTTTCCCTTGCCTTGTGGGACAAGGTGTTTGAATCTGTCCTGTTTCGAATATTTGATGATGCACGACGTGTTGATCCATCCAGTGACAACCCTCCTGGGCATGTAGATAATGGTGACAGTGAGGAACTTGATCAAGATGCATGGCTTTATGAGACATGCACATTGGCCCTACAACTGGTTGTAGATCTCTTTGTTAATTTCTATGACACAGTCAATCCCCTTCTGAAGAAAGTGCTTATGCTACTGGTTAGTTTTATCAGGCGCCCTCATCAAAGCCTTGCTGGTATTGGCATTGCTGCTTATGTTCGCTTAATGAGCAACTCTGGGGAGATGTTCTCCCAAGACAAGTGGTTTGACGTGGTTTCTTCTCTCAAAGAAGCAGCAAAAGAAACACATCCCGATTTTTCCTTTTTTCTTGATGACGATAGTAGAACCAGGGCTCAGGGAGATGATATGGATGCAAACAATCACGATGAACCTACCGGGGCATTGACATCTAATGATGAGTTAGATAATAACTTGAGGAGGCATCGCCTGTATGCTGCTATACAGGATGTCAAGTGCAAAGTTGCTGTTCAGCTTTTACTAATACAGGTGGGCAACATACCTCAAAACTTTTATTTGGAACTAAGTGCTCCTGTTTATTTCTTCTGGCATGTGATTTTGGAAAATTTCATGGATAATTACAAAATCTACCCTTGAGGTACAAAAACCCATTAAAGTTTGAAAATTACGAATACAATCCTAGACATTAGTTTGTATTTTACAAGTTGCACCTGTTCAGCGTGGTATATCTAACACAAAATCCAAACCTCAAGGGTGGCATTTGTAGTAGCTCAAGGGGGTAATCTGTAATTTCAAAACATGATGGGATATTTTTTGTAGATAGGTCAAATCGTAAAGGTTAGTTTTTGTAATTTCATCTAAATTTCTTTCGTTATCCCAATCTGGCCAAATAGTTTGCCTTCCCCCTGAAAAGGTAAATGTTATGGTGGTTGAGACTTCCCGTCTTTTATATTAATTGTGGTATATCTAATGTTTTATTGGAGACCATTCATGTTGGGAGATGGAGATATAAATATCATATTTACTTGTTTTGTTAGAAAAAGTTCAACTTGTGGTTTAATGAAAGAATACCAATCTCGCAGCAATTAGAAAATCAAGTTTTTCTTTCTTTTTGTTAAGAGGTATTTATTACGAGTTACATCTGTCCCAATATTTAACAGTAGCTCTTGCAGGGTATAATGGAGATCTACAACATGTATCGAGCTCAGTTATCAGCCAAAAACACTGTTATTCTCTTTGAAGCCGTGCATGATGTGGCATTTCATGCTCACCAGATAAATAGTGATACAGCCCTCCGTTCGAAGCTCCAAGAACTTGGGTCCATGACCCAAATGCAGGACCCTCCTCTACTTCGACTTGAGAATGACTCTTACCAAATTTGCCTCATATTTTTACAGAATCTTGCGCTTGATAGGCCTCCTAATTATGAGGAGTCAGAAGTGGAATCGTATCTTGTCAACCTCTGCCAAGAGGTGTTACAGTTCTACATTTTAGTTGCATGCTCCGGTCAGATGACAAATTTATCCCATGAGAGGCGGCCGCAGTGGTTGATACCGCTGGGGTCTGGAAGACGGAAAGAACTGTCTGCACGGGCACCTCTTGTTGTTGCTACTCTTCAGGCTATATGTAGCTTAGGAGATTCTTCGTTTGAGAAGAACTTGTCCTGCTTTTTTCCCTTGCTTTCGAGCTTGATAAGTTGTGAACATGGTTCGAGTGAGGTTCAATTAGCCCTAAGTGATATGCTTAGCTCATCAGTGGGTCCGGTTCTGCTACGTTCTTGTTGATCTTTTACGCTGCTCGTCTTTTGAGATGTAATATAATTCTAGAAGGTTTTGATAATTGTTTTTTAAGTATAGAGTTAGTGTGTGAGAAAAGTTGTTAATAGTTTTGCATTGGTTTTCGAAATTAATGGAGATTAAGTGTTGTATGCACAACATTAGTTTTCTACAGAACACAAAGAAACTTCATTCAACAGTATACTTGAATACTTATTTATTATTATTGTTATTATTATTATTCCTTCTTATTGGTGTTAACTTGGTTCCTTGTACCAAGATGATGTATTATTCACTGTAATCGGCTCCTAATGTGACAGAGCAAAGCATATTCATATAGGGTGTGTCACAGGAGGTAAGGTTATTCTTTACCGATGGTGGTCCCTCTTTCTTCTAACTGTCTTCATGTGTTTTTGTGTATCTTGTTACCATATCTGTACTTAAAACATATTTTTATTCAAACAATGAAGGGATTAAGTCCCTGTTTTTGAGTGTGAAAACGACAATGAGTTATAATTTAGAGAGAGAGAGAGAGAGAGAGAGAGAGAGAGAGAGAGATTGCCGTCTGAAGTGAAGACTGGGATGGTTAAAAAACAGTAGGAGGGCCCAAATATTTGAGGCTTTTCTCCTTAACTGGCGGAAACTCCAAACGCTCGACACAAAATAAAGCTAAGTGACACCATAAATTGCCGGCAATCTCGTTCGCTTTTTCCCTCTTCTTCTTCCAAACTACTGTGCAATTATTACAATCATGATTCCTAAAATTAAGTCAATTATTAGTATTTGGCACCTCTATGTATTAGCATATTGCTGAAATTGGAGCAGACTGCATTATTACATCCTAAATTCAAGTTGCAATAGAATTGCGATCTTCTGTTATTATGATATCTTATCTGTGGCTGGTCAATTAGGGCAAATGGCATTATAGTTGAGCACTTAAGTGGGCTTTTTTGAGTTTTTTTATTTATTTATTTTTAATTATCATCATCATGGAGAAGACAAATTCCATGAAATTACGTACTGAACAAGGTATTAAATGTCTGGCTGAAGAGGAAACGAGCTGTCTGAAGAGATAACGAAACTTCTCTCTGTCTCTCTGTAGGGCCTCATAGCTGTCAATTTATTACATGGTCGCTTGTTTGTACTAGGAATTTGTCAAAAGTGAAAACTCCACATGCAAAACCATTACATGCTTACCCATAACAAGAAATCCTAGTCTAAAAGGCCTATCATTTATTTCTATTCCTCTCTTATCCTTAATAATATTCAACTCACTATTTCTTGACTGCATCTACAACTTCAACCCCACCCCCACCCAACCTCCAATCCATCATGTTAGATTCTGCAAAACTGTGCTATATTTCTCAACTCAGGCGAGCAAGAAAGATTCTTAAAAAGCTAAATCTCTCAAATAAGTTGATGAGCAGCTGCAGAAAGGGAAGAAGCAAAGCTATGAAGCTGACTTCTGACTTAACTTGGTTCCCTCCATCTTTTGCAGCCATGGAAGTCTCAAGCCAGTTGAAACAGGTCTTTGAATTCATCGACACGGACCGCGACGGAAAGCTATCCCCTCAGGAGCTCAGAAAAGTGCTTTTAATCCTGGGGGGTGGAAAAGCAGAAGCTGCAGAAGAAGCTGAAGCAATAGTGAGAGAAATGGACTGCAATGGGGATGGATTTGTTGACTTAGATGAGTTCATGATTGTTATGGGGAATGATCAGAATGAAGATTCTGGAAATGGGATTTGCAGGGAAAGTGTGATTATGGAAGCTTTTAAAGTGTTTGATGCTGATAGTAATGGCTTGATTTCTGCTAAGGAGTTGCAGAGGGTTCTTGGGAGATTTGGGTGTGGAAAATGCAGTATTGGAGAGTGTAGGAAGATGATCAAAGGTGTGGATAGAGATGGTGATGGATTTGTTAATTTTGAGGAGTTTAAGTATATGTTAGGGGCTCGATATTAGGTTTCATTTCTTATCCATGCTAGGCTCAACGAACGGTGTAAGGAATGTCATTTATTGTACATTTGCACATATCATACCGACTCACGTGGATGTGTGTATAATATGTATGAAAAACATCCGATAAATCATACATGGGCCTCGTGGAGAGAACCAATTTGATTCAAGATTGGTTTTTTGATTGCAGCATAAATAATTCTGTGTTCGTTTGTCAAAATGTGGGTTCTTCTTCATCTTTTGTTATTTTCCAATCAATTCTGAATGTTGTGTTGTATTATGTTTATTATGGCTATAAATGTATAAGTTGGGCATAATTTTGAAAATGAGTAGGAAAATAGTGTGTTTATGTTGGACCTTATAGAATAATATTTTATTTATTAGTAAAATAATATTAGTTCTTGTAACATAGATATTTTATAATAATATGTAATTAATTTTATTCAAAACAGAGAAATAATGATCACAATGAAAGAGCATTTATAGGTACCATTTGGGTCGTTTAAATATCTTTAGCCAGGAAATACCTTGATTCGTGCTTAAACCGACTTTGCAGCGATTTGGGCTCGTGGGCTTTTGCAAAAATAAATTGAAATTATGATCCAAACTAAGCCCATTCTATATTACGCAAATTAGTCCAACGTAAATTTCGAATTCCTGTAATTCTCTTAAATATTGGGCCTACAAATTAGAATGCAGGCCCACACAAAGCCCACTAACTTATCACCCCTTTTTTAAAGGTGCGGCCCGAAAAATTAGAAAACAGGCCCACACATTTAAGGGTGTCGCCTGCAACAGGCCCACACATATCCCAGTAACCCAACACTTCGCCCCCCCCCCCCCACCCACCACTCCTTTTAAGGGGGTTGGGTTTGAAACTGGGCCGAAATTGAACATTTGCTTCTTGGGCCCTCATAAATTTAATATTTTCATATGTAAGTATTGATAAAAACGAAAGGCTACAGCCTATTAATATTGGCTTCATAGTTACTATAATATCCGTAAATATAAAATTTATTAAGAAATAAATCCTTCAGTCTTCATATCATCAATACAAAATTAGTTTTAATACTATAGCCTATAAAATTCACTATCAAAATCAAATCTTGGACTCAGGCACAACACTCTTACTTATTTGGGCCGAAATTTATTAGGCCCAAATAATGATAGTGGGCTCCGGGCTTGCCTCCAACTTGGGCTGAACCTGAACCTTTATTTCGGGGAACTGCTTTTTGGGCCCTCACAAATTTGAATATTTGCTTATGGAAATTGAAACATTAATGTTGAAACAGTTTTATGCTGTAGTCGGTAAACATTATTATTACTAATTGATGCAATACAACAAATAGATGATTCAAAATAAGTTTTCTTTATTAATAATTAGTCTTAATTTTTAAATATTTATTTTATTTATATATTCTTTTACTAGTGATTCAAATTACTTTTGCTGACAACAAGTTTTATATTAGGAGTCTAGGATTTACATAATTAGTATTTAAAGAAAAGTATTTTAGAATTTCTTGTACGCCGTTGATTTATGAAATAAGAAAAATAACGGACTTCTTCCCAAATATTCAATGTTTTTTCATAATTATATTGAAATATTGTTCGTATTTTTCACTTGGTCATATAACATCAGAGTCATGTCCCGAGCTTCGTAATCTAATAACATAATCTTACCAAATAATACTGTAAATCAGAAAAAAGATCCTCGTACTACTGACAAATAATATTGTCTCCTCAAACTTGAGTTCGTAGAATTTGTTTGTAGCATTTAAAAAATGGGTTTCTAATATCGGAAATATATCTTAAATTAAAAAATCTAAAGGTCAATAATTAATTATGTTTTTAAACCAAGATAATTAATTATTAAATTAGTTGTTCCATTCATGGGTTAATCGCCAAAAAAAAAAAAAAAAGAACAAAAAACTATTTTATAATCCTTTGCTTAACTAACTGGCATTACTTATGGTTGATTTTTTTTAATTAAAATTGGATTTATTTAATTTTTATTTTACTTAAGATTGAAACTGTGTTTGCTTTAATTAGTAAGTAGTGCATTTTATAAATAGGAAGCATTTTTTTAAAAAAGCATTTCCAGACATAATCTTTCTGGGCATTTCTTAAAAATAAAGATTAAAGTACAATTAGTCCAGCATGAGAATCAGGTTTTGCTGTTTTAATTATCACAAGACACATCTAAGTCGTTATCCAGCTTATGTCGGAACAAACCCCTAAATCCTAATCCTCTTTTCATTATTTAACTTAACTGTCTTTTTATTTTTAATTGAAATATATATATAATCGTACGAATTTAATGATCCTTTTATATAATATAATTTATTAACCTTTCTTGGCCCAAAACCCAGGGAAAAAGGACTACGTCTAGAAACATCTATTAATGTCTATAAATAAAAACCCATAAAAGAAAAAGTAATATTTTACAATTGAAGTTATTTATTAGTAGAAACATCTAATATAATATTCTTATGATGAACAAGAAATCTTTCATCACACATTTTAACATAATTATTTATAAAGAAGAGTTAAAATTATTTAATTTAAAATTATATATAATTAGTCCAATCCGCAATAAATACACAAATTAAACTCAAATCATCAACTAAAAATTTATATTTTTTAAATTTAATATCTTATTTTAAGATATGCAATTTATGTGTTAAATTAAATATTGTAAAAAAAAGATTAATTTGATATATTATATATTTAAAACTTATAAGGAACAAAAAAGTTATTAATGTTCAAATTATTTTTAAAAAATCAAGATAAAAAAGTAATCAATCACAAATTGTCATAAAAGATATATATATATATGTGTGTGTGTGCGTATAAATATATAACATAAAATTAAAAAAATCAGACTTAGAAACTGATTTTTGACAAGATTTTCTTACTGTAGATATGAAAAAGATGGAATGTGATTGAACAAATTAAATTAGTATATTTGAATAAAAACTTGTAATCAGAATATGATAAACTAATTAACAAACAAAAGAGAACAAGTGTGAGTTGGTAGTTTATTAAATATTAAATAAAAAGTAGTTTTTACAAAAGCAGGTCTTTTTTCAGAATAAAGATATACAAAAATATTAAATAAATAATTATTTCCGACTTTAAGTTGTGTGAACCTTCATATCAATTTCCCAGAAAAGCTAATAATTAAAATTCTGAATAAGTCAACTGAAAAGATTGATATATAACAAAAATATTATAAAAAAAAAAAGGATTTGTATTTAAAATATCTCAAGTTTGATTAATAATGTTAACAGTCATGTCGAGTGGCATCATTTTGGTCTCTTTTGTGTAATAAATATTTAATTTTTGTGAATTATTTAATAACTGGAACTCACCACTTTACAAGACATAACAAGACTTTTAAGAATGTTGATATAAAATGATTACACTTTGAGCCATTTGTACAGATCAAACTAAACTCTGTCGGAAGAGCTCAACGCCCGCCTTCCAAGATTCATAAATATATATCTATTTCGTCTCTAAATTTAAATAAACCCTAGTTTACAATTATAAATTCTTGATTCTAACACAAGTTTCCAACTTGTACCATAAGTTTATAACACACACACACACTGATATATATATATATATGTATGTATGTGTATGTATAAATAAATTATCAGCTCATCCATATATGTGGGAATCTTGTTTTATTTTTATTAACTAATAATCTATATTATCTCAATAGAATTTTTCTTGATAGTATTAACTATTAGTACGTAATTTTTATTGGGCATGAATTGCGTGAGAGACACATGTATGAAGTCGATAATAAAATGAAAAATAAAAGTAATGGATTTATTGTGTATTCAGTGGATTGAATATTCGGTTTACGGTATTACTTGATCAATTAAATCATATTATTTGTTTACGTGAAATGTATTATTACTTTTGTAAAATAATAAATTAACAGTATTAATATTTTTCAAGTAAACGAGTAATACTGCAAAATATATTTTAATCATCAAATTAAAATCCTTTTCAATATAAATATTAATTAAGTTTTAGATTCTCTATTTTAATTTGTTGTTGTATCTGATAATAAAAGTATATTAAATAAAATATATTTAAATGCTTATGAATATATTCACCCTATATGAAGCAAAGGAAGATTAAAGAAATGGTTGACAAGATAAACACCATTGACATCTGGAAATGAGAAAGCAGAGGGGTAGCTGATGAACATAATGAAGGCAGCAGGTGGAGAGAGAGAGAGAGAGAGAGAGAGAGAGACAGGAGACATGAATCGATTCCAAACGGATCGTGACCATCCATCACGTGGTGACCTCAATTTTGGTCGGCTGTTGTTTAGCCCTAAAATATTCGCATTTCTGATGCAATTTGCATTAATTAATCACAAGTTGGAACCCTAGGGATTGGTCTTCCGCGAAAAGGGACAACAAAACGGGGGGCTTCCAATTTCAATTCAAAACCATTTTCCAAGAAAACTTACAACGTGACTAACTTTTACTCTACAATCATCCTTCCTACATATACGGTACTCGATTCGATACTCGTATTTATAATTAATTTACGATACTTAATTCGATATTTGTATTTATAATTGATTGTGCTTTCAAATTAATGATTTTAAAATATTTTTTTAAAACTTAGTAACATTGAAAATAGGAAATCATTTTGATCGAAATTTTAAAAGTAAAGTGTTTGTCAAATAATAAAAATTTCACAAAATTATTAACAAAAAATCATAAAATCACTTTCAATTAGTTTGAAAAATATATATACATATATATATCTTTAATTTTGATAATTAATTTTTACAATTTAGAAATACTTTAAAAAAAATACAAGCCCAATAAAAAAATTTCAAACACCCCCGATAATGAAAAGATGAAAATTGTATATTTTAAATAAGGAACAAGTCTAATAGTAAAAAAGATAAATACACTTTTCAAAGTTTTATCTAATTTTTTTAACTTTTTAAATTTATTCGTAGCCTTCTTAATTCGGTGAAATTTATCTAATTTTCTCTGACGTAGCTGCCAAATATATTACTCCCCTAAAATTTTAATAAATTGAAAAAAAAATTATTATTATTTTTATTAATTAAAATTTATCATTGTTATTTGATGGGTACATATTACGATGAATAAGTAAACATTTTTCGCAAAAATGCTCGTATAATTAAACTAGATAAATGAAAAATATGTAAAAATTCGATAAACATACAAAATAGGCAGGATAAAATAAGTGAAGAACATGCAACACTGTAATAGATTCCAAACTTTAGGTGCACATCACATGAAAGCAATAGTGTTGTTTTAAAGTGGTCCCATATTCTCACCATGGATTAGCTAGCTTAAGCTTAATTGTTTAAGGGGGGATAGTTGGAATCCATTACAATCAAGCTTGTCGCACAAGGACCAATGTTGCTTTAATTAAATTAGAATTATCTACAATGTTCATCCTTTCTATATATACTTCACCAAAGTACTTGTCTCTTAATTACTTAAAGATTCAAAATCACTTTTCCCCATAGGAAGACACACAATTTTATTTTTTTAATTTAAGAAGAAATTAATTTATTCAATATAGTTCATATGCACCTAAATAAGCTCGTAGGTTAAGCTGCTAAAATAGTCCGATAATCAATACTTAAGAGAGATCTATGTTTTTAGTTCTCTGCGAACAATGAGTCATGGCGGTTCAATATTTATATATTTCAAAATTACGAAATTTGAGGTTTATGTTTCAAAAGTTAATTGTTAAGTGCTTATATATTTTTTTAAAAATTGTACTATATGAAAACTATTTTATCAATTATGCACGAGCCACGTGGTATTTTCGGCCAAAAAAATCCTCAAATTGTAACTTTTGAAACTTTTGACCTTTAAATTGCAAAATAAATTATTATGCATCTAACACAAAATGCCACCCCCCAACTTTTGGAGTACTATAATTGACCCCTAAAGTTCACATTATATCTTCACTAAAATACTAAAAATCCTTACTAAAGAAGTTCAATAAAATTTATTTATTCATTTATCTATGTGCAATCTATGCCTTTCAATATGGATTTTATAAACATGTTATATAATATATAGTGCTTGCTTATATATGGAATATATATTTGCTCGTAAAATAAGTTAAGAGCAGACAAATATAATATTTTTTAAGTATTTTTTTAAAAAAATATTATGACATTCGTAATTCTTCTATAAAGCATACATGCACTCGTATCATTATAATTTTAGTCTAACCCATATCAATAGAATTATAGAGTAATGGTACGAGTTTAATGTAACCCGTAGCAATAAAATCATATAGTATCTAGGTTGAATGACTCGATCTATTCACCAGTTGACCAAGATCTAGAGATTAGGATCGGTTACATTACAGTATTAACTACTCAGACTTCAAAAGGGTAAATAGCTACATTACAATTTCTTTATTTATATATTTATTTATATTTCTTTGCTATAAATGAACAACTTATATAATAGAACAAAATTTGCCAACATGAGTATGCCACGTCATCCAAAGTGAGACTTCCTCGTTGTCTGCTGCAAAAAGGACAAACGAAATTACTGATAATTATGATAAGAGGACCATAATTAACTTTAATCACCAAAAAATAAAAAATAAAAAATAAAAAACCATGATTAAATGCATTAAATATAATAATCTATAATTTAACTCTCTTAATAAGTGTGATATATAAAAGTAAACTAATATTAATTAAATAGCTACTAGATAAAGGTGATCAACGATACCGATTGCCCCTTTTTTTTTAAATAAATAATTTATATTAAATGGTATCTAGGGTAGAATTGATTTCAAGGATGTTTCTTTCGGTGTTCAATTGTGAATGAAAAGTAAAATATTATTTTGGTGAGACAAAGGATAATGGAAAAATAATAAAAAATTTAAATCAATCTTTATATCTCAAATCATATTTTAAAGAGTGGATTTCTTGTGAAACGATTGCACGTGTGACACGATTTAAGGTATTAATTATGTAACTATAAAATATTACTTATTCAACTATAAAGTATCACTACTTTTTAAGGTAACTAATCAGTAGATAAATAAGTAATACTTTATACTTAAACAAGTAATATTTTACATCGTATCACAAGTTCAACTGTTTTACAGGAGACCCACTCTAAAATTATACTATAAACTTGAGGTCCATAGTAGTAAAATGTGGATACACGTGTTATTCTGATCAATGTTTTCAATAATTTATCATTTAAATTTTATTCGAAAACAAAACTAATCAAATAAAAAAAACATTGGATTAGTCAAATTCAACAAATTATTCAGGGGTATATCGAGTTTAATATGTTAAAAGTATAATCTTTGCAATCTTATTTGTCTTTCTTATTTTTTAAATTATATTATGTTTAACCATATTTTTAAAATTATTCTAAGTTTATTAACTATGATAAATTTAATTAATTACTCTGATTTTATACATTTCATTTTAAGTTCATTTTATGGACAAACTCAAATATAATTAGTATATAAATTTTTAATAACTATATAGCTTATTATTAAAAATTTAGGCTTGCCAAACTTCATCAAATTCTCATAAAAGGAACCTAGCATTTGAATAAGCCGTCTTTTTTATAACTCACACTCATTAAGATATTTATATCTCCCGTAAAATATCTATAATAAGAATTTTTGAAATAAAACTCAGACACGTTTTTGCTCTTTAGATTCTGAAGAAGACAGAGGCGTCTTTTGTTCTAAATCTTTAACATCATGAAATATACTATTTTTTCCAACAATATGGTATGATTAGGTTGTTAAAATTACTAAAGTAAATGCAAAGAAATTGAAGTTGAATTTGGGATTGTGGAAGTTTAATATGCTAAGTGACGACACCTCTCTGATATGAGTAAAACGTTCTATAAATTTTATGAAGAAAAATAGAAAATTAAAAATAAATAAAACATAAATTTGTACAAATAATTGGATCGTTTAGTTAGACTCCCGTAACCAAAATTTCACCATCGATCCATCATTGCTCACATAAATATAAATAACTACGAATATATTTGAAATTAGTTTAAATACAAACACAAAATTTCAATATATATATATAGGTTCAAATGTATTCATTTAAAATCCTATTAAAATTTTTTTAATCCAAAATGTAAAGGAAATTGGAGGTCAATTTAGGAAAAGGCAATTGACGCAGACCTTTGCAAACAAGCCAATCATTAGAAAAAGCATTGCAAGCATGAAATCAACAACAAATGATACGAGAACAGTAGACATAAGAGATGCATTTTAAATTCAAATTTCAACTGGTTTAAAAAAAAAAAAACAAGGGGTCGGGGGGTGGGGGGGGGGGGGGGTGGGCGGGGGGGTTGGTTTGGGGGGTTGTTAGAGTCAGGGGGCGTGGGGATGGAAATAGTTGACTGTCCCCCGCCATGGAAAACGACGTTTTGTTGTTATTGTTACAAATGCATTATTAGGCATTTGATGTACCTATTACAATATTTAATACGACTTTGTTTGGATGCTTGTGTGAGAGAGAGAGACACACACACATACAGACATATATATATATATATAGAGGTGTGGCTCAAGTTTAGTTTTAGATTGAAATCGGCCTTCAAATTGTTGGTCAATTCCAATCGAAACTAGTTGACTGGCTTGATTTTGATTCGAAAGTGTCAGTTTCAATTCTGATTTTAAATCAAAATTTTCAGTTCGAATTTTGAACCGATAATTTTAAATATAAAAAATAATACAAAAATCGACTATATGTTGGTTTGGGTCTAATAATTTTAAAATCAAAAGAGTCACGTCTCTGTATAAAGCAAAGGATAGCATTTTATCCTACTTTAATTTAATTTTATATTTTATTAAATTAAAACAAACAATATTTATAATTATAGATCATACTATTCCTTACTTGAGAAATGCAAATAAAATGTGTTGCTCGTAGCAATTTTTTATTTGTGAAAAACAAAATGTTTATTATTTATTATTTTTAGTATATTATATTTTTATCATATATTAATAAATATACATAAAAATAAAATAATTTTCGTTTGTACATACATTGTATATTAAAGGCTCCTAGTAATGACTTGTCCATGTCGCAATTAACTCGGCCTTTATGAGAGAGATAGACAAGGAGAAGGTCAAACATTAATTTTCTTGGTAAGACATAACATATGATTGTGTTTTTATTGAACATATAATATAATAATTTACTAAAAATAAAAAAATTGGAATATGATATTTGACATATAATTACCCAAAAAAAAATCTAACTAAATAAGCAACATCCAATGAGAAGGATCAATGATGTAACGTGGTCGATAGAGGAAAGCGGGCCGGTCGTCCCGGAAGAGGGCCCGCAACTCTTCTCATTTGTTTTATTTTATTTAAGTTTAATTAATCTTTATTTATCCAATCACAAATTTTATTCCTTTTATTATTTTTGTTTTTATATAATTTAAAGACGGTTGGCAGGTTGTACTTTTGACCTTCAGAACATTGTTTGGTTGTCCGAGTATGACCACATATTGTTGTCTTTGTAACTTAAATTTCGGATCACCTCCCCAAATAAAAATATACCAAAAAAAAAAAAAAAGATTATCAATAAAATTAATATTTAAATTAATGGTTAATAATCGTCCATTCTTATTTAATAATAAATAAATGCAAATTTGCAAAAGTTGAAAATTCGTATTCAGATATTTTAGGACAGTTTAGCATCTATATTGATTAGACGCTAATTAGACGGCTACTTAGTTTTTATTTTTTAAAATTAAAAAAATATAACATTGTATTCTTTAAATTCTGTCTCTAATATTTTCAAAATATTTTATCATCAATACATAATTTAGCATTTTATTATTTATAAATTTTAAAACAAATACATATGCAATATTAACAAATGAAAAAATATGGTTGGACTGATGTCCACCTAGTTGTTCGTTTCTGTCTAAACATAAAAAACACATCAAACGATATCATTTTTTATAAAATTAAATTAACTAGACCACCTGATCGCACATTTAGATCAATTTTTATATAACTATATAAATATAGATATGATACAAATTTCAAATTATATAATTATTTTTAGATAAATAAATATGTGTGTATACATATATATATATATATATAATTTTTTTTTTCTTTTTATGACTTACAAATATTATATTATATTGCACTAAAAAAAATCGCGTATGAATTATGCCGTTATGCGGACCGGCGGCGGGGGTGTTAGTGTTGCGTCCTCGCATGCCCTCAATCAAGCCCATGCCCTCCGGTTTCCCAGTCCAATGGCATCCTTTGACCCGCCTGTCCGCCCCTAAATCCTTGTCACACATTTATCCACCAACCAAATTAAATTAATTTTCAAAATGTATAATTTTATATTTTTGCAAAAATCATAAAAAATAATTTAGAATTATGAAGTGTCTACCCCAGTCAAATATTATTTTAGTGTGTAATAATTAATTATCTTATATTTCTCATTTTATTTAACGACATTCTTCACCCTATATTATAATTTCCACCTCATTAAATGCCTCCATTTGGATAATTTAATTATATCCTTACTTGTTTGCTTACATGTCCACTTACACATATATTTAAAATGATACTTTACAAAATAATATATTTTTATAATAAATAATTTAAATTAATAAAATAAAATATATTTTACTTTTTATCTATCAAAAACCCTACCGAACAACTATAAATCTCTTCACAAAATTATTTATCATAGAATTTCACAGATGATCATAATGAACTCAAGCCATCCAATAATTTAAATAGATACCCAAAAAATATTGTTTAATATTTTTATTTAAATTTAATTATTATATTATCTATTTACACATTCTGTCTTTCTGTATTTTCATTTTAAAATATATATTTTGAAAATTCATATCTATATTATATATAGACAACTTCGAAAATTAAATGAATATTTAAAAATGGTATATATCAAAATTAAATTATAAAATGAAAATATGTTGAATTCATCAAAGAACAATTATAATAGTTGTCACGTATTTATACAAAAGATTGAAGGTTCAAAACTAACTTATTAAACAAGTTGTAACTACCATACAAGTAGCATAACTATCTATTATATTCCTAACTAATTTTTTAACTTGTGAAACAAGTTGTGGTCTAACTAATTTCCTAACTTTTGTACGAATGGCACGTATCTTTTAATGGTATAAAGTTGTTAAATTACTTAAGGGAGAGGAAAGGCGGCAGAGGACAAAAAACCAGCTCAGACTATAGAGCATCACCGGCAGCAGAATATTCCGACCACGCTGTCGCTGTCAACTCAAGGCTCGTTGGGAAAGGCGCGGAGGTGGCAATGCACCAATGCGGAGTGAGTTATCCTCTGCGCGCACGTGCACACAAGTTCCATCATCCCCCTTATCACACAGACACACGTATAATACCAACTGTGCTGCAGTTGCATCTACTCCCAGTTTGACTCCATTTCATTGGTCCAAATTTACCGCCTATATTATTATACTTCCAATTTCGGATGTACTTAATATAAATATGGAATTAAATGAAGAAATTAATGAAGTTTTCAGCGGAATTAAATGAAGAAATTAGTTTTCAGCGGTACCTGGAGCTGCAGTACTAAGAGCATTTAATGAGCTTATATGCAAAAACTAACTTGGGGCTAAGTTTTAATCTAGTTTTATGTCATTTGCATTGACATTAAAGAGTTTTTTAAACTATGCCAAATGCACAAGGGACCATTTTTTATTATCCATTAATTTTGAGCTTATTTCCTATATGATTTTTAAAATTTTAATTCTTTTTATAATGAATTCTAACTTTAAATTTTATCTAATTCAAACTCAATTTTATCGAAGTGTTAAATATCCGTCGAAAATTAAAAAAGAAACCCAATCATCAATTTACAATCTATATTGCTTGAAACTTCAAAAAAAATCATTAAATATTAAAAAATATTGGTAACTTTGGATTTTATAATACGACATTGAAAAAAATTAGTTATGTTCATTGTAAGACTAGAGTTATCTTTGATGAAGTATAAATTTGAACGCTTATTGTAATTTCAGGTTAATTTTATGATTTATTACCTATAAATTTGTCATAAATATGTTATTTTATTGAAATTTAATGTTAGATTTATCTCTTAAAATTTGTTATAACATTTACTATAATTTCACGGTAAAATTACAAAATTTAGAGAAATTAAATATCAATATTGAAATAAATATTTCTCACTGTGTACGTGACAAATAAAATTATAAGTGTCATGATGCAATTTCAAATTAAAATACAGTGAAATTTAAATATAAACTAAACAATTTTTTTTATATAAATTATTATAAAAAAGAATATGTAATCAAAGTTAATCGATATAAATAAAATATTTCTGAATATATCAAGATATAGAAAACTTTGCAGATCCTCTGATTCAGGTGAAAGCCCTAGATAAACAATCTTTTTCTTACTTAATTCTTTTTTATGTACGTTTGGATTTAACTCTCTCACAATTTTTTTTTAATGTACTGTTTGGACAATCGTAGATTTCTTGTTTCATGTCATTGTTTTTTGTTGTACAATAATGAAAAAGAATTAGTACAAGTATGAGGACATATGTAAAAAAAAAGGAGATGATTATATTTACATTAGGACATTTGGATTTAATGATAGTACGGTAGGATATTATTCTTAATTACCTAGGATTTTTTTACTTGCATAACAATTTTCCCATTATTTTGACACCTCTGCCAAAATGTTCGATCCCGATAGGATAATTTTCGAGTAAGAATTTACACATTCCACCCGTCTTAAAAATAAGTAATATTTTAAAATATTTTATTTTAAATTATATTTTAAAAATTAATATTTCGTTTCATTAGTAAAGTTTTAAAAAAACATATTTTATAAATAAATATTATATAATTAAATCAGTTAAGTCAATGAATAATTCTTGATATTCTCGTTCCTTGTTTTAATCATATTCCTGCAGTGACTAAGTTATTCTTCTATAACAAAAAGGGGCTCCAGGTTGACGTATTGCCTTTTTTTATTAAAAGATTTATTTAATCTTTTAAATAAGTGATTTATCCTAAAACTCTATAATATGTCAATAAAAGTAATATATATACTTCTAAATTAATGTACGTATATTGTTTAATTTCGTAAATAATAAATACTTGTAATTCAAGTGTTAATTAAAATATATAATGTATATCCTACCTTATATAATAGCAAAATAGTATAAACATAGTAATTTGTCGTTCATTTTTCATTTTGAAAAGTGAATTCTTTTGAAAAATATGATATGTTTTATTAGATATTTTTTTTGCTTGAAAATATTTTTTCAATTTATTAAAATTAAATAACCGTCCATACAATGTAATTTATTATATTAATAATATAAGATAAAATTATACTATTATAAAAAATTATATAATAATCATTTGTGTCAGTTATAGTTATATAAATATTATGCACCTTAATTTTTGATGTCATATTGCATTATTATTTTCTTACAAACTTTTTTATTAAATAATAAATTGCACGATATTTTAAAGTGAATTTAGAGTATTCCCAACTTAATATAAAATTTTGAATTTACTAAAATTTATTAAGACGGAACATTAAATTATAGTATTTTTATAATTTTAATAAATTATAAATATTTAAATAAGGTAAATTAATGAATGAAAATTATATAAATATAGAATTTTAATTTTTATTGTAAGATCAGAATATGTGCGCGTGTGTATGTGTTCAACAGTAGTTCGAACTGTAAATGAACATGCGGAAGCTTAAAATAAGATTTGATTTTAAGCGAGGAAGAAATCTCTTCTTCCTCTCAAGTAATTTTATTAGAAGACATATTTGTTCCCACAAATGTTACAGTAGAACTTACACGTATTTGGCTCCCCCTAAATACTTGTCTACCCGTGTAACTAATTCTTCTAAAACACTTACTTGACCATCTAGTCCCCTAGATGGATTTGAATACAAACTCCCGTCTGTATTGAGTTGAGATCTCCCGAAATCAACGTGCGGTGAAGTTCTAAAGTAATCCAGACTTTGCGAGGTTCGCCTTTAGTTCGCCCTTGAGTTCTTCCCAGTCTGTTGTATTCTTCCGAATATAACAGCACACTCATCAGCCTCTCTATGTCTCTCTGCCCATATGAATGGTAATTGAATGTATTGGAGAGGTACAGTCTCTACAGCTTGAGGTTGTATTTATAGTCTCTCATGTTCTCCACGAGATCTGCCGGTATCTTCTAATATCTTGGTGTTGATATGCATATCTTTGTATATATGGCCTGGATATGCATATCTTATATCTTCATCATATCTTTGCAAGATTTGTTCCCAGATTTACTCTTGATTCTCCTTATTTTTAGCCATGTCTTTCCTTCCTTTTCTATTCTCATTCAACTTTGACTTTCTTCCAAGAATATCTCCACAATATCTTTTAAATCTGCAATCAATAATAAATCAATTAGAATTTTCGAATAATATTGACAATAATTACCTTATCAATCTCCCCCTTTGGCATGTTGTTCGAAAATTTCAGGACCATCTGCTACCTGCAAAAAGAAACAAGCAGGAGAACTGTATGCAGAAAAGAAGGATGTTCACATATAGCAGAAGCATCATTCATCATGTTCCGATAGTCAATAAAAGACAACCAAACTACGGATATTGTAGTATCAATATTACAGACCCTTATAAATTTTTTCAGATAATAAAAACATCCCCTAATTCAAACAGAATCACTCCCAGATTCCCATTCTTCTTCTTCCTTAGTGTCATCCACTTCAGTTTCCTCGGTCACCCTTTTTCTTTTTGTTGCTTTGCCTGACACCTTCCTCTTCCCCTTATCCGCGGCAGATGATCTCTTCTCCCCCTTTTTCGAGCAGCCTGCCAAAGGAGTAGAATCTCTGTGTGGTGCGCCCTGAGAGGGAACATCCAGAGATTTCAAGACATTAGTTAAATAAAGCTTATGGGCAGCTACCTCAGCAGCTAGAGTATCAAGAATCTCTAGTTGCTGATGTAGAAAGAGCGGGAGATTGGTCGCTACTTCCGAGGGAGGAAGTGTGGGTGCAATGGTGCGTGGCCTATAGGCAACATTGGCCTCTCTGGAGGCCATGTTCAGCGGAGGGGCGGCTTTCTGAAGAACATCAGTGGACTGAGCCTGGATGCCCTGATGCGATAAGAGGCCCCAAATGAGGGTAGGGAACGGAAGCTTCTTGCGAGAGTCGGGCTTCTCGGCAAAACTCATGATTGCCTCAAATGCTATCCTTCCAAAGTCAATCGGTATGGCTTTTAGGACTTTGAAGATGACCTGACACTGGGCCGATGTTAGGTGAGACTTGTTGGACGTGGGTGTTCAATTTTGCCTCCCTATTTTATGAAGCCAGTTGGCCTCCTGTGTCAATATCGAGGGAGAAATTCCAGTCTTGGTCCAGCTGGTGAGCTTCCCGTCACTGAGGAAGTCGACCACCTCCCCAAGGTCGACTTCAACCTCCTCTTCTTCATCCAGACCAGTCAGTTCCAAATAGTCATTAATGGCATCAGGACTGAAATTAACAATTTTATTGCGAACAAAAACTCGCCCGAATCGAGGAGATTCGGGATCCTGAATGCCAGTGACCAAATTAGCATAGAACTCATGAACAATAGAGCTATAAAACCTACCCAAGTTCATCACAGTAACTTCTCATCCAGATTTTTTAATAAACTCCATAACAGACGTTTTCGCAAAACGTTTAAGATCAAGATTACGTTCAGGCCAGAAGTCCATACCAGAGAACAATTTGTAGCGGTCGGAAGCAGCCTTCGTGTAGAACGACTTGGAGAAGGCCTTACCGCGAACCAATACGTCATTTTCGTTGCGAAGGCGCCCTGGAGATGACCCAGTAAAAGCAGCAGTAGAAGGCTTTTTGTGACGGTGCGAACGGCGAGGTGGAGATCTTGCCACTTCGTCCTCGGATGAGGAATCATCAATGAGATGTCGCCGTGGCGTAGGAGTCGTAGTTTTTCCTGTAGGTTTTGCCTTGCGAGGAACCTTGGACCTTGGAGGTGGATGTGAGGTCGTCTGGAAAGGGAGATCTTGAGGAGGAACTGGAGATTCCGCCATGGGCGAAGGATCTCCTTCTTGCGGAACTGTGGTAGCAGGGGGCGGAGTAGTCGCACTAGGCTGTGGAACACCAGTCGGAGTGGTTTCGGTCTGAGCGGCATCGGGACATGGTGGAGACGAGGGATCGGGTGGAGGTGTGTCCTTGCCCTGTTCGGCTGATGGCGGTTCATCAGAATCGGGCGGAGGAATAGTTTCTAATGGCTCTGGGTTCAAGAATGGAACCAAGATCCAGCTTGGTCGTCTGCCATGGAACCTCTGCAAATGGATATTGAAGAAGAGACACAAGAACACAGGCGTGAAAGTGAACTATGAAAGAGATGAACCCTAGTTATTCAAAGCCTGACAATGATGTGAAATGAGGAAGACTGACCCACGTCCCCATTTTGACACGTGTTCCGAAAATAAGTCATGACTAAATAATCATCCGGGCCCATTTTGCACAAAATAATCCATATAATCCCAGGAGAAAAAAAAATAAGAGAGACTGTTTTTTTTTTTTTTTTTATATTGGAGGAATGAAATCATAGATCACCATATTAAACACAAGTCTCAGTCAGGCAACAATGTTTGACAATGCACTAAGAAAAATCCGCAAGTCTTCTCTTCCAGTATATGTTCACCCCATTTTGATTGCTAAATGAGTTGTATGATTTTTCCTTATTGCTCCTTCTGCCGAATCCTTGTGTAGTAGCTCGCAAACCACACAATAAAGTACCACACTGGGAAAACCCTGTGTGACGAGCTCAGAACCTTGTAACCCCTATATTTGGTGCAACTTAGAGGTGAACATCATTAAGGAAGCTTTCACAGACCTGTCATTTTCTGTGCTTGGTGCTCTATCACATTGGTGACAGCATTCCACAGCATCATTTCAAGGTCGTAGCTCTTTTCCTTATACTGGGAGAAGAAATAATGGATTCAAAGTTCAAGACAAACAAAATTTTGAACCTGTGCGAGACTTATAGTTATCCTAGGCAATCCGAGACTTCCACCTCCCCTTTATTTTTTATTTTTTTTTATTTTTTTTTTTTTAATACAGCATTTACATAGCACAGCAAATCCCTAGAGATTTTCTCAGGGATATGAATTTTTGAGCATCTAGGGCCTTTGTGAAAATATCAGCCAGTTGACTTATGGTAGGAACATGTTCAAGGGTAATGACTCCATCTTCAACTAACTCTCGGATGTAATGATGCCTAATGTCTATATGTTTAGTTCTAGAGTGTTGCACAGGGTTTTTAGACATATTAATGGCACTCAGATTGTCACAAAACAGAGTCATGGAAGTCATGTTCATACCGTAGTCGCACAACATGTGCATCATCCATACCAGTTGAGAGCATGAGCTCCCTGCAGCTATGTATTCAGCTTCTGCAGTTGATAGTGAAATGCTGTTTTGCTTTTTGCTTAGCCAGGATACAAGATTGTTACCAATAAAGAAGCATCCTCCTGAAGTACTCTTTCTATCATCCACGTCGCCGGCCCAATCGGCGTCACAGTATCCTGCAATGAAAGGTTTAGTCTCAAAGGAATATTTCAAGCCATAGTTAGTGGTACCTGCCACATATCGTATGATTCTTTTTACGGCCTTGAGGTGAGACTCCTTAGCATTTGATTGGTATCTAGCGCATAGTCCAACACTAAAGCTTATATCAGGTCGACTAGCAGTGAGGTACAGGAGACTTCCTATCATGCTTCTGTAGAGTGTTGGATCAACACATGTTCCACTTTCGTCCTTGGATAATTTGGTATTTGTCCCCATGGGTGTGTGAGCTACTTTGCACCCTTCAAGTCCAAATTTCTTTACCAGGTTCTTGGCATATTTTTCTTGATGTATCGTGATTCCACTATTGCATTGTTTGACCTGTAGACCAAGAAAGTAGGAAAGTTCACCAACCATGCTCATTTCAAATTCACGAGACATTACCTGGACGAAGTCATTCACTTTTTGTTTGGATGTGGATCCAAACACAATGTCATCTACATAGATCTGTGCAATAGTGATGTCCTTGTTCGACCACTGGATGAACAGAGTCTGATCGACTCCTCCTCGTTTGTAACCCTGACCGATCAGAAACTTTGTCAGTCTTTCATACCATGCTCTTGGAGCTTGCTTCAACCCATAAAGAGCCTTCTTCAGTTTGTAGACATGGTTCGGAAAGTGTGGATCTTCAAACCCCTTTGGTTGTTCAACATATGCTTCATCTTTCAAGAACCCATTCAAGAATGCACTTTTTACATCCATTTGATAAAGAGTAAATTTCTTAAGACATGCAAATGAGAGAAGGATTCTTACTGACTCCAGTCGTGCAACTGGAGCGAATGTTTCCTCAAAGTCAATTCCTTCTACCTGTGTGTATCCTTGGGCCACGAGTCTTGCTTTGTTTCGAGTGATGTTACCTTGTTCGTCAGTTTTGTTCTTGAAGATCCATTTTGTTCCGATGATGTTCGCACTGTCAGGTCTTGGTACAAGTGTCCAGACATCATTTCTGGCAAACTGTTCCAATTCCTCCTGCATTGCCAGTATCCAGTTGTCATCCTTGAGCGCTTCTTTGACATTTTTGGGTTCAACCACAGAGGTGTAGCAAGCGTGGTGAACCAGTCCTTCCATTTTCCGATAGTCAAGTCTTGGTTTGCATCGTGTCTTTATCCCTTCATTGAGTTCTCCAATGATGAGTTCCTTGGGATGTTCTTTCTGAATCTTTGTTGAGGGTTCACCTTTATCACTGTTTTCATTCGTTGGTACTAGGTCAGTTTCTGCGATGTTCTCACTATTCTGGTTTCCCATTGGTCGACCTGCTGATGAACCTGCTTCTTCCAAGTAAACTTCCTGTCTTATCACAGAATCATCAAAAACAATGTTAGTACTTTCAATGAGTGTTTGAGTTCTCAGATTATAGACACGATAGGCTCTGCTATTGGTCGAATATCCTAGGAACATACCAACATCACTTTTAGCATCAAATTTACCTAACTGCTGTCTATCATTGTATACATAACATTTACAACCAAACACATGGAGGTGACTTAAATTAGGAGTTTTTCCTTTCCAGATTTGATAAGACGTCATTTCTAATCCTTTCCTAAGATATACCCTATTTGTAACATAGCATGCTGTGTTTATGGCTTCAGCCCACCATTTTTGGGCTACTTCCTTGCCCATCATCATGGCTCTAGCCATTTCTTGCAATGTGCGATTTTTCCTTTCTACTACTCCATTTTGTTGAGGTGTTTTTGGTGCAGAGAATTCATGAGCAATACCTCGAGAGACACAAAATTCAGTGAATGCAGTATTTTCAAATTCTCTACCATGGTCACTTCGTATTCGAACAACAGAACCCTGTTTTTCATTTTCTATCAGACGTATCAATTTTTCAAATTCATCAAAGGTGTCTGATTTATCACGAAGAAATCTTACCCAAGTATATCTAGAGAAATCATCAACACAAACAAAAATATATCTCTTACCTCCCGCACTTTCAGTTTGAACAGGACCCATTAAGTCCATATGTAGCAAGGACATGATTTGTTTAGTGCAAACGTCTTGTGTTACCTTGTGTGAGCTTTTTACCTGTTTACCGAGTTGGCATGGTCCACATATACCTTGATCTTTGCTTGGGAGCTTAGGCAGTCCTCGTACACATTTTGATTTAGACAAGGCAATGAGATGTTTGTATCCTATGTGTCCCAACTTTTGATGCCATATTTCTGTTGCTCCCGAGCTAGCATTGTAGCATCCATGACTCCTGTCAAGAAGATAACAGTTGTTAGTGGACCGAGTTCCGGTAAGCATGCATTCATTATTCTTGTTTAACACCAAGCATTTGTCATGAGTGAAGTTGACTTCGAGTCCTTGGTCACAAATTTGGCTAATACTCAACAGATTTGCCTTAAGATTTTCAACAAGATAAACATTAGACAATTTAGGCATGCCACTTATATTGAGAGTCCCTTTCCCAATGACTCGCTCACTCTTACCATCTCCAAAAGTTACTGACTGTCCTTTTATTGGGGTGATATCAGACAAGTATGTTGCATTACCTGTCATATGTCGTGAGCATCCACTGTCAAAGAACCATGTTCCAGTGTTGTTCGCCCCGAGTGAGACTACTGATGAAGTAAGGCACATGTTTTTCTTGACAACCCAAACCTTTTTCACATATGTTTTACTGTTTTTGAAATTTCTTACTTTCGAAGAGTCTAGAGACCTATGATTTTTTACAGGAACACCATAAAAATTCCAAGTTGAAATTTTACCTGATTGTAGGTCACGTTTCATTCTGTAGCATCTTGGTCGGATGTGTCCAGGTGCATCACAGTAATGGCAGATAGGAATAAATTTTCTCATACCTTTTGTGTTTCGTTTCTCAGGTTGTCTTGTAGTGTTTTGTCCTTCATGGTCGAACGTAGGAACTGTAGCTGGTACAAAGACTGTTGATCCAGATGTTCTTTCTTCAATATATCCTATTCCTGTTTTATTGTTTTGTGGTCTCCCATATGCCAGGATTTCGTCAATTTTAGCTTTTCCTTTGTTCAGTCCTTGTAAGGTTCGCACTGCTTTGTCCAGCTCGGCTCGTGACTCTGCTAACTCACGATCCTTATCCTGCAATTTTGAGGAGTAATCTGTTAGTTCATTTGTAAGGGAAGAATTTACCTGGTGATTGCTTGTTGTAGTTGTCCGGGCTATTTCAGAGTCGGCTTTAAGTGTCTCAATTTCCGTCTCGTAAAGCTGAACCTGATGTTCGAGATTCCTCACATTCTTTTGGGACATAATCAAGTCATCTCTCAGTCTCTCATTTATTTCCCTAGTGATGTGCAGCTCATGTTTCACTTGACTGAGTTCCTGATTTTCCATGCTTAGTGCGTCTTTATTTTTGTATTCCCTTGCTTGATTCTCCAATCTGGTACATCTGGCAGATATGTCTAGAAACAGCTTCTCAAGATCTTCCAGAGTTGGATCGTCTAGATCGGGGTCCTCAGTGTACTCAAGTTCTTCCTTAGTTCGAACATCAGATGTAAGACATCCCAGGTCATTGGGGTATTCTGTCTCTTGTTCGTCAGCTTCTTCTTCTCCTTCAGATTCAGATTCACTCCTGGTGGCTTTTAGTGCTTTCTTCTTTCTTAGAAAATTTGGACATTCTGCTTGATAGTGTCCGTATCCACTACACTCTCTGCATTTAGAGTCCTTTCGATTTACCTGCCTAGTGTTTAAAAATTTGTTTCCACCTTTTCTGATGTTCTCTTCAGTGTTCGGACCTTTGTTGAACTGCTGCCCCTGATTGTACTTTTTCACAAGCTTGCTGTAATTTTTCGTGAGAAGTGCCATTTTGTCAGCAACTGATGTCATATCATCCTCGATTTGTTCAGTTGTTGTCTCCGTCTTTAGGGCTATTCCTTTGCTTTTTGGTGTGTCCATGCCATTGTTCAACTCAAACGTCCTTAACTCTCCCATCAAGTCATCCAATGTCATCGGTGTGATTCTCATGAATGATTCCAGAACTGTGATTTTTTCTCTGAATCTAGGAGCTAATGTTCTCATGATTTTCATGATTTGGACATCTTCCTTGATAGCATCACCGAGGGTGTAACATTGATTTACAATGTCACTGAACCTAGCATAGTACATCTCAATGTTTTCATCTTCATTCATTTGTATTCCATCAAATAGTGTGGCCAATCTTTGCAATTTTGACTTCCTTACGGACTCATTTCCTTCAAATTGTTTTTGTAGAGCATCCCAAGCATCTTTGGCGGTTTGACAGTGTATAATCAACTTGTGTCTCATGACATCGACCGAAGCAAGAATAGCATACAATGCTGTGTAGTTTGCCTCTTCGGCACACCTTTCGTCCTCCGTCCATAGTGTTCTTGGTTTGTCTACGACTTTAGTTATATCCGTTCCATCCTGCATCTTAGGCCACGTCCACTTTGTTTGGATTGCTTCTCCACATCGTTTGGATCTTAGATAGATAAACATCATTGATTTCCAGAACGGATAGTTTTGTCCATCAAGCGAAGGTGGGCGTAGCGTGGTCCCCTCTGTACCCATGTGTCTGTCCCTGGATCTACCTGTTTAAGAAAAAAAACTGGAACCTGCTCTGGTGCCAATTGTTAGATCAGAATATGTGCGCGTGTGTATGTGTTCAACAGTAGTTCGAACTGTAAATGAACATGCGGAAGCTTAAAATAAGATTTGATTTTAAGCGAGGAAGAAATCCCTTCTTCCTCTCAAGTAATTTTATTAGAAGACATATTTGTTCCCACAAATGTTACAGTAGAACTTACACGTATTTGGCTCCCCCTAAATACTTGTCTACCCGTGTAACTAATTCTTCTAAAACACTTACTTGACCATCTAGTCCCCTAGATGGATTTGAATACAAACTCCCGTCTGTATTGAGTTGAGATCTCCCGAAATCAACGTGCGGTGAAGTTCCAAAGTAATCCAGACTTTGCGAGGTTCGCCTTTAGTTCGCCCTTGAGTTCTTCCCAGTCTGTTGTATTCTTACGAATATAACAGCACACTCATCAGCCTCTCTATGTCTCTCTGCCCATATGAATGGTAATTGAATGTATTGGAGAGGTACAGTCTCTACAGCTTGAGGTTGTATTTATAGTCTCTCATGTTCTCCACGAGATCTGCCGGTATCTTCTCATATCTTGGTGTTGATATGCATATCTTTGTATATATGGCCTGGATATGCATATCTCATATCTTCATCATATCTTTGTAAGATTTGTTCCCAGATTTACTCTTGATTCTCCTTATTCTCTCTCTCTCTCTCTCTCTTGTCGTCACCTTACCAGCGTCCAGCGTTTTATCCTCCTCTTCATTTCATTACTTCCACGTAAATCCAGGGGATCAACCTTTCGATAGAACTGGTAACGCATGGCTGGTCAAACCTAGCCATTTTTCAATTATTGCATCACCTTGTCTTATTTCAATGGCCCCCCCACCTCCACATTGTCATCTCTTCTTGTTTAATGTTCCACCCCACACTTATCCCCCACCTAATCCAAATTATTGCCCCCCCCCCTCCCCCAAGATCACCTTTGATTTTTTTAAGAAATATATATATATATATATATATATATTAATAATGTAGAAGTTGGAAATTGATAGTCAGGTCGAAAACCCCCCTCCAAGATCACCCTTTTTACTTTTTATCTTTTATTTTTTGAAGAAATATATATGTATCAATAATGCAGAAGTTGAAAATTGATACTCAGGTGCTTCTCGACCGACTTGAGTTTAGGCACCGATTAAGCGAATTCATTTATTTAATTTTTTTTCTATCAACCCCATAAAATTAATATATATGATAAATTGATAATATAATATAATTTTTATTTTATTTTTTCAATTCAAAGTTCAATATAAAATATGAGTATGACATAATTATTAATCTCACAACAAAATTTAAATGGCAACAAAATTTAAGTAACACAAGTTACAATTTACGAGTTCCAACTTTCGAGTTCCAACTATAAAATTTATAGACATTTAATTAAAGTTACACATATAGTTAAATTCATCTAAAATTTGAAGTGAAGAGTAAAGACACTAAAATATATTATTTTTTAATTATTAATCTATTTTAAAAAAAATATTTCACCGCCTAAGCAACGCTTGGCCCGATTAGGCGGCGCCTAGACGATCTAGGCGGCCTCTCTTGAAAAAATAAATTTACAAACTGATTTTATAAAAATCAAATCGAGACACCGGCGCCTAGCCCGATTTTTTAATCACTCACATATATATATAAATATATATATATATATATATATTTATATATATATATATATACACACATGCAAATATTAAATATTTATGGTTCTTGAAGTTTTTATTTAATTCTTGATGAAGCCTAAATGCGTTAATTCGGTTATGACAGCATAAATTCCTACATGTAAGTAATGAGTTTGATATTGAGGTTGTTGTCTTTGATAATGAGGAGTTGATGACTTATTGGGACACCTTGTAGTAATCCTAGGTACACTGCCTTGGTTATTGTAAATTTACTTTATATGTAATTCAATAAATGGATTTTATCCACTACACTTTATTTCATTTGTACTTATGTCTAAAATAATTGATATATTATTTATATTAATATAATAATAGATTTGTTTTAAAATAGTAATTTTAATTTTTAAAAGTAAAAGTACTTTTGAAAAATATTATGCCAACTTTTGAATAGTGAATTTTTTTTTTTTTTTTGTCTGAGAATTATAATTTGTTAAAATACAAAGGTTTTATATTAGCTTTAATATATTTTATATTAAACTAAATATATTTTTATAATATATAATTTAATATTTATATTTAAAGTTTTTAAATATACATTACAAAACTAGTATATAATATATTCTATCTCAAAGATATTAATCCTTCAAAGTGATCTATCTTCGTGAAGTGAGGGTTAAAGAGAGGGGGGGCCCACACACACCGCCCATGCGCACGCCTTCTGTTCACCAAACTGAAACCTCCTCCACACCCCCCCTCCCCCCACCCCCTCTCATCGATCCAATCCTCTCTAATGACCTAACCCTAACCCAAACAATACTTAGCTCCTACACACGGAAGCCCCCAAACATTAAAACATCAACTTCCCAAACTCTCTCTCTCTCTCTCTCTCTCTCTCTCTCTCTCTCCATATAAGTCAACAACAGCGAGAAATAGAAGATCAACAAGAAAATTACAGAGTTATCACATGAGAATAGTCGGGAAACGGATGGTTGATTCAGCTCAAATCTTGGTGAGTTATAATTCCACAAGTCTTTCCCAGTTGTTTGCGGGTGAAGGTTGATTAGTGCTTAGCATGTGTTTGCTATAATTCAGAAGAAAAGGGTAGCAGTGGATAGAAATCCCAACTCCTCATATTTCTCCTCTGAATTTCCTTTATTTCATAAAGATTTTGTGTGTTTATTACCAAAGAAGGGAGGAATTCAGAAGCTTCGAAAGAAACTGTAAGTGATGGACCAGCTAGCTCACGGCCGCCCTCTGCCACCGCCGTTTCACGGCAGAGATCTTCAACTCCACCACCACCACCACCAATTCCACCACCACGAGAACCCCGACGACGAGCAAAGCGGAAACAGCAACCCCAACCGCAGCCTAAAGCGAGATCGGGACGAGAATTACGGCCTCGCCACCGTCACCACCCCCACTTCGGAGGGCAAGGAGCTCGTCCCGGCCGCGCTTGACCAGAACGAGGCCTCGCGCCGCCCTCGGGGCCGCCCCGCCGGCTCCAAGAACAAGCCGAAGCCTCCCATCATAATCACTCGCGACAGCGCGAATGCGCTCAGATCCCATGTAATGGAAGTCGCCAATGGCTGCGATATTCAGGAGAGCATATCGAACTTCGCCACAAGGCGGCAGAGAGGAGTCTGCATCTTGAGCGGAAACGGCACCGTCACGAATGTCACGCTCCGGCAGCCAGCTGCGCCCGGTGCGGTCGTGACTTTACATGGAAGATTCGAAATTCTATCTCTCTCCGGTTCGTTTCTGCCGCCGCCAGCGCCTCCGGCTGCGTCATCGCTGACGATATACTTGGCGGGCGGGCAAGGGCAGGTGATGGGGGGAACGGTGGTGGGGCCGCTCATGGCTTCTGGGCCGGTGGTGATTATGGCAGCTTCCTTCGGTAATGCAGCATACGAGCGGCTTCCCCTGGAGGATGAGGAGGCGCCGCCGGGGGGTTTACCCGGCGGTGGGCAGATGGGTTCACCTGGAATGGTGGGGCAGCAAGGGCAGCAACTGATGAATGATCCAAACACAAATATGTTCCAAGGAATGCCCCAGAATATGATGAATTCATGCCAAATGCCAGCTGAAGCTTACTGGGGGACAGGCCGCCCTCCATTTTAATCAACGGAAAAAGGAAAGAAACCCTTAATTTTCTTTTGATGACATGAAAATCAGTAGTTCTTGTTTTCTCATTAATTTCGACCAAGATTAGTTTTTTTTTTTAATTATGGAGTTCATGGTGTCATCTGGATAATTACTAGATTTGGTTTTGATTGGAGAGGGATGTACAAATTCATGAATTCGTTGTGGGTTTTCATTTTATGAAAATAGCTTTTGCAGTTTCTTCTTCTTCTTCTTACAGTACAGTACAATCTGGAAAGTGGGATTTATGAACACAGATAAAGGACTACTTTTAATTAGATTATATTTGTCTGAATTCTTTTTGTTGTTGCAGTTCTGGTAACTTGTCTGACAATCATGTTCATCACTTCCTGCTGAAGAAAAAAAGAGGTTATTAGGTGCCTTTTTTGTTGCTAGTTTGTCTCTTTAAGTTTCCTATTTAGGTACTGCATCCAAACCTGCATTCTCATTACATTTTTAAGTTATTCAAACCTAGTCATATATATTTTAGCGTCTCTGTGTTTACAGATATATATATATATATATATATGTATATATGTATAGGTGAAGCATTTTTGACATAAAATAATCAAATTTCAAATACATATACATTCATCTTATATATGCTTTCTTTCCAACACTAAAAAACAGTCATTTTTAAGAAACTGCTGAGAGGAAAGTGCTTCAACTTTCAAGACTTTTGGTGGGCAATTGCAAGATTTTCACTGAACACAACTCAAATGGGCTTGAAGAGAGAGAGAGAGAGAGAGAGAGAGAGAGAGAGGTATGGTCTTCACATTCTGCCTTGATTTCTTGTTTGACTGCAAATTTTACACGTGCACTTTCTTTTTACTTGGCACTTTTTCGAGGCAAACTAAGCTAACTATTCATATCCAAGAATTTCAAATTCGAAATTCCTATTTTACTTCATTATTATATATCTATCTATATCATATATATACACATGTTATTGATAAATAAAATATAAAAGAGATCAATTAGATTAATATAATGTTGTATTCAGAATCCATGAACAAAATCTACGAGTTTCATTCTGAAATATAAAGTTTAGAGCACTGCATCCCTAAGATGTTTACATCTTCATTATTTTCAGTATGTACCTATATATATAAGATTCTATTTTCATTACAAATCTAAACTAAACAATTGGTATTTTAATATATATATACATACATATATATATAATGTATGTGTTACCCCATCCATGTATTGCGTTAACCTATGAGAAAGAACCCATAATGATATTATTGCGGCTGCAAATTTTGTGTGTGTTAGAAAGGAGTGGCCTACAGACAGAGATGAGCAATGAGTTTGTGTCTAGATTCAGGAGTACGGCGGGTTCACTGCATTAAGACTCCCACTGCCATTTCACCATCTAATCCAACGTTCTCTGCTTTCCCTTAATTTCCTTTACATAGCCGTTTTTTATTTATTTTTTGGGCTTAATTATTAGGGTATATATGATTTTATTTAGACATATACACTAAATCTGTATTCATTTGGATCCATTTTTAGTTTAATTTTGTGAGTTGAGTTTAAATATATTGTCCAACATAGACTTCTTGAAAGCCAACGTACTGACGTGGCAAATAATATCTCCCTCGATATTAAAAGTAACTTATATCATTTTCCGATGCTTTAGTTTTGTTTTTTGCCACCTCAATAGATTAACTCCTTAATCAAGCATTTGATATGGGGGGCTCTATATCGACTCTATGTGTATGTGTGTGTGTATCGAACTCCTTAATCATTCCATAGTTTTGAGTCTTTCTTGTTCTTTTGAATCTTATTCATAAACCTAGGTTCTCTTGTTCAATTTTTTGCTATTCTTTTCATTAATTAGTACCCGAGAATTGTTTATTTTACTTTGTCTTTCAACTTTACTAATATATATCATGTATATAAAATAACATTATTAATAAATACATGATGTGCACTAATGAAGATGCAACATGCATGAAGTGTAATCCAAAATGGAATAGAAGCCTGACCGTTTAATTAGGGGTTTAATTTGTAACTTAGCTGCAGGCTAGGTGCATGTAACTTAGTTATCAGGTTATGGGTAAGCTTATTTGTCACATCTAATTAATAGATAATTAATATATGGTTATCATACTACTTTGTGACCTATTATTGTATAAAATATGCATCTGTACTTGTGACCTATTATTGTATAAAATATGCATCTGTACAGTTCTATTTGATAACATTAATGTTAAATTCAATAATTTTCTGCATCAATTGTGTAGTCTCTTTATTCTTGTAGCTAGCTTGCATAGTCTGCTATTCATTTGTGAGATAGTCACACACACACACACACACACACACACATATATATATATATATATATATTTAGAGAGAGAGAGAGAGAGAGAGAGTTTGTTGATATATAGTTGAAGTAGGCATAGCATAGAAAGATGATGGATATGTTTCTAGGGTTTTTGCAATCATATAAAAAGCAGCATCATCGATATATGCTACTGCGTTTGCATGTAATAATTGATCTTCACTACATATCTGGTTACTGTAAACAAGATTAATTTACCGTACGTAATTATTTTTTGTTTTTTTGGCTTCTTGAATTTTCTTTGACTGTAGTAAAGAGAACTCTTATTACCAGGGATTCATATATTCTGTGTATATATAAACACAGAGGACCCATTTCCTGTTTTGACAGGGAATTCCCATACATGGAAACCTGACGAAGTATTCTTATATGAATCTTCTATCCTGTAGAAAAGGAGCCAATATACATATTTTAAGTTTTGACCTAGTTTGTGTAACTGTGTCGACACACACACACACACACACAAGTTCTTGTAGAATAATACTCAGTAAATTCTTGTACAAAAATACTCAATAAATTCTTAACGGCTTGGTGCAATAAAATCTGAATTTTGATTTTTACCACAATAATCTTGTATTTAGTTGTTAGAATCCCTAAGTTGTTAGTATGTTGGTGAGTTCATTAATTAATCAATACCATCCAAAACTTTATCCAGCTATTTTTTATTATTTTATTAATATTAATGAGAATTTCATAGATCAAATAAAACGTAGAGTTGGCTATATATATATATATATTTGAAATATTTGTATATCCTAACATGAATTTTGAATTCCTTCTACTTTTTCTTTAAAAGTGGAGGATACAATGACCATCATGAATGTATATAAATTTATTATTACACCATTCATTCAACCGGCTTGGAACTTCGTCAAAATATCTTTAAGTGTGTCAATCAAAAAATCTTCTGAGATCATAAGATTTCATCTTCAATTTTTTTTTTTTTATAAAATCAAGTGATAAATCCATGTGAAATTGATCATAATTTGACTAATTTTGTGCAAAAGAAATGAACAAGAGCATAGAGGGATACAATTATTTTTTTTAATTATAAATAGAATGAAAGTATTTTTTTTTATCTCCATGGTTTTTTATGTTTTATCACCAAAAGGATGATAAATGATGTTTTTAGACATGTCGTATGTCGTCTCATGTCAGCACCGTACTATAAATTAAAAAAGGTATTATAGCGTTGTCCAATGATTAGTTAGATCAAATTGTATAAAAAAAAAAAAAAAACAAACAAAGAAATTTGAGGCACGAAGATCGTAAAAGCTTGTTTAAAATGACAAAGTACATTGGTAGTCATTTTAACACAAGTGATTCGGAAGTTGATAGCAAACATGGGTACGGTTCTTCGGTTTCGGTTTTGATTTTGGAATTGACAGTTTTTGAAATTGTGGAGGGCGGAATCGAAATCGAACCGCCATATATATGGTTTCGATTTCGGTTCTGAAACCGGCGGTTCCCCCGGTTTTAATTCCGGTTCCATGGTTCTTTTTTTTTTTAATTAACAACTTTCAAAAATAATTCTTGGTCTTTTGAATTTGATTATCACAAGAGATTGAATTGAATATAATTAACTTAACTAAAACAATTACATTTTACAAAAAAAAAAATTACAACAATCAAAACTTAACTTTACAACTTATAATAAAATTACAAAAAAAAAAAAAAGTTACAACAAAATTAACTTACCTAAAAACATTTACTTCTTTTAACAAGAGATTATAACTTTACAAGTCTTCAATTACAACTTATTAAAAAAAATAGAAGAGAAAAAAAAAGACTTGAGTTTAACTATAAATTAAAAATTAAAATTTAATTTCTAATTTAGAATTGAGTTGCCTGCGTATCCTCATAGTTGAGGAATCAAACTCGACGTAGTTCTCTTACCTTCTTGTAATGTACATTGATGCTTGAGAAGTGGCGTGACTCAATCACTCCCGGACGTGGTCGAATACTCGTTTCCATCTTCATCATCATCCTCTTCATCAAAATTTACTTCTTATTTTCTTACCTCGACGTTCGACCAATCATTAAGTAAATCTTGATTTTCTAGATTTTCCACCTTTAAATTGGATCTTCGAAGATCCAAAATGTAACCGTCGGTGCTAAATGCTTGTTCAACCGAGACGGTGGATGCCGCACACATAAATATTTCCTTTCGTTTTTATGTCTGCTGGCTTTACCCTGCCATTAGTGATAAAATAGGAAAGGTTTCTGCTCTTCGGGACCACCATCTCAAAAGCTCGTTTGGTGTATCAAATGCAAGTTTCTCAAAAGTAGTAGATAAATAATTATCTAATTCTTGATAAAGACTATTGCTTCTAGGTTTTTTTTATTTTTTTATTTTCCAATATCATAAAACCTATAATATTAATTAATGTGTTCAAAGTTCGGATCTCGATGATGTTCGGGTTGATCCGAAATCGAACTACCTCCACCAATATCTTCATTTCCGTTACGCTTTCACTATTTAATTTATCATCATAATAAATTTTATATTCTTTAAAACAATCATAAAGTAATTGTTTTGTGTTATCTACAATTATATGCGGATTAGGAGTGTCATCATCTTCAACCGAAAATAATGCATCATAATACATTCTTAGTAATTCTTCTAAACTATCTTCTCTAATTCTAGGATCTAAAAGTTTTGCAACTACAAATAAATCGAGAATTTCTTGATAATACTTTAACCATTTACTTCTCATGGTTGCAATGCAATTTTATAAAGTGTCATGCGAATAATATGATTGTAAAATAAGTGCAATTTTAACACAATGATCTATAACTAAAGGAGAAGTGGGATAGTAGCATCCGGATAATTCTTCCGTTGCATCTTTAAAACCTTTCAAAAGAGACATTAATTCAACACATGTATCCCATGAACTTGGAAATAAAGGAATGTCTAATTGTTCTTGTAAGAAAAATGTGCATAGTTCATTTCTAACCTCATAAGAAGAATTCAAGATTTTATATGTTGAATTTCAAAGATTAGGCACATCTTTAGTGATTTTTTTGGGTGCACTCATAACATATGTTTTACAAAATTTTCTCCATTTTTTTTTTCCATAAAGTTGCATGCCTAGCTAAATGTCCAATTGCTAATCTAATAAGACCTATATGTACTTTAAAATATTCCATGCCATCTTGTACACACAAATTTAAAACATGACATATGCATCTAATGTGAAAAAATCTACCCTTAAATGATGGTTGACAAATTTGAATTAATAATGACAAACTAACAGTATTAGCACTAGCATTGTCAAATGAAATTTAAAAAAAAATTTGTAGCTAAATTATATTTTTGCAAAATAGTATGAATTTTATGAGAAATATTTGCGGCCGTATGTGTTTGATCAAATTCTCTATATGCAAGTAATCTTTTTTGCATTATCCATGAATTATCTATCCAATGACAAGTAAGTCCTAAAAACTATGTTCTCTCAAATGATCCGCCCATATATCCGCACAAATTGAAACTTTTTGTTGTAAAGAATTAAACATATCAATTAAAGACAACTTAAATGCACCTACAATTTTTTCAATATCACGAACTAATGTTCTACGTGAAACACCGGACGCTTGAGGGTTTAGTGACAGTGACACATAATTTTTAAACATATCATTTTCAGCAGTATTAAAAGGAAAAGACATGCCACAAACCATTTTTTATAAATATTTTCTCATTGTTGGTTCGGAATATTTAAATAAAGAAGTTGTACCTTGTGATTCATTGGTGAATCCTCCACGAGGTATTTGTGTTTGACGTCGATCGTTTCCGACTTTGTCCAGATGGTGACGTTGCAAATATTTTTTTAGCGTGTCATAACCTCCTCCTTTTTTAAAAATATTTCCACCCCGCAATAGTTGCAAATTGCTTTATTATTTTGCATATCTCTTTTAAGTGAACGGCAAAGATATCCAATCTTAGTGCCTCATCTCGTCCACTTTGAGTTTGTCGCATACTTTGACTTTGACTCTCTTGAGTTGGAAGACGTTCTTCATCGGCTTGAGTTGGAAGACGTTCTTCATCGGTTAAGAGAGATATCTTATAAAATAAACACAAACCTAATTGAGCTTGAAAATTTTCTTGCCACTCGATCGGAATTTTAATATCTTCACCATCAAGATTAAGATACCTTGGAATCAAAGGAGATGGTGGTGGTAATCCGGTTCCGGCACTTGTACTCGTCGGCATAGGTGGTTTTCCTTTTCCTTGTCGAGATGAAGAAGATGATCCTCTACCTCCACGTCCTCTTTGGCTTGAGCTCGACATTTTGAGAGAGATTGAGAAAGATGATAAGATAAAGATAATTGAGAGAGATTGTGAAAAATGACAAGATAGTAGGGAGAGATTGAGGGAGATTGAGAAAGATGACAAGATAATCAGAGAGACTGAGGGAGATCACAAGATAATTGAGAGAGATTGAGGGAGATTGAGAAAGATGTCGGGAGAGATTGAGAGACATCACAAGATAATTGAGAGAGATTAGATATTGTGAAATAAAATGTGTAGGGAGAGGTATTTATAGAAAAAAAAAATCAAAAGAGCCGGTGGAACCGCCGGTTTTCCAGTTCCAGTTCGGAACCGGCGGTTCCCAACTGTTAGCCCATCTCAGCCGTTGGAGATCAACGGCTATTTAATCTCAGCCGTTGATCCCCAACGACTATAATTTTCAATCCCAAACTGGAATCGAACCCGAATCAACCGGCGGTTCCAGAAAACAGAGAAGCAGAACCGAAACTGGATTAACGGTTGAACCCAACTGTTGACCGGCGGTTCGAACCGACGTTTCCGGAACCTTGCCCATGTCTAGTTGAGAGTCCGGATCCTTCCCTACCAATACTTTCTCTTTGTCCAAAAAAAACACTCTTCATAATTGTTGAGCTTCGAAAGGGACAATGAATATAGACTTGCTCAATGGTATCTTTGAATATGATACATTCATTGGGCAACATGCGATTACATATATGCTATGAATTCATCAATTTATGATGTGGAGACTTATTAATTTTTATATGATTTATTACTTATTTGTTTATAGACCTTTTCTATCAAGATTGTAAAAATATTAATGTAATTAATTATTAGAATACAAACATAATATTTCAATATATATATATATAGAGAGAGAGAGAGAGAGAGAGTACTTCTAATCATAATATATACTAGTATGTGTCAACATGTATTAGGATCAAAATTAATAAGATTATGGTTAATATAATTTTGTACACATAGATAATTTATTTAGTTATGCACATATTTTAATATTTAATTTTAAATATTTTTTATTTAATTTAGTTCTTTAGTAATGTACTTGATTAATCATATGAATAAACTTTTTGTTGTTTTTTAATATCTTGCAACAAAACACTAAATAAAAATAAGCAATTAGTCAAAATATTTTTACAAAATATCATTTCTTTTATATATAATTTTATGAAATCACCAATATGAAAATAGTGTTTATAAAAACAATAACCAAGTGTTAATTTATTTCCTTCAAAAATAACAAAACACAAACAGAATCAACTCGAAATTCATGAAACATCAGAGTGGGCAAACATATGCTTTAATTCAGCACACATAAACAAATTTCGACAAAGTATTCTCGTATCTTATATACAAACTACACATACATAAATGATTAACACTTTTAACTACTACAAAATTGTAACTGAAGCTACCGCATACTCTAAACCCCCCTTCCCAAAGAAAAAATAATAATAATAATGCAAAATATTGACAACGAGTCGAATATAGACGAAAAATAACAATTACAATTGAAGCCTGCACTCATCTGGAAGTGACAACGAGTCGAATATAAACGAAAGGACCGGTCGAAGTGCCTCGTGCATCATTTTTCGCAGGTTAGCAGATGGTAATATATATTATATTAGAGGAGAAACTCATGCAGTTAGTAAAATTACACCTCTATCCTTAGGCGTCGCATTTCAGCTTGGAATGTGGGACTTGATGTCAAAGTTTTACGAGCAAGAGCCCTTATATCCTCCCGAGAACAGTCACGCGAAATACGAACCAACTCCCAAAGGGCTCCACCATTGATCATATCTCTTGCGTTGGCCTCTGTGAAAAATATGAAAGTAGATTGAAAATGTGGTAAGCTTAAAAACCAAGACAGAATCGGTTCATGAATATTTAGCAATTACCGTGCTGGGCGAGGTGACAGAGTGCAAGTTCAACATGGCGTCTGATTAGGGAAGCTTCATTGTTGGCATTTTGTACTATCCATGGCAATGTACCATCTTCTATCAGGAGAGATCGCCCCTTTCTTGTTCCTGTGATGGAATTATCGTATGATCCAAATGCATGTATCAACTAATAACTGCTTAGCCTACCCAAAAGTCTGATAATATCTACAAAGATGTCGGTATCCCACTTGGATGTCGGTATCCCACTTGGATTGGTGAAATACTGTGGTGATTCAATGATCTGAAGCTCATTCAGTTGACTTCCACATTTTAAGATTTATTTATTTTGTTCTTTTTAACTATTCCTAATCAAAGAAAAGATCAAAGACAATAATTCTGGACCGTTGGTTCTAGGCAGTGGACGTATTGTTCATACTACTTGAGGCAGCCCACTTTATCACATGAATTTTAAATTTATTAAAAACGCAATACATAAACCACATTATCAAATATTATCTATGTCATCTTTCCCATAAAAAGATAAGTTACCTTGAGTAGATGCCCTAGACTCGCACTTTGCGAAATTTGCAATACCACGGGCAACTTGTGAGAGAACATCTGGATGTCTACATCTGACCATCCCTAATAGAGCTGTGATGCCACCTTCTGTCCTCAGCCTCATTTGCAGTTTATCTGAATATTCCACAAATACAAGGACAATTAATTGATATATTATATTTTTTGGATTTTATAGGACAGCTTTATTGAGACAAAAAAAATAATAACAATACCATTGCCACACAGATTAGCAATTGCTCCAGCGACCATTCTCAGAGTCTGAGGATCTTCAGCATCAGTAGCTGTCATTGCCAGCAGACTGATTCCACCTTGTGCCATTATCAGCTCTTGATTTGCTTCTGAAGCACAACAAATATTTCGCAGCATGAGTCAAATGATAAAAAGAAGAATGGAATATAACAGCTTTAATTCAATCATTAAAGTGAAGGATGCATTCTCAAAAACACAGACTCTGGAGACATAAAGGAGAGCAATTTCTTTTAAATAAAGATAGTTTAAGTGTGGATGAATTTACCATTCATAGCAAGATTAGCAATTGCACCGGCTGCAATTCTGCGGATTATTTCATCCTCGTATGTTCTAAGGAGCATTAACAATGAAGTGAGGCCACCAGCTTCAACTATCTTTCCCTGATTTGCTTCTGTAATATCCCAGTTCACCAACATAAGTTTCTCATACAATAATGTGAAAACATCGAGTATTTAGATCATGATACTAGGAACCAGATAGAAGAAAGGAACGGCACTAACAACGAGTTTACAATTATGAATTTACAGCAGCATTTGAGGCTGTATGATATTCCAACATTATCTTACTCTGTGTGTGCGCGCGCGTATATATATTTTTCTCATTACCCTAATACTACAACATATAGTAGTATAATACCATAAATGTTTGATGTGACAGTATCAACCAAATAAAATCCTATATAAAAGATGTCTCCAGCAGAAAATATCTGCTCAGAAATAATTATTGGAATGCCTTAAGTTTCTGATATAATCACAGAGCAATGCTAGTACGAGACATATCAAAGATCATTAGCTGATAAATGTACAATTTGTTAAATTGAGGAATATAATAGAAAAAAACACATTTTAATACAACAATCAAGTCTGCAGATATAGTATGTAATATGGAAAACTACGAAGACATTCATCATCTCAGATAATGAGAGAGAAAGTAAAACACCTTCTGCAGCTAAGTTGGCCACCACTTTGACCGCATGAATCCGTACACTAGCATCGTCTGACTCGAGCAATGACAATATCTTTTGCAGTCCAACTGTGACATCAATAGGTAGGTCAATACAAATACTTGATGAAAAACTTAAATAATATGATGTAAAACCCCAATCGGCACCTTGTTCGTGAAGGTTCGTAATAGATGCTCTTTCTCCGATGTTACCATCTCTAGACCGCATATGACCAAGAGGAGTTAAGCCATCTAAACCAAGTAGGGGGTTCCCAGAGTTGGCTCCATCCGGACAGCTCCTAGTCTATAAACAAAAAAATCATGAAAGTTAAGCTGATTATCGGAATTCATATTTATAGCAACAAAGTAAGCCTTATCCTATGGAGTTGGCAATACGAATCATATCTACCTCCATCATGGTGTATCTAGCAGTCATTTTTATGGGCAAAAAAAAAAATCACACTTTTACTAGTGAGAATTTATCTACATAATGAAAACTCAACTGAATTAAGCATACCCATACAGAAATCAAGTCGTCATCACCATCTTTTCAAAAATCAGGATTAGTGGAGATTACTTAACTATTAGTTCTCATGGAACTTCCTAGAAAATGATCTAGCAATTTTAGCCAGAAAATTTCATTGCAAGTAAGGGGAAAAGGACTGTTTCATCATAAAAAACTATTAGCAGACCAGATCAAAAACCTGATTTAGACTATATCCAACAGAATAAATGTTCAACACCTCTATACATATAAATATACAGTATATAGCATACTTGATTAGCTTCCGCAGACAGATATGCCAGTTGACTTCGCAAAACCCTCACTTCTTCTTCAAGTCTCTTCTTCTGACGACTCTCTTCTTCCAGCACTTGTTGAAGGCTAAACCCATTAGAGTTTCCACCTGCCAACTACACAACATTAGTTAGTTTAGGTACCTGTCAAATATAGATACAAGGAAATATTAAACTCAGGCCATAGCCAAGATCAATCTAAAAAAAACCATACCTCCACCCTTGAAACTTTAAGTAACTGAGTTTTTAAGTTGTGAATTTCCTCTTCAGCTGCTCTCCTGAGACGAACTTCATCTTGAAGCATTTTTTTAAGCTCTGCTACCTCTTCAATACCAGCATCGGTGTGAACCTGCTAAAAGTAATTAAATAATCTTAACTGAGCAAGATACGAGTCACATTTTATTGCTGATCTGGATTGACTAAATAAAATGGCGAGTAAATGATTGCAGGCAAGTAACAATGTGCATTAGGTACAAATATGTATGAGATACTGATGGGAAAAGGCAAGAATAATAGAATACAACTATTAACCATGAGGCTTTTTAAGTAATTCATTTAAGCTACCTAGATAGAGAATTCAAAAGGAAGATATCATCCATACTTTTAATACCAAAACTTACTGCTCGTCCTCTGAAAGTAAAATTTAAAAAAAAAATATTATTGATAATCAGCTAATGGAGATAAGGAAAAGATTGAAGCCTTTTTATCCACTTTACAGACAAAAACCAAGAGAGAGAGAGAGAGAGAGATTGAGAGATATATAAATTATTGAACGACCACTAGACTAAACTGCTCAGTGAAATAAAATCTGTTCTTATGCAATGAAGTCAAATCTAAGAGATGCTCTTCCACATTAAATGACTTTTTTTTTTTTCGTCCAACAATTAGATGCCAAAGAAAGAAATATTGCTTCTGGACACAATAAGATATGAAGTAAACGGCTCTTTCCTTCTCTTTGATATGATTCCTCCTTTTCATTCCATTGCTCTAAATTCAAGAGTCAAACTAACATGAAGATGCAGTTAACCAAACAGTACGGTATTCTTATTTTTAACATTCACTGAAGCAAGTATGGCAATGACATAGGGAAATAATTGCAAAACCAGACTACCTCTCCATTTTTCCCATGCTTTTGCTGGTTAATGGTCCACTTCTCCTCAAGCTCCTTAATTGACTCCATATAATCCATTTGACATTTCGTTTTCTCCTCCTAATACAAAACGTGGAAAACGATCATAAAACACAAAATTAAGCAGGTCAAGCAGCTTATTCACTTCTGTGTCAACCAAAGAAATTGATCCAACCAATTCTTGATTCAACAAGTGTCATTTCATGCATGCAGGAAAGGCAACAATACACATAGAAGTAAAAAATAATGCCCTAACCAAATACTGTTTGTTTGACTAGAACAGGGATCTGCAGAAGTTCAGCAGGGCATATGAAGGTGTAAATATACCTCTAAGGCTTCAACATAATTTCTTTCAGCCTCAGCAACACGTTTCTGCGCTTCTAATCTGATTCTCTCAATCTCATTTTCATAAACCTTTTGCTGTCTTTCATTTTCAGCAATAAGTTTATCAATTTCCATCTCTAGTCTTTTGGCCAAACTCTTGTAATCAAATTCTTCTTTAATCTTCAGCATGTTCTCCACCTTCATAGCCTGTGTAAAAATCAGATTTAATTTGCACATGCGGCCACTTTTGTCCTGAATAATCAAACGTATGCAAGAACTTCGCTCATAACATATGACTCAAGAAACTCACCCTTTGTCCAAACAATATGGTACTTGCAGTCTCTGATCGATGGCGTGGAGATGGACCAATTGTGACAATTAATGAAGTTCTGGATGTGCCTGCATAATACCAGGGAACTCAAATTAGAGCAATCAAGTTCCAAAAGCACATTATGTCACCCTATACATTCTGAAGAGATTATTTTAAATCAAGCAAGGTGGGATAATACGTCAAAATATGGCATAACTAAAGGATAATCCCCAATCTTTGGGAAAGGCTACAAGGAAGATCATATTATTTCTAGAAACTGCCCTGACAAATTTCTGACGCTGCCAAAATAAATGAGTTGCTAGAAGCTTATGCTAATATATCTTTAAACAAAGCAGAAAGCTCACCTCCAAATGAATCTTTAAGTAGCCTTGTAAGCTTTGAATCTCGAACTGGGACATGAGGACTGTTTTCAGCCAAGGCATTTATACATTTTCCCAAAGCACTAAGCGAAAGATTTATAGACTTGGCTTCTTCTAACATGTGCCCCTCGCTTCCTTCAGGAAACATTTATAAGTCACTCAGAAATACATTCCAAAATGTTTACCATGGAAGCAAAACTGCATTCATAAATCTTAAAACATCAAAACAGAAGTGGCCTTGACTGACACCATTCCTGTATCCAACAAACAGTAATTTTATATTTAGCACGAACAACTGTGGCCCTAGATCAGAAAGCACATTCCGAGTCACTTTGCCCAGTTTTGGCCCCAATCAAAGTTCAGTTTATTACAGTTGAAAGCAGATTCTTGTCAGAAAAAGCACCCAAAAGTAAGTAAGAAGTTTTCTTCTTATATATCAGTTGGTAGAGAGCTACAAAAAAACAAACCTGATTTGTGAATGCGTTCAGAACCAGCGAGATCTACAACAATTAGTTTGCCTTTTCTCAGCATAGGCGGCCTCAAGTTACCAACCAAACTAGAACGATTCAGTGTTTCAGGAGAATAATCATCCCTTTCCACAACGGACTTCTTCACATGTACCTATACAATGTCATATGACTTTCACAGCTATAGAGGCCAAAATAGAAAGCAATATACATATATAGTACACAAGGAACTATATTTACCATGAGAAGAGCATGACTCCGAGAGGATTCAGTATTTAATTTAGTGTTAGCAGCAATCCTATGTGCTTCCCCCAAACGCAAGAGTTCAATAAAGCTTTGCTGGTCTCTGATCTCCAAAACAGTTGCCCCTGGCAATGAAACATCACCAGTTCTTTGGTCCTCAACAATTGATATATTATCATTTGCTGGATTTAGTAGGTCCTGGATGGTTTCCATATAAATCTACAAAGAAAACCAATAATTCTATTAGAGCAATATAAATATGTCTAGAGATCATCTAGAGACAATCAAACCACAGAAAAGCACAGAAGTCCACATTGATGCAATTATTATTATAGACTAGGTAATATATGCAACCTGCAAGTATGAAACCGAGATAGAATCTGTCTCTGGAGAGATATTTGCAAGTATATCCTCCATAGCACGAACCATGATACCCCGAGCAGAGGTATCTTCATCACCCAGTCGTCCAAGAGTATAAGTCTTCCCAGTACCAGTTTGACCATAAGCCATTACGGTCCCATTGTAACCATCTAAAACACTCTGCGTGAAAAAAATAATAATAATAATAAAATAAAATAAAATAAAAATCAAAGAAAGAGATAATTTGTAGAAAAAGAGAGTAAAGCAACATTTCTGTATACAAGAGACAAAAATCATCCAAGGGAAATCCATTAGCGAGTATGCTCATTTGATCTGATGTCAAAATGACAAAACAGATAATCTATGATAGCAGCCAAAGATGTGTACAAATGAAACTTAAACATCTGATCTTAGCTGTAACACCATTAGGCCATGGATATGCAGAGTTATGAAAGACACTGAGCCCTTTTAAACTAAAAACAATCACTTCATCACACCTCTGTCTACAGAGAAGGAAACGCCCAAATTTATATAACTAAAATGGTTCCAACAGAACTGACCTCGACAACAGGTTTGGCAACAACTTCATAGACTCGCTTCTGTGATGCATACTCAGTAAGAACTTCATCAAACTCAAAAGTATCTGAATCCCAGTTGTTTTTCCGAAGTTTCAACCTTTTAAGCTGCAAAATGGAAAAAAAGGTGAGATCAAAACAAATTTATTTTACATAATATATGATATTTGAAAGAAGAATGGCTAGAACAGAATAAGATCAATATTAATTCTGGAACCTCTGGCTGCAATTCCACACAATCAGCAAAATCTGCATCTGCTGCCAACTCTTCAGCATTCCGAGGTCGCAATCTTACCACAACACGGACTCTCCCAGAAACTGCCCCAGTAGCATACATGAATCAGATTTAGCCTCCTCAAAAGTTAATCCATATGGTAATTCTCACTCTTAATCACAGTAAAGAAGATCGGAAGATAAATAGTTCAACGAGATCAGAAGAAAAGCTTTGTAATAAGCTCCGCTGGTAATGCAAATAAAACAGCAATTGTATATGCATTATATTATCCAGATGATGATATAACAACTGTGCTTAAACCTTATTTAAGTTTTTAAGGAATATCCTGACATTAGAATATTTAAAAATGAGACCCCTAGTTCTTGCCTCAATGTAGATGTAAATATCACCAGTATTTTCTGCCACAAAGCACTCGAAACTACTTTCTCTCTCTCTCTCTCTATGAGCAATCGCATACTGAAATATTCGACAAAGATAGTCTTGTACTTCTAGGAAGACACATCTTAATAAAAGGTGTGCCGTCTTACATTCCTTCAATTTCCCTCCTCCCCCAATTTAAACGACAATTACTATTACTAGAAAGTAAAGCATTGGGACAAAATACATACCACATAGCAAATATAAAAATAAAAATTCAAAATTAATCAATCAAATCGATTAAGTTGTATTAAAAAGCAAAAAACTAAAATCCACAGCAACAAGCAGATTCATTCAGCAATACACATTTCAAAACGAACTCCAAATGTGCCTAATTCGAGTGGCAATTGATCGAGTACTAGAGCATCTTCTACTACACTCTGAGTAATCAGATCGCGTTGGGCAACAAATGCATAAGAAACAGGTGCACACAAACACACCAGAATCAGCAGCTCCGCCAAGCGAGGCGGAGGTGCTGCGGCGGACATTGGACGGCTGGAGCTTCGATTTGAATGAAGATGATGCACGGAGGTTTGGAGCCTTGTGCACGCCGTTTCTGTTACCAGTAGCCATCTTTCTCTCTTTGCCTCTTTGTGGGATTATTTTAAATGAAAGAAAACAACAGAGAAAACAGCAGTGACGCAAAACTTAGCAAGTGAGAGGATTTGGGGAGAATTTAGTCAAATGTTAAGGGCTTTCCGGTCATTTCCACTCTGCTTTAAGTTGAAAACAAGAGGAAATAGGACAAAGTGGGGATGGACGTGGGACCCAACGGTTGTGCGGTGCTTTTTAGCATCTCGGGGGAGGGGGTAGGGGTACCCCCTATTAAGATTCACTTTTGTATATGCTCGTAGATAGGAAATTAGATTTACATATCTCAAATTAATTGTTCTATTGTTATTTTGTACAATATTTATACTTATATTATATGAAATTGTGAATATCTATAAGAAATATAATGTTAGAATTTTTATTATATCAAACATTATTATTATTATAATTGTTATTATTATTATTATTATTATTATTATTCGTATGGAGAAGACAAAATTGTTTAAGCACCTACAGAATAGAAAGGGCCCCTTGGAATATTCTAAGTAATTGTACTACGTAGTGATAGTACTTTTAGTAACCGGCTACTAGGCAACTGAAAGCTAACAAAGTGAACCCAGGCTGTTGTTTCCCTTCCAATGGCAGGTTCTTACGCGTTACTCACCCGTCCGCCTAGATGTGTCAGTCCAAGGAATGGATTGGACTAGCGAGTACAAAGAGTGGATTCGAATTTGAAATCAGAGAGGTCGCGCAAGCGAAGCCGAGAAACTGACTACACAATTTTTATTTTATTCCATTCAGATATCAGTACTATTGAGTCTGTATTTAATTTATTAATAAATATATATTTATCGTGCATATCATGACATATTTTATAAAAATAGCATAATTAAAGTAGCATCTAGAGTTATTTAATTTTTTAACATACGGTACAAATTACAAATGTTTAATTGCCTTAATTTTAAATATTAATGCGAAATTCATTTGAAAAAAAATGAAATTGAGTACATATCGTAAGTGACATCCTACCAAGAAGTGATTAATGCATCATTTAATTAACTTTATAGGCACGTTCAAGTTTTATTGACTTCCATTTTTATTTTATTGTAGGGAAGAGATGAGGGTGAAAGGACGGAAATGCCACCGGCAGAAAAGCGTGTGTTTTTTTGGAAGGGGCGGGCCTCGTGGAAAGTTGAATATAGGCGACCAATCGTGGAGGGAGTGAAATTACCAAAACGGGCTTCCACTATCAGCATGGTAATGGGGGCTCTGAGCAGTACTTGAACTGCCCTAAAAGAAGTGCGAGAATCTAGGCGACTCGCACCAACTGTCAGGCGTAACACGGGCTGGAGCCCAGCCTCATTTATTGTCTGGAGGCCCAATTGTATCACCTTTTGGGCTTGTAAGGAAGATACGGCCGTGATATTGTATTTTCAATTTTTATTTTGTAATAATAAAACTATATAGTTTAAACTTATTTTCAATTTTCAATTTTAATATAATTTTCCATTTTGCCTCTGACGTGTTGTATCATACTGTATCGTGTCAAATATTGGTAGTTGTTACCGTAAATCCAAAACTTGATACACCTCATTTTTTCAAATAAAGTACAATGTAATAATGTAAAAAAATGCAATTCCTAAACAAACAAAGAAATACATACATTATTTGTCCAAAACAAATTATGTTTGTAAAGTCAAAATTGTTTAATCGTTGAACCTTCAATGATATACTTACAATTAATATTTTTGTAGGGAGATGTGATTAAATATTTATAAATGAAATGAAATAATAAAAATTGATAGTTTGTAACAAATAATACAAGTATGTGGTTGGCTAAAAATATATAACTTATAAGTATATCCTGTTCGGGGAAGTCTGTTAAACTTTGGTCATTGCGCGCAACAAGTTCGTTTTGATGAGTATAATAGTGCCGAGAACAAATGCAATAACTGTTTTGCACGTTTTCATTTAATTTCGACTTTAATTTTATTATAAATTTTAATATTTTCAAGTGGAAATCCACTTGATGAACATTCATAAATTAAATACAGGAACCAAAAAAATTGCAAAATGTATTCATAAGATAATAATAAAATAATATACAAACTATAGACATCTCAGGTTCCTACTTCGTAGAACTACAAATTGCCCAAAAAAAAATAAAAAATACCATAGTATTCGTCATCCAACAGAATCTTCTTGGGTATTATCGTCTCCAGCCATCTCATTATCAGAAGCCGCCCTATCACTACCAACCGTTTCAGCATCGGACATCTCTCGACCACCATCTCTATCCCGGTCATCATCATCACTACAATCTTCAGTATCAGAATTAGATGCCACCCCTCTCTCAGACCCCACCTGATCATCACTTTCAACAGCACGACTAAACTGCTCCCTCAAATCAGGAGCAACAATGCCAATCATTTCACTTAGGGCCCGACGCTCCTGGCTTCTCCTAGCCACAGCTTCGGCCTTGGTCAACGGAATGTGTTGGCTCTCGGCAACAAGACTGCCCGAATCATGCACAGGGAGAGCACATTCTTCCCCGTCTTTACTCCCAGGGGACTCATTCTCCCCATGGACAGACGGGGCTGTGCTGCATCCCCAGCTTCCCACAACCTCTGATGCCAAAAGGTCAGTTGTCTTGATCGTTCCTCCACCTTCAGTGTCTCCCATTGGATCCTGTGACTGAAACTGGCGTTCTGGTACTTCTGGTGCATTGGTCTCGTTATCCACTTGCATCGCATCACGATCAAGCATGCTGCATTTGTTCAAATCAATATTTGTGCCTCTCTGAAATCCAAGGCTTTCAGTCTCCATAACTTGCTCAGTTTCAAGGGGACCTACTTCGGGTGTGCCAACACCCTCAGTGTCCGGGATATGCTCTGTTCCAACGATATCTCCACTCGATAATGGAGCTGTGCCGATACCATTAATGTCAGAGCCAAATGCACCCTTAGGATTATGACGTTCGGTGCTGGTAATTTCTACCTCCTGTGTGTCTAGGCCGTTCTCTTGGCTTCTGACGTTGCAGTTATGCTTCTCTGTCACACTTGCTTCATCACTCGATGACTGAACTTGAACGACTCCACGGCCTGGAAACGAACCAGTTCCTGTTTGGGTTTTGCTGTTGCTTTGATGAGCCTCTTCCTTGTCTCTCAACTTTGACAGATTTTCATTGTTATCAATTGGATTGAGGTCAGCATCCAGTGATGTGGTCTCATAATTCTCTTCATCTTCTAGAGTCCTCTGCATTGCCTTGAGCTGTTCTTGCTGCTTCACAAACAATACAGATATCTCCTCTGTTGTGGAATAGAAAGCACGAAGCTGTGTTTCGCTGAAATGTGTTTCAATGAAACATACCACTCAGTAATACAAATTTCAAGATAATGCTACCAACATAAACTTATACAATATTGAGCAAGTCATTACTTCTTATTTATTTTTTATTTTTGGAGGGGGGTCAACACAGTCACAAGACAATAGAGCTATCAATACCAAATGAAGATCAGGATAAAGATTTGTTAGACACTTCCTTGTGATTCAAAATATAAAAAATTTGGCTCAAAATCCTAAATCTGAATTGATCTTTTACAAAAATAAGATGACATTCTCCTTTCTTACCGGAGCATAATTCTTTCCCTAGCCGCTTTTAGCCTGCGCCTTTCAAAATCAAGATCCCGCATTGCAGCACTGATCTCAAGTTCAAGAGCAGACACCTTTGACCATGCCTCCTCCCGAGCCGCCTGCTACAACAGCAAGAGAAACTCAGTTTGAGATACATAAAAATGTGTCAAGCAAGAAATTCTCACTTTTTGTGCTTGTATCGTAAGTACATTAAATGTAAGAGAAATGAATATTGAAGAACATTTCATCAAGTCTGCTAATATAAATATAAGAGAGTATTCTTGTACAGCAAATCCCTTACCTTTTCACGCTCAAGTTGTTTTGTCAGTCTTTTCCCTTCATTTTCGAGTTCTTCAACTCTCTGAAACACAAAATTGAAATCATTAGCAAAACTAAGAACTAGCAATTCTTGGTATAATAAGCAGAACATATTTTCGTAAGCAGCAGCAGCAAAAATACTTTTCTGTTAATGGCAAAAGCATGCTGCTCCTGGCAGATTTGACCTTCCAATTGACGCACTTTGTTATCAGAATTGACCAATTTTTGTCTCGTATCTTCCTGCCATGGAGAGCAACATGAAATACAAATTCAAGATATTGAGATCACAGGTCAAGATACAGAACCAGGAAAGAGCATGAAATACCAATTTGGCCCTCAAACTTTCCACCAACAAACATCGCTCTTTCTCTGCCTCCTGAACAAACAAGTCACAATTAAGTGAGCAAACATGAGAAGCCAAATTTTTAGAACATATTCAACATCTTCACCTGAAGCTTATTTATGATTTCTTCTTGCTCCTTGTCTCGTCTCATAGCAGCCTCTGACACTCGTTTTATTTCCTGAGCTGCCTCAGCTTGAATTCTCTGTATTGCCATTCTCATATCAACAGAAGCTTTCTCTCGCTCTTCTCTCCTCTGATCACGCTCTTCATCTAATACTCCTTTCAGTTCTGATATAGAAGCCTTCTGGCTGAATGAATAAATCAAATCAAAAGATAAATCACCAACGACCTCTCCCATCGGAAGGGGGAATTTTGTATGGAGAGGAAAAGGACAAAATCTAAAATTAAATGGCTGCTTACCATCTCTTTACTTTATTACCAGGATATACACAAAAAAAAAGGGGAGTCAAAAGGACCCCGTAATATTGAAGCAAAGACTTCAGCAAATGTTATAAGCAAAATAAATAATCAAGAACAATGCACAACTCGCACATAGAAACAAAATGCAGGCTTATTATCTATGGTCTATATTTTGCGATTAGGCCAAAGTTACTTGAATACACTTCTCACCTATTGATTATTTCATTGGCCTCCATGCATGACTGCATAGATGCACTAAGCCTTTCATTAAGGTCCTCCATCCCATGTTTTTGCTCAGCAGATATTCGACTTAACTCTGCTAGTTCCTTGTCTTTAGCCACCAAAGACAGGTTCAACTGACTGAGCTGATCAAGATAAGATTTTGAAACTGAATCTTTCAACTCCTTCATTTCCTGCATAAAAGAATAAAATTATTGCTATTTCGCACATGCACACACATCAATCAACTATTAAAAATTGCCGTCAAGACTGACATCCTTGAAATCAAATGAATTAGATGATATTTTCATCGGATTTCACAAGAATGTGGAGTTCACAAGAGATATTCCAAAAGATGCTAACTAAATGTGGTCAAGAAAGATATGCAACTTACTTCCAAAACATCAATGGGTCATAAGGTTTTTCTCATACCAATAGTTCAGCTCTGTTACACCATTTAATCAATGAAACCTCGTTTGGATCAGATTCCAAGAACCACATCAATTTCAAAATTATAACTTAGATGCACAATATTAGAAAATCATAATACCCAAAAAAAAAAAAGGAAATCGAATTTTATTGAACCAAGCAAAGCATGACGCATCAATTATAGAGGTCCTAACATTATAGCCAGTGTCTGCACACTGCATGTATCATGTGGGGCAGAGCTGTTGCAGCAGCACCAAACAAAGCCAAATGAGAAAAATAATGACACAGAAATAAAATTCTTAAGTGGCGAGCCACTATTAAGTATTCAAGCAACATATGTTTTTGCAAACCATGCCCGTCCAGCTAAATTTGAACCAAAAAGTAACATGTCAAAGAATATTGCAGAAGTACTGCTGGGTATCCTCTCAGTGGCAACTAAAGAATAAGTAATTTTTAAATTACAAACAATTGAATTTCTCTAAACGGTCTCTATAAATATAGTTTGGAAATGTACACAGGATACCTTTAGATGCTCCAGTAAACCATGTCAAAAGCAGAGAAAGAAACTATTAAAAATATGTCTCAAACGAGCACTAAAAGTGAGATATAACCCACCGCATAGCGGAATAAAGGCTTATATTGGTGTTGATGTCTTTGTATAACTATGAATCCTTGAAAGAAAGAAATTAACAAATATCTTAAAGAGACGGTCCTTCTAATCCATTGTGGAACATTAATTATTTAGAAGAGAAATTTACATTTTACAATGAAGAATGATGGTGCAGTTTTTAGATATCTCAAAACATAAGTTCTTCAAAATATAACCCATCGTATAGTCATGGAAGGCACTAACTCGTAACCATATTTGTTGTAGGTGAGAGGCGCACAGAAGCTCAAGGGGTGTTCTAGAGCCCGAGCCTTGTGCCTCTTGGACACAACAAAAATTCTCAAAACATCATGAATAATAACTAAAAATAAACAGAAAACTTCCATTTTTAAGCTAAAATAAGCATCAAACAAGTTCATAATAGGCCAGCGGAGATGGCCGGCGGTGGGTTGGGTAGTCGAAGTCAGATCAGAACAGGTGATGCAGCTTCTCCCTTCTTTGGCGTTTTCTAATTTTTTGAAGTTTCTAACTCAAAACCCTAGTTTTACTCTATTTTATGGACCAAAAACTGAGAAAGTGCTGAGAAATATGAGATAAAAAGCACGCCCCAAGCGCACTTGCAGAGGCGCTTAGAGCCACGGGACTTTAGAACCACGCCTGCCTCCACCGTGCAGAGGCGCAATCCCCCTAAATATATGTGCCTCACGACTCGCACGCGCCACCAACAAGTATGCTCGTAATTACTTAAAAGAGCTGTCTCCATAAACACAGGGTATGACAAGGAAAACTTAGGACTCTACACACAAGGAAAGACATACAGTTTCATGCTTCTCGATAGCTGAACGGTTTTCACTTCGCAAGGATTCCACTGTCGCCACTTGATTTTCCAAAACTTTCCTGAGCTCCTACATATGCGTCAGAAACTTCAATAAAAATCTTCCACAAAACTTAAAAATAATAACGGAACCAAAATTTAAATCCATGTTCTTGACCGACTGCAGAATTAAAGAAATACTACAGCAACCGAAAATATTAAGAGTCCATGCACTACCGTGTTGGATCTTTGTAGGCTCCGAAAATCGTCAAGGGAGATTGGACCATCAGAAGCTCCTATTCCAATTCCTTTCAATCTCTTGTTCTCAGAAAAATATTCCTCTTCCAGAGACAGTAAGCTATTAAGTAATGCATGACTATATATGCACCCAATCAAACTTATATAAAGCACTAAGTTAAAATCTGAAAAATTACCTGGTTTTCTCTTTAGAGACTCACTATCCAGTACACATGACAATTTCTGAACTTCCCTAAATACAAATGCAAAAGCAAGTTCTGAAAAAATGGACAAGAGAACAAAGGTCACAAAACCAGTATCTGAGAGTAATTTCTAGGGAAAGAGATTTAGCCTAACAATATTCTCTTAAAAAAACAAAGCAGCAGAAATTTTGTAAGTATAAAGTGGGGCAAGGATTCATTTGAAGTCACATGCCTCTTAATCAAAGTGAAATGTGGTGTGAACTAAAATTGTAGGACTTGCATAAAGTCAATAACCTTGAAACATCAGAAAGTATATCATCAACTAACCATGGATATTTCATCATGCTGAGGAGACAAAAGTTAAAACAGACAACCAAGGCAAACTAAAGCTAAACAAATGTTCACACCCCCTGAAATAAAGTTATAATTTGGTTCAGAAAATTAGCCATCAATCCTACCATGTTGGGGAACAAACGATATTGAGATGATGTCTCCATGGCGTAGTTTTGATTCAGGGCTACTTTTGTTCAGTTTCTCCCAGTTTAAATATGTCCCATTTGTGCTGCAAAAAACTTGGAGACATTAGAAAATTTTCACTATCATCCATCAGAGGAACCTTGACTAAGATATTCAACCTCGAATCTTTCAAGAACACAGAACAATTTTCTGATTGTTGTTCTGCATCTTCAGTAGCAATCCTCTTCCGATAAATCTTGCAATGACGAGCACTAACCGCAGGTGCAATGATCTGGAAACGAGCATCATCTACTAGCCGACCAATGCAGTGTTCATCAGAAGTCAGAAGCATATTCATACCCTGATATATTATTACTTGCATAAGTCACATTCTTTAAATGCAACATGGTTCTAAAATATGAAAAGCTCTATTGCATAGACAAACCTTCAAAAAACATGCTTCAAAGCTACTGAAATCAAATTAAATGAACAACCTAAAACATATAATATTTCCCATCTCAACACTTGAAAATATTTTTTAAAACATAAAGGACTGAGAAGAGCCATATCCCTAGGTTATTGTTCTTCCAAGAAACACATTCGTAGTGCGCACGCACCTGAAAAGAGTAAATAATTCATCAAAGGATGGCTGAATGAATTGTCCACAAACTTGTTCAAATTATCTAACGGCTAATGCATATTAAATATAGGGCTCATCAAACAAATAGGCTACAAAAATGAAATTGACCAATGTTCTAAAAGGTGTACCTGGGTCTAGGAGTGGCTAGTCAGGCCCTCTTAGTGACAACAGCTTTATAGCATCATGAGGCCTTTCGCATAATTTCAAGTTATTCTTCACATATAATAATCACAAACTTAAAATGAGAAGACTGACGTCACTATATAGATTTTTTGTTACATGTTTCAATTTCCACAGCACAATATCATCAAGTTTTGTCCTCAATAATGTAATAAAACGACTCTGCTAATTGCAACAATAATTGAGATTTACAAGGTTAAAGAATCAAGAGATACCGGTAAAAGCGAAAAGTAAAAGTGAAAACACAGCAATTAGCATAAATTTATTGCAGCAATTCCCTTGCATGTGTTACAGAAATTTATGTAATTCCCATGTTAATATCAAAGAAAAAAATAAACCATTAAAAGTGCAATGAAGAGGAAATAAAAAATGTTAAGCAAGTGAGTCAGTCAACAGAATAGTATTCCATTCTTAAAATTCTGCATAATATATATATTTTTTGGGAGGTAAACCTGGTTGCGCTTGCGTGCCTTCTCAGATATCGCTGTGAGCACGCCCCAAACATTGGGATCGGACCACTGAAGCGGCTGAGAGGCGATTTTTGCGGCCACTGACGATATAAACTCTTCAGCACTCTGTACATTTCTCGACAGCATAGAGCTACTGTTGTTTCCTCCGCCGCAGCCATTGCGGGTTTCGTCGGGAGGCCTCGATTGGGGGACTGATGGAGTTTTTTGGGCCGAGTTAGGGCTCGGACTCGGGCTGGGCTTCGAGGCCCGCGGAGTTGCCGAGTTCTCGTCTTCATTCGCCATTCACCAGTGTGTGAAAAAGGATCTCAAATTGGCGCGGATTTTGAAAACCCTAATTCTTTCATATACAGGACTTTAGTCTTCTGGGTTCTAGCGTATTGAGGAAGCTGAGGTTGAGGGGTAAACTTTTTTTAATTTTTTAAAAAATATATATTTTAACACTATTTTTTTTTAAAAGGTTTTTATAAAATATGAAGATCAGCGAAGAGGCCACCGGCCTGCATTTGGGCTTATTTCAACTAACCCACGACTTGCTGCAAACTGAAGTAATTTATGTTTAATTTTAAAAAATTCCATACTCCTCGTAACAAATAATATTAGATTTTCTTTTCTTTTAATTTATTATTATATTATCAATGAATGCACCTAATTAGTGATGATCACCGACCTAATATTCTTGTTCATTTTGACTTGAACAATCAAAATTCCACCCAGATTAAACAAAAAAAATGGTCGTAAAATTATAAATATGCATATATATCATTAATATAAAACACTTTGAAGTGATTCCAAAGGCAAAATTGTGTGAATTACTAGGAGAACAGATACCTAAAACTCATTTATGCTATCAGGTTAAGGGTATCCATCAAACAAAATTGTGAAAATTTCAATGTAATTTCTAAAAAACCATCAATTTTATAAATATCCTTTCATTTATTTGTTCAGTTTGTTGATTTATCTTTCTCAAACATATTTTTAATTCAAATTTACTTTTATTATAATAATATTATTGAACTTTCAACTGAGAAATATTTCTAAAAATATGCATTTTTATAGAGCAAGAGAATGCTATTTTCAAGAATATTACCTTTTTTTTTAAGTATTATTATTTACTGAAAAAATATATATTATTATAGACACACACACACACACACACTCTCTTCATGCATCTACGTACCAAATAACTGATAGCAGTGTGAAATAGTTCAAACACAAATATTTACCTACCCACTCCGGGCAATATATTAATAAATCAGCCAGATACCTTGCCAAAATCGTAGAATTTATAAACTTCCTTATCTGAAATTTGCAGTTGTGATTTTAACACATAAGCAGTGAAAGAGGTAGGTGAATGTTCCCATATGTCCAAATAAAAAATGATGCATAGAATTCTAATTAGCAACTTCAACTATTACAACCTATCAACAATAATAATAATCTAATGTTCAGTCACCTAAAACATCAGAAACTGGACTTCCTCAAGCTCAACCTGTGAAACTTCGGCTGCAATTACCAATGTAGCCTTCACAATACCATACCATCATCATGTTCTTACATAATTTACCATCACTATAGCCAATCAAGAATCAGTGACATTTTATGCCGAGCTTTGGCACTGAATGCATAAGGCCAGGTTAGACTGATAAACCACAAAAGACTCTGCAGAACCAGGCACAACTTCATACCATATTCGTGCATTTATCCAGCAAGAGGGTTGGCATGTATTGTTATGCGGTTGATCCTGATCTCCATGAGAGGTCGATCCCCTGGTCCTGTTGGAGCCTGGAAAAATGCGAACATTGTGAAAAATTGGCATCAAGGGGAGATATGAAATTACAGCCTAAAAAGGCATTATCAGTTTGTTGAAGTTTGACGTAGATCAGTTATTCTGGAGAAGTCGGATAATAATATGACCAGGAATTTCCAGATGCCACAGAAATGCATTTTTTATGCGGGCTAAGAGGGTGTTTGGCTAAACTTACTTACAAAAATCTTACACATTCTTAAATCTTATAAGCTGTTTTTATAGCTAATAAAATGTGGGATCTTATTTCTAAATAAGCTGTTGAAGTGTTTATACAAAACAAAATAGCGGCACTTTCATGATGGTGTGATGCTAGTAATAGCAATTTTTGTAAGTAAAATGTCAAATTTTGAAGGAGTATGTCAAAATAAGATTTTATTAAGGTGGGATTCCCTTACTTTTTAGTAAAAAAACAGTCGAAAAGCTCCTAACGTCTTATTTCTTAAGCAAATAAAATCGTTTTAAAAAACATTTACCAAACCTTTATAGAGTGTATAAGATCTGTCAGGCAAACATCCTCTAAGAATAAATAAGATCCCTGGGCTTACCTTTTCCATGATATCAAGCACTTCAAATCCATGAATTACTTTTCCGAAAATGGTGTATAGTCCATTAAGATGAGGTTGTTTGCCATAACTAATGAAAAACTGGCTTCCATTAGTATTGGGCCCACTGTTAGCCATTGATAGTATACCTCTAGCATTGTGCTGTATCAGAAGTAAAATAGAATAAGTACACATATACAAGTAGGTATGCACGTCATACAATTAACTTGATGACTTCAGTATGATATCAAGATCAATATATTTGATTTCAGGTGTTACAGAAATGAACTAGGTAAGATTAACAACAGGAAGTTTACATTGCAGGTTTTTTCGTCAAATAATTATCATAAGTCGTCACAGGTGTTTAGTCTGTTAAGATCTCCAGCTTCAAACTGAACCAACATATTGAAGAAGAGACTACAAGGTGTCATTGCATTTATTATATATTTTTAGATGTGCATGAGGAAAAAGATCTAAAATACAGTGCATGAAGCCCTCACAGAAGTTACCTTGAGAGACTCTCTTATCTCATCATTGAACTTTTTACCCCATATACTTGTCCCACCCTTGCCGGTATTAGTTGGATCACCACCTTGTATCATGAAACCCTTAATATTTCTATGAAATATGGTCCCATCGTAATAGCCACTTGCACATAGTGCCAAAAAGTTCTGTAACACAATTACCATTCAGGTAGAACATTAGGTAATATAGAATAAAAAGTTACCTAGAATGAAAAGGCAGTTGAGCGGAGTCAACAGTAAAATAAAGTGTAGATGTGCGTAAAATATACATGAGAACATCCACAGGATGTATGATAACATGGACATACATATATAGCACAGTATATTCCAAAGGATCTCGTCCAAGTCTTGTTTACAGTTACAAAGGCATATGTATAATGAAACCTCAGATATCATTAATGACTCTCACCAGGATGTCTCTTAGTAAAAACACTAACTAATACTGTAATACTAAACTTGAGATAAGAGAGCAAGTTCACACTGTTAGCAACACAGCAAGTAGAAACCTTTTCTCTGAATATATGGGTGAAAACTCGACCAGGTTGTACTTAATATAAAAACTATCTATATCATAATACTACACTTGAGGTAAAAAGAACAGAGTCATGCTGTAAGTAACGCAGCAAGTAGGAATGTTTTTCTCAATTATGAACTGTACAACATACCTACATATGGGTACATATAGTATAGAAATGGAAGTGGCCAAATTGATATCCTGACCCAAAGACTGCTTGTAATCAATCAAGTAGATAGGAACCAACAGATGATGTAATCAGAGCAATCAGCACCTTAATGTGACATTCAGAAACGTCAAAATATGTAAGAATTTGGGTTCATTTCACCGTGGAACCTATGGCAAAAACTGTTACATAATTCCATAAACTGCTAAACATACAGAAGCCAACCTAATATTGATTTATATTTGGAAACATTTAGCTTCCACGATTTATAGCTCATGTGCACAATGAGCATTATATACCACAGTATCTTTCAGTTCTACAACTTAATCAGCTGAAATCTAAAAGCGCCACAAATAAGGTCTCACACACACACCATCACTCAAAAATGAAAATCATTTTGCTTTCCTTGCCCTCCCCATCGGAGAAGGAAAAGAAGTATTCAATTGATCATTAAGCATAAAACAAGAGGCCTGTACTCATCATACGCATAGATACACTTAATATCGCTCAAAATTAAGACATGACTGAAAAACACGTACTTCAGCAGTCCTCGGGACCTCGTCACAGAAGATTTCGCACTTAATGTCGCCCAAATTTGTGTGAAGCGTCACCGCCTGCGAATCCATAGACATAATAATTTAACAACATAGATGTGAAAATAAATACAAAATTTGCAATTTCTGATGCACCAGCACCGAATCGAAACTGTTCGATGAAACTCCTCAAAACAAAAACAACAATATAAAGGAGAATAACAATTACCATTAGGTCAGAGAGAGGGAGACAGCTACTACTGAAAGCCTGGAAACCAAGCAGCTGTTCCGGTGAAACAATTTTTGACTGTCGAGGTCGGGAATTTTCTAGTGTTTCTCCTTAGTTTCTCCTCTTATGCGGTTTCAGTATAAACGCGAACGAGTTTATATTCTTATTCTATTTTATGCTTTCCCCATACCCAAAACTCGCCAAACAAATAAATGTTATCGGGAGTTCGAGTTTTTCTATTGAAAAAGGAAAAAGAAAAAAAATTATTTAATAAAGTAAAAAAAAAATGTAGATAAATAAAAAAATTATCAAAATACAAAAATACTTAAAAACTAAAATGCTAAAATCTAAAGTTATAGGTTTTTAGGTGAATTCTTTAGGGATAGTTGTGCCATAGTCATGGTGGCGGAACTGCTAAATAAGTTGAAGAGGTTATAAGCAAAAATTATGTTAATGATTTAAATTCATTATAAATTATTTAATATTTTGGTAAACATTTGTTCAAAAGTCCACAACGCTAACTGCGACTATACTAACGCTCGCCGAAATTTAAAAAATAAAACAAAAAGATATTACAAATAGGCTTAATACAAGAAAGACAATTTATAAATTATTTTAGATAAAAAATTTAAATTATCAATTAAAGCATAGTTTTGAAAGATAAAATTTGACCAAAATTACAATGTGAAATAACAATTATGAGTTATTTTTTACTAAATTGAAACTCATATTTCAACAGTTTTAGAAGTTTTAGCCAAAAAAAAAAAAAAACCATTTCACAATCATATTTTCAGACAAATTCAGAAGTTTTAGCTAAACTTAAACGTAAATCCTAGTTATTATTTTTCTGATCACAGTTTTTTCAGCCATAATTGCACTGAACTTTCAAAATCAAATTTCAACACTTGTACAAGTTTCAGCTAAAAACTTTGAGAATCTTATTTCAACAATTTGAAAATTTTAGCTAAATTTGAAAAAAAAAATAATAATAATAATAAATAAATTAAAAGAAGCTTTTTAATTAATTTTTATTCGTTATAATATTACAAATTTATTCTAGACATAAACAGATACTTCGCCAGATTAACTACTACAGTCATTGATAAATGATTCATGGCCCATCTTAGCTGGGAAATAAGCCCATTGTCAGTGCAAATACCCAAACCGGCCCACTCTAAATGTAGACTAATTCGGCCCAAAAGATATAGTTTATTACTATAATTGGGCAGGGGCCGCGCGGACGCAGGCCCCCACTTCAACAAATTATGATGTAGGCTCGACCACTTGGGTCGACTTTAAGCGGGCACCCCGCTGAAGTGCAATGGAGGTCGCCAACCTAGGCCATGGGCCTTCATGATCGCCCATCGACCCCATCCAGGTAAGTATGCATACAGATGTACTTCAGGCCCATTTTATATTACTCTCTCCCAGATTTCCTCCGTCTTTATACGATGTGGGACACAGGTTCACATACTGCCTCCTCACATTCTAAGTTCTCATCCGATTTCTGCGTATCCTTTTCCTTTCTTTTTATTTTTTTCTACAGAAATTTTATTTTATTTGGCGGATTTTTGGTCTTTTCCTTTTCGCTGTTTTTCTTTTTTTAATTATCTTTCCAAATTTATAATTGGAAAGACAGCAGGCTTCAGAACCGTAGTGCGGTAAGTAAAGAAAAGAAAGAAGAGTTTTCACTGTGTAGGCTTAGTAATAATATTTCTTTCATTTGATATTTTATATTGATAGTTACCTTTTCATTTGATATTTTATATTGATAGTTACCTTTTGCTACCGATAATTTTATTTGAAGATAGTACCAATGAGAAAGCTTCGAACTTCTATAATTAAGTTTGAGTTCGATTTGAATTTTCACAATTAAAATTAGTTTGCGAGTGATTTAAGTTCGAGCTAGACTAATTAAGTGCTAACAAAACATGAGCCTCTTAAGGTACTTAGTCTAAATATTTATTGTATCTATGATTTAAAAAGAAGTTGTGTTTTTCAAGCCAATTTATTATGGAAGCTATTATTGATATTAGTAAATTTATAAATTTCAAGATGTTCGTAGCCTAAATTTTTCTCCTGGTTTGTAATTAGTTTGTTTTTCCAATGGTACCACAAATTAATTAATTAATTTATTTATTTGCAATGGATAACATATATAAGGGCAAAGACTCTTTGAAACGAGCATCAATAAAAGGCCATCTTGTTTCTTTACACAAAAATAAATAAATAAATAAATAAATAATGCAAGTGGATGGGGTCTGTCTGCATGTCATTATCCTTAACCAGCACCCACACAAAGTTGTTTCCCGAAAATACCTAATTTAATACACTAAATCAAATAAAAATATTATATTAACAGCTTCCCGTAATAGTTTCTCAATAGTATTATTATTATTTAAAAAAAAAAAAAAGGACAGATTCTTTTTCTTATCCAGATAATGGTCGTATCTTTACAACTTAAACAAAAGAATGGGCGTCAAATCAGTTGGCGCCGTGTTCGATCCTCTTACCCAAATTGCATTATACAATTATTAACAAAAGTTGTGTTATATGATTAATTTGATATATTATTATTAAAAATAAAATAGAAATGAAAAGATATTTTATATTATAATAAATTAAAAAATATATTTAAAAAATAAAGAATCAAGAGGTGATATGTAATTTTTTAAAAATATTTTCACTTTTAAAAATTGAAATTTTATAAAAAAATTATTATTGTTATTAAATTACTCTATTATTATAATAGTATAAATTCACAGCACAATACATTGATTTTTTATAATACAATGTTCTTGAATTCTTTCATAAAAGGGAGTTTCTATTAACACCACAAATTTTTACTTTCCACATCATATAATTATTTTTGATAAAAATTGACATGATATAAATGACTTATTTATCCTTATTTTAAATTAAAAAATCAAAAAATAAATTCTAACATATAACCTAAAATTATGATAAAATTTTCATACTTTCTTTGTTAAGAAACCAAAATATTCTCCCTCATTGAAAATCCTAATTGGTACGTTATTGTAAACGAGAGATTTTCATGATGCGCAATCAACATTTATCTGTAAACTCGGTATGTTTTTCATATATTTTATTGGAAGTTTCTTCCTTTTATTCAATTAAAAAACATAGCAGAAACCGCAAACAGCGAACTCTGATTTCAAAAGCGTTCGGCCTGCATCAGCCGAACACAAACAGCTACGTTCGGCCGTAATCAGCTGAACACTTCACAAGGTGTTTCGCGGGTACCCACCGAATGATTCATATAATGTTCGGCGACCACAGGCCGAGCGCATTTTGTAATGTTCGGCTCTTGTAGGCTGAATGCATCTGGTAACGTTCGGCTCTTGCAGGCCGAACGCATATTGTCACATTTTTTCAACTTTTTTTGGTTGTTTTATGTTTCATTTAATGTTATTAAATAGTACTTTTATTATATTATTTGCAGGAGACATAAAAAAATAAGTACTTTTATTTCAAGTAACAATGAGCTTGTTGTTGATTTCCAAGATATCTTTAAGACAATGAAATTGTTTGAATCATGTGAAAATTTGATTTTTTTAGTATGTGAAAAGGCTATCCCATTAGACATGGTGGTGGTTGTGATGAAGTAAAAAATTGGAGATGAATGGAGACGAACTTGTTTGTGGTTAGGTTGCGAACGAGGGGGTAAATATCTCCATGAAAAAAGACATTCCACAGATAAAAGTGAAAATAAAGAAACAGATGAATGTGGAAGAGAAGAGGAAGAGGTAGAGGATATGTCAAAAAAAGAAAAAACAATTGAGAACGTGGAACCAAGAAATGCGATTGTTCATTTCATCTAAAAGAAACATATTACAAAGAGACTGATGCATGTGCCTTGAAGGTTATTTGTGTTTCGCATAATCATGAGTTGGCAAGATATTTAGAGGGTCACTCTTATGCTGGTCGTTTAACTACGAATGAGTTGAAATTGTTGTCTGATCTGTCTACGGGTAATAGTCGTCATGGGGACATATAGTTTACTTTGCAGAAGAGGTATACAGAAAATAAGTCCAAGATAAAGACTATCTACAATATTCAACAGAAGAATAAAAAGTCGAACACTGTGACAGGTCATAAATGCAATATCTGATGGGTAATTTTAAAGAGAATGGTTTTTTTTTCATACTAGGCAGTGTAAGCAAACAGATGCTGTCAAAGATATGTTTTGGGCCTATCCGACAAGTGTGAAGTTGTTGCGTGCATTCCCAAATGTCTTGTTAATGGACTGTACATACTACAACAAACCGCAACAAACTACCGTTGTTAGAAATTGTCGAGGTGACTTCCACAAACATGACCTTTTTAGTTGCATGTATCTATCTAGAATATGAAAAGGAGGGCAATTACTTATGGGCATACAATGTCCTTAAAGATTTGATGGACCAAACGTCGGCAGCTACATAGGTTTTAAAACTTTGTAACAATGATGGATCATAAGGACCACCAGGAAATGGGCCCATTAGGATCTCATCATGTTCTGCTTGCCCCTCTTGTTCTTGAGGCACATCAACATATGCCTCGAATTCTTGAGGCCCACCAATATCATCTTCTGTAGAAGGACCTACCACAAATTAATATTGTTGTGTAGCCCTTAATCTTCTGTTTGATGTTGTTGGTCGTCTCCTTCTTCTTTCAAAAACTGTAACATAAGAAAATAAAAATGTAAACAAAATATGTTCGAACAAAAAAATAATCACTGATTCTAGCATTCACTGCCACACATTCACAATACAACATCCAATAAGACTACAAAATTAACACAATCATAATCGCCCCATCAATACGTTCGGCTAGTGCACACCGAACAGGGGCAGGAACGTTCGGCCAATGCACGTCGAACAGGTGTAGGAACGTTCAGCTTGTGCACGCCGAAATCGTATGCATTAGTTCTGGCTGATGGATGCCGAACGCTTGGACGTGCGTTCGGCCAATGGATGCCGAACCTTTGTAGCTATGTATGTTCGGTCAACCAGCGCCGAACGCATGCAGGCATTCGGCCAACCAGCGTTGAACGCGTCACAGGATCCAAAACTTTAATTTCATCGTTTACGAGAAATATTACCTGAAGGACTCGAGACATTGTTGCCTTCTGCATCCATTATGGTTGTTGAGGAGAAGAGGAGTAGAACGAACGTGATGGGGGGTGGGGAGAGAAGGGGGTACACGTTCGGCGCCGTAGGGTTAGGGTTAGAGTTTGGTTTTCAGTTTCTGTTTTTTTTTAAATTGGCAGAATATGTATTTTAGGGGTGGTCTAGTAAAATTGAATTTTTAAATATTTTTTTATGTGGTGTGCATAACAATTGTGGTATACATAGCAATATTTGTAGTGTGAATAGAAACTTCCTTTATAAAATGATATACTTTTCAATTCTGTAATAAACGTACATTTTCACTATTAATTAGTTAAAATTCTTGTATTTCATAGTTTGATTATTTCATCGTGATCTCATTCATTCCAAAGTAGGTTAGGCGGGCTTATTATATGCTAATGAATTTGACATCCATACCTACCTAAGTATGTATTTATGAATAATAAGCATTTATATCGTGCGTCGTACAATTTATAATATTTATGATAATATAAAAATAAATGAATAATAATAAAATAATTATATATTTATATATGAACAAAATAATGTTAAATATTTTTATTACTTTTTACTAATCAAGTCTCGTATATTAAAATTAATAATATTGACATTGGCGATCATGTTTAGTCCTCTAATAATAATATTGGTAAATCCTGTTATCATGTTATAGTCGAAGTTACATTATTATATGTTTGGGTCAATTTTACTTTCGTATTAAAAAAAATAAAAAAATATAAGCTCTATTTATAATTTGTGTTAGTAATTCATATTATTAAATTTTATTTATATCTCGACAAAACACCTTCTAAATTAATTTCCTAATAAAATATTGGGTATTGCTAAACACACCACAAAAATTACTTTACACACCACTTTAATTTAGTGAATAAAATTAAATAAAATATAAATGACATATATATCCTTATATAATTTTCTTTAAAAAAATAAACATTAATATTTTTATTATTGATATTATTTATTCTTTGCTCAAACACACTCACACATTAACCTTATATTCAAACGAATCAAAATAAAAGTTGAAATATTTGTAAATAATTCATAATGAAAATTTGCAATACAAATGATATAGAAAATATAATTATTATAAGAATTACACAATTAAATACTGTATTTACAGTATTTAATTGTGTAATTCTTATAATAATTATATTTTGTATATAATTTATATTGTATGGTCTATTATTGATTACTTATAAAATATTTTAATTTTATTTTATTAATTTGAATATAGGGTATAGTCAAGAATGAAGAATAACAATAATAACAATATTATAATTTTGCTTAAAATATATATAAGGGTATATTTATCATTTATATTATATTTAAATTTATTCAAAAAATTAAAGTGGTGTGAATAGTAATTTTTGTGGTGTGTTTAGAAACACTCTAAAATATTTGATAAGCGTTTGTTTTTTGAGAGAGCTTATAAGCTCAGCTAAATCTCTTCCAAATTCAATGCCCAATAAATTTCTTTGACAATATTTCAAACAAGGGATAATCCACAATCGGGCGTCAGAACCTACATGGCTGTTATCCCCAAACCCGCCACCATCCTCGAGAGCTGCCGTGTTGCGCCGCCGGTCGCAGGTGGCGCGGTGGTGGAGCAAACCCTTCCTCTCACGTTTTACGACATGATATGGCTCCACTTCCACCCGATCCAGCGCCTTCTCTTCTACAAATTTCCATGTTCCAACACACATTTCCTCGAGAAAATTGTTCCAAGTTTCAAAAATTCCCTTTCCCAAACACTCGAACATTTCCTTCCATTGGCCGGCTACTTGATATATCCACTCGATGAAGAAACACTACCTGCACTCCGGTACGTTCCCGGCGACTCTGTTTCCGTCGCCGTCGCTGAGTGTCACGAAGCTCATGACTTCGATTACCTGACAGGAAACCAGCCTCGGGTTGCCGATGAGTTTCATGCCTTCTTTCCCGATTTGCCTCCGCCGGAAACTGAATCTGAAACGGGCGTCAAGAAGATTCCGCTATTCGCCGTTCAGATAACGTTATTTCCCGGTACAGGTGTGTGCATCGGATTCAACAATAATCACAGCGTAGGGGATGCTAGTTCAGTCGTCGGATTCATCAAAGCATGGAGTTCAATAGCTAAGTTTGAAGGTGACTCTGAGTTTTTATCTAAATCCGATTCGCTTCCAATTTACGACAGATCTTTTGTGAATGATCCGTCTGGATTGATAAATAATATCTGGAATCAGATGAAGCAATACAAAATTGAATCGAAGCCTCATAACTTCCCCACAAACAAAGTCCGAGCCACATATATTTTGCAAAAACACGAAATTCAAAAACTCAGGAATTTCATACAAGCTAAGAATCCAGCTTTAACTCGCTTATCATCATTCACGATCACAGCCGCTTACGTTTGGTCCTGCTTGGCCAAATCCGCGGCGGAATCTGGCGAGGAAGTCGCCGACGACGAGCCAGAATACTTCGCTTTCGCGGTGGACGCACGGCAGCGGACTGATCCACCGGTTCCGGCAGCTTATTTCGGCAACTGCGTAGGTTTGGCGATGGCAGAAACTACGCACTCACAGCTGAAAGGAGGCGACGGGTTTCAGATCGCCGTGGAGTTGATCGGAGATGTGATTAGCAAACAGGTAAACGATAAACAGAAATTCTTGAGCGACGCCGACGAGTGGCTGTCGAAATATGGACCGCTAATCGGCAAACGCCTGTTTGGGGTGGCTGGATCGCCGAAATTTGATTTGTATGATGCTGATTTTGGGTGGGGAACACCACGGAAGTACGAAGCTGTAGCCATAGATGGGGATGGGTCCATGTCACTCTGCAAATCCAGAGAATTCGAGGGTGGGTTAGAGATTGGTCTGTCTTTTCCGAAGAAGAAGATGGATTCGTTTGCAACTATTTTTACCCATGGACCGGAGATTTAGGGAAAATTGAGAAAAAGAACTAAAAAAAAAAAGTTTAAATAGTGTTTCTTATTATTTCAATATCACGACTTTGAGTTAATGGGGTTCCAAACAGGAGCAAGTCGAGTCGAACGCATTATTGTTCAAAATTATTTGAAATATCATCGAACTTCTAATATTTTATTGAAATTGGTTTGATTATTAATCGAGTCGAAGGTGAACGAATTTTAATCGAACCGAACACGAATTGAGCTCAAGTAATTTGATATTTTACTCTTGTTTTAATAAATTTTGCTTCACGATCTCGAACACAAATTGAGCTTTAGATTTTATCAAATATAAAAGTATATTCGAACTCGTTTAAAATTATTATCAAATAAGTTTTTGAATAGTGTGATTTGATTTTCAGCTCTAGTCTCAAACTAAACATATCAGTTTAAGCGAAAAAAATAAAATCATAACCTTATTTTTTCCAGACTAAATGAGCCAACAATTTCACCATGAACCTTTAAATATAAATATAAATATATATATATATGAGTAAGTCTTTTATTCATCAAATATATAAATCTTCGTATATGTAAATCGTTCGAGTCCAACCCGCAAAATTAAAAAAAAAAGCACAAACCCACAAAATTAAAAAAATCTCAAATTATGTCCTACAATAATTCTATGCCCACGCATGATATAATACTTCTTCACAAAATAATACTATTTTATTAAAAAATGTTATATTTAATTGTAATTTCTAGAGGCATTATATTTCTCAGTGAAAGTATTACTTTTGTCAAAAAATATTTGGTCCAAATATGTACGAACGTACACATAGCAAGTGTCAGATCCATACTTTTTTTTACAGGTTTGAGTCAGGACACCTAATATATGTGGTTTGTTGCTATTTTATGATTTAATCCAATCTATTACATATAAAAAATACATGCATATGATGCATACAAGTCTTTGTTATATATGTAAACATGATGGTGTATATTATATGAGAGTAAGTCTCCTAATTATTAAATCTATGAATTTGAGGATTTATACAAATTAATTCATTTAAAACAAGACTAAAATTCATGAGTGGATCTAAAAAAGAGGCTCAACTGAGAAAAAAATATATATATAAACAACTTTGCCTATGTGCTCATGCTAATGATATTTAACAATTTTGTTAGACGTGAATAATATTTTTTACTAAATAGATATATTTTAGTTAAATAAATAATAGTGATTTATTTTAAATTTATTCTTCTGTAGGCGTTAGTAATATCTTTACATATACAAATAGGCAAATCAATAATATTTTTATAATTAAACAAATAATGTCTATTACTGTTTAGATACACCAACCATACTTTGATGAAGTGCATTATTGATTAATTGTAATTTACTATTACTATTTAACTATAAATGCATTACTTTTTATACTAAAAGGTATTAGTGTTTGATCGGAGGTGAATAAATGCTTAACCGTAAATAACTTAATTTTTATGTTAAAAAAATTATTGCTTAACTATAAAATTATTATTTTTAGTGACAAAATGTTATATTACTTAATCGTAAATGTATTATTCTCTATGTTGAAATATAATAATATTTGATTGTGCGAGTATTACTTTTTTACCTAAATTATAATAATATTGCTAGTCTAATTAAAAATTACTCTTTCCATGTTTGATATTTTAAAGCATTTTTTTTTTCAAAACTAAACATTATTTCATACATATAAATAAAATATGTAAACAAATCCATAAATTTATAATTTTATGGAATTTCTTCATTATATATATATATATATATATATATAGTGGTCAGGTCAACACAGCATGTGTTGTTTTTTTTTCTGGTGCTGTGCATATAAAACAGCCCTACCGCCCAGTCTTCTCTGTATCGGATATGCCTTGACCCAACCACGATTTATAGCCGACAACGCCAAACGATTCAATTAATACAACTACTCCACACAAATACCAACTCGTCTTCCTTGAATCCATGGCTACAACCACAGAAAGGATCAACATCCTCCAGCATTGTGGCGTTGCTCCGTCCTCTGCCGCCGGTGAGGCGGCGGAAACCCGACTTCCTCTTACCTTCTTCGACATGTTATGGCTGTACTTCCACCCAATCCAAAGGCTTCTCTTCTATCATTACCCCTGCTCCACCGCTTATTTCCAGGAAACGATTATCCCAAATCTAAAAAATTCGCTCTCACAAACCCTCAGAAACTATCTTCCTTTGGCCGGAAACTTTCTCTATCCCCTAGATTCTGGCATGCCCGAACTGCGATATGTTTCCGGCGATTCAGTTTCGGTGACTTTTGCACAGTCTAGTGAAGCTGTTGATTTCAGTTACCTGACTGGTAATCAAGCTCGGGATGCAGATGAATTCCATTATTTAGTGCCGGATTTGCCAGGGCCAGTGATTGATTGTGAATCGAGGTTTAAAAAAAATCCTGTTCTAGCAATCCAGTTCACTCTTTTTCCAGAAACGGGCGTTTCTGTAGGCATTACAAACCATCATATAGTCGGCGACGCGAGTTCAATTGTGGGATTCATCAAGGCCTGGAGTTCGTTTGCAAAGCTTGGAAATTTTGGTGAAAATCATAAACTTCCATTTTACGACAGATCCGTGATACAAGATCCATCAGGCCGAGCAAATCTCTTTTGGAACCAAATGCAGGCCTTCAAAATTGGGTCTTCCCCCTCAAATTTCCCCACAAATTTATCCACAAATAGAGTCCGAGCAACATTTGTTCTGCAAAAAAATGATATCCAGATGCTAAAGAACTTGGTGTTGGCGAGAAAACCTGATTCAACTCACTTATCATCTTTTACAGTAACGGTCGCTCACGTTTGGGCTTGCTTCGCGAAGTCTGCAGCAGAAATCGGGGAAGAGGTTGACGACAACGAGCCCGAATACTTCGGCTTCGCCACCGACGCCCGGGGCAGACTGGATCCGCCGGTGCCAGCGGCGTATTTCGGAAACTGCTTGGCGTTTGTGGTGGCGGAATCGACGCACGGACAAATGAAAGGTGAGGACGGATTTTTCGTAGCCGCGGAGCTGATCGGAGATCTGATCAGCAAAAAGGTGAATCAGAAGGAAGAGCTATTGAGAGACGCCGACAGCTGGTTGGTGAAATACGGGCCGTTACTGGGTAAGCGGACAATAGGGGTGGCGGGGTCGCCGAAATTCGACCTGTACGACACAGATTTCGGGTGGGGAAAGCCGACGAAGTTTGAAGCAGTGTCCATTGATGCGGAGTCGAGCTCTATATCACTCAGCAAGTCCAGGGAATCGGAGGGAGGTTTGGAGATCGGTATGTCTTTGCCCAAGAAGAAAATTGATGCTTTTGCAGCTGTCTTCCATGATAGGTTGAAGATTTGAAGTTCTTACGAACGAATTGGGAATCTGTGAAACTGCATTCCCATCTACCAGTTTCTGATTTTTCTTTTGTCAGATTTTGTCATTAAAGGCTGTTTAAATTATTTGCTGCCGATTAAAATAAAATAAAATTGCCAACACATGGGTTTTGGCCCGCCCGAACTTGCTCTAAGATGGTAATATAATCTTTCCAACATAATATATAAATACATTATTCTTTACCTTTTGTTTTAGTTTGATGCATATGAATTAATTTTGAAAGTGAAACTCTCAATTTCGCCCCGTCTCATGGAATCAGTTATTTCATTGAAAAATTCTACAATGTCAAACCCGTCTAGGAATTGACATCTCGATTATGAATTGGTAGGTGTACATTGGTTTGAGTTCGCTCCACCCCAATTCCCGACTCACCCGCCGAAAATGTGGCACCATTGCTTTGTCCACATCCCAACGCGACGCTAGGGATCGTGATTGTTTTGCCGGTAGTAGAGCCTAATGTAAGGGAATCTGTTGTTAGATCGTCTTCATAAGACTCTGAATTTTTGCAAGTTTTCTTTGTCAGATCACAGCTTGTTTTGGAGATAGTATGAAACGGAGTAGAGTTACAAGAAAACATTTTGTATGTGGAAGATCTGTTGGGCTCGAAGCATTGGGTGAAAAGTGTGCTTCATGATGTTTCTCCATTGGTGTTGATAATGTCGGAGGAAGGTGCTTCAGTCATTTTGTTCGGATTGAAGTGACGAGCACTGGTAAATGATGTCTCAAGGCGTTGATTATATATCGCGGAGAAAATAAGGAAGGGTTGTGGAAAGAGGAACTGAGAAAGCTATGGATGATATCATTGGTGAAGCCAATGGTGGTGTTGCTCGCTTCAGTTAGGGACATGGAAACAATGGAAATTATTGCTAAGTAGGTGAGGAAAATTGGATTGTAACTCATGGTTGTGGCTAAGAATCAAAGAAGTTGAGTAGGGTTCTTGAAATTCAAGTGTACCGGGTCTTCAAGTGTTTGCTCGTCTGAATTCGTGACCCGAAAGCCCTCAAAGTAAGGCTTAAGTTGATGTCCATTAACTTTAAAAAAACTTACAATTTTCCGTCTTTGAATTTCCACTGCACCATTAAAAAACACATCAGTAATGACAAAAGGTCTAATCCATCGTGAACGTAACTTATCTAGAAATAGTTTGAGTCGGGAATGATAAAGCAAAACTTTGTCACCGACAACAAATTTTTTTCTAGAAATTTTTGCGTCATGGAGGGCTTTCGTTCTTTCTTTATAGATTAGTGCGTTTTCAAATGCCTCATTTCGCAATTCTTCAAGTTCTTACAGTTGCAATTTCATATGCACTCATGTCTCATCATGGTCCATATTGCATTTCTTGGTTGCCCAATATGCTCTATGCTCCAACTCCACTGGCAAATAGCACGTTTTCTCATATATCAGCCTGTAAGAAAACATTTCAATTGGTGTTTTATAAGCTGTTCGATATGCTCAGAGGGCATCGCCAAGCCTTAAACTCCAATCCTTATAGTTTGGTTGAACCGTTTGCTCTAAAATAGCTTTAATTTCTCGGTCATTTTTCATTACTGGAATCGGGCTTCTAGAGCACCCGCCTAGTAGCTATTCGCCCCACTTCTCTCTTTTCTTAAGCCCTCTGATCTTTCACCTGTGCTTGACTTCAATACCTCACCCTAGGTGCTTACCTGCCACAGGACCCGGTGAAATTGAATTCTCCGTGAAGAGTCACCAAAGCCAACCAGGATAGGATTCCCCTCGAAGACTCGATAAAGTCGTCTCATTCATTCATCTCTTTGATGTCTCAGCTTGGCCATTTGTTTGAGGGAGGTAGTGTGTATTCATTTTGTGTAATAGTGCCATACTTCTTCAATAGAGCTTCGACGGTCCTGTTGGAAAAATATGTCCCTTTATCACTTATTATGGCCCTTGAAATTCCAAACATGGCAAAAATACGCTATTTGAATTTAATTCGTTAAACGCATTATCAATTAGAATAAGAGGGTAGACAGCTTATTGAACACAAAAACTCGATCCAATTAATCCCGAATTATGATATTTCTAATGAATGATTCATTAGGTGCTACCAAAGGTAAAATAATTAACAACAATTACGGATTGAAAAGTATTTTCTAGCGATGAACGTATCAAATTTCTAATAAAGGTGATCAATTTCTATCAGACAATCATACACAATTTGATAAATAAATCAAACATCATAATTAATTCTAGAATAAAATCAAGAAATTATCATGGGATTAATTAAATGATAATCAACATAGGGTTTTTTTTCTTCAAAATAATGCAAATTTTTTTTTTTTACAAAATAGGTATAATTTGGAACAGTTTTAAAAAATAGGTAAAACGTCACTGGGGGTAACGTTTTTTTAGATAAAATGTCACGGGGGCTGACGATTTAAATATGAAATTAAAAACGTCAGCGCCGCTGATGTTTTTAATTTCAAATATATATATATATACACACACACACATAAAACATTGATGCATCCTATGTATATATATACACACACCGCAAACACAATATATATATATATATAATAAAAGCAGACACATATATTATATATACAATGTATATCTATCTATATATATATATTTTTTATTTTTAATTATTTGTATTGTTAAATTTTTTTTTATATTTATGTTCAGTAAAAATATAATATTATATTTATATATATGTATAAAATTCTGTATATATATTTTTAAAATATATATAATAAAATATAATTTTAAAAAGTAAAATATTATAATGTTATTTAAGATAATAAAAAATTATTTAAATTAAAGAATAATTTTTAATTATTAATATGTATAACTTTATTTCCTGAAAAAAAAAATATATTTTTAATAATACATAAATATATATACATACAAATAAAAAAAAAAAAGAAAAATCGTCACCCACACTGACGTTTTAAAGAAACGTTTTAAAACGTCAGTGGGGCCAACGTTTATTTGATTTTTTTCATTTTCTTATATCTTTTTATATATAATATATATTATAAATATATATTCTGAATATATATATATAATTTTTATTTGTTAAGTAAAAAATATATATATATATATATATTTATAGAAATTTATGTATATATATTTTATATAAATATATATTAAGTTATATAAATTTAAAAAGTAAAATATTATAATGTTATTTAAGATAATAAAAAAATAATTTAAATTAAAGAATAATTTTTTATTATTATGTGTAATTTTATTTTCTAAAAATATATAAATATATATATATATATATATTAATAATACATAAATATATATATATATACAAATAATAAAAAATATATATATAAATCGTCAGCCGCACTGACGTTTTAAAAAAATGTCAGTTGCATTGACGTTTATTTAATTTTTTAAAAATATATGTTAAAATATAATATATATTATATATATATATATTATTTCATATATATTCTGAATATATATATATATATATTTCATTAGTTAAGTAAATATATGTATATATATAGAAATTTATGTATATTTACTTTATAAAAATATATATTAAATTATAATTTTAAAAAGTAAAATAGTATAATGTTATTTATGATAATAAAAAAATTATTTAAATTAAAGAATAATTTTTAATTATTATTATGTATAATTTGATTTTCCAAATATATATATATATATATTTAATAATACATAAATATATATATGTACAAATAACAAAAAAATATATATAAATCGTCAGCCGCACTGACGTTTTAAAAAAACGTCAGTTGCTCTAACATTTATTTAATTTTGTTTTTTAATATTTTGTTATATGTATGTTAATATATATAATATATATTATAAATAAATATATATATATATTATGAATATATATATATATTTTTATTTGTTAAGTATATATATATATATATTATATAAATATATCTTAAGTTATATAATTTTAAAAAGTATAATATTATAATGTTATTTAAGATAATAAAAAAATTATTTAAATTAAAGAATAATTTTTAATTATTATTATGTATAATTTGATTTTCAAAAAAAAATATAATATATACTTTTTAATAATAGATAAATATATATATATATAAGTAAAAAAAATAAAAATTATCACCCGCACTGCCGTTTTAAAGAAACGTCAATGGGGTGACGTTTCTTTAAAAAATTTGTATATAATATGTATATATATGTGTGTGTTAATATTTATATCATATATAATTTTATGTATAAATAATAACATATATAACTAATTTAAATGTATATATCATAATTATTACATAAATAAAAAATACAACAAATAATTTTTTTTAAACTTTAAAAATAATCAATATATCTTAATTTTAAATTTTCTAAATATCTATATATATTATACATTTTTATATATAATTAATATTTGTATATAGGACTATTTTTTTAAAATTTTAAATAAATAAAAATAATAAAAAATACAGCAAGAATTAGATATATATATATGTCTAATTTAGTTAATATAGATTAATTCTATTATATATATATATATGGACATGCAATATTATACATTTTTATACGAAATTGATGGGGTTGCGTGGGGTTCGAACATACAACCTCTTGAAGATTTATCAAGAGCTTAACCACTAGAGCATATTCTACTATTTGTTCTTTTATATAATGTAATTGTATTCATATAAAATATAATTCCAAAATATAAAAAAAGACATGTATACTATTTTCCGATTTTTAAATTATATTATGTATTACTTAATTTATAAATTTTTACAAATAATTTATATTAAATTACATTTACTAAATATATATTTTTTGTATATATTATATTAAATAATATATATATTTCACAATATATATGAAATAATATATATATATATATATGTATACTATATATATTATATATATTAACATACATATAACAAAATATTAAAATAAAAAAATTCAAAGAAACGTTAGTGCGGCTGACGATTATTATTTTTTTTCTTTTTTTAATTTGTATATATATATAATTTATTCTTTTCATAAAATCAAATTATACATAATAATAATAATAAAATATTCTTTAATTTAAATAAAAAAAATTCATTATCTTGAATAACATTATAATATTTTACTTTTTAAAATTATATAACTTAATATATATTTATATAAAATTTATATACATAAATTTATATATATATATTTACTTACCAAATAAAAAAAATATATATATTTATAATATATATATTATATATATAAACATATTAGAAAATATTTAAAAAATTAAAGAAACGTCAGTCCTACTGATGTTTCTTTAAACCGTCAGTGGGGATGACGAATTTTTTATTATTATTTGTGTATATATATATATATTTTATGTTTTATTAAATAATATATATATATATAATTTTTTCAGAAAATCAAATAATACATAATAATAATTAAAAATTATTCCTTAATTTAAATATTTTTTATTATCTTAAATAACATTATAATATTTTACTTTTTAAAATTATAATTTAATGTATATTTTTATAAAATATATATACATAATATATATTAATATTATATTTAAATAAAACAAGAATTTCTAATAATATAAATAATTATAATGTAAAATTACAAATATATATATACATATATATTGTATATATAAGTGCTTATATATGTGTCTGCTTTTATATATATATATATATATATATTTATTTATTTATTATTGCGGTGTGTGTGTGTGTGTATATATATATATATGGATGCATGTGCTTCATGTGTGTGTGTGTGTGTGTATATATATTATATATATATATGGATGGATGTAATATGTATGTGAATAAAAGAGGTGCATACATATATATATATATATATCATTTGAAATTAAAAATGTTAATGGGGTTGAAGTTTTTGATATCAAATCTAAAACGTTAGCCTCGTGATGTTTTATTCAAAAAACATCACCCCGTCTGACGTTTTACCTATTTTTAAAAATTGTTTCAAAACTTACCTATTTTGTAATTTTTTTTTTGCATTATTTTGAAAAAAAAAAAACTCAATCAACATTTGTAGAATTCAAACATCCCTAAAACTAAATATTGAAATTTAGTTACACATATTCAAATAAAAATTAAGATCATCAATTAATAAAAACATAAAAGAGAAATTGAATTATTTAACAAGAAAATTGACGCAAATAGTTTGAATTATTTAGTTACACATATTCAAATAAAAATTCATGATCATCAGTAATGACAAAAGGTTCAATCTATCGTGAACGTAACTTACCTATAAATAGTTTGAGTTGGGAATGATAAAGCAAAACTTTGTCACCGACAACAAATTTTTTCCTAGAAATTTTTGCATCATGGAGGGCTTTCGTTCTTTCTTTTTAGATTAGTGCGTTTTCAAAGGCCTCATTTCACAATTCTTCAAGTTCTTACAGTTGCAATTTCATATGCACTCCTGTCTCATCATGGTCCATATTGCATTTCTTGGTTGCCCCGGTCCATATTGCATTTCTTGGTTGCCCAATATGCTCTATGTTTCAACTCTACTAGCAAATAACACGCTTTCTCATATATCAGCAGGAAGTATTTCAATTGGTGTTTTATATGCTGTTCGATATGCTCAGAGGGCATCGTCAAGCCTTAAACTCCAATCCTTACAGTTTGGTTGAACCGTTTGCTCTAACCTCTTGAAGATTTATCAAGAGCTTAACCACTAGAGCAGCTTCTATTATTTGTTCTTTTATATAATATAATTGTATTCATATAAAATATAATTCCAAAATATAAAAAAAAGACATGTATACCATTTTTCGATTTTTAAATTATATTATGTATTACTTAATTTATAAATTTTTACAAATAATTTATATTAAATTACATTTAATAAATATATATTTTTGGTAAAAATTATATTAAATAATATATATATATATTTCACAATATATATTATATATATTAACATACATATAACAAAATATTAAAATAAAAAAATTCAAAGAAACGTCAGTGCGGTTGACGATTTTTTTTTCTTTTTTTAATTTGTATATATATATATATATTTATGTATTATTAAAATATATATATAATTTATTTTTTCATAAAATCAAATTATACATAATAATATTAATAATAAAATATTCTTTAATTTAGATAAAAAAAATTTATTATCTTGAATAACATTATAATATTTTACTTTTTAAAATTATATAACTTAATATATATTTATATAAAATTTATATACATATATATATTTACTTACAAAATAAAAAAATATATATATATATATTCAGAATATACATATATATATATATATATTTATAATATATATTATATATATAAACACATTAGAAAATATAAAAAAAAAATTAAAGAAACGTCAGTCCCACTGACGTTTCTTTAAACCGTCAGTGGGGCTGACGATTTTTTATTTTTTTATTATTTGTGTGTGTATATATATATATTATGTTTTATTAAATAATATATATATATATATTTTTTCAGAAAATCAATAATACATAATAATAATTAAAAAATATTCCTTAATTTAAATTTTTTTTATTATCTTAAATAACATTATAATATTTTACTTTTTAAAATTATAATTTAATGTATATTTTTATAAAATATATATACATAATATATATTAATATTATAATTATAAAAAACAAGAATTTCTAATAATATAAATAATTATAATGTAAAATAACAAATATATATACATATATATTGTATATATAAGTGCTTATATATATGTCTGTTTATATATATATATATATATTATTGCGGTGTGTGTATATATATATATATGGATGCATGTGCTTCATGTGTGTGTATATATATATATGTGGATGGATGTAATATATATATATGAATAAAAGAGGTGCATATATATATATATATCATTTGAAATTAAAAACATTAGTGGGGCTGAAGTTTTTTATTTCAATTCTAAAACGTCAGCCCCGGTGAACGTCACCCCGCCTGACGTTTTACCTATTTTTAAAAACTGTTTCAAAACTTACCTATATTGTAATAATTTTTTTTGTATTATTTTGAAAAAAAACCCAATTAACATATGAAGGATTCAAACATCTCTAACAATAAATATTGAAATTTAGCTATACATATTCAAATAAAAATTCATGATCATCAATTAATAAGAAGATAAAAAAAATTGAATTATTTAACAAGAAAATCAACGCAAATCGTTCTCTCCCTCCCCGCCAAGCCTCTCCTTGGCAAAGCCCCTCTCCAATCCTTCATTCTCTCTAATCTCCTATGCTTAGCAGGTGAATTTCGCCTTTTGTCCCATGCAAAGACTCTCTCTCCAATCTCCTGGGTGCTGGATGTCACTTCACTCTCTCTCCAATCCTTCATTCTCTCCAATCTCCTGGATGTTGATGTCACTTCTTTTCCTTTGGTCAATGCATGAAGCCTTCCATTCCCCCTAACTGTTGTCCTCCTTTTCCTCTCTTTCTCCTGGCGGCTGATGCCTCTTCAAAAATGGCTGCTCTCATTCTTTTTCTTCATTATATATATATATATATATATAGCGGTCAGGTCAACACAGCATATGTTGTTTTTTTTTTCTGGTGCTGTGCATATAAAACAGCCCTACCGCCGAGTCGTCTCTGTATCGGATATGCCTTGGCCCAATCACGATTGAATAGCCTACAAAGCTACAAGATTCAACCACTACATTTACTACACACAGATACCAACTCCTCTTCCCTGAATCCATGGCTACAACCACAGAAAGGATCAAAATCCTCCAGCATTGTGGCGTTGCTCCGTCCTCAACCGCCGGTGAGGCGGCGGAAAACCGCCTTCCTCTTACCTTCTTCGACATGTTATGGCTGTACGTCCACCCAACCCAAAGGCTTCTCTTCTATCATTACCCCTGCTCCACCGTTTATTTCCAGGAAACGATAATCCCAAATCTAAAAAATTCGCTCTCACAAACCCTCAGAAACTATCTTCCTTTGGCCGGAAACTTTCTCTATCCCCTAGATTCTGGCATGCCCGAACTGCGATATGTTTCCGGCGATTCAGTTTCGGTGACTTTTGCACAGTCTAGTGAAGCTGTTGATTTCAGTTACCTGACTGGTAATCAAGCTCGGGATGCAGATGAATTCCATTATTTAGTGCCGGATTTGCCAGGGCCAGTGATTGATTGTGAATCGAGGTTTAAAAAAAATCCTGTTCTAGCAATCCAGTTCACTCTTTTTCCAGAAACGGGCGTTTCTGTAGGCATTACAAACCATCATATAGTCGGCGACGCGAGTTCAATTGTGGGATTCATCAAGGCCTGGAGTTCGTTTGCAAAGCTTGGAAATTTTGGTGAAAATCATAAACTTCCATTTTACGACAGATCAGTGATACAAGATCCATCAGGCCGAGCAAATCTCTTTTGGAACCAAATGCAGGCATTCAAAATTGGGTCTTCCCCCTCAAATCTCCATACAAATTTATCCACAAATAGAGTCCGAGCAACATTTGTTCTGCAAAAAAATGATATCCAGATGCTAAAGAATTTGGTGTTGGCGAGAAAACCTGATTCAACTCACTTATCATCTTTCACAGTAACGGTTGCTCACGTTTGGGCTTGCTTCGCGAGGTCTGCAGCAGAAATCGGGGAAGAGGTTGACGACAACGAGCCCGAATACTTCGGCTTCGCCACCGACGCCCGGGGCAGACTGGATCCGCCGGTGCCAGCGGCGTATTTCGGAAACTGCGTGGCGTTTGTGGTGGCGGAATCGACGCACGGACAAATGAAAGATGAGGACGGATTTTTCGTAGCGGCGGAGCTGATCGGAGATCTGATCAGCAAAAAGGTGAATCAGAAGGAGGAGCTATTGAGAGACGCCGACAGCTGGTTGGTGAAATACGGGCCGTTACTGGGTAAGCGGGCAATAGGGGTGGCGGGGTCGCCGAAATTCGACTTGTACGACACAGATTTCGGGTGGGGAAAGCCGACGAAGTATGAAGCAGTGTCCATTGAGTCGAACTCTATATCACTCAGCAAGTCCAGGGAATCTGAGGGAGGTTTGGAGATCGGTATGTCTTTGCCCAAGAAGAAAATTGATGCTTTTGCAGCTGTCTTCCATGATAGGTTGAAGATTTGAAGTTCTTACGAACGAATTGGGAATCTGTGAAACTGCATTCCCATCTACCAGTTTTTTATTTTTCTTTTGTAAGATTTTGTCATTAAAGGCTGTTTAAATTATTTGCTGCCTATGATTAAAATAAAATAAAATTGCCAACACATGGGTTTTGGCCCGCTCGAACTTGCTCTAAGATGGTAATATAACCTTTCCAACATAATACATAAATACAGTATTCTTTACCTTTTGTTTTAGTTTGATGCATATGAATTAATTTTGAACGTGAAACTCGCAATTTCACCCCGTCTCATGGACGTAGTTATTTCATTGAAAAGTTCTACAATGTCAAACCCACCTAGTACTTGACATCTCGATTATGTAATTGGGAAGTGTACATTGGTTTGAGTTCGCTCCACCCCAATGCCCAACTCACCTGCCAAAAATGTGCCACCATTGCTTCGTCCACATCCCAACGCAACGCTAGGTATCGTGATTGTTTTGCCGGTGGTAGAGTCTAATGTGAGGGAATCTGTTGATAGATCGTCTCCTTAAGTCTGTGAATATTTGCAAGTTTTCTTTGTCGGATCACAGGTTGTTTTGGAGAGAGTATGAAATGGAGTAGAGTTTCAAGAAAATATTTTGTATGTGGAAGATTTGTTGGGCTCGAAGCATTGGGTGAAAAGTGTGCTTCATGATGTATTCTCCATTGGTGTTGATAATGTCGGAGGAAGGTGCTTCAGCCATTTTGTTTGGATTGAAGTGACGAGCACTGGTAAATGATCGTCTCATGGCGTTGATTATATGTCGCGGAGGAAGTAAGGAAGGGTTGTGGGAAGAGGAACTGGGAAAGTCTCTATGGATGATATCAATGGTGAAGCCAATGGTGGTGTTTGCTCGGTTCAGTTAAGGACATGGAAACAATGGAAATTATTGCAAAGTGAGGAAAATTGGATTGTAACTCATGGTTGTGGCTAAGAATCAAATAAGTTGAGTAGGGTTCTTGAAATTTGTTTGTGGTCTATGGTGTTCCATAGATGGAGGATGAGTAATATCAGCAAGCATATATGAAATTTTAATTAAGATTATGTTATTTATGTAACAGGAGATATGATTGATTAGTGTACAAAAAAAAAAAAGGTCGCTACAGACTACTAGTACAATTAAAAAAATAGTAATACATATACGAATCGGCTGTACAACACTCGACTATAAAAAATATCACCGTATAAATCGTATGTCGCCTACAGCAAAGGCGACCTTACTCATTTTTCTAATTCCCCCAGCAGTACTATTATCATTAGAAAAGTTAGAAAACTACCGTGCAGTGTCAAATGCCCCCTTATATCCACTGATTGTGACAAATAATGATATATTTAGATGTATATATCTGTGTATCTAATAGAAAGATGAACTTTCTTCAAGTAATGTTCTCAGAAAAATAATTATGATAAAATTAGTCAGACCAGATTTTCAAATGTACGGCGAGTTATACTCGCCAGGCTTCGGCTCTCTTATCGCCTCTGTTACGATTGCTTATGACTGCGCCTGCTTTGCGAAGTCTGCAGCTGACGGCCACCACAATGAGCAGGCTGGGCCCGCAACACAGTACCAATAACTTCCGCAGAATTGAGGATTTTATGTTTGATTTCTCAAGACATGTGGGTTTCGTACAATTCTGTTTACACAAAGAAGTTTCCCGCAACATAATGGGTTTTTACGTGTTGAACCCGTGATGGAAACTAAAGAAAAGTTCTTTTGGATTCATAGCTAATAAAAGTTTCTCTGGAAAATGGATAAGGTAAATGCAAGCAACAATAAGGTGCAGAAATCAAAATCAAGAAGTACATACTGAAAAGCTCCTCATTGGGTATAGAGGTGGGAAATAAAATAGGGGAAAATCTGAAAAAAATAGGAGAAGGATCGCAGACTGTTCATCCATCTTCGAGGATCTCTCTATGAAGATGCATGCATGAAGTGGAGCAGTATTTGTAATGGTATCGATGAAATGGGACTGTACCAGCCAGTGAGACAAAGCAACATGAGCATAAAACATCACTTCCATCCGTACTGCTGGATTGTGAATTACCAGGAGTTGCGAGTGATCCTGATCCTTGAGTTTTCATGGCTGCTATTCGTCTCTCAGCAGCTGCAGCTCTCTTCTCCCTTTCAGCATCTTGAATTCTTTTGAGTTCCTCCTGGAAATTTGTAGGGGGAAAAGTATATGGGCCCAAAAGAATAAGTCGAGAAATATTTTGGTAAGTTCAACCGATTTTCTTTTGCCACTTTGTCAGAACTGAGACGACCACAATTGGTATAATAGGAAGTATGAGACTCAGCAGTACCTCTTTGGACATAATTGAAGAACTACTAGACTGAGGACGCCCTTTTTTAGTAGGATCTGAAGCACCTCCCGGACTTCCCGACTTGGACGAATTATTATTGGATTGAGCAGCTTCAGCCTGTTTTATTGAAGTTACAAGATTTGAAAAATTATTCAAATAATAACTATTTGCATGAGCAGCAGACGACTCTTTAACATATTTACTAATTGACAAATGAAAAAAACCTGGGCCTTCTTTTCTTTTGCTTTTCTTAGTTTCTTCAACTCTTTTGCTCTTGCTTTCCTCTTAGCATCTTTCTCTGCCTGATAAAGTATCCAGATACAACAAAAATTAGAAAAATGTAAGCAACATTAGCTCACTTCCTGCAGCCATATCATAAAGCAGTCAACTGTTCATTTAGAGAGACATAAGACAGATAGCAAGTGTACGAAAATTTATGTAATATAGTATTGTATAAGATCCCATGTTCCAATTCCAAATAATGTTTCACCATTGCACAGGGTCCCCACAGAGACGTGTGAAGTACAAGTACAATTTGGATAGTAAGATGCTATCAGATAATGTTGCTGGAGTTTGAGAGGGTTGATTATGAGATTGTAATATACTCTTTACCTGCTTAACAGCTTGAGATTCCTCCATCTCTTTTGTCAGTGGACTGGGCACCTTTGCAGCTTGCCAGTCCCATTTCTCAAGGTTTGATGCCATGAAGCGTCTAAATGCATTCCTCACCTCCTTTTCACTGGCAAGTGTATATGGTGTTTGGCCTCTCTCGTCCTTAATGCAAGGATCTAAACCCTGCTCTAGGAGTTCCAAAACCTTTTGAACATTTCCAGACTTAGCAGCTTCATGTAAAGGCGTTGATGTACGAGCAGCATCAGTGTCCGAGTCAATCGAAACAGACAAACTGTCCATTTCAGACACTAAGGAACATGCCTCTGCAGTATCTATACCTGCTAAATGTTGTCTCACCTCCATTTTACTGGTCCCAGGATGGCTGTCTTTTTGAGTGTTAGATGATGATTCCTGTTTTGTACCAGGAGCCATTTCCTCTCTTAATTCCGAGGAAATTTGTACCAGTGAGGTATATATTCGTCTAGCTTCCTTCATGGTAGGCCTCCTAACTGTCAGAGGAATGTTTCTAATAGCACGATGTTGACAGATGAAATATGGTTTTTCACCATCAAAAAAGAGTTCACGGTTATCTGAAGGAGCATGAATGAAAATGCAGGAAGCAGTGGAAAAATGAGGCTTCCATAAAGTAAGTAATTCTTGGACATCCTGGTCATTGAGGAAACAAAAATCAGTCCAGCACCCAAAGAATGTAACTTCCTTAGATCCTCAATTTACTCAAACCATTTATTTCTAAAGATCAGACGTCAAAGTTCAATAAGAGTCTGAAGAAGACATCACATTGACTATGGGCCAAACAAATATTTTCTTCAAGTTGGAATTTAAAATATTAGGAAAAAATTGTTGGCCATCCATGGTTAACATGGTTATATCTAGAGGAGGAATTGGACAGGAAGGTTGAATTTACGTCATTAGGTGCAATACAGTATACTCCATGGACAAAACTATATTCAGAAAACATGGATGATGGAAATATTATTCGACAAGCAATATGAAAATAAGATTTTTTAGCAGGACCCAAAAAAAAAAAAAAAAAAAAAAAAAAAAAAGAAAGAAAGCAAAAATGGAGGAAGGTATACAGGTGTGCAAATTAGGCAAATCAAGCAAAATAAATGAAGAAAGAAATTTTCAAATCATTCAGTGGAAGCATCATAAAATGCCAACCTTTTTAAGAGCAAGCTCGTTATATCGCCGAAGTGAAGCACCAGCAGAATGGATACCTTGCCCTCCTGCATCTTTTGATGATTGCTTTTTACCAGCCTTGGCCCTAACAACATATCTGCATGGAAGGAACCAGAACATTGATTTTTAATGACTGGTCAACATTTGTGAAGGGATCAATGACCTAGGAAAGATTAAACAAGAGATTGGCTAAATAGCATGAGGCTCATGCATTATCAGGGAAGAAAAGCACAATCCTCACAAGACACACCATGTAAGAAATGAGAGCTTAGCCATGTGCATTGAAGTGCGAGAAAAGTCAGAAGGTTGAACAATTTACTCAATTCAGCCCAAAATATTCTAAAATAAGCAACTAACCTGTGGAAAGTCTTATGTGCCACAAGGGAACTACCATCAAAGACACACCCAGCAAAGTGCCCGCCTCTTGCAAGTAAAACAATCCTCAAACAGGTGTTATCTCTAGGTTCATGAAGTATGAATTTCAGTTTTTCAACTACTTCTCTCTGGGTCAAATAGAGACCCCTAGCCCCATCCATGACAAGAGATTTGTCAGTTTCAAATGAAATATGTTCTGACTCATTGAGCAGTAAGCACTTCCAAACTGATACTCTCTCCCCATTATGCAATTGTATAACTATTTTACTCTTGGACATTCCACAAAGTTCGCGTTGCCTGCTAGTCTCTCTCTCATCCTCGTCATCTGATCCAGAAATACTCGATACATCATAGTCTTTAGACAACGAATCAGAGGCCACTTCATCAAAATCCTCCTCTTTAATGATACTTTTTCCAGCAATGCTTAGCTTTATCTGAGATCAGACACTGTCAATTAAATCAAGTTGTGAAACAAAGAAAGCCCTATATTATTGATGAGAGCGTGTGCAGAAAATTGCATCTTTTGTCCATTCTCACTTGTAATAGAGGTGAAAGAAGTGCACTACTATAAATCAAGACACAGAATTATTAAACAAAAGTAGCTAGTCAACCCTCATTGCAAGGTATAACATATGCAATATAGCAGTATGATCTGAAGATTGCAAGATGAGTTCTTAAGTATAAACCAATTTCCATACACAGAATGTTTCTACCCCTGAGATTTAACACTGCAATTTGATCACTGAGCAATGGATTGTGGAAATGTTGTGTCATTAACTAGATTTCCATCTTGACTACACCCCATATAACAGATATATCCTCCCCCAAATCAATGTTCAATACCAAACACCAAAACTCAAACATGCTGCAACTATCTATCTGAAGCAGTCGCTGCTAAAAGAACTTAACCACAGGGTATTGCAAAACCAACTAAATAGGCTCGAAATGATCAATTAATATCATATTTAACAACGCCCCATAAAAAAAAATAAAAAATTCACAATCCTTAAAATCAATCCAACTCGATTAAATCAAAGAAGTTCAGTTTTTTTCCTTTCTTCAATCCTTCCATCTATCTGCTTAATATACAAAAGTCAAAACCAAGAAAACTAAGAAAGAAAAAACAAACAAAAGAAAGCAAACATACATTGAAACGGTGAAGGTCAGATTTGAAGTGAAAGCGCTGGTCTTGAAGCGACTCGAACTCCGCCTTACATGTGTTGCAAGACCATCGCTGCATAACTTTAGCATCACTGGTATTATCATAACTGCTACTGATATAATTTTCGGCATCTTCCTTTTCAGATTTCGATTCTCTTACAGCATCGTCTTTCGAAATTTCAAAATCCGGTAGCGAAGACAAACTGGGGTGGATGAGGCGGCAGGAATCGTAGAAATCCGCCGCGACTTCAAATATAGAACGGTGTCGTTTCGTTTGTTCTTGTTTGTTTTGCTTCCGGGAAAGCGGTCTCTTTGGCTCGTCTCCGGTTGCCGTGGAGGCGGCGCCTCCGCTCTCCATAGACGTCGAATAGTTTTCTCAATAGAAGGAATTTAGTCAGCAATTGCTGATTTATAGCCCGCTGTATATTAGATAAAATAAGAATATTGAATATTATTTTGATATTTGTTTTCTAAATTAAATGACATGTGTTCTAATAAAAGTATATATTAATTATTTGTTTTTTAAAAGAATTATGTAAAAAAAATTCGACTACCTTTCTGATTTGTTAATTTGACACTAATATTGCATAGATTATAATAAATAATATATTTAAAATATAATTTTTTGTTTGGTTGAACTATTTGTTTTTATTTTATTATATTTTTTTATTTCTTATTAAAACTTTAAAATTAAAATGTTCTTTTGTTTTAAATATATTTTGTACATATAATATATCAAATTAATTATACTTTTGTAATCTTTAATTTAACACCAATATTACATATATTATAATAAAATATTTTATCTAAAATGTGTAATATTTCTTTTAATGGGTTTAATATTTTTTTTAGTATATGAATGAATAGTTGATTAAATTGTTATTTGAATTTGAACTACAAATATAAAAAATATTAAATATTTTTTCATTTTAATATAAATATAGTATTATTAAGGGTTTAAATTATAATAAACTATATTTTATAAAGAAAATATTTAAAAATATAGTACTACAAATATATAGTTTATTATAGTACTACAAATAATTTATAATTTAAACTATATAGTATTTAAAAATAAAATATACTTAATAAACCCTTATCATCTTAATAAATATAGTATTTAAAAATAAAATATAGTTTAAATTATAAAATTTATTATTTTATCTTAATATTTTTTTATTGTCTTTATAAAAATAAAATACTATATAGTTTAAATTATATAATTTATTATTTCATCTTAATATATTTTTAGTGAGTTGAAATAGTTGTATTGAGTTTGAAGAATTATTCTGAGATATACAATTTGTATTAGGCTCTAAAATTTACATCAAAATATCGTACAATTATTATTTGATAAAATAATATTTTAGAAAATGATAATAAATTATAATATTAAAAAAAATTCAAATTGAATAATATTTATATAAATAATGACTTACTTAGATTTATCAAATAATATTATTATAAAAATATATTATATTTTGTGCATTGCACCGGCGGACATCTAGTTGATACATAAAAATATTAAAGTTTTTCATATAATTAAACTTACCAAATCAAATTCAAAATTATCATTGTTAAAATCAATGTAAATAGTAAAAAAGAAATTACTATTGCGTTACTTATTTAATTTAAGAATTTAGGAAGAAATAATTCAAAATCCATCATTTTCAATCTCTCATTCTTTTTCTTTTTTAAACTTTAACAAAATGTGGTTCAGTAGAGGAACGATAGAGCCCAATAAATGGTAATATGGACCAGGCTATTCGATAAAGGCCTGTAACCTGGCCCAATAGGACCAGATCTGGCCTGGCTTGTTAACAAACATATTTTTTAAGTTCTCTTAATTTAAGGTAATTATATTTACAACCACAAAGTTTTTTACTACCTCTACACTAACATAATTCTCATTTTACTCATAAAACCCCAACAATCCAAATTATTTTAAAATCCCAATTCATTTAGTCGTAACTTTTTTGTGTTTTGACTCCTATTTTGCAAAATGTGTGGGCGGAAATGCAAAAGCAGCATAGTTGATGGGCCTCGCATGCAATTAAAATTAAAACCAAGGTGTCGGTTAAAGACACTTGATCGCAATTCAATGTGTGGTCGGGCTATAATTGAACACAGGCGCCTGTGTCGCACTCGCGGCCTCCATATTTCCAATAAATTCCACCTTCTATTCTCCATATCAAATCGGGGATGTTCGGACTAGGTTTAATGCTTTCGTAACATAATTGATTGTGGGTTGTATTACAATTAAATGTATAGTAAAGAAGATATTTGTTTTGAATTGTGATACAATAGGTTATTATTGACATGTTATATCAATAAAATTTTGTTTGTATTATTATATTATAAGAGATAAAAATTTATAAATTTAATAATTAATAATAGATTATTATATATATATATGCTAAATGAATGTCAAAATAAAAATATTAAGAAGAGAATTAATATGATATAATTTTTATAAAAAAAATTTTTAAAAAAAGTTATAAATATTTAAAAAATTTGAATGAAAAAAATTATATTAATATAAAATGACTAGAATTGTGGATGAAACAACCACAATCTCATGAACAAATACGAATTAAATTGTGACATTACCCACGATTGATCATCCCAGTCCAAAGATACCCATACATTAAATTGTGTTGCAATTTTGCTCTTACAAGAAGCTAACCAAATTTTATGACTTTTTAAGACAACACTTTGTCGCTTTTGTAATTAAACGCTAATTGCAATTTTCTCTTAAAAAAAATCAATAAATTGCAATTTAAAATTGACATGTGGGCCCGACAAGATTTTCACACTCCACGTGTACCAAATCCCAATCATCATTACAACCGACACTTCAAAAATTAACCTGTACACACCATATTACCACTTTTAGAGAGAGAGAGAGAGAGAGAGAATATATTATATATATTTTGCTTTGAGAATAAAAGCAAGGCCGAATTAATCGAAATAACCATTAAAAAATACAATAAAAGTAAAAAATAATAAAAATAAATCACTCGAATTCACTGTTTCTGTCTCTCATAAATATGTAAAATAGCACAACAATGAAACCGAAAAGAAAAAAAAAGACCTTTCCTACGGGAGCAAGTGACAGACAAAAAACACGACTCCAAAATTACAAAAGGAAAAAAAAAAAAAAAAAGGAAGAATAAATAAAGGAAACCTGGACGAAATGACGATTTAGGACAAGGAAAAGCAAGCGAATACCGACACTGACACTGTGAGCAGCATTTTCAGTACAGCCGGAGCTTCCAGAAGGCCGCCGGCATTGTTGGTGGTGCTGTTCTGAGAGTCGGCTGTGGGGCCTTCAGATGGCGCGCCATCCGGTGAGCTCGTCGGTGGCGCAGGGGGAGACAGAAGAGGAGTTGGAGCTGCAGCAGATTCCGGAGCTAGAGCTGGAGCCGGTGCGTCGGCCGCAGGAGCCGGCGACGGAGAAGTCTCCGGAGCAGGACCTGGTGCCGGAGATGGAGCCTTCCCGAAAAGCTCCACCGGAAGAAGCAAACTGTCGACGGTGAAAATGCAGAGCGGAGTCGAGTCCAGCACAGTGGACGCGATTCTCGATTTGTCGACTCCGGTGTCGAGGCTCACTGAGTCGCCGGCTGTCGTCACGCCGAGGTCGTATTTCCCGGCGCCGTTGGTGGCGAGAGTAGTTATCTTACCCTTAGTCTGTTTGAGAGTTCCGACCGGTGTGTAACTTGCGAGCGCGTGGTACTGTAAGAGCGAGACCACCTCCGCATTTGAGAGCTTGCTCAGATCTGGCGCGTCTTCCGCCTTGAACGCTTCATCGTTCGGCGCAAAAATAGTCAAACCCTTATCAATGGTTGACTGGTAGACTTTCAGAACCCCACTAGAAACAATTAGAGAAGCAAAGGTTTTGCACCCAGCTTTCTCCAACAAAGCCGTTATGTTAACGTCGGCCGACGGCGCCGTCAAAATGGCGCTGGGAGCAATCGCCTTGCTGACCTCGATGACGGAGACGTTATATGGTATTTGCTTCACTGACTTGGTGAAGGTAGTATCAAGCGGCGAGCCGGGAACTCCGGATCCGAAGGCGACCTTTCCGCCCTTCATATCGGTAATGTTGACGAATCCGAGCTTTCCGTCTGCGTTTCCGGTGGTCTGATAGAGAGTAGTGGAAAGTACAGAGCCTTCGGAGAGCTTGTGGAGCTTGGCCGCGTCGAAGTAGTCGAGCAACACGTGGAGTGCTACGATGTTCTTAATGACGCTGAGGGGGTATTTTCCGGTGAAGGAAGAGAGGGCGCCGTTGGGAAGGACGCAGACAGTGACCGGCGCGCGGCTGTTGATTTCGTCGGCGAGTTTGGTTTGGGTGAGCAAATGGTTGAATTCGCTGTACTCGGGGTATCCGGAGAGTATTGCGGTGATGTTGGTGGCCGCGGCGCAGGAGGCAAGAATGGCGACGGCGATGAGAGAGAATGTGAGGGAGATGGCCATTGTGGAAGTTGTTGCAATGCAGTGAGAGTAGAGAAGGGTAGGTTTTTTATCTACTCGCTTTTATTTTTTTATTATTTCCGTCGGGACAAAGTGCCATGTCAGAATTTGAGCCGTTTGACTCTAATTGGAGATGCATAGTTGCGCTTGCAAATTTAAACTGCATTCGTCAATAACGGAACGGAACGGAATCATTATTTGTAGCGCTGTAAAGGATCGGTCCAATAGGGAAGGATGTAAATACATCACATAACCATAAAACAAAAATTACGTTATTGAGTATGAGCTTAAGTATTGAATAATTGAATAGTTTTGAACCCGGTGAGACCCGCAAAAAATATCGGTAGAGCTTTTGTGTATACATGTTACGATCAAATAAACAGATAATGTTAAATATATAAATACATAATAGATAACAATACATATTTTACTGTAGTTGTAATGCATGTGTAATAAATGTGGCCATGTGTGTGAATTGTCTTCTAAGTTACACAATTTGCTCAAGTCGAGATGTTTCAATTATGATAAATAATTATATTGAAATTAACTTTAGTTCTATCGTTAAAATTTTTATCATTGGATCAAGTTATATGAAAATTAAAATTTGGATCTTGAACGTGAGTATTGAAACTCATACAGCTATTGCAATTCAACCCTCGACTAAGTTATGTGACTTACGTGATTTTATACCCATCAAAAAGAAATTTTTCATAAAGAAATATAATCTCTTAACATATTTTACAAAATTTCCTAAAGAAACATACAAGTTCCATAATGATCTACCATATTCACAATTAGTTTTCACTAATGGTGAATAACATGTTGGTTGGTAATAATAAAAATAATATTATATTATTCATGCAATATGCGTTGCACGGAGAAACAACTAGTATCATTCTAAAATATTATTTAAAATGATCTAAACAGATAAGATTTGTGCGGCTATGATCACTTGTCCGCTTAAATTTATGTTTTAAATCATCTATCACACTGCCACGTCGTATATTTATTCTAATTTTTAAATTGTTATGTTACCAACTCGTATTATCACCTATTAATTGAATTATAATTAAGTAGGTAGAAATTAAAGAATCAAATACAGAATTATGAATAAGTAATTTAATATTCCTTTTGTTTCAACTTATCTGTCGTTTACCGTTATTTCATACATATTAGGAAAGTCATTAAGTAGGAACAATTATATCTATGAAACATCAATATTATTGTATTATCAAATTTAAAACATAATAGTCTTATTACATTATATGCACCGTACAATCTAATTTAGCGTATTGTTTATTTAATAAAAAAATATTATTTATTTATTTAAAAAATATTATTTTTAACTATTACTTATTAAATTATACAATATACATACGATACACAAAAAACTCGTTTCGCTCAACTTAAAAGATGTGTGTACATTAATAATTCTCTGTGTTATTTAGTTATTGGATGAGATATATGGAAAAGAAAATATTAAAAGTAAATATTTAATGGTTATTAGTTAAAATAAAATTAAATGAAATGGAGGGTGTTCCTTTAAACAAAAGATATAATACCTTTAAACATATTTTATAACTTTCAAGTTTTATCTACAAAAGGGCAGAAGAAATTATTCAAGTTGCTGAGTCGAACCATTTGGACACTGTTGGATGCAAGAACTACACAAAGTCAAAAACTGAAAACCAATGTAGTAATCATTACCAAATTACTAAAAAAATAAGAAATAAATAAATAAATAATAAAAAATTTCTCATTGGCAGTACGAGATAATTAACTAGGGTTAAAAAAGTTGTGGGTAGGGTAACCACTTGAGTTGGCGTGTTGGCTGGCATGTGAGGTTGGCATTCGTTCGCCTTTATTTTCTGGGTCACAATTGGAACCAGATTTATACGTTCATTGGTCATTGGGCCCTTTTCCATGTGAAAGGACGGGATTGCCCCTGTCGTGTAGTTGTTGATTTGTGCACGAGTTTTTTGCAATATAAAATAGGAAAAAGGTACATCCATGATCCTAAACTATTGCTCTCGGTACAATCAGGACCCTAAACTATTTTTTGGTTCAAATAGGCCCTCGAACTATTATTTAGAGAACATCTAAACCCTCCTGTTAAAAAAGCTAACGGATTCATACGGAAGATAATTAAACAAATTTACTTGGATTGACTAATTTGACTAATTCTAATTAAATGACCCTAATTCCTACTTTAATTCATAATTAGTGGAATTTTATTTTTTAAATTTGGCTCGATTAATCTCCAAGTAAAAATTATTTTTAATTTTATATTAGTTTGAGACTTGAACGATATGAAAAAGCACACAAAAATAAAAAGAAAATTTAATGCAGAGACACTCTTACTGTAATACATGAGTTAGATGGACCTCCGTAATCAAAGTAAATCAAGTAATAACAAATATTTATAGTTTACGACACAGTATATTAATGTTGTGAGAACTTGGTTTTAACTTATGAAGGTGGGAAAATTTATTGATACCATCGTCTATGTTCGTAATTGTTTTATCACATGTGGTGAATTTAGAAGTGATGAAAAATAATTGATATAAAATGTAAAATAGATGGTTGGTTTATATGATAAATAAAATAATAATTATTTTTGAGGAATGAACTGTCCCTAACTCAATGGGAGGAATGAAATTCATTCCTTAATACTATCAAACATATATATTTTTATATTTATCTTCAAACTACCAAACATATTCTTAGAATTTATTAATAAACGAATGTTCAACCCCAATCCTGAATGCTCTCAAGACACGCTTCTAGTGCCCCGTAGAAAAAATAAATTTCGTATGTACCTCATAAAAATCAATAAAAATTATTTGTACAATAGTTTCTACAACGTAATTCTCCTCAACTTTGATACAGGTGGAATTTGATTTCGATACTATGGTTGTCAACAAAATTTTATGTCTAATTTCTTACTCTCATCATTTGATAGTAAATTATGTCTCCTTTCCGAAAAACCCCATTTCTTTGGATTTATTACAAGTTTGGAGCATTAAACTAGTGCGCCCCCGCCCCCCCCCCCCCCCCCCCCCAACAAAAAAAATAAATAAAATAATAAAGAACAATTAATGAAGAAAAAAAGGGAAAAAAGAGTGGCCATTATTGTCATTATTGTGGATTCCAGAGGTACTGTTGCTGCATCCAACTGCTGCTATATTGGTTGATTTGGTTGTCCTCGGGCCCACATTTTATTCTCAATTATAATGAAATGGGCCTTAATGGGCTGGTCCACAGTGGGCCTGTGAGGTTGACAGCTGGACACATGGACAACATATTTGCTCGAATCAACCAATAGAATGATCGACAGGACAAGATGATTTAAGGATACTTAAAGCTACATTTGGTTAGTTATCCATCAGCGAAGGATTGCAGACACGCTTTCTCCCATTTGTACAGGCGCTCATATATTCGCCGAGGCCAAATGTTAATAAATTAATCATCGATAAATAATTATTTTGTAATTTATATTTATTCTATCTGAATAAAATATATTTTTTCTAGAGTATATCTATTTGGTCAGTTATCTCCCAAAAATCATACAGTTATACATTTTTTTCGTTTATTTATTTAATTTATTCAATCATATAAATTTTATTTGCAATTTTTTTTAGTTTTAATTAATAAAATGAGACTCTAACTTTTGATATTTTACTTTCATTAAGAAAATGTTTTTGAAATGTAAAAAAAAAAAGTAATATTCATTTTTAGAATGTATTAATGTTTATTATATTATTTTCTTTTTATTACTGCCGCCTCAATTCGATGCCTAATTGTACCTTCACCATCATTATTTTTTATGAGCTCGTCATAAATCTACCATCAATTTTATCATTTATTACTACCGCTATGATTAATCAAGGTTTGAAGTCATGGTTAACACATTTTCTGCTCTCAAAATACGACGATGGATTTCGGGCAACCTTCTTGATATACGTCCAAGATAGTGGTAACAATGTAAATATTGTAATTTAATGAAATATTAAAATTTTAAATATGAGTTATTACAGATCAAAAAAATAAAAAAAGTAAAACTAGGTTATATATCTAGAGAACCACTTCTCTTACCACCAATTAATTCTAATTAATTTTAGAACGTAACCTAATTCAACCTAATTGTAAGGCGGTAGTTTACAAAAAACATAAAATTATAAAATTTCAGCAAGTATTAAAAAAACCCAAAAAAAAAAACAGAAATGGGCTTCAATGGGGTGGTGCATGGTGGGGATAACTGGAGTCATGGCCGAAACCTATCGAAACTATATCCATATCATATGTGGATCATAACCAACTTTCCAGCCCAAGCGACTGGGTCAAAATGGGCCCAACTTCAATATTGATATGGCCCAAAAGGCCCTTGTAAAGTCAAACATACTTGAGAAGCTTAGCCCATTTTGCACCAAAGTGGACATGAAGTAAGGAGACATACATGCTCCTAATGGAGAGATTTCTCTCTCTCTCACACACACACACACACACACATATATAGATATATCACAAAAACTCATGTGAAACAGTTGTACGTGTGAGACGATGTAAGGTATTATTTGTTTAACTATAAAGTATCACTATTTTTTCAAGTGTATTACTACTAATTAGTTATCTTAAAAAATAGTGATACTTTATATTTAAACAAGTAATACTTTATAGTTACATAAGTAATATCTTAAATCGTGTCACACGTGCAACCGTTTATAGAAGACCCAATATATATATATATATATATATGCTTAGTTAACGAGTAAAATTTAAGCAACCTTCTAAAGGGTGCCCTCTAGGTTCTCGAGCTGGATTGATATTAAAAGAAATTAATTTGAATTATCCTAAAAATACTAATAAATTAGAAAATATAAGATAAACTAAATTATAGATCATTTTATAAAATTTATTAAGCCATTATAGATCATTTTATAAAATTTATTAAGCCGTGTTTGAATTATGGGTTCTATTTTTTAATTATTCTATTTATGTGCCACTAAAAATTTAAAGCATGAATTATGAGCCGTAAATTATTAGCAAAAATTGTATAATTATAAATTATGAATAGGATAAATGTCAATTCCTAAAATTTAAAATTTAAAATTTAAATTTGGAGATGAACCAAAAACCTAGAGACGGGCACGGTTTCGGTTGTTCGGTTCAACCGTTTTTTGATTTTGGTTTCGAATCAAAACTGAAACTGTCTTACTCACAGTTCGATTTCGATTCCCTTTTTTTTGGTTCCAAAAACTGTCGATTTCGGAACCGTGAAAATCGACGGTTCTAACCGCCTTTTTGAAAATTATAACCGTTGAATATCAACGGTTGAAATTAATTAGCCGTTGATCTCCAACGACTGAGATTCTGTAACCGTTGGGGAACTGCTGGTTCGAACTGGAACCGGCGGTTCCAACGGATCTTTTGCTTTTTTTTTGGAAGTTATTAATTAAAAAAAAGAATCGGGGAACCGGAACCGAACCATAGCGGTTCGATTTCGGTTCTCCTCCACAGTTTCAAGAAACGCCTGAACCGAAATCAGAACCCACGAAACGTGCCATGTCTACCAAAAACCTTAATACGAAATTATGAATTGTAGACTTATTTAAATAATAAAAAGTTATTTAAAATTTAAGATAAAACACAAAATAAGATGATGAAACGAAACATGAGATTCGGTGCAGTGGGGTGGTTTAATGACATATATATATATATATATTTATAATTATAATTAGAACTAATTAATTAAAAAAAAGACATAAATGTCCTAGAAAACTTTGGTGCATACTTTGGCAGTATACTTTATAGTGTTTGAAAGCCAGGCCTCCTGCCAAAAAGCTGACATGACACACTCTTACAATTACTACCATTGCCGCATCATTACATCTCTCTCTCTCTCTCACACATAACGACACAATGGGCAGCGGGAGGGGTGGTGGCTGCATGCGCGTAATGCTTGTCTTTCTTCTCTGTATTCTTAATTTTAGGCGGTTCCGATTTGGCTTTTCTCTCTTCCCATTCAATTCACATACATTGTACTTCTTCCACCTCTCTTTTACTGGTTTATATCTATATATCTTTACACTTGTAATATATATATGTTCACACGCAGAAAACAGCGTGCATAGTGTGTTAGGAGTTGCTTTACACCTGTTTCCACAGTTGAGGTCTCAGTCTCAGAGAATTCAGGCCACCACTGTTCGCGTCGACCTGTTTCTGGTCTGCAATCTTTGCTTTTGCCTTTTCTTGGAATACCCAGAAATGTAAATTAATTGCCAATGCATTCCCAACTACTCCTTACTGTTGTTGCAGTTCCTCCAGGTCCTCTCTCTCTCCTCACTTACACACTCACACACATCAATGCACCAGATTCTTTTATGTGGATGTGCATCTAGAATGAAATTTTGATGGATTTGGATACTAGCAGAGAAAATCGATGATTCCTCACAAAAGATCAATCTCGATCTTGGAATTGGGAGCTGTGCAAATGTGGGTGAAAAGAGGTTGAAGAGGAAGAATAAGAAAATTAAACGAGAAAAGAAAGAGTCCCTTTTTACTGCTTCCCAGTTTCAGGAGTTCTACAACCAAATTCTTGTTTATAATTCCATAACCTTGGGCTTGCCAGTAGCTTTTCACCTTCTTCTTCCCATATGGATGAGTGTTTTTAGTTCATTGGGCCCTGTAATCTACAAGATATACCCCAGCTGTAAGCATTCTGTTTGTTTATTAATTCTCTATTAATATATTATGTTTTTCTGTGCAAATGGGATTTTTATGACCTTGCACTTTTGTGAACTTTTGTTCTGCTCGTTTATTTTGTCTTTCTTTTTTGTTAACTGAAAGTCTGGTTGTTCATTCTGTTTTCTCCTTTGATGGCTTTTTAGGCAGATGGGCTGTGACCTTTTTGTTATGTTTTCTCATCAGAGGTGGTTATGGTCAGTGGACACAATTTCTATAGCAGGCACTAAATTCAGACATAGGGTTTGCAGTTTAAACTAAGTTAGGGGCTATGTACCAAGGCAGGTGGTGAAATCTTGTATGTTCTATGTCCTAATGAAGAATCTAAATGCTTGAAAAGGAGAAGATAATGCTCTAGTTTGCCAGAGTTTTGCATATTCTACTCAGGAAACTCCAACATGCAAACATGGCTTTCAATCTGTCTTTTATTCAGAAATTACTGTCTTGATTATGCTGAAAATTCATATTCAAATGTCTTGAAACTGTATTGTGTTGCATTTTCAGTTCTCCAAGCAATTTATTTCGAAAGACTGTCTTCCTGGAGCTGCTTCGAGTTTTCGTAGTTTAGATAATGTGATACTTTACTCAGTATGTTAGGATGAGGGCCATGTTTATTGCTTTTCTTTCTTCTTTTTTCATCTTCTATTGTTTTCAGTTTCTGGTCTGAGTCCTCACAACTCCAATCAAAGTAGTTTGATGGATACTGAACCGGGAAGATGTAGAAGAACCGATGGGAGAAAATGGAGGTGCAGCAAAAACGTAGCTCCATGCCAGAAATACTGTGAGCGGCACATGCACAGAGGACGCCAGGGTTCAAGAAAGCACGTGGAACCTACTGAGAGAGCTTCAAGGCATCATAATATAACCTTGGTTGATGATAATAAGTTGCCTATAATGTCTGTTATTGCATCTGATGTAGATAATAGAATTGATCTTGATCAGAACCAACCATGTTCCAACTATAGAAGTGACGTTCCAGCAAATTTTGAATGCAAAAATAATGAAAATCATGACGATTCATTCGCCATTAAGACCTCTGGTGATGTATTTGGTGTTGGCAATGAAGTTACGAAACAAACTGTTGTTGACCGTGCTAGAAGCTGTAGTTCTAATTCCCAGAATAATTTCATCACAAAGGAAGGTAATCACGCTGAGGGCAAATCTAGTTCTGATGATGCAAATCATAGGAAGATTGGTGGCAAGAAACAGGATGCTGCAAGAAACAGCTACGTGGGCTTCGTTGGTCCGAGATTTGGTTTGTCTCCTAAGAGTGTTCTTCATTGTGCTACAGGTTTGTTTAAAGCTTACTGAGACATATATTATACTCTACTTCTCATTTATTTTTTATAATATTTGACATTATACCTGATAGTACATGCAATTTTAACATGAGGATGTAGGAGTGTCATGGAGTTAATTCTGATTTAGACTAATTTTAATCTCATTTAATTGCAGTATATAACATGAGATCCATATAATAACTGCTGATTTAGGCTGCTCTAAGTCAGGTTTCACTGACTGCTAAAATTGGCGTATGTTTTATAGTGATGATAATTTTGAATTTATAAATAATAGGCAAAGTCAAGCCAGGCTTGGACAGTAAGAATGTCACAGAAACTGAGCCACAGAGATGCCGGAGAACAGATGGAAAGAAATGGCAATGCAGACGAGATGCTCTCCCTAAACAGAAGTACTGTGGAGCACATATGCATAGAGGAGCCAAAAAACTCATTTTAAAACCACAATCTGTGAGCAATTCTCTTGCTACCATAACTAGAAATGTTGACAGCGGAATCAACTTGAACACGGTGCCAGAGAGTCCTCAACACATCACGGGCAATAATTCTACCAGCAGTGCGAGTGATGCGACCACCATTACTGATGAAAACATTAGCTTTTGTATCTCCCACTCTTTCCATAACTGCTAATGTTCTGTAGGGTTTTTCATCTTTGGGTGGGGGGGTGGAGGGCCTTAGTTTGAGAAATGCTGACAATAGAAAAAGATGTGGTTTTGATATATATGTTATTGTGGCAGTGCTTATCAAGGGTATGTTATTGTGATTTATAGTTTTAACATGAAAACTTTTACATCAGTTGCTGGTTACTTGTGTTGCTATGTACATCAAGTTCCTTTTTCCCTTTTTTGCCCCTCTCCCTATGTGTATCAAGTTGAAGTGCATTGAGAGAAAAATGCAGATTCTTACGTCCAATAAGAAACTTTTGTTGTATCTGACATAATGGGTCAAAAGAAGGGGCTACATTAAGTGATGAAAAAAAGGCTTATTTTCAAGAACCACCAATGAGGTTTGATCTACTTATTTTTTTAAATAATCTATTATGTTTCTTGAAATAGAAATAAATGTCGAAGGTTATATTTGTAAACTACATTGAAATTTTTTATAAATGGGTCAAGCTTTAAGGGTAGTTTTGTAACTATTTCTTTGAGAAATATGCTGCCTCTTGTTTCAGTTGTCAAAGATATGATCTGAAAAAAGTTGCTGGTAAGAAAGGCTCATAAACTATCACCTGTGCTTAACTTAATATATTGTGTCCTGAATGTGAGATTATGTATACCATTGGTGTTTTATCTCATCTTTAAACACTGCAAAAAGATACGAATATAGAAATGAATAAATACGAAACAATACATATCGATAGATTTGAAATAGAGATATAATATTATCTTAGAACTCGGACTAATTTGGATCGCCTTAAGAAAACTGAAATGCGGACAACAAATTTTAGAAATGATTCAAGAAACTCAACCTACAGATTTCAACCTCAGTTCAACACAACTGAGTCAGGAAGTTTGTGATACTACAGGAAATCTTCCTAAGAAACTCAGAGAGACCTAATTTATCTTCCAATATACTAAAAAAAATGAAACTTACACGGAAAATAAGAGAACATCAAATCCAGACATACAAGAGCACATTTCAGGCTTCTATAGGTGTACTGATAAGAAGCGTTGCAGAAGCTGCTGAGAATAGAGACTACAAGACAACATTGAAAATGTAATATCCTATCTCCATCATTCTATTACAATGATAATAAATGGGGATAAAAAAAATTACAGTTTTTCCTTTAGCATCAATCCCATCAGACCTTTGGACTCCACAAGTTGGTTTTGTCGAAGTCATAGGATTTAGATTTTAAGTAGAACTAGAAAGAAGAATGAGCGAGGCTACTCTTGGCAGATTCCCATGGGATCAGCATTCTTAACTATCCAAGGATGTTCCATAATCTTGCAAAGGGATAGCCTCTTCGATGAATCTTTTACAAGAAGCTGCAACAAAGAGGCCAGGCCATCAAGAAAATAGTAATATATAAAATAATTACAAAGATAAATTTAGAACTGCTGTCCTTCATGGCAGTGAAAAAGTAATACGATGGACCAAAATTATGAAATTACCTTGCTTATGAGATCTTTAGCGTCTGCAGAAACATCAGGGGTGGAAGGAAAGCTTAAATCAACCTTCATAATCCTACATGTTGCAACTTAGACCATTATCAAGTTGTGATACAATGCTGGGATGCATGAAATACTTGGTAAAGCAAGCAACAATGTATTTCGCACCTCTTGAATGTATCTCTCTGGCTCTCAGCCTCAAATGGAGGGACACCATATAGAAACTCATAGCAGAGAATCCCCAGAGTCCAATTGTCTACTGCATTGTCGTGCGCTTTGTTCTCCACCATTTCTGGTGCTAAATAGTCCAAAGTTCCACACATAGTTCGTCTTTTGCTAGTGGATTGTACAGACCAACCAAAGTCTGCTATTTTCAGCCTACCCTACACGATATGCATAAATTGATATTATATAAAAAATGCAATTGAATTTGTATTCAGATTGGACTTCTGTTTAAAGATCATTTAGCAAGTTCTTTTACTTCTACCACGAATATTTATGGCAACTTCACATTTTCCATCACCACAAGGTAAACATAGGAGGGTATAGTTCAAAAACTATAATTTATGATGGGTTAGTAATGGAAGGTCTGGCACTAGGAAGCCAGGGTATCATTACATTTTTGGGCTATACTCCTTACCATCTAATGCATATACCTGACTTCAAAAACTGATTCAGAATAGCTACACTGCATTTATTAAAATATCAGCATTGCACCCATGAGAAAAATTCAGCAACCGCAGCAATAACAACAGCTGTATGGACTCCTGAAAGAGGAATGATCAAACAACTTTCTTTATCACAACTAAAGTCCCATTATAATCAAGTCAATTATTTCTGAGGCGATAAGATTCTTAAGATCTGTTTGTAAGATATTCTGCGAGGTTTAATTTGACCAAAAAAAAGAAAATAAGAAAAAGAGGAAAGCCCAAACAAATCAAGATATAGGGAAGAGATAAAACTAATATGTGACGAATCAGCTCAGTAACGCCATTATGTACACCCTACTTTTTATCTAACTAAGATATTATTGAAGTCAGACTTTGAGAATGGGTATTACCTCATGATCAAGCAACAAGTTTTCTGGCTTGATGTCTCTGTGAATCACATGCTTATCGTGGCAATAAGCAAGGGCCTGTGTGAGACTTGATATGTACTGGTTTAACAGAAATAAAAAAACATAATTAATAATAAAAAAGAAAAAGGTTAGTTCACAGCACTTATGCAAAAATTGCGATTGTTAAGGCTTGTACACGTACAAGACATGTTCTAACAGGATGCAAAAACTCAATCAGCCGACATACACAGATAAAATTCAAACCAGAAGAGATGGTTTTTACCGTGGCAGCTTGTCTTTCAGAGAGATGTCCCAATTTGCGAAGTTCCCTGTAGAGTTCACCACAGTGAGCATATTCCAAGATCAAGAAAATCCGCTCGGCGTCATGAAACCATCCGTACAGCCTCAGAACATTCGGATGGCGAAGGCTTGTTTGGATCTCCATTTCCCTCCGCAACTGATGGTGCAACCTGTACTTCTCTATCTGCTCCTTGAATATCACCTTCAACGCCACTATATACTTACTCTAACCAAAGAAAAGTAACATTTCTAAGCACAGTTTATTGAACACTTTGCAGCGAATCAAAACCAGGTTGGTCGATTTACCTTGATTTCTCGGGCGAGATACACTCTGCCGAATTTCCCTTTGCCGAGAGGTTTGCCGACTTCGAAATCGGCGAGAGACCAATTCCTTTTGGATGTTTTTGGGAGCTGTGTTCGGGCTTTCGGTGGGTGGCGGTTCATCGGAGTTAATGGGATAATAACTCCCAGTGTGAATTTTGGGGATTAGGGCTTTGGGTTTGATCGAATTGGGAACGGGAGGGAACTGGGGATATTTGAAAATTGTGGGTGTGGACCGGATCCAGTTGTTCCAATTGAAACGGGTCTGGATCCGGACTAAAGTTCAAGCTTCAACGGTCAGACTGCCAACACACCTACAGTTTCCCCACGTATTCTATTTTTTTTTTGGTTTTTCCCTCTCTCTCTCTCTCTCTCTCTCTATATATATATATATATATATTAATTTTTTAAAAAGAAAAACAAAAACTATTTAACATCTAGCACACTTACGTTCAAATTAGGGATGATGATAAATCATAACACACGACCCAAGACTTCAAATTTAAATTAAGTTAACGATTTACTTATTTTTTTATAATCTAAAAATTATCTTTATATACATTTAATAATTCCAACTAGATAAAATTGCGGAATTAATCCAAAAAATAACAACATTTCAACCAATCAAAGATATAAATACCACAAAACACAGCAAAAGAGAAAATATTGCATACATTAAATGAAATATTATATCTAAATTATGAAATATATTTTTATAGGTTGAATTATTTATTTTTATTTTAATATATGTGTTGAATTTGATGATTACACATTTATATAAGTGTGAGGTACAAATAATTTTTTTAAAAAAACTATACTATTTAATTTATATAATTTAATAATCATCTCAATATTTTTTAATTAGTATGAAATATTTATATTGAATTTAAACAATTATAATAGGATGGACAATTCATATTTGGTTTGGGCTTTAAAAATCATTTTGAATATCATTCAATTTATTATTTTATAGAAAACCCTTAACAAAATAACAATAAAATATAATATAAAAAAAACAATATATATTTTTTTTTGATGTGGCAACACTAGGCCACACCAAAAACCTTATCAAATGTGTGACCATTGAACATGCCCTCCACCAATTGTAACCAAGTAAATTACATATTTAATTTCTGTCATATTTGCTTCAAAATTTTGGTATAGCTATAGGTGCCTGACTGGGGGTTGGGGGGGGGGGGGGGTTTGAGGTTGGGGGTTAAGCTTCTAACACAATAATTTGAAAAGAGCAGTTAATGCATATAAACTTCCAATTTTGTAATATGGATTACACTGAATGAAATATTTCATTATTTATATACACAAATACAGTAAACACATTCATAATGTGTACACATAAATTATAACGTGTAGCTCCCTCCGGGGTATATTTTGCCCAAAACAATTCTCGACAGGGATAATAGTTCAATTGAATATTAGCAAAGGCAACTATGATTCCAAATTATACTTTTGCATGAAATCAATCAATGCACCTTTTTTACAAGCCATATAACTCATATCATAGTTTGAAATGTAACGAAAAATTAGGCACATACGACACTAGTTGGAGCCGAACTCCTGATTCCACTTTTCAAGTTCAGCCCACTTGCTTTTCTGCAAGCTAGGTCTTATAACAGTCATTGCTTTCCGAAAATCTTCATATCTTAATCCCCTAACCTGCATAAAGGAGCACATATATTTGAAAGAGTGATTGGACTATTTGGGCAAATAGAGAACTGTTCTAGAACTTATATGGATGGAGAGAAAAATAAAAACGAAACTCTTTCATATGCTAAATGGGCAAAAAATAACAAATAATGCGATTTGAAATTAGAATTGCCATGAAACTAGATAACCTATGACAAATCTCGGCTGTATATGTCTTAAACTTGGTTCTTGGAACTAAAAATTATTATATCAGAAAGGTCCAGTTGTTCTAAGGGTGAAATCAGGCTTATAGTGCACATGATCATGGATATATAATATGGGTTATTTACAAAAACTACCTTTAACGATTGACCCATTAAGAAAGAAAGATCTAATTATGAAATTAGAATTAGTCCCACAAGATTGGTAATTGCTTTTTAAATCACCACCGTCCTCCGCAAGTGCAATTTGTGAAATAGACACAAATGTTCAGGGTCAGTTGAATTGCTGGATTACATTCAAAAAAAAAAAATTGCATGGAATAAAGGTCGACAAGATTCAATAGCCAAAATGAAAAATCTAGCAAATTCGCCTAGTTGTTTCAGTACATGCACACCACATTGCTTCTTGTGTAGGTGACTATATCTAGATGGAATCATGAAAGCTATTAGCAGATAGGCAGAAGATTATGAAATAGCTGGCCAACCTGATTTGCCTGGACTGTAAGAATGTTCGAACCAAGCTCTCTTATCGGCATCATTGCGGCTTCCTCACACAAAGCTTGAAGGTCACTTCCAGAATATCCTACAAAATAAACATTATCATAAAAAGTAACTATCAGATCTTGCTCTTCATTAGGTGTAACACAAACTTGATGTTTGATCAATTTATAAAACAATCCTATTATGTTTTGAAATTACAAATACCCCACGGCGGTTTGTGTTCTTCTTACAAGAATCCCCCTAAAATGGTGCAATATGTAAAATGGAATGGTATGTCAACGGATGTATTTGTAGCAAACAAACTTAATTGACTTTCGCCGTGAATAGGTCAAACATGAAGGTAGTTTATCAATTATCTCCAAACGATAGTTATAACTTCAGTACAGGTTCTCTAGTATTTTGAGAGTATTATATTTTCTCAACTAGGACATTCACTTTAAGTGTTGTATATGGATTTGGTGGAATATATCTTTCCACTTAAAAAGTATCCTGTACATCCTCTCGTCTTCTTTAGTCATCCAATGATTAAAAGAAGCCCTGCCAAAAGAATATTCTACTATAATACAATGCTGAGGAGACCACACAGTAAACCCCCCCCCCCCCCCAAATGAATTAGAGATAACCACTCACAAGTAGGTATCAGCTGGGCAGTTTCTTGAATTTCTTCTCACATATTTCATAACGTTAGTCAATTTTTCCAGTAACTGTTGTAAGATATATTTTCTCTTTACTGGAAATTAACCAAAAAAGGACAAAACAAAACATATTGCAGTCGTTCATTTAAGCATAATACTGTCGTAAAATTCAAGCTCACAAACCAAGCAAACATATGGCAATTACAAGATGATTTTGACTTACCATCAGTTTCGGCTACAAGTCTCTCTAAATCTCTATCTGTTATACAAGAACAAGAAACAATGTCAAATAAAAGTACTGATTCTCCAGTAACAATGAGACAGAATCATGGTTTCACCTGGCAAAGAAAATGCATGACCCTTGAGCTTATGTTTCAAAAGAAGCCTTCTGGCATTGTTATCTGGCAAAGGTATATAGATTCTCTTCACCTGTGCCAAGTGTCAAAAATAGAAAACAAAGATGTTTAGAGCCATGCCAGCTATATATTAGGCTAACAGGATCGGTCTTGTAGGTTTTACTCAGTGTACTTTCCAGAAATGTTTCTTAACCACCATTAATTACCAAGTGCTTGAAAGATAACAAGACACAATGTCCATAAGCAAAAAGGGAAGTGCTGAAATTTGAAGTCTACCCTAAACAAAGCCTAATCAGGATATCTATAGAGGCCATGCAAGAAACATGATTGATTGGATCTGATATTAAAATGTGGTTGATCAACATTATACATGACAAACCTTATTTGTCTAATATGATGATGATGAAAATGCGATTGGCATTCTAAAAAATTTACATATAGAAGATCTATTCCAACATAAAGACTATAGATACTGGTCATATACAATGTTTTAAAAGGAGTCTAGAGCACGGGCAGCAGAATGGGTCTAGCGTCCAGGTAAAGCCAAGTTGGGAAAAAAGGCTGCCTACTGCCCGCCTAAGCAGCTTCCTCGATGGGCTTTTAGGATTCCTAGTTTTTTTTTTTGGAGATGTATACAAAGCATAAATATAGTAAATGAATAAAAAGAAAATTCCAACATCAGTTCATAACTGTGTCATAAGTAGCAATCTAATAAATTCATTCTAACCAGTCTTCTAAGAACAGCATCATCCAACTCTTGGGGTTTATTTGTCGCACCTGCAATAGGATAAGAATACGTGAGAGAAAAAAACATGCATATTAAATTGTAGACCCTATCTGGATGAGTGTCTGTAGAAAAGTTAAAACCCACAAGCTCAATCAACACAATTAAGCACTTGATCGTAAAACTTACCAATGACTGTAACTAAATCACTAGAACTTGATGCCACCCCATCAAATTGAACTAGAAACTCCGATTTCAACCTCCTACTTGCTTCATTCTCGCTCTCTGTTCTTGTTGACATGATACTATCGATCTGCCAGATGACATTGCAATGTTGTATAAGCTCCAACTTGGTCATTTCTAGATTTTAATTATGGAAAGTGAACCATAGCTATGACCATGAGGGGTGTTATGTGGAGGTTAATCACTAATAGCAAAAATCAATATAAAATAGAAACAATGATCAGAAATAATTGAGAAAGCAACTATCTATTCACAGAGGCGATAAGAGTTCTCTTAATTAGTGGAGCTACTTATGTAATTAAAACCCAGAATTCAGCATCCAACACTTAAATACCTCATCCATGAAAATTACAGATGGCTGCCGGGAAATGGCAACTTGAAAAAGAGTACGGACTAGCTTTTCGCCCTCTCCCACCTATAAGCAAACATAATATATGAGGACTTTAAATATTATAAAGGGAGCAGAACAGGGGCTCGTGCCCACCCACAATAATATGTAAGGAGAAGAAAGAGAGACAAAACATACCCACTTTGATGTCAGGGAAGAAGCAGAAATATTAAAAAAGGTAGCATCGGATTCTGAAGCAACTGCTTTAGCAAGCAGGGTCTTCCCAGTTCCAGGTGGTCCAAAGAGTAGTAAACCTGCAAAAATATTGTCCTTACTTACTGGTATAGAAATGTAGGTCAAACTGGAAGAGCTACGATTGAGAAGTTCTTTTCCAAAAAATTACCCTTGGCTGGCTTCCGAAGTCCAGTAAAAAGGTCTCTTCTTTTTGTCGGCAGAATAACCATTTCAAGCAGTGTTTGTTTTGCCATCTCAAGACCCGCTGTAAGGGTGTTGTCATATTAAGATAACAAATTAAAAAGGTTAAAGGAAAAGAAAAGAAATCTCTAGCGAAGAAACTAGAACCACTAACCAATATCTTCCCATTTAACTGAAGGGCTATGATCGACAATCACAGAATTTATCATGTCTACCAGTTTAGAATCATAAGCACCATCAGATCCCTGAGCAGGTCTTTTTTGCATTGTGGCACTATTAACTTGACTTCTCAGAGCAGGACTGGCTCTGCTGTGGCCAGAAGGCTTTTGTGCTACTGCGTTTTTCGGATGTGAAGCTGTAGATGAAACTTGCCCAGTTTGCTTGCGCGAGGTGCTCTAAAAAGATTGGCAAAAGGGAGAAAGAATAAGTTCAAACTGGTGGTTGATTCCACTACATTCTCCATTGAAATTTTAAATGAAAAAGGTGAAGAACACTTCTTTTCGCTCAATGTGAGGTACAGATCACCATGCTCACTGTAAAGACAGGTTCTCTACGTTCATGCTTTAAGTGCTAAAAAGTACACAATAGTCTGTAAAACCACCATAACAGGTTTGCTATTAGGAGAGCATATATAACTTCCCAATGGAAATACCATATAAATCAAGCAAACTCAGTTCAAAGTTAAAAACTTACGTGTCAGTTAGAGCAGTGCATACCTTGATTTCTGATGTTCCACCTGAAATAGTGGAAAAACACAGAGGAGAAAAAACATAAGAAAAGCAAGGATGTGCTTCATTACATTATGGAGGCTGCTGGCAAAAAACATTGCAGGAGAAAAGTTTTGATGTGATGTATTAGTAAGAAAAATGCATTGAGAAACATAAATATGTATGGTTATGTCCTGGGAGAAAGGGAGCAAAAAAATTGGGAAACAAAACAAAGGATGGTAGAGAGTATGAACCTGTTCTTCGAGTTAACATTTGCAACCTCTCCGCTACTTGGCCCTGCCACTTTGATATCTTTTGTCGATAAGATTTCACCTTATCCAGTTCACTGTAGAAGATTTCAGGAAATTGAAAGCAATGATGCACCAGGAACTAAGTTACAATTAAACAAAGTATTAGAAAATCATCAATTACAACTACCAAGTCATCCAGTGGAGTCCAAAACATTATATTCCCACAATCATCATCAGAACCATTGAAATATACTTACGGAAGTTAGCAGGCTACAAGCAATATACATTAACACAAAGCATAACCATTTGAGACCCAATTCACATATAGAAGATTCTAATATTGGACTTCCCAAAAAGAAACTTCGGGTGTAGGACGGATAATACCAACTTAACATTAAGTTCAATGGATAATGATTGTTCCAGATTGCACTACTTTAAATCTCAATGCCTTGTTATTAAAGATGCAATGACCAACTGACCGCAATACATCATGCATATTCACAAGAAACAGAAGACACAATATTAAGCAGCACAAATGCTCGCAAAATGTTTGAGCTATAAGGATACTCTAAAGAGACACAATCATAAGTGAAAAATGATCGAGCAGACAGACTTTCATCCATTATCTATAAAATTAACAACCTCAGACAGAGCTGCAAGCCACCCGTTTTGATTTATCTCACGTGCATATTCAGAGAAGTTAAACGTATGCACAATCAATAAATCATACAAAAACACATGAAACAATAATCACAAGGAGCGTAAGATATTACTACCACAGATTAAGAAAATAAATAAAATTAGAAAATATTTCGTGTACCTAGTAGAGATGTAAGAGGGAACTGGAGTTGAAATTGCTTCACTGAGTATCCTCTGCGCACTCTGGTAGTGAGAAACAGCATCCTCCGGCAAACCCCACTCTTCGGCGCGAACGGCCTTAGCAATCTCCTCTTTTGCCAGATCAAAGTAGCCTTTAAGCTTATACGCAGTCCGTTCATTCCCCGTCGAAAAGCCGCCTTCTCCATCCATTGCTCCAACGCCGTTGGGGCTAGGGCTTTGCTGCGATTGGGCCGAATCGGAGAAGATCGAGCTAAAATTTTCGATGATCTCTTTGAGGAAGCTCATGTGTAAAAATATTCATCCGCAAGATTAGGCGATTTCGCAGATTTTTCTGATTCTTTTAAAAACAGTTTAACCAATTTAGGAAAATCCTTTGCATGTCGTATCTTAAGAATCACTACTCCAGAGTTGGAATTGCACGCCTTCAGAAAATTGACTTCTTGAATGGCGCAGGAACAACGCCCTACTGCTTAAATTCCACACTCCCAACAGATCACCCTCTAAACATTGATTAATTCATTTGAGAATTATCAAATTAAATTAGTATCCGAAAAAATGCTCCAGTACTGAAAAATTCATGCTTGTCATAAAATATCTATTCCATTTTAAAAATCAAATAAAAAAAATAATGTATTGGTACTCACATAAGAATATTATACCAAAAAAAAATAAAAAATAAAACTTAAGCATGATTTTTTAAAAATAAATTTAGAAAATAAATTATAAACGGAATGTAATTTTGCAATTAGAATCCTGGTCAAATTTCTCAGGAAAAATATCCAAATCATCATAAACCTTTCTTATGTTCTCTAAAAATCTAATGTTTACTATGTTGTTTGTTGAGAAAAGATGAAACAATGTTATGTTTGTAGTATAAAATTTTATTTATTAGCCATTTAAAAAAAATAAAAAAAATTGGATAGCATGTGTGACGCACGTCGACAACGTTGTAAAAAAGTTGACCATGATTCGAATTACAATGATAAAGTAAGTGTGTTGGCATATACAACAAAATTAATTTTGTGATTTATTTTACTAAATTTGAAAACACCTGTTAAGATTGTTAATTTGTGAGAATTCATGCTTTATTTTGCAATTAGCCTACATAAAATGACTTGTTTTTGTTTTTTTTGTTTCGTTTTTTTTTTCTTTTGCTTTTTTAGAAAAAAAAAAACAAACTTCTTTGGTATATTTTGTGTGCTAATTGGTTAAAAAATATTTATCTATTATAATATTTCGTAAAAATTTAATATAATTAAATTTTACAATGATATAAAGAGCTTCAGAATATTATAGGTAGCTATTCTTGAGTTGGACAAATTATTCAAAGAAAGATCGTTTAACAATAGCAAAAAGTGTGTTTTGTGAGATTGTGATGGTACAAATAATTCATTAATATATTTAACTAATTATTGTCTTTGTATGTAAAGTGGATATTACACTCGATGAAATACATCGAGTACAATATTTATAATTTATTCACATATATCTATACAGATGTACGCGTATTTGTGTGTATATATATGGGTGGCAAACGCTACAATAATTGTTTCGGCATCTACAAAATCACACCTAAACGTTACAATAATCGTTGTAGCATCTACAAAATTGTTTTTTTGTCTAATGAAAATTTGAGGAAAGTTCAATATTCTTGAGAAGTATAAGTTGTTGGGGTTTTTTAAGTTTATAGGATAATAATAGCGTGTTCATTTCATATGAGAAATAACCAAATTCATATTAATTTATCAAAGCCAATGATACTTGATTCGAATGAAGTCACTGTCATTTACTAATCAAATAAGATGCAGTCAGCATTGGTTAAATGAGAACAAACTGGTGCATATAAAAACAGAAGAAATTAAGTGTAGCACACCTACATCTGTCTGTCAATCTTGATGCTAATCCTTATCAATTATCATCCCTGTTCATCTGTTTGTGCATTAAAAAAAAAAAGGAAAATTAGAAAACTGAATCTTGATAACTGGTCTAAAGATGCAAAAGGCCTGGTTCTATGAAGAACATGGGCCAAAAGAAGTTGTGAAGCTAGGCAAATTACCAATTTCGTCCCCACGGTCTAGTCAGCTGCTGATCCAAGTTCATGCTGCAGCTTTGAATCCTATAGATTCCAAGCTGCGCCGGAATCCATTAGCCCCGATTGATCTTCCGGTGAGTTGGGCCGACACAGATGTTTATGCTTAAGTACATTTATTCATTACATGCAACAATGTTGTTGCAGGTTGTTCCAGGATGTGACATGGCTGGTACTGTGGTGGCTATAGGAGATGATGTGTTGAAATTCAAAGTTGGTGATGAAGTTTATGGGAATATTCAGGATTTCAAAGCAGAAAAACTGAAACAGGTTGGATCTTTGGCAGAGTTCATTCTTGTGGAGGAAGATTTGGTGGCTATAAAACCAAAAAACTTGTCGTTCGAAGAGGCAGCTAGCTTGCCTGTAGCTGTTCAGACAGCAGATGAAGGGTTCAAAACTGCGAATTTCAGAGAAGGGCAGTCGGTTTTTGTTGTCGGTGGGGCTGGTGGGGTCGGGACGCTAGCGGTTCAGCTTGCTAAGCATGTCTACAAAACTTCTTTAGTCACTGCAACAACCAGCACAGCAAAGATGGAGTTTGTGAAGAGTTTGGGAGCTGATAAGGTGGTGGATTACATATTGAGGAAAAATATGATCTTGTCTATGATACTATTGGTAAGAAATATCTATATATATGTATATGTAATATTTTGATTCCTTATATATTGATCAAATTTCTTCAGGCGACTCGAGGAATTCGTACGTGGTGGCTAAGGAAGATGGTACAGTTATTGATATAACATGGCCTGTATTGAATCCAAGAGCTTTGCATTCAAGTTTGACAGTTTCTGGTGAAGTCTTGGAGAAGATTAGGCCGTGTTTGGAGAGTGGAAATCTGAAGGCTGTGATTGATCCGATTGGTCCTTTTCGTTTCAGCGATGTGATTCAGGCTTTCGGGTATATAGAAACGGGACGTGCCTGGGGAAAGGTCGTCGTCTCGCCCTTCCCCTCAACTGCATATCTTACCTCTGCAATCTGCCATAATAATGGATTTTGTAACTCAGAATTGGCTTTCTACTAAATGATGCCTATAATCTATCATTGTTTATTGAACACTAAACAAAGGCAATGCAATTTGGACTTATTCTGAATATACTTGAAATGTCTCAGTTCCAATGAACACTCTTGAAACTCACGGCATACTAGACAAATTTTTTATATCGATAACAATCTTGGCACTACAATAATGCAAGGCACAATTATTTTGTAAGTGATTTGATTATGTGCCAACGCTGTTCAGACAGGGATCGTCTGAGTTCAATGGCTCCGATCAAAGCAGTGTATCATTGTCTTGCTGTAATACAGTTGATGGGTCCTTCAGGAGAAACAGTTTATCTTTCATCCTGAAATATACTTGTGTATGCATGAATAAATACAAACTTTGCTGATCCAATACGCGATTACTTGCAATAAAATACGGTATATAGTATACTAAAAATCGACATAATTTAGTCACTATTGCACTTCTTGAAAGATCAGGGAACAAAATTATTGCCCCAGAAAAAAGTTGACGTCGTTTAGATGATAACAAAACATCCAAGTCACAGTTATCCTTGAAGCTGGATGTTTGATGACAAACCAACCACTAGTTTTTAGAAGTATCTTTTTGTCTTCGATAAGACATGGAAAGGAAATTTGTCAGGTTGCAGATTGTAACTTCCATGGTTAGGTTTTCATTGATGTTGACTATTCTGTCTCTTCTTTCTTCTTCTCTCTAAACTGTACATTGTTTTTTGTGAAGAGAGAATAAAATTCCCTTTGTTCATGTTTATAAGATGAAGGAAATTAAAGTTTGATTACAGCCTTGATACTGGGCTTTTGTAGAGATGGATATCCAATATGCCATCTTTTGCATTATTACATCATCTGGTTTGCTTCTTTTCTCACTCTTTTCAGCCTTAATACTGAGAATTTTCATCGGAAAATCCATCAGAAATTCAGAATACCCACCAGTGATGGGAACTGTTTTTCATCAGCTCTTTTATTTCAATAGACTGTACGACTGCCAAACAGAAACAGCGAAAAAATATAGAACTTTCAGACTTCTTTCACCAGATCAAAGCGAGATATACACAACTGAACCACGAAACATAGAACATATTATGAAATCAAAGTTCAGTAATTATTCCAAGGGTCAGCACAATCAAGAAATATGGAGTGAATTGTTTGGCCAAGGGATTTTCGCGGTGGATGGTGAAAAGTGGCGCCAGCAGAGGAAGCTCGCGAGCTTTGAGTTCTCGACTAGAGTTTTGAGAGATTTCAGCTGTGCGGTTTTTAGGCGAAAAGCAGCTAATTTGGTTGGAAAAATTCAAGAATTCTCCAAGCAAAACCAAGTTTTTGATCTACAGGTATCCCAAGAACTCCTTTTTTTTTTTTTTTTTTGGGTGAAATAACTGTAAGAACATTGGTAGGCTTTGTTGATGAGGTGCACACTGGATTCAATATTCAAAGTTGGTTTTGGTGTGGACTTGAATTGCCTAGAAGGGTCAAATGCAGAAGGGAATGAGTTCATTAAAGCCTTTGATGACTCGAATGAATTAGTATATTGGCGCTACGTCGATCCAATATGGAAGCTAAAGAGATATTTCAACATTGGTGGGGAAGCAACATTGAGGAAGAACATCATGTTCATCCATAACTTTGTGGACAGTGTGATCAGAACCAAGAGACAACAAATGGAAAATGACCAACACTCTGTGAGTACTGTTTAGTTCCGACTTTCTTTTGTTTTTCGACTTTTTTTTTTAGCAAAATTAATAACTAAGTTCTTCATGATTGAAGAGTGTGAAAGAGGACATACTTTCAAGATTTATGGTGGAGAGCGAGAAGGATCCGGAGACGATGACTGATCAATACTTGAGGGATATAATCCTCAGTTTCATGGTTGCTGGGAAAGACACAACTGCAAACACTCTTTCTTGGTTTATTTACAATCTCTGCAAGAATCCACTGATCCACGAGAAAATTGCACAAGAAATCGAAAGAACCGTTGCTTCACATAATAAAGCTACTGTCAATGATTTTGTTGAAAATATTACAGATGAAGCACTTGAAGAAATGCATTACCTTCATGCAACACTGACTGAAACCTTGAGGCTATTCCCTGCAGTCCCAGTGGTAAACCACTAACAAACACCTCTCTCTCTCTCTCTCTCTCTCTCATGTAATGATTAATGGATTGTTTCTCAATATTTAGGATGGGAGGTGTGCAGAAACAGATGACACTCTTCCTGATGGCTTTAGACTGAAAAAGGGAGATGGGGTATACTATATGGCGTATGCAATGGGGCGAATGCGCTATATATGGGGAGATGATGCTGAAGAATTCAAACCAGAGAGATGGCTCAAGAATGGAGTGTTTCAACCTGAATCACCATTTAAATTTGTTGCCTTTAATGTAAGCATCTCAGTGTAAGAATTTGTTACCTACGTACAATTGATTCATGCTTCATAAAACTTGTGGTTGAATTGATTTTCAGGCTGGCCCTCGAATTTGTTTGGGACGAGATTTTGCTTATCGACAAATGAAAATTGTGGCAGCAGTTGTTGCTCACTTCTTCAAGTTTAGATTGAGTGACGATATTAAGAATGTGACTTACAGAACCATGCTTACACTTCATGTCAGTGGGGGCCTGAATGTTCATGCAGTTCCAAGAGCAAGCTTGGTGGAGATGTAAGATGTGAGAGAATGTGTAAGAGAGTTATTCATTCCAAGAATTTATGTAGATAAATGCCTTTATTCTGTATTCCGTTTTCTACTTAAATGATCATTCATCAACATTCACAGTATCTCTGTATTTGGCTGGTTTAATGAATTAATTTGTAGGTGGTCATTTAGATCGAAATATCAACAGAAAATAGTTTATATTATCGTCTAATCTATACACAGAAATGAGAAAAATAATTAGAACTCACTAGAATAAAAGGCTTTACACTGTTTCTTCTGATTTTATTACACACAAGCATCAGCATGCATCCTCTCTGGTAAATATTTGGGGGGGTGGGGATCCTCAGAGATTTATACAACATTGGCCCAACAGAAATTACAAAATCCTAATATGTGCATACATGTCCACCCAGTGGCAAGAGCGGCTTCAATAGTAACACAAAAATTATTTATACATCACAATATTGGAAAAAAAATGGACAAATATGTAATTCTTTGTACACCATAATATCTTAGGACAAAAATATACATCATGAGCAATGTCATATCAGGCCTTTTCATGTCACAAAACTTGCCCACCTTGATGGTGTTAAAATTACATCTATTCGGTTCCCATTGAACATCACCACCCACGTTGCATTAAGGCACTCTTGCTGAACATTTTTATGTTTCATCGAGCATCAGCCACCTAATAGAAGTTGAAAGCAATTCCGATGCAGAGCCTTCCAAAATGTTTAGGCTTCATCAATGTCGGTCGCATTATGAAGCCAATCCAGAAAGTATTACCAATAATCTTAGAGCTTTCACTTCATGAGCGGGGACAATCCATCCCCTTCCCACCCCAGTTTGAGCATTTGATCTACAACTTTTAAGCTCAACTGCAAGGAGAACAGATGAATTATATTTTCCCTTAAAAATAAGTAAACAGGCCATTAATAATCAGCCAAAGCATCAGATAGCACCATGCACAACTTCCATATGCAATAAAATAAACGGTTTCCAACATTTGCACCAAAAGACCATCATAAGAAAACATATAACTGTAATATACCAAATTCTATTCCATCAAGCATGCCATGTACAGCATTTCTTTCCCTATTAGACAAGCCAAAGACAAGCTTGCTATTCGAATGAAGGATTTGAGGATGAATTTGAAATCCATAGTAGCAAACTGGTTGATGGTTTATTGGATTAATATGGATTTGAAATTCCTTACTTCAATGTTGAACTAATTTTTGAATGATATAGGTGGATTTGAAACCCACTCTTTTGTTAATCCTTTAATACATACACAGCGTAAAGCAATAAATTGTGATAATAGTAGCATGCGTTCAAGATATCTTAAAGCATATAGTTCCAGTTACAAATATGAAAATCCAGTTACAGATTGCTAACAAATGCAACTTACGGAAGGATCTGTGAATATTATCAATTGTTTATCAGCCGTTGACACCAAAAGATTTGTATTATCCTCATTCAGAGCGATAGTGATAATATCTTGTCCTTCTGCAAGTTTCATTGTATGAAAGACCTGTAGGATGAAGATCCAAGAACATCAGATCATAGATTTAAGAAAAAAGAGGGGGACATTTTAAATGATGAATTGAGATAACACCAAATGCTGGGACATAGAAATTAAGGTTCTGAAATAGGTCTTTTCAACCCTACCTTCAGAGTATATAGATCAATGAAGCAAATAGAAGGTAAAGGTACATCAGGTCCATTTTCTTCATTCAATTCATCATCTACACTCCCCGATCCATCATTTTGTAAAGAAGATGGGTTTAATCCAATCAAAGCACTACGACCATCAACCGAAACCTCAATGCAACTAACACTTGATGAAAGCGGGAACTCTTTCTTGGCAATAAGAATCCCGTTAAGAGTGAAAGTGCTGAGAGTACAAAGATTTTTATTCCAGACTATTACGATTCCATCAGATGATAAGCACAAAGAATGAGCTTCCACACCAAGAAGCCTCCTGACCAGCCGACCTCGCCTTATAGAATGAAGCATGACATCTGAACCATTGGAGCAGGAAGCAACAATCCCGAGTTCTGAACTGACAGCACAGCATGTGATTTCCCCTAAATGACCTCGAAGGACATGGACCGGGCCCTCTATGCGGTGGGCCCTATTCTTGTCCGCTAAGCTGTAAATGGTTGCAGAACTGCCTGGTGATGTAGGTGTACTGGGATTACTCGAAGGCTCTGGCGAGCTAGCAGAGCGTGAAATGGATGACCGATGTATTCTCCAGAGTAGAACTGTTGCATCCCGAGATCCGGTCACAAGATAGTTGCTATCAGGAGATATAGCCAAACATGTCACTGGTGCATAATGCCCTCTTGCTATTTCCAGCGTTCTTGCTCCATCAGGTGAAATCAGCCTTACGCTGTTATCCACATGCCCTCCTAAAATTGAGAATCAACACTTCAATACAAGTGCTTATGACTAAGCTACAGTCATATATTGTAAATTCCTATCAGCTAGAAGCCTGAAGTAATACTTGTCAAGGACATAAAATGTATTTATTCAGTTATAATACTGTGGGAAAATAATTTTAAACAGGTACATTTCACAACTGAGTATAATGAATTTGCTTTCAGAAATAATTGCAAAATCTGCCCTTGAAGTTCAGCCTAACTATAGAAAAACTGTATTAAGGACATAAAATGCATTTATTGAGTTACAATACTGTGGGATGATTACAAAAGCTACCCTTGAAGTTTATCTTAATTACAGAAAAACTCAGTGGATTTGTTTTCTAATAAATACTGTCTCAAGAGTACTGCAAACAGCCTTTGAGGATTTTATTTATCTTCACCCCCCCCCCCCCCAATTGTATATCCCTTTCTTTTATGGATTTGAAAACCTTAGCTCAACAGGAAAAGTCAAGACATGCAGTAAAAAGATTTATGACAGGGGACCTATCCTAAACTTATATGAGATAGAAACATAAAATACTACTCACAAACATTTATACTTGAAAGAGAAGCATTAAAACCAAAATACTCATGGAACAAACACTCACCAGTGATAATTTCTTTGTCACGAGTGATTGAAACTATCCCTGTGCTTCGGACTCCAGAAGTTGGAAACGCAAGTGCCTGGGGAAAATTCCACTCTTCTGGCCCAGTGGGAGTGGGGCCCTTGAACATTCTCATAAAAGTTCCACCAGCAGCACCTGCACCAGGCTTTCCATGCTGAAAAAGAAAAGGTGCCCCCTGGCCATCGGGTGTGTTTGGTTGCCACTTATGTTGTGCTATATGAGCAGCTGGAGCATTTATGTCAACAATTATAAGAGAATCTGTAGATGCATGAATGGCAGCAGCAGGCAGATTGCAGCGTTCGGGATCCGGAACATTATATGGCTTAACCTCTTGGGGATTCCGGATAATGGTCTATGCAAGAGAATATAATAAGATAAATCTGAGGATATATGCACAAAAATAAAATAATAAGAACTAATACCCTCGAGATTTAACCTAATCAGAAAAAAGCCAGTGTCAGTTTGCTTTCTTACAAATACCCCTTAAGAGTATTACAAACAACCCTTGAGGTCAGTATTCTTCTTACAAACATCATCATCATCATCATCATCATTATTATTATTAGGCTAAACCTGATGGGTATTTTTGGTTATTATCCCTAAATATGATTAAGCATATTAGTTGAAAATACAATATATATACTTTCTTGAAGAAACTGAAGTTCATTTAACTGAGTAAAAGCACCAGATATTCCCAGATACAACCTATTAAATCCAAGAGCAAGCAGTTCACTGACTCTATACCTCCCATAAAGTAAAATACTGATACACAAGGCAAGGCTCTAAATATTTTTTACATTATTATCTGTTTTTAGATTTACCAATTAAATAGCTTGACTGCACCTCTAGCCCCACCAAGTTTCCTATCATTATATCCTCTTGTTGGTTTGCAGATTATCTGAAGAACTCGAATCCGTATCCTAAGTCACAAGGTATATCAAAAGCTCTCTCAACCCAGGTTTAACCTCCAATCAACTCCTCATTCTGTCACCACCAGTCCGCCACAAATTTGGAGAGGGAAAATTTAAGGCACAAGCTCCAAGACATTGAAACCACCTGAAGACCTTCACTCCTGAACCCCCACCAAATAACCTAGTAGCTGCGAACATTTTCCACAAACCTCATTGTTTCAAATGTATCATGACTTACTTTCTTCAAAATTGCAGATTGGCTATCATGGCTTCCCTAAATTTCTATAAGTCTGCTTGAATGTTTACAAGGAGAACAATGAAGCAAGAAATATTCCTAAATGCAGGAGGGAAAAGCAAACAGAAGTTGTGCCATTGAACAGACCTGCATGCGAAGGACATCTGTCAGCGGCATCCGTTTCATGTGGGGTACAGTTAAAAGCTGAGAAGGGGTTTGGCCAAAGTATGCGATCTGATCTTGGGTAGCACGCTGTTGAACCTTTAAATGTATTGGAACATGTAAGTTAATGCTTTCTCAAACGGTGGAGTATTCTAAAAAAAGGTCCAATGAACTGCACAACAAAAACTCACTGGGTCTGATATTTTATCAATATCTACAGTTCCTTCATATGTGATATAAAAGAAAACATTATTCGCCTGTATAGCTTCTTTTCCACGTTGCTTGAACCTGAATATGTAAAAAATGTGCGAATCAGCTTCAGAGATTTTCATTCATAAATGAATTTGAGAGAGAGAGAGAGAGAGAGAGCGAAAAATGTACCCAAATATAAGGTCAATCCATTCATGCAAATGTTCTGAGACATGGTCACTCTCAAGTGCCATCCGTTGCTTATGGACAAAGTCAGCTGGGTTTTCAGCCCATGGAGGAAGTCGAACAGAGTCTATAATGAGAAGCGACAGTATGAAAATATTAGAAGGCTACAAAGGAGCATATTGTCCTACTTAGAGAGCAATACAACTTTAATATCCAATAATGCATACCAAGTTTTTCACCAAGTTGAGTTGTACCAAAGTCAATTGAATTTTCATTGGTTAAAGCCTCTGGAAGGTAAAATAGCTCTGGAACCTAACAATCAGAAAACAAAGGAATTGCATTATAACATCCGTACAAGCCGTCACAACATGAAAGATTGGCAGCCAAATGTGTTGTCTGAACATTAATTGACAATCCAAAAATATAGCTGTAAAATTACACTTAATCTCAGGTCATAATGAAAAACGATAACAAAAGAAAAAAAATTCCAGCAGACAATTCCAGATGCATACCAATTCCTTTACATCGCTCATGTCCTCAAGAACTCCATTCCATGTTGCAGCAATGTCAGAGAACATTCTGTCAGCATGATCAAATTTGCCACCTTGAAGTTGAATAGAAAGGGTAGTAAAAGGTTCTATTCTTGCAAGGTAATACAAGACCTGCCACAAACAAATAGAGCGAATAGGTAACCATAAATTCCAAGGGAAACTGATTTGGTTGATGAACAGCAGTTACTTCCCAGGTCAAAATTCCACATGCTTAATTTTGTAGAAGGCTCAAGAAATCAAATTAGGAAATATACTCTTTATCTTAATCCTTAAATTATAGCAATATGCTTAAGCAGCCTAATTTTCATGCCATTAATTATTAGTTAGCTTGTGAAACAATGAATTGATTTAAAAGGTCTAGTTCCTTCTATTTATCCATTAGAATTTAAGTCAGTATGCATTCTGGCTTTCTGTTTATAAATTATGTATTTGTAAGAAGGTAAAAGAAAATGTCAGCACACTTGAAGCATCAAAATTAAAAGAGTATATAAATAATAATAGAACCCACTGTTCCAGCTGTTGAATAATGTGAGCCATAGTGGAATTTGGGAATGACTGGATCATCAAAGCTGGAGTATCTCTCTTGGTATTTACGCAGTCTCTCAGAATTCAGGGCCCCAATAGGCTGCAACACAAATGCTAGATGAAGAGTTGAAGCATATGATAAATTAAAAAATGAAAATAAAATATAAAGCCACCTTTGAGAGATCCCGAAAAGAAGAAGGGTTTGAAAGATCTAAATACTGTGAGCTGTAATCAGAAATGATCCACGGGAATACAGGATACTGCACATAAAAACAAAAAGAAGCTTTAGAAACATGAAGTTCCTCCATCTCTAGTTACATAATGGAATATCAATAAAATCTTTACCTGTGTAATATCATTATAACTGCGCCCAGCCAATGTGTTCAGCTGCATTAAATACTCGAAATTGCTAATCTGAAATAATTTATTGTTTAGCATATTATCATAAATTTATAAATTTTAGCTAGGAACATAGACAAAAAATTGTGCTTAAGGTTGATTTTGCAAATATACCTCCCACCTAGCCCAACGTTCCATAAGCTGAGTTCTCTTGAGAAGTTGGTCAGGTCTCTTCAAAATAGGAGAAAATAATATAGCTATTAGAAGAAAACACAACAAGACTAGGTTGAAAGTCTCAAAATATCAGAAAGAGTACACATCAATAGTTAGGTTTATGAGTTGAGTCTGTTTCTCGGCCTGTGATTACAAGCAAAATCATGTGCTTAATCTCATTAAAGAAGACATACTTGTTTGCTTAGTTATTATAAGAGGGTAGTAAGGTATTACAAGATCAATACCTGAGTTGCAAGGTAGATATTGTTCAAATGAGGAGGACGGGCTTGAACAATAGCCCGATACGCATTTCTTCGTCCCTCAGTGCTCTGCAGGCAAAATTAGTGGCGGAAAATATATATAAATTGTCTAAAGCAAGTAAAAGTCCAAATATCTGCATCTACAGATGTTCTGAAGGTGGATACCCCAAAATCAAAAAAGTAGTTTGACCGATCAACCATGAACAGCTCCAATGCACTTCTTCTCAAAAGATATCTGCAAAATAAATGAATCAACAATCCACATATCCGAAAAGTTCCTATACAAAATATTTTAACTTGAAACCAACTTCAAGAAAGCAAAAATAAGTATAAAAAAAACAAACTGTAGGACAAGATAATTTTGACAAGGAAATTGCCTATTAAAAATTCTTATGGATAGTTGTTTTACACTAGATGAGGGATATACTAGAAATGTACAGCGCTGAGGAGACTTTAAATTACAGTTTCCCTTTTCTTACAATAATAACAATAACAATAATAATACTAATAACAATAACAACTAGATCGGCAGTTAAGGCTGTGGATCATAAGGGGACCACATAATGATGATAAAAACTATATAATGATGATAACCAATTCAAAATGTCATATGCCATTAGAAATCTATCCCCGCTATTACATACTAATATTAAGTTTTCGAACTTTATATGTTAGTCAAATGAAATGACTACATTATGAATTTTGTATACAAGTAATGAAAATTTTATTAAATTATAAAATAAAATTGTACACATACAGTCAACAAGACATGCACACCAAAACTACAACATCAAAGAACAGTATTGTAGGGCTAAATTCCATTTCCTAACCAAATCAGATAAAGGAAGAAAAAAAATGGAAAGAAAAAGTTACAGCAAGTATAAATCATATTATAAAAGAAAAAAAAATCAATACAAAGGAGAAGTAAACATAAAATGCATCACATAAAAGCAGACACAACAGCAAGCAGTTGCAGCACCCAATATAAGGTGACAAACAACAGAGAGAGGAATTATGGTCAAAATGAAGGAACATGTATCTAATTTCACCTTCTGCTGTATACTTGGTGAAGCGATGATATCAACCAGCTTTGATCCTTTTCTTGAACCACATTATAATCTTTGCTGTCTGCATCTCCCGTAACACTATTATCCATGTGATCGACAATAAAATTGATTCTTCTAGTTGTTATCTGACAAAAGACATCATGTAATGCATCCTCAAATACAATGATAGAGACAGTGAAATCACAGGTAAGTTGAACTTCAGCATGAGCATCACTCAAAATAAAAACATAGCACAAAATTCAGTTTTTTCTTTCAAAGGTAAGTTTCTAAAATTCAATCTCTTTAAGAATCTCAGTATTCTAAGATGTGGATTGTTCTAAAACAGCAGTTACAGTAGAGTCGAGATATCAGTTGTACATTTCACGACAGTGGAGAGTTGAGTATGACATTTCTGAATCAGGGAAACAGGCTAGGAGAAGACAAATGCAAATAAAGTGGCTCCTGATTGAAGTATACTGAACTTACTTGAAAAGTTCCTCTTAGAACCTTTAATGGACGGACCATTGATGAGTGAACCTCAAAAACAATTCTTTCATTATGCTCAAAAGGGACATAGCCAGGGGCAAGCAATGCTGGGATAGGTGCCGAGTCTTGGCTATTAGTCAGTGGTGGATCTATGGACTCCACTGACTTCAGAGAATCCTCACCACGTCCAGATGGTGTTCTCTGAATTTCACTGGGCTGTTCACTATTTGGGCTAGAATCCAGATAGGCAGAATCATGCTCATCCTCCTCATTTCCCACCTCGGATGAGATGGCTTCTGCAGCTAAGATAGAGGCATTAGATGGACTAACAACTTTATGTTTTTCATGCTTCTGCTCCATATGGTCTTCAAAATTTGCAGCAGCACCATGGTGATGTGAACCTTGGTAGTTCCTGCGTAAGATCCTTCTCATCCTTGAAGCACTTTCCATGAAGTCTAGCTTCCAGAAAACCTGACACCACGAAAGTTTACAATAACTGAAATTTGACACATAAGTTTTTCAAATAAAATATAGAAGGTCAAGTAAGAGCCTTACATGCTTAGGTTTACTTAAATCATCACCAAAAGGCCCAAAGAGGCATCTCAACTCTATCAAGCAGTGAATGAGTTTACGCCATTCACGTACTCCAGTATATAATCGATGCTGAGCTATTAGATCAGCTTGTGACCTTCTGTCAACCTAAAACCATAGAGGGAAAATTTTCAGGCAATAGTGAGTTGTAACTTCACGAGAATTTTCACTTGAACCTTCAACGTTCACAAGTATTCACACGAACTTTCAATAAAAGAATGCAATACCTCAGATCGCTGCATGTTTCTAGCCAATGCTAAACTTCCAACGAGGACAGCAATATATTTATAGGAAAAAGCATTGAAGTCCTTGGCATATACAGATTTTGAATCCACTGATCGTAAGCATTCCACCCAGGCAGTTCCCATGGCTTCAGAAACATTCCATCTTTTTACACGCTCAGAATCACTTTTACTCCGACGCTGAGCTGATGTAGCCATTGCCACAGCACTGAGACCTCTACCTGAGCCAATTTTTGCATTACGCTCAAGGTCTCTGGCAGCAGCCAATGCAGCTGCTTTTGCAGCAGCCTTGTCCTTGGGAAGGGCTGCTGATTTGTTAGGAACCTCCAAAGGTTTCTGAAAGCTTGAAAATGTATGGAGTCTAGTAGTTTTCCGCTCAAGCAATGATGAGTCACGCCGAAGCTGTGAGGAAGCTGGAGGAGCAGTGGCTTCTCCACCAGCAGCACCAGCAGCAATCATTGCTAATGCCATAGCAGCAGGAGGCGAGGCAAAAGAAGCAGCCCAACTAGGAGATGTCATAGCAAGAGCAGCCTAAAACCAATAAATATCTCAGGTCTTGCATCACATGATGAATACAATAGCTAGAATGAGAGTGGATAACACATTAAAGGAGAGACACAGCCAACATGTTTAAACAAAATAAAGTCCAATAGTTTCTGTTACAAACAGAGAAAAATCTGCCACCAACACACTTTAACATTTTAATCTTTCCTCACAATAGGTTCCAGGCCCCAAAAAAAAGAAAATTCATCTAAATTTTTTCAATCTACTGTTAGTGTTTGTGAGCAGCATGAATTTGCGATTGCATATGATGATGTTATTAAAGAACACTGAGGTCTCGTGATTTTGTTTCATGGATGAGCCTTAAGAGACCAACACGGAAATGAGAACCAATACAAATGGTACTTAATAATAACAAGGTACAAGTTAAATATTATCCCGCACAAAGCCAAAATGTTCTTAGCCTCTTGATTGAATCATTCTTTCTACACATTGCCCAAGGTGAGCTCTAGATGTTTACGTGCTAAGATATTTCTAGTGGCATGATGATTCACATTGGAGCATACTACTAAAGGCATCAAAAAGACAGACATGTCATAATGTGGGAATGAAAGAAAAGTTTGGCATGTCAATTTTTTTGGAAATGAATGTAAGAATTTCAAAACTTCAGGTCAACTGCCATGTATTCAGATAGCATTTGTATAACCACCTCAATGGGTAAAGCATCTGCAGCCAGGGCACGATCATCAGCAACAAGAGGATTTATGCCATCTGCAGTAGCAAGTTCATGAATTCCTGCCAAAAGAGGCCGCCACCTTCTCAGTATAGCAACAAATGGAGGTAGGATGGCCTCCAAATATTGTTTGCGTAGAGGACTTCGGTCCTTCCCAATAGCAAGCCACACCTGCACCATGAACAAAATAGTACAACAAGAACATGAAAACTACAGCTAAATGCATGCTAATTATGAAAGTGCCGGATTAAAATAGCTTTTTAGAGAAGGGATACAAGATATAAAAACAGAATAGGTCTATATTATAAGACTTAACCTCGGAATACAGGAGACATGATGCAACCAAAACTCGCTGCCGCTTCGTCTCAGAAATTGGCATGTTCAAGATAGGAGACAAGACACTGCACCATAATTAACTGTCAGCCAGTCTCATTTTTTAAATATACATCGAAAAACACAAAAGGAACTTCCCTTGTTAGTGTAAACTAAATGTTAGTGCCCATTGGAAAAGAAACCAAAAATGTATTTCCACATTTTGACGAAAAACCAGACCATTCAAACCCTTTAAATCAGGAAAGCAGAGGAATTTCTGAAGTCAAGGATAACTATTGACTTAGAAGAACAGAAAAGATTACTGATTCAAAGCCAGAGTCAAGACTTTTCAATGAATAACATTCTTTGTGGAAGGATGACTTGGAGAGAGCATAGGTGGATGGTAGAATATGTATCATAATTACATTTCCGGTATCAAATTAAGATTGTTGTGACATCTTAACATAACAGAAACTTCACTTTCAGCTGATAAAAGAACAATAGTTGAAAAAGAAACAAAAATAAATAAATAAATAAGTAAAAGAAAAAGAAGATGTTTGCATTTGGAAATTCTTTTAAGCCACTACTGGGGATGCATGGGCCGCAGAAGAATGAGATATTCAAGTCGAATGGTTGACATAGATGGTACCTCCAAAGCAAGGCCGATCGTGGTTTTCTACTTGGCATTCTGGCATTTGTGTCAAACGACACAACACCACCAGTTTGTCTAAGGAAACCCTCTGTTGATTTGTCTTCAGTACTTAGATTCCTCATTAGCATGTGGTCTTTACCATCATCATCTTCCCTTAATGATGCAAGCACCATGCGAAGCATACAGAGGAATGGTTGGTCACTATCCAATAACTGGTAAAGGGCGGCCATGCCTCCCATACCAGTACCAGATCCACCACCAATACCTAGACCGCCACCAAGTCCAGACTCATCTAATAGCAAAGCTTGAAGCATCGCGACTGACTTCTTTATTAACGGGAGTTCAATCCAGTTTCCATCGGCATCCTTCTCCAATGCTGATGTCCAAGATTCCCAACCACTGCCACCTCCACCAAATTCTGATGTCGTTGGAGGAAGTCCAAAACCATACCACAATCGACTTCTGTATTTCCATCCTTCTGCCATATCTACAACACAGCTCCCATATGACACAAAAGCACAGGAAACTGATTCATAAGGTTCTGCTGCTGCAGCAGCAGTCAGCCGTTCCATAACAGTAGTTGAAATTTGCCCATTAGCATCAGCCATTGAAGCAAGAACCTAATCCAGATCAAGCAGATTAGTACAAGTCACGATAACTAAAGACAGAAAAGGCAACTTTGGTCCTTAAGATTGTAAGTATTATGATCATCTCGAACCAAAGCTCCAACAAATGTGTTTGTATACATAGACATTTGCCATTTCATATAGCATGCAATAAAAAATACACAATTTGTCTGATGCCATCCACCAGACATGATCAAACATTTGATATTGAAGCCTTGTCCATTCTGCCAGACAGGGCTGACAACAAAAAACGTACATGAAAATCATGCTCAAGGAATGAAACTAGATACAAAGAAGAACAAGAGAAATGGATTACAGTGTATGCAATTATAATTCATTTTGTTGCAACTAAAGAACATCAACATCAAATCTAGTAGAATGCATACATTAAGAGAGAGCCCTTCAGAATCACTAGTTGATGAATTACGAGATCCCATATTATCTGAAGTTTCTCCATGTACTGCACTTGAAGAGCGACGTCCCATAGGCAATACGCTCGAAAGTGGGGTCATAGATGCATTAGGCATACGTGAAGCACTGTAAAGTTTGCTCTGTAACCGTAAATGGTCCTCAACAAGCATTAAGATCACAATTGCATTCTCAACCAAAGCTACAGAAAGTTGAGCAGCATTCTCTGCTTCAATCTTTGCATCCTTAGGTGCCAATCCCTCCGCTGCCACACCAGCTGCCGCTGCAGCAATAACTTGAGTCTGAAGCAACAGAAAAGCAAGGATGTTGACATTGGTGTAGCATTACAGAAATAGTAGCAATACATAAAACACATACAAGTACATAATATCAATCTTTAGGCAACATGCAGGAACAATAATGCCGGAAAGAATGTGAACATGTAAAGAATGGAATTGATCAACAAGAACATGTAAAGAATGGAATTGACCAACAAGAGTTAGTGGTCCAAAGTGAACCAAAATAGATTTGATTATAGTAAAAATGGACTTTTGGTTTGTTTTAAGGGATATATGTGTGTGTCCGTTTTTATGCACGTATTAATATTAGCTAGCAGAAATGATGAGTCTTCCTTTTGATTCTACCTGGTTAGAGGCTTCTAATGTAGTGGACTCCATCATGCTAGTGAAAAAAGGAACCCAACAAATGGGACACATACATGAGATGGGACAATAATCAGTTAGGTCATCAACTGCAGGGACCAATTTCACTGCTAAGGCAAGAGAAATTGCAGTTTTGTGTCCAATATGCGAGTCGGTTAAAGATTAGATACTCATTGTACTTTCTGAAGTTCATTATAACTACTTAAGCATGCTGTTACAATACTAAAAATTAAGTAGAGGCGACGAGTTACTAGGTGTTAATCACATGTAAGTATTACTTTATTCAAATGCAAGACCAATCAAGTTGACCAGATCTAAGCATAGGTAGGCTACAAATGGTGATCGATTCTAGCATAAACATGTTCCTCATAAAGTAAGTCAATATTTGAGACAGAAAAATTGACAACTCTTGGCATTTATCAAGAAAGATTGGTTGTAAGTGAATATTTGAGATTTGTGTAAGGTGCAGAGGACCCGTAGCACTTGCAAATGTAGGGCAGGAGGATAATATATGCTATCAAAAGAAGAATATTTGACGAGTGGCATACTAACATAGAGGAAGAATATCTTATAGACTGAATATCAAATAGCAGACAGGTAGAAATAAAACAAACTAAGAACTCTATATGTGCATCTAGAAATGGAACTTGCCACAGATAAAATGTAAAGATCACCTGATTCTGCAATTCTCTCGCAGAAAAGTCCAACAAGCTACCCAAAAGCCTTCTTTTGAATATGGGCAATGACTCCTCCCGCCTGTAAAACACAATATTAGCCTCTTAAAACTTTTAAGAACAATTTTTTTTTAAAATAGAATTTTCTAAAACAGATATTGGCCCCAAAATGTGCCCATATGAGCACTATATTTGTCTTAGGGTGCGAATAGTTAGACCAGAATATTGGAGAGAATAACAGCAAGATTTAACCTTATTGAAGTTGTCATGCATAATGGAGAGCAGTAGAGAAAATGAAATATTATGGTACCAAGACTCAGAAAATCCAATTAAGAACTCTTTTTTTTCCTACAGTGGAAATCTGTAGAATGCAACTGTGTTGGCAATACCTGATCCTTAGATCTCCAGTGCTAGAACCACCCACCATAGACAGCCATTCTGCACAATGAATTGTAGCTTCAATATCCTGTTACAGTAATGACCAAATACATGAATGAAACTGAAGTTGAAGTCAGAAGATGGAAAGACAACAATCAGCCAAAAAAAATTAAGCAAAATGGAAAAGGTGATCCAGACAGCGAGCAGCAGACTTTAGGTCAGCACCAGAAAATAATCATCTGATATACTATTACTACATATGCTCAACTCATGCACTAGGTGCAGTTGAACCAATAAAGGCTAAAACCAAAACGAAAACAAAATGCTAAGACCATTAGTTAGTCAGATCATGAAGTCGTGAAGATCATCTGCAAAAACTCATAAGGTAGACAATCAACTATGCTTTTGAAATTATTATAATCCAGCTAAGAACTTCCTTCAACTAACTGAAATCTAAAATAATGCAAAATGGCAATATTATGCCCAGTCCATGTTCTCAATCTCAACAAACTTCAAATAAATTCATGAAAAGGGAAATAGATATCATATGATGAATGCTGCAAGCATCAACTAAAATGGTGGTAGCATATCATGTTATAATTCTGTTCTTAAAACAAATATGTGTTGTGCTCTTGTAAACAATATGGTCACTAGATTTCTTCACCATATATTTACTAAACCCTACTGCCATCGTACATATATATAGTTTTATAGCCGTCCATTCTATAATTCAACACAAAAGGTGATTTGTTACTGGGATATCCTGCTAAAGATAATTCTTCAAACACGTCATTTTGTTTTATAAGCATTAACCTATTACAGGGATGTAACACAAAGACAGTCACAAAAAACATTACCATCCATCCATCCTTCTGGCGCATCGAATGCTCTAACATAATAATCAAGAAATTATGTATAAAGTCTTCTACATCCCTCAAGCTGGATGCATTCATATTTTTACTTCCGCGTCTCTGCATAAAAGCATACAATGTGTAAGGAATGGTGCAACAGAAAGGTCTCACACAAACAATGATGTCAACCATCTTAAGGAATGACAATGTTACCTCATGATTAGTTATGAGAATTTCCAAGATCCACTCAGGCCATTCATCCATTCCAGTCAGGCTGTTCCTATTTTCTGGATGACCGCAAGCCAATATCAGAAGATCCTGAAATTAACTGGGAAGTGTAAATCTCAAAGGAAAAAATATCAGCAGGATTATGGAAGGCAAGATATGTAGCAATTAATTGATGCAAAAATTCAATATAACTATAATTTAGAACTTTTTCTACAAGGACTTTGTGAATCTCATACAGAGTTTCTGTTCTAAACAATCGGAAAGAAAAGGTGAGAACAGCAATAGATGATTTGAAGGCAAACTTTTTTCTCATAACACTCAAAATTGGTAAGCAACACTGGAGATACTCGAGAGAGACCGTGGGAACATTGTGAATCTCGTACAGAGTTTTTGTTCCAAACAATCGGAAAGAAAAGGTGAGAACAGAAATAGATGATTTGAAGGCAAAGTCTTTTCTCATAACACTCAAAATTGGTGAGCAACACTGGAGAGAGATCGTAGGAACGTTATTTGAACATCAAGAGCAGAGAGAAAGACTAATAAGGTACAAGAAAATAAGGAAATATTCCATCTGTCCCAAAAAAAAAAGGTCCTGTTTGAGTACTGTACATTTTAATTTCACAACATTTAAGTATTTGTTAAATCATTGTCATGAGGGTATTGTTGGAACTTCAACTAATAACTAGCTCTGACTTATCTAACAACACTCGTATTTTGGGGACAATTTTTTTTTTGGAAGTAGGACTTTCTTTGGGATGAAGGGAGTAAATCATATGAGCATAAGCCTGAAGGAGAGAGAATGGTATCCAACATTAGCATTTTTTTTAGTCTGCCAATAATAGCCATTCTATTTAACAAGACATGTATACTTCTTGTGTTGTAGTGATCTCAGCAGTGGACTCATGTTTTCCTTGCTACAGAAATATATCTTCAAAAACTTCTCTCACACCACAGCCCTCCACCTCTCTTACCTCCCCAAACCCTCCTAATATAGCAAAGAGGAAAAGAGAGGGAACAGAACAGAAAGGAAGTAACAGGTAAAAGAGTTTTTTTTAAAAAAATGCTGTTTTAATCAGAAATCAGAATATTCAATGCCACAAGTTAGTACCTGAAGTGCTCGACTTTGCAATGCTGTTGATGCATATGGAAGAGAACGAAGAAGAACCAATAAGATCTGGAAGTGCTCAAAGCGGTGACCGGGATCGTGGAAGTTAAGACCATCGTCAGCTGTAGACACATTTATCTGAAAAGCAAAGACCAGTAGTTAAACAGCATAAGAAAATTCTCTCAGAACAATGCCATAATGCAACTCCTTTTAGTATCTACTTTTGCATAGGAATCATTAAGCATAATTCTATCACTATGAACTGGTAAACCATAGATGGTGGTCTTTATGATCCAAGCAATGCAGATAAAAGTATCTCTTGAGAAATTTATAAGAAAATCTTTCGTGATTAGAAATAATTTTATTAGGTGGCTATCCAAATTGATTAGAAATTTTTCCATAAGGTAGTTAAAATTTGCTAATATTATGAGCATGATATTATAGTGGCTGAAGGGAAATCTCGTAAACCATTTCACATCAAATGGAATCAAGACCAATAGACTTTTGCCATGTCTGGTTGGCATGACATAGCATGTCAGTTCCATTTAACACAAACACTATTTGTTCAACAGTTGCACTAACCAATATGACTTAATAATCAACCTTGCATTAAAGAGGAAATTTCTCACATTGAGTTTGGAAGTGATGAAAATAAGAACATACCCCAATATGACACTGCAGCATTGAGGAAAATTCAAATATTGAAAAGTAAAATAGGAGAAACAAAAACAAATTACTTACCGAGGCAGCCAATAATGCCTTGTATGCATTGCAAGTCATAAGCCGGTTAGGTGCAGCTTGGAAAGCCTTTTGAAGACCAAAAAGAAGAAGAGAAACCTTATCATCGAACATAGTACCTCCTCCGTCAAGCAAACCAAGAAGGTTACTTGACACATCCAGAGGAGCAGGTGAATCAAATTTCAAATGTCCAGATATTACTAAAGCACCCAAGAGGTTAATTATCCCTACAATTATACCATCTCTTCTGTCAGCATTATAGACATTATTCCGTGCATTTTCAGCACTTATTAAGTAACTTATACCACCCAAGTTTCTATGTGATGAATTTTCAGAGATGATAGGAGTCCTCTCAATGTTAGATGCTGTAGGACCACCAAAAGTCTCAGGTTCAGAATCATTTTCATGCAAATTCAAATCTTTTCCCTCCAAAGATCCCCCATCACCGTGATCTGGTTTCAGAGAAGCTCCTGTTGCAGTATCTTCATCCATTTTGGCTGACAATAAAGCCTTATCATTCTCAGTTAACAACTCTGGGACATCACAATCTCCAGCCTTTGTTTCACGCTGCAACAGAACAAGAAGGGTTTCTATGCCACCACATGATATAAATGCCTTAGCAAACGTTTGAGCTCGGGACGTGTTTGGTTGAACCACCAGCCTGTAAATCAGGTGCAATACTCTAGCAACCTGGAAGGAGAGAATGTGGCAGATTACAGAAGATTTGTCAGACATGCTGTAAGAATTTTATGATAACAAATATAATAAAATATTAAATAGGTATCAAGTAATTAGAGAAGCTCATACAACATTTGAGTATAACAGCTGCCAAATTGTTCTGTGTAAAGTGAGAGTATAAATTTATAAACATTCCATGAATTAGCTTTTAACAACTAACTTATTCTTTCAAACACTGTATTTCGGATAATATACAAAAGGCATAGGAACGACAGAGTGGTCATACAGCATCATGGACAGGAACAGTAAATGGAGTCACACTAATTAACATGATTTTTCCACCAGGTAATCCTATCAGCAGCTTTATAGAATCAGCAAGCTCAAACATAAAGTTGCCCATTAAGTGTTTCCTCAGTTATTTAATCCATAATACTGACATCCATTATGCAATGAATCTCAACTATGACATACAAATTCGCTGTACCATAGAGAGGAGATAGCTACAGACATTTCGTTGCATAAGAAATAGGCTTAATATTGCCAAACTTCATGAGTTCAATGATAAAGTTGTTTGCTGGTATTTAGATGGTAAGGGCATAGAGTAGTTCTTCTCCACAAGTTGTGCGGCATATTAAGGTATTGTCCAAAAGAGTTGCAGATGAAAGTTCAAGATCACAAAAAACATGACTTCACCTCTATCAGCAAAAAAAATAAGCGAACTTCCGGTTAAAGCCAATAATCTTCTCCTTAAATAATACTTAGTCGGTCCCCAAAAAAGATTCTTGTTTCTACAACTAAAAATAGTTACAGAAACATGACTTTTTGTGGTATGGACTATGGAGGGAGTAATATATTATGATTTAAGATCTCAACCTTATTAGCTCGAAGAGATGTGCTTCTAATCTGCAATTTTCTTTTCCACATTAATAAGAGCTTAAAATAAACTAAGTTTTTCTCAATCAATTTATGCATGGAAGTACTCATGCACCCAGATACTCTTGGTTCCAGTTTCTAATTTATATGGCAATCATATTATTACCTGCCTCAAGAAGCTATGATCACAATTGTAGGGTGTTCATGGTTCCATCAAGCTTCCAATTCATAAATACAAGTTCTGAGATTGTTTATCCAGTGGGTACAGGATTAATCTCCCACAAGATTTGAGATTAAATTTCAATTCTGCAGGTTTAATTATGCAGGTTGCTAATTATATTAGTAAAAAGACATCTCACTAAGAGACTGCAATAATATTTAGGAAAAACAAAATGAGGATGAGTTGTAGCGATAGACCACGGTGAGAAAACTATTACAAGCAAGCCTTACTGTACAGATCAAAACAATTGAAATTAATCCATCATCCATAACAAAACAGAAAATTAACAAGATGGTTTCTGTGATCCAGGACATATAAGACCAACACAAATGAGCAACAACACATGTGTTATATATGATTCCAGATACATTTTATATACAATCTTAAGTAACAATTGGTCAGCTGCCTGCTTTATTAGTTATTATCCATGATCATATGTAATTGAAGAATTCTTAGTTTCCAAAAGACAACCAAAATTAAGCTATGAGAAAATAACTGTAAGGATATCAATCCACTATTGTATTCAACAGAAAAAATATGAAAAATCATAACCATGCATTTACCTGATTTGGTTGGGGACAGTCAACCATGAAACCCAGCAGACTACGGATATCATCTACAGCCAAAGATGGCGGAGCTGCCAAAACTAATAGCTCAATAACCACCAAAAGTTCATCAACCAAAGCATTCACTTCGCCAACAAGACGAGTATCCTCACTCGTACAAAATGTATTGACAGAGTCATTTTCACGGACAGTCCAATAGCATCGTCTACAGCCATCCAGGAGCATCTGGATAGCATTAGCATCACGCATTACTGATGACTCAGTGAAAACCATATCTGCAAGTGAAGACAAAAGCTTTTTCTGCAGTCCATAACTGCATAATCTCCAAATTTTCAGATCAAGTAGCAGCGTACTGAAGAGTTGCACTTTTAGTGTGTGGTTAAATTTCTGAGACTGGCATAAAGAAACAATAGCAGCAATGAGTTCCTCATCACTATCACGCTTTGCAATGTCAAGTGAGGACAAAGTCAGTAGAAGGTAATTTAAGATCCGCGACAATATTTCAGGGCCTCTTCGGCGGGAAAACTCTTCATTATTTCCAGGGTGCCTAATAGCCAAAGATATAATTCTAAGTATCGGAGCAGCAAGGGCAGTTGTGGTCAAGGATAAAGAAAGGTCACTCTGCTGTGGCTCCAGGCTATACTCATGAACATTGCTAACTACCAAAGGAAGCAAGATGATAGGACCTCCATGAGCCAAGGCCCACAAAGCTTCTGTTGGTCGCATTCTTGTAGCAACATGCACTTGACCAAGAACCTCAGCAGGCCTTCGAAGAACACCTGAAATGACCGACACAGTTCAGAAATGAGAAGCAGCATGCAAAATTATTCAGGCTATGCAAAAGGGAGAAAAAGACCATGCTATGGAGAAAATGGACCCATTAAGATTGATTTTGGTGTAAATGTATTATAACAATTCCCACTCATTAAGATTGGTTTTGTTCAGGCTATGCAAAAGGGAGAAGTAAGACCATGATATGGAGAAATTTGACCCATTAAATTGATTTTGGTGTAAATGTATTATAACAATTCCCTCTCAACTAGCAAAAAAATCCATCTACACCAACAACTCTACAAAATTCAGAAATTGTCAACATGACTGAGAAAATACAAGTCATCTAGGCAAGTACATATGATTCAACAGCAGGGCAATGGTATGCATGAAGGAAAGAGGTATCTCAAAAAAGAAATCCCCCCATCAAAGGGGGGCGGGGGGTGTGAAGTTTCGACAATTTTTGTATGTCATACCTCAATCAGTTTCGAGTATCCAGCAATTCAAAAGAAAAAATCATTCCACAAAGAAGATAAATAAGACTCATCATATGATCTCACACCAAGAACAATATAATCTAACATGAAACAGAATTTGGAACATCATTGGCCAGATCAACTTAAGGAACAGAATTAGGAATAATTATTTCATAAAAAAATGTACTCGTGATACCTGCAGCACCGGAAGGGGAAGCATCTGGACAATAACGGCCGCTGAGTAAATTAGGATGGTAAAGTAGATGAAGGCATCCAGCAATTTCGGCATCCAGAAGTGCACTGTCCTGTATCATACTACGGACATGATCATTTGTTGATAGCCATGGGTATCCAGCACCACTGCCAAATGAAGGCAGCATATCCCCTCCTCTGTAAGCCAACCTTGCCATCCTTTCCGGCCCAATAGATTCCTTAAATATATATATAGGACCCATCTCAGCAAACAAAGGGCACTGGCGCCGGCGGCGTTGTAACCCAGCCATAGTTGGAGGAGGATTTGTGCCAATGCAACAAAATGCAAGGGGCTTTGAAATTCTCGGCAAGTCAAAAGGACGACTTTCATACAAGGAACCATCAACATACAACCTCAATTCACTTTCTGACTTCCCAAGGAGACCCTGTTTGCAAGCATGTTCAAGGCCAATAAAATACCAGCACTGTGGCTTGAAAGCGTGAGTAAAATGCAGAGAAGCTTTCCTTCCCTTCCCACTTCCACATTCAACAACTAAAAATTGAGCATGAAAATATGCTTCCATCCCTTGATTGTCAGCAGATAAAAAACTGAACAAGCGAGGCATGTGTGCCGTGCCTTCACCTGCTAGTGCACTAGCAGCTGCAGCAGCTGACATGGGCGATGATTTTCCTGATGTAGCGGCAGCAGCCATTGCAATTGCAGCAGCAGTAGTTGCTGTACTTATATTGTCCGCAAATGATTCAATATAGATCCAAGTTGCAAATGCATATCCATTAGTAAATGGCCACCTGCTCTCTCCTGGACCAAGCAGTCCAGAACTTTCACCATCAAACTCAAAAGTACTCGCTGGACCCCTGACCTCTTTTTCAGCCATTGCTTTCTCTAGGGAATGCAATAAACGAGCTGCCCAGGCTGTGGTTAGAGTTTTATTAATAACTTGAAGCCAATAATGCAGATCACATGGGCTAAGAGAATGGCCGGCTAAGTACTGAATACAGTAGCAGAGAGGAGTTCCATCCCATTGAATAGTCTCTGCTGAACCGATGTCCTGACTAAATATCCTCTCGGCAGAACGAAGTAGTACTGCCAATAAACCAGCAACAGAGCACATTGCTCTGTTCCTCGTGCAAGCACGCAAGATCGCTAGCAATCCTCTTGCCATCCTAGTCCTAGGAGACATGAGACCACCAAAATCCCCAATGACAGGAAGCCAAGGAATTAGTTCGCCAGCCACTATTGCAGCCCTAGAGTTTAGCATCACACTAGGCGGATTATCATCCTCATCCTCTTCAAAAGACTCAACTCCGCCCATGGTGGCAAGAAGAGAATCAACTACTAAGTAAGCCATAGCAACTGCGTCATTATCTCCTCCAAAACTCTCAACACCACTAACAACATTTTTCAGCTTTTCTAAGCTTTCTGCCTTCCCCATTATTGCTGAATCTACTAAATGCAAAAGCTCTGGAGACCCATTAGGCATAATCTGTTTAGACTTTGGCTTTGGAGGTGAGTCAACAGGAGAGAACCCAGTTTCTCCATATATTTGAATAGTAGAATCAAGACTAGTTGAAGATGAGAACTCTCTGATGTCATAATTGGAGTCTCCATCAGGCCCAGGGCTTGAATGACGATTGTGATCCTCTATATCAGGTGGAGAATTAAAACCAGATGATGGAACATTTTTGAAGGAAAACTCAAATGTATCCTCGCTTTCAATAGATGAATGTCTAAACTCATCAGGACTCAAAGACTGGTTTGTTTCATTGCCATTGTTAACCTTATCTTGGAGCGAAACATGCTCAAAAAGATCATTGTCTAAAACCTGAGAAGCTGATGCAACTCCCTCTAAAGCTATATCGCTACCCAGATTATCTGTATAACTGATATCTGTTTCTACATTTGCAGCTTTAGATGTTTCTATATTATCATCTACACTGATGCCTTCTACCTGCATCTCAGAGTCATTACCAGGAATTTCTTTATGATCTCTCGTTTCCTCTTCTTCCATTTCCTAAAAAGAACAACTGTTGTATCTTATAGGTTTCATATGAATTGCTTGTAATGTTACCTGAAAAATCCATTCAGAGCAATCAATCAAACAGAATGAATAAGCATACAACCAGAAGAAAATAATAAAAGAAGCAAGTGATAGAGAATTTACAGAAAAAAGGAAAGAGATACACAATGGTGAAAAGATCAGTTTTTCCGTTATGGTACTTAATTCAGCTAAAAGATGGGAAATACACATTTTGATAATAAAGAACAGAAAGATCAATAAACATCTATAAAGGGAAACAACACATTTTTAAGGTAAACCAGATAAACAGAGATGCCACCCATTTAAGCTTTTACATTCTTCTATGTGATTATAGTTCAATCATACTGGCATTCAGCTAAAACTCGAACTGGTCTAGTAATAATCAAGTGTGGTTTTCATGAAGTCACAAGCCAATTTAAGTTCAAACTTGAACAATTCAAATGCAGCAAACATCCATTCAAAACAAGAAAAGGATTCCCCTTTTCTTTTCCCGAAAAACACCAGGTTCAACAGCGGAGCTTGGCATTAGCCATAGATAGATCCAAGAACAAACACAAGTCAAAACTGAAGTAGCAAACACTCAATCACAGATCCACCTCCACTTAAGCAACGCATTGTTGATTCAAAACTTTCCAGCATAATGCAGACCATTTTCCATCGCAGTCTAGATCAAAATATCACAAATTCATGCAAGGTGTGCACGAAGATGCAAATTTCTCCATAATTACCAAGAAATAACAGAGTGGTAATTATTGTTTCTTACCTTATAATAAAAGGATCGCGAAAAAAGTACGCCGTTTTGATTGAATCAACCTGGCGTGGGTTCATAAATGATGAGAGATTATGATGATCGGAGAACAGAAAAAAATGAAAAATTGAATGAGAAGAGAGGGATCGGAATAGGAGGCGAGCAGAGCGCGAGAGAAATGTCCGAGCCACCCAATTACATATTGTACTAGAAATATGAACCGCCATATGCCGTTGGCCCAATGGGTCAATGACGCTTTGTTAATGGGCCTTTCCAACAAATTAAAGCCCACTCAAATTCGGGCTTTTATAGACGTTTAGGAGATATTTTGGGGTTCTATAATATTTCTCGTCACTTTGTACTATAATAATATAATAAATTATTATAAAATATTAATATATTTTTTTAAATAAAAATACATAATGATATAAAATAATCAATAAAAAATATTTTATATTTTAAATTTAATATATTATTTTTATGTATGTAATATGAATATCAAATTAAAGATTATGAAAAAATAATTAATTTGATATATTTTTCATAAAAAATAAAATTAAAATAAAATAATAAAATAAAATAATAATAAAAAATAATTAAAATAATACAATAATATTTCTATAAATTTTACAAACTATCCTACTTTTAGATAGCTATAGATTAGAAAATTAAAGTTTCCTTACCAAAACGGCAACACACATATCATTAAATGAAAGAGGAAACTTGCCATTTTTTATTTTTAATTGAATATAGTAATAATAATTGAGAATAATCAATGTGACAGTCGTTTATCATCAAAATATCAAATATAAAATAAATTTATCATAAATAGAGGGGATATTGACATTGATGCCCCTCCTGGTTTGGGAAATATTTTTATCATTATTATTACTAAATTTTCATTGATGTATGGGTAAAATATTTTTTACTATATAAATAATATAATAAAATTATATTATTATTATTATACAAGATTGTAAAATATATAAATGATATAAAAAAATTAATATATAATTATATAATAAAATAAGAGATTATAATGCGTACAAAATACTTATGAAATATAAAATACAAAAAAAATAATAAATTTTTCATGTGATTTAAATACATTTGTAGACCATTTTTTACATAATACAAAAATAAATTAAAATACCATATTTTCTAAATATATTTTGTGTGTATATATTTTTTTTGTAATTAAATTATTTTTTGCTTATAAAATCAAATAGCAAATGGGATTTGAAGTCTATAGTTAATAGAAATTAGAAATCTTAAATTTTCACATAAATTAATTTAAAGTATAGTTTCATATCTACGGTGCATTGTTATTCCCTAAAACAGTTTCCCTAATAAAAGATGAATAATAAAGGATATGACAAAATGAATTTTAAATTTTAAACTCAACTCGACCAACTATAATTTCTCAAAGCCAATATAAATAGTTATAATTTATAAAAAATATTAACATAAACAACAAAAATAATATTTTTAAATTTATGGAAATATTTATTATTATTATTCTAAAAATATTAAAAATATTTATTATTTTTAATAATTCTCAAATTCATATAAGAGTTGAACACATCTTTTATTCAAACTTTATGCCAAATAAATATGAATATTTAACTCATAGTTTAGATGTAGAATTTATTTAAATATATACATCATTGGTATCAAAATAAAGATTGTAAAAAGATGATTAACTTGACACAGTTCCGTCGGGTTCGGAACTGCCGGCTCCTGGAACCGGTAGGGGTGAAACCGAAACCGAACCGGTACATAGTCGGTTCCGGTTCCCGATTTTTTTTTACAAGTTCACACTTGGAACCGACAGTTTTGGAACCAGAACCGGGTATCTTGGAACCAAAATCGAACCTGTTAGATTCCGCTTCCGATTTTTGAACAGAAATCGAATCAACAGCTAAACCGAATCGTTGACCACCGGTTCCAGTTCGAAACCGAAACCGTGCCCACGCTTAATTAAGATGAAACCAATAAATTATAATATTATATAAATTAATAATATATTTTTTTATAAAAAGTAATAATAGTTTTAGATCAAATTTATATAAAAAAAATTATTTATTCAAATCCAACACATATATCAAATAAAAATAAAAAATTCAATTCATAAAAAAACTATATTCTATCCATAAAAAATTATATTTTATCCATAAAAAATATATATCATATTTTAAATTTAATTATTAATTTAAAAATATGTAATATTAGTGTCAAATTAAAGATAAAACAATAATTAATTTAAAATATGATACATAAAAAATAAATATAAAATAAAAAAATTATTTAAGCTTTTAAATTTTAATTTTAAAAAATATAAACATAGGAATAAATAGTAAACAATATCAAGAAAGAAGAAAAATCGTGATAATCCTCCTCCGCAATTCTTCTTTTCTAAAAAGAAGGATATGCACACTTACAAAAAGTATATCCTTTGTAGATGGAGGAATTAACACATAATATTTTCAACCAATTAAATATAAAATATAGAAAATTGTTTGACCCAATCATATCCACTCACCATACAAATTGATAAGTACGACTGACGTGTTATCCAACGACAACGTGGCGAAAAATACAACTAGAAGGGACACGTGTCAAGTTCCAAGAAATTTCATTTTATAATTTAGATTAACGCATAATGACAACGATAATATGACGAAGAAATTCTTATTTTGTCATCATACTAATATATTCTAATTAAATATATAATAACAAAATCAATTAAATAAATTTAATATTTTTTATTTTGAAAAACAGGAAATTGTAAATTGTCTAGTAAAATATTATTTTATAAAAAATATTAATACGTTATTGTATGCACCCCAAATCTAATACAATTAATTCATGCCTACAATGAATAAAAATTCTAACCCACATAATCAACAAAAAAAATTATTTTTTTCAAATTATTTTAATATATATTATGATTATCAAATTAAAATTTAAAAAAAATAATTAATTTATTATATTATACATTAAAAACATAAAAATATTATCTGAAAATAGTTTTCAAATTAAAAAGAGAACAAAAAACAAAACCAATCACAAGTTGTCACCTATAATTTTTACCTTAATTGTTTTTAAATCATAATTGAAAATTGATTTTTACCTAATTTTATTATTATTAGATAATTCTCTTATATTAGTATAGATTGCAAAAAGAAATTTACATAAATATTTTTCAATTATATTTCCTTATATGACATTTAAAAAAAAAAAAAAAGTGTCCTACGGCATTTAAAATGATCAAATAAATTATTTTGTTCAATAATTAAACAAGATTTTAAGACAGTTTTTTTTCCTTTAATCATAATTTTAGTTATTTGTATTTAATAAACAAGATTTATATTTAGTATTTCACATTTGGAATTTCCTTTTTGGATCTTTAATTTTCATTGACGAACACTTTCATAAAATTATGTTGAATTTATGGCAAAGTCACAATTAAAATCAATCAAATTAAATTTTTTTTAAAGTTACAATTTATTATTTATGATGAGTGGACAGTATTATTTATAATGATTGAAATGGAGTTAATTAGCAACTCAGTTTCTTCAAAAAAAAAAAAACCAGGTCTGCATCTGTGTGTGTGGTTGGTTTTTTTTTTCTTTTTTCTTTTTCATTTTTTAAATTGATGAAGTTAATTAAAAAATAGCTACGGTTAAATTTCATCTATACTAATATAATAATAAAATGATTTAAAAATAATTTTAAATTTATTTTCAGTTCTAGTTAAAGAAATATTTTTAAAATAATGTGTTAAATTGATTAGTTCAAGTTTATTTTTCTTTTTCTTTGGAGAATATTTCTTTTAATTTATTAAAATATAAATAATTTTATCGTTTCTATTTTATTTTTTATGTATAATATATAAAACTAATTTTTTCACAATATTTAATTTTACACCCATATTGCATATATTAAAATGAGATATTAGATGTGAAAATTTTAAATTATTTTTTGTTGATTTGAGGTAAAATTGTACTATTTATTGAGTACAGAATTGTTTGTTGGATTAAGATTGTAAATAAATATTAATTAGTATTTTATAAAAATACTAATTAATGTAATTTTTATACCAGTAATAAATTTATTACAGAAACAAAACTTGTATGTTTTGGATGAAAAAATATAATTGTATATAAAATTATATTTTATATATATTTTTATTGGTAAAATAATAAAATATTTTACATATTATTAATTCAAAATTGTATTATAATAAAATTTATTTTATTTTTACAATATATTAGCAAGAACAATATGTAACAGCAGATTGACCATCTTTTTTTTTCATTGCTATCTATTGAATGGGATGTTGAAAGACAATAGATATTATCTTTTTTAACTTAGAGTAAAAAATAAAATAAAATATTATTTATGTATTTCTCATATATTATTTAAAATTTAAATAGAAAGTAATCAGTAAATCTTACAAATTTATAAAGAGGGACCCATATTAATAAAGAGGACGCAAGTGAAATTAAAACTGAAGACTACATATAACAATACCAAAAAAAAAAAAGGTGTCCATGTTATACTCCATATTTCTGAAGCTTTATAATCCAAGATTTTAAATATTTATCTAATTAACGTTGTCATAACAAACAAACTATTTTGAAAGAAAAAAAATATTATTTTATACCCGTTAATTTTGGTTATATTCAATATAATATTTAACGTATGTGTTTTTTTTGTGTGTAATAATTTTTAATTTTTTATTTGTTCACTTTATGTTCGAGTTCACTATAATTTTAAAAATTTTAACAGAATTACTATTGTGTACTTCTAATTTCACTTGTTACGAAAATCACGTCAATAACTGTCAATAAGATTTTAACATTTTAATAAAATCAAACGTAAATTGCATAAAATTAAAAGTTCAACGTCATTATTTATAGGGTGCTTGACAATTACAAATGAATGAAGATAGGTATTAGTTCATTAATAGTGGATATGGGTTCCATTCCGCTCAGTGCTGAGAGGTATGACTCATTTCACTTTTTTAAAATAAAAAAAATATTATTCACCCGTCATTTTTAGTAATCAAGAATAGTTTTTTATTTTGTTTTGATTTCGGTACTTCCAAACTCGTTAAACAAGCACCCTTCAAATTCATAAACATCTATTGTATGATGTCAATTTTTTCACTTTTTGAAACCATTATATTAATGTCGAAGCTACAAGCCTACAAGCATATATGTACATTATTGCACCTCCTTCCCCTTTTTTTAATAGATTCGGATCTTCAATTCTATTTATTTTTTAATTTTTAATATATGTAATGCATTATTTATTATGATAATTAATTTGAAATATAAAAGATAACATCAATATCATATAATTATCCAAATCTTTTCTCCATACCATTCAATTAATTCGCATCAGTTTCAGCTATAAATACCCCAATCATTTCTCATTTGCCCAAAGAAAAAAACTACAATCTTCATGGAGTTTTTATCATTTCTACTAGTGGTCATCTCCATAGCATGGCTATGTACCGCTGTTCTAACATCAAGTTCAAGGGCCCGAAGATCATCCAAACTCCCTCCAGGCCCGTTCCAATTCCCGATCATCGGCAACATCCTCGAACTCGGGCCCAAGCCCCATAGGTCACTCGCAAAACTATCCAGAAAATACGGGCCCGTAATGTCGCTCAAGCTCGGAAGCATGACAACAGTAGTTGTCTCGTCGCCTGAAGCCGCTAAAATCGTGCTTCAAACACACGACTTGGCCTTCTCCAGTAGAACAATCCCAAGTGCAGCCGAATCTCTCAACCACGACGTATTCTCCCTAGCGTGGCTTCCTGTCGACAGCCAATGGCGAAAGCTGAGGAAGATATGCAAAGAGCAGATGTTCTCAGTTGCCAGGCTGGACGCTAGCCAGGGCCTGAGGAGAGAGAAGCTACAAAAGCTGTGCGACTATGTGAGAGAGAGCTGCGAAACGGGCCGGGCCGTGGATATAGGAGAGGCTGCATTTACAACGTCGCTCAATCTGATGTCGGCAACCCTTTTCTCGGCGGAGTTTGCGCAGTTCAATTCGGATTCGTCGCAGGAGATGAAGGAGGTGGTGTGGGGAGTCATGAAGGGCGTCGGCAGCCCGAATTTCGCCGATTATTTCCCGATTTTGAAATCCGTCGATCCTCAGGGGATTTTGAAGGAGACAAAGATCTACTTCGAGAAATTGTTTGCAATATTTGATGGGATAATAGATGAGAAGTTGAAATCGAGGGGGAAGAAGAACGATTTGCTGGAGGCCTTGATTGATATTAATCAAAGGGATGAAGCTGAGTTGAGTATAAATGACATTAAGCATCTGCTTCTGGTAAGTTCCATCTTTCCTCAATTATATTTCTGGTGATTTTATTTCACTGTTAATTAGCAAAGTTTTTCATGTTCTATATTGGGCGGTCTAGTTACTTAAAAAAAAAAAAAAAAAAAAAAAAAAAAAAAAAAAAAAGCCCAGTGTTCAGATGCAATTTTAATTTAAAATTTATTGTTCAAATCATAACTTTTAAGATTATGTACAATTACTGTCAATACACAAGATGCGTTAATTAAGCGAGATGAGACATACATCGAGAAATAAATATACGAGTGACATTTGTCCCTGAATTTTTTCGTTTAATTTGATTTATCAATTGAAAAATATATCCCAATTTTATTAGTATGTGAGCATATCATTAATTTTGATTAAATATATATCTAATTTAATCACAATTGCACCTATATAAAAAGAAACGTCAAAATAATGGATAAAATGCTCTTATGCAATTATATACAAGTAATTTAAGCTTATTTCTTTTGATAATCCTTCAAGTTCACAATTTCTTCGATCAGGTAAGTGTTTGAATGTCAACATCTGTAATATTTGTCTCATCCATGATGATTATATTAGACAATGATCTTATTTATAAATAAGAAAAAAAGTAAATTGACGTTTGATTTTGTCTTACACCTTTGTCTAGGACCTATTTGTGGCTGGGACAGATACGACCTCAGGAACAGTGGAGTGGGCTATGACGGAACTACTAAAAAATCCTGATAAAATGTTGAAAGTAAGAGATGAAGTAAGGGACATCGTAAAAAAGAACAAACAAGTTGAAGAATCAGATATCCCTCGACTTCCTTACTTGCAGGCAGTAGTGAAAGAGACATTCAGGCTTCATCCAGCAGCCCCTCTTTTAGTACCACACAAGAGTGAATCGGTTGTGGATGTAAAAGGCTTCTTAATTCCTAAAAATGCACAGATTCTAGTTAACGTGTGGGCGAGCGGCAGAGATATCAATGTCTGGACGGATCCAGATTCGTTCATGCCGGAACGATTCTTAATCGGCAAAGATCAGATAGATTTCAGAGGTCAAGATTTCGAGCTGATTCCGTTCGGGGCAGGAAGGAGGATATGTCCGGGATTGCCGTTGGCGTATAGAATGGTGCACCTTATGTTGGCGGCGTTGGTGGGGAACTTCGAGTGGGAACTTGAGGGGATCAAAGCAGAAGAAATTGACATGGATGAGAAGTTTGGGCTTACTCTACAAAAAGCCGTACCTCTCAAGGCAGTTCCAACTAAACTTTATTGTGGACCAATGGATACTTAATAATGTATTAGTACAAGACAATAAGGTTAAGTTGGGTGGGGCCTGATATTGCAACCTTTTCAAATAGATTGAATTATTATTGATTTCTTTGGAAGTTGTCTTTGAATTTGATTTTTCATCCTTCAAATTTGACGAAGTAAAATGAATTGATATAATAATATTATTATTTTAAATGGTTTATTTTTTGATCGAGTTTCTATTAAAATATAAAATTACTTAATTAGAGAGTTTTAAAAGAAAAAAATGTGTCAGAAGTTTGGAAAAATCGTTCGGAAAAAGATTCAAAAGAAGGGTTGATAATTGCATCGTTGTGCCTAGGTTGTGGAGGCTCTCAGCCTCATGGATAGTTCAATATGCTTATCAGCGTCTTTTATGAGATGTGGATCATCCAAGACACATTAAAATGATGTATCCCTGATGTTCGAACTGAGGTTTAAAACCAGATCCTTCCTCAAGATGATAGATGGGGCAATTCGGGTGAGATTTAATATAGATCCAGCTGTTGATTTATTCATGAAATTCGACCTTATTCATGGAATTCAACTTTGGGGCTTCAGTTAAATAAAGGTGCAATCTTTTAAACAATTATCAATTTGTACTAATATGACTTATTTTGGATTTACTTCGATAATTTTAAACTTTGTGATTCGCTCATATTTTACAATGACACAATAATACTACAACATCATTATCCTATAAATTAATTATTACACATCACTTTTAATAATATTTAAATGCAACAATTAACTCTCCAAACAGATTATCCTATAATATAATTAAAAAAACGACATTTATTTAAAAGATTTTTAAAATTTTCTTGATAAATTATTTTTTGTCAATCCACTTAAATCCAGAAGAAACACCCCATACAATCGGTGAAAAATTATTTTGGGTGGGGTGGATTTATATCTATAGGTTTCACCATATATATATTTATGGGTGATTACAAGTAATGGGCTGCTACAACATTTTGGGCTGAAAAGTTTATATGGGCTGTTGTTATTGTTGTTATTATTTTTTTTATAATTAAAATTATTTATTTTTTGTGTTGTCTATCTCGATGGTTCTACTTGGTGTGAGCCTTTGAATAAAGTTGGAACTTAAATGAAAATATTAATTATTCAAAAAAGACAAGAAGATTATTTTTTTAAACAAATAATTCTTTATTTTTTATTGTATATTTAAATTTTGTATTTTTTTATTATGTAGGCTACATATGACACTAACAAAGATAAAAAGTGGAGAATGCAAGTATTAATCATTATTTACCATAACTTTTCCTCATCACACCATTTAACTCAATAATAGATTTTAATTTGAAATATTATACTAATATCTAGAACTTCATCGTATATACTTTCTCCATTTCATTAAAAAAAATATTTATATTCATGTTTAAAAAATATATATTAACTTAAAAAGAGTTATGTTTTGAAAGTAAAAATCTTATGTTATTAGTTAAACTTAAGAAGTGAAAATTATTTTTCAAAAATATTTATATAATTTAATAAGTTAAATCAACAAATTCTTTTAGTTGTATAAGAATAAATTTATATTTTTCTAGTAGATTGTATCTTTATATAATCATGATTTTAGTTATTTGTATTTAATAAACAAGATTTAGGTTTAGTATTTCACATTTGGAATTTCCTTTTTTGGACCTTTAATTTTCATGGACGAATACTTTCATAAAATTATGTTGAATTTAAGGCAAAGTCACAATTAAAATCAATCAAATTAATTTTTTTAAAAGTTACAATTTATTATTTATGATGAGTGGACATTATTATTTATAATGATTGAAATGGAGTTAATTACCAACTCAGTTTCTTCAAAAAAAAAAATGAAAAACCAGGTCTGCATCTGTGTCTGTGGTTGGTTTTTTTTTTTTTTTTTCTTTTTTTAAATTGATGAAGTTAATTAAAAAATAGCTACGGTTCAATTTCATCTATACTAATATAATAATAAAATTATTTTAAATAATTTTAAATTTATTTTCAGTTCTAGTTAAAGAAATATTTTTGAAAAATAATGTGTTAAATTGATTAGTCCAAGTTTATTTTTCTTTTTCTTTGGAGAATATTTTTTTTTTAATTTGTTAAAATATAAATAATTTTTTAGTTTCTATTTTATTTTTTTCGTATAATAAATAAAACTAATTTTTTCACAACATTTAATTTTACACCGCATATATTAAAATGAGATATTAGATGTGAAAATTTTAAATTATTTTTTGTTGATTTGAGGTAAAATTGTACTATTTATTGAATACATAATTGTTTGTATTGGATTAAGATTGTAAATAAATATTAATTAGTATTTATAAAAATACTCATTAATGTCATTTTTATACAAGTAATAAATTTATTACAGAAACAAAACTTGTATGTTTTGGATGAAAATATATAATTGTATATAAAATTATATTTTATATATATTTTTATTGGTAAAATAATAAAATATTTTAAATACTTTTAAATATGATTAATTCAAAATTATATTATAATATAATTTATTTTATTTTTACAATATATTAGCAAGAACAATATGTAACAGCAGATTGACCATCTTTTTTTTTTTTCATTGCTATCTATTGAATGGGATGTTGAAAGAAAATAGCTTAGGTTTTAGCTTACGTTATGATAATAGTATATAGATATTAACTTTTTTAACTTAGAGTAAAAAATAAAATAAAATATTATTTATGTATTTCTCATAGATTATTTAAAAATTAAATAGAAAGTAATCAGTATTATTTATGTATTTCTCATATATTATTTAAAAATTAAATAGAAAGTAATCAGTAAATCTTCACCAGGCACTGTTCCTCCCATCTAATGGGCCGCTGAGTTACCATGATTTAACTCCTCCACCAATCTCTGTCGGACCAGGGGTGGGGGCCTTGGGGGCGAGGAATTTCGCCTTTTCCCCCAAGTAAATCTTACAGAATCTATACAGACAGACTGACAACCAAAAAGAAGACAAAGTGGGACCCATATTAAACAGGGGCAAGTGAAATTGAAGCTAAAGACTATGCATGAGCTTGTCCGAGAAGGAGCTATTTTGGTAACTAGCGTTAATTTTTAATCCTTCACAATACTTCATTCTCTGCATCATTTTTAAGTTTTTGAAATTTTTGCACCATTTTTACTGTAGATTTTTTATTACACTACTTTTTTTTTCTTTTTCTTTTTTTATATGATTATATTTTTTTAATATGTAATATTGTAATTTATTTATCTCAATTATTTAAATTCAAATTAAATCAAGTTTTTTAAAATTATATCATGTGTAATTTAAATAATAACAAAAATATAATTTAAATAAATATATGAGATTTTAAATATTATATACAAATTTATATAGACTTGCATAACATTACCTGACATTCAATTTCACATATATATTTTTGAATATGATAGTTTAAGAATATAAGTAAAATAAATATTATCTTAAAATTTAATGTTAAATAAAATTACTTATATAATGTTTTTAACAAATATTTAGTAATAAAAATAAATATTAAAAATAAAAAATAAAGATTATTGTGTAATATTATTTTTTAGTGGAAAAAGTAGTGCAAACTGTTGGATAAAATATTATGTAAATTTTACGCTAAAGTGGTGCATAATTTGCACTAGAGTAATCAACACTACCAAAAAAAAAAAAAGGGTGTCCATGTTATACTCCATATTTCTGAAGCTTTATAATCCAAGATTTTAAATATTTATCTAATAAACTTTGTCATAACAAACAAACTATTTTGAGAGAAAAACAAATTATTTTATGTCCATTACTTTTTGGTTATATTCAATATATGATATTTAATTTATGTACTTTTCTTTTGTAATAATTTTTTAATTTTTTATTTGTCCATTTTATGTTTGAATTTATTATAATTTAAAAAATTAATGAAAATTACTATTGTGTACCTCTTATTTCACTTGCTACAAAAATAATTTGACTGCCACATCAATAATTGTTAATAAATTTTTAACATTTTAATAAAATCAAACGTAAATTACATCAAATTAAAAGTTAAAAGTCATTATTTTCGGGGTGCTCGACAATTACAAATAAATGAAGATAGGTATTGGTTTGATAATAATGGATATGGGTTTCACCCCGCTCAGTGTTGAGAGGTACGACTCATTACTCACTTTTTTTAAATAAAAAAATATTATTCACCCATCATTTTTAGTAATTAAGAATAGTTTTTAATTTCATTTTGATTTCGGTACTTCCAAACTCATCAAACATCTATTGTATGATGTCAATTTTTTCCTTATAACATTTCTTGAAACCATTATATTAATGTCGAAGCTACAAGCCTACAAGCATATATGTACATTATTGCACCTCCTTATGGGTTTGGACCCTCAATTTTATTTTATTATTTTTAATATATATAATGTCTTGTTTGTTATGATAATTAATTTGAAATATAAAAGATAAAATCAATTGTCATATAATTATCCCAATCTTTTCTCCATACCATTCAATTAATTCGCATCAGTTTCAGCTATAAATACCCCAATCATTTCTCATTTGCCCAAAGAAAAAAACTACAATCTTCATGGAGTTTATATCATTTCTACTAGTGGTCATCTCCATAGCATGGCTATGTACCGCTGTTCTAGCATCAAGTTCAAGGGCCCGAAGATCATCCAAACTCCCTCCAGGCCCGTTCCAATTCCCGATCATCGGCAACATCCTCGAACTCGGGCCCAAGCCCCATAGGTCACTCGCAAAGCTATCCAGAAAATACGGGCCCGTAATGTCGCTCAAGCTCGGAAGCATGACAACAGTAGTTGTCTCGTCGCCTGAAGCCGCTAAAATCGTGCTTCAAACACACGACTTGGCCTTCTCCAGTAGAACAATCCCAAGTGCAGCCGAATCTCTCAACCACGGCGTATTCTCCCTAGTGTGGCTTCCTGTCGACAGCCAATGGCGAAAGCTGAGGAAGATATGCAAAGAGCAGATGTTCTCAGTTACCAGGCTGGACGCTAGCCAGGGCCTGAGGAGAGAGAAGCTACAAAAGCTGTGCGACTATGTGAGAGAGAGCTGCGAAACGGGCCGGGCCGTGGATATAGGAGAGGCTGCATTTACAACGTCGCTCAATCTGATGTCGGCAACCCTTTTCTCGGCGGAAATTGCGCAGTTCAATTCGGATTCGTCGCAGGAGATGAAGGAGGTGGTGTGGGGAGTCATGAAGTGCATCGGCAGCCCGAATTTCGTCGATTATTTCCCGATTTTGAAACCCGTCGATCCTCAGGAGATTTTGAAGGAGACAAAGATCTACTTCGAGAAATTGTTTACAATATTTGATGGGATAATAGATGAGAAGTTGAAATCGAGGGGGAAGAAGAACGATTTGTTGGAGGCCCTGATTGATATTAATCAAAGGGATGAAGCTGAGTTGAGTATAAATGACATTAAGCATCTGCTTCTGGTAAGTTTCATCTTTCCTCAATTGTATTTCTGGTGATTTTATTTCACTGTTAATTGGGCCTCTCCAGCACTGCGCCGCTGTCCTTTTTTTTTTTGGTGAATTTGCTTTACTATTAGTCTGTGTCACTTATTTTTTTTATTTTTTTAATTTTATTTTATTTGTTTTTGTATTTAGTAATAAAGTTTTATTATATAATTAATTTAATTTTATTAAATTTTAATTAAATATGATAAAAAATAAAAAGATGTAATTTTAATTAAAAATAAAAATAATACAATAATTTTTTTCTTTTACAATTAATTTGGTTTAAATAATTTTAAGATTATTTTAATTAAATCTGATAAAAATAATAAAAAGATGTAATCTGAATTATAAATAAAAATCATACAATAAAATTTTAAATACTACACATACAATTATTATTCTACCATAAAAATTAAAAAAAATAAATAAAAATACAAATAGACAATACATACAATTACAACTTAAAATTATAAAGTTACATACAAATAGATAATACATATAATTAATTTTATAGATAAAAAATTAAAATATTACATATAAAAAAATATTTTTAATATATTACGTATTATGTATTTAACAAATATGAAACTTTTTTAAATATAGATTAAAAATAACTAAATTATAAGGAATATTATTGGAATATTCTTTTTTAGTGCAGAAAGTAGTGCAAACTGCTGGAGATGAAATGCAGATTTTGATGTAAAATAGTGTAAAATCTGCACTAGAGTTGTGCTGACTGCTGGAGATGGCCTTAGCAAATTTTTCATGTTCTATATTTGGGGGTCTAATTACTTGGAAAAAAAAAAACCAGTGTTCAGATGCAATTTTAATTTTAAATTAAAAAATTATTGTTTAAATCATAACTTTTAAGATTACGTACAATTACCGTCAATACACAAGATGTGTTAATTAAACGAGATGAGACATACATCGAGAAATAAATATGCGAGTGAGATTTGTCCCTGAATTTTTTGGTTTAATTTGATTTATCAATTGAAAAATATATCCCAATTTTATTAGTATGTGAGCATTTATATCACTAATTTTGATTAAATATATATCTAATTTAATCACAATTGCACCTATAGAAAAAGAAAACTCAAAATAATGGATAAAATGCTCTTATGCAAATATATACAAGTAATTTAAGCTTATTTCTTTTGATAATCCTTCAAGTTCACAATTTCTTCGATCAAATAAGTGTTTGAATGTCAACATCGGTAATATTTGTCTCATCCATGATGATTATATTTGACAATGATCTTATTTATAAATAAGAAAAAAAATAGTTTGACGTTTGATTTTGTTTTACATCTTTGTCTAGGACCTATTTGTAGCAGGGACAGATACGACCTCAGGAACAGTGGAGTGGGCTATGACGGAACTACTAAAAAATTCTGATAAGATGTTGAAAGTAAGAGATGAAGTAAGAGCCATCGTAAAAAATAACAAACAAGTTGAAGAATCAGACATCCCTCGACTTCCTTACTTGCAAGCAGTAGTGAAAGAGACATTCAGGCTTCATCCAGCAGCCCCTTTTTTAGTACCACGCAAGAGTGAATCGGATGTGGATGTAAATGGCTTCTTAATTCCTAAAAATGCACAGATTCTAGTTAACGTGTGGGCGAGCGGCAGAGACTCTAATGTCTGGACGGATGCAGATTTGTTCATGCCGGAACGATTCTTGATCGGGAAAGATCAGATAGATGTCAGAGGTCAAGATTTCGAGCTGATTCCGTTCGGGGCAGGAAGGAGGATATGTCCGGGATTGCTGTTGGGGTATAGAATGGTGCACCTTATGGTGGCGGCGTTGGTGGGGAACTTCGAGTGGGAACTTGAGGGGATAAAAGCAGAAAAAATTGACACGGATGAGAAGTTTGGGCTTACCCTACAAAAAGCCGTACCTCTCAAAGCAGTTCCAGCTAAACTTTAATGTGGACCAATGGATCCTTACTAGTGTATTAGTACAAGACAATAAGGTTAAGTTGGGTGGGCCTGATATTGCAACTTTTTCAAATAAATTGAATTATTATTGATTTCTATGAAAGTTGTAGTTGAATTTGATTTTTCCTTTTTTGGAAGTTGTCTTTGAATTTGATTTTTCATCCTTCAAATTTGACAAAGTAAAATGAATTGATATAATAATATTATTATTTTAGATATATCATCAGTTGTTTATTTTTTGGTCGAGTTTCTATTAAAATATAAAATTACTTAATTAGAGAGTTTTAAAAGAAAAAAATGTGTCAGAAGTTTGGAAAAATCTTTCGGAAAAAGCATCAAAAGAAGGGTTGATAATTGCATCATTGTGCCTAGGTTGTGGAGGCTCTCAGCCACATGGATAGTTCAATGTGCTTATCAGCGTCTTTTATTATAAATAAAATATATTATATTCCGCGTATAGATCATCTGGTTATCAATAATAATACGAGCAAGTTTTTATCCGAAAACTCCTTGAGTTTCAGCTATTATATATATTTCACTCAAAACAATATTACATTGCACATTTAGGAACTCGATTCAAAGGAAGACTTTCAATCTTGATGGATTTTTTGACATTTCTAATCACCTTCTCCATCGTCTGCATGATCGTTCTAACATCAAATTCCAGGGCCCGGAAACGATCCAAGCTCCCTCCAGGCCCGTTTCATCTCCCGATCATCGGCAACATCCTCGAACTCGGGCCCAAGCCCCATCAATCACTCGCAGAATTATCCAGAAAATACGGGCCTGTAATGTCGCTTAAGCTAGGGAGCATAACAGCAGTAGTCGTCTCGTCTCCTGAAACCGCTAAAATCCTTTTTGGATCTTTAATTTTCATTGACGAACACTTTCATAAAATTATGTTGAATTTATGGCAAAGTCACAATTAAAATCAATCAAATTAATTTTTTTTTAAAGTTACAATTTATTATTTATGATGAGTGGACAGTATTATTTATAATTATTGAAATGGAGATAATTAGCAACTCAGTTTCTTCAAATGAAAAAAAGAAAAAGAAAAAAAAGAGAGAAAAACCAGGTCTGCATCTGTGTGTGTGGTTGGTTTTTTTTCTTTTTTCTTTTTCATTTTTTAAATTGATGAAGTTAATTAAAAAATAGCTACGGTTAAATTTCATCTATACTAATATAATAATAAAATTATTTTAAAATAATTTTAAATTTATTTTCACTTCTAGTTAAAGAAATATTTTTGAAAAATAATGTGTTAAATTGATTAGTTCAAGTTTATTTTTCTTTTTCTTTGGAGAATATTTTTTTAATTTGTTAAAATATAAATAATTTTATCGTTTCTATTTTATTTTTTACGTATAATATATAAAACTAATTTTTTCACAATATTTAATTTTACACCCATATTGCATATATTAAAATGAGATATTAAATGTGAAAATTTTAATTTTTTTTTTATTGATTTGAGGTAAAATTGTACTATTTATTGAGTACAAAATTGTTTGTATTGAATTAAGATTGTAAATAAATATTAATTAGTATTTTATAAAAATACTAATTAATGTAATTTTTATACCAGTAATAAATTTATTACTGAAACAAAACTTGTATGTTTTGGATGAAAAAAATAATTGTATATAAAATTATATTATATATATTTTTTTATTGGTAAAATAATAAAATATTTTAAAAATGATTAATTTAAAATTGTATTATAATATAATTTATTTTATTTTTACAATATATTAGCAAGAACAATATGTAACAGCAGATTGACCATCTTTGTTTTTTTTTCATTGATATCTATTGAATGGGATGTTGAAAGACAATAGCTTAGGTTTTAGCTTACGTTATGATAATAGTATATAGATATTATCTTTTTTAACTTAGAGTAAAAAATAAAATAAAATATTATTTATGTATTTCTCATATATTATTTAAAATTTAAATAGAAAGTAATCAGTAAATCTTACAGAATTTATACAGACAAGACAACAAAAAAAGAAGACAGAGTGGGACCCATATTAATAAAGAGGACGCAAGTGAAATTAAAACTAAAGACTATTAGTTTTATTCATAAAATTAGATATAATATAAATATTTTTATTTAAAAATTAAAAATATACACAAATTTAAATTTTTAATAAATAAATATTTATTTCATCCACACACAAATTAATACATATTTATTAATTTATTAAAAAATTAAAATTTGTGTATGCTTTTAGTTTTTAAATAAAAATATTTATGTCATTTATATTATATCTAATTTTATAAATAAAATTAATATGATGTGCAAAGTATATTTAGTAGTGGCTTTAGAAACATCAAAAAAAAAAAAAGGTGTATATCTTATACTCCATATTTCTGAAGCTTTATAATCCAAGATTTTAAATATTTATCTAATAAACGTTGTCATAACAAACAAACTATTTTGAGAGAAAAACAAATTATTTTATGCCCATTACTTTTTGGTTATATTCAATATAATATTTAACGTATGTGTTTTTTTTGTGTGTAATAATTTCTAATTTTTTATTTGTTCACTTTATTTTCGAGTTCACTATAATTTTAAAAATTTAACAGAGTTACTATTGTGTACTTCTAATTTCACTTGTTACGAAAATCACGTCAATAATTGTCAATAAGATTTTAACATTTTAATAAAATCAAACGTAAATTGCATAAAAGTAAAAGTTAAACGTCATTATTTACAGGTGCTTGACAATTACATATGAATGAAGATAAGTATTAGTTTGATAATAGTGGATATGGATTCCATTTCGCTCAATGCTGAGAGGTATGACTCATTACTCACTTTTTTAAAATAAAAAAAATATTATTCACCCGTCATTTTTAGTAATTAAGAATGGTTTTTTATTTTGTTTTAATTTCGGTACTTCCAAACTCATTAAAGAAGCACCCCTTCAAATTCATAAACATTTATTGTATGATGTCAAGTTTTTTCCTTATAACATTTCTTGAAACCATTATATTAATGTCGAAGCGACAAGCCTACAAGCATATATGTACATTATTGCACCTCCTTCCCCTTTTTTTAATGGATTCCGATCTTCAATTCTATTTATTATTTTATTTTTTTATTTTTAATATATGTAATGTATTATTTATTATGATAATTAATTTGAAATATAAAAGATAACATCAGTGTCATATAATTATCCAAATCTTTTCTCCATACGATTCAATTAATTCGCATCAGTTTCAGCTATAAATACCCCAATCATTTCTCATTTTCCCAAAGAAAAAAACTACAATCTTCATGGAGTTTTTATCATTTCTACTAGGGGTCATCTCCATAGCATGGATATGTACCGCTGTTCTAACATCAAATTCAAGGGCCCGAAGATCATCCAAACTCCCTCCAGGCCCGTTCCAATTCCCGATCATCGGCAACATCCTCGAACTCGGGACCAAGCCCCATAAGTCACTCGCAAAGCTATCCAGAAAATACGGGCCCGTAATGTCGCTCAAGCTCGGAAGCATGACAACAGTAGTTGTCTCGTCGCCTGAAGCCGCTAAAATCGTGCTTCAAACACACGACTTGGCCTTCTCCAGTAGAACAGTCCCAGCTGCAGCCGAATCTCTCAACCACGACGTATTCTCCCTAGCGTGGCTTCCGGTCGACAGCCAATGGCGAAAGCTGAGGAAGATATGCAAAGAGCAGATGTTCTCAGTTGCCAGGCTGGACGCTAGCCAGGGCCTGAGGAGAGAGAAGCTACAAAAGCTGTGCGACTATGTGAGAGAGAGCTGCGAAACGGGCCGGGCCGTGGATATAGGAGAGGCTGCATTTACAACGTCGCTCAATCTGATGTCGGCAACCCTTTTCTCGGCGGAGTTTGCGCAGTTCAATTCGGATTCGTCGCAGGAGATGAAGGAGGTGGTGTGAGGAGTCATGAAGTGCGTCGGCAGCCCGAATTTCGCCGATTATTTCCCGATTTTGAAATCCGTCGATCCTCAGGGGATTTTGAAGGAGACAAAGATCTACTTCGAGAAATTGTTTGCAATATTTGATGGGATAATAGATGAGAAGTTGAAATCGAGGGGGAAGAAGAACGATTTGCTGGAGGCCTTGATTGATATTAATCAAAGGGATGAAGCTGAGTTGAGTATGAATGACATTAAGCATCTGCTTCTGGGTATATTTCAGGTGATTTTATTTCACTGTTACTTAGCAAAGTTTTTCATGTTCAATAGTTGAGGGTCTAATTACTTAAAAAAAAAAAAAAACCAGTGTTCAGGTGCAATTTTAATTTTAAATTTAAAAATTATTGTTTAAATCATAACTTTTAAGATTATGTACAATTACCGTTAATACACAAGATGTGTTCATTAAGCGAGATGAGACATACATCGAAAAATAAGTATACGAGTGACATTTGTCCCTGAATTTTTTGGTTTAATTTGATTTATCAATTGAAAAATATATCCCAATTTTATTCGTACGTGAGCATTTATATCACTAATTTTGATTAAATATATATATCTAATTTAATCACAATTGCACCTATATAAAAAGAAAAGTCAAAATAATGGATAAAATACTCTTTTGCAAATATATACAAGTATTTTAAGCTTATTTCTTTTGATAATCCTTCAAGTTCACAATTTCTTTGACCAAATAAGTGTTTGAATGTCAACATCGGTAATATTTGTCTCATCCATGATGATTATATTTGACAATGATCTTATTTATAAATATAAAAAAAAAGTAGTTTGACGTTTGATTTTGTTTTACACCTTTGTCTAGGATCTATTTGTCGCTGGGACAGACACGACCTCAGGAACAGTGGAGTGGGCTATGACGGAACTACTAAAAAATCCTGATAAGATGTTGAAAGTAAGAGATGAAGTAAGAGACATCCTAAAAAAGAAGAAACAAGTTGAAGAATCAGACATCTCTCAACTTCCTTACTTGCAAGCAGTGGTGAAAGAGATATTCAGGCTTCATCCAGCGGGCCCTCTTTTAGTACCACACAAGAGTGAATCGGATATGGATATAAACGGCTTCTTAATTCCTAAAAATGCACAGATTCTAGTTAACGTGTGGGCGAGCGGCAGAGATTCCAATGTCTGGACGGATGCAGATTCGTTCATGCCGGAACGATTCTTAATCGGCAAAGATCAAATAGATTTCAGAGGTCAAGATTTCGAGCTGATTCCATTCGGGGCAGGGAGGAGGATATGTCCGGGATTGCCGTTGGCGTATAGAATGGTGCACCTTATGCTGGCGGCGTTGGTGGGGAACTTCGAGTGGGAACTTGAGGGGATCAAAGCAGAAGAAATTGACATGGATGAGAAGTTTGGGCTTACTCTACAAAAAGCCGTACCTCTCAAGGCATTTCCAACTAAACTATAATGTGGACCAATGGGTCCTTAACAATGTATTAGTACAAGACAATAAGGTTAAGTTGGGTGGGGCCTGATATTGCAACCTTTTCAAATAGATTGAATTATTATCAATTTGTATTGATATGACTTATTTTGTATTTACTTCGATAATTTTAAATTTTGTGATTCGCTCATATTTTACAATGACATAATAATACTACAACAACATTATCCTATAAATTAATTATTACACATTACTTTTAATAATATTTAAATGCAACACAGTAACTCTCCAAACAGATTATCCTATAATATAATTCAAAAAAAAGACATATATTTAAAAGATTTTTAAAATTTTATCGATAAATTATTTTATAATTTATTTTTTGTCAATCCACTTAAATCCAGAAGAAACACCCCATACAATCGGTGAAAAATTATTTTGGGTGGGGTGGATTTATATCTATAGGTTTCACCATATATATATTTATGGGTGATTACAAGTAATGGGCTGAAAAGTTTATATGGCCTGTTTTTTTTTAATTAAATTTATTTATTTTGTGTGTTGTCTATCTCGATGGTTCTACTTTGTGTGAGCCTTTGAATAAAGTTGGAACTTAAATGAAAATATTAATTATTCAAAAAGACAAGAAGATTATTTTTTTAAACAAATAATTCTTTATTTTTTATTGTTTAATTAAATTTTGTATTTTTTTTTTTATTATGTAGGCTACATATGACACTAACAAAGATAAAAGGTGGAGAATGCAAGTATTAATCATTATTTATCATAACTTTTCCTCATCACACCATTTAACCTAATAAATAAATTTTAATTTAAAAAATTATACTAAGATCTAGAACTTCATCGTATATACTTTCTCCATTTCATTAAAATATATATATATATATTCATGTTTAAAAAATATATATTAACTTAAAAAGAGTTATGTTTTGAAAGTAAAAATCTTATTTTATTAGTTAAATTTAAAAAGTGAAATTTATATAATTTAATAAGTTAAATCAACAAATTCTTTTAGTTGTATAAGAATAAATTTATATTTTTTTAGTAGATTGTATCTTTATATAATCTGATTGAAAAAATTATATTTTTTAAAAATAAAGTTTCTATTTTTATTCTTTTAGGACAAAAAAAGTATTATATATATATATATAAAATGTCAAACTATCATATGATTCAAATTGGAGAAAGATGGGAAATTATAAAGCTAACCGCCTATAAAGGAGATTTTATTTTAACGCCGACCTACTTAAAATAAATGGACGAAAAATAAGTTAGAATTCAATTCGTTTGACAATTGACGGTACACATTTAATCTAAAATCAAAAGAAAAAACCTTACTTGTCCTACCAACTTATTTAAAGAGGTCATTATTAAAAAAATTAAAGATTAGTAAATAAGTCGACAATAAATACATTATTATCGAGTGAGTCTGAAATTATCGAATATTTTTTTATCTTTCTATAAAATTAAAGAAGTATCGTAAAAAAATTATGTCAATTTATTAATACGTGTCTCCATAGCTTGGTAACATGTATCCTTCGTTTTCTTTCTATTCTATTTTTTACTAAAATTTAGAAGTTATATAATTTTTGTTATAAATGCATTTTGAATATATGATATTTTAAATTAATTTTCTTTTTTGTGACTTTTAATTTAATACCAATATTGAATATATTAAAATGTATGAAATATAATTTTTATGTATTAAAAATATTTAAATTATTTATTTTTAATTTTGATATATATGATTAAAAAATATAGTACAATTTACTTTTTAATAAAAATAGCTTTTAATTTTTGAAATATAATAATATTTAGTTTATATAAATATAATTAACACAATTTATTTATATTTTATAGTGATATAATTTTATATATCATATATTATTATAAATAAAATATATTATATTCCGTGTATAGATCATCTGGTTATCAATAATAATACAAGCAAGTTTTTATCCGAAATCTCCTAGAGTTTCAGCTATTATATATATTTCACTCAAAACAATATTACATTGCACATTTAGGAACTCGATTCAAAGGAAGATGTTGGTTTTATTTGCAAATCCATACAAAATTAACCAATGCTGCGGAAGCAATAATAAAGCACATACAACCGAGAAATATATCAATTGTTCAAACAAGCAAATATCCACAAGTAATCAAGATAAAAACGAGAGATAAATGAGACACGAGATTTACGTGGTTCGGCAAAGCCTACGTCCACGAGAGCAACACCAATTGTAATATTGTAGAACTCCGACGATTCGCACAACCCGCGAACTCGTTACACAATGGCTCGAGAATTACAACCAAGAACGAGATCAACCTCTCACTCTCTAACCCTCTCAATTCCACAAAGACCTCACGAATTTGTTGCTCTCTGTTTCTCTCGTGTATCCCCCCTTTCTATTTTTCTCTCAAAAGAAAAAAGAAATTTCTCTCCGACACTCCTTGAAGTTGTGTGTCCATTTGTTGCCTCTACACTTCCTTTTATAACCAAAGGAAAGGAAAAGAAAAGGAATGGTTTATTGAAAACAATTCAAAAGAAAACTTTGCCAACTTTCAGCCACCCATTTCCACCCATTGCCAACTTTGCACACTTACTTTGTAAAAGGAAAAGAAAGAAATGAATGGCTTTGCTGTCATGGCTTTGCTGCCAATTGTCTGCCACCCACAATTCTCCACCTCGTACTTCATTTGATAATCCTCAAATGTAGGACGAATACGAGCACCGCCCACGAACAAAGACACTCGTACAAACTGCACCATTTTACCATGGTTGCCTACATACCCAATCCAGGGATCAAGCTCCTGTAGTTCGACTACCGGGGAGAAGCTCCACCTCACCCCAACACCGCCCCGAAAGGCTGCCCCGTTTGAACATCAACACGGGTTGATATGTAACAAGTCCAAACAGTGTTGAAACTTGCCACCCGTCACCACCTTGGTTAACATGTCTGCTGGATTTTCATCTGTGTGCACTTTCATAAGAGAAATATTACCTTCCTCTATGACATCCCGCACAAAATGGTACCTGACATCAATATGCTTGGTACGAGCATGGTGAACCTGATTCTTTGCCAAATGTATCGCACTCTGGCTATCACACCACAGGTCCACGCGATCCTGCTTGATCCCAAAATCACCTAGAAGACCCCACAACCACAAAGCTTCCTTCACCCCTTCTGCCAAAGCCATGTACTCAGCTTCGGTAGTGGAAAGAGCCACTGTAGCTTGCAACATCGATCTCCAGCTAACGGGAGCACCGTGTATACAGAACACATATCCTGTGGTGGATCGTCGTCTGTCTAGATCACCTGCATAATCCGAGTCCACAAACCCATTAACCTGACATGTGTTTCCACTAAAACACAATCCTGTGTCACTGGTACCCTTCAAGTACCTAAGGATCCACTTCACAGCTTCCCGGTGTGTCTTTCCAGGATTAGCCATAAACCTGCTCACAACACTAACTGCTTGTGAAATGTCCGGACGTGTACACACCATCGCATACATTAAACTGCCAACTGCACTAGCGTAAGGCACCTTCTCCATCAGTGCTTTCTCTTCCGCTGAAGTGGGAGATTGCTTACCAGAGAGCCTGAAATGGGGAGCCAACGGAGTTGCCACGGATTTTGCATCTTGCATCCCATATCTTTGCACAACCCGTTCAATGTAGCTTTTCTGGCTCAGGAACAAAACATGGTTCGTCCTCTCTCTTTTAATCTCCATACCCAGTATTTTCTTTGCAGCGCCCAAATCCTTCATCTCAAACTCTTTACTAAGTTGAGATTTCAGTCTATCTATCTCCACCTTGCTCTTCGAGGCAATAAGCATGTCATCCACATACAATAAAAGATAGATATACTCACCTCCAGGAAATCTCCGAATATAGACACAGCAGTCATATTCACTTCTGGAATAACCATGCTTCAACATGAAAGAATCAAACCGCTTGTACCACTGTCGAGGAGATTGCTTCAATCCATAAATGGATTTCCTCAAGCGATAAACATGATTCTCTTTACCCTCAACCTTGTAGCCCTCAGGTTGATGCATATAAATCTCCTCCTCCAAGTCTCCGTGCAGGAAGGCGGTTTTGACATCGAGTTGTTCCAGCTCAAGATCACCATGAGCAACAGCACTCAACAGCACCCGAATAGAAGTGTGCTTTACTACAGGAGAGAAAATCTCATTGTAGTCCACTCCCTCCTTTTTTGCATATCCCTTTGCTACTAACCTCGCCTTGTACCTGATCCCACCGAGCTCAGTATTATCCTCTTTCTTCTTATAGATCCACTTACAGCCAATAGCCTTCTTTCCTCTGGGCAATGGAAGAACCCCTTCCAAAACTTGATTCTTCCGAAGAGACTCCATCTCTTCTTCATTTGCAGCCAACCAGTTTGCGCTATCCTTGTCCTGAATAGCTTCCTGGTATGATGCTGGCACCGCATCATCCTCTGGTAGTGCACATCCGACCACGTTTGCCTGCCCATAATGCTTCAAAGGCTGATCTGACCCCAGCTTTTGAACTCTCTTGAATGCTCGCTTTGGCCTAGTGGAAGCCAAATCATCCGCAAGCCGCTGTTGGTGTAGTACTTCTACATTCCCTTGATCAAGAGCCTCGTGTTCAGAAGCCTCATCACTCTGTACTTGAGTGTCTCTATGATCCTCCTTTTGAACACCGCTAGAACCTGGTTGATCCTTCGGTTCTATTTCAATCACCTGAGCATTGCAGCTTTGAACTTAGCTGCTATGGAATACTCATCAAAAATAACATCCCTGCTGATTATGAACTTTGAACTTTCTAAGCACCACAGGCGATAGCCCTTCACTCCTGTTGCATACCCCAAGAATATTGCCTTCTTGGCCCTCGCCTCGAGCTTTCCCTCGCTGACGTGATAGTATGCAGTGCATCCAAAAGTTATGAGTCTTTCATAATCTGCATGTTCTCCAGACCATAGCCTGTATGGAGTATCTCCACCTAAGCTTGAATGTGGAGATCGATTTATGAGATGAAGAGCTGTAAACATCGATTCTGCCCACCATTCTCTGCCTAACCCTGCATGTGACCGCATGGACATAGCTCGCTCTCGCAGCGTGCGATTTAGTCTCTCCGCGACCCCATTCTGCTGCGGTGTATTTCTGACACTCCAGTGCCTAGCAATACCCTCCTGGTCACAGAACTTCTTGAAGGCACCGTCTGTATACTCTGTACCGTTATCAGACCTCAATGTCTTCAATTTCTTTCATGTCCTGTTTTCAACCATTGCTTTCCACTTCTTGAACGTGTCAAACACCTCATTCTTATGCTTCAAGAAATAAATCCAAGCATATCTAGAATAATCATCAATAAATGTGACATAGTACCTGGAGCCTCCCTTGGAGGTAACTGTAGCTGGCCCCCAGACATCTGTGTGCACATAATCCAAAATGCCTCTGCTCCTGTGTTTGCTGGCCCTGAACTGAAGTCGGTGTGTTTTCCCGTACACGCAATGCTCGCAAAATTTCATGCAAGGCTTCTTCAGGTTCTTCAGCAAACCTTCTTGACAAAGCAGATCCAGGCCCTTCTCTGACATGTGTCCGAGTCTCCTGTGCCATAACCGGGTGTAGTCCCCTGGGTTGCTACTAGTTCCATCTGCTCCAATTGCCGCACTTCCTGTCACCGTTGTGCCCAAAAGCGTATACAAATTCCTTTGACGGATACCCTTCATCACAACTAAAGAACCCCGAACAACCTCCATGACTCCATTCCACGTGATAATTTTGCATCCACCGGAGTCTAAAGCACCAACGGAAATAAGGTTCTTACACAATTCTGGGACATGTCTTACATCCTTCAAGGTTCTGATAACCCCATCATGCATCCTGATTTTTATTGAACCGACCCCCACTGCTTTGCAGGAATGATTATTTCCCATCAAAACAGTTCCACCATCTGTCTCCTCGTAGGTAGTGAACCACTTCCTATTTGGAGACATATGATAAGAGCATCCTGAGTCAAGTATCCACTTACCAGAGCTTTCCTCATCACCCGTGGCATTGAAACAATCGCCGACATCCCCTTCATGTGAAGCATAACCAGCTTCTTGTGTCCCTTGTACCTTCCCGCTGTTGTTGTTGTTCTTGTTCTTCTTCCAAGTTGTTTTCTTGTTGGGGCAATTCGCTTTGAAATGCCCAAGTTCCCCGCACTTAAAACATGGTCTCTCTGCAAGAGGTTTTGAACTGGATCCAGCCTTTCCTCCCTTGCCTTTCTCTCGATAATTTGTCTTGCCCCTCGTGTACAACCCCTGTGCCTGCTCCTTGCTCATGCTAGTAGCCATGCCACTAGTTGCAATCTTTCGGAGATCATCCGCCAGGAGTGAAGTCCTGGTCTCATCCATCTTCAGATTTTCGCCTAAGAGCATCAAAGTTTGTACAAGATTTTCATACGATTTTGGCAATGAGAGAAGTAGCATAAGAGCTTGATCCTCTTCTTCCACCTTCACATCAATATCCTTCAAGTCTGATATGCACCTATCAAACTTGTTTATATGTTCCTGGATAGGTGTACCTTCCTCCATCTTGCAAGTATACAATCTGGATTTCAAGTAGATCCGATTCGTTAGAGTCTTCGTCATGAAGTTCGCCTCTAACTTCAACCACACTCCCGCGGCGGTTACCTCACTATCTACCAAGAAAGCAACATCCCTTTCAAGGCAGAGAATGATCGACGCTCGTGCTTCGAGATCTAACTCTTCCCAATCCTTATCCGACATGTCTTCGTGCTTCTTTTCCTTACCCGCCAAAGCTTTGTGTAGCTTTTGTGAGATTAGCAAATTCTTCATTTGCATCCTCCAATAGGAAAAATCATTTTTCCCATTGAACCTTTCAATCTCGTACTTCCCTATCTTGACCGCACCACTCGTGGACGTCATTTTTCAGCTTGTTTCAAAATTTAATTCCTCTCAGGAATTTCGTCGAGCACCTGGTATGCGCTTCTGCCAGAATCTGCTCAAAGCCCCTCAAATTTGAGCTCAACCACCCGAATTTGATATCAAGCTCTGATACCAATTGTTGGTTTTATTTGCAAATCCATACAAAATTAACCAATGCAGCGGAAGCAATAATAAAGCACATACAACCGAGAAATATACCAATTGTTCAAACAAGCAAATATCCACAAGTAATCAAGATAAAAACGAGAGATAAATGAGACACGAGATTTACGTGGTTCGGCAAAGCCTACGTCCACGAGAGCAACACCAATTGTAATATTGTAGAACTCCGACGATTCGCACAACCCGCGAACTCGTCACACAATGGCTCGAGAATTACAACCAAGAACGAGATCAACCTCTCACTCTCTAACCCTCTCAATTCCACAAAGACCTCACGAATTTGTTGCTCTCTGTTTCTCTCGTGTATCCCCCCTTTCTATTTTTCTCTCAAAAGAAAAAAGAAATTTCTCTCCGACACTCCTTGAAGTTGTGTGTCCATTTGTTGCCTCTACACTTCCTTTTATAACCAAAGGAAAGGAAAAGAAAAGGAATGGTTTATTGAAAACAATTCAAAAGAAAACTTTGCCAACTTTCAGCCACCCATTTCCACCCATTGCCAACTTTGCACACTTACTTTGTAAAAGGAAAAGAAAGAAATGAATGGCTTTGCTGTCATGGCTTTGCTGCCAATTGTCTGCCACCCACAGAAGACTTTCAATCTTGATGGATTTTTTGACATTTCTAATCACCTTCTCCATCGTCTGCATGATCGTTCTAACATCAAATTCCAGGGCCCGGAAACGATCCAAGCTCCCTCCAGGCCCGTTTCATCTCCCGATCATCGGCAACATCCTCGAACTCGGGCCCAAGCCCCATCAATCACTCGCAGAATTATCCAGAAAATACGGGCCTGTAATGTCGCTTAAGCTAGGGAGCATAACAGCAGTAGTCGTCTCGTCTCCTGAAACCGCTAAAATCCTTCTGCAGAAGCACGACATGGCCGTCTCAAGCAGAAGTGTTCCAATGGCCGTTAAATCTCTCAAACACAACGAGTTCTCTGTAGCATGGCTGCCTGTGGAGGATCAGTGGCGAAAGCTCAGGAAAATATGCAAGGAGCAAATGTTCTCAGTTTCCAGGCTTGATGCTAGCCGGGGTCTGAGGAGAGAGAAGCTGCAGCAGCTGTGTGACTATGTCAGAGAATGCAGCAAAACGGACCGGGCCGTGGATATAGGAGAGGCTGCATTTACGACGTCGTTGAATCAGCTCTCCGCCACCCTCTTCTCGACTGAATTTTCCCGGTTCGATTCGGATTCATCACAGGAATTGAAGGATGTGGTGTGGGGGGTGATGAAATCCGTCGGCAGCCCCAATTTCGCCGATTATTTTCCGATTTTGGAATCCGTCGATCCTCAGGGGATTTTGAAGGAAGCAAAGATCTACTTCGAGAAATTGTTTTCAATATTTGATGGGATAATAGATGAGAAGTTGAAATCGAGGGGGAAGAAGAATGATTTGTTGGAGGCCTTGATTGATATTAACCAAAGGGATGAAGCTGAATTAAGCATGAATGACATAAAACATCTGCTTTTCGTAAGTTTCATGCTTTGTTGCAATCTGCAATCTCTACATTGATGATTGGTATAATATATAATATTTATTTTGGGTCGAGTCCCTAAAAATTTGTACAATATTCCTTGTTTTGGGGTCGAACAAAATATAAATACAAAAAAACTAACAAAATATTTGATTTTTTTGTCGTATTTATTGTTTTTAATACATGTAAATATGCTGATCAATATTGCAAGTTTATAAATGAGTCTGTACAACACTCTACTGCTGATTTCTTTCTACTAACGAGAGTTTGAAAACAATGTTGTCCATAAACAAGACATGTTATGTCCAATTTGTTTACTGTACTTTAGTCTTTAACTCTATGATTGTATAGGATCTATTTGTGGCTGGGACCGATACGACTTCAAGCACTGTGGAATGGGCAATGGCAGAACTACTACGGAACCCCGAGAAATTGTCAAAAGTAAGAGAAGAAATTAGAGAAACCATTCAAGAAAATAAACAAGTTGAAGAACCAGACATTGCTCGACTCCCTTACTTGCAAGCTGTTGTGAAAGAGACATTCAGACTTCATCCAGTTGTCCCATTCTTAGTACCTCGGAAGGCTGAATCCGACATAGAAATAAAAGGACACATAATACCAAAAAACGTGCAAATTCTTATTAATGTGTGGGCGAGTGGCAGAGATCCCAAAATCTGGACGCATGCAGATTCATTCGTGCCAGAACGATTCTTGAATGGCAATGATCATATAGACTTCAGAGGCAAAGATTTTGAGCTGATTCCATTCGGGGCAGGCAGGAGAATATGTCCAGGATTGCCTTTGGCATACAGAACGGTGCACCTCATGCTGGCGACGTTGGTCGGGAATTTTGGATGGGAGCTGGAGAGCACATTACCAGAAGAACTGGACATGGATGAAAAATTTGGTCTTGCTCTACAAAAAACTCGTCTCTCTCAAAGCTATTCCAACAAATCTTCGAGGCATAGACCGCTAAATCGAATTCTTAGAGAAGCCACACAAGACAGTAAGGCTGTATCAGAACCTCACCTTGTCCGAGTAACTCTTATTTGTCTTTCACACTATAGCTTCTTCAATCAAATCTTATTTTCCACCCACTTCTCTATTGTCCCACACCTTTAATTTAAGATGCTTTTGAATCAAATGGGATTAAGAAAAAACCAACCAACAAATAAAAATGTAAAATTTAATAATTTATAATAAATTTTACTTTATTTAGTTGACTTCAAAAACAACTAACTGTACTAATGGGATGTTTGGACTAAGCTGGAGGCCTTCGTAGCACACCGATTGTGGGTTGTAAGGTTGTGTCACAATCAAATGCATATTAAAAGGTAGTGTTTGTTTTGGGTTGTGATAAGGTAGATTGTTATTGATATGTCAAATCAATATGTTTGGTAGAGTTTTGTTTGTATTATTATATTATGAGAGATAAATATTTGTGAATTTAATAATTGGTGATGGATTATTATATATATGCTAAATGGATGTCAAAATAAAGATCTTAAAAAGAGAATTAATATGATATAATTTTTATAAAAAATGGATTTGAAATAAAAAAGTTATAAAAATTTTGGGTAAAAAAATATATATTGAGTAGTTTTCTTGAAAATGATGAGAGAAGAGGGAGAAAAAAGAGGTGTAGAGAAGATAGGGTTGTAGATGGAACAACCACAACCCACAACCTTGTAAACAAATACGGATTGAATTGTGGCACAATCCGCAACCAGTTGTATAAAGACGTGTCCAAACATACCCTAAGAAAATTGATCATATATTAATTCATCAAGTCAAACATTAAATCTCAAGAAAGATAAAAACAGCGGTTAAGACTTTCTCTCTATAGAGAGAAGCTCTGCCTTCTCTCTAGATTCCACCTATCACATTTGCTCTTTTATAGCTTTGGCCGTTTGGTCTACGCTTCAAATTATTGAAGTTTTTGGAAGAACAGCATATTGATTTTATCATTTTGCTGAGATTACCATTCCCATTCCGGGATTTATCTATAAAAAAAAAAAAAAAAAAAAGAGAGAAAACGCAAATTGGTTACTACAGATCGCGATCCTGGGTTCCTGGGGGACGTTGTTGATTATGTTCTGGGTTTTTAAAGACCTAGTTCATCCATATTGAAAGACTGGATGTTATTAGTTTCTTTGTTTATCTTGCTAAGTAATGGTAATTCCTTGATGTTTTCGGAGGTTGTTTGTCCCAATTGAGGCCTGCTGCTGTGAGTTTGTGGATTCATCAAGGCAATGCTTTGATGTTTGTGGTCAAAATTAAGAAACACATGGATGCAACAGTTTACGATCCGAGAAGGCTGGATGGCGCTGATTTAGTGTTTATGCAAATCGTGGAATTGTTTCTCAGAAATTCGGCAAGCATGGAATTGCTGATAGAAGGTGGACGGATTCCCGTCTAGATGCATCGTTGTGTAGGTTTGAGCGCTGACGGGGCTATTTCAGGAAATTATAAACTTTCTTTATCTATAGTTTTTTTCCTTTTCTGGAGGGGATGGCGTTGCCAAACAAATTAGGGTTCGTGTTCTTTTGCTGACGATTTGTTAATACTTGGGGAATGCGTGGATTGGTGCAGGGGCTGCAATTACTGTTGATTCCCGATGAGTTACAATTGTTCTTTCCCTGCAACCCTGCTAAATTTTACTGTTGCTGCTACCATCTGAATATGACACGTTGAGAAGAATTTTCATTGCCTACTGCCTGGTGATGTTTTCTGATACTTGCTGCTGCTGCAACTTTTGCTCTTTGCTGTTTGGTTTTAGGACTTGTTGCAGCCACATTCTTGTCTAGGTGTCATGCCTGCCGCTGCTGATTTGTTGCTGATATATCTACGAATTTAGATGATGAATGTTGTTCCTGTGCTGATGCTACTGCCGCCGGTCCGTTTGTTGGTCCTGCTGATTTCTCCTGATGGCCCACTAGTTGTTGCTAAGTGGGTTGCCGGCTTCTATGCTGGTTCGAGATGGATGCTTGCTGGTGTTGGCTTCCATATTGGAATGCTGATACCAGTTTTTTGAAGACACGATTGGGGCCTGATAATTATTACTTGGAGCCTGTTTTGCTCCTGCATTTGAGCTTGCTAGTATCTTATGTTGGCCTTTGTGTTGGTGGGTTTTATGTCACATATTTACAGTTTTTTAGGATGCTTGTTCCCGACCCCGTGCTGAACTTCGGGACTAGTTTTTATTTTCTTTGAGTATGCCCGAATATTGGTGTACTACAAACTTTTTCTTTTATTTAATTTTTGCGATTTTGACAAAAAAAAAAAAAAATCTCAACAAAGATATGAAGGAGATGTTAAGGCCGCTCTACATAAAAAATTGAACGAAATAAGTTAGATTTGACAATTGATATGACAACTATAATTACAAATCAGACGAAGAAAAGTCTTAGTTACCATAGCTAGTAAGTTATTTAATGATATTATTGTACGAAAATTCAAAGTTAGGTACTCTAATTTGAAGTTAATTTGAAATCATTTTCAGTGATAAGGAAGCAATTGTTTTTTCAATGCTCTCTTTGGAAAGAGTTTAAATTTTATTTATTTATAATTAATTTTCATATTTGAACGAAAAAAAAAAAACTAACAAATTTAGGTCGCACCATCCCATCTCGTACACAACAAAACTAGGCTATATAATTAAAAAAAATTAAAATCTAGGTTGTGGATAGAAAAATATATGTATGTATATCTACAAGTGATTAAATTTAGAGGTTTTCATATATTGAAAAAAAAAATTCACTCTTTTATTTTCATAGTTTATAATAAGGTATTTGTGAACAAAAATAAAAAAAAATTGCCACAACTTAAAATTTTGTAATTTTTTGAAGTTAAAGAAGAAAAAAGAATATATATATATATATATATGTGTGTGTGTGTCTATATAATTTGATATTTTTATCTTTTGGCCCGTATAATTTACATAAATTAAGTTATATTAATTCGTACAATTAAAATTGAGATCATTTTGACGAACATCTTACCAAAAAAAAATGAAGTTGTTCCATCTACATAATGATCTACATTAGTTTACATTAAGATGCATTCTCATCCTATGATTTGTGCCTACTACAAATGGGTAAAAATGCTCATTTGTTAGAATCTTCTCAAATAATTGCAGCCGACAGCTTCGCGGACATTAGGGTTGAGATTCTACATTTTCTCTTGTTGACACGTGTGAACATGGATCTGCAATCCTTAATATATATATATATACACACATCCATGATAAATTAAATAAAAAATATTAAAAAAATGCTCACGTCATTCTATGTTGATTTCAGCTATATATATATATATATATATATATATTGCATTGAAACGATGGGAGTTTGCACAAAGGAAACCATAGACTTCAATCTTGATGGATTTTTTGACATTTCTAATCCCCTTCTCCATCGTCTGCATGATCAGTATCATTCTAACGTCAAATTCCAGGGCCCGAAAACAATCCAAGCTTCCTCCAGGCCCGTATCAGCTCCCGATCATCGGCAACATCCTCGTACTCTGGCCCAAGCCCCACGAATCACTCACCAAAATATCGAAAAAATACGGGCCTATAATGTCGCTGAAGCTGGGAAGCATAACAACAGTAGTCGTCTCGTCTCCTGAAACCGCGAAGAGCCTTCTGCAGAAGCATGACATCGTCGTCTCAAGCAGAAGTGTTCCAATCGCCGTGAAATCTCTCAAACACGACGTGTTCTCCGTAGCATGGCTCCCTGTGGAGGATCAATGGCGAAAGCTCCGGAAAATATTGAAAGAGCAAATGTTTTCAGTAGCCAGGCTTGATGCTAGCCAGAGTCTGAGGAGGGAGAAGCTGCAGCAGCTGTGTGACTATGTGAGACAATGCTGCGAAACGGGCCGGGCCTTAGAGATAGGAGGGGCTGCATTTACCACGTCATTGAATCTGATGTCGGCCTCCCTTTTCTCGATGGAATTTGCCCAGTTCGGTTCGGATTCGTCGCAAGAATTGAAGGACGTGGTCTGGGGATTGATGAAATCCGTCGGCAGCCCGAATTTAGCTGACTTTTTTCCAATTTTAAAGCCCGTTGATCCCCAGGGGATATTCAAGCAGACCACGATTTTTTTCGAGAAGCTGTTTGCAATATTTGATGGGATTATAGATGAGAAGTTGAAATCCAGGGGAGAGAAAAATGATTTGTTGGAGGCCCTGATTGAAATCAACCAAAGGGATGAAGCTGAATTAAGCAGAAATGACATAAATCATCTGTTGCTGGTAAATTTAATTCAGTTCAGTATTACAATCTTTTTTTTTTTTCACTGTACAAGTTGACTTGATTTCACTAATGTATAGGATCTATTTCTCGCGGGGACTGAGACGACCTCAAACACTATCGAATGGGCAATGGCAGAACTACTACGAAACCCAGAAAAAATATCAAGACTTAGCAGCGAATTAAGAGACGTTATTGAAGAAAAGGGGCAAATTCAAGAATCAGACATCCCACAACTCCCATACTTGCAAGCAGTGGTGAAAGAAATGTTCAGGCTTCATCCTACTCTTCCTTTGTTAGCACCTCGCAAGGCTGATACCGATGTAGAAATAAATGGCTACATAGTACCTAAGAACGCGAAAATTCTATTTAACGTGTGGGCAAGTGGTAGAGATCCTAGCATCTGGACGAACGCAGATTTGTTCATGCCAGAGCGATTCTTGGATGGTAATGATCGGATAGGCTTTAGAGGCCAAGATTTTGAGCTAATTCCATTTGGGGCGGGGAGGAGAATTTGTCCTGGATTGCCATTGGCGAACAGGATGGTGCACCTTATGCTGGCGACATTGGTGGGGCAGTTTGGGTGGAAATTGGAAGAGATAAGTCCGGAGGAATTGGACATGGAAGACAAGTTTGGACTTACACTGCAGAAGGCCACACCTCTTAAGGCTGTCCCTACCAAATTGTGAGTCTTCCCACTACGGTTGTTTAAATGGTTGTAAATAAGTCGAGTCAGACCTAAGATGTCATTTTAAATATGTAAGCTAAACTAAATATTGTTCTTCGAAACAAAAAATAAAAAATAAAAATCAATCTACTTGGAGACAAAGATGTATATATATATATATATATTAGATGAAAAATCGTGTTTATATTTAGTTATTATGTTAATGATGAAGCAAGCTTTTAGTAGTTGTTTTTAGTTGAGCATAATTAGTAATTAATTTATATTTTCATTGATGGTTGTTTGAGCATTGTTTGATGTTGTAATTGTTGGTGGAAAATGAAGGGAAAAAAAGGGTTAAACTCAATTAAGATATTCATAAAAAAGATAGACAAATAGAAAGGTAAAAAATAAATATAATGATCAAGATTCAAAAGACGAAGAACCAACGTTTGTGATGATTTTCAAGTCAACTCCGATTCTTGAATTAAACCTTTGGTCAGGGTTTTGGAAGATTTTAGATAAACCATGAGATCGATCATTGAGTGAGACTTATAAAACAAAAACGTGAAGCTTGCTAAAAACGTCTTTGAAGCCTTTGATTTTTACATTAGATAGAGATAATGGAGAAAAATTATGATTTAATATTAATATCCTCGATCCGGGTTGGGTCGTTGACCCGGACATTATATACGGATCTTAGGCCCATTTATGCAATAGTCCAAATAATTAGTGGCTGGGCCTTAGCATGTTGTCCCTGTGATTATTCCATAGGCTGATGCGTATTAAACTGGGACTCTCAAATATAATATTAAAAAAAAAAATTAATACACAGTAAAAGGATGGTTAGTCATCCAAATCAGTTGACATTTGATAATTTAATTAATTTCTAAATCAGCTCAATTTAATAATTATATAATGTCATCAATTTAATAATTATATAATATTGTAAATAACAAGGTGTCACCAATGAATGATATTAAAATAAAAGAAATGATTATAAAAATTCCCAATTCACAAAATCTGATAATACCCCAACAAAAGTATTTTATTTTATAAAATTAGTAATTATTGTGCGCGCATATACGTGAAGCTGCTGCACCATAAATTGATAGAATGTTATAATAAATAAATTTTATTTAATTTAATTATATTATTAATTTATATTGAGACCATATAGGTGTTTTATTATAAATTATTGTCTTATTATTTTATCATAATTATTAATTTAGTTTACAGGTTCCGAATCCTAATTGAATAAAATGTTCCTATTAAATACATTATTAATTTATCAAGTATTAATTAAAAAAAATGCTATAAACTTCACAAATTTAAAGGACGGGCAATAAAATTGAACTACGTACCATTTTGAGTTGAAAAAAATTAAAAGACGTTAATCCTACAAAGTTACCCCATATCTGTAAAAAAACTTCATGACTGAGTCATTGTTACAGGAATGTAACTTTCACGATTGTCCTGAATCTTGGCCATTGCCGGAATCTTTCCTTTTGGGAAGCTCTTCACAAATCTCTTCATCTTTGCTTTTGCCCCACAGAAGAACATACATGCCCACAACTACCATGAGGGATCCTAAAATGCTGTTCAAAGAATTGGATAAATTCAAAAAATAATATTAGTCCATTGTTTTATTAAAAAAGTAATAATAATAAAAAACAGGGTTCATTCAACTTGTAGGGAGCTAATGCTTATAGTAATCCGATACTATTCTCGGGGAAACTATAGTAAGTTTGTGTTTGAGTTGATTGGATTTAAATTCTATTTGAATATCGATCTTTCAACTGAGTTTGTATGTTTAAATTAAAATCAACTTTAAATCACTAAAAAATACGAATGGTGATTGAACTTTAACAATTTACATACTAAAAATGGAACTAATAATTTCTTTTAGGAAACTACTAAATTTGGTTTGGTCTTTTTTTTATTTCCCTTTGGGGTGGGTAAATAATGAATAATGTGTCTATTTTAAATCTAATAAATAAATTACATATATATATAATATATATATATATATGTAAGTATACTACATTTGAATTTTTAAAATTTGAGGGGTCTTAGAATAAAGTATGGACTGTACCAATATATATATATATTTATGAAGAAAAGATGATAGAGCACCCTCTCACCTTCCAAGGGATATGGCTTCATGCAACACTAAAACATCAAAAACAGCAGCAAAAATCTGAATCAGCGGGCTGAACGCAGATGTAAAAACGGGCCCACGTTGCTTCACGCACCAGGACATCACCACATAACACAGGCCCGATCCCATGATTCCCTGTATTAATTTAATCCAAAATCAATCTTAAAAATCTACAAAACCATAAGATGGAAATTTCTGCACTCAGTACTTACAGCAAACGTAACGCTTAGAATCTGCAATTCTCCACTGAGAATCCATTTAGGCATGTTCCTGTCTGTGACGAGACACCAAACGGCGGATTGGACCGCGCTGAATAAGGACATAATCGAGGTGCTGGAATATCGGTAGGGGAAGTGCTGTCCGATCCTGGACTGTATGAGGAACCATGAAGACCAAGCCAGGCTGCCTGCGCCTAGGAATGCCGAACCGAGGCCGAACCCCTTCGGCTTCTCATGGTTTAGGACAGTGGTCCCTGCATTTATAAGGCATATCCCTTTGTACAAGGAGAGTGTTACGGCTCCGGCGACGCAGGTAAGTGTCCCGATTACCTTAGCCTTTCCACTGTTTGTCTTTATGTTTACCTTCTCCATCCTGGTCAAACTTAGCCACTTGTGAGCAAAAAAAAAAAAAAAAAAACAAATTCAAATCACCATCGAAGTTTCAGTATTCTTTTCAAGTCAAGAAAGATAATATTTATTACCAATCATATTCTCTTAATCTGTCCGGTGAGACGAGTTGGTGTAGATGGAACAGATGATTGGTTTACGTTGATTATTCAATGGATCATCTCGATTTTGATGCGGCCAGGTTTCAATTGAAAAAATTTAAAAATAAAATGAAATAATGTGATGAGCTTGGACTTACCGCATGGGCCATGCCAAGAGAAATGTAATAACTGGAACTATGTTTATGAAAGCACAACTGAATGTTGCTGTTGTATAGTCAAGCCCGACCAAGAAAAGATACTGAGTTAGCGTCAACCTGGATTTCCACGCAAGAAAACAAAAAATAAAAATAACAAATAAATAAAATTAAAAAATAAAGATGAAATTAAGTTGACTGAATTGTTTCTGTGCATTTTTGCTATTATAATCAGAAAGGAGAATTTGAACACAAAATGTATAGCAGTACTAAATACAACAGAATTTGTGAGATCCTCGGTTACACAATTGTGTTTTATGATACTTATTGTACAGCGTGAGTATATAGATGACATCACTAATTAACATATATTATGTGTTAAAAATAATTATACACAAGATAAAACTCCAAATATAACAGAGAATCTGAACTGACAAGAGAAGAGGGTGGAGTAGCCCCTTACCCGAGCAGCGCACAGAAAAACATCTGACCAATCAAACGCGCCGTCAGCTTATTCCAACAACCCCTGCGAAGCAATTGACGGGTCATATTCTCTACGTTTCCTATAAATTAAGTTCGTTTCTTTTTAATTGTTGTTGTCAATTATAATCTCTTAGGTTTGTGTAGATAGTGCGACGTGATCTACTCGTACAAGTTAGGCAAAATGATTTAATTGCTAAGGGTACGAGCTAGTATAGGTGGCTTACATTAAGAAGAGTACAGATATCCTAAAGAAAGCTTATTTTGGCTACAAAAGAATAGAATTCACTTGAAAATCGAGTGAGACTCATTCGGCAACGTAAGCCAACGAGCTGAAATCTAATTCCAGGGTTCACAGCACACAAACTGCATTAAACTGAGCCTGGATTGCTTCATACCTTTCCCAGAAATAGACGAGTGGGATCAAGAAAATGGTAGAAATTGACTGTCTGTAAACTATGATGACCACATGATCCATCCCTCCATTAAGTGCCTTCTTCAACAGTATATTTACTATTGCTAAGCAGAATTCAACACTCACCATTGCACCAATTGCCTTCCACATTTCAACACTGCTCATTTCTCAGACTTCCAAACTGCCAAAACAACAAAGATTTATATATAAGGTGTGTTCTAGCGAAGTCTTATTCCTTCAGAATCTCATTCAATGTAGGCCTTCAAGAATTCACTTACTTACTCGGAATCATACATATTCTCTCTCTCTCTCTCTCCCCCTCATCGTCATACTGACCTCACAAACTGATGGTAGTTCGATGCTTTCTTTCGTTAAATATGTTCATTTATATTATATTAGCTCAAGTGGCATGTGTCGAGTTGAGTTACTTACTGATGAAATAAAATACGAAACTCAAAATGGTAAAATTAAAAAAGTAGGTAACATTCATATCCACCAATGGTAGTGAAGAGAGGTAAGCATCAATATAAAGGAACTGATTTTGATGTAAAAAGGGAACACAGGCAGCATCTAATGCTTGCTTCGTTTGGAATATAGGGCAGGGTAAATGTACATATTTGGTAAGTTGGAACTTGGAAGTGGGAACAATATGTCTAATCTCCAGCATCGATCACATCCACGCATTGGGGTTGGGGATGTCATCATCTTTGAATTTTTCGTAATTTTAGTCCTACATTTGTTGCATCATGTATTTAATATTGTTAATCATGTGTTTGTATACTCTCACGCATTCACGCAAATGTTTGTAAATATGTAATAAAAAATATCTAATTCACTTTGTATCGGGTGTCGGTTCAAACTAGCCCTAAAATAATTGATTAGACGATAAAATGTAATTTTTTGCGTCTATCAATTTAGAAATATGCTTAATTAAAAAGTGAATGTATTAAAATATTAACTTCCAAATTTAATTTAAGGTACTAACAAAAATAGAATATTATATTTTTGGGCTTGCGAAGTAGAAGAATAGTTATTTAATTTTCATAGTTTTAGGACAAATTGTTCCAAACCTACCGTATTAAGTTTTTTGCTGAGTTTGAAGGAAAATATGTCCACCATATTTTAAATATAGATGATATTTTTAATAAAAAGTCACACAATTTTTAAAAATACTTTAACCAGTTTTTATTTTGTAATAATTTCTACCAATATTTTTTAGATTAAAATAAAATTTACTTAAGAAACAATGAAATGATTTTTGAAAAATATAGAGAACAAATTTTTCTTTATTTTTTCAAACAACCGTCATTTTTATGCCCACGTGATTTTTTCAACTATGCTTATTGCAAATAGAAAACAAGAATTAAAGTTCAAAGAAAGACAATAGCGTGATTTTGAAATTTAGAGCTCGAAATGTATTAAATTTGTTCAAATTTAGTTAGACGAGGTCGTGAAGATAGAAGAAAATGTGGTGTTTGTTTATGTTATTTCATCAAATTTTAGGTGATAAAATAATAGAAAATTTCCTCTCAAAATATTGTTAATTTTTATAATGAATCACGTCATACAAAATTTGGATCCAAAAAGTACACATTGAACATATCATCTACCAAACTCGTGCAGTTGGAAAGCTCAGATTAATTTGTTCTAAAATCACAAAAAATATATAACTATTACCTTAATTCACAAGCTCAAAAATATATTGTCTTATATTTTTGAGACCCTTATGTTATGGTTCGATTTTAAAATTTTAAGCCCTTATATATTATTGTTCAATATTTACAAATTTTCCATATATATATCTATATATATGTGTGTGTGTGTATGGACATGGTGCCAATGTTTGTGTGTAATAAAAAACTTGAAAATATTCCAAAAGAGGAGTGGGCGGACACAATGATCAAAGACTACAATACGAATCTCTAATCATTTTGATAAATTATTCACCAACATGGCTACACCCTACAAGTAGCACAACCATGGCTCAATACTTTTCAAAAAAAAAATATATATATATATATATATATATTATTTCTGAAAATATCTCAATTCATTCTAGTTTGAAATCCCACAATCCAAAATATTATTTAAAAAATAAAAAATAAAATCCTCGAAAATTTCTTGAATGACACTATTGATTAAATACTATTATATTTTCTAATTTTTGTAAATATTTATTATGATACTATAACCAATGTCCACAATTTTAGTAGGTGGGACATTTATTGGGGAATAATAAATTAGTTATATTATCTCCCAAGTCACTTGCACCCAATGGCCAAGTAGCCAAGTGTCTTCTAAATGACCAATCATTTCCCATACTAGCACCCATTTTTGACGTTGTTGATGCTGTAAATGAATACATGAATTCATTGAATTTCGGAGATGCGAAAATTTATTTGAGTTCAGATAGTACTTGCAAGTTTGATACAAATGTTGATATTTTGGCTGATCTACATACAACTGAATTTTTGAATGGCATTAGATGTTCAAGTGTTCCAAATCATGAATTACAACTGAAAGTTGGTACTCCTGTGATGTTACTGCGCAACATTGATCATACAGTTGGTTTATGTAATGGTACTCGGATGGTTATTACAAAATTTGGAAATCACGTTTTGGAGGCAAAGATTCTAAATGGAGCTAATGAAGGACATAAAGTGTTAATCCCACGAATGTCCTTAACACCATCTGATCCAAGGTTGCCGTTTAAATTTCAAAGAATACAATTTCCTCTTATTGTCTCATATGCCATGACAATAAATAAAAGTCAGGGACAGTCACTTTCACATGTTGGTATTTTGTTGAAAAAATCAGTTTTTAGCCATGGGCAATTGTATGTTGCAGTTTCAAGAGTAACAAATCGTAGCTGATTGAAGATTTTAATTTATGAAAAAGATAATGAGAAAACTACTTCAACTAGGAATGTTGTGTATAAAGAAGTTTTCCAAAATTTGTAATGTAAGTTTTTGTAATTATTGTTGTTTACTATTATTAAAATTTTAAATTGTTTGCATGTTTTATTGTTGATTTTATTTAATATCAATGATATAATGTACATTTCTTTAATATGACATATATTTATTTATAATTTTATTATAGTTTATTTTTTTCTTAATAATTTAAAAATTATATTCACAAGTCGTGCACCGCACGGGTGAGATACTAGTTAAACGTTAAACACAAAAGGAAACATTAAATTATTAAATTGAAAAACTCTCAAGTGAGACTCAAGCTACTATGGAACCTTGTTTTATTCTTAATTCTTACAGAATAAACATATTATAATACAATAATATTTTTTTAGCATAAAGATGATTTAGTTGTCCAATGGTAAAATATCATCCACAGTTGGAGACAGCTATATAGTTACACACACACACACATATATATATATATATATGTATTGTTGTTATAGGAAAACTTATCATTAAGAACAAAAAAAAGGGAGAGCTTAAGTATAAAGACATTGTAATAATCATCCAAGTACGTGTTAATATATTAACTGCTGATATGATAATATTGCATTGTTCAATTTTAGACAAGGGATCTAACTTTTTTCTACAAAATTCCGACACATCAGGCGATGGACCATTATATGTTGCAGAGTTGGAATCAAGTCAGTTATAGATGATTGTGTTGAAAAAATTAATTAAACTTAATTATTTATATTAAAATTTTGTTTGAACTCGATATCATATATTTAATAAATAGATAAAAACACATTCTTATATGTAAATATGAAGATTGAATGGTTTAAATTTAAAAAAACAAACAAAAAACAAATTATTTAAGTCTAGCTCAATATGTATGAGGCCTAACTAAAATTTCTAGCTCGATTTATATTAGAGAAAACTAAATTTATTTACACTTTTGATGTTAAACACGTGTTTAATTAAGAAATAATATTGGAATTAACGAGACAAAAAATGTATAAAAATTATCTAATTTTCCTATTCATTACGGTTGTCCTACTATTTATACTAAATTTACACGAGTTAATATCTGGATCGTGATTTAAATTGGGCCCGGCTCCAAAAGATATAAATTAATGTATATTGGGCCTAAGCACTGATCTTATGAACATCAACCTTCAAATACTGATGGGCCTGAAGCCCAAGTCAATATGCACTCAAAATTTGGGCCTACTTGATACGGGTTTGAGTAATTACGGGTCTTTAGTAAGCTAATATATTTGATTAGAGTGCTACTTTTCACCCTTATGTTATATAGGGCCAGTTTTTTTTTTTTTTTCATTTAAATTATTATCATTTTTTTAGTTTACCATACGAACTAATGTTTTTGTTTAATTATCATGTAAATTATTCAAAATTTTATCAGTAATTACCATATAAATAAATATTTTATTTTTATTGCATTATGTGATTGACATGTCATTTCATTAAAATAAAAATAGCCTTATATAAAGAATTTTTAAATTTTCACAAGTTTTAAATATATTTCTCGATTCACAGCTTTACACGACGCTTTTAGTTTTTCTTACAACAAAGCTACTTTAATAAAAATGAAATTGCTTTTTATATAAATCATTGGATTATAATACTTATTGGACAAATTACTAAAAACAATTTATTGATTGATGAATCCGACATAATTGTATGGCCCTTGAATGACTAACCCTAATTATGATTTTTTCTTGAAATATATTTTTAAGTATAATTTTTTCATTGTTTGAATGTTGTGATTGTCAACAAATAGCGATATCAGGTGTTAAAAATTTTTTGAATCAATTTTTATATATTAAAAATCATATATTTGGGTGAAATGTTTTATTTTCAAACTTAAAAGATATAATTTATTTTTATTATAAAAGGATGATTAAATATAGTAAAGAATATTATTAGTATCTATTTATCGATCTTATTATGGAGCGAGAGATGATTTAATTTTATAAAGCTCACCTGTTAAATATATAATGGAATTAACAATGAGTACCTTGTAAATGATAGTTTTAGACGGTAACCGAAAAAATTTAAAATAATTTATATGATAGTCACAAAAAAAAAAGTTCATATAATAAATTTAAAAAATAACAATAGTTTGGATGAGAAATAAACATATGCTCTTAGATATGTATATATAATAATAACTCAAATACTATTATTTGTCAAATTCATTTAATTAAATTGTTAAATGAGTGTATTCAAATTATTATAAGCTTTAATAAAATGAGTTTAAAAAATAAATAAATTAATATTTTGGAGTCTGCAAGAAAATAAAACATGAGAGAGAAACAAATTATATTTTCTTACTACTTTTAAAATTTGCAAATATAAATATTACAATGCTATGGATTTTTGTTTTGTTTTATATATAATTATAAAAACTTATGGCCCAAATTGGCCTTAGTTTTCCAAAATTGTCTGAAATAATTAGTCTAACTAATCATTTTTCTTACAATAATACAGACTAATTATTTTATATTCACATCAATTTATTAAATCCAATAAAAATTTAATTTATAAAATTTAAGTTTAAAAAAATTCTGTATTGGTTATAAGTTTACCTTTAAAGAATTTTTTTCCCATAAACATAACAAAATACGTTTGAATGGGTCTCATGTGAAACGGTTGCACGTGTGACACAATTTAAAATATTACTTATGTAACTATAAAGTATAAATTATTACTATTTTATAAGGTAACTAATAAGTAGTAATACACTTAAAAAAATAGTGATACTTTATAGTTAAACAAGTAATATTTTATAGTTAAATACGTAGTACCTTACATCGTGTCACACATACAACCATTTCATAGAAGTTTTTGCGTATACGTTTAGTGTTATGCATATAAATATCATAACATATAAATAAATAATTAGAGATGGACAGCATTTTGGGGAAAACTTTTATTTTTTAACTAAATATTAAAACAAATATTTGTAAATTTACTAAAATAGCCCTGTACCTATTAAAAATTAAGGAGGCTACTGACATTACCGACGTTTATATCCCATTGTTAAATTGTTGATATTAAAAAAGAAAAAAAAAGCTATAGATACAAATACAAACAAATATTTGGTCATCTTCGAGGGAGGGAGAGAGAGAGAGGTAGAGAGAGAATTGACTTGGAAGTCTTACAACTGTCACCTTTATTACACATATATATACGTACAACCACCGCGGTCTCAGATATTATCGTCTCTTTTAAAAATCCCATTTCCCCACACTCTTCTCTCGTTTTTCAACCATAAATAAATTCCCATCCCGTAAGGTAACGACAACGCAAATAATTGAAATTTTATTGCTGTTTTACTGTAATTAATGGATGATATAGCAGCGATAAACCAACATTAAGAATACTAGAGTAACAGCAACAGTAGTTTCAGTTGAAGCAGTCGGCTGGGTTTCTGTAACGCAGATTTCCATTTCCGTTGAGTTTTCTGCCGGGATTAGGAATTAGGTCGGTTATTTTTTTAAGTAATTTGGGGAAAAAGTGAAGGAAGATGGGGCTGGTATCGGGAATGATGATGGGGATGGTGCTCGGGATCGCGTTGATGGCGGGTTGGAAGTACATGATGGCCCACCGCAGCAGGAAGCGAGTTGCTAAGGTTTTTCAATTTCTTATACTTCCACAGCAACTGGTTTTCATGAAGATTTTTGAAGTCGAGTCATTTTTGTACCAGATTAATGATATTGAATTTGAGATACATCTTTCTGTGTGATCTAACTAGTTTTTTCCCTTCTGGCTAGAATGTGGATATTGATATTTGGCCCTATTTTTCGGGCGTCGGTCGTTTTAATGATGTTTGAATTTCTTAAATATCCTATTTATTTTGGAAAAATTGTTGTTCTATTTTTGTGGACAGGCAGTTGATATCAAACTACTGAGCTCACTGAACAGGGAGGATATGAAAAAAATATGTGGAGAAAACTGTCCAGAGTGGATATCATTTCCTGTTTTTGAGCAGGTTCGATTATTTCTTTGTTATTTGGCTTGAAACATTGGAAGTCTGTATTTGTATAGATTATTTTATGGTGATGATCATTTGGTAGGTCTGTCAGATGTTCTTTCTACACTCTGGTGTTGGAAATGCTGCCTTTGATGTTTCTTGTATTTCATTTTATTCTAATTTGAGGAATATTATTTGATTTTTTATGTTCCCTTTTATAAAAGTAGCTGCTTTTAACTCTCAAATCTGGATCGAGGAAGCTTTCCTTTAGTGGGCATGTTGTAGAACCTAGTTACTTCCTTTTAATGTCGTTTTCATGTACATTTATTGGTTAGTTGCTCTAGATATAGCCTACTGTGTAGAAGAGTGGAAGGAGATAATTCTGTACAAATAGATACTGGATTAGAATGGCTCTATCTAGACTTTGCTTAGACAAGTATGAATTGGATTGGTGTAAGGGGCGGAGAGCTCATAACTTAATATTGAACTTTGATTGGTAAAACAACTGATTAGCTAACTGAGAAATGAATATACTTCTTTATGCATTTAGTTGCAATTCAGCTGATACTTTTCAACGCTTCTTAGATTGCTTGATTTATGTTGTTTCCCTAATCAATCCCTATTCATACATTTTATGGAGGCGAATATAGATATTTTTTAATCGAGTCCCTATATTTCATAGCCCTCTGCAATCTATCCGCCCCTCACATCCTATAGATTTTTCTTCCATTATGAGTTTTAGAATATACAGTTCTTTAGCTATAAAATTGTACTTTTATCATGTTTAGGGTGCGTTTCTCCCCTACTTTGGTTTTATGATTTCTGTCCTGAAAATGTTTATGCGAACATATGCCATTTTCTGCCTTATGATTAAAATAGAATCGGTCGTTGTTGTTGATTTGACATAACTCTGCTCACTCTTTCAGGTGAAATGGCTAAATAAACAACTAAACAAATTGTGGCCATTTGTTGCAGATGTAAGCCTCTCCTTTCTGTTTAATGCACCTGGTATTACTTATCTGTTGTCCAACCATGTCCTTTTATATTGGAGAAATTGAGAAGATATCAGTATTTTATTATTCACATGAATCGCTTATCCCTGTGCATGCATATACAGATGTGAACTCAAATCAATCTCTTAATTTTTGAAAGGCACGGTTAGAGATATAGCCACGCTGAAATGATCTGAAGAGATTTCTGTGTCTGATGAAGCGGATCTGAAAAGAGAAAGAGCTGAAGCATGACTAAGATTGTCTTATTTAGTGGCACTGGTAGATAAAATGGATTATTTAGGATATTGTTAGGATTGTTATAGCATGATGGGGCTGTCAGTTGTCATGTGATATACTTGCTTCAACTCTTCAATCCAAAATTTGTTTCAGTTCACTTATTTCCATGTTCATATTGCTAATATTTTTGAATGGTTTCTTTCTCAGGCAGCAGAGGCTGTCATAAAAGAATCTGTTGAACCACTGTTGGAAGAATATCGTCCCGCAGGGATTACTTCTTTGAAATTCGGCAAATTGTCTCTTGGAACTGTGGCTCCCAAAATTGAAGGTTGCAACACTCTTGCCAAATTATGATTTATTAGTTTCATACTCACCCATACATCTTTCAACTTGACGTACTATTGTATCTTATCTTTAATGCTTGACTCAAGCTGGCCAGAACTTAAATCTTTGTTACATTCTATTTTTTCAAGGGGTTTGCAGTTATGGTCCTGTTATGGAACTTTTACCTGCTTAAGTTTCACTTATGCTATAGTCTATGTTTCTTTGTTTGTTTTTTTTTTTGGTATTTGGCTTCATCATATTCCTTGCTGATGGGTATTATTATCTGCATTTTGATGGGAAAGATTCCTTTCTTGCACAATACGAAAGGCCATAATCAAAAAGTTGACCTCTTCAAACTTTCTAGTGTCCTCAGATTGTGGAGGCTTACTGATTTCCTTGTCTGTTGTTGAATAAGGGGAACACCTCTCTTATATGACACATGTCATGCTAGAACTCATGCAGCTGGTGTTTTGATACATTTAGGAGAGCTATGTTAAGAAAGGTCATATATTCGAGTCCTTTGCTGCACTGTCTTCTGTATGTTCAAGAGTACCTTGGTAGAGCAATTCAAGGATAATCTGTTATGCTTGGCTACCGTAACACATGGATCCTGGATGACCATACCCTCAAAGCATCCAAATTAAGAAAGAAAGCATGCTTTAGGTTCATAACAATATAACATGATCCAAGCTATTTCAGTGGAACACTGTTAATTTGCTGTTATTTTGTGATATCTTATCCCTTATGCACTGAGAACTATATGCTGTTACCTTTACCATGTGTTGATATTGTCGTCTTCAGATAAGGGTTTTATCAAAGCAACTTAAGAATCGTTCATGAGTTACCTTATCAAGCCATATATACTCATGAATTCTAGAATCTTTATGCGATAAAATATTGTTGCAGATTGTACTTATATAACTTTTCAAACGGTTTTCCATTTATCTGGAGTTCGCACGTGACATTATGAATTACTTCATGCATTGGTTTCTGGCTCATTGTGGGCATAATTGCTTAAGTCATGCAGGTATTCGAGTTCAGAGTCTTAAAGAAGGTCAAATCACAATGGATATTGACCTACGCTGGGGTGGTGATCCTAGCATTATTCTAGCTGTGGAGGCCGCACTTGTTGCTTCTATTCCCATTCAGGTTGGTGCAGTAAATATCTCATCTCCCAAACTAGATTACTTTTTCCTGACCTCTCAAGTTTTATTGTTACCCATCATGTTAGAATGTTGCCACTTTATGTTATATATCTTGTCCTTTATTCATATTGTAGTATTATAAGCTGAAATGTAAAAGCTGCTATTCTGTCTTTTTTGCAGTTGAAGGATCTTAAAGTTTTTACAGTGGTTCGTGCTATTTTCCAACTTGCTGATGAAATTCCTTGCATTTCTGCTGTAGTTGTTGCTCTTCTTGCTGAGGTACATCGAGTATACCTATTTATTTGCTTACACTATATTTGATTCAAGCACAAATTGAACTTTTTAATGCGGTGAAGGTTATGTAAGTTTATGAAAAAGCAACTCAAAAGCTGAATACAATTATTTACTAGTGTTTCATTCACTGGTGATGTTGGGTGATTAAAATTTAAATTTCCTGATGGAGGACTCAGACTTAGAAATTTCCCAAGCTTGGAAACTGAATATTTGCTGCTAGATGTATGTGGATGTGCTACTTATCCATGTAGTATGTATATAACATTTGCACTTTTCCATATCATGAAGCCAAAGCCTCGAATTGATTACACTTTGAAGGCTGTTGGTGGAAGTTTAACAGCTATTCCTGGGATTTCTGATATGATTGATGTAAGTTTTGATATTATTCCTTCTTAATTTAGTATGTTTCTTGATTGTTTGGACTGACTAGTTATTTTATTTCTGTAAGGACACTGTTGACACTATTGTTAAAGATATGCTACAATGGCCCCACAGGATTGTTGTTCCTATTGGTGGCATACCTGTGGATACAAGGTGAATCAGCGATCTGCCTAGATTTCGTTACTCTTTGAAATGATCTTTTATTAAGTTATTATTATGTTAGGTATCTGGTGTAACTTTTTTAACTAGTTGATGAATCGGCAACCTACACAATGTCACTATTTGTACTTCAATCTCATATTTAACTACTGGAAGGGGGAGGGAGGACAAAATCACAAAAATCCAAGAAACCCAAAAATATAGACAAGTGAAGCTGGGTGGCATGACGTGACACACAAATTTAAGACCAAAAAAACAAGAGAAGGATATCATATTTTCAGCTGTTCTGTGCAAGGTTGTTTAGGACATTTTCTATTAGTTTGGTACGTTTGCTTGTCAACACCGGTATTACAACAAAGAGGTGCTTATGACAAGAAAAGCAAGAGAAGGATTCTAAATTTTCGGCTTTGTTGCTAGGCCAACATTTTCAGTTATTTTGGAAAAATGATGGCCAGGAATGAAACTGGAGGTGATGGGATTTTCTAGAATAGGATACCCATATTTTTTCTTCTTGCTCTATTGTGTATTGTGGTGATTGGTAACTTGAAGACTGCTTAAGAATGGTCTGGAATTCAGTTATGCATCTGTTCCGTATCTGCTTAATGAATATTGTAAAAATATTGTGAGATTATGGACATGATCTGTGTGGCTGACTTTTGACTGTTTATTCTGAATGCTTGCAGTGAATTGGAGCTTAAGCCAGTGGGAAAGCTCTCAGTAATTGTCGTACGGGCAAATGACCTGAAAAACATGGAATTGATTGGAAAATCTGATCCGTATGTTGTTGTACACATTCGTCCTCTGTTTAAAGTCAAAACCAAAGTTGTTGATAACAACTTGAACCCTGTTTGGAATCAAACATTCGAGCTAATCGTAGAAGACAAGGAGACACAGTCACTGATTCTTGAGGTTTTTGATCTCCTTGCTTTGTGCTTTTTCTCTGTATTACATTATGTAGTATGTTTCTCAATTACTAAAGAACCAGCATTTTTCTTATGTGCAACATAAAACAACCCAGGCCCCCTTTTGTAGCTAAAGCCAGCATGTCATAGTAAACTAGCAGCAAGAATTCATCTTTATAATTGAGGAGCCACATAACAAGTATTTGCTAGAATAACATAACTTGACTAGCAATAATCAAGACCTTACTAGATAGTCAAACTAATCCTAATAAAACTTAACCTATAAAACTAATTGATTTATATTAATAATAGCAGTGGAAATTTAAATCCATAAATCTTTCCTAAGCGTGCTTACTCTTTAATTGAACTATTCATCAACAATAATAATAATAATAATAATAATAATAATAATAATAATAATAATAATAACTACTTAGGCAGTGGAAACTTCATCAATCCAAAATAATGATTCCAGTATTCTGATAAATTTTCAAATTACAATTGTACTTCAAACAGAGGCATAACATGAGCACTTATTGAATAACCTACTTAATCTAGACAAAAACCAATAATAATCAAGATCTTTTGTTCATAAGACATCAACTAATGACAAAAATAATTGAAATCCTTTTTTACCATATGCTCAACGGCTCTGCCTCGACTGCGGACTTGCTCTCTGTGGAGTGGTAGGCAAAACACTTCTTGATACTTGATGTGACTAGATTGGAAAATGTTGGTATATGCAACTAGATATTAGTTTTCCTAGATTCAGAATTTGAAAACAGTTTCCTAGAAATTTTGCTGTATGTGCCAGAACCCAATTTTCGTACTGAGAATTTCAACCAAAAAAATTCTTTTGTTTGTCTAGTCTGAAGGTTGATTAATTCATGTTTTGCTGTTGGTAGCTTGATCCACACTGGATTTTGCTTTTACTAGTACTGTTGGAAATTCGCAAGTTCCTCTACATTTTCATTCTTGAAATTGCTTTACTGTGTATACATTTGCTTTAATTTTACTCTTATTGCTAGATGTTAACTATTAGCTATTCTGATATTTGTAACAGGTATTTGATAAAGACATTGGGCAGGACAAGCGATTAGGCATTGCCAAGTTACCTCTGATCGAGCTAGAAGCAGAAAAATCAAAAGAAATCGAACTAAGGCTCTTCCCATCACTTGATATGCTTAAAATTAAAGATAAGAAGGATAGAGGAACTGTAATGATTCAGGTAATGGTCAAACTTTGACGTGTGGCATGCAGTAAATCTTTCTGTTTTCTACTTTCCATTTCTATTAATTAATTACCTTTAAGTTCGTTACATAGAAACACATGGCTTGGTTTCAGGTGTTTTATCATGAATTTAACAAGGAAGAGCAGTTGGCTGCACTTGAAGAAGAGAAGAGGATCTTAGAAGAAAGAAAGAAACTGAAAGAGGCTGGGGTTATTGGTAGCACTATGGATGCCCTTGATGGTGCAGCCTCACTAGTGGGTTCTGGTATTTCTGGTGGGGCAGGGCTCGTGGGGACCGGCTTAGGCGCTGGAGTCGGCATCGTTGGGAGTGGGTTTGGAGCCGTTGGTAGTGGGCTGTCCAAAGCTGGGAAATTCATGGGCCGGACCATCACGGGCCAATCCAGCAATAAGAAGAGCGGATCTTCAACCCCAGTAACCCCTCAGGAAAATGGAGGTGCAAAGACACTGTAATTGTGTACTTGATTGCTTGTGTGAATTTTTCCTTTCAAAAAAGAAGTCTGCAATCCATAAATTCTTTTCGGGTATGACGATTTCTACAATGAAGGTCTTGAATTTTCTGATCCTTTTGTGTGCTACGCAGCTAGAGGTAGGTCTGGGTGTATATGTTATTTGTTTTAGAATCTTTGTGGATGTAGTAAGCCAAGGTAACAACATTAATATGGAAATATCTTCGTATTCAGTGTCGTGATTTTTCTTGATTCGCAATCCTGATCTTTTTCTTAGGTTTGGGTCGTTTATTATAAAATAATATTTCATCTCGTTATTTTTTAGTGAGGGATGGGGACATTTTTGTCCCAAATGTTTGATTTAATATATAGTTTTAGGGTAGTTCCCTCTTTAATAAAATAAAATAAGGGTGTTGCTAAACACACCACAAAAATTACTTTACACACAATTAATTTAGTGAATAAAATTAAATAAAATATAAATGATATATATATTTTTATGTAATTTTTTTTAAAAAATAAACATTAATATTTTTATTATTGATATTATTCATTTTTTGCTTATACACACTCACACATTAACCTTATATTCAAACGAATCAAAATAAAAGTTAAAATATTTGTAAATAATTCATAATGAAAAATTACAATACAAATGATACAGAAAATATAATTATTATAAGAATTACACAATTAAATACTGTATTTTTTGATGAAAAAATACAGTATTTAATTGTGTAATTCTTATAATAATTATATTTTGTATATAATTTATATTGTATGGTCTATTATTGATTACTTATAAAATATTTTAATTTTATTTTATTAATTTGAATATAGGGTATAGTCAAGAATGAAAAATAACAATAATAACAATATTATAATTTTGCTTAAAATATATATAAGGGTATATTTTTTATTTATATTATATTTAAATTTATTCAAAAAATTAAAGTAGTGTGAATAGTAATTTTTGTGGGGTGTTTAGAAACACCCTAAAATAATTCGCATAAATGCCTTTTGTATCCCCCATTTTTCTTATTTGACATGATGGAAAAGATAATGTGGTTGCGTTTATAATAACTCATTTATCTTTATTTTGTTAAATGAAATCAATTTGATTTGTTGAACTTTGGTGATGATATCATCCAATCTTGCATTTACCAAATAGCCCATACATTTATTGTTATAGGATAATTTTTCTCATGTCAGTACGTTGAATAGGTTACAATCATAGCAGGGTAGAACTGTAATTTGAGTCGACGTTGCTGCATTCTCGTGGTCTCATGATAGCTGAAAGTCTAATTCTGGGCCCGTGAGGGTACAACGTGGCAATATTCTTACCACACCAACACAAAATTATGCTTACCAATAAATCTATTTTTTTATTACCTTTTATGTTTTGTATTATTCCACTACCAATATTTTAATCAAACAAAGTCAAGAAAACGTTCAAACAAAATTTATTCTACTAAATTCACAAAAAAAAAAAAAAAAAAAAAATTAAGTTTTTCCTTTTGCGCTGGAATACATTTAGCATAAATTCACATAACAAGTGTGTATATATAATTTTCACTAATATATATATATATATATATTTATTTTTAATTTTTTAATTTTTAACTTGGATAAGACAAGGAGCAAGAAAAATAAAACTCAGAAACCAATGACAATTAAAACTTAAAAAACATATCTCGTAATTAGGGCCCATAAAAAGCTAAGCTTTTTGTTTTTTTTTCCCTCTGTGATGGGATAAAAAGCTAAGCTTTTCAATTAACTTATTACAGTGACCACTGAAGCAATCTTAAACTTACTGAACAGTAATTAAACAGTAGTAAGTATCCTTAATCCTAATTACATACATTCAATTCTCTATTTTTATAAAATTATTAAATATTCGTGATCATTATATATAAATTGTGATTGCATAGTATCTCCTTAAACATGTCAATTATAAATAAACTATGAGAGGCATTCAAATTCACTTTTCTAAATAAACTGTGGAAGTTCCTATTTGTTGGATTATCTTAATCACAACAAAAATACATTTTTCCAATATATATATATATAATATTAATTTTTATTATATACGAAATAATAATAAATCAAAACAAGAGGGTGAGGCTGTGGTGGGTCTCACGTGATATTTACCTTTGTCACTTTCAAGGTCAATTTTTTTTTCATTTCTTTTTTTACTTTCTGATAAACCCTTTAAAGGTCAAAAGTACAGAAGTCAAAGGACCCTATTTCCATTGAACTATAGTGAATCCCAGTTACCTCCCTGAGGCTTCGAAAATATCAATTAGGCCCCTCAACTTACTCGGTCGTAACGAATTCTTAGGGCCTTTTCTTTTCTAGAGACGAAATTCTTAGGGCATTTTCGGTATTCCATTCAAATTTCAAGAAACAATAATTTCAGTTTTTAAACAATATTATCGTAAAACACAAAGTTTCACTTAAAAAGTTAAATGTAATTATTAGTTAAAATTTTAATCCCTTATAACAAGGTGGTGTATTTATAAAAGTTAAACCAATAAATTAAAAAAAAATGAAAAAATTAACAATTTACCTCCTAATCTTTACATTAATGTGCAATTACCCCATAATTAAGTTTTAGCTTGAGATCAAACATTATTTTGAGACAAATTATACTTTTATTATGCACTAACTATGTTATTAAAAAATATTTTGCTTCCCAAATTCTTTGAATTAATTTTAATAATTATTAATTTAAAATATAAAGTATTCTAAATGAACACACAAGTTGTCTTGAACAAAAAAAAAATCATTTCATTAAGGACTTATATTCAACTCAAACTCATTACTATCTCTAAACCTGGATATTATCAAAGTTGGTCAATTTATTAAATATCAAAATTAAAAAAAATCACACAAACTATATAATTCAAAATAATATATATATATATATATTAAAGAAAATAATAGGGGATGTTTAGACTAAGTTGGAGGCCTCCGTAGCACAATCGATTGTGGGTAGTGAGGTTGTGTCACAATCAAATGCATAGTAAAAGATGATGTTTGTTTTGGGTTGTGATGAGGTGGATTGTTATTGATATGTCAAATCAATATGTTTAGTAGAGTATTGTTTGTATTATTATATTATGAGAGATAAAAATTTATGAATTTAATAATTGATGATGAATTATATATATATATATATATGCTAAATGGATATCAAAATAAAGATGAATTAATATAATATAATTTTTATAAAAAATGAATTTGAAATAAAAAAGTTATAAGTATTTAAAAATTTTCTTGAAAATGATGAGAGAAGAGTGAGGAAAAGAGGTGTAGAGTGGGTAAGATTGTGGATGGAACAACCACAACCACGTAAATAAATACGAACTAGGTTTTAGCACAACCCACAATCAATCGTGCCCAACCCAATCCAAACGTAATGTTTGTGATGGATTAGGTCTAAGCCTGACGGCCCCTCCTCACCCCTCACAGTTCTGTCCTAAAGGGTTTAATATGGAATTTACCCCAATTATTTTATCCAATTGGTCAGTCCTCTCATTTCTCTTCCATACAAAACTTAAAGCTTTATTGAAAAATAGTATCAACGATTTCGATTATCCAGAGTACTTAATGATAAATTTCAAAACAAAATAATTTATATAAAAAATATTCAAACAACATAATTTTTTATGTTTATTGTGTTCGTCTTTCTTCAAACTTAACAAAAAATTCACGTAAAAAGATATCGAGTATAATTTCAAGATTCGAGGACTTTAGACACCAAAGCAAGTAAAAAATTAAAAAAAAAAAGAAACAACAATTATCAGATTCTTAAACAATTAATTGAATGTAATTTGTATGAGAATAAGAATTGATTGACGTTAACAGATTGTTGTTAGTGAACTTGATTGCTTGACCCACATTACCCTCCACAAGACCCCAAAATTCCCTGTCCCTCCTTTTAATTCTTTTGTTCTTCTATTATTTTTGGAATCAACAACAATGGTTTTATGTCCATATATGATATATTCCATTCCCACTATATATATATATATATGCAATATTTTTATTTTGGATATTTCATTTTAATTTAATCTTGCATTATATTATACATAACAAATATATATAATAAAAATGACAACTTACTATCTTATAATATGTATCTAGTGATGATAAAATTTATAGATTGTAACTACAATAATTAATTTAAAAAATTAACATATTATGAATGACTATATTAACACAAAACTACTACAGATATATGATTATTTTTGTACGTCATCACATGTATATGAATCATGATGATCGTACATCATATTCATAGGGTAAAATTTTGTCTTTGTACAATAATTTACAAATTATATAAAAAAATACATATTAACGTTCAATTTCTGTGTTCAGTTGCTTTGTAGATAGATTATCGTAAAAAATAATTATATATTTTTTTATAAATATATATTTACTTTACATATTGATTGTATTATAAATGGGGAAAATCATAATGTATTAATAGTTCAAAAATAATTTCTTATTTGCTAAAAAAATGATGTAGCTCAAATTCTTAATTAAATATTCACAACTTTTTGGAAACCTAATTAAAGATTAATAGTAAAAGAATTAAATCATAAATAGTATTTTCTTTTTTCCGGATAATTCCAAATAAATTGGGTAGGTGTAATAAATATTGTATTTAAATAATAAATCTAATCAGACTTGTCTTTAAATAATATTTCAATAAAATTCAACTCAGATTTGTTTGATGTGACAGGCAGTGGGTGACCCCACACAGGTTCTCACAAGGCTGTAGCTTTAGCGTTTTGACAAAACTCAGCTGACAGAGAAAGAAGAAGAAGACGACGAAGTTCGATAACGAACAAAAGCATTTTCATCCACACACACAGACACACACTGTCCTTCCTTCTTCTCCAACTAGTCTCTTTCCATCTGATATTACATACTCTTTGCTTCCTTCTCTGTATTCTCCCCATTCACCCTCCATTTTACATCAGATTTACCACAATGCCTCCACCTCCTCCGCCGCTCCACCGCCACCACGCCCCTCTCCTGCCGCCCCTCCTCGCTGCTGCGATAGCTTTAGCCTTCTTCTTTCTGTCAGTTATTTTTTACCGCAAGATCACCCGAAAAAGAACCGTTCCTACGGATCTGAAGCCCCCGTTTCCGCCGCAAAGATTCTCCTACTCTCTCCTGCGCCGCACCACCGACGCATTCTCCGCCGCCAACCGCCTTGGACAAGGCGGGTTCGGGTCGGTTTTCAAAGGGGTGCTTCCGCCTGGTCAAGAAATTGCTGTGAAGTTGATGAGTGAGGCTTCCATTCAAGGCGAGCGGGAGTTTCACAACGAACTGTCACTTGCTTCGAGTATAGACACCATGTGTTGCCCTTATGTTGTTTGTGTTCTCGGATTTTCAACTTCAGATGGCAGAAAAGACCACAAGTTTAAGTATTATGGCCGTCGGAAGAAGAGAAGAGGGAGAAGATTAATGCTGGTTTATGAGTACATGCAAAATGGAAGTTTGCAGGATGCACTGTTGGATCGGAAGTGTGAGGAGTTGATGCATTGGAGTAAGAGGTTTGCAATCATATTGTCAATCGCAAAGGGTCTTGATTATCTGCATTTTTCTTGCGATCCGCCCATCATTCATGGGGACATCAAACCTTCAAATATATTGTTGGATTGCAATTTCGATGCAAAAATTGCTGATTTTGGGTTGGCCCAGGTGTTGACCAAAGGGGATGAGATGGTAGAGACGTGTGTGGAAGAGGAGGAGGAGAAGATCGAAAAGAAAGGAGATGATTACGGGTCGATAATTGAAGAAAATGAAAGCTTTGTAACAGAGGATGCTGTGGTTGTTAATGTGGAACAATCGCCGGATTCTTACTGTGTGAGGATAATTGATGGGGTGGGGATGGGGGTGGTGGAGGCGTCGCCGTCGCCGTCGCCGTCGCCGTCGCCGCGTTTGGAGAAGGAAGGCAGTGTTTCAGAAGGGATTTTGGATCGAATCAGTGTTGATAGTGGCAATAGGAAAGGGATTGTAGGTACATTGAAGAGTGAGTCTGCAGGGGATTGGTGGTGGAAGCAAGAAAACGTGAGTGGATTGTCGGATTCGGGCCGGGTTAAGGACTATGTAATGGAGTGGATTGGGAGTGAAATTAACAAGGAAAGACCCAAGAAGGACTGGATCAAGTCCAAAAGCTCCATCGGCAAAGAAGCTAAAGTGGAGCAAAAGAAACAGGGGAAGAAGAAGCTGGAGTGGTGGGCCTCACTCGATAGGGATACAATGAAGAAAGATAAAAAGAGCAGGAAACCAAGGGAATGGTGGAAAGAAGAGTTCTGCGAAGAACTGGCCAAGAAAAAGAAGAAAAGGGGATCAAAATCTGAAAACGGCGGCGAACTGTGGTGGCAAAGGGATGAAGATGGGTTGCCGGAGAGGAAGAGGCGGCGGAGCAGGGGTAGCCGGAGCAGCATTGACCGGTGGCTCGATGGCTTCAGCGGCGAGTTTCGAATCGGAAGAAGAAACAGCCAAGATTTTGCCAGTGGAGACATTCCCAAGAGTGGAGGCATTAGCAGCACACCTAGTATGAGGGGAACTGTGTGTTACATCGCCCCTGAATACGGTGGTGGCGCGCAGGTGTCGGATAAATGCGACGTGTACAGTTATGGTGTCCTATTGCTGGTGATGGTATCGGGCCGAAGGCCCCTGCAAGTTATGGCCTCACCAATGTCGGAATTCGAACGGGCCAATTTGATATCATGGGCCAAGCAGTTGGCCCTCAATGGGAAGTTGTTGGATCTTGTTGATTCGAATATACAGTATTTGGATCGAGAACAGGTAGTGTTGTGCATCACCATTGCCCTTCTCTGTTTGCAGAGATCCCCCAACAAACGGCCCTCCATGAAAGAGATTGTGGAGATGCTTTCTGGCAAGGCAGAGCCGCCCCATTTGCCGTTCGAGTTCTCTCCCTCCCCGCCGTCCAATTTTCCTTTCAAAGCCCGGAAAAAAGCCCGGTAAGTTCATAGGATTGTTATGTATCAATTTCATTTTTATTAGAGTAGAGTTTACTGTTGTAGCTAGTTACTACAATTTACATGCCCCTTTCATTACATGAATACAATCTTGGCCCGAATTCGAATGGGGTTCGGGTTCGGGTTTGGCCTCTTTCAGAAATGATGAATGCACAAGTTTTCTGTCCATTATTGGTCACATAAAGAAAAGGGGTGATACTTAGGAATCCCATGCATGAGCAAGAAAGTGTACCTACAACTTCAATGATATTTGCAACAACTTTTCAAGAATTGAAGCCCTTTTGCATCAATGTATTTAGTGCCACTACCTTTATTGAGCTTGACTTTTATCTTTTCATGGGTGCACAACTGATATTCCTCTTTTCGGGCCCAGAATAAATTTTGCCTTTCCCTCTTGTCTGCTGCCTTAGAAAAAAGGTTTAAACTTTGTTCAAAAGGAGCATTTATTTCAGCATAGAGAAACCAGACTAGGTCCCAGTGTCATCCCAAAAGTGATTGGTAGTCATTGAGTTTTGATACCGAGCCTCGAGCCCGTATTCGGGTTCCTTATGGAGCCTGCTGGTGTATCCGGTGATACACCAGGTGTAATATCCATCCTTGGTTTGGCACACACCCGCCCATGTGTGTGTGTGTGGATGAATGTGTCCAGATCAAGGACGGAACCAAGCATACCTGATGATGTTGCAAATAGAATCATGTCAAAAGGGCTCTAGCAAAGTTTTGATGTTGAGGGCGAGTCTACTTGCTGGAGCTGGCAATTTTGGTTCGGCCCTGCTCGGCTCCACCCGTTGGGCCAAACTGGGATAGCCTGATTTGCCAACTCTACTAGTAGCTTATGAATCATGATTCCACTTTCCACATCATGAGGTAGGATCCAGAATAAACCCGGTGTTGGGCTCCATATCAAGTGAGAATCAGTCCAGAAAAGAAGCATGATTGAGAGCTTACACATGGCATGCCTGCCTTTTGCGATGATTGTCGTTTTGATGAGACAGTGTTCTTCTGTAAACTAGCAGTTTGTGGGTATTCAGGACAGAGCAGAACATGATTAACAAATCGGAAACGGTTGTCTTTTTTTTTTTTTTTTTTTTTTTCGAGGTTTGGTTCTGAGTCATGTTTCTGCATACTTATCTGATAATTGATGAACTATATGGGACCTGTAACATGTATTGTTTGCTCCTTAAATGCTATCGACTAAGGTCCTAGTACAGTGTTTGTCATTGGTGTCCACTCCTTATCTCTATTAAACAATGATGAATTCCATGAAATTGGAATCATCAGGAAATAATAGGGGCTACCTAACGAGGCCTTGATGAGATTTGAGTCGGTCATTACTACGGGGTGTGTGTGTGTGTGTAATATATATATATATATATATATGTATGTATGCTGAGCATGGTACACGTAATTGTCAGTTTTTTTTTTTGGTCTTATATTTAAATTTCATCAATGCACATAATTTTAAAGAACTACATTATTAATGAACATATAATATGTTTAAATAAAATTGAATCATAAGATAAAATATAAAATTAAATGGAGAATCATAAGCATGTGATTTGGTATGAGGTGGAGATGATGTTCTATAAACTCTAATTTGGAATATAAGGGTGACATTATTTTTTTTTGGGGAAAATGTTAGTAGCAATATTATAAGATTAACGATGGACAGAGATGAAACTGTAATTTTGTTGTGCTTGTTTTGATGTCACAAATAAATGTCACGAATAGTTGGAAGAGTGCGCTCAAATGCATCTGAAGAAGTTTTGGAAATAATACGACCAACAATGTCAAATCAAAGGTGTCGAACGATTTAGTTTTAATCTGAAGAAGTACCAAAGACGCTACCAGAGTAAGAGACGATTCAACTCAAAGAATTAGCAGAGCCAATTCCAATGCAAGAAAAGCAGAATATGTCTTGGGAGACATTCGAATTGGATGATGATAGTAACAAGGATGAGTTCGCAGGACCATTTTCTAGTGATCTACTTAACCCTGTTTTGCATGCAAAGCTTCAACACTCATGTAGCAGCTAAGATTTGTAGGAAAGAGAATTGCTTATGTTACAGTGTCACACGACGACTCTTTTGGAATGAGATGTGACGATGAATCCAACAACTCGAGAGTAGAGAAAATTGTTTAAGGATACGAATTTTATATATCTACGGGCTATCTCTTACCTAACTCCAAATAAAGCATTGTTATGTGCCTTTGATGAGTGTTGGCAACCAAAAACAAATACTTTCCACATGTCGTTTGGAGAGATGACTATCACGTCGGATGACGTGTGGTGTTTGATTGGTTTAGCAGAGACTGGGGACCCTATTGAGTTTTCACATGTGGATGGCGATGATTTGGAAAATAGTGTTGAGGTGATTAAGCAAAAACTAGAAATTGCATACGAACATGCATATGAGGAGATAAAATCAGCGAGGGGCAGCTCAGTCAGATTGGGGTGGCTAGGAGATGATTTTAGTGATAACATGACCTCAGATGATCTATGGAAATTGAGGCGTTCAGCTCGTGCTTATTTAGTCAAACACTACACGTCATCCAATATGATAGTCATCTCTTCAAATGACATGTCTCTAGTTGTCAGCGCTCAACAAAAGCATACAACAATGTTTTGTTTGGAGTTGGGTAAGAGATAGCCTGTAGATATATAAAGTTTGTACTCTTAAACAATCTTCTTCATTCTTGAGTTATGGGGCCCATCTTCATATCTCGTTCCAAAAGAGTCATCGTGTGATACTGTAACCTAAGAAATTTTCTTTCTTGGTCCTTTCAAATCTTAGCTGCTACATAAGTCTTGAAATTTGGTATCAGAGTTCAGTGAACCACCAGGAAATGGACCTGTCAACACACCCTCATCACTATGATCATCCAATCTGAGTGTCTCGTGAGGCATGTTATGCTCTCCTTGCATTGGAATTGGTTCTGCTACTTTTTCGAGTTGAGTCGTCTCTTGCTCTGATACTTTCTTCAGATTGAAATTACATTGCTCAACGCCTTCAGTTTGACATTGTTGGTCGTATTCTTTTCAATGATTCTTCATGAGCGTATCATATTTCTATTGTAAACATATCCTTTAAATCATCAAAAATAAAACTATTAAAATTATTATGTTAAATTAAAAATTGAACAAATTGAAAATGTTCCATAATTTGGAACCATGGAATGAACATAAAACTTCCTGTTCAAAACGTTTGCTCGAACAGAAAGCTTCATTTTTGACCGAATGTTTCGAAAAGGAAGCTTCATGTTCGAAATATTTCTGTTGAACAAGGCTGACTTGAATGCGCACTAAGGGGTGTTTGAGACACAACCTCTGAACGAACGAATTAATGTTCGAACAGTGGTACCGAACACACATTCATCTGTTTGGATGAATGTGCTGAACACTCAAAGCCATCATCCAGTTGATGCTTTGTTCGACAGGTATGTTTACGGACACTTTGAGCAGCGTTCGGTCACAAGTTTCGAACATTAGACTAGTGTTCGATACTTGAACACCCTTCGACCATAAGCTCGCAACAGTTTGAACAAAATCAACGTAAAACGAACAAAAAACGACGGGACTAAACCAAATTCATTTAGCTAACATATATTTCATAAAAAAACACTTAGAAACACACAAACATTCAATAATTAACTAAGATTTAATAATTTGTATATAAACCGTAAAAATATATATAAAACGCAAATCATAACAAATCAAGAATATATAACATACTACTGAAATTCCTAAATCTATCTATGATGTTCGTATGAAAATGTCGAACCTTCCAAAGTTGTTTGAATGATTTGGACCTCTTTCTTTTTCCTTTCTTCCTTTTCCTTCTTTGATTCTTCTCATTTCTCTTTTCTTATTTTCTTTTATGTTTTTTATTTTTTATCTTTTAATAAAAAGAGTAAACTAGAGTCTGCACCCTAGTTGAAAATTTTGGAACTGAAAAAAATGTATGTCTAGAATTGACAAAAAAGACTTCAATTTAGAAGAAATTGGGACCTTTATAGTATTAATTATTTACCTTAAAAATATTATTTACTTTAATGAAAGTACTACTTTTACCTTACGATAATATTACTTATTTAATTAAAATAATTTTATTCATTACATTAAATATATTATTTATATTCCAAATATATGGGTCGCGTTCAAATGATATCTGAACCCAGAAATGTTGGGACAAAAAATAAAACTCTCTGTTTAAAGGCAGATACAGGTCAACAGATACTTCAAAACAAAGTAAACTTTTATGTGCATTGGTCAAATTGAACTGAATCAGAATTTTAACTTTTTATTTTTATTTTTTATTTTTTATTTTTTTAAGGGAAACAAGTAACTTATCTTATAGTTAACTACGGATGGTGAACTTCACCTAACAAATAAGGCTTATTATATCTTGATACATGTGGTGTAAATACAATTAATGAATAACAGTTTCAAGAAATCATATATTCCCTAGTCTAAACAATGTTATTTCGATTTAAATTTTTAACGCGTGTTGTATAAAATTTTTGGCTTCATAATTATCTTTTTTTCGTTTAATTTTTATCTTGTAAAATAATGGATCCCGTAGTTATAGTATCAAAATGTACTTTTCTTCTCGTTTTTAGATAATAGCTCACAAATCATATGAAATAACATAAGTGACCAAATGGTACAGATATAAGTTTCTATTTAAAATGGGTCCAAACTTGATAAGTTTACAACACTCGACCGCCCAATATCGGGGGTGAATTAATCATTACATTTATTTGATGAAAATGTCATTTTGTCAAATCACAAATTAATTAGTTGATTCTACCAATATATTAATGAAAATAATAATTAAAAGACTAATACTCAAATATTATGCATTTCTTTTCGGAAAGAAAAACAATTATTCAAAAAAGAGAGAGAGAGAGAGAGAGAGAGAGAGAGAGAATTTATGAATGTTACCCGTTACAATATGCAGAGTACTTCATCCTTGTTAGAGAAATAATTCTATTTATATAGCTATATAAATGTTTTATTTTTTCTTTTCCGAAACCAAAAAAAAAAAATTAATAATTAAAACAATATATTTAATGAGAATTAGAAAGAAAAAAGGAAAAGGTAAATAAATAAGGGTGGACACCACAACATTAATTGTTATTGTTGAGACTTTTATATCACAACCGGAAACCAATCATTTCAAAAATTAATTTTTCAAATGTACACTCTTTTATCTTTTATTAATTTGGTGAAATTACAAATTTTTACAATTTATTTTTTTATTTATTTAACTCATTTAATTATATATATAACTTGTTAATTTGTGAAATAAAAATAAAAATAATTTTTTTCTTGACTAATTTAGAAAAAAAAAAACCGTAGCTTATAAAATATCAATATTTCAAATTAAAATTTTTGGTATACTATACACGATGCATCAAGGATAGCTCGAGAAAGTGCTATAACTTGAACGGGTGAATAGCAATTTGTAACCTAATGAGGAAAAATACATACTTAGCAATAAATGGGAAATAATTCATATAATTATATACTCAACTCAAAATCCTTCATAACTTCAACTCAACGCTCTTTCTCTTTATAACTGCTTCCTTCTCATCTTGACTTCATACCAACCAACAATGTCTGATTCGCAGACCATCAGTCCTCCGATTCCACCCATGGAAGAAGCTTACAAGTTCTTCAATGCCGTCCCCAACCCGGATGGCTCTCTCACAAGGCTCAACGAGATGCCCAACCTGCCCGCAACTCCCGACCCGGATAATTCTGCCGGACTCACTGCCCTCTCCAAAGACATCCCTCTCAACCCCGCCACCAACACCTTCATCCGACTCTTCCGGCCGCTCAACCACCCTCCCCCCACCAAGCTCCCGCTCTTCATCTACTTCCACGGCGGCGGCTTTGTCTTCTTGAGAGCCACGTCGTTGGTTTTCCACAACTCATGCGCCCATATGGCGGCTCACATCCCCGCCGTGGTCGCCTCCGTCGAGTACCGTCTCGCACCGGAGCACCGTCTCCCGGCGGCGTATGACGACGCAATGGACGCTCTTCACTGGGCCAAAACCCAAGCGCTGGGCGGCGATGGTGCCGATCCTTGGATTAAAGAGTTGGCTGATTTTTCCAGGGTTTTTTTAATGGGAAGCAGCGCCGGCGGCAACATGGTGTACCACGTGGGCTTGCGCGCACTGGATCTTAACCTCGAGCCAATCAGAAT